>OZ024811.1:83637-1347922 GCA_964017045.1 Omphiscola glabra
CCGATCGTCTTGAATTGTGGTTATCGAAAAAAGGTCGCAGTTTACAAATTGATAATTCTGACATCCGTTGCACATAAAAGAAATAGTTTTAATTAGGTCTATTTTCTGTAATGTATGTACATTTGCGGTAATTGAATATATATATAGTCTTCCTTAAATTAAGTGAAAAATCGATTTATCAGTTTAAGATCCTATGGTTGTAGAAATAGATTGAACTTACATCTACTCTTTTATGTTAAAAAATGAATAAACATATCAGCTGCAACTATCGTATTTTAACATGCTTTAAAAATATAATAATTAAAATGTTCATTTTTAAATATGTATTTTTGAATTACTTTAGTTACAAATTTAAAATAATTGAATCATTAGGGTCCTAAATTCTGCAGTGAAGGTTTTTTTTTGCCATGTTGGTCTTTGAGATTGAGGTTAATTTAAATTCAATCAAAAAATTGTGTTTAGTGTTTCAAATCACTGCCAGTTTTTCTTTGTTATAGTTAAATTCATTGTAGTTTAAGCTCATTTTTACTGCTACGTTTGTATTGAACTATTTGCAATAAATAGGTTTCGATGAAAAATCTAGAGCAATGTATAGTGCAGATATGAGTGCACCACGGCAAACTGTCATATCAATTGTATTTTACAATTCAGTTATGTATGGCACTGGGCGCCATAACGCCTCCCCAAATGCTTAAAATATACTTCCCCTGATTATTCTAATACAGGGGTCACTAAACTTTTTTTTCACGGCGGGCCGGAATAAGGGGAAAAATGACGATCGCAGGCCGAATAATCATTCTGTACAATACATGCAAACCAGAACGAAAGCTCTTGGGAAAAAAGACAAAAACTAAGTTTAAGATTCCATGTTATTCACAGGTGACTGACGTGTAATGCAAAAAAAACAAAGACAACCAACATATTAATTTATTTTAAAAATTATCAAAGAAAGCGACGTTAGCAAAAAGATAGTTACATCAGACGTAGTGCGCACATATTCGACTCTCACAAACAAAGCGGCAAAAAAATGTTAATTATTGAAATCTATGAAACTGACTTTTAGCGTTCTATATATCATCAATGTTTTTTTTGAAATTACTGCAATCAATCAAAGGAATTGTTTTCAAATGTTCATAAATCCCTCTCGTTCGATGTGTTCTCTTCACATACTTTATTTGTGAAAATATTTGCTCACAGACGTAAGTTGTTCCATGCATGCTGCAAACGGATACCAATTCTTCCGTGATCTGAAAGTCCTCATTGACAGGTGTCAATTTGGACTTTCAGATCACGGAGGAGTGTGAGAGATCGGTAGACACATCCAGTGCAAGAGATTACCACATTAAGTTCCTAACTTTCTCAATATATCTGTAGCACTTTGTTAATGTTCTCTCCTAATTCTTCTATGCTCCGTACAACTGAACTTAGTGTTTGTTCCAACCGCGGCGACTATGATTTTTAATGTCCCCGTATGTTTCCAACACTCTTCTTTCTTTCATCCATTTTACCCAGGTTGTGGTAGTTATCAGGCTATAATGTATTAGCGGGAATATTCTTAATTTAAATTGATTTTTATTATATATTTTTTTAAACAAGCTTTTCCTAAAAACAACAACCTCAGGTTACTTGGTAGGTTTTTTAATACATCGTGTTTTATGCTGATGTGAGTTCGAGTTTGAACCACGTTAAATTTCTCCAGTAACTTTATTTGTACCAGTGATAGACGGCGGTGATAATGTGATCTGTGCGTCCACTCAATATAAATTAACATCAATAGCAAATACACGTTTGCAAAACAAAGTGACAGTAGATTGCAATATAAACATCTGTCATCTACTTTTAGAAGTTAACTTTTTTTGAGGCCAGCTTAACTCGCTCTCACTAGGCACTGCATCGATCCCACTAGGCACTGCATCGATCCCACTAGGCACTGCATCGATCCCACTAGGCACTGCATCGATCCCACTAGGCACTGCGATGCGAGTAGTTATTGTATTCATTTTACATACTGTATGTTTATTTATTTACTATTAAGATTCCGTATTGTACGATTTTTGAGACGATATTGACATTGTACGATTTTAGGAGTTCAAGGGTAAACTCATTTGTAATAAAATCTAGATAAAATAATTGAAAATTTAAAATGGTAAATTAAGTCGCATAGCAGCCAGGAGGTCTCCGCACGTGTGAAGATCTCCTAGTATTCTAAACATACTATTTAAATATTATCACAACGTCTCGTGTTCGATATATTTTATCAAGCAAGTTCAATCACCGTCGGTGGGCCGGATGAACTGGTGTCGTAGTTTGGTGACCCTTAGACTGTAATAAAAACATGAATTCTGTGATACTTCAAGATGTTGGAAAATGACTGAATACTAAATGTTGTTTTGCATGCACATTTGTTTGTTGTGTAGTGACGTGAGGTTTTTGCATGCTCTCTTGTCGTGCTCCAAGTTGTTAGTGCTCCATGTTGTTCTCATGAAATAAAAAGTTTAACTAAGCTTGATGGTTGCCGATGTTTGTTTGATTATCTTCCTTGTAAAGTAACTTAGCAATTTGATATATTTTCAACACAAAAATGTACATCTTGAATTTGAAATAATCACACATATTCACGTGACCAGAAAACAAGGGCTCGCCAAAGAAATCTTGCAGGGCACAACTAGAGGAGGAAGAAGAAGAGGAAGACAGAGAAAAATATGGGAAGATAACATCAAAGAATGGACGGGATTACAACTAGGCGATGCTATGCATAGGGCAGGAGACCGAGAGGAATGGAGAAGAATCGTTTTTATGTCATCTGTGGCGCCCCAACGGTCAAAAGACTACGGAACAATATGATGATTCTGGTTAGGGAGAAGCCATTGGCATCTTCGATTTCTGCCTTATTTCCCGAAAAAAATGATACACTGTCTAGTGGTGCAGCTAGTGTTCGTGTCACCCTGAGCGGGCTAAGATTTTTTGCCGCGCTCCGTTTCACGATATCAACTCTGCATTTCAAATTTGTCCGAAAATGCGAACGCTCCATCTAAAAAAATGGCACCTGGATAGAATACCCACCCGCCCCTTTCCTCTTCACTGGCAGTAGCGTAGCGTTTTTGACTGCTATGGACATGATTCATTTTTACACCCTCCTCCCAACTCCCTCAACTCTGAAACCCATTATTTTATCCATACAATATCTTAAAAACACATAGGACGCCCCCACTAGTCTGGCGCCCGGGTAAATGTCTCCATTTGTCCGCTAAGCTACGCTTTTGTCCACTGGCACTGTAAAAAAACACCGCTGACCAGATTGTCAAAGCTGGCCACCACACCAAGTTGACACTCTTAGCAACTAGACCAGGTTGCCAGGTTGTCACTTTCATTTGCATTAGCTTTAACATTACATGAAGGAACTGGTGTAATTAGAAAATTATTTGCACATTAATGGTGCATGTAGCACCAATATTTTGTTTCTAAGAATTGGTTTTGCTCGTAGCACCAATCGCATGTTTATAGGAATGGATGGTGCACATAGCCTATAGCACCCATCACTTGTATCTAGGAATGGGTGGTGCTCTTAGCACCGATTACTTGTTTCTAGGAATAAACATTTCATTAGATTAAAAATAAACAACAATAAAAATATTTATGTCAAGTACTTTCACGAAGAAGTATATCATAGTAGAATACAACACAGCTTGACACAAAGAAGTATATAATATTTAAATGCAACACAGCTTGATGAAATGATTGACTCGGTTAAATTATTGAACTACAGAGGTCAAGGTTGGAAAAGTATCAGAGGAAAAAAAATGTATACAGTAAGATATCATATCATATATATATATAAAAGTGAAAATTTGTTTGTTTGTCTGTTCCACAAAGGCTTTTACACGGATTGATGGATCTTGACCAAACTTGGCAGATATATCCATCGTTATCCAGAAGGAACTCTTAAGGGGTTGAGAACTTTTAATAACATTTCGTGTGGGGCCGGGGGCCCCGAATTCGTTTTTTTCTTATATGAGCTATATAAATATCAATAGGCTTAATACTCCTACATGAATGGATGGATCTTGACCAAACTTAGTACACATTTACTTGATTATCCATACTCAAATACTAAAGGGTACTGAACTCATAATATCCATTCCTCTGGGGCCTGGGGCCCCATTTCATTTTTCCTTATATAAGCTATATAAATATCAATAGATATAATTCTCCTATATGAATAGATGGATCTTGACTAAACTTAGTACAAGTACACTTGATTATCCATATTTATGTACCGAAGGGTACTGAACTCATAATATCCATTCCTCTGGGGCCGGGGGCCCCGTTTCATTTTTTCTTATATGAGCTACATAAATATCAATAGGCTTAGACAACACTATAGTTTCTATGTGAGTTGATGGATATAGTCCAAGCGTGGTAGCAATACACTTCACTGTCCGTACTGAAATATTGTTGGATGTAAAACTAATAATATCCAATCTAGAATTTTCCAGAAAGTTCGATAACTTTAAAACGCTATATCTATGGCATTATTCAATAGATTTTATTGGGACAAATTAAAAGATTTAGCGTCATAACTTAGCTGAATGATTTTTATTGGGCCCCATCTGTTATAATGTTTGGTACAATTATGGAATGGGCCCCGGGGCCCCCCTCTTTTAACATATATTTACTATAGTTATAGAAATGCATTTAGTTGAATAACTTTTCGTATTCGAAGAATAATTACTCAGAAAAGACAGTTTTTATACAGTTCGAGGAGGATAATACATTTAATCTAGAATGTTCCAGAAAGTTCTATAGGTCAATAGACTTAAATCTCCTAGAATAATGGATGGATCTTGACGAAAATTGGCACATATATCCATCATTATCCGGAAAGATCTATTAAAGGGTTATGGACTTTTTATGACATTCGGTTTGGGGCCGGGGGCCCAAAATGTAGTTTTTTCCTATATAAGCTATATAAATAAAATGACCAACAAATACTCCTACATGAATAGATAGATCTTAAACAAACTTAGTACACATACACTTTATTATCCATATGCAAATACCGAAGTGTACTGAACTTATAATATCCATTTCTCTGGGGCCGGTGGCCCCATTTAATTTTTCCTTATATAAGCTATGTATAAATATCAATAGGCTTAGACCGGTAACCCACCGGTATCGGGATCCGACAGCTATCGTTATGCCACTGGCATCGAGATACCACCGGGATCGGAATACCGACGGGATTGGGATCATACCGGAATTGGTATCCAGAGGGATCAAAATCCCACCGGGAAACGGTATACTAACGGGAGCGGGATAGGGAGCCCACCGGGATCGGAATAATTATAAGGCTGAAGACTGTTGAAGTTCCTTCGTTCCGAATGCTATCCCGGCAAATTTGCCGGGTACATCCGCTAGTATATATATAAAAGTGAAAATTTGTTTGTTTGTCTGTTCCACAAAGGCTTTTACACGGATTGATGGATCTTGACCAAACTTGGCACATATATCCATGGTTATCCAGAAGGAACTCTTAAGGGGTCGAGAACTTTTAATAACATTTCGTGTGGGGCCGGGGGCCCCGAATTCGTTTTTTTCTTATATGAGCTATATAAAAATATTACAAACAAATACTCCTACGTGAATGGATGGACATCGATCAAACTTAGTACACGTACACTTGATTATCCATGCTCAAATACTAAAGGGTACTGAACTCATAATATCCATTCCTCTGGGGCCGGGGGCCCATTTCATTTGTCCTTATATGAGCTATATAAATATCGATAGGCTTAGACAACACTATAGGTTCTATGTGAATTGGTGGATATAGGCTTAGCTTTGTTGCAATACACTTCACTGTCCATGTGGAAATAACTGTGGATGTAAAACTAATAATTTCCAATCTAGAATTTTCCAGAAAGTTCGATAACTTTAAAGCGTTATATTTATGGCATTATTCAATATATTTTAATGGGGCAAATTTTAAATTTTAACTTCATAACTTACCTTAATGATTTTTATAGGGCCCCATCGCAGGCAAAACTAATTCGGTACAATTATGGAATGGGCCCCCGGGGCCCCTCTTTTAACTTAAATGTACTATAGTTATAGAAATTCATTTAGTCGTATAATTTTTCGTATTCGAAGAATAATTATTACTAATAAAAGACTGTTTTTACACAGTTCGGGGAGGATAATAAATTTAATCTAGAATGTTCCAGAAAGTTCTATAGGTCAATAGGCTTAGATAAAACTTTATTTTTTTTTTGTGAATTGATGGATATAGGCCTAACGTGGTAGCAATACACTGCACTGTCCGTATTGAGATATTAGTGGATATAAAACTAATAATATCCAATCTAGAATTTTCCAGAAAGTTCGATATCTTTAAAAAGCAAATTCTATGTCACGACAACATCAGGAAATGGGATAACATTGGAAAGGTAGGTCTCTAGATGGAACAGGATTTCTCAGAGAACAGTATCCTAACGGGATCTGGAGGCCACCGGGATCGGGGTCCTAATGCAATCCCGGGCCACGCCGGGTATATCGGCTAGGATATATATAAAAGTGAAAATCTGTTTGTTTGTTTGTCTGTTCCACGAAGGCTTTTACACGGATTGATGGATCTTGACCAAACTTGGCACATATATCCATCATTATCCAGAAGGAACTCTTAAGGGGTTGAGAACTTTTAATAACATTTCGTTTGGGGCCGGGGGCCCCGAATTCGTTTTTTTCTTATATGAGCTATATAAATATCAAGAGGCTTAATACTCCTACATGAATGGATGGATCTTGACCAAACTTAGTACACGTACACTTGATTATCCATATTCAAGTACCGAAGGGTAGTGAACCCATAATATCCATTCCTAGGGGCCCGGGGGCCCCGTTTCATTTTTCCTTATATAAGCTTTATAAATATCGATAGACTTAGACATCAATATAGTTTCTATGTGAATTGATGGATGTAGGCCTAGGGCGGTAGCAATTGCACTTCACTGTTCGTACTGAAATATCGGTGGATTTAAAACTTATAATATCCAATCTGGAATTTTCCAGAACATTCCATAACTTTAAAACGCTATATCTATGGCATTATTCAATAGATTTTAATGGGACGAATTAAAAATGTTTAATTCATAACTTACCTCAATGATTTTTATGGGGGTCCCCATCTCAGGCAAAACTAATACGGTACAATTACGGATTGGACCCCCGGGGTCCCTCTTTTAGCTTAAATGTTTTATAGCTATAACAACGCATTTATGTGTACACTTTTTCGTATTTGAAGAATAATTACATAGAAAATACAGTTTTTACACAGTTCGAGTAGGATAATACATTTAATCTAGAATGTTCCAGAAAATTCTATAAGTCAATAGGCTTAATACACCTACATGGATGGATGGATCTTAACCAAATTTGGTACACATACTCTTGAGTATCCATATTCAAATACCGAAAGGTACTGAACTCATAATATCCATTCTTCTGGGGCCGGGGGCCCCATTTCATTTTTCCTTATTTAAGCTTTATAAATATTCATATGCTTAGACAACACTATAGTCTCAATATGAATCATGGATAAAGGCCTAGCAATACACTTCATTATCCGTATTGAAATATCGGTGGATTTAACACTACTAATGTCAAATCTAGAAGTTTCCAGAAAGTTCGATAAATTTAAAACGCTATATCTATGTCACAATCAAATTTGGATCCTATCGGGAAATGGTATAACATTGGAAAGGAGGGTCCCTAGATGGAACGGGATCCCACAGAGAAAAGTATCCTAACGGGATCTGTAGGCAACCGGGATCGGGGTCCTAATGCAATCCCGGGCCACGCCGGGTATATCGGCTAGTTGTAAATAAATGTCAACTAAAATTTAGTGCTAATATAATAAAATGCCAACTACAAAATTTGAATTTGCCGCCCCCTTAAAGTGCCGCCTAGGGTGGTATACCACTTCACCCAATAGGTTCGCTACGGTATGCTGTAGGCATGTCAATATGTTAATAATAATGTTATTTTATAATGTTTACTTTTTCTCCTCTCCAAGTTCTTCTGTTTAAAAATTGCATACTACTTTATTTTCTTCGACTTTTTGGTCATTTAACAATAAAAAAAAGATTTTAAAATTAATAAGTATTAAGATCAAGTCCACAAATTTAATTATGAGTATACGCGTCCCAAACCTTCACACAATAAAACCTTTTACACTAATGAAAGAAATGAGGGAAAATAATAATTTTTGCTTTATGGACGGATGTAAACACAGACCGTCAATCCATTTACTTTTCAATAGTGTTACCAGACCTTGGAGAAAAATATCCCCAGATCTTGAAATGTTCACACTCCCTTCCCCTTTCCCCCAACCCCATGTAAACCTGGAGAATAATAATGAAAACCAACGAAATTTCGGGATATTCCAAGCCTGCGGGAAGATATTGTTAAAAATAATAATTAAAAATATAAGAAAACGAATGAAATGAAAAAGAAGAGGGGAGATGTTTTGGTTTGACCACGGGGGCTGCAGATCGTTAATATCAGAAACACACTGCGTTGGAAAATCCAAATGCATATTTTCTTAATATTAAAATAATCACAGTATAAAGCAAGTAGAGACATATAAGTGTCACCATTTAAAATAAGCTGTGGCATGAACACGGATAAATTATGTATCTAAAAAATCGACCAAAGACTTTTCTTATAAAAATTGTACAATTTTGGTCTAAAACAAACAAGTTATTAACTTATTCTACAGCGCAACAATTAGAAGCCTAATGAATTTCATTATTTCCGGCTGTTTTGTGAATTCATCATCTGACATCAAACACTGATTAAATTGACCAATCAAGAAAGCAAGTAACATCGAACAAACTAAACATCAGTTAACTAAAAATTTGTTTGTTCCTCAGTCTATACCAGCGGTTCTCAACCTGTGGACCGTGACCCCTTTGGGGGTCCCACGACCCTTTCACAGGGGTCGCTTAAGACCATCGGAAAACATATATTGGCCTACTCTAAGGTTATGAAGTATCAACCACAATAAGTTTGTTCTTAGGGGTCGCCAGAACATGAGGAACTGCCTTAAAGGGTTGTGGCATTAGGAAGATTGAGAACCACTGGTCTATACGAATTTACCCGCGTGATCCCCCAGCGGTTACCAAATTTAAATAATCATTAATTAAGTCATTATTGTCACTAAAAGAGATTATGGGTGGCTAATTTCTGCGCTAGAGAAATACTTTAGGTGTCTTGCTTTAAAATTGTAAAATGCTGTCTTGATTAATATATGTAAGGTAAGGTATTCATTTATGTGGTGAAAATGAATATGTAAAATGTAATGAAAAACAATTTGTCCATTTATTTGGATCAATGAAAGAATCTTATCTTATCTTAAAACACTTAGCCTAAACGTTTACCTGTTTAAAAAGTAGGCAAGTCAAATAACAAAATAATGTTTTATCATTTATTTTGTCAATTATAGATTGTAAAACATTGCCACTTATAGAAATAAGCCAAGTAGCCTACATTGAGAGCTTCGTTATTTCACTTTGGCATGCATATTATATAGCCTAATGAAAATAGCATTAAAAATGCAAAAGGCTTGTTCAAAAGAAAAGATATGTATTTGTTTGTTTTAAAGGGAGAAAGAAATATTAAGATGAGTTAAAAGTACAATTAATGATTAAACATTCAAATAGCAAAAATGTATTTAATTTCACCTGAGGTCCTCAAAGTTTTTGAAACAGGTTGTTAGTTCACTGTCCCTTGAACACTATTTGGGGCGGCCTACAATTTGGTTACCGGAAATTTGTTTGAAAGAAATTTCGTCGACGGAAAAGTGATCGACGGAAATTTGATCGAACGGAAATTTGGTCGAATCTTTTTTTCCGTTCACACGTCAACATTTTCGTCAAATTTCTTTTTGAACGCACTATAGACCTACAATATAGTTAAGCAAAATAATGCGTTCAAAAAGAACTTTGACCCAAAATTTTAACGTGTGAACTGAAAAAAAGATACCATACAATTTGAACAAAAAAAAAAAACCCACCAAAAAAAATAAATAATAAAAAATAATAATAATTTACGAATTCTTATGTACAGTACAAATTCAAAATCAAAGCGTGTCCTGGAAAATTTATTATCTTGGGAAAATATAGGGAATTTTGAAGAGTCTGAGTGGCAGCATTGATTTTCATAATCGTAACTTGCTATGAGCTTTTGTCTCAGTGTCTCTTCATGAAAGAGTAAGGCTGCAGTGCTATCCAGTACCTGGTATTTAGATATTTTATAGACGGTATAGCAGAGTAATAATTTATCTATCAGTTAAAAATACACCCATAATTTATTTTTCATTGCGGTAAAGCATGCGATATATTTACTTACACTACACTATATATAATACAGACTAATACAGTAACTGGTGACAATTTTGTCACCCATTTGTCATTTGTGTTACTTAGGACTTAGACTTAGAGAGTCTTCTTAGACTACTTACTTAAAGTTAGTCCTAAGCCTAAAAACTAAATACTATTACTAACAAATTGAATGTTCAAGTCAATAGTAATCGTTGTCAATAGTGACAATAGCATTGACCATTCAATTCATTAGTCTAAATTTTAATTATAGGCATTCATAGGTAGGCTACTAATAAAATTTTATAAATCTAATACAATTTGACTTAATAATTAGATACTGTATACTCTATTCTACTATAATTTATTAATAATAGAATCTAATTAAGTTGAATTGTAATATTATTATTATAAATAGGACTATACTCTAATTCTAATACTGTACTCTAATTTAGTAGGTACTTCATTAAAGCAAGGGAGACTACTTCAAAATTTGTATGGAAAATGGGAGTCGGCACAAATCTGAAGATCAAGAATCCTGAGTTTTTAAATTTTAGACTTTGGAGCTTTTTCATTAATGAAAGGACTATTTTTGTCATAAAATTGTGGTATACTTCCACATATTCACAATAGGGGACATCTTTACCTACATTCCAATGTTAAGGTTAGTTCTAATTCCAAGTAAACTACTGACTACTAGTACTAGCAGACTTGCTGCAGGAGTCAAGCTACTAAGTACTACTACTACTAGTGCTACTACTGTACTACCGGTACTACTAGGCTAGGGCCTTTAGTTTTAGCTTTTTGGCATATATAAAATGTTCTGCATTTTTAAAATTAACTTTTGGCTAACTTACTTACTTACCAACCACCCTACTTAAACTTAAATAAATATATATATTTTTTTTTTCACATTAAAAAAAAATTATTTGGTTTCTTGCTGTGATGAATGCTTTTAAAAATATAATAATAATAAGTTTATTCTTGGAACCTTCCCACCCCCCTCCCAATAAGTAAGCATACAAGGGTAAATAGGCTAATAAAATGAAATAAGCTTGACCTATTTGAATTTGATTTCATTAGTTAGTCATTAATTTATGATCCAAAGACCTTACTTAAAGTTAAAATATACCGTATTTTACATACTATAAGATGCTACAGACATAAGAAGCACCTTAAGTTTTAAGGAAATTTATAAAAAAACATTTTTAACAATTTTATATTAATTTTGAGTTTAAGACGCACCTGACAGTCACCTGAATGTTGGAGGCAATTTTACGAAGAAAAAAGTGCGTCGTATAGTCCATAAAATACGGTATATTTTCTACTACCTGTATTACTACTACTATTATTTTATTTCATTTTGATGGTGATGCTGCCTGTAATTTTAAGTGTAATGAGTGTATGGTGAGAAAAAGGGGGGGGGGTGTGGCCTCGGCAGAATATGTATGTACATTTTTGCAAAATACTGCATTGATTATCCTGAATGTCCATAAATAACCTGCTTATACTACCGCTAATAAAACCAAACATCACCTAAAGATCCTAAAATTTCATAATTATCGTCAAACTTTCGCTTTGCCTTTTCACTAGTGAACTCACTAGATATGGCAATAGTAATAACTAATATTCAGCCCAGTGTCAAATTTAAGACCACTGTTCACTTTTGCGCCAGTATATTTCTGTGCATCATGCATATGATGTAATTTTGACATACTGGGTAATTGTTTTCTTGGGCTATGCCAAACAAGCGGTAGGGAAAAAGCTTGGAAAAATATTTTGAGGCAGTGTCTTCAGTTAATTGCAATGATATAATTGTCTATAAATAAACAAAGAAATTAAATAGGTGCTTGGGTGGAGGGGTGAAAATTCACATTTGCCATACACTGCAGGGGGTCGGGGGTTGGGGTTGCCAGTATAAAAGATGGGGGGTGCTACCCATCAGTATAAGAAGTATAAAAATATTAAATAAAGGCTCTATTCATATTTTTAAAAATTCCATTCATATGATTGATGATTTGGCTTTTTTCCCCCTTAAATTGAATAGTCTTTTTACTTGAAGTTTAGGCTATCTTTTTCACACTTTAGGACTTGGTTCATTTTGAACGTTATCATCCGGACCAGTTAAAATTTTGTTTGTTTGTTGTGTTTCTGTACCGGTATTTCAGTTTAACTGACAAATAAAAAATAATATTAGGCCCTTTCGACTTAAAGATTATTTCATTGACAGAACTGACTGCAACCGATGAATTTGGTCTATCTCTATACCCATGATATATATTCAAAAAAAATTCACAGTGAAGGACCATCAAAGGCGGATTATATTATTAATTGTTCGTCCTTTGCACATGAAGATGACTTGAGTGGTAACCTTGACTTGAGCTGTGTTTTGTTTAAAGTGAGGGAGAGTAGCTCAATTATTCAGCCTCACTCTCTTGTCTATGCCTATTTGATCCAATGACAAGACTTAGTCAAGACGAATAGAAATAGACCAGGATGCAATAGATGACCAGCAGTGTGTCTTGTGTTTCAGTGTGCTCTTTATGCATTCTACATTGCAGGACTTGTTGGAATTTTCATTGTGTTAATGTCATACCTTCTATGGGACTTCATCTCCATGTTTGATTTCAGAGTTTTGCGTTCTCTTGGATGAGTTGCAATCCAAGGTTAATCGGTCCCAATTTACCCAGGATGCTTGTGATTTTTTGCTTGTGATTGACTCAATTTAGACTGCTTGGCAACGCTGCATATTTTAAAGTGGCGTATTAAAGCTCACTGGTGCCCTATTAAAGCTCACTGGTGCCCTAAGCAGCGACAAATCTTGGTTCCTCCTCCTTTCCATGCTGACAGTCTTGTCCTGAACAGATGGGTCTTAAAGGTGTCAAGAGACTGCACATTTAAAACGATCAAGAAACAGAATAAGATCAATTTGCACTAGTTTAATCAAATTATTTTACCTTTAAAAATCTTCATTTGAATTTTTTAATTTTTCATATTTGTGGTACCCCCTATTCACATGCCTAGTCTGCTTAATGGTTAATATGGCCACTGTGTCCTGATCTCATGCTTAGTCTGCTTAATTGTTAATATGGCCCGGGACCATCCATAAATGGCATCACACTAATATGGCCCTGGGACCATCCATAAATGGCATCACACTAATATGGCCCTGGGACCATCCATAAATGGCATTACACTAATATGGCCCTGGGACCATCCATAAATGGCATCACACTAATATGGCCCTGGGACCATCCATAAATGGCATCACACTAATATGGCCCTGGGACCATCCATAAATAGCATCACACTAATATGGCCCTGGGACCATCCATAAATGGCATCACACTAATATGGCACTGGGACCATCCATAAATGGCATCACACTAATATGGCCCTGGGACCATCTATAAATGGCATCACACTAATATGGCCCTGGGACCATCCATAAATGGCATCACACTAATATGGCCCTGGGACCATCCATAAATGGCATCACACTATTATGGCATCGTTACACAAAAATATACCAGTACAAAACCCTTTAGATGCAAAGAGTTGTAAATGGATGGCCCCTAAGTTATTAATTCACAAAAATATATGGTGATTGAAACAATTCATTTAATGCTCAGTCACTGTCTTACTAAAAAATTCTCAATTATATTTGTATTACCGGAAAGGTAGTTTTGAAAAATAGAAAACAAGTATTTTATCGAAATCATTTGACAAATATTACCCATCTTATTTTAGCATCTTAAGTATGTTACCCATCTTATGTTAGCATCTTAAGTATGTTACCCATCTCATGTTAGCATCTTAAGTACTTTAACCTTCTCAATTACATCACCCGGCATTTCTTATTTTAATTTGAATTTTTTTCTATATTTCACAGATGGTGTAATATGTTAAAAAATTCATCAATTTAAGATATCAATTACTGATGCTTATCGCATATCATTAGACCGCTCTGGACTTCACAGCCATCCATTCTACTCTATCTGTTCAAGAATAATGTGTTTTTGATAAACGGCTTTCATCCTAATCTGAACTTGCAATAAATGTGTAAGTCTAATGATAGTTGGAAAATGAATATGAGTTAAATAAAATGTCAGAAGTTGGATCACATTTCAAAAACTCAGCATTAAGAACTGATATCAATGAAATATCAAATTTTGATGTGGGATCACAGTTCAAAAACTCAGAATTGAGAAATGACATCAATGAAATATCAAATTTTGACGTGGAAAA
Source organism: Omphiscola glabra (assembly GCA_964017045.1). Lineage (NCBI taxonomy): Eukaryota > Metazoa > Mollusca > Gastropoda > Lymnaeidae > Omphiscola > Omphiscola glabra. The sequence continues at coordinate 98,262 of OZ024811.1, forward strand.
AAAATGTGATTCAATTTTTGAACTGAAAGAGCATGTAATTATGAAGAAGCAGAGAAGAAAAAAGAAAACATGTCCATCTCTCAAACAATATGAGGATAAGGTTACTGTCAAGACAGAAAATGTGTTTGGTGATGAGAGAGATGATTTCATCCTACCATCACAATTAATAGAGGCTTTAAAAGAAGGTGCTAATTCTGAGGAGAAACTTAACAGTGTTTATTCTGAACACTCAATAAAAGAGGAAACTGAAAATTATTCTTTCAAAGATTCTCAATTTATGATGCATGAAAAGTTGGGATTGCAACAATTTAATTCAAATGTGTATGAACCATGTAGTACTGGTACACAACAGTTTTATTCAAATGTGTATGAACCGTGCGGTACACAGTACAGTGCAAGCCCAAATTTAGTACTGGATGACCAAGATCTGTGCCAGAATTTAAGATTGACGGAGAGAAAATATGTTAAAAAATATCAAGCCACTCTGAAGAGACGCTCAACAGAAAAAATCTGCACTTGCAACATATGCGGTGCTGTATTTACTAGGAAAAATAGCCTAAATAGACATCAAAGAATTCATACTGGAGAAAGGCCTCACAAATGCAATATATGCAGTGCTCTTTTCAATCGTAAAAATAGCTTAAATAGACACAGAAGAATTCACACTGGAATCAAACCCTATAAATGTAGTATCTGTTGGGCTTCTTTTACACTGAAACAAGGTTTAGCTGTGCATCAAAGAACTCATCTGCGAAATATTTCTTTTAAAGATAAAAAATACACAGCCGCACCCCAGCGGTTTAATGTTATTCTCAATGACAAGACATACATAGTTGCAAATGTAAAGCAAAGTTCGGAAGAAAGAATGAAGCCCACCGAAGAGTATAGAAAAGACTTTGAAGAAATTGAGAAATGCTCTGAAGTTAACAAAAACATTGGTGAAAATAATTTACATTTTGAAGAAGAAGAAAAAGCATACCCTACAGAAAGCAAGATAGCCACCAGAAGAATCAAGAAACATTCTGAAGAAAGCAAGATGGCCATCAGAAGAACCAAGAAACATGTTGAAGAAAGCATTTTTAAATGTTACATTTGTGATGCTGTGTTCACTCGGAGAAACAGTCTGAATAGACACCAAACTGTTCATACAGGAGAAAAGCCATTTAACTGTAATATTTGTAGTGCTGTTTTTGCTAGAAAAAACAGTCTAAAGAGACACCAAAGAATTCATACTAGAGAAAAACCTTTCAGATGTAATATTTGTAATGCTTACTTTGCCCAGAAAATGCATTTAGTAGTTCATGAACGAATACATACTGGAGAAAAGCCTTACAAATGCAACATATGTAGTGCTTCTTTTACTGTAAAAAAAGGTTTACTTGTTCATACAAAAATACACCATTATGATGTCAACTTGGATGATAAAGCACATAATGTCACACAGGGGAAGAACAATGCTGAAAGCAACAAGAAACTCCCCAGAGAAAGCCAGAACATTTTTTCTTGTCACATATGCAGTGCTGTCTTTACAAGAAAAAACAGTTTAAATAGACACCGTATCATTCATACTGGAGATAAACCTTACCAGTGTGATACATGCAGTGCTGTCTTTACAAGGAAGAACAGTCTGAATAGACATCAAAGAATACATAAACGAGAAAACAACTAAGATTTATATAATGATCATCAGTTTTTTAATATTTTTTTAAATTGGTCTACTAATTGTACATGAAAATGAGTATTTTAAAAAAGAGCGATTATTTTATTTTTGAAACAGTTGTGGCCATCATAATTTATTACTTAATTAACCAGGGCCTAGTGTTGATTTGTTCAAACTATTGAGTGCATTTTTAATACTATCATTTGAAGAAGTGTGAGAGTAGAGTTATTAGGTCATAGTTAATCTTCAAAGAAGTGTGAGAGTAGAGTTGTTAGTAATGTTAGGTCATATTTAATCTCTTTGAAGAAGAAGTATGAGAGTAGAGTTGTTAGGTCATATTTAATCTTTGAATGAGAGAGAGTTGTCAGGTCACAGTTAATATTTTAAGAAGTGTGAGAGTATTGTTGTTAGGCCATGGTCAATCTTTCAGGTCATATCTGATTCTTAAATTCAATCATTTTTAATAAGATTTAGAGGAAAAAAAAACTAATGATCAAACAATTGTTATAAAAATATTTTTGAAAGCTAACATATTTCTGTGAGTGCAAATTGCTTAACTTTCAATCATGGGGTAATTTTATAAAATAGTATAAAAAAGTATGTGACCAATCTCAGGTGTTTGGTCTACCATATATAAATTCTCTCTTTTGAAGCCAATGAAGCTAGCACTTTTAGATCTAGTAGTGGCCATAATGAAGGCAGCACTTTTAGATCTAGTAGTGGCCATAATGGAGGCAGCAATTGTCTCAAGATTCAGCAGGTGTGTCTAGAGTTTCCAACAATCGCAGGGACCAGAAGTTCTACCTTGAGGTCTTGTAGTTTAGGAAATCCTGTAAGTTCTGTAAGACATGTTCGGTGATCATAATTTCAGTCCCTAAGTTCTGTAAGACATGTTTAGTGATCATAATTTCAGTACCACATTGACGACATTTAGTACTGGTCTTTTGGAATACATTTTGGCACAGACTGAAGTTTGGATTTGGTACTTGTACCAAATGAAGAATTCATGACTGTATTCATTAATATCGAACTGAGATTATGGGACATAAACTAATATATATGTACATTTATATAAAATTAGCTCGTATGTACAATTATGTAAAACTAGTTCATTTAAACCTCATTGCCCAAATAAGAATAGAACACTACCCTACTGTAATCGAAGCTACTGCAATAAGTTACATCCTCTTCTGGATCTGAGCTGCCGTCACTGCAGAAGGCATCGTCACTGCGGAAGGCACTGGAGACAGTAGTGCACTTGCTAGCTGAGTGCCTCACACTAATGACAGGCGGTGCTGGGATCACCCCAGAAATCCACATAGAATCTGATCTACGGGGATGCCCAGCATAGGCGGTACGCTTGTAAAGTGCTTGTTTAAAAGTAGTTGCTACGGAAAGGAAAATAAAGGCGATGGAGATGAGATGTTACAGAGGCATTCTTGGCATCTGCTATAGAGACCACATCACCAATGAGCAAATAAAAGAAAGGATACGTCAGGCAATTGGGCAATACGATGACCTCCTGACGTCTGTTAAAAAGCGCAAACTTGAGTGGTATGGCCACGTGACCAGAAAACAAGGGCTCGCCAAAGAGATCTTGCAGGGCACTACTAGAGGAGGGAGAAGAAGAGGAAGACAAAGAAAAAGATGGGAAGATAATATCAAAGAATGGACTGGATTACAACTAGGCGATGCTATGCATAGGGCAGAAGACCGAGAAGAATAGTGTACATGTCATCTGTGGCGCCCCAACGGTCGAAGGACTACGGGACCTGATGATGATGAACGTTAGTATGACAGTGACACTTGCAGTGCATTGAAATACCTGTTTTATTAGAGGACATCTATTTTATGTATATATATCAATCACCAAGAGTGTATTACGGAGAAATTTGTAAATATATTATTCAATAAATACTTGTAGTTATTTTCTCCTTTAACCAAGACTTCGTTTCAGTCTATACTATATGTATATAGATAGGTTATTATGTCTGTGTGATAATTTGGCTTAATTAACGAAACCCTAGACAGAGTGCCAAGAGGATATCTCATACGAGAGATATCCCTAAAGTCAGATCACCACAGTGCTGTTACACATAAACAAAGGATTGAAACAATATCCAGGATAAATTTATGATAGTTGTCTATTTCATCTTGCCAATAGTATTTATGTGTTGATGTCAGTAAGCCTACTTGTGACTGATTGAGCACAATGCCAGTATGGAAGTCAGTAAGCCCACTTGTGACTGAATGAGCACAATGCCAGTATGGAAGTCAGAGATGGCCATGATTTAAATTTAAAGTGGCCAAAACAAAAGTACCAGTAGTCTGATATGTAAATACCGTAACGACAACTTTTCAATGGTAAAAACTTAAACAGTAATTAACATCTGGTGTCTGTAAATTGTAAATGTGCACTTTATCAACTTTAAAAAAAGTAAAACTATTTTTAAACTAGCAAGTGCAAGCAACTTTTTATTTATGAGAATAAAAATCATTTGATAATCAGTGTCCCACTTGCCAGTGTCTAAGACAATCTTCTGATCAGTGTCTCATTTGTCAGAGTCTAAGAAGACAACCTTCTGGTCTGGATTGAAGGAAGGTTTCAACAGCACAAATCGGCAGTATATATAATGCCAGGAAATGCAAGGAAGGAAATGAATAATTTGTAAAAATTGGAATGAATAAAAAAATAATTCAATTTTTATAAACTGGAAGAAGTATTACCTTTAACTACATGTTTAGAAATATAATTCCAATAAGCTAATAAAGTATAGGAAGAATTACCTTTTGGGGCCAAACACAGGTTTAGAAATCTAATACATTATTTAATAAAAAAAATATTTGCAATTAAGGATGCCTATTTTTCACAAGTTTTTCTATTGGATAAAACAAAACTAATTTTAGGACTTTTTTCTCAAACAAAAAATGAAAAAGCAATATAACTAATATAAGTATAACTGGTTCCTTTTAACTTCAGTAAATATACGCTGATAATGAAATAGGGAAGTATTTACTATACCAGTGAAACTAGAAATTGAATGTCATAAATTAAAATCATTTTTAATCCAAAAAATTGGAGCTTGTCAAGTTTTATAATATGAAAAAAACCAATCATATCATGTTACATGAGTACAAATTTGTTACCAGTATTCAGAGACCAGACTTCACACAAAAGTCAAGTTAAGTTGTGATCTTCTTAAAATCCTTCTGAATACTTGCCTAAGGGACCTCTGAACATAGGGACCTCTGAACATAGGGACCTCTGAACATAGGGACCTCTGAACATAGGTAAAGTCACATCACTGCTATTTTATCTAACAAAAAGAGGTTTGTGGCCATATACAAATATTAACAGAACATATTTGCAATACATTGTGGTCTCATATATAGGTAATAAAGTCACAAAATGTGACAATATTCATGTCTACAAACTCAAGGTTACTTCATAAAGAAACAATGTGCTTTATAAAATATTTCATACAACTTGATGTACGATAATTTACAACAAATTCCATCATTTTATGAAATCAAATAGATCATAAATCTGCTATAAATAGTTCATTGGAAAAATAAAAGTATCTGTAATCTTATACACAGTAAAATGGCAAAACATGAATACATAGCACATACTTATTTTTTATACATTTTAAATAACTTCTTGATTTTTAAAATTATTAGAAACGAGAGAAACTAGACAGTCATAATTTATAATTTAAAGTACCTGGTAAACATTTTGAAACACTGGCTATCTGAGTTACTACATTTAAATGTGACACTGGTTTAAGAATTGAAACAGAGGCCATTCCCCCTTCCGCTCATCTATGGTAGAGGAACTGACAGGTTAAAAACTGTAGCAGCGACTAGCTTTACTGTACCAAGGGGTCGTCCATAAAGGACACCGGCAGAGATGGGGGGAGGAGGGTTAAGGATTTGGTAGACATCCAAAAGAAAGTCTTTTTTGTGTTACACGTTGCTTTATGCCCACTGAGTGAGTGTATTCCACTATAACTGACTGATCTGTTAGCAGAATTTTGAAAAAAATTATAATCATAAATTACCAAAACTTTAGTAAAAACTTCTTGAGGGAGAGCACTCTAAATATTTGTTGCTATTAATCATTTATCAATCAATGTTAACAATGCAAGTTTTTTCTCTGAGTGACAGTAGTCGAATGATTTAATTAGGGGCCATCCATATCTTACACACTGAATAAGAGTAAAATATAAGACCTCCTTGCCATTGAGGCATCCGTCCTTGTTTGGGGCACCTCCATTATGGCTAAGTAAAATGAGCTCTCAGATCCCCCCACTCTATATTAAAAGAAAAAAAGTATCCAGAGTTTCTGAACTTGTGGCACCCCCCCCCCCCCCACCGCGGGGGCAAGTGTAGATTACAGGAGGACATCAAATACTCTGGCTGGGACCAGTGGCATAGGAAAATGGGGGTGGAGAAGCGGTCTGTCCTGGGCAGCACTTTTTTGTTTTTTATATATTGCAAATGGCAATCATAGATTTTTTACTTATTTTTGTTAGTTTTATCCTACAATCTGTCAATCTCATGGCCTAAAATGGCAGCAAAATTAAAAATCAATCTTTTTTAAGGCAGCAAAAAAAAAAAAACAGCATTTTTTCTTTCCAATTTGGGGAGGAGGATTAAAACATTTTAGGTTATCAGCGGGGCATGGTGTCTTAAGCCTGTTAGATTTGTGTCTTGGGTCCCCCCACTTTTTATCCCCACTAGTGCAGTAGTTTGGTTCAGCCCAATGAAATAATTACATCACATATTACATCATCGGCACAGGATCACTTAATAATAACTATTACTGTTGTGATACCTAGCAAGTATAAATTATAAACACACAGCAACAGTATGACTGAACAGTATGACTAAACAGTATGACTAAAAGGTATGACTAAACAGTATGACTAAAAATTAAAAAGAAACATTGGATTGATTTCTTATATGAAAATAAAAATAATTTAAATATCTTAGATTTCACAGATTTTTAGATGATGGCTTATCTGAGATATTAATTAGAGTGTCACATGTACATACTTTCTGCAGACCCCGATCTACTCGCCAGTACGCATAATCTCAAAAATCAACAACCCCTCTTCCCCATAGTGCGTAGGTAATCAATGTATGGACCCATATAATACCCAGAACTGATTTACAATGTAAAGTCTATTGACTCTTTGCTCTTTACAATCTTTAAACTTCCAGGCATCTCGCACTGTAAATTGCAGTATGTGCCTGCAGAAAAATGAGTCATTGGTGCAGAAATCCTTCATGGACAAACCCTAAGGGAGATAGTAAATATTGCTTAACCAATCCAGCTGCTATGGAACTGTTTTAACACTTTTGTTCTGGACTATTGTTACTGCCACTAGGGGGCTCTGGTGTCCAGTCACCTGAGGTAAACCAAACAAAAGATGGAATGATGGAATACAATACAGATACATCTCATTTGGTTTCATTTAAAGGACTAAATAATACCGTAAAGCTTTTTTTTGATAAAACAAACTAAATTATTTTTTTATGATTAATTAGAAGGAACATGTCAAATGATCATCTTGTTATATGTTACAGTAGCTTAGATGACACTCCTGTAATTTGATTTGTGCAATGAGATATAAAGAACGATAATTGAAATAACCACTAAAAGATTTCTAATATTAAATACTTAGGATAAACAGGTGTGGGTGGAAGAATATCAAATATATGTAGCCTACTTTGTGAGGCTCTCTAAAATTGAACTATTTAACATTATTTAGACTACTTTTATGATGGCTCTCTGAAATTGAACAATTTAACATTATTTAGACTACTTTTATGATGGCTCTCTCAAATTGAACAATTTAACATTATTTAGACTACTTTGTGATGGCTCTCTGAAATTGAACAATTTAACATTATTTCGACTACTTTTATGATGGCTCTCTGAAATTGAACAATTTAACATTATTTAGACTACTTTTATGATGGCTTTCTGAAACTGAACAATTTAACATTATTTAGACAACTTTCATGAAGGCTCTCTGAAATTGGACAATTTAACATTATTTCGGCTACTTTTATGATGGCACTTTGAAATTGAACAATTTAACATTATTTCGACTACTTTTATGATGGCTCTCTGAAATTGAACAATTTAACATTATTTAGACTACTTTTATGATGGCTTTCTGAAACTGAACAATTTAACATTATTTAGACAACTTTCATGATGGCTCTTTGAAATTGAACAATTTAACATTATTTAGACTACTTTTATAATGGCTTTCTGAAACTGAACAATTTAAAATTATTTAGACAACTTTCATGAAGGCTCTCTGAAATTGGACAATAACATTATTTAGACTACTTTTATGATGGCTCTTTGAAATTGAACAATTTAACATTATTTAGACTACGTTTATGATGGCTTTCTGAAACTGAACAATTTAACATTATTAAGACAACTTTCATGAAGGCTCTCTGAAATTGGACAATTTAACATTATTTGGACTACTTTTATGATGGCTCTTTGAAATTGAACAATTTAACATTATTTGGACTACTTTTATGATGGCTCTTTGAAATTGAACAATTTAACATTATTTTGACTACTTTTATGATGGATCTCTGAAATTGAACAATTTAACATTATTTAGACTACTTTTATGAAGGCACACTAAAAATGAACATTTTGGATAGGTCTATTGACAAATTTGCCCCGTCAGTGTGTACCTTTAAAACATCAAATAAAAATATCTACCATAAATAGTAGTTCATAAGTTGACTTTTTGGGGAAATATTTCACGTGAATAAGTGGGATGATTGGCTTATTAGTGGGTCAAACGAGATTTTTATCATGTTTTCCAGATTCATTGATTCTATAATAGAAAACAATGAAGAAAAATCTAAGGTAATTTGCCAAAGAGGCGGCGTGCAAAAATGAACTGTGCTAAAAAATTGGGCCACACGTTTTTGACCACATCTTGTGACAGCCTGTTGGGCTAACAATGTACCCACATTTAATAATGAAATTATTAATGCAGATTGCCATGGTAATAATTTTGGAATGCTCAATATGGATACAGCACATACTACTTAGACTTGCCAAGTGAGTATATGTGTTATTCATAATACAATATGTTTATTAGTTTTTAAGTCTTTTTTTTAAATGACAGGATAATTATTATAGAATTTTGGAACCTTGAAAAATGTATTATTTTCCTTAGTATTGTTCTGTATTTCTTCCACTATTTTTCAAATTATTATTTTATGGTATAGGTTTATGAAAAAAACTTACTTATGAACAAGAATTTATGGTAATTAACTTGAAAATACATAGATCTTAATTCACTAAAAAATTGACAGGGGTCATGCAGGACTCAATTACAACTATTTAATATGTAACACAAACAGAACTCTAATAATATACATGTATTTAATATGTAACATATACAGCAGCCTAACTATAATAATATATATCTATTTAATATGTAACATATACAGCAGTCTATCTCTAATAATATATAAGTATTAGCCAAAATATATAAACAAAGTGATAAAACAACATTTATCAGCAGTCTTAATTTAATTCATATTTAATTATCTTTTAAGTGATAATTTCCTCCATGAGTGCACATGTTGACAGTAAATTGGAATACATATTAAAACTTACATTAATAAGACTCAATCATCAAATAACTAACTGCTTTTTGACGTCATCAAATAACTAACTGCTTTGTGAGGTCATCAAATAACTAGCCCTTACCCTAACTAACTCCTTTGTGAGGTCATTAAATAGCTAACCCTTACCCTAACTAACTCCCTTGTGAGGTCATCAAATAACTAACGACCTAATCCTAACTATTTTGTGATTTTATAATGGAAAATAAAAAAGCAAAGAAATTGCAGTGAATAGAAAAAGAAAATGATTTTAAACAAGTTCAGTCATTCTTTCCCTTGTGTTCAGTTGTTAAGGATTAAGTATGTATGTTTTAAAGGCTAAGTGTGTATGTGTTTAAGGCCAAGTGAGTGTGTGTTAAAGGCCAAGTGTGTATGTGTTAAGATCAAGTGTGTATGTGTTTAAGGGCAAGTGTGTATGTGTTTATTCTAAGTGTGTGAGTTAAAAGCCAAATGTGTATGTGTTACAGGCCAAGTCAATTGTGTATGTGTTACGGGCCAAGTGTGTATGTGATAAAGGCCAAGTGTGTGTGTGTTACAGGCCAAATGTGAAATACCATAGACATACACATTGCCTAGGGATTCTATAGAATACCTGGATTACACACTTTGTCTTTAAAATCTAGCTGACTGTTGTAGGACTTGACCAGGGCTACCACACCTTGGGAAATTTCTAAAGATCTTGGGAATTCATGACCCCCATTGGGATCTGGGGAATAATTTTGAAAATCAGGCAAAACCTTGGGAAATATTAACAGGGGGAAGATTTTTTACATATTTTGAAAAAAACACAAAAAACGTATGTGATAAAAATTAAAGAGAAAATAAAGCAAACTAGTTTTTAAAGTAACAAGGTAAAAAATGTATTGTTTTAACTCTACAATTCATAAATAAATAAGAAATCTTCTGTAATTAAAGTTAGTATTTTGAAGTTAGTACTAAAAAGTTAATAATTAAATAAATTCAATTTTCTCTTTTTTTTTTTACATTGAATACTAAAAATTACATCCAGGTGTTGAAAGTTTATCATTTTGACCTTGTACACCATATGCATAGAACAGTCTCAACAATAAATAAACTGATAATAAATCTTGAAATCTCAAAGGAAATCAATATAGACTATTAATATTATAGAATTTGTGAAAAAAAAGGGGGGGGGGGGCAGTAGGCTCGGAAACTTTATCATTAGGCTATTAGACATTAGTAACCATACGAAAAACAGTACAAGCCAAAGAGGGAACGATAGTGTTCAATCAAGAATCGATAGTAAAATTGTATGAATTTCAATTACTTCTACAATGTGTTCAAACTATGATACGATGCATCTGTTAAAAAATCCAGCCTAATTTTCATCAATTGGAAAAAAAAATAGTTGTGCATTTACACACAGGTAATTAAGGTATTAAAAGTTAGAAGGGCACACTATCACCATAAGGAATCAAACAAATACGCTCCTACTAGTCACTGATTACCTGTATTAACACACCATTGAGAGTTAGAAGGGCACAATATCCCCATATGGAATCAAACAAATACACTCCTACTAGTGATCCTTAATTTCCATATGTTTCTTTTCTGATTTCTTATATTTTACTTTCACATATTTCAAAAATAATTGTGTCCATAAAACTCTTTTTTTTCACAGTAATGATGAATAAATTCTTTTACTGCCAGTAATCTTGGTTTAGGAAAACCCAACTTCCGGCAATAACATTAATGATGATCACTTAAGTTTATGAACTACTTTCTATTTCTTGTTGTTGTTTCTTCATTTGTCCTTAGCCGAAACATTCTTCTTTTATTTTCCTGTCTTTTTCCTCTTATAATTCGTGCCATTCATATATACTTAATGACATTCTTACAGACTTAATGACATTCTTACAGACTTAATGACATTCTTACAGACTTCAAGCCATTCATACAGACTTAATGACATTCTTACAGACTTCATGCCATTCATACAGACTTAATGATATTCTTACAGACTTAATGACATTCTTACACAAAATCCAAGTTCAAATTTTTTTTAAAATAAAAGGGTGTGGGCTATAACTTTCGTCATTGTAGGGTGGAGAGCAGAGATCAAGGAAGCCAAAGGCTCCTGAGCAAAAGTGGGGAAAGAAGTTGGGATCAATGATTTGAAGCTGTATGTCTCATAATTCCATTGGTTTCTCTTGTAAAAAATTTTTACTTAAAAAATATAGAATTTTTTAAGCCGCTTTACTCAAAATTAATTACACCTCCCTATAGTAAGAACATTATTTTATAATTATTCACAAAGTGACAATGCAAAACAAAATATCAAAGAAAAAATTTGGCAGAGAAAAAAATGGTGACATTTTCTTCATCAGATGGTATGCATGGATCAATATGATGACCTAGCCACAGTCAATGACTTACAAGGCGGGAGCCCTCATTTTCCTCAGACTCACTTTTCTCCGTTTCCACTTTCTTCCATAACGCTTTCACTTCTTCAAAAGTTTTCCTCTTGGTTTCTGGTACATAGATGAATGTGAAGAGCCAAAACAGGAGAAGAAATCCAGTAAATGGGAGAAAGGTGTAGTTACCCAAAGCGTCCTGATGATGGATGGAAATGAAATAAATATTAGAATGATGGCAACAACCTTGATAACTTATATTTTCTAAGTAACACAGCACCTCAACCACCTCCACACCCCTCACAAAAACTTATATTTTCTAAGTAACATAGCCCCATAACCACCTTCACTAAACTTATATTTTCAAAGTAACATAGCACCTCAACCACCTTCACATGCATCACAAAAACTTATATTTTCTAAGAAACACAACATCACAACTACCATCACCTCCTCACAAAACCTAAGCTTTAATTAGCTAACTATTAAACAAAAGGAATAAAAACAATTGGAAGGGGAAACCTGACATAAGGAAGAAAAAAACCACCTCCACCATACATAAACCTTGACCATAACTTTCTTCTCCATACATAAACCCTGACCATAACTTTCTTCTCCATACATAAACCCTGACCATAACTTTCTTCTCCATGCATAAACCCTGACCATAACTTTCTTCTCCATGCATAAACCCTAACCATAAATTTCTTCTCCATGCATAAACCCTGACCATAACTTTCTTCTCCATGCATAAACCCTAACCATAACTTTCTTCTCCATGCATAAACCCTGACCATAACTTTCTTCTCCATACATAAACCCTAACCATAACCTTTTTCAACATACATAAATCCTAACCTTCATTAACACACATAAACCATAACCTTAATCAACATACATAAAACCCTAACCTTAAACAACGTATCTAAAACCCTAACCTTCTTCACCAATACAAATGAAATAAATAACTTATTTTATGGTGTTTAAAGACTCAGAGAAAACTAGGAGTAGGAAATGAGTTGTTTGGGGCCAATCATTGTCATATAGTACGTATACACTCTGGTGGGACGGGGTGTTGTCAATTTAGAAAATTTTACGTACATGTGCATATGGAAAAGGGAGGGGGGGGGGGGGTTGTTGGCAGAAATTAAGTTAATTTATTTTAAAATTCTACAATAATCTTCCTGAAATTTGACAGTCCAAAAATAGCATATTTTTAATATTTATCATCATCATCATGTCCATTAGTCTTTGGACCATTGGGGCACCACAGATGACATGAAAACTATCCTTCTCCATTCCTCTCGGTCTTCTGCACTACGTACAGCATCACCTAGTTTTAATCCCGTCCACTCTTTGATGCAATCTTCCCATCTTTTTCTCTGTCTTCCTCTTCTTCTCCCTCCACTAGTTGTGCCCTGCATGATTTCTTTGGCGAGCCCTTGTTTCCTTGTTATGTGGCCAAACCATTCAAGTTTTTGCTTTTTTACCAACACCAGGAGGTCATCGTACTGCCCAATTGCTTGACGAATCCTTTCTTTCACTTGTTCATTGGTGATGTCGTCTCTATAGCAGATGCCAAGAATGCTTCTGAAACTTCTCATCTCCTTAATTTTCCTTTCGAGTTCTATTATATTATATTTGATCTCAAATGCTGCAAAACTATCACACAATGTTTTGTAGGAAATATTGTCATGTTACAATGCATTTTCACCAATGAACTTGCTAATTATCTCTCAAATATTACTCAGTAGTAGTACTACTGGTACAGTATTATTTATTCCACTGTAGGTTCAATGTGTATGTATGAATTATTTTGTTGGGCTACGCCAGTGGTTCCTAAAATCTTTGGATTCCCGACGCCCTTGTCAAATGTAGGTTTTCACCATGCGCCCTGCATTTAATTCTAAGAAGTACAAATTGAAATAACAAATACATAAACAAAATAAAATAAAGGGTTGGTTAAAATGAATAAAACATGCATGTAGTTCACTAAGCCATAGGCCGGGGTACTGCACTATATAAGACCAATGTAATAATAATAACATCATCAGTAACTGCAAACAGTAGTTACTCAAGACAAGATGATTTTTAGCAATTTTTATAGTTTAATTCACTATTAAGGTCACATCTAAAGATGATTTAGGCGCCTGTTGCTCTTTGCCCCATTCTCATGACCCTAAACAAGGGCAAGTGGCACCCAAAGCGATGTGGTGTATATTCTGGGAACCACTGGGCTCTCCCAACAGCCAAACACCAGACATATTTGGGGAGGGGGGTGGAAAGCTCATTGAAGTGAGTCCCAGAGACAACTAGGAAAAGGTCATGGATGAAAATGGGTGAAAATAAATAAATAAAAAAAGAGGAACGAAAAGGAAGTACTGGTACATGATGATTTGGATGTAAAGAAAAGGAAGTACATGATGATTGGATGTAAAGAAAACAAAGTACATGATGATTGGATGTAAAGAAAAGGAAGTACATGATGATTGGATTTAAAGAAAAGGAAGCACATTATGATTGGATGTAAAGAAATAAAGTACATGATGATTGGATGTAAAGAGAAGAAGTACATGATGATTGGTTGTAAAGAAATGAAGTACATCATGATTGGATGTAAATAAAGAAACATGGGAGGAGCAAGAGTTAACCATTCTGATTTCAGATAGATGCAGAAAAAAATGCACTTTACAAATTTAAAGTTTACCTGTAGGTGAGGAAATGTGTATCCCACAATGAAGTTGGCCACCCAGTTGATTAAAACTGAGAGAGACATAGCAGCAGACCGAGGCCCTTGGCTGAACAACTCGGCAACAATAAGCCAGGGTATAGAGCCTGAGAATGTAAGAACAAATGCGGTTAGGGTAACCTGTTTTGTGCTGCTGAGTGGTTGAGAATGGGGTTAGGGTAACCTGTTTTGTGCTACTGAGTGGTTCAACATGGAGGCTCAAAAAAGTTATCATTTGAAACTTCGGCCAAAGGGGAACAACTCCCCTTTTATCATTAATAGCTTTAGAAATTGTTATGAAAACAAATCTATTTTCCAAAATATTTCTATCAAATAAATTGATTTGCATTCATAATTAGTGTCTTAATGTGACGTATAACAATATTTCCAATGCTTGTGTTGTGAAAAAAAATTTAAAGTCATTCTGGACAAAATCATCAACTATTCATGAGCATAAGAATATATAAAGCAATTAATATAATGAATGGATAAAGAAAAAACGCCAGTAATCTCCCTTGGTCTCCTTTCTTGCAATATTTTCATTGAGATTTCCCCGTTCTTTATACCAATGTGTTAACAACCATTTGAGTGGCAGCACCCGGTCCTTACTGAATAAGTACCAGCCGGACTTAGCCGCTGTGGGTTTGAATCAGTTGAACTCAAGACAACATCAAAGTTAAAATATTGACCACATTAACTGTCAAGTTCATTTTTCTGTAGTGTCAAGTCATTTTTTAGCATTTTTATATGCTTGTCAAAAATGACAAAATCCCATACTAAATGAATTCAGAGACCCTTAAAAGTATACATTTTCTGAAAGTACATTGGACAAGGTATCTTATGGTATGAAAATAATAATTTTTTTTTATATTATGTATGTTGATATTGAACTTGAACTTTACAGAGTGAGTAAAACTTTAGTACTCAACTTCTGAATTCGACCTAACCTAATCCTCCATAAATGGATCAATCTGTCATAAAATCAACTTTAGAAGCAATATTCTTTAAAAAAAATTTCAAGTCCTAGTTACTTATTATGAAAATTGTAATACTGGTGAATTCACTACCTTCAATATCCCTTTGTTGATTCTTTTGTTTACTATCGTCCTTTTCTGTCGAACATGATGGAACGATCTAGAGAATGCGGGAAGCAGTAAGACTGCGTATTCCATTTCCAGAATGATCATCTGAAACTGGGTATTACGGACCGTTATAGATGGAGAATTTAATCTCTGTTGTTTTGTCTAGGGCTTGTTCTAAAAACAGTCCATAATAAAGGATGATACCAAAGGTTAAAAATAATAACAAATAAAACGACAATCAAGGCCAGAGCTAATTACAAGTAGTAACTTTTTAATTTGTGAACTTCAATTAAATAATAACAGCAAGAGAAATATGATTAAAATTATAAACTTACAGATTTGCTGGTACCGGTACTGTATATAAAAATACAATGAGCACAAAATTGTACGAGGAAATAAAAATCTCTACACACAACAAAGTATAATGACACACAGCATGCCTCGTAATCAAGGAAAGGAAAATCTCTCCCCCGTCATTTATTCTTATCCCTTTTATACCCAGTTTCAGATGATCATTCTGGAAATGGAATACGCAATCTTACTGCTTCCCGCATTCTCTAGATCGTTCCATCATGTTCGACAGAAAAGGACGATAGTAAACAAAAGAATCAACAAAGGGATATTTTTTCTAGCCGCCCCAACACGGGACCGACTTGAAAGAGGTCATGTACGTGGAAGGCGGTCAAAGCGTGTCTCAAAATACGTCATCCCTCATAACACCGATCATCGACCGTTATGACAGTTATAGAGTTAAAAAACCTAGGCCCCATTTGATTAAAATAAAACTTACCTGGACCAAGTACCAAAACTCCATTTGATTATAATGAAACTTACATGGATCAAGTACCAAAACCCCATTTGATTAAAATTAACCTTACCTGGACCAAGTACCAAAACCCCATTTGATTAAAATGAAACTTACCTGGACCAAGTACCAAAACCCCATTTGATTAAAATGAACCTTACCTGGACCAAGTACCAAAACCCCATTTGATTAAAATGAACCTTACCTGGACCAAGTACCAAAACCCCATTTGACTGACATACAACTTACCTGGACCAATAGCGAAAAAGACCACATACAGCAGGGAGACAACAATGCTACTTGTGTTAAACCAGCTCACTTGTTCCTAAAACAGAAAATAAGTTAAACCTCATTAATTTCTAACTGTTAATGTCCAGGTAAACCTCATTAATTTCTAACTGTAAATGTCCAGGTAAACCTCATTAATTTCTAACTGTAAATGTCCAGGTAAACCTCATTAATTTCTAACTATAAATTTCCAGGTAAATCTCATTACTTTCTAACAATAAATGTCCAGGTAAATCTCATTAATTTCTAACTGTAAATGTCCAGGTAAATCTCATTACATTCTAACCGTTTTTGAGGAGTATAGAAGTTCAATGTGTAATTATTACTTGTTAACATTTATGATTTTTTCCCCCAGAACTTTAGCAGGTTTACCCCCCCCCCCTCCCCCGACCTTTTGGGTATTTATAAAGTATATGTTCCCATTAAGCTAATTTTGCGTGTTTCTATAAAACAAAAGTGGCCAAATATTCCATAGTGAGCATCACTGCAGAAACCGTGGTCTGCTATATTCCATAGTATGGACCACTGAAGAAACCATGGTCTGATTACTACAGGTGGTATTACCCTCAAGGCTAATGTGACGGTGGTCTTACCCTCAAGGCTAATGTGACGGTGGTCTTACCCTCAAGGCTAATGTGATGTGGTCTTACCCTCAAGGCTAATGTGATGTGGTCTTACCCTCAAGGCTAATGTGACGGTGGTCTTACCCTCAAGGCTAATGTGACGGTGGTCTTACCCTCAAGGCTAATGTGACGGTTATGAGGATGCTAAAAAAAGCCATCCCAGCCAAGCCAGTCAGATGCAGGGTTCGTCTACCAAGCCTGTCCATCAAAGGTATGGTGATAAAGGTCATGACAACCATTACTGCTCCAACTCCACTAGTGGCATGTGTTGCTGTGGAGACGTCAAGGCCAGCCCCTTTGAACAGACTGACAGAGTAGTAGAATATCTGTGAATGTAATAGGGAAGGGTATAAAGAGGCTTTCTAACAAATAATGTCTGTGAATGTAACAGAAGATTATATAGAACCTTTCTAACAAAGAATATCTACTAGGATGGATCAGATGAGATATTTTTTTATTACAAACACACAAACCTATATGGTTCCATAAATTGGTTTAAGCAATAACTTTAAAATGAAGTTTAATATAATGGTTCTGAGTAGGATAAGGGCATAGGTATTGTCAGTTAATGTACATGGGTACTGCTATTGTCAGCTAGTGTATATATGCTGTGAAGAATTTCTCTAAAATAAATACACCATTATTAAGCTGCCCCAAATAAGGAGGAAGGTGCATCAAATGAGGAAATTGCCCAGGCAATCAAGCGGCTTAAAATTGGGAAAGCATCTTGACCAGACAAAATGACAGCAGAGATGATGAGATCATCTGACCAGACATAATGACATCAGAGATGATGAGATCATCTTGACCCAACATTACAACAGAGATGATGAGATAATCTTGACCAGACAAAATTACAACAGAGATGATGAGATCATCTTGTCCAGACAACATTACAACAAAGATGATGTGATCATCTTGTCCAGACAACATTACAACAAAGATGATGAAATCATCTTGACCTGACATAATGACAGCAGAGATAATGCGATCATCTTGTCCAAACAACATTACAACAGAGATGATGAGATCATCTTGACCAGACAAAATTACAACAGAGATGATGAGATCATCTTGTCCAGACAACATTACAACAAAGATGATGAGATCATCTTGTCCAGACAACATTACAACAAAGATGATGAAATCATCTTGACCTGACATAATGACAGCAGAGATGATGCGATCATCTTGTCCAAACAACATTACAACAGAGATGATGAGATCATCTTGACCAGACAAAATTACAACAGAGATGATGAGATCATCTTGTCCAGACAACATTACAACAAAGATGATGAGATCATCTTGATCAGACAACATTACAACAGAGATGATGTGATCATCTTGACCAGACAACATTACAGCAGAGATGATGTAATCATCTTGACCAGACAACATTACAACAAAGATGATGAAATCATCTTGACCTGACATAATGACAGCAGAGATGATGCGATCATCTTGTCCAAACAACATTACAACAGAGATGATGAGTGAGATCATCTTGACCAGACAAAATTACAACAGAGATGATGAGATCATCTTGATCCAGCAAAATGACAGCAGAGATGATGAGATCATCTTGACCAAACAACATTACAACAGAGATAATGTGATCATCTTGATCAGACAACATTACAACAGAGATGATGTGATCATCTTGACCAGACAACATTACAGCAGAGATGATGTAATCATCTTGACCAGGCAACATAACAGCAGAAATGATGAGAGGAGATACAGATTCAAACTGTTAAACTCTCGACACGCAGCTCGAGACCAACAGTCTGGCATCCGCAAAAACAGATCATGCACACAACAAAATGTGACACAACAAAATGCGACACAACGTTCCATAGAATGGAACACCCCGCCACCCCTACGATCCATAGAATGGAACACCCCGCCACCCCTATCTAAATTTCATTGAATAAGTAAAGGCCTGCAATAGCTTGGATCAAAAAGTATTGTAGAAAATTGACCTGTATTATGTGGTACCAGGATTATTGGTTTGGAGTTTTCAAAGTTCTTATAATGAAATGCCATACAGGGTGGTACACAAAGGTAGACTCACAGATGACATTCAGGGTGGTAGATGAAGATAGACTCACAGATGACATTCAGGGTGCTACATGAAGGTAGACTCACAGATGACATA
This sequence comes from Omphiscola glabra, assembly GCA_964017045.1. Lineage (NCBI taxonomy): Eukaryota > Metazoa > Mollusca > Gastropoda > Lymnaeidae > Omphiscola > Omphiscola glabra. The sequence goes on from OZ024811.1 coordinate 117,664, forward strand.
CAGGGTGGTACACAAAGGTAGACTCACAGATGACATTCAGGGTGGTAGATGAAGATAGACTCACAGATGACATTCAGGGTGCTACATGAAGGTAGACTCACAGATGACATACAGGGTGGTACACAAAGGTAGACTCACAGATGACATGCAGGGTGGTAGATGAAGATAGACTCACATATGACATTCAGGGTGCTACATGAAGGTAGACTCACAGATGACATACAGGGTGGTACACAAAGGTAGACTCACAGATGACATTCAGGGTGGTACACAAAGGTAGACTCACAGATGACATGCAGGGTGGTACATGAAGATAGACTCACAGATGACATGCAGGGTGGTACACAAAGGTAGTCTCACAGATGACATACAGGGTGGTACACAAAGGTAGACTCACATATGACATGCAGGGTGATGCATGAAGTTAGACTCACATATGACATTCAGGGTGGTACACAAAGGTAGACTCACAGATGACATGCAGGGTGGTACTGAAGGTAGACTCAAATATGAAATTCAGGGTGGTACACAAAGGTAGACTCACAGATGACATTCAAGGTGGTACATGAAGATAGACTCACATATGACATGCAGGGTGGTTCACAAAGGTAGACTCACATATGATATGCAGGGTGGTACATGAAGGTGGACTCACATATGATATTCAGGGCGCTACATGAAGGTAGACTCACATATGACTTTTAATGTGGTACACAAAGATAGACTCACATATGACATGCATTGTGTTACAGGAATGTAGACTCACATATGACTGACAGGGTGCTACATGAAGATAGACTCACATATGACATTAAGGGTGCTACATGAAGGTAGATTCACATATGATATGCAGGGTGCTAGATGAAGATAGACTCAAATATCCCTATTAAGTGGAAACAGAAGTCAAACAAGGATGTCTCAATCTTGCCATCGACTGGATAATGAAAGCATGCAACACAAAAATAGGAATGGGACACAGTAGACACCATGGGAATAACTGAATGATGGGACACAGTAGACACCATGGGAACAACTGAATGATGGGACACAGTAGACACCATGGGAATAACTGAATGATGGGACACAGTAGACACCATGGGAACAACTGAATGATGGGACACAGTAGGCAACATGGGAACAACTGAATGATGGGACACAGTAGACAACATGGGAACAACTAAATGGCCTAGATATTGCACTTCTGTCCCACAACCAACAACAAATGCAGGAAAAGATTATTTCAGCACAGCCTGTACTAAAAATAAATAGAGGCAAGACAAAAATTATGAAGGTAAACTCAATTAACAGGGAACATATCACCCTGGCTGGAGATGTATTGGCAGAGGTGGATCAGAAGCAGGCGTCAGTGCTATGTTAGACAGGTCAGGACAGCACATGGAACTTAATTGAGCTTACTCTGCAAACTAAAATGTTCAACACAAATTTCACAAAATTCCTAAACTATGGAGTCGAAACTTGGAGAACAACAGAGAGCATTATGTACAGACCAGTACAAAAATTGTCATATAAAGATCATGAACGTAAAATGGCCAAAAATCATCCCCGAAATAGAAATACTGGAGAGGACATGCCAATATCTGATTGCTGAAGACATGATGGAGGTGGATAGAGCACACTCTTCCCAAAACCCAGCAGATGAAGAAGAGAGGAAGGCCGTAGAACACACTAAGAAGCAAGCTAGAAGCAGACAAACAAAGCATGTGATACGGCTGGAAGCAACTGGAAAGGAACGATTAAGACCTAGATGAATGGAATATGGCCTATGGCCGGGTAAAAGGCATAACTAACTAAATGAAAGTTACGGATTGATGATCACTAAATAACTAAGAACTAAATGAGCCCCAATCAGTTGTCACCTACCCCATTTATACCAGAAAACTGCTGAGACAATTGCATGACAACACTAATGATTACGGGCATACGGTAGACTGGTCGGGTAAGCAAGCTTAGGATGTTCACCTGAGGATGAAAGATATGTGACAATTTAGTCAAATACAATGAAAGATATGTAACATTTCAGTCAAATACAATGAAAGATTTGTGACATTTCAGTCAAATACAATGAAAGATTTGTGACATTTCAGTCAAATACAATGAAAGATATGTGACATTTCAGTCAATTACAATGAAAGATTTGTGACATTTCAGTCAAATACAATGAAAGATTTGTGACATTTCAGTCAAATACAATGAAAGATATGTGACATTTCAGTCAAATACAATGAAAGATTTCTGACATTTCAGTCAAATACAATGAAAGATATGTGACATTTCAGTCAAATACAATGAAAGATTTGTGACATTTCAGTCAAATACAATGAAAGATATGTGACATTTCAGTCAAATACAATGAAAGATATGTGACATTTCAGTCAAATACAATGAAAGATTTGTGACATTTCAGTCAAATTCAATGAAAGATATGTGACATTTCAGTCAAATACAATGAAAGATTTGTGACATTTCAGTCAAATACAATGAAAGATATGTGACATTTCAGTCAAATACAATGAAAGACATGTGACATTTCAGTCAAATACAATGAAAGATATGTGACATTTCAGTCAAATACAATGAAAGACATGTGACATTTCAGTCAAATACAATGAAAGATATGTGACATTTCAGTCAAATACAATGAAAGATATGTGACATTTCAGTCAAATACAATGAAAGATATGTGACATTTCAGTCAAATACAATGAAGATATGTGACATTTCAGTCAAATACAATGAAAGATATGTGACATTTCAGTCAAATACAATGAAAGATATGTGACATTTCAGTCAAATACAATGAAAGATATGTGACATTTCAGTCAAATACAACAGCTTTGAATGCAGTAAATAGTAAACAATAAACTTTGATAATCCGAGAAAGGTAATAGTCATTTATGGCTTTATGTCATTTATGGCTTGCGTCATTTATGGCTTGCGTTATTTCGCCTTTGAAATTACTGATAATTTATTGATTATAAGTATGTCTTTTGTTTTCAAGAAAGATTTAATGAATTAAAACATAATTCTTTTGAACAGTCTTAATAGCCTTGTTAGAAAATAGATTCTGATGAAGTTTCTATAATTTTTAATAGTTTAAAAGCAGAGATATACAATTGACCAAAGATTTGTTTTAAAAAAAGTTATATAACTTTTATAACAAGACAGTGTTGTGGAGAGGAGCTCCAAAAATTACAGAAATTAATTTTAAAATTACAATTTTGAATTAAAAATGAAACATTTTTAAATATTTCAGAAATTTCGCAGTAGGAAAAAAATTACAATAAACATTTTAATGAAAAACCATGGAGTGCAACCATTGACCATGGAGCACGCCATATGCTTATTATTCTAATAGACTCTTTTGTAATAGTGTATCAGCCTTTTTCTACCAAGCTTTGTCAATCAAGTTCACAGATGAAATAGAAAAATCTATGGTCAATTGCCAAATGTTTTTGACAGTAGGCTACTCCCTTTTTGGCAGTGTTTATTTACCCACAATACTATCTTCTTTTTTCCAATCAACTTTTCTTGTTAGCAGACACTTATATAAAGTGTGTTTAGCTAACAAATTCTCCAGTATTGAATTAGCTATCAGTGAGGATGATGTTTCAAATCATGAAACAGAAATCACGCAATTGAAATCTGGTCTTATTTTAGATTCGAAAGCCGGTTACCGGAAATTTGATCGAAAGAAATTTCGTAGACGGAAAATTGATCGACGGAAATTTGATCGAACGGAAATTTGGTCGAATCTTTTTTTCAGTTCACACGTTAAAATTTTCGTCAAATTTCTTTTTGAACGCACTGTAATAAATAGTAAAACAAAATAATGCATCCAAAAATAAATTTGAAGCAAAATCTTAACGTGTGGACTGAAAAAAAGATTCGACCAAATTTCCGTTCGATCAAATCTCCGTCGACGAAATTTCTTTTGATCAAATTTCCGGATACGTATTTTAGATTCGAAAGCCACACAATCGAATTATGATCTTATTTTAAATTCAAAAGCCAGACAATCAAATTATGGTCTTATTTTAAAATCAAAAGCCAGACAATCAAATTATGGTCTTATTTTAAAATCAAAAGCCAGACAATCAAATTATGGTCTTATTTTAAAATCAAAAGCCAGACAATCAAATTATGGTCTTATTTTAAAATCAAAAGCCAGACAATCAAATTATGGTCTTATTTTAAAATCAAAAGCCAGACAATCAAATTATGGTCTTATTTTAAAATCAAAAGCCAGACAATCAAATTATGGTCTTATTTTAAAATCAAAAGGGTCTCCAAAATTGATGCGCATGCCTGAAGGAAGATGTTTTCAGTAGCAGAGATAAAATAAACATGAGAACTGGCTTAAATAAATTGATTTAATAATTACAAGTTTTATCAATTGGTGCAATACATTTTTTCTTTAGTTGAATGACTAAAATGGAAGAATTTGTTGTCGATTGCAGGAGGGGGAATCACCCAAGTGTTAGGGTTAGGGATTAAAAATGCAAGAACTGGTTGTCTATTGCAGGAGGGGGAATCCCCCAAGTGCAGATCTCACAATAAATAATCACAGTATGGAGCTTCAAAATCCTTGTCTACTTGATTGGTTTACTTCATCAAGTTCTATGACACGTAGTTCTTACTTGATTGGTTTACTTCATCAGGTTCTATGACATGTAGTTCTTACTTGATGGGTTTACTTCATCAGGTTCTGTGAGATGTAGTTCTTACTTGATTGGTTTACTTCATCAGGTTCTATGACATGTAGTTCTTACTTGATGGGTTTACTTCATCAGGTTCTATGAGATGTAGTTTATACTTGATTGGTTTACTTCATCAGGTTCTATGAGATGTAGTTCATACTTGATTGGTTTACTTCATCAGGTTCTATGAGATGTAGTTCATACTTGATTGGTTTACTTCATCAGGTTCTATGAGATGTAGTTCATACTTGATTGGTTTACTTCATCAGGTTCTATGAGATGTAGTTTATACTTGATTGGTTTACTTCATCAGGTTCTATGAGATGTAGTTCATACTTGATTGGTTTACTTCATCAGGTTCTATGAGATTTAGTTCATACTTGATTGGTTTACTTCATCAGGTTCTATGAGATGTAGTTCATACTTGATTGGTTTACTTCATCAGGTTCTATGAGATGTAGTTCATACTTGATTGGTTTACTTTATCAGGTTCTATGAATGTAGTTCATACTTGATTGGTTTACTTCATCATGTTCTATGAGATGTAGTTTATATCTTGCAAATAACACTGAATTAACACAAGAACTGTTCCTTAATAAATGCAACTTTGATATATAAATATATTCACAGACTGTTAATTCTATAGACACATGCATAATGCAGCTCACTATCAGAGACAATAATAATAAACCTTCTGTTGTGAACATGATTTGTATGAGAACCATTGTTATTGGTGTGAACACTTTTTGGGTGCATGAGTTGTGTTATGAATTGTGTTATTGTGGCTGAATGGTCATTGGTTGAGAGGGAAATATGAATAAACAAGTGCATGTATAAAAGGTCAGTGTGTTAGTTTGTCGAGAGGAAGATCAGAGATTTATTAGGGAGATCAGAGATGACAGAGGAATGATAGAGAATTGCTGTTGAAGACTTGATGTGTGGGTAGTGACCCTGGATGGGACGACGTTTTGTACAAAGTGAATAAAGAACTGATTTATGAAACCATGAGGAATTATTGTGGACTTAAGTGTGCCATTGAATGGACCTAGAGAAGAGACCCTAGACAACAAGAGTAGGCCATGATGTATGAAGGCTGTAACATTGATTGAAGAAGGTTGTAACATTTGGAAGTAGTCTGTCACATTGTGAAGGTCATAACACCTTCTTCTACAAAGTTCATTCCACGACTGCTCACTAATCAATATGTACATCACATAACAGACCAGACAAATACATCATAATAATCATACAAATATGTCACCAAGTAAAATGGGAACGAGCGTCCACTAATTACTCTCTCAAAAACACATAATCAAACACAATATCCAGTGTGTTTGCTGATTACTTTCTCAAAAACACATAATCAAACACAATATGCAATGTGCAACAATTATTAGTGAACTCCCATACTCAACATAGAGCAAGTAGAGACATGTAAGTACCAAGGTGTCACCATTATAAATAAGCTGACATGGCATGAACATGGCATGAACACGGCCTATTTCTGTATAAAACAAAAAGTCAATCAAAGACTTTCTATCAAATTTCACAATTTCTGCTTAATCAAACAAGTTATTCAGTATTACCTGTAGGTGTGAAAATTCATCATCTGTCATCAAACACCGATTAAGTACACTAATCAAGAAAGCTAGTATGATCCCACTCACTTCATCACAGATACCTAAGATCATATTTTACCCCCTTCATCACAATTATCTATGATCACATCCCACTCACTTCATCACAGATATCTATTATCACATCCCACTCACTTCATCACAGATACCCAAGATCAGCTCAATCAGGACTGATTATTTCTCTTAAAGTTAGGAAAGAAAGATAAAAATTCTTTTGTTCCCCAGTCTATAAGATTTTACCAGTGTGTTTCTCCCACGGTTAACAAATTTAAATGATCACAAATTAAGTGATTATTGTCACTAAAGGAGTTCAATTATGGCTGATTTCTATGCAAGAGAAATACTTGATTTGTCTTGTGTTTAAATTGTTATAATTGAATAATGCTGTCTTGGTCTTAATATATATATTTATTTATGTGCTGAAAATGAATTTGTTCAATGTAATCACAGTATCTTTTGGATCAATAAAGAATCTTATCTTATCAAACTAATTGAATTAAGGGAGCCACCTTCTCTTCCTGTTGCTGTCCCCTGGGCTCTTCTTTCATTTCATCAACATACCTTCTCTTCCTGTTGCTGTCCCCTGGCCTCTTCTTTCATTTCATCAACATACCTTCTCTTCCTGTTGCTGTCCCCTGGCCTCTTCTTTCATTTCATCAACATACTCGTCCACTGTGTCTGTCCCTCTCAAACGTATCAGTGCTGAATATAGAGTTTCAAAGTAATGTTACTTTTGTATTTTCTTTACATTCAGCCAAGAATATTTAGTCGGTTCCTGACCTCTGAACCCTACTGACAGATATTAACAATATATACCTACTGACAGACATTAACAATATATACCTACTGACAGACATTAACAATATATACCTACTGACAGACATTAACAATATATACCTACTGACAGACATTAACAATATATACCTACTGACAGACATTAACAATATATACCTACTGACAGACATTAACAATATAGACATACTTGAAAGTAGTAGTGATATAATAATGTTTTGAGATGTGAATTTCTAAAAAAGTTTTGTAATTACACTTAAATATGCAAAGTTTTAATCTAATGATTCAATCTGTTGAAAAAAAAAAAGGGAGTGTGGGGGGAGACACTTGTGAGACTTCAAGAGTTTTATTTCAGCCTGTAAAGGATTCATGTCACAAATTATAACAGTTTATTATAATAGTGTAAGAAGGTCTATAAAGACATAGGCTTTTGAAAAGACCTTTGGGTCTTTAGATAAGTAAATATTTATTTCACATTCTTCTTCTATATATTAAGGGCCCACGATCAATTTATTGATCATTGATCATTATGGCTCCTATGAATGTTGATGGGATTTGCAATGTTTCTGTGCCTGGTGTTGATGAGGATATTTCACTGGTCACAAGAGTAACTGTGTGAGGGTATCATGTACTGGGGGTTGGAAGGCCTGAGGCAATAGACGCAAATGAGTCATGCGTTGTCGCCTCAACTGTTCCTTTTGAAAGATTGTTCCAGTCCCTGATTGTCTTTGGTAGGAATGAGCAGTTCCTATACTGGCTTCTCGCTGGTATGAGCCGGAACTGCCTTTCATGGCCTCGTCGCTGTCTATGGGGGAGAGGGACGAGTTTCTGTTTAATGCCAAAGCAGTGGACTAGCCCATTATTTATCTTGTAAATCATGGAGAGCCTGGAAAGTCGTCGTCGTTCCTCCAATAATGACCAGCCCAGTGTTTCCAGCATGCTGCCAACACTAGAGGTAATCCTGTAGCGGTTCAGGACAAAGCGTGCTGCCCGTCGCTGTACTGCCTCCAACCTGTCGATGCTCTTCTGAGTGAATTGGTCCCAGACCGAAGATGCATAATCTAAAAGCGGCCGGACAAAGGCTTTATAGGCTCTTTCTTTCACACCGGAGTCGCTGATCTTTAGATTACGCCTTAAAAACCCCAGGGTCTTGTTTGCCAGGTAGCACACATTGTTAATATGCTCGTCCCAGCGGACCTCTCTCTGAATGGTAACACCCAGATACCTTACCGAGGAAACTGACTCAAGTAAATGACCATGCAATTCAAAGTGGTAGCGTAGAAGAGTACAACTTCTAGAGACTGACAGTGTCTGGCACTTTGCCGGATGAAATTCCATGTCCCAGCTCGCATCCCACTCAGCTAACCGATTGAGATCCTCTTTTAGCTGGTCTTGGTCAGATCTGTTGGTGATCATCATTTACACGGCCGTGTCATCTGCTAACAGTCTTGCGTGGGATGTGTCATCTGCCAACAGTCTTGCGTGGGATGTGTCATCTGCCAACAGTCTTGTGTGGGATGTGTCATCTGCCAACAGTCTTGTGTGGGATGTGTCATCTGCCAACAGTCTTGTGTGGGATGTGTCATCTGCCAACAGTCTTGTGTGGGATGTGTCATCTGCCAACAGTCTTGCATGGGATGTGTCATCTGCCAACAGTCTTGTGTGGGATGTGTCATCTGCCAACAGTCTTGCTTGGGATGTCAGTTTCTCTGGTAGGTCATTGATGTATGCTAGGAACAAACAGGGGCCTAGCACCGAGCCCTGGGGGACCCCTGACTTAACAACAAAGGACAATTTAGACCCTAAATACAATACTAGTTTAATTCATTTCATCTGATTTAGACCTAAAAACCCTATAATATTAAAAATTTATTTCCCTTATTTAGACAAAACATTAGATTATTAAATATTGCTTTCACCTGATTTAGACTTTTCCTCTTTGTCTTTAGATATAAGCAAATACCTCGGGCTTTCAGGGCAAAAAGGTAAAACTATCAGCTGGAGCACACATGGGAACACAGCAAGGCCTGGGACAAAACATTATTTAACATCATTAAAATAATACACGTTTATAAGCGGAACATATTGGGAACCGCTTACTGACTAATGATCTATTATCTGAACATATTGGGAACCACTCATTAACTAATGATCCATTATCTGAACATATTGGGAACCACTCATTGACTAATGCCCCCTTACCTGAACATATTGGGAACCACTCATTGACTAATTAAGTGAACATATTGGGAACCATTCATTGACTAATGACCCATTATCTGAAAATATTGGGAACCACTCACTGACTAATGATCCATTATCTGAACATATTGGGAACCACCTACTGACTAATGATCCATTATCTGAACATATTGGGAACCACCCATTGACTAATGATTCATTATCTCAAAATATTGGGAACCACTCATTAACTAATGATCCATTATCTGAACATATTGGGAACCACCCATTGACTAATTAAGTGAACATATTGGGAACCATTCATTGACTAATGATCCATTTTAGGAACATATTGGGAGCCACTCATTGACTAATGATCCATTATCTGAACATATTGGGAACCATTCATTGACTAATGATCCATTTTAGGAACATATTGGGAGCCACTCATTGACTAATGATCCATTATCTGAACATATTGGGAACCATTCATTGACTAATGATCCATTTTAGGAACATATTGGGAGCCACTCATTGACTAATGATCCATTATCTGAACATATTGGGAACCATTCATTGACTAATGATCCATTATCTGAATATATTGGGAGCCACTCATTGACTAATCTTCCATTATCTGAACATATTGGGTACCATTCATGGACTAATTATCTGAACATATTGGGAACCACTCATTGACTGATGATCAAACAATATTTTCAAATAATAACCTGAAGAAGTAAAGTGGGCTGCAGTTTGCCTAAAATTGTTTGATCAAACTGTCATTTCACATGCAGAACAGTGGCTAAATCAACACAGGAGAGCATTTCCTCAACAAAGGAGATTAAACAGTGGCCACATCAACACAAGATATTGAACAGTGGCCACATCAACACAGGAGATTGAACACAGGCCACATCAACACAGGAGATTGAACTGTGGCCACATCAACACAGGAGATTGAACAGTGGCCACATCAACACAGGAGAGCATTTCCTCACAAAGGAGATTGAACAGTGGCCACATCAACACAGGAGATTGAACAGTGGCAACATCAACACAGGAGAGCATTTCCTCACAAAGGATATTGAACAGTGGCCACATCAACACAGGAGATTGAACAGTGGCCACATCAACACAGGAGAGCATTTCCTCACAAAGGATATTGAACAGTGGCCACATCAACACAGGAGATTGAACAGTGGCCACCTCAACACAGGAGATTGAACAGTGACCACATCAACACAGGAGATTGAACAGTGGCCACATCAACACAGGAGATTGAACAGTGGCCACATCAACACAGGAGATTGAACAGTGGCCACATCAACACAGGAGATTGAACACAGGCCACATCAACACAGGAGATTGAACAGTGGCCACATCAACACAGGAGATTGAACAGTGGCCACATCAACACAGGAGATTGAACAGTGGCCACATCAACACAGGAGATTGAACAGTGGCCACATCAACACAGGAGAGCATTTCCTCACAAAGGATATTGAACAGTGGCCACATCAACACAGGAGATGAACAGTGGCCACATCAACACAGGAGATTGAACAGTGGCCACATCAACACAGGAGATTGACCAGTGGCCACATTAACACAGGAGTTTGAACAGTGGCCACATGAACACAGGGGTGCATTTCCTCAACACAGGAGATTACTTCCTAACTTTTTTAGATCTTAAAATGCAGGTAGCTGTGGGGTGACTGAGATAAATGGTCCACAAATCTTGTGTACAGAAAACGAGTTGGCCTATAACTTATGTGAAGACTAACAACACTTATCTTACATGGCTCTAGTGATTGGGTTGTTTGTCACAAGAATAGGACATGGCTCTAATGATTGGGTTGTTGGTCACAAGGATACAACATGGCTCTAATGATTGGGTTGTTGGTCACATGGATAGGCCATGGCTCTAGTGATTGGGTTGTTTGCCACAAGAACAGGACATGGCTCTAATGATTGGATTCTTTGTTACAAGGATAGGACATGGCTCTAGTGATTGGGTTGTTTGTCACAAGGATAGGACATGGCTCTAGTGATTGGGTTGTTGGTCACAAGGATAGGACATGGCTCTAGTGATTGGGTTGTTGGTCACACGGATATGAGATAGGCTCTGGAAATGTGTTTGCCACCTACTGAGTCTAAAAGCAATATATTTCTTTAAATATTTCTGATACTGTTTCTGTACACATGTTAATACCAATAACTACCAAGTGAACAGTACAATGCTTTAGTTTAAATAAGTTTGTGGCAAAGCAAGCCAAACTGACAGCTGAATATTTTCTAAACCAATCTTGTTGTCTGTTACTGGACAACCTATCTGATCAAATGTAGGCAACTGCAGATATAATGTTGTCTGTTACTGGACAACCTATCTGATCAAATGTAGGCAACTGCAGATATAATGTTGTCTGCTATTGGACAACCTATCTGATCAAATGTAGGCAACTGCAGATATAATGTTGTCTGTTGCTGCACAACCTATCTGATCAAATGTAGCCAACTGCAGATATAATGTTGTCTGTTACTGGACAACCTATCTGATCAATACACAATGCTCAGACCTGTACATGAACTAAGTTATAATGTGTACCACAATAACTCTCAGATCTGTACATGGACTTAGCTCTAATGTGTACTACAATGACTCTCAGATCTGTACATGAACTTAGCTTTAATGTGTACTTCACTGACTCTCATACATGTACATGAACTAAGTTTTAATGTGTACTAAAATTAAAGTCAAAGCAGAACAAATGATCAGAACATTTTATAAATGATCCAATGCTAACAAATGCCAACAAATTCTTATCCCTGGATCAGTATGCAATGCTAACAAATACCAACAAATTCTTATCCCTGGATCAGTATGCAATGCTAACAAATACCAACAAATTCTTATCTCTGGATCAGTATGCAATGTTAACAAAGACCAACATATTCAGTATGCAATGTTAACAAAGAGCAACATGTACTTATCCCTGAGTCAGAAAGATATGTTAACAAAGACCAACATGTTCATATCCATGGGTCAGAATGATATGCTAACAAAGAGCAACAGATTCTTCGCACTGGTCTTAATGTTTAAGGGAAACAGGATGTGGTTGTAGTCAAGGTAAACAAAACATACATTGGGACATAGTGCTAGCGTCATATACATACTTATTCTCAAACCATTTACTTTGTTGAAATGTTGGCTTATGATTATGATTGTTTACAGAACTTAATCATCAAACCTTAATCCTAGAATTTTATTTAACATTCTGTTGATTTGTTTGCAGTTAATGTTTAGTTCAAAGAAGCATTGACATTAATAAACCAATAAAAAATTCTGATTTAATGTAACAATATCTGAATATTTGAGGGTGCCTTATTGCTTTTCATTGTGAATATATATTTGAGGGGACTTATTGCTTTTCATTGTGAATATATTGCCTGTACTTAGACCTACACTACATGAGACTTATGGCTGAAATAAAGATTGACAAGCTTATCATTTCTTCTCAACCCCCCCCCCCCCCTTTTGCTATCCGAGGACAAAGGCCTAGTTGCTTACGGTTTCAACCCTGACAGCAAATCGGAGCTCTGTGGACCACACACATTGACAACAGTTAACTCCATTTCACTCTCAGATACATTCTACATTTCTGAGGCTTATTTATTTCTCAATCAGATTCTTAAAGTCATTTTTTGTTTTATCCTTCCTCTGAACATACAAACACCTTGATGTCATTGTTTTTTATACTCTTCTGAACATACAAACACCTTGTGTTCTTTGAATTTCTCCCCATTATTACATAGTGCACTATATCACCCCAGAAAACACATTGTATTTAAAGAGGCATGTGTAGTTAGGTCTTAGTTCCAATGGTTGCGTGAACAAGTTTTGGTTGTGTGAACAAGTTTATCTCAGCTAACTCCACAAAAAACATTGTGTTTATAATGGCATGTCTCAACCTGTACTTGGATCAAGTCATTTGTATTTGAATAAAAAAAAATGACATGTTTGATGTGGATACTTTAAACCGAATCAACAAATTTTCACTTCAAAACTAAGATACAATATTGGACTTAGGAAATAATTATTTTTTTTAACATACACAAGTCAACTACATGAGTGGAAGCAGTCAAAAAAGTATTGAATAGACCCATAAATTGTCAACTACATGAGTGGAAGCAGCCAAAATAGTATCGAATAGACCCATAAATTGTCAAGAACATGAGTGGAAGCAGCCAAAAAAGTATTGAATAGACCCATAAATTGTCAACTACATGAGTGGAAGCAGCCAAAAAAGTATTGAATAGACCCATAAATTGTCAACTACATGAGTGGAAGCAGTCAAAAAAGTATTGAATAGACCCATAAATTGTCAATTACATGAATGGAAGCAGTCAAAAAAGTATTGAATAGACCCATAAATTGTCAACTACATGAGTGGAAGCAGCCAAAAAAGTATTGAATAGACCCATAAATTGTCAACTACATGAATGGAAGCAGCCAAAAAGTATTGAATAGACCCATAAATTGTCAACTACATGAGTGGAAGCAGCCAAAAAAGTATTGAATAGACCCATAAATAAGATAAGATAAGATTCTTTTATTGATCCAAACAAATGGAAATGTTTTTTGATTGCATTTTACATTTTCAGCACATAAATAAAACAATTTGAACACAAGACATTTATATTAAGTTATTTCACAAGTAAAAGAACAGCCATTTAGTGAATTCTCTTGGCCATATCAGGGACTTATTTGTTCTCATTAAGAATTGTGACTTCAGGGGGAGCACGCTGGTAAATTTGTACAGATTGGGGTACAAAAGAATTTTTATATCTTTCTGTCATCGCCCTTACAGAAAGAAATATCCCGAACGTGCCAATCCTAAGTATCTGTGATGAAGAGGGTGGGAAGTATCATCCAAAATTTGTTTACTATAACATCTTTCTTCAAATATTTCTTCAAGTGAAGGATGTTTAGTTTGTGTAATGTTCCTAGCTTTCTTGATTAGTCAGTTAATGCTGTGTTCAATATCAGATATTGAATTCCCACACCATCAAGTAATACTGAAATTAAGTAGGCTTCCAATTGTTGCACTGTATAATAAGTTAACGACTTGTTTGTTTACGCCAAAATTGTGCAGTTTTTTGAGGTAGAAAAGTCTTTGGTTTAATTTCTTATTTTAATTTCTTAAATTGTCAACTACATGAGTGGAAGCAGCCAAAAAAGTATTGAATAGACCCATAAATTGTCGACTACATGAGTGGAAGCAGCCAAAAAAGTATTGAAGAGACCCATAAATTGTCAACTACATCTTTAAAATGACTTCAAACCATTAGACCCACAACAATTATATGATAATTGGGGTTTGAAGTAAAGGCCTATTATAGTTGGACTAACACCAAGAATTAAGTGCTCAGATTGGGTCGAAGTAAAGGTCTATTATGGTTTGACTAACACCAAGAATTAAGTGCTAAGAGAGGGTCGAAGTAAAAACCCATCTTAGTTTAAACACTTTAAATATAGATAATTTGTAAACAAAAAAATAACCCCATTCCATTTCACGTTGTCATTGGACTCTGTAAGGTCAGCTATGAGTCACTAAGTGAGCAGATATGTGTTTGGCCATATCTAGGCCAGTTTCAATATGTGTTTGGCCATATCTAGCCCAGTTTCAATATGTGTTTGGCCATATCTAGGCCAGTTTCAATATGTGTTTGGCCATATCTAGGCCAGTTTCAATATGTGTTTGGCCATATCTAGGCCAGTTTCAATATGTGTTTGGCCATATCAAGCACAGTTTAAATCATAAAGCCCTTGATTCAGGACCCTAACGGAAACCATAAATTATTGTTTTAAAAAAATTATAAATTTAAATTTTGTTTAAAAAAGCACATGGAAGTATGTTTTTATTGTCTCTTACATAACCCTAATATCAGCTGTTTTAGTCCTGTTACAGCTGCTGTAGTCCCATTACAGCTGTTTAATAGCCTTACAATCAATACAGGAATGTGCTGTAACAAAGTAATACTGTATTCATTGCTCAGATATCAGTCTAAGGCATAATTGCAATCAGTAGTGCAGATGTCAGTCTAAGGCATAATTGCAATCAGTACTGCAGATATCTGTCTAAGGCATAATTGCAATCAGTAGTGCAATAGTTACTAAGGTATATTTCAAATGATCTCCAATGGGGAAGATAGAACTTAAAACAGAAAAACTAGTCCTTGTAGGTAAGAATTAATTCATTCACAGAAGTTTGAATTAGTTCTTCCCAAACCATAATTTAAACAACACAAAGCTAATGACAGCATCACCACACAGCACAAAGCTAATGACAGCATCACCACACAACACAAACCTAATGACATCATCACTTACCACACAACTCAAACCTAATGACATCATCACTTACCACACAACACAAACCTAATGACATCATCACTTACCACACAACACAAACCTAATGACATCATCACTTACCACACAACACAAACCTAATGACATCATCACTTACCACACAACACAAACCTAATGACATCATCACTTACCACACAACACAAACCTAATGACATCATCACTTACCACACAACACAAACCTAATGACATCATCACTTACCACACAACACAAACCTAATGACATCATCACTTACCACACAACACAAAGCTAATGACATCATCACTTACCACACAACACAAACCTAATGACATCATCACTTACCACACAACACAAACCTAATGATAGCATCACTTACCACACAACACAAACCTAATGACATCACTTCTTACCACACAACACAAACCTAATGACAGCATCACCACACAACACAAAGCTAATGACAGCATCACCACACAACACAAATCTGATGACAGCATCACTAGCTACATTTGATTCCAACTGTAATGATCCAAGTGTCATCTTTACAAAACTTCTAACAGCTATGTCAATCATGCATATAACTTTGGTTATTGAAAGATTCAGCAGTGCTTTTGTTTAAACAAAGAATTATTATCAATTCAAATTCCCTGTCTAAAAATACTGTTCAATATAAAAAAAAAGTAATACTTATTCTGCATATTTAATGCATATAATGAAACACAACTAAAGAAACATAAAGAGCAACACCTAAGTTTGTGAAACACAACTAAAGAAACATAAAGAGCAACACCTAAGTTTGTCAAACACAACTAAAGAAACATAAAGAGCAACACCTAAGTTTGTGAAACACAACTAAAGAAACATAAAGAGCAACACCTAAGTTTGTGAAACACAACTAAAGAAACATAAAGAGCAACACCTAAGTTTGTGAAACACAACTAAAGAAACATAAAGAGCAACACCTAAGTTTGTGAAACACAACTAAAGAAACATAAAGAGCAACACCTAAGTTTGTGAAACACAACTAAAGAAACATAAAGAGCAACACCTAAGTTTGTGAAACACAACTAAAGAAACATAAAGAGCAACACCTAAGTTTGTGAAACACAACTAAAGAAACATAAAGAGCAACACCTAAGTTTGTGAAACACAACTAAAGAAACATAAAGAGCAACACCTAAGTTTGTGAAACACAACTAAAGAAACATAAAGAGCAACACCTAAGTTTGTGAAACACAACTAAAGAAACATAAAGAGCAACACCTAAGTTTGTCAAACACAACTAAAGAAACATAAAGAGCAACACCTAAGTTTGTGAAACACAACTAAAGAAACATAAAGAGCAACACCTAAGTTTGTGAAACACAACTAAAGAAACATAAAGAGCAACACCTAAGTTTGTGAAACACAACTAAAGAAACATAAAGAGCAACACCTAAGTTTGTCAAACACAACTAAAGAAACATAAAGAGCAACACCTAAGTTTGTCAAACACAACTAAAGAAACATAAAGAGCAACACCTAAGTTTGTGAAACACAACTAAAGAAACATAAAGAGCGACACCTAAGTTTGTGAAACACAACTAAAGAAACATAAAGAGCAACACCTAAGTTTGTCAAACACAACTAAAGAAACATAAAGAGCAACACCTAAGTTTGTGAAACACAACTAAAGAAACATAAAGAGCAACACCTAAGTTTGTGAAACACAACTAAAGAAACATAAAGAGCAACACCTAAGTTTGTGAAACACAACTAAAGAAACATAAAGAGCAACACCTAAGTTTGTCAAACACAACTAAAGAAACATAAAGAGCAACACCTAAGTTTGTGAAACACAACTAAAGAAACATAAAGAGCAACACGTACATTTACTTCTAAGTGATACTTACCTAAAAGCAAATTCCAAAAGTCAGCATTGCCTATGACCTCAAGGAAACCAAAGATTTGTGAGATAAATATCCCAATGGTGACTCCAAGTTGATGCAGCACTCCAAGGGCACCACGTGTTTTGTGAGTTGAGATTTCTGAGAGGTACAATGGAGTAAGCCCTGTGTACAGTCCTGTAAATAGACAGATTACTGAACCGGGGACCAAAGACTATTGTAAGGCATACAGCTTTATTTATTTTACATACAAATGATAAGCCACTTGCATTAAAAAAATAGCAAAAACAAACAAAAATAATGAATTATGCTTTTGAAATCTAACTATTAGAATGAAGGTTTTAAATGTTTAATGCAATTGTTTCAAGAATTCATTTCACATTTTTACTGTTATTTATTACTGTTAAAAGCAAGATGGAAACAAAAATTATTTTTTTTTAAAAAGGTAACAAAAAATTACCACAGTTAAATCCAATAACAAATCTACCAGCGATGATCATTTCATAGGAGCTGGCCAGACAGCTGAAATACATGAGAGCACCACCCACAATACCAATGCTAGTGTTTGCCAAGAGGCCAAACTTCCTGGAATAACAATACGAAACCAAATATCCATGAGGCTGGATTACCGTGCAGCAAATCTCATAAATTATGACTTGCTGGAAAGTCTAGTTAAGAGATCCACTTTATTTCTCATAAGTCAGTAAAACAAGTCTATAGAACTATCATAAGGTGTATCATTGATTTAGTTAGGGTTACCATAAGGCTTATCATTGATTTAGTTAGGGTTATCATAATGCTTATCATTTATTTAGCGAGAAGCCAGTATAGGAACTGCTCTTTCCTGCCAAAGACAATCAGGGACTGGAACAATCTTTCAAAAGGAACAGTTGATGCAACAACACTTGACTCATTTGCGTCTATTGCCTCAGGCCTTCCAACCCCCAGTGCATGATACCCTCACGCAGTTACTCTTGTAACCAGTGAAATATCCTCAACACCAGGCACAGCAACAGAAACATTGCAAATCCCATCTACATTCATAGGAGCCATAATGATCAATAAATTGATCGAGGGCCCTTAATATATAGAAGAAGAAGAAGTTAATTAGAAAACTGTTGAACATAAAATGGATCATCGGAACACTTAATTGCAGTTGAGTTGGGTAACTGAAATGTTCAGAGGCCTTTAGGAAAATCATTAAGTAGATAACATTTATGATATAAATTGTTCCAACAAGATTATAATTAGCTTAAATTCTATAACTATACATTTGACATTTGTATCATAAAATTCCTATATCATTGTTTGCTTTTTCAGATTTATGAAATGTGATACTTCTGAAAAAATGTGAAATAAAAATTTTGATTGCACCGTTTGCTGAGACTTCTACAAATATTAATTACTACTGAGTTACTGGTTTGCTCCAGGGCCACTAGATGTCATGTCCTATCACATTGAAAAAAAAAAGGATGTAAAATTATTTTTATTATGATAATTTAGTAATGTTTAGCTGCATCTCTTTGAAGACGCTGATGGTAACCAGGGCTCCGATGGTAACCAGGGCTCCGAAGTTAACCAGGGCTACAAAGGTAATCAGGGCTCCGAGGGTAACCAGGGCTCCTAGGGTAACCAGGGTTCCGAGAGTAACCAGGGCTCTGAGGGTAACCAGGGCTCCAAGGGTAACCAGGGCTCCGAGAGTAACCAGGGCTCTAGGGTGCACACAGCAGAAAACATTTTTATAAATTAGATAATTGCCTTTGCCAAACTTTATCTACCAAATTTTAAAAAAACCGACACAAGGCCAGTTACCATCCTATTAAAGGTAAATGAATTTACCTGTGAATTATTGAACAACTTTGCAAAATTAACAGACTGTTTTACAGGTCCCAAAATTAACCAATTGTTTTACAGGACCCAAGATTTGCCCAACTGTTTAAGAGGTCCCAAAATTAACCAATTGTTTTACAGGTCCCAAGATTTGTCCAATTGTTTTACAGGTCCCAAGATTTGCCAGACTGTTTTACAGGTCCCAAGATTTGCCCAACTGCAGGTCCCAAGATTTGCCCAGCTGTTTTACAGGTCCCAAGATTTGCCCAAGTACTGGTTAAATAACTGAAACAAAATACAATGAAAAACACAACCTGTCACAACCATATGTTACACAACCTGTCACAACCATTTGTTACACAACCTTTCACAACCATTTGTTACACAACCTGTCACAACCATTTGTTACACAACCTTTCACAACCATTTGTTACACAACCATATGTTTCAATCTAAAAATTGTATACAATCTTGATAATATCTATCTCACCATGCAAACCTCCCACTGGTACCTCCCACTGGTACCTTCCACTCTTACCAATATTTCATGTAGCTCAAACAGCCATAGGAAACAACCTCTTACAAAAAAGCATAGGTGTACTTTAAGAGTTCCTTCAGTTCAGGGTGGGTGGATAACTCTAAAGCATCCCTATAAACCCATTCCCCATTCTTAAGTTACTTACCTTCCAAAAGTGTCCGGTCCGCCACCACCCAGCCAGTATTAGGGGAGGGGGGATTGATATCCCTTTGAACCTATTCCCCATTCTTTAGTTACTTACCTTCCAAAAGTGTCCGGTCCGCCACCACCCAGCCAGTATTAAGGTTAGGGAAGGGGGGATTGATATCCCTTTGAACCTATTCCCCATTCTTTAGTTACTTACCTTCCAAAAGTGTCCGCCCACCACCCAGCCAGTATGCCTCCCATGCAGCCCCCTACAGCAAATATTGCTACAATAATGGCGAACATATTTGTAATCTTGCTCTCTGACATGCCCTGCCCAGTTCGCTGTACCTCAGTCTGGTTCATGAACTCTTTGATACTCTGGACAAAAAAAGAACCTTGTTGTTAAAACAAAACAGAATTCTTTTAAAACCTGTTCATCTTTGACAAGTCTATCTTCTAATCATATTAATTGACAAATTTGTTCATCTCGCACAAGTCTATCTTCTAATCAAATTAATACACAAATCTGTTCATCTTTGACAAGTCTATCTTCTAATCAAATTAATGGACAAATCTGTTCATCTTTGACAAGTCCATCTTCTAATCAAATTAATTGACAAAATGTTGTCTTGATTTACCCATAGATAAAATTTCCTTTATTTTTTTTTATTTCAGTTTTTAGTGTCAACAATTAAAACAAAAATTCAATGTGATAATTCTTTTAAAGCACATAAATATGTGTTTTGAGATACACCAAACTAACAACAAAAGGTTATGTTGTTGTGACAATATGAGGCTGGAATTTATAAAATTCTTCTATCATAAATCCGCCCTTGGAAACCCTTGTAAAATTATACCATTCCTCCCCCTTGTTTTACCCCACAGTAACATGACACAAGTGACTTCCCTTGTTGTTATTGCATTCTTACACCAAATAGCTCACGCAAAAGCGTGATTATGGAGTTTCTGCCTCACACCGATAAACTTTGAGGGTAGAAGGTCAAACCCACAGTTGCAAAAGTGAATATCATTGGATGGGAAAATATACAAGATTTAAATCACCCAATCGAATCATCACTCAACTCAAATAAATAGCCAGAACAAGCAAGAATATGTCTTTTATGATCTGATCACTTGACTGTGGATGCTGGAAGGAACTACACTTAGACCTTCATTAGCGTGATACATAACTGCAACCCAGGCTATTAGCAAGTATATGTCTTTTAAGATCTGATCACTTAACCGTGGACGCTGGCAGTACCTAGACTTAGGACTTCATTAGCATGATCATTAACTGCGACTGTTACCTGGAGTACTAGTGAGTACGCAACCATGATTTTGATATTATGTTATTTCACTTGTAATGTTCATATAGCTATATAGCAAATGTTCGATCGTGTTTGATCATATTTTACTAATGCCTATATTACATTATATTGATATTACGCATTCTATTATTGCCTTTGCCGCGGGTTACGACACACCGCCATCACATCATAGAGATGGTAGGTTGTTGTTCCAACTCGCTCATGTCTCTTTTAACAAGAGGACATTATGTATGCTATGTACCTGTAAATTTAATTTTTGTTAAGGATTCAATGTCCCATACTTCATTAATTAAAATGTTTGCTTGGTCCAACATTGTCGCGAAGCAACATATGCTTACGCCGACAATGTTCAGACTTATAAATCCATCCACAAATTGGAGGTATATAATGTACAAGCTATGTCACTTTCCATACATCGATCTGAATTCGTTGCTGTTGGAACAGGACTTATCAGCGTATAACTATTCGCTTGGATACTTATCCATTTTTGTATAATTGTGCCTTCAGCCTGGTTTCTATCACTGGACCGACTGACCTTGAAGCTGGAACTAGGGGATTGATTTACATCCTACACCAAACTACCTGACGGCTACTAGGACTTCGAGATCCAGGGACTCTCACTACCACGATTCGTCGCTGGAGAGTCATCTTCCCCATCGCAGAGATCCCACGGAATCTATGACCGGGAACACCGCTTTCGCTACTCTACTCTTGTAATCCACCGAGATCATCAAAGAAATATATAAAGGCTAAGTCCCCAAGGAATGAACATAATATCTTGAGCATTTATAATGATGATAACGTTAGTATGACAGTGACTCTTGAAGTGCATTGAAATACCTGTTTTATTAGAGGACATCTATTTTATGTATATATATCAATCAAGAGTGTTTTACGGAGAAATTTGTAAATATATTATTCAATAAATAATTGTAGTTATTTTCTCCTGTAACCAAGACTATACTATATGTATATAGATAGGTTATTATGTCTGTGTGGTAATTTGGCTTAATTAACGAAACCCTAGACAGAGTGCCAAGAGGATATCTCATACGAGAGATATCCCTAAATATTATATCTTAAGTCAGATCACCACAATTGTAAGAGAATAAAGCATATAAAAATTTTTTTTGAAATAAATAAAGCTAATCAGGAAAGCTAACATGTAAGAGCATTAAAGGAAATATGTTGTAAGAGCATTATGAAATGTAATATGTTGTAAAAGCATTAAAGGTAATTTGTTGTAGGAGCATTATGAAATGTAATATGTTTTAAAAGCATTTAAGGTAATTTGTTGGAGGAGCATTATTAAAGTTAATATGTTATAAGGGCATTATAGGTAATTTGTTTTAAGGGCATTAAAGGTAATTTGTTGTAAAAGAATTATTAAAGGTCATATGTTGTGAGAGTTGAAGGTCAAATGTTGTCA
Source organism: Omphiscola glabra (assembly GCA_964017045.1). NCBI lineage: Eukaryota > Metazoa > Mollusca > Gastropoda > Lymnaeidae > Omphiscola > Omphiscola glabra. The sequence goes on from OZ024811.1 coordinate 140,521, forward strand.
GAGAGTTGAAGGTCATATGTTGTGTTTTTGCAAAGTAAGTACATTTTTTAAAATAAATTTAGCCTCATATACATGTGCAGACTTGAGATATGAGCACATCTGTGTGTGATGTGTGCCCATGCAGCACATGATTAGAACTGAGCCAATGGCTACTTGTCTTCCATGCCTGATCCAAGTGGACATGCTTCACTGGCTCAGTTAACATCTGGCCAAGCCTATACTGTTGACTAGTGTTCACAGTTTACTATAATGTTGACTAGTGTTCACCATAGTGTTTAATATAATGTTGACTAGTGTTCACCATAGTGTTTAATATAATGTTGACTAGTGTTCACCATAGTGTTTAATATAATGTTGACTAGTGTTCACTATAGTGTTGCCTTGTTTGATAGGTTCATTGTTTGTAGAAACAGTGAGTCACCAAATGGCTGTGATTGATGGCTCTCTCTCATCTCCCTCATCCTCTAATCTCTCTTATCTCCCTCATACTCTGATTTCACTTACCTCCCTCCTCCATTATTTTTATAGGTAAATTTATTTGATATACGAGTGCTTTTGACTATGTGCATGTATATGAAATGAATAATGCTCATATTCTGAGGTTCTACAGAATATGACATCACAGTTCTACAGAATATGACATCACAGTTCTACAGAATATGACATCACAGTTCTACAGAATATGAAATCACATGTGTATATAAAAAACGCATTCTTGGGTTGCCTTATGGTAATTGAAGAACCACAACTCTTACCGATTCTGGTGAATTGATAACTCCAGTGTTGTATCCAAACTGGAATGAGCCAAGAACTGCGCCAAAGACAGAGAGACATAGTGTGACAGTCACACGCTGAATGGAATCAACAAAATCAACATATTTTTACAGCACATGAAATAACTAGTAGTGCATTTAAAAAAATTGATTTTTGTCATTAGTGATTAACTTAATGAGACTTGAGTAATAGTCTGTACTACACAGTCCCTCATATAATAGTCTGTAATACACAGTCCCTCATATAATAGTCTGTATTAAACAGTCTGTACTATTCAGTCCATCCATCACTACCTCACAGTTAGTGCAACAAAAACCCTAGTCTATGCTCTTGTCCTCTCTCGTCTTGACTAGTGCAACTCTCTTCTGTCAGGTTCACCAAAACACTTCTTAGAAAAATTACAAAAGGTTCAAAATTCAGTTGCTAGGCTAGTTCTAAAGGCAAAAAAAAGTATTACGTCACACCAATACAAGCACGAATTAACTACAAACTCTCTGTTCTCTGCCACAACTTTTTCTCAAATTCCTGCTCTTTTTATCTAACCGAACTTCTTTCTGTCCATTCACCCTTTTGACAGCTTCGCTCCTCTGCAGAAGAGCGTATTTTTCTGTCCCTAAGACTCGCACAAAAACATACAGTGAACGATCTTTCTCTTTCTGTGCCCCCAAACAATGGAATTCTCTTCCATTGCACATCCGCAATATACCGACCATCACAGCCTTCAAAACTGCACTCAAAACACATCTCTTTAAACCCTACTTTTCTGACAGATAAACAATGCTGCTGGGTGACGTCCATGGCTTGACAGTTCTTGAATGGGTGGAGTAAATAGAGATTTGTTTTGTTTTATTTAATTAATGTAAGTTAAATAATTTTTTAATTTCATGATTATGTTTTAAATTGTATGTACAGCGTGGTGAGCCCAGGCTGGGGTACCACGCTATATAAAATCACTAATAATAATTAGAATAATACAATTCTGTACTACACAGTAAAATAAGTCCACAGTATAACAATGACAAGAACAAAAACAAATGAATTGAAGGTCAGGAGGTAATTGCTTTTAAAAATAGTAACATATTCTCTCCATCAAAATTATATTAGACTGGTCATTACAAGTTCAAATAAAATGGTGTATCTAATTTGGGTAACCATAGGCTGCTTTAGAGAAAAGGGGATTGCTCATTGCAATAGCTAGGACATTGCAATAGCTAGGACATTGCAACAGCTAGGACATTGCAACAGCTGGGACATTGCAATAGCTGGGACATTGCAATAGCTAGGACATTGCAATAGCTAGGACATGGTGCCTATTGGAGGTCAGAAACTAGGACATGGAGCCTATTGGAGGTCATAAACTAGGACATAGAGGTTAAAAATTAGGACACCAATAAATAGGTCATTACAGAATAGTCATAAAATGGAACATTTATTATTGTATTGTACTGTTATGATCAGTGTTTGTATATTTCTGGGATGATAAGCTAAGTTTCTTTTATTGATCCCAACAAATGGAAATGTTTTTTGATTGCATTTTACATTTTTCAGCACATAAATAAAACAATTTGAACACAAGAATGCAATGTAATGTATGAACTTGTCATCACTTAATATATTTTCAAAAAATATTTCACATGAAAAAATCTTTGAACTTAAATTGTAAACTAATTATTCTTTTGAAACTCTGGACTGCTTGATACAAAGTGACTGAATTAAAGAAAGATTTATCTCTACATTTGCATTTTGAGGAGGGATTGCAAATAATATCTGCCATTTTGAGAAGCTCTGAGCATACAAATTTTGACACACAATGCTGAAAATACTTGGCCCATTTTTATGAGGAATATCTTTGATATCAAGGTTTGTGTCCACAAAACTAAAACCAACAGAAGAATACTTAAGAGGCTCAGCCATTGATAAAACTATTTTTCTGAAGATTTTTCTGTACATGACTGGGTCGCTAAACTATAAAATTTAATGACAAATATTTTAAATGTTGACAGACACCTTTATAACATAAATTTGTTTTAACTATGGATAAAATGATGCTAAAAAAATATATCTGTTGGCTATGATGATGTCTCCATATATACTATATATATATATATAGACAGAAGCACATATGCATTAGTTTATATATGTCAGGGTTTCCTTAAAGTATTAGGGGGAGTGGGTGGAAAAGATTTCTTATTTTATGTGGACATCCTATATGCACAACTCCTATCAAGAGCTGCCGTATGACTTGTGTAAGCATCCTGCCACTTTTTGGTTTTGTGCCCCTTGTAGTTGATAGTTTAAATTTTGTCCATATTGCAACGTTGGTCCCCTTAAATATCCTAGGCACATAATGTATATTTAAAATGCTACAAAAAATTTAAAAAATAAAAAATTACTAATATTAGAAATGAACATACCGGTTTTACTTTTATTATAAAATGTATTTTTAACTAAGATGATAAAAATATAGAAGTTTTAAATTTAGGCCTAGTAAACTCACTCCGCACCTTGGAATTTATAATTTAATTATGTTATCGCCAAGTGGTTACTCTACCACAAGACCACACATGATCATATCTAACAGTCATATTTTAAGACAAGGCCAAAATTTTTGTCATGGTGTATGCAAGCCTAGGTCCATGTTTTGCTAGGTACACTGCTGTGGTGTATGAAGAGCCTTTGTATATTATAATAATTTAACTGATATTTATACTATAATTAGAATAATGTATAAATAATTAATTTATAGATAGTAGTAGTAGCCCTATAACCTAAATCAGGGGTCGGCAAAGTGCGGCTCCGAAGCCACATGCAGCTCTTTCGACCCTTAAGTGCAGCTCTGGAACAAATGTCGACAGGCAGGCGTGCAAGATGCGCCGATTGTATCTGTCGGGTGACAACTGCGGGGTATGTGACGCGGGGGATACTCACGCGTTTCAACAAGTCTGGTTGGCGTTGGCCAGCAGTCACCGTGCCAGTCGCATTGCAAGCAGTCTTGTCTACAGTGGTTGGCGCTTATCGTGTCTGCAAGTCGCGCACATGTTACAAAGATACCTTCTTGAAGAATAAAGTTATTGTATTTTTTCCATCCAGCTCACATCCTACAAGTATTTTTATCATCAATTTAATATGATAATAAATTAGGGTGCTGGGTGGCCGAGTGGTCTAAACTGAGAAAATCTGAAATTAATGGTCGGAGTGAAATCCCCACCAAAGCCCAGTCAAGCAAAAACATCACCAGTACCCCGGGTGGATGGGACTCATTAACTTTGGTGGCAACTCTTCTAAGAGAAGGAAACTCTGAACTAAAACCCAGAGATGGAGTCCCGTAGGCGGATAACATTGGTACAATGAAACATTCCGACAACTCGTGTGCAGCCACTGGTGCCAAGCTGTATCATCCACATGATGTTCCCTTGGGTTATCCAGCGGCATGGAGAGAGACAATTTGCTGTTGGGAACCAGCTTATAATCCTAGAAGAAAAATTCCAGGCCTTGTGGATTTTATCCTGTGAATTCCACACCATCGTCACCTTGTGACGGACGGATGCCAGCAAAAAAAAAAAAAAAATTGGGGGGCTAATGCAAAGTTGTCACGCCATGACGTCATTTACATGTTTATTTAAGATACTTTTAGGAGTCACATCCCTCTGTTTTATTTTGGAGAATTTTTTTTTTGCTGTTCTTTCCCTTTTCGGTTTTACATATTCATGCAAACAATCCGTTTCAAGCATGAACTTTATCAAGGGTAAACAGAGAAGTCGTCTTATTGATGAGAACCTGGAATCGTGCCTAAAATTAAGAATAACACTCTGACTTACTCAAACTTTCCAAGGAGATACAAGGACATTGTTCGCATTTAGTGTTTGTCAGTCATTGTCATGATTTAAATTTATGACTTCCTTAATTACATATTATTTTTTATCAATTACCGGCAATAAATTCTTTATTAAGTATAAAATCAAATTAATGAAGTGCTAAAATTAGAATAAAGGTTTGCTTAATCAATAAACAGATTTGGCTCTCAATTTTTTTTTAATTGTTGTTACTATCGTTATAGACATTAATAAATTAATATTACCAAGTCGTCTAAGTGGCTATTAGGACCCAGAGGAAAGGAGTGAGACGTTGGGTTTATTAAAAAATATTTTAAATATTATTGTTGAGTTTGTATGACAAGATTTGGTATCAAATGAAACATAATTTTATGGACTATATTTATATGTTTTCAAACTTACTTCTTCAGTTTAATAAAAAAAAATAACCTAACACACATGACACATGACATCCGAATAGCCATTTACTCTTACTCTTATTAAAGGCAGGGACCCAGGTAAGAACAGCCAGTCAAACTCAAATTGTCAAAGTCAAAGCCTTAAGCGGACTTAAGCATTAAACTTAATTAATTATAAATTAAAATAAATTATAGTTAACATGAGTAGAATAATATAAATATAACAGACTATAAATTATAGGTCTATATGCAGTATTAATATTTATCCAAATAGAACTTCTGATTTCCATACGTGACACAGTTATTCTTTAGTTATATAATTATATTATTTATATAACAGCATTTTTAAATTCAAGCTCTAGGCGTCACAACACAAAAGTCAAAAGTGTGAGCCTGCAGCGGTGCCTGTTTTAAAGCTCGGTCACTGAAATTAACAGACTCTTATTTTTATATATTTAAAAAAAATATATTTTAATAGATTAAAAGTTGTTTAAAAATAAAACTCACTTCTTCTTGCCAAGTTTTAGCTTTAAGCGAAGTTTCCTTATCACATTTTTTTTCTACAGCCTCCATTTTGCGTGTTTACTACAGAGACGTACACGATTGCGAAATCTAAATGGGCTTTCGCACTTTTACTCATAGGAACTATGAGCCCATGAGAACTATGTTATTATTATTTTCTTTATAGCTTTCACACATGTCCTATTATCTTTCAACCCGCACAAGTTTTTCATAAAGTATTCCGGCCCGTCTTACATTTTGAGTTGTGCAGGCCTCATCTAAAGTAGCCTATTGTTCTCAAATTCTGATAAGCAGAGCATAGACGTAGCTGAGGAAGGAGGTGCTATCCACCAGTGTTTCTTTCAGAAATTTTCCCCCGAGGGGGCACTTTTGACGTTCGGGGGGGGGGGGGGGGGGAGTGCCAGTTTTTCAGTGGCAAGAGGCGTAGCTAAGGGGAGGCAGATGGGACATATGTCCCCGGGCGCCAGACTAGCGGGGGCATCTAATGGGCTATAGTGTTAATGGATGAAAATAATAGGTTTCAGAGTTTAGCGGGGTGGGGGGGGGGGGGGGTAAAAATGAATCTTGTCCCCTGTCATCAAAGACTCACGTCAGTGACGTAGAAGTGGGGGGGGGGGGCGAACATTTGGTCTTCCCAGGTGTCATTTTTTCTTTAGATAGAGCGGCGGGATTTTCGGACATCTGCAGAGTTTCTATCGAGAAAGGTAGCGTGGCAAAAAAGTTAATCCACCTAGGGTGGCGCTAACACTAGGCACGCCGCTGGGCAGTGTATATATCAGCACCAAATTTGGCTGACATGGCAAGTAATTTTTATCGGGAAATAGGGCAGCAGAAAATGTGTGATTGTTTAACAATCAAAAGGTGCATTTTGGAGTATACATGATTCGAATGTTTTGATGAGACTTTCATTTGATCGGGGGGAATAATTTTTCAAGCGTCGGGGGAGGCATTATGGCGACCAGTGCCAGACACAAACTAAATTCATTCTGGTTGTGGTGTGCCGAAATGAATCATTTGACACGATTAGATTCAACCCGGTAGTCACATTGATCGACGTCAAGGAAACAAAAAGGGGGGGGGGGGGGTAGCAGAAATTGAGGAATCCGAAGAGTTTGAGCAAAAATGAGGGCATGGGTCACCTTAATTTAAAAATAATAAATTCAAAATGCAGTGATGCATTGTGGTGCACATTTTTCTTCTTCTTTTTCTGTCTATTAAGAGCCCACGATCAATTTATTGATCATTATGGCTCCTATGAATGCAGATGGGATTTGCAATGTTTCTGTGCCTGGTGTTGATGCGGATATTTCACTGGTAACAAAGAGTTACCTAGTGAGGGTATTATGCACTGTATTCAATGTATCTTTAAGACAATGTGTGAAGGGGCATTTCAAACGTTCATATATTTACTGTTAGATGTCTCGTAGAAAAATGCTAAGAAAACATCAACATACACCAACTATATGTGGACTACAAATCAGGTTATGATAGCATAGACAGGAAATACATGAACGATGCTGTGCTGGAACTTGGAGTCCTTAACAAACTTACCCGACTCATACATATGACGATGGATAACTACAAAAGTAGAATCAAATTACAGAGGGAGTACTTGAGGGAGTTCCCAATCAATCTGGGCCTCAGACAAGGAAATCCGTGTATCATTTTCAACAAAACTTTAGAAAAAAGCATTAGAAACATACGTGTGAGCACCTGAGAGGTGGTACAGAACAACCATAAGGAACTTTATAAAGCCAGCCACTGCAATACCTGGCCTACACAGACGATATAGCGCTACTTGGTAGAAACAGCATTGATGATATAATTAAAACTTTCAGGGAACTTGAAGATGTGACGGTCAAAGCTGGTCTTGATGTAAATAAAGCGAAGGCAATATTTATGATAATGTCAGGAAATACGCACTGATGACTTCATCAATATGAACATCTACGCCTTTGAGAGGGTAGCTACTTTCAAATATCTAAGGGTGACTATAAATAAGCAAGAGGAAATACAATAGGAGGTGCAAGAAAGAATAACAGCATGCAACCGTTCTTATTTCAATTTACAAAAGCTAATTCAAAGCAAAAATCTCGCTAAGGGAACAAAGAAGGCAGTATACACCACTATCACAAGACCAGTAGTGAGACTTGGCTCCTACCAGAAAAGCAGAGAACCTGCTAAATATATGACCCGATGATAGACAATTTTGTTTTGGGAATCCGTACAAACCAAGAGCTATATCAATTCTACAAATACCCATCCATAGTCACAACAATATAAAAAAAGGCAGATTGCCCTAGGCAGAACACATTGAAAGGATGCCGGATTCTGGAGCAACAAAAACGATCTACAGGCAGAAACTTAGGGGCAGACGGCTCACTGGTCGACCAAGACTGAGATGGATTGACGATGTAGAGAAGGGCTTACAAAGGTTGGGGTTCGCACATGGAGGTGTAAAGCGATGGATCGATCCCAATGGAAGAATGGGGTGGAGCAGGCCAGGGCCTTAAATGGGATGAAGCGCCACTGATGTAAACATTTCAGACATTTGGGTGGGAAGCGCTAGAAATAACTATAATAACAGGACATCACTAACTCTTCCACCAGTACAATATTAAATAAATTCAGTCCAATTGGGAGCCCTTAGGGTATGCTAAAATAGTTTTACATTTTGAACGAAAAAGAAAAACCAAAAACATACGTTTATTTCAAAATATTTCCAAGTTTCACCAAAGTCAAAAAGAAAAAAAGCTTTTCTGTACAAAAGGCTAAAGACTATATCTTTATGGGTTTTCAAATTGGTATGTATTTATAAATCATATGTAACCGACATAATTGTTCAGAAGTCAAGAATTGTTTACAAAAGACTCATATATTTATTAATGTGTGATTTTTTTCGTATAAATTATTAAAGTTTCAATTCTCAATATCCAGTTGATTGAAATGTTAATTAAGAAATTTAGACTACTATAATTTGCTTCAGATCATTACAACTTGCCTCTTCGATATTATACTTGAAAACAAATTTTTTACCAATTCCATATAATTTTGTTTAACTACTACTAAAAATGGCATTTACAAGATAATCGAAATACTCGATTTTTTTTATTCGTTGTTTAAATATATATTATATTCTTTCTACTGGATTATCATCTTAAAATATTTTTTTTTTTAATAGTTCAAGCAGCTGGTGAAGATTGTTTATTATTATTAGATTAACAGAGAAAAGTCATTGGGGATTTAATAAATAAAGACTATTTTTTTAAAATCATTTTACTCTGTTCCCGAAACTGTGTTAAAAAATTAGAAACACTCGATTTAATAATTATGATGAAATGTCCACTATTTGTATGTAATCGGTATATTCCTAATTTTTTTTGTTTTAAAATTATTATTATTATTATTTTTTAATTTTCATTTTATCTATGTCAGCATACATCTATGGAATCTATTACATTAAAATGTTTGCTAAAAAGGATTTTTTAAAGCATGATGCTATTATACAATATAATTTGAAAACAGATTGCACATGTTTATTTCTTAGCAAGAACTATATTTAATTTACAGACATTTATATCGATGAAAAGGTAGTTTAATACAGGGTTATTAAAAAGTCTTTCAACTTTTGCAGCTGCAAAATGTATTTTAAATAAAAGATACCAATATCTGCGAGTCAGAAAAAGTAATATTTAGCTTATGATCAGGAGCGGCCAATTTTCAAAACAACACCATATTTATAATCGATTTCTGCGAGCCTTTAACAAGATTAACCTGAACGCTAAGGATCATCAATATATATTGAACAAAGCGATATTTTATTTGTTCCAATAATTGTAATCGATTAAAGGCACACATTTCAATACTTTTAAAAATTTTATAAAAATTAAATTTAGAGTATTTTTTTTTTTTTTAAATTATTTTTTCTTACTCATTTTCCCCCGGCGGGGGCACTTGACTTGCTCCGGGGGGGGGGCAATGCCCCCCCCCCCGGAGGTATGCCTGAAAGAAACACTGCTATCCACCCTGGGCAGAGCCGTCGTGTGAGGCCACAACCTCGGGCAACTACAGTTGTGATGTGCAAACAGTTTGTTTTTAAAAATTATCCTGTATAATACAGCGGAATTAATAGATTTTATGTCACACGTCGCAGTAAAACTAATTGCGTCAGCCCCCCCCCCCCGCCCACCACTTTCCCCCTTGGACCTCACAGAGTAATTATTAACCCGATCAAATTTAATCTCTTATGGTATTGTTTGTAAGTGAAGTACTAAATCAACAAATGACACAAGAAGAAATCATAGAAATCGGATGATATATTTTAAAAAACCCAACAAAACAATTTTTGTTTATTAAATCTTTTATATTAACTTCCCTTTTGTTCGTGGGGTGACTGGTTGGCAGATTGGCAAAATCTTTGGACGGCTAACTGACCCACTTCACAACAACCTATCGAGCTGATACTTTGCAAATAGACTCGTTGCCAATTACAACAAATTCTGTCAAATTTTCAGCCAAAAACCCCCAACCATAGCCTTTTCCTGTTTTTCAAGGGGAAGATGACATGAAATTCCCGATAACTGCACCAAATGAGATTCCCGATAACTGCACCAAATGAAATTACCGATAACTGCACCAAATGAAATTACCGATAACTGCACCAAATAAAATTCCCGAAAACTGCTCCAAATGAGATTCTCTTTTTAAAAAAAAAAAATATCACAAGCGTGTTTGGTGCGTTACACTTTATCTTTCTTTTTAAAAAAAAAATTGATGGTAAATAATAATTCAAGGGCGTGAAAAATGTGCGCGGTTGTGAGCCTTGGGCAGATGCGTAGCAAAGGGGGGACAGATGTCCCCGGGTGCCAGCTAGTTAGGGGCGCCAAAATGTGATTTGATATTATTTTATTAATGAAAATAATGGGTTTGAGGGTTGAAAAAAGACAAAAGGGGCGCTTTAAAATGAATCTTGTCCCCGGGCGCTAATCTCGTCCCCGGACGCCAAACACTCTAGCTACGCCTCTGGCCTTGAGGGGGGGGGATTGAGATTCTAATAAAGTGCATTACTTGTATGGATGTTTTGACAAATTATTAGCCCCATCCACAATTGTTCGATAGTAAATTTCATAAAGGATTTATATCAAACATTTGTAAATGGTGTTGTCTTATTTAACATTTAAACACTTCAAACTTTCCTTTCCTGGCCTTCAAAGATGCTCCTCTTGAATCAAGCCACATACACACATATCGATGAAATAATTGCAGGCTTAATGAGAGAATGGGTTGAGATTCTAGGATGTCCCATTCAGCCATAAATTCCAAAACTTCAGATATTTCCAACTCGTCTACTTCGTCGAGTTCAATATCTACTGCTTTCAGTTGACATCACAGTTTCGATAGTTCAATTAAAGATTAACTTTAAGATGACTCATCACAGAAGGTGACCAGTTTTGGAATGCACACAGAAGTTCTTCTTCACTCGCAAATTGTAGACATTTTCCTTGAAGAGACTCAAAAATAGCTGCGACTGTCTTCACCTCTTGCAAGACTTCTCCCCTGCCATTGTCGTCACCCTCCAAGATTTCGCAACTGCCATTGTATTCATTCTTCCAGACGTACCCATTGATCTCCTACGAGTCTTCTGATGGCACCCTCTCTTGTGGAATCAGTTAGTACCCTGCTCTGATGACACCCTGTTCTAATGGCGTTCTGCTCTGGTGACACCCTGCACTAATCGAAACCTGCTGCGCTGGCACCCTGTTTAGTTTACAATCTACTTTCATGACACGCTGCTCTGATGGTTCCCAACTCTGAAGGCACCCTACTCCGATTACACCCTACTCTGATGGCACCCTACTATGATGGTACTCTGCTCTGATGGCACCCTTTTATTACGATCAAGCTCATAGAAATAAAAGTTCTCTTCAAAGTTTCCCATCAAAGGTTCTTATCAAAGGTTCTTATCAAAGATTCTCATAAAGTTCTCATCAGAGGTGGACAAAGTTGCGACTGATTTTTGTGTTTTTTTGGTTTATTTTTTAAAGGAAAAAATGACATAGTGATGACGGACAATTAAATTAATCATTAGAGTTATGTTAAAGCTGGACAAAATTACAATTAAACAACACATTTACTACTAAACAACTTTTATACAACTAAACAACAATGCTAAATAACTTATTATACAACTAAACAACTTTTTATACAATTAAACAACACATTTATAACTAAACAAAAAATATACTATTAAAAAACATATTTAAACTAAACAACTTATTATACAACTAAAGAATCAATTTAAAACTAAACAGCGAATATACAACTAAATAATAAATGTACACCTAAACAACTTTTAATACAACTAAACAACACATTTACAACTAAACAACAAATTTTCAATTAAACAAAAGATATACACCTAAACAATAAATTTACAACTAAACAACTTATAATACAACTGAAAAAAAAATTACAACTAAACAACAAATTTAAAACTAAACAACACATTATTTAAGTAAGAAAACTTTCTGGGCAAAAAAAAAGAAAACATAAAGAAACCAACAAATAACAGAAGTAAAAAAAAAATAGCTCTGTCGAAAGTTAAAGATCATGACAATCAAAGGTTCATGGAAAGTAGACGATCTTGAAAAGCAGAAGATCATGAAATGCAGATAATAATGGCATGCAGAAGATCATTACATACAGATGATTATGAAATGTAGAAGATCATGACATACAAAAGATCATAATTGCAAAAGATCATGACATACATAAGAGTATGACAATAGAAGATTATGACATACAGAAGTTAATGACATGCAGACGATCATGACAAGCAGACGATCATGACATGCAGACGGGCATAACAAACAGAAGATCATCTCAAGAAGAAGATCATTACATACATATGAGCATAAAATGTATAATATCATGACATACAGAAGACCATGACATACATAAGATCATGACAATCAGAAGATTATGTCATACATAAGATCATGACATGCAGACGCTCATGTCATGTAGAATATCATGACAATCAGAATTGAATGACAATCATGACAATTAAGAAAATTAGTCATTCATAACATGCAGACTTTCTTAAAAATGAAATTTTCAATGAGTTATTTTATGAATAAATATTTATGTAGAGTCAAGTTTATTTCTAAAATTCTAATGATTCTAATACATTGGGGTTTTGGGGGGGGGGGGACCGAAATAATCCCCTTTAAATATAATTATGTTGAATTTATTTTTAAATCGTTTTTTAATCCCAACCTTTCACTTCTGGTACCCGGGTGCGAATAGTCGCATCCTTATAACATTTTCACCTTGTATTTAAGGACCGTTAAAAGACATGTAGAAAACATTAAAAAGTTGGAACGGGCATAATCACGGGAAAAGTAAAGAAAACATTTGGTAAGAGAATTTTTAAGAAAAAAACCCGAAACAAACAACCCAAAGACTAAAGAAGAAACATCAAATTGTACGCACACCAAAGTTAGCACCACAATATAAGAGCCCCAATGTTAGCGCCACGATGTAATCACCACAATGTAAGCACCGCAATGTAAGCACCACTGTTCATGAACTACTGCTCAATCCCTTCCCAGCCTACCTACCTGTGCTGCTTACGTCATCAACACATTCTGAGACTTGGAACAGAAACAAAGGACGGCTCTTCTCAGTGCTCACCATGGTATCAGCTTAACAAACTTTGGAATATACGAAAGCCCGTTTAAAAGGTAAACTCTACGTCTTACCTATAACCCATTTAGATCACTTGTGCACCAGAAGTCACAAGTTAATTTTGTATTCCCTTTAGATGATATATTTTGCGAATACCCTGTATAAAAGGAAATTTACAAAAATATCTCCTAATTTAACAAAAGTTAACTTAAAAAAAGAACCCGTTATTTTCAAAGCCCGGACACACATTCAATTTTATTTGGGCTGTCCAAGAATAAGCTTATGTGAAATTCTTTCTAACCCTAACTCTAGCTTATGTGAAAGTCTACTAACTCTAACCTTAACTCTAGCTAATGGGAAATTCTATTCGCATTATATTTGTAACTAACATTCTTGTTTAAGTAAGTCTTTAAAAAAAAAAAAGTAAAATTGGGGTATCTATCGACATGAAAGTAAATGTGAACTGTGGTATCTAATGACATCAACTTATATGTGAACTGTGGTATCTAATGACATCAACTTATATGTGAACTGTGGTATCTAATGACATCAACTTATATGTGAACTGTGGTATCTAATGACATCAACTTATATGTGAACTTTGGTATCTAATGACATCAAAGTAAATGTGAACTGTGGTATCTAATGACATCAACTTATATGTGAACTGTGGTATCTAATGACATCAAATTAAATGTGAACTGTGGTATCTAATGACATCAAAGTAAATGTGAACTGTGGTATCTAATGACATCAACTTATATGTGAACTGTGGTATCTAATGACATCAAATTAAATGTGAACTGTGGTATCTAATGACATCAAATTAAATGTGAACTGTGGTATCTAATGACATCAACTTATATGTGAACTGTGGTATCTAATGACATCAACTTATATGTGAACTTTGGTATCTAATGACATCAAAGTAAATGTGAACTGTGGTATCTAATGACATCAAAGTAAATGTGAACTGTGGTATCTAATGACATCAACTTATATGTGAACTGTGGTATCTAATGACATCAAATTAAATGTGAACTGTGGTATCTAATGACATCAACTTATATGTGAACTGTGGTATCTAATGACATCAACTTATATGTGAACTGTGGTATCTAATGACATCAACTTATATGTGAACTTTGGTATCTAATGACATCAAAGTAAATGTGAACTGTGGTATCTAATGACATCAACTTATATGTGAACTGTGGTATCTAATGACATCAAATTAAATGTGAACTGTGGTATCTAATGACATCAAATTAAATGTGAACTGTGGTATCTAATGACATCAAAGTAAATGTGAACTGTGGTATCTAATGACATCAACTTATATGTGCACTATGGTTTCTATTTTCATCCACGTAAATGTGCGCTGTGGTATTTATAGACATCAAAGTAAATTTGTACCGTGGTATCTATTGGTAACAAAGTAAATTATGTGCACTGTGGTGTCTATTGATAAGAAAGTAAATGTGCACTGTGGTATCTATTGGTTACAACGTAATTGTGCACAGTGGTGTCTATCAAGAGATCAGCTTTTTATTTATCAAATATTTAAGAGAACTTTGTTCCCTCGACATAATGCCAGATAACACAAATCCCTTATAACCGACTGTCAAATAAATGGGGTATGACTGTTTCGGTAGCACATTGGCGAAAGTGCCAGATTCTTGGCATGCAAAAGTAAGAATCAAATTGTTGGTGCTATAGTCCCACGCACTTTTGTCTGTAGGCAGATTTTCATTTGAGTGTCCGCATTTCAAGCAGTAAGAAGGGTATGTAGTGTGATTTACCTATATGTGTTGTTTAAATTTCATAAAATGTGATGATGTTTCGAATGAGTTATCAGAACCAAAGAACAACCAACAGCTATTGATGAATAGATGGATGAAGCAGTCATTTATTTTAGCAACGTTTGCATATTTCAACACAGTGATGACGAGAATATTATACTGCATTATCATTTGGTTTATCAAGTTTGCAGCTTAGAATAATACAGAGAGATGCTTTAGATAATATCGAGAAATTTTTACGATAATACCGATAGATGTTTAGGATAATATCGATAGATGTTTGGGATAATATTGATAAATTTTTAGGGATAATACCGATTGATGTTTAGGATTAGTCCAAATGATCATGAAGATAATACAAAGAGATCTTGGGATATACGATAAAGTCTTAGGGGCTTAAGAGATACTACTTATCTTTATTAACATGTGACTGACATGTATAAATGTATATATCACGAGCTTTTATGTCAAAGATCATGAAAGTAAATGTCGATATCAATTTATGAAATCACAATTTATATATGAACACATCACACTGTGTGGTGCTCATTCTGAATATCATGTGGCTCAAGTACCACACAATGCAGTGTTCGTAATGAATATCATGAGGCTCAAATACCAAACAATACAGTGTTCGTAATGGATTTTATGTGGCTCAAATACCAATCAATACATTGTTCTTAATGAATATCATGAGGCTGAAATACCAAACAATACAGTGTTCTTAATGAATATCATGTGGCTCAAATACCAAACAATACAGTGTTCGTAATGAATATCATGTGGCTCAAATACCCTATCATCCACTTTTAGTTACGCCAAGTGGTATTATATAATAGTTTTATTAAGGACTCGGTGGTTCTGGTGAAATCTCAGTTGTACCCTGGCGATTAAAAGATCCCAAAACTTCACACGAATCCGTGTAGAGACCAAAATTTTGCTGAATCCAAGAACGTTATATTCAATCTTTCAACGTTATATTCAATCTTTCATATCTCATGACAGACTTGCTGATTCATACATTGGCGTATTTTGGTATTACTAATTTTGTAATTCATTTAGGTAGGCGTTTAATTGTTAACATTCAGTCAATGTTTCTTCTTAGTTACTTCTTTCCCATTTGAGGACAATTAATTGGTATAGATATCAGAGAGTTTTACTCTTTTATCCAGTTTGTGGATATCCTGCCCTACAATGGCTCTCATTACACCAACGACCACACCCTAAAAGCAAACTGATCCACATGGACTTTATGACTCATGTCTATTATCTCAGTGCACTCTGGGGTGCATTTAAGCCGCTAACATAAGTGGTTCTCAAATGTTTCTATTGACTTTTCATCGATATGAAAGAATAAAAGACATTAAGTTTGAAACACTCACTGTAGGTAGATACGGACTTCATTGTGGTGAAAATGAGTTCGATGCTTTTTAAAAGTAAAATTAATAATGCAGATAAATGAAACGCAAGTCTTAAGAATTGTGAACAAACTAAAGTCAGGGTGAGGCTAGAGAGTGGATTGAAGGAGTCAGGGTGGGCCTAGAGAGTGTATTGAAGGAGTCAAGGTGAGGCTAGAGAGTGGATTGAAGGAGTCAGGGTGAGGCTAGGTAGTGGATTGAAGGAATTCGGTTTTCAGTGGGGATATGGAACTCTGTACTTTGAGGATCACTGTTTTCTTCTTCTTCTATATATTAAGGGCCAACGATCAATTTATTGATCATTATGGCTCTTATTTTAGAAGAATGTTACACTGTAATTAGAAACCAAATCCTATTAACTATAAATGTAAATGTAAGCAGTATAAAGTGCATGCAGTCACTGATGGACATTTTTAATGTTAATTTCAATACGTTATTATTATAACAAAAATATGCTGTGAAACTACTTTATCAGCTAACAAGATCACAACTATGTTGTGTAATTGCTTTTTCAGCCAATAGTAATAAAGTTTATCAACAGAAAACTAGTAGTTTAGTACATTGGCGACTTAATGACTTGACTTAATGACTTGACTTAATGACTGGCACATATTTGAGACAATCAACCTATGGTACACAGCTTAGACAAGCAACCCACGGAATATATTTTAGACAAGCAACCCACGGAACATATTTTAGACAAGCAACCCACGGAATATATTTTAGACAAGCAACCCACGGAACATATTTTAGATAAGCAACCCACGGAATATATTTTAGACAAGCAACCCACGGAATATATTTTAGACAAGCAACCCAGGGAATATATTTTAGACAAGCAACCTACAGAATATATTTTAGACAAGCAACCTAAGGAATATATTTTAGACAAGCAACCAACGGAATATATTTTAGACAAGCAACCTACGGAATATATTTTAGACAAGCAACCCACGGAATATATTTTAGACAAGCAACCTACGGAACATATTTTAGTCAAGCAACCCAGGGAATATATTTTAGACAAGCAACCTACGGAACATATTTTAGACAAGCAACCTACGGAACATATTTTAGACAAGCAACCTACGGAATATATTTTAGACAAGCATTCCACGGAGCATATTTTAGACAAGCAACCTACTGAACATATTTTAGACAAGCAACACATGGAATATATTTTAGACAAGCAACCTACGGAACATATTTTAGACAAGCAACCTAAGGAACATATTTTAGACAAGAAACCTACGGAACATATTTTAGACAATAACCAGTGGTACATATTTTAGACAAGCAACCTATGGTTCATATTTTAGACAAGCAACCTATGGTTCATATTTTAGATAAGCAACCTATGGCACTTATTTTAGACAAGCAATCTATGGTTCATATTTTAGACAAGCAACCTATGGTTCATATTTTAGACAAGCAACCTATGGTTCATATTTTAGACAAGAAACCTATGGTTCATATTTTAGACTATAACCCGTGGTACATATTTTAGGCAATCAGCCTATGGTACATATCTTAAACACGCAAGGGACGTGCACATCTATAAAACCGAATAGGGTCCCGAAAAACAAACCAAAACGATCTAATTTCAAGCAAAAGCCAAGCATTATTATTTCTTTTTAAAACAATTTTTTTTTTTATTTTTTAAAGTAAAAAAAAAAAAATAACATTTAGTTTTCAATAAGCTAAGCTAATTTTCTAAATTTGAAAAGCAGAAATTTTACAAAAATAAGATCTACAAAAAATAAATAACTAACAACAACAAGCAAAAATGAATTGTTATATAACATTGGTCATATAACATTGGTCATATAACATTGCTCATATAACATTGGTCATATAACATTGCTCATATAACATTGCTCATAGAACATTGCTCATAGAACATTGCTCATATAACATTGGTCATATAACTTTGGTCATATAACATTGGTCATATAACATTGGTCATATAACATTGGTCATAGAACATTGGTCATATAACATTGGTCATAGAACATTGGTCATATAACATTGGTCATAGAACATTGGTCATATAACATTGGTCATAGAACATTGGTCATATAACATTGGTCATAGAACATTGGTCATAGAACATTGGTCATATAACATTGGTCATATAACATTGGTCATATAACATTGGTCATAGAACATTGGTCATATAACATTGGTCATATAACATTGGTCATATAACATTGGTCATATAACATTGGTCATATAACATTGGTCATATAACATTGGTCATAGAACATTGGTCATAGAACATTGGTCATATAACATTGGTCATATAACATTGGTCATAGAACATTGGTCATATAACATTGGTCATATAACATTGGTCATAGAACATTGCTCATATAACATTGGTCATATAACATTGGTCATAGAACATTGGTCATATAACATTGGTCATATAACATTGGTCATAGAACATTGGTCATAGAACATTGGTCATATAACATTGGTCATATAACATTGGTCATAGAACATTGCTCATATAACATTGGTCATATAACATTGGTCATATAACATTGGTCATATAAGATTGGTCATAGAACATTGCTCATATAACATTGGTCATATAACATTGCTCATATAACATTGGTCATAGAACATTGGTCATAGAACATTGGTCATATAACATTGGTCATATAACATTGGTCATAGAACATTGGTCATAGAACATTGGTCATATAACATTGGTCATATAACATTGGTCATAGAACATTGGTCATATAACATTGGTCATATAACATTGGTCATATAACATTGCTCATAGAACATTGCTCATAGAACATTGGTCATAGAACATTGCTCATAACAACCAGCTCCACCCCATACACAGTGCAACAAAATTAAAAACCACCCTAACCCTTCGCCTTATATCATATGTGCATGTCCCCAACACGTGGCCCATATTTTGAGACAATCAGACCACGTCATTTTGTTTTGTTAAAGTTCTTAGGCCTTGCAAAAACAGATGGCGTTAGGGTCATCTTGAACTGAGACAAACATGCGTCAATATGTTGACTCGGCCAGATTTTACATCGCTGTGGACTAAAACTTAATCAGTTTTAGACAGTTTGTACAGTTGCAATGCATGTTATTATTTTATGAATGTATTCTGTGACGTCATTGCCACACACATTAAGTGTGTGACATCAACATGGTGAAACATGAGCTATTTCACATTGCTCAAGTATTCATGCTTGCTCACCTTTATATTTCCCTGCCATGTTTCCTGCATTGTCTAATACCTGTGAATGACTGTCTGACAGTGGAATATCGGGGCCCCTCAATGTTTGTATCATCTGTGCTATGTCATATACCCGTAAATGACAACTGGCAGTGGAATGTCTGGTTCTTTCTTTGTTCCTATGATCTATGCTATGTCATAAACCTGCCAATGACCATCTGACAGTGGATCGTCTGGTACTTTCTTTGTTTGTATGATATATGCTATGTCATAAACCTGCCAATGACCATCTGACAGTGGATTGTCTGGTTCTTTCTTTGTTTGTATGATCTATGCTATGTCATAAACCTGCCAATGACCATCTGACATTGGATTGTCTGGTTCTTTCTTTGTTCCTATGATCTATGCTATGTCATAAACCTGCCAATGACCATCTCACAGTGGATTGTCTGGTTCTTTCTTAGTTCCTATGATCTATGCTATGTCATAAACCTGCCAATGACCATCTCACAGTGGATTGTCTGGTTCTTTCTTAGTTCCTATGATCTATGCTATGTCATAAACCTGCCAATGACCATCTGACAGTGGAATTTCTGGTTCTTTACCGTGGCTTTTAATATCAAACAACGCTGTTAATATCAAACAACGCTGTTAATATCAAACAACGCTGTTAATGTCAAACAACGCTGTTAATATAAAACAACGCTGTTAATATCAAACAACACTGTTAATGTCAAACAACGCTGTTAATATCAAACAACGCTGTTAATATCAAACAACGCTGTTAATGTCAAACAACGCTGTTAATGTCAAACAACGCTGTTAATGTCAAACAACGCTGTTAATATCAAACAACGCTGTTAATATCAAACAACGCTGTTAATGTCAAACATTACTGATAATGTCAAACATTACTGATAATATCAAACATTACTGATAATATCAAACATTACTGATAATATCAAACATTACTGATAATATCAAACATTACTGATAATATCAAACATTACTGATAATATCAAACATTACTGATAATATCAAACATTACTGATAATATCAAACATTACTGATAATATCAAACATTACTGATAATATCAAACATTACTGATAATATCAAACATTACTGATAATATCAAACATTACTGATAATGTACATACGAAGCATAAATTCAACATTGTACTTCTTTTTGAAAAAAATGTGTTTATTAAAAAATAAATTTATTGTCCCTTACTGAGCTGAGTGGGAAACAACGTAACTGCTGCTCACTATCTCCCAAGGTCTCTTTACTACTACTACTACTACTAGAGGGACATTTTAGATTTGGTTGTTACATTTTGGTGCAAAAATTAAAGTTTTACAATTTCAAAGGGGTGAAATGAAAGATAACACAATATAACGATTAAAAATACAACGCTTCTTTTCAACCACATTTGATTCTGAAAATTCTCCTTAAAACGAACTAAAAATGTTTATATCTTGCTTAGCTATTCCATGAGCTCCCCCTCCCCTTTTCACCCCAAAGATTGTATAATACTTTACTTCATTTCTTGGCGTACATACATTTACCAACATATGTTATCATTAAACTATTTAAAAAATGGTAATTTCAAGAGACTGTTCTCAACAAAAAAAGAAAAAGAAAAAAATAAGAATAAAATTTTAGATCGGCTTGACTAATCCGAACTCCACATAAATTTCTTGCAGATGTGGTTTCCAGCAGTTCTTGTCTGCGCCTGTTTGGCGTTGAGCTCTACATCTGCACTTAGACACAGGAGAGAAGGTAAGGCAAGCGGCTTTTAACAAGTCACGTGGTATTAATTTAACGTCACATTACAGGAAGTTAAAGTCACTTGAAAAAAGGCACACGCAATATTAAATACGGTTTGCACCTTATTTCAACCATCTCTGATTTCAATTTAAGATAGAATGTGTTCTTCCCTCTCCTTGCATCGTAGTAAAATTTGTACTTTATAATCAAATGAAAAAAAAAACAGCATGCTGTTCTATCACGGTATCTATGCTAATTAAAACAGCATGCTGTTCTATCATGATATCTGGGCTATTTAAAACAATATGCTGTTATATCATGATATATGGGCTATTTATAACAACATGATGTTCTATCACGGTATGTATGCTATTTAAAACAGCATGCTGTTCTATCATGATATCTGGGCTATTTAAAAAAAACATGCTGTTCTATCATGTTATCTGGGCTATTTAAAACAACATGCTGTTCTATCATGGTATCTGGGCTATTTAAAAACAAAACAACAAATGGTTCGTCCATCTTCGGGTGCCGTCCGTCTTTGGGGCTGACCATCTTCGGGGGCCGTCCGTCTTTGGGGCTGTCCATCTTTGGGGCCGTCCGTCATAGAGACCACCCTTTAAGTATGTCATGCTATGCATGGAGATTCACCCCCCTCCTCCCACCCTGTTCCAAACCATAAGACCCCCATCCCCTTCCTCCGATAGTGCGCCATACTCTCGAATTAAAAAAATGTTAGAAATTTAAAACTAATTAAAATTTAATCTAACACACACCGTAAACAAGACGAGTATTTAATTGATAATAGTGACATCTTCTGTCACCATAAATCCACCATAACAGAAATTACATCACAGTCAATTTAGGATTTTAATGTATGTTAAGAAAATACAAAAATGTTTGCCGTCACACAAGACCGCCACCCAACATGTCACAAATCACAAGACCGCCACGCAGCATGTCACAAATCACGAGTCCGCTAAGCAACATGTCACACACAGTCAAACTTTTGTAGACCTACTCTCCCTCCAGAGCGTGACGTAATTTATGGGCGGCCTCTTATGACATGAGATCTAAACTGTAATCTTAAAAATACACTTATGAAAATGGCTGCCAAATATGACATCCTGCAGATTCAGATGCAAAGAGGCCTTTGAACTTCCGGGCATACCCCAAAGTTGCCGTAGAAACCATCGCAGAGGTGCTCAAACTGGACTGCCGTGTCCCAGAGTATGAGAACGTCCTGATCCCAGTCTTGGTTTACGTGGGAAAAACTGGCAATGAAACAAAGCAAATCGCTATTCAGAAAATCACGGGGCTAGAACCAAGCGAGGATGACAGGTTGGTTCCAGGCCGGAGTCGTCTCAATATCTTGTTGTCACCAACTCGTATTATATTAAGGGTCATTGACAATGTTGTCACTAACTTGTATTATGTTAAGGGTCATTGACAATTTGGAATCCAACAGGGTTTATTTTTGACATCATAGGCAGTCTGTTTCCTAACTGGGGAGGGGGGGGGGTATTACAAAACAAAAACAAAGACCAGTTTTAAGGTCAAGGTTTATTCTCATAGCGACTATATTGGTTTATTTACGGTTAGGATTAGGGTTAGGTTTTAAATAGTGAATAGATAGATACATTTATGATTCCAAGACCATAGACACATAGACTAAATATACAGAGTATAAATTCAGACTATAAACACAACGCATATAGACACAATCCGAGATTATACGACTTTCAGAGATTATATGACTTTCAGAGATTACATGACTTTCAGAGATGGCATGACATTCAGAGATTACATGACTTTTAGAGATACCATGATTTTCAAAGATTGCATGACTTTCAGACATTACATGACTTTTAGAGATTACATGACTTTCAGAGATTACATGACTTTCAGAGATTACACGACTTTCATAAATTACATGACTTTAGAGATTACATGACTTTTAGAGATTTCATGATTTTCAGAGTGAACCCTTTATCAAAGTGATAGTTTATGTTTGTCAAGATTGTCTAAATATCTTATTGATAACCATCCAACTTTTTTCTTCAAGGATAAAAGTTGACGGAACTCTGCAAGTAACTGATGGCGTACTGCCCAGACTAAACATATCCATTACTAAGGTAAATACTACCCAGACTAAACATATCCATTACTAAGGTAAATACTACCCAGACTAAACATATAAATGACTAAGGTAAATACTACCCAGACTAAACATATCCATTACTAAGGTAAATACTACCCAGACTAAACATATCCATTACTAAGGTAAATACTACCCAGACTAAACATATCCATGACTAAGGTAAATACTACCCAGATTAAACATATCCATTACTAAGGTAAATACTACCCAGACTAAACATATCCATTACTAAGGTAAATACTACCCAGACTAAACATATCCATTACTAAGGTAAATACTACCCAGACTAAACATATCCATTACTAAGGTAAATACTACCCAGACTAAACATATCCATTACTAAGGTAAATACTACCCAGACTAAACATATCCATTACTAAGGTAAATACTACCCAGACTAAACATATCCATTACTAAGGTAAATACTACCCAGACTAAACATATCCATTACTAAGGTAAATACTACCCAGACTAAACATATCCTTTACTAAGGTAAATACTACCTAGACTAAACATATCCATTACTAAGGTAAATACTACCCAGACTAAACATATCCATTACTAAGGTAAATACTACCCAGACTTAACATTTCCATTACTAAGGTAAATACCGCCCAGACTAAACATATCCATTACTAAGGTAAATACTACCCAGACTTAACATTTCCATTACTAAGGTAAATACCGCCCAGACTAAACATATCCATTACTAAGGTAAATACTACCCAGACTTAACATTTCCATTACTAAGGTAAATACTACCCAGACTAAACATATCCATTACTAAGGTAAATACTACCCAGACTAAACATATCCATTACTAAGGTAAATACTACCCAGACTAAACATATCCATTACTAAGGTAAATACTACCCAGACTAAACATATCCATTACTAAGGTAAATACTACCCAGACTTAACATTTCCATTACTAAGGTAAATACCGCCCAGACTAAACATTTCCATTACTAAGGTAAATACTACCCAGACTAAACATATCCATTACTAAGGTAAATACTACCCAGACTAAACATATCCATTACTAAGGTAAATACTACCCAGACTAAACATATCCATTACTAAGGTAAATACTACCCAGACTAAACATATCCATTACTAAGGTAAATACTACCCAGACTTAACATTTCCATTATTAAGGTAAATACCGCCCAGACTAAACATATCCATTACTAAGGTAAATACTACCCAGACTTAACATTTCCATTACTAAGGTAAATACCGCCCAGACTAAACATATCCATTACTAAGGTAAATACTACCCAGACTTAACATTTCCATTACTAAGGTAAATACCGCCCAGACTAAACATATCCATTACTAAGGTAAATACTACCCAGACTTAACATTTCCATTACTAAGGTAAATACCGCCCAGACTAAACATATCCATTACTAAGGTAAATATAGCCCAGACTAAACATTTCCATTACTAATGTAAATATCGCCCAGACTTAAACATTTCCATTACTAATGTAAATACCGCCCAGACTAAAGTAAAATCGTAAAATACTATGTTTTAAAAAGTGTGTGCGGTGTGTATGTGTGGGGGGGGGGGGGGTTGGGGGTGCAGATGCACCTCGTTCGTAAAACTATTTTATTGACCTAATGTTTACAAAAGAGAAAACTAATTTACAAAAAATTGAAAGTTTTAAACTTGATCTACCTTAGAGCCACCCCAGTAATGGTGATGGTACGTTTGTGTGCCACTTGTCAAAGTGATGGCACCTTTGTGTGCCACTTGTCAAAGTGATAGCCCATTTGAGTGCCATGTCGCGTTTGTTTGCCACTTGTCAACGTTATGGCACATCTGTGTGCCACTTGTCAAAGTGATGGCACTTTTGTTTGCCGCTTGTCAAAGTAATGGCATGTTTGTGTGTCACTTGTCAAAGTGATGGCCCGTTTGTGTGTCACTTGTCAATTTAATTCAAACTATTCCCAATGGGAATTATTCGTACTTAATTATGGCATTGAGCGGCCTTCACATTTCTATCATTTTAAGGATTCGTTGACTAACAGCCCAGGACAGCAACATCTCTTCTCATTGTTTTATAGTAGAGTAGCATTGTGCACAATTACTGCAATGTATCTACCTCAGTAACACATTAAGATAAGAATAACTGTATCTACCTCAAAAACACATTAAGATAAGAATAACTGTATCTATCTCAGTAAAACATTAAGACAGGAATAACTGTATCTACCCCAGTAACACATTAAGATAAGAATAACTGTATCTACCTCAGTAACACATTAAGACAGGAATAACTGTATCTACCCCAGTAACACATTAAGATAAGAATAACTGTATCTACCTCAGTAACACATTAAGACAGGACTAACTGTATCTACCTCAGTAACACATTAAGACAGGAATAACTGTATATACCTCAGTAACACATTAAGACAGGACTAACTGTATCTACCTCAGTAACACATTAATCCAGGAATGAAAACCTGAACATGGTGCGTTTAGGTCTGTAACCTTATCAAGGGAGCTAAGCCAGTTGTTCATGGGGAAAAAACCCTTCAAATTGTTTTACGGTTACCTGTACAATTGAACTATATCCTAAACCAAATTTATTTATATTAAAATGCTACAAAAAGTTTTGTAGCTTGGTATGTATAGGTTAACATAGTTTTGTAGCCTGGTATGTAAAGGTTAACATGCTCTAACAACATCTGAACACAGACGTGTAGTTTCTTTCTTTATTTGATTCATAGAACACATTAAGTTGAAATTTAACACATTAGGAACAAACACGAATTTTTTAAACATGTTAAAAAATATGGAGGGTTGCATATAACCAGCGGAGCCATTTGACTAATATCAAAGTGTAGTATCGTTTCCCTTAAGGTAGTTTACCATGCTTCCTTTGGTGTAACGATACCCTTACTTTGGTAAGGCCATGACTGGGTCAATG
Source organism: Omphiscola glabra (assembly GCA_964017045.1). NCBI lineage: Eukaryota > Metazoa > Mollusca > Gastropoda > Lymnaeidae > Omphiscola > Omphiscola glabra. The sequence goes on from OZ024811.1 coordinate 167,039, forward strand.
GTATAATGGATCAATTAGACAACCGCAACCCTCAAGGACAGAGACTTGCAGTGGCAGAGACCTTCAGACAGAGACCTGAAAGAGGAAAGATACAAAGGGCAGAACTTAAAGGAGGTTCTTGGTATTTCAGTATCTACGAGTGCAGCTCAAAAACAAGTGGGACTTATGTTATCCATCCCTCCAGTAGACCTTACGAGCGTAAACCAATTTGGTAGCCGACCAATGATCAGACGAAAGGCGGAGGATGGAAATTCTTAATTACAATAAGTGGTCTGGATATTAGTTCTGTGGTCATGACGGAAGTCTAAGAAAAAGCTTACCTTACGAACGTCAAATATTGCACAAAATGTTGCATAAAATGTTGCACGAAATATTGCATTTTTATATACTTAAAATTTCATTTGTGTTTATAAAAAAATAAGAAATAATTACGTCATCCAATTTCAGACAATTGCCATTAGCTGTCAGACCATTGTCATTAAATGTCAGACCAATGTCATTAAATGTGAGACCAATGTCATTAAATGTCAGACCAATGTCATTAAATGTGAGACCAATGTCATTAAATGTCAGACCAATGTCATTAAATGTCAGACCAATGACTTAAATGTCAATGTTCAATGTTTCTGATGTCATCCACAGCCTGTTGTTGATGACGGAGGTGTCTATATCTGCAAATATGTGTATGTGGATACTACATTCCAGGCTCACGTCATTACTGGACAAGTCGATGTTACTGTAACACGTACGTCTGGTTCAACAATGTCTGTAATAATCATGTATAGAAATCCCTTTAAATATGCACCAATCTAACGATTTATGAATCCAGCTATCCCTATATACGCCCAGCTATCGATATATGCATCCAGATATCCATTAATACATAACCTATCTATAAATGCCCCAAGCTATCCATAAATATATCAACCTATCCATATATAAACAACCATATATCCATCAATACATCAAGCTTTCCCTGTATACAACAAAGTTATCCAATGGGAAACACAGATTCCCATATATATCCCAAGATATCCATCGAGACATCCAACTATATATCTATGCAATTGCAATAAGCTATCTAATCTATATATCTATCCAATAAGCTATCTAATCTATACATCTATTTATCTATCTGTCTATCTGTCTATCTGTCTGTCTGTCTATCTATATATCTATCTATCTACCTACCTACTTACCTACATACCTACCTACCTACCTACCTACCTACCTACCTACCTACCTACCTATCTATCTATCTATCTATCTATCTATCTAATCTATCTATCTATCTATCTATCTATCTATCTATCTATCTATCTATCTATCTATCTATCTATCTATCTATCTATCTATCTATCTATCTATCTATCTATCTATCTATCTATCTATCTATCTATCTATCTATCTATCTATCTATCTATCTATCTATCTATCTATCTATCTATCTATCTATCTATCTATCTATCTATCTATCTATCTATCTATCTATCTATCTATCTATCTATCTATCTATCTATCTATCTATCTATCTATCTATCTATCTATCTATCTAATCTATCTATCTATCTATCTATCTATCTATCTATCTATCTATCTATCTATCTATCTATCTATCTATCTATCTATCTTTATCTATCTATCTATCTATCTATCTATCTATCTATCTATCTATCTATCCACACAATCAAGTCAATAGAAACTTAAATCAATTTATAATCAACTGTCAATAATGTATATCTCTAAATCATCTACCCCCTCACTTTTTTAAACCAATTACCAAATGTAAATAACACAAACTATTTCCATAATTGATTTTTACCTATTATGAGCAATGATAACTTTATAAGCATTGGTTATTATAACCTAGCCCTAACCCTAACCCTAACCCCAACTTTATGTTTCATAATATACATCTTTTGAATGATTTTGTATTCACATATCTTAAATTGTATTATTTATTTAGATACAAATGATCTAAGTCACATGACTTACGTTATCAAAAACAATTATTATTTAGATACATATGATCTAAATCACATGACATTTCTCTATAACGCAAGCGCCACCATCAAAAGACTTCATCCCTTTACCAGAGGCAGAAGATTGCAACTGTCAGGATGTCTGGGACGAGATTGCTAAAATCAAAGGTCAGTGTCACACAGAATCACAATGTTTTTAGTTTGTTATTCAATCAGATGTTCTTAAGCTACTCCAAGATTTCTCTGTGTTTTTGTGCTCACACCAACATTGATGGCGACTAACCCTAACCCTAACCTAACAAAGGTCAGTGTCACACAGAATCACAATGTTTTTAGTTTGTTATTCAATCAGAGGTTCTTAAGCTACTCCAAGATTTGTCCGGGTTTTTTTTTGCCCACACCAACATTGATGTCGAAGAGATCATCAAATAATCACCAGGGGTCCGTTGTATATAAAAAAAAAAGAATATTTGAAGTATAAATGACCTTTGACTTAATGAAAAAGTAGAGTTATAAAGCCGTGATGCTCATTTATCTTCTCCTGTCCCCGAATTATGCAATTAAAATTTTAAAGGAATAAAAAATATATATATTTTTTTTTTGCAGTAATAAAAAAGAAGTATTTTTTTCAAAATTTAATTTTAACTCTATTTACCAGCTTTTTAATCTATTTACTTGTATTTTCACCTATCTCTATTTATCTCAATTTACCAGCTATTAACTATTTACAGCTATTTTCATCTCAATACCTATATTTACATCTATTTACCCATTTCCATTTTACACATATTTACATGATTACAATATATATCTCAATTTACCAACAATTCACATCTATTTACCTCTACCTACCTCTATATACAACTCTTTGCCACTATTTACCAGTTGTTTACATATATTTTTCTCTATTTACCTCCATTTTCTTCTTTTTCCACAGCCACTTTAGTCAAAGAAAACAAAGAACTGAGGTCACAAGTTCATTCTTATGACGGTATGGAAGGCAAGGTTGTCTTGTCATCTTTTAATGTCTTGTCATCTTTTAATGTCTTGTCATCTTTCAATGTCTTGCCATCTTTTTTTACACATAATGTACACTTAAATTACATATAATATACACATAGTTTACATAAGATACACATGAATAATTTTAAAAGCATTCTTGGCGGGTTATAGATACAAGTTGAAATGAAAATGTCACATTCGTTTTTATAATTATAATGCATTTCTAATTCTTGGTTTTTTTTTTGGTCATATCTACTAAAGAAGGCATCAAGCCGAAACTTTAAAAAAAAAAAAAACATTTCCCGGCCCGGTTTAATTTGAATCCCTAACTTATTTGGTTCCATTATTTCCAGCTTGAACATAGTCCTTTATATTTTTACCTGCATGGTTTAAACGTTTCAAATGACAAATTAACGCAATTATAGTTCATGTTAATTTTGTTTATAATCGATTACGTCAAACCGTCCACAGAAGAGCAATCGATTCCTTTCAGAATACATTTCTAATATTTAAAACATGAGATTTTGCATCATCTGTTGAGTTAATGTTATGGTTAGGTCTAGGGTTAGGGTTATCAATAAATAAATAATACTTCAGTTTTTATATTTTCTTCAAGCAATGGTATACTATTTTAATACTATATATTTTCTTAAAGCTATGGTATACTTATTACTATATATTTTCTTAAAGCATGGTATTCTAAAATGTATGTGTTATATTCCTGGATGCTTTGCTTTTGTCACAAGGCTCGTCATGTACAATTTTGAAGACCCATCTGGTCTTGCACTGACCTGGTTTAGCTTACTTCGATGTCGCACCAACCTGGTTTAACTATCTTTGAGTTTGCACAAACCTGGTTTAGCTTACTTTGAGTTTGCACAAACCTGGTTTAGCTTACTTTGAGATTGCACAAACCTGGTTTAGTTTACTTTTAGTTTGCACAGACCATGTTTATCTTAATTTGAGTTTGCATAAACCTGGTTTAGCTTACTTTGATGTTGTACAGACCTGGTTTATAAATTCTCATCTCGCCCACAGACATTGTCATTGTTGACATAAATCCTTAAGTTAACCCCCCCCCCCCCCCCACACTGACCTGGTCATTTTTGACATGCATTTAATTTTAAATTTATAGAAACCTGCCGAGTGTCTTTCTCCGCGAAGTTTGCTTCCAGGGACGGCTACTCTATCGTGGGTGGAGAACCCGCCATTTTTGACAGCGTGCTCAGCAATAAAGGCGAAGCCTATGACGTGAACAGCGGGGAGTTCACCGCCCCTTGCAATGGACAGGTAGACACGACTTCAATCACTTATATAAGTCATTTTATCAAATGTAAACACGACTTCAATCACTTATATAAGTCATTTTATAAAATGTAGACATGACTTCAATCACTTATATAAGTCATTTTATAAAATGTAGACATGACTTCAATCACTTATATAAGTCATTTTATCAAATGTAAACACGACTTCAATCACTTATATAAGTCATTGTATCAAATGTAGACATGACTTCAATCACTTATATAAGTCATTTTATCAAATGTAGACATGACATCAATCACTTATATAAGTAATTTACCAGATCAGAACCAATTTAAATTGTGAAATGAACATTAACTAATAAATAATGGACAATGAACATTTGAAATTAAATAATGGGTTAGAGTTAGCTAATAAAAATAGGGACATTGTTCAAATGCTACTCAGCAATAATAAAAAATAATCTTTAAAGGGTATTTAATCACACCCATTTGTGTTTTTACCTCTGTGGACAAAGGTATTTTAGTCCACCCATTTGTGCTTTTACCTCTGTGGTAAAAGGTGTTTTATCATAGCCATTTGTGCTTTTGCCTCTGTGGTAAAAGGTGTTTTATCACACCCATTTGTGCTTTTGCCTCTGTGATAAAAGGTGTTTTACCACACTCATTTGTGCTTTTACCTCTGTGGTAAAAGATATTTTATCAAACCCATTTGTGCTTTTGCTTCTGGGGTAAAAGGTGTTTTATCACACGCATTTTGTGCTTCTACCTCTGTTGTAAAGGGTATATAAAGCTCATAACTTCTTAAAAACTAAATAAATTTGAATTTTATGTTTGAAAATTGACAATTTATAGCATTTCTTCTCTATTGGTCAAAGAGTTTTACAGCATGGTGGTCATTTTCTTGTAAAATGGCAAACAGAATATACAACTTACTTTAGTCTTAACACTTGATGACAATTAAGAGTAAAACCCCAATCCTAGTTTAAAAATTGATCTCATATTATACAGAAATATAAATAGAAAACATATTGCCGATGAGTGATAAGGAGAATTAATTCAAACTACATCCCTTTATAGCCATGTAAAGTTAGTTAAATTTCATATTTCCCGAGGACGTGCTGCATTTTCTCCTATATTTAGTAAGGCTTAGTCTAGGAATGTTGGTCAAACAATAATAACATGAACATGAAAATACTGGTTTAAAAATAATATATAAACAAATACATAGAGCACAGCGATTATTTATTGTTTCCATCATTTCCTTCATTTATTAGATTAAAGGTGTCAATTACGAGCTGTGAGCATGCTAAAGAAGCATGGACACAAGCGCTATACAAATAACAAATAATAGTTACAACAAATATTTATTTTTGGGGTGGGGGGGGGGGGGGGTGGGGAGGGTTTGCTTTATTTTAAAAAAAATTTTTTCTAGGGGATGGGTATGTAGACGTGCTCGGTTTTGGGGGGGGGGGGTGTTTGCAGAGCCCATCCCTACCGGAAAGATGCCTTATAAAAGACTGGTTTTAAACTTAAATAAATAAAAAGAACAATATATTATGTGATATGGCGGCTTAAAATTCAAACTGACAGCGGTCTGTTTTTAGAACAAATACGGTATTTAGACTTGAAGGCTGTAATACTATAATCTAGATTTGCTTTAAGTATTCGGATAACCAAATATATCGAGAGTATCAATATTTCATTCATGTCACAATTTCACTAATACACTATTTCACTATTTATTACACTATTACAATATTTCACTATTATAATATTTCACTATAACACTATTTCACTATTTCACTATTACCATATTACATCATTTCACTATTACACTATTTCACTATTACACTATTTTACTATGACACTATTTATCTATTACAATAATTCACTATTACACTATTTCCTTATTACACTATTTCACTATGACACTATTTCACTATGACACTATTTCACTATAACTTATAACACTATTTCACTATTACGCTATTTCACTATTAAACTATTTCACTACGACACTATTTAACTATTTATTGCAATATTTCACTATTACACTATTACAATATTTCACTATTACTCTATTTCACTATTACACTATTTCACTATGACACTATCTATTACAATAAATCACTATTTCACTATTTGACTATGACACTATTGAACTATTTCACTATAACACTATTTCATTATTACTCTATTTTACTATGACACTTTTTCAATATGAAACTATTTCACTATGACACTATTTCACTATTACATTATGACACTATTTCATTATTTTACTATTACACTGTTACACTATTAAACTATTTCACTATTTCACTTTGACACTATGAAACTATTTTACTATAACACTATTTCATTATAACACTGTTTCACTATTTCACTATAACACTATTTCACTATTACACTAATTTTATTAAAGTTATACAAAAGGACAATTTTTCAATTTTTTAAATAAATTATATTTTACTTTATTGTTGTCCACATTTTTGACATATACCATCATGTCCACCAAAGACCTGGTCATTTTGACCCACACCATCATCTCCCCCACATACCTGGTTTTGTTGACATACACCATCTGGGGGAGGGGGGCGGGGGTACTTAACTTTCTCCGAGGGGAGGGAACAGAAATAATTTTGTCCTCATCTCATCCGCTTAAGTATAAAATAATGTCTTATGATTCGTTGTTATTTTCCAGTATTTCTTTCAAATAACCCTACGGTCACACCAAGAACAGGACAGTGGCTATGTTGATGGAGTTATTCAAGTCGACGGAGAGGAGAAGGTAACTCTTGTTATTTAAAAACATTTAAAAAAAATTAAAAAAATAAAATAAAAAAATAATAAAAATAAAAAAAAATTATTTAAAAAAAAATAAAAAAAATAATTGTGTTGCGTTTAGTTGCAAAAGTGTTTAAATTCAATTTTGGAGTTTAATTTATTTATTTTCCCATTATAATGCATTTAATCTTCTTAAATTTTGTTGGAAATTATTTGTGAAAGAAAAAATGGGCTACTCAATAGTCAAATGATATTTTCTATTTATAGCCTAGTGAACGCTTGTGTCACGTGACACATTTAGTGAACGCTTGTGTCACGTGACACATTTAGTGAACGCTTGTGTCACGTGACACATTGATTTGTGGATGAAACTAAAGGTGGGGGCTCTAGAGGCAAACTTATGTTAGCGAAAATTCAGTCTTCTAGTAGAATTGTATGAATGAGTTTTGGAAGTCAATGACGCGTATATTGCTGGGGCCATAAAGAACAATTTGCCCAGCAAAAACTATTACATAAGTATGAAGCAGTTATTGTAATGACGCGTAGATTGTTCAAAGTGTGTAGCAGCTATTCTAATGACGCATATATTTTACATTATCAATATCAGGCTCGAACTTCAGTCTTCATCGACGCAGCCATCGACAACTACCAAAGTGCAAGTAATGGAGTTGTTCTTGCACTCGAGAAAGGTCAAAAGGTTAACGTCCAGGTGAGATCGACCAGTAATGGAGAGTTTGTGGGAGACGCTTATTCCATCTTCTCTGGATTTTATTTATACCCCTAAGGGTCATTTATATCGATAAGTGTCATTTATACCCCTAAGGGTCATTTAATCGCTAAGTGTCATTTATGCCCCTAAGGGTCATTTACATCCCTGTTTATCATTTATATCCCTAAGTGTAAATTTTATCTCTAAGTTTCCCATTTGTCACTGATGTGGCGACTTGTGTAAACAAACCACACAAAACAGAATTATTATATATTATTATACAAGGCTCTAAGCAGGAGCCAAAAGTAAATATAAAAATAAATAAAGACATTAAGGAAATACCTGATTGTGCTATTTAAAAGTAAGAATTAGATATAATGAAAAGAAATAAAGATATGAAACAAATGAATGATTAAGTAATTTTAAAGTATGAAATAACTACAATAAAAATAATTCACTTTTTGAAAAAAAAGATGTTTGTTAATTGTGTTCCAGCAGTTTGTTAGTATGTAATGTTCTATAGACAGTTTGTTAGTATGTAATGTTCTATAGACAGTTTGTTAGTATGTAATGTTCTATAGACAGTTTGTTAGTATTTAATGTTCTATAGACAATTTGTTAGTATGTAATGTTCTATAGACAGTTTGTTAGTATGTAATGTTCTATAGACAGCTTGTTAGTATGTAATGTTCTATAGACAGTTTGTTAGTATGTCATGTTCTATAGACAGTTTGTTAGTATGTCATGTTCAATAGACAGTTTGTTAGTATGTCATGTTCTATAGACAGTTTGTTAGTATGTCATGTTCTATAGACAGTTTGTTAGTATGTCATGTTCGATAGACAGTTTGTTAGTATGTCTTATTATAAACACTGTAAGTGTAAGTGTAAGTGTAAAGCGAGTGTTTTTGGTTAAAGTTTGTTGATAGCTTCTTTTCCTTCTTTAACCTTACACCCTATAACACATGTCCTAGGAGGACATTTTGTCTTATGTCCTCAAACACATGTCCTAGGAGCACATTTTGTCTTATGTCCTCAAACACAAGTCCTAGGAGGACATTTTGTCTTAGTCCTCAAACACATGTCATAGGAGGACATTTTGTCTTATGTTTTCAAACACATGTCCTAGGAGGTCATTTTGTCTTATGTCCTCAAACACATGTCCTAGGAGAACATTTTGTCTTATGTCCTCAAACACATGTCCTAGGAGCACATTTTGTCTTATGTCCTCAAACACATGTCCTAGGAGGTCATTTTGTCTTATGTCCTCAAACACATGTCCTAGGCTGACATTTTGTCTTATGTCCTCAAACACATGTCCTAGGAGCACATTTTGTCTTATGTCATCAAACACATGTCCTAGGAGCACATTTGTCTTACGTCCTCAAACACATGTCCTAGGAGGACATTTTGTCTTATGTCCTCAAACACATATCGTAGGAGGACATTTTGTCTTATGTCCTCAAACACATGTCCTAGGAGCACATTTGTCTTAAGTCCTCAAACACATGTCCTAGGAGGACATTTTGTCTTATGTCCTCAAACACATGTCCTTGGAGGACATTTTGTCTTATGTTCTCAAACACATGTCCTAAGAGCACATTTTGTCTTATATCCTCAAACACATGTCCTAGGAGCACATTTTGTCTTATATCCTCAACACATGTCCTAGGAGCACATTTAGTCTTATGTCCTCAAACACATGTCCTAAGAGCACATTTTTATCTTATTGCCACAAAATCCTGACTTTTATATTTTTAATTTATGGAATTAAAGACATTAGTATTTTGTTTCATTTCTATACAATAGAAGACTACATTTTTTATTGCACTCTTTATGAGTGTAGAAACAGAAGACTACATTTCTCATTGCACTCTATAGTGTAGAAGCAGAAGGCTACATTTTCTGTTGCACTCTACTGAATTTCATGTATTTGAAAGCACAATAATATGCTTTATAATTTAAAAAAATACCTGAAGTTGTCTTTAATATATTGGTGGTTATCTTTGTTTTTCGTATTAATTATTTAGCTAAATGAGCCCCTCCCCTTTTATTTTGGTGTGTCCACTCCCCAATTTCGTATACATATTTTATTAACTGTTTGAAGTACTAATTCTGTAGACCTTTAATTTTGAAATATATACATTTGTAGAGAAATGAGCATTAATTCAGTAATGTGTTATAACAAAAGACAAAATCGTCACACGAGCGAGAGATGTGTTCTATAAGCTACAATAAATGCTCTATGACATCCTAGCTGCAGTAACATTGTTTAGATGTGTTCTATAAGCTACAATAAATGCTCTATGACATCCTAGCTGCAGTAACATTGTTTAGATGTGTTCTATACGCTACAATAAATGCTCTATGACATCCTTGCTGTTGTAACATTGTTTAGATGTGTTCTATACGCTACAATAAATGCTCTATGACATCCTAGCTGCAGTAACATTGTTTAGATGTGTTCTATAAGCTACAATAAATGCTCTATGACATCCTAGCTGCAGTAACATTGTTTAGATGTGTTCTATACGCTACAATAAATGCTCTATGACATCCTTGCTGTTGTAACATTGTTTAGATTTGTTCTATACGCTACAATAAATGCTCTATGACATCCTTGCTGTTGTAACATTGTTTAGATGTGTTCTATTCGCTACAATAAATGCTCTATGACATCCTTGCTGTTGTAACATTGTTTAGATTTGTTCTATACGCTACAATAAATGCTCTATGACATCCTTGCTGTTGTAACATTGTTTAGATTTGTTCTATACGCTACAATAAATGCTCTATGACATCCTTGCTGTTGTAACATTGTTTAGATGTGTTCTATACGCTACAATAAATGCTCTATGACATCCTTGCTGTTGTAACATTGTTTAGATGTGTTCTATACGCTACAATAAATGCTCTATGACATCCTTGCTGTTCTAACATTGTTTAGATGTGTTCTATACGCTACAATAAATGCTCTATGACATCCTAGCTGCAGTAACATTGTTTAGATGTGTTCTATACGCTACAATAAATGCTCTATGACATCCTAGCTGCAGTAACATTGTTTAGATGTGTTCTATACGCTACAATAAATGCTCTATGACATCCTAGCTGCAGTAACATTGTTTAGATTTGTTCTATACGCTACAATAAATGCTCTATGACATCCATGCTGTTGTAACATTGTTTAGATTTGTTCTATACGCTACAATAAATGCTCTATGACATTCTAGCTGCAGTAACATTGTTTAGATGTGTTCTATACGCTACAATAAATGCTCTATGACATTCTAGCTGCAGTAACATTGTTTAGATGTGTTCTATACGCTACAATAAATGCTCTATGACATCCTAGCTGCAGTAACATTGTTTAGATTTGTTCTATACGCTACAATAAATGCTCTATGACATCCATGCTGTTGTAACATTGTTTAGATTTGTTCTATACGCTACAATAAATGCTCTATGACATTCTAGCTGCAGTAACATTGTTTAGATGTGTTCTATACGCTACAATAAATGCTCTATGACATCCTTGCTGTTGTAACATTGTTTAGATTTGTTCTATACGCTACAATAAATGCTCTATGACATCCTAGCTGCAGTAACATTGTTTAGATGTGTTCTATACGCTACAATAAATGCTCTATGACATCCTTGCTGTTGTAACATTGTTTAGATTTTATGACTTTAATAGAACTTTCTTATAGAAATTTAATTCACCAATAGAACAAATAGCAACACTGAGTATATCAATAATGACATTTTTATTTTTATTTTTTTTGTACAATTCATTGTGTATATTTTGTGTATATTTACCCGGTAATGTATATTTTGTGTATTGTTTTAAAATTCTCTGGTCAGCATTTAATGGTCTTTATTAATATTGAAAGGTAATCTAAAATCTACGACACATTGGTGAGTGTCCCGGATACAGGAATTAGCATAACTATTTTCTTTGGGTAAAATTTTAATGTCTAAATTTTTGTGTAGATAACCGAGGACATATCTTTACTAGGACATGATCAGTATATGACACTAGCCCTTTAAAGGGCATTGCGTAAAGTTTGTGCCATCCTAGGGCAGATCCAACGTCACGCTATAATATTGCTTGACCCGATTAATTGATGGAAGCTCTTGCAATGATTCTTGCCGCTCGTGTTTGAACATGGTTCTTATTTCATGAGTGCCTTTATTTTGCAGTCTTTCTCGGAATCTGTAGGTTAAAAGTCATTAAAGATATGGTACTGTAACATGTCTACCCTCCATTCTTTCTCAGAATCTATGGGTTAAAGGTCATTTAAGATACGTTATTAAAACAAACAATGTAACAATTTATGGGAGAAAGATCATTTAAGATATGTTATTAAAACAAACAATGTAGCAATCTGTGGGAGAAAGATCATTTAAAATATATTTTAGCACATAAATAAGTTGCGTTTAAAATTAAATGTAACATCTAAGAAATTGTGCATGACATAATTGACACATATTGAAATTTTAGTTTCATGAAAATGTGGATGCAGCCCTTAAGCTTCATGTTACACCTGAGACTTCACTTTACGCATGAGAATTCACTTTACACCTAACTTCGCACGTTACACCTGAGACTGCGCGTTACATCTGAGAATCCAAGTTACACCTAACACTGCACGTTTCACGTAAATATTTCAGGTCTTCACATACTTTGTTTTGCTCATTTATATTTTGCAACGACGCCTTTGATCTGCTCTACACAAAAATCATTGGATGTTAGTAGTACAATTAAAAAAATTACAGAGGCAAAACATACATGGGGCCAAAGAGAAATTTATCAGGGGTCACCAGAAACGGATTTTATTTGATTATGTATGGCAGGGGCGCCAGAATCAAAGCTAAGCTCATGCAAGAATCAAAGCTGAGCCCATTTCAGAATCAGAGCTGAGCCCATTCCAGAATCAGAGCTGAACCCATGCCAGAGTCAGAGCTGAGCCATGTCAGAGTCAGAGGTGAGCCATGACAGAGTCAGAGCTGAGCCATGTCAGAGTAAGAGCTGAGCCCATGCCAGAGTCAGTGCCTACCCTGTGCTACATAAAGCCTTTATTGGCGCTGATAGATGCTTTGTTTTCTCTCAACCCCATCCTCAACCCTCTCCCATCCTCACCCTCTCCCATCCTCACCCCCCCCCTCCCTGAAATTGTCTGAAAGAAAACAAAAATAGCGAACGGGCCTAAATGTAACCGCATAGTTTTCTTTACAATACTTGAATAAGAAAGATAGGATACCTTTAACACCTAGTTTAACCCACTTATTTGTCCATAAAACAAGATTTACCCTGAAACGTAAAAGGTAACTAATATAAAACAAGAATTACCTTTGAACCGTTGACGGTATGGGTAAACAAGGCCCCAAGAGCTGCAGGTACAGAACATTGTTTTTGATAAGTCTCCTGGAGACATATGGGGAGGTAAGACATGGAGATATATGAAAAGGTGAGGCATGGAGGTATATGAGGAGGAGAAGCATGGAGATATATGAGGAGGTTAGACAAGGAGATATATGAGGAGGTGAGACATGAAGATATATGAGGAGGTGAGGCATGGAGGTATATGAGGAGGGGAGGCATGGAAATATATGAGGAGGTGAGGCATGGATGTATATGAGGAGGTAAAACATGGAGATATAGGAAGAGATATCATATGCGTTTCTGTGGTATTAACCTATACTAAGTGATGCGTGATGTGATGAGTGGTGGGTCAAGTGGTCAAACGAGTGGTGGCACAAATAGTTGGGCGAGTGTGTGGATGAGTGGTGACATGAGTAGTTGGGCGAGTGGTGGCACGAGTAGTTGAGCCGGTGTGTGGACGAGTGGTTGCTCCAGTAGTTGGACGAGTGGTTGCTCCAGTAGTTGGATGAGTGGTGGCACAAGTAGTTGGGCCGGTGTGTGGACGAGTGGTTGCTCCAGTAGTTGGACGAGTGGTTGCTCCAGTAGTTGGATGAGTGGTGGCACAAGTAGTTGAGCTGGTGTGTGGACGAGTGGTTGCTCCAGTAGTTGGACGAGTGGTTGCTCCAGTAGTTGGATGAGTGGTGGCACAAGTAGTTGGGCCGGTGTGTGGACGAGTGGTTGCTCCAGTAGTTCGACGAGTGGTGACACAAGTGGTTGGACGTTTGGAGGCACGAGTAGTTGGGTGAGTGGTGGGACAAACAGTTAGGCCAGTGTGTGGACGAGTGGTGGCACGAGTAGTTGGGCGAGTGGTGGGACAAATAGTTGAGCCAGTGTGTGGACGAGTGGTGACATGAGTGGCGGCACAAGTAGTTGGACTAGTGGTGGCACGAGTAGTTGGACGAGTGGTGGCACAAGTAGTTGGGCCGGTGTGTGGACGAGTGGTGGCACAAGTGGTTGGACGTTTGGAGGCACGAGTAGTTGGGCGAGTGGTGGGACAAATAGTTAGGCCAGTGTGTGGACGAGTGGTGGCACGAGTAGTTGGGCGAGTGGTGGCACAAATAGTTGGGCCAGTGTGTGGACGAGTGGTGACATGAGTGGCGGCACGAGTAGTTGGACTAGTTGTGGCACGAGTAGTTGGGCAAATGTGTGGACGAGGGGAGGCAAGAGTAGTTGGACGAGTGTGTGTTTGAGTGGAGGTACGAGTACTTGGGTGAGTGGATGCACGAGTAGTTGGATGAGTGGAAGCACGAGTAGTTGGGTGAGTGGAGGCATGAGTACTTGGGTGAGTGGAGGCACGAGTACTTGGGTGAGTGGAGGCACGAGTATTTGGGCCAGTGGAGGCACGAGTATTTGGGCCAGTGGAGGCACGAGTATTTGGGTGAGTTGAGACACGAGTATTTGGGCCAGTGGAGGCACGAGAAGTTGGATGAGTTTAAGCACGAGTATTTGGGCCAGTGGAGGCGTGAGTATTTGGGCCAGTGGAGGCACGAGTGTTTGGGAGAGTGGAGGCACGAGTAGTTGAACATCGTGACGTTTAACTTAAGTTTGAGACTTACTGATTTTGTTAAAATTATTTTATTGATGATGTCAAAAAAGTTCATTTTTTTCTCTTTCCAAATTTCAATCGGCAATTTACACCAGACAGCTACACTAGTGGGTGTTTTACTCCCCACAAATACACTAATGTGTACTTTTCACCAGACCGCTACACTAATTTGTGTTTTACAACTAGACAGCTACCCTATTCGTTGTTTGTCGCTAGACAGCTACCCTTTTAAGGATATGAGAGAAAATCTCTATATCACCTCAATAGTTCAATGTTACAAGTCGACTTACTTGAATTCTTGAAGATCGATAGATCCACTTTCATCGATGTCTGTGACCTTTAGGACAATCTCTATCAGCTCCCTGGTGGCTTCCTCTGCCTCCATGTCTTCCGATTCTGTCAATATCACGCATGGCTTGAGAAAAATAATTTAAATCGAAGCAATATTACAAAATAGTACATGCTTGTAATACATAATGTTTAAAGATGTCATTTATCGTTAGGGAAAGTTGTATTGCCTAAATTTCAGGCCATTCTAAACTTCAGTTTTTTTACTAAGTACATCAAATCTACTATTTGTAATTTTAATTAATACTATTAAAAACTTCATTTAATTCATTTCTTGATAATTTATTTGGAACCCATTTCTCCATAGCTAAAAAAACCAGACCCAGATTAAAGAAACCACCAGAAAATAATGTTAATAAAGAAATAATTTTAATTTTTTAAAAATGGTTTAAGGGACAAAATAAATTCAGAAAATGTTATCACTTTGATTATGAAGGAAAAATCTGTCTACATGAAAATCGATACAAAAAATATATAGCAGCTGCTACATTAAAAGTCCACAGAAATATGCTTCTTAAACAACCACAAACATATGGCACTTAATCAGTCCACATAAATATTCAATGTAAACAATCCTTACAAATCTGCTCTACAAATACTACAATATAGCCCAATACGGTACTTCATTTAAAAAGCTTTCAACTTCTTATTTATTAATATTCAATAAATCCCTTCAGGAATATTATAGTATAGTGTCCTCAATCCAAAACCTAACACCTTATTCATTTCAATGGATGTTCCACAATCCTAAACCTAACAACTAATTCATTTCAATGGATGTTCCACAATCCTAAACCTAACAACTTATTCATTTCAATGGATGTTCCACAATCCTAAACCTAACAACTTAGTCATTTCAATGGATGTTCCACAATCCTAAACCTAACAACTTTGTCATTTCAATGGATGTTCCACAATCCTAAACCTAACAACTTAGTCATTTCAATGGATGTTCCACAATCCTAAACCTAACACCTTAGTCATTTTAATGGATGTTCCACAATCCTAAACCTAACACCTTATTCAAATCAATGGATATTCCTAAACCCTTAACCTAACACCTTAGTCATTTCATTGGAGGTTCCTCGACACTAATCCAACTAACAAATCTACCCAATACCAGTAACTGTAAAAAAAAAAACTACAAAAATGCAAATGACAAATCTAGCCAATACCAGTTCAAGAAATATTGCTTACTCTCAAGAAGTAATACAACTCTTGAAAGTTAATTTCTCCATCTTGGTTTAGATCATAGACTTTGAAGACAAAATTTGTTTTCTGTTCCAAGTTCTCAGTAAGAAAGATGCAAATCAGCTTACAGTATTCTTCAATAGACACATAGCCAAGTTTCTGATTCTTTACAGCTGTGTGGGTGAGGGAATAAAAGAGGCAAGCAGGACAAATAAAGAGTCATTATGCAGCTATTAATTCCATTAAGTGGTCATATTTTAGATTTAAGTGACTAAATAACTCAATAATTCCTACTCATGTCTAGCAATGAAACAAAAAAAACAACAAAAAAGCAAAAACTATATTTGGACAATCATTTATTATTTCACACTAAAATCGACACATTTCATCAAATTGACTTAGCCTAAAACCCTAACAAGACCCAATTTGACCTAATATTAAAAATAGTAGTCATAAATGAAACACTAATGTCTGTCCAATATTCAGTCCCTATAGCGAAACATTTACTGCCATCCCTTTCCCCAAAACATTGACCACCGTCCACTGAAATCCAAACATCAGAGACACCACGATTGACCCCACCCCCCACCCACAATGATCACCGTCAACTGAAATCCAAACATCAAAGACACCACGACTGACCCCACCCCCACCCACAATGACCACTTTCCTCTGACCTCCAAACATAGGAGACACCGTGACTGATTTCCTGACCCCTTCCCCCACCCTCAATGATCACCGTCCACTGACCTCATAACATCAATGACACAATTACTGATCCCAGCCCCCCCCCCACAATGACCACCGTCCACTGACCTCCTAACATCAATGACACAATTACTGATCCCAGCCCCCCCCCCCCACAATGACCACCGTCCACTGACCTCAAAACATCAAAGACACCATGACTGACCCCATCCCCCACCCACAATGACCACCGTCCACTGACCTCCAAACATCAAAGACACCATGACTGACCCCATCCCCAACCCACAATGACCACCGTCCACTGACCTCCAAACATCAAAGACACCACGACTGACCCCACCCCCCACCCACAATGACCATCGTCCACTCACCTCCAAACATCAAAGACACCATAACTGGGGAAGTAAAGTTAAAAACTCGTAACATTTGCGATGTAAAAACTAGTTCATCGATTTCATTGGGAGCATCTGGTCTGGGCAGACATTTAGCATAGATCAAGATGTTCATGATCAGTGATTCATCAAATCCTAAAATAACATCAGTAGTTGGAACGTTCAATGACAAAACAAATATAGTACAAGTGGGGATGTCTACAAGACAACAAAAAGTTTTGCATTTCAAAGAGACAATAAAAGTAAAAAAGAGGATGTCTAATAGGTCAGTCTTAGAGACTACAAGTATGTCAAGTAAATTGCATCAACAAGTCTTTATTTATGATCCTAAAATGAAATTATCATCCTAAATTAAATACCTCATCCTAGATTAAATATGTCATTCTTGACTGAATATTTTATCTTGCATTGAATATTTCATCCTAAATTGAATATATAATTCTAGAGTGGATATCACATCCTAGAATGTATGTCATATCCTAGATTGGATATCACATCCTAGAGTTAATCATCCTTTTGCGAATGTCTCATACTATAGTCAATATCTCAGCCTAGAATTAATATCTCATCGTAGAGTAAATCATCAGATTGTGCAAATGTCATCTTGGAGTGAATATGTCATCCTAGAGTGGATCATTCCTCCTAGATTGAATATCTCATCCAAGAAGGAATATATCATCCTATTGTTAATATCTCATCATAAACTGAATATCTTACCATAGAGTGGAGATCTGATCCTATTGTGAATGTATCATCCTAGAGTACATATCACATTCTAGAGTTGATCTATGGCTTAGCCACATTGAGCTAAATTTGTTCGATGTCATTAAAATACCGAAGTTTGAATTGACTTAAAAACAATCAATGAGCCATAATGTGTTGACTTTTGTTTTTGTTTTCACCAGAGGATTCCATAATCAACGTAGTCAACCAAAGAGAAGGCTCTTACTCGAGAATTCCATAAGCAGGATTGTAAGCCAAAGAAACTGCTCTTACTTGAGAATTCCATAAGCAGGATTGTAAGCCAAAGAAACTGCTCTTACCTGAGAATTCCATAAGCAGCTTGGTGAGCCGTTGAGACTGCTCTTGTAAACGTCCGAAGGATGTTGCCATTTTCTTACGCTGCTTCTCTTGGATACTGTGGGGGAAAAAACTTCAACTTGTGTTTCCAACATATTGCACAACATCTAATCTTTCTAAGCGTACAATCCAGCTAAATGTTTGGGTTAGAGTTAAGGTTAGCTAAATGTTTGGGTTAGAGTTAAGGTTAGCTAAATGTTTGGGTTAGAGTTAAGGTTAGCTAAATGTTTGGGTTAGAGTTAAGGTTAGCTAAATGTTTGGTATCTTCTAACAATCCTCTCCATTTTCTTATATGCCTGTGAGTCCTGGAAATTAACAGCAGAACTTTAAAAGAAAATAAAGACGATGGAGATGAGATGTTTCAGAGACATTCTTGGCATCTGCTATAGAGACCATATCAACAATGAACAAGTAAAAGAAAGGATTCGTCAAGCAACTGGGTAGTACGATGACCTCCTGGTGTCTGTAAAAAAGCGCAAACTTGAATGGTATGGCCACGTGACTAGAAAACAAGGGCTCGCCAAAGAAATCTTGCAGGGCACTACTAGAGGAGGAAGAAGAAGAGGAAGACAGAGAAAAAGATGGGAAGATAACATCAAAGAATGGACGGGATTACAGCTAGGCGATGCTATGCATAGGGCAGGAGACCGAGAGGAATGGAGAATAATAGTTTTTATGTCATCTGTGGCGCTCCCAACGGTCGAAATACTACGGGACATGATGATGATGATTATTATTATTATTTTTTGTTGTCTATTTGGCGCAGTACCCCAGCCTAGGGTTAGGCTCACCGCTAGGGCTGGGCTCACCGCACTGTACATAAAAATATTAGTAAAAGAGACATATTCGTGACAATAACATAAAATACATATATGTAATAAAGAACAGATGTATAGAGACAAAACAAAAACTAATGCATATTCACCTCATCCACATCAGAACTTTTACATGACAAGCTATGGACGGCGGCCAGCAGCATCGTTTATCGGTCAGATGTGGGGAATCAGTCGGGGTAGTAGAGTTTAAAGAGATGTGTTTTGAGTGTAGTTTTGAAGGCTGTGATAGTTGATATATTACGGATGTGTAGTGGAAGAGAATTCCATTGTTTGGGGGCACAGTAAGAGATGATGATGATGATGAACAATAATTAATTGTTTACAAGTACATTTTACAAAACTAAATTTTTAATTAAATTTCAATAACATTTTAATGACATTTTAGAGACATTTTTAAGTTTATGGACGTAGACTATATTTAAATAATGAAAACTATAACAAAATGTTGCACATTTTTAATGGGAGCATGAATGTCTGTTTCTAAAAGTGTTTTTTTAAATTATTTTGATGGCATTTAAAGTGGGTTTAAAAGAGTTAAATGGGGATCAATATTGTGGTCAATATATTAATGACATTGTATGATTAAAATGTAAAAATCTCTCCCGACTTACCGAACTATCGGCTGTCAGCGAAGTAACTTGTCAGTGACTTAGATATTGAAAGTGCCCTCTCGTGCAACATGGCGCAGAAACACAATATAAATAAATAATTTGCGCACCGACAAAACTTTGATGCATTTATTCCAATCATCTGATCAAAGCAAATCTTCTGAGGGGCACAGCGAAGCGGGACAACATAGGAATTAAAAATAGATCTTTAAACAATTCAACGGTATAGTTAAATATCAATTATAATATTAATATGCAGAATTAGGAAATTGTTTTCACTGTGTTACGAATGTAAATACTTGGCAAAGTCAAAAGATTTCTTTACTATTCCTCGACTAGCACGCAGTCGGGCAATAATAGCTTCTACTATAGTTATATTTTAACTCATTAGATGATGATTGATTGATTACTTTTATACCAATTGTGTCTATGCTACTTTAGCATGCTCACAGAGGTCAGATGGCCTAAAATCTATTTAAAGAAAAAAAAGTCTTCAAATTTTTCTAAAATAAATTTTTATCATTTTCAATTTTCCTGACAATCTGTTCCATAATTTAGGCGCATTAGCTTCCAAAAAGCGCAACCCGTATGACTTCTTTCTGTGTCCATCCACACTGGGAACTCTCAGTAAAGACTGTGTTTAAGAGCGTAGGTTTTGTATGGATACATGCTTAGAAAACAGTTTTTGAAGATATTCAGGTGCAGATGTTACATGGAAAAAGAGCCCTAATATATAGGTGAAAAGAAGAGATTACATAGAAAAGGAGCCCTAATATGTTGGTGAGAAGAAGCGATTATATGTAATGAGAGTACTTATCTCTAGGTCGCAAAAGTGTTTGTGGAAGGTGGGTGAACCAAAACCTGGAAGCTCTTAGACTTGTCTTCTTTAAGAAGATATTTGTGAATTAAATGTAGGACAGTGTTATATCAAATCTAGCATGGAAAATTATATCCTTGAGGATTGCTTTTCTCTAAACTTGGGACTTTTTTCCTTTTTGTTTGTCTGACTAATGTCTAAGGTAACAATTAATTGCCTTACAAACAGGATTTTAATGAACGCTAACTCTAACAGTCCTCCTAAAGGAACGCTAACTCTAACCATAATCGACCTACACCCTTAAACAAAAACAAATAAATAAAGATGGAACAAACAATGACTAAAATACATTAGGTATTATCATGTCATAACCAAATATTGACTAAGTTGCACTAGATATTATCATGTCATAACCAAATATTGACTAAGTTGCACTTGATATTATCATGTCATAACCAAATAATGACTAAGTTGCACTTGATATTATCATTGTCATTACCAAATATTGACTAAGTTGCACTTGATATTATCATTGTCATTACCAAATATTGACTAAGTTACACTAGATATCATCATTGTCATTACCAAATATTGACTAAGTTGCACTTGATATTATCATTGTCATAACCAAATATTGACTAAGTTGCACTTGGTATTATCATTGTCATAACCAAATAATGACTAAGTTGCACTTGGTATTATCATTGTCATAACCAAATAATGACTAAGTTGCACTTGATATTATCATTGTCATAACCAAATATTGACTAAGTTGCACTTGGTATTATCATTGTCATAACCAAATAATGACTAAGTTGCACTTGGTATTATCATTGTCATAACCAAATAATGACTAAGTTGCACTTGGTATTATCATTGTCATAACCAAATAATGACTAAGTTGCACTTGGTATTATCATTGTCATTACCAAATATTGACTAAGTTGCACTTGATATTATCATTGTCATAACCAAATAATGACTAAGTTGCACTTGATATTATCATTGTCATAACCAAATATTGACTAAGTTGCACTAGATATCATCATTGTCATTACCAAATATTGACTAAGTTACACTAGATATCATCATTGTCATAACCAAATATTGACTAAGTTGCACTAGATATCATCATTGTCATAACCAAACACGATGAGTGTCAAAACGATTCACTTTCATTTTATTTTATTTCATCTTTCATCTTTTCTCATCTTTTTGATAATGTTCTAATAGTTCAAATTTGGATGGTAGTGACGTAGATGGTACAGTTTGGTAGCGATGTTTTTTCGGTATTCCAACTTGCAATTTAAACACATTTTGGACCATTACTTTCACAAAATACTTGGACTGATAAATGACACTTTCATACAATATTTTAAAAAAATGAATAACACCTTCTTTAAAGCAGTGGTGTCAATGAATACCACTATCACGAAAATACCTGCACTAATACATGACACCTTCATTCAAGTACTTGTACTGATGAATGACAACTTCATGAAAGTACTTGTACTGATGAATGACAACTTCATGAAAGTACTTGTATTAATGAAGGACAACTTCATTAACGTTTATTACTGATGAATAACACAGTCCGGTCCATCTGACGGTCGTCTGTAAAATGTTGATTGATTTCAAAACAGAGACTCTATCCGGACAATTTTTTCCTAAATCTATACAGAGACATGCTTCTATGTAATATCAATGTTTAAGACACATGCTTCTACTTCTATGTAATATCAATATTTAATACACGTGGTCTTATGTTATATTAATATTGAAGACACATGCTTCTATCTAATATCAATATTTAAGACACATGCTGTTGGTGTATATAACATGCAAAGATGTAAATAAATATTTCACGATAAGGTAATATTCTGTAATTGATTCAATTAATAAATATTAGCGTGTCTTCGTGTCTTTTTGACATAATTATTTTCAACTCAGTTTCCCAAGCAGTCCGCCCCTGAACACTGTGACGTCAGCTTGCCACGTATATTATACAAGCTAAACTTACATGGTTAAATCGTACTCCCTCCTCGGCAAACTACTTACAGGTTGATATCCCTCACTTGTCAACAGAACAAATATTTAATTATACATTAGTCAGTTGTCGACAGAGCATACACTTTTTAACTCAGTCAATAAAGATTGAACAAGTCACAATACAATTATGTTTATTTTATTCAGTTCAGCAAAGAACGTAGTCTTGAAAAAATAGAGGTAGTTGTCGTGGTAACACACAAGTGGTGACAATGGCTGCTGACAAGGCACTCTCTTGATGCATGTCTCAGGGCACCATTACCTCTCCAAGGGCACCCTTACCACTCAGGACACCATTACCTCACTCATGGTATCAAGCCTTCTCTCATCTCGTTATACTCAGCCTGAGCCTCTGTTAGTTCCTGGAGGGATACATATAATTCATTTGTGAAATAAACCTACAGTTATCCTACTACACGGATTCCCATATCTCTTTTTAAAAATCGAAAACCATCTCATAAAAGCAAAGGAACCTCGCGACCCCGATACTTTAAAAATCACGATATATTAAAGTCATTCTCTGGAAGACTCATACATTTATTCAAACTTTATTGACACATCTAACTCTAACCCTTTCCCTAACCCTAACCATTTCCCTAATCCTAACCCTTTCACTAACCCTAAGACAAATATTCAAAATAAATAGAGACTTATTATCATAATGCAAAAAACCCTCCATGACCCCATTAGGGGCCGTGACCCATGATTTTGAAATCAGAACCCATGTATTACTGAAGAACTAGGGATCCAACGAACATTGTCATATTAAGAGTGGAGGCGCTCGGTGAAGGGAACGCTAGGTGTAGGGCAATGTTGAACATTACAGAGTTACAGTTTGACTACCTTGATGTCTACCTTAATGTTTGACTACCTTAATGTCTACCTTAATGTTTGACTACCTTAAGGTCTGACTACATTAATGTCTGACTACCTCAATGTCTGAGTACCTTAATGTCTGACTAACTAGATGTCTGACTACCTAGATGACTTACTTGCTAGATGTCTGACCACCCTGATGTCCCGCTACCTTAATGTCTGACTACCTTAATGTCTGGCTAACTTAATATCTGGCTACCTTAATGTCTGGCTACCTTGGAGCTATATGCGAAAGAATCAGTCGAATCAATAAAGAAAATATTGTATAAATATTAGAATTGACTTTTATTTTGTAACAATTGAGACATAAACTCTTCCAAATTCGCTTAATTTTAGGCTTAAAGATTATATTGACAACACGAATAACTTTTTATAATTTCTTAAAAACAATTCTTTGAAGACCCATCCCCCCCCCACACCCAAATTAGAATATAGTTTTCAAATATCAATGCAGACTTGATCGTAACAACCCATTACACAAAGATTATATTAGTCTTATTTATAAATGATTATTTTAACAGAACATGTTAACATTGTTGACAATAAACAGTAAGGCAGTCAGAGTTATAAATTAAAATATTTGTTTAATTTCAATCTATGATCGTATATTTAACATACATTTTTGCATTTTAAAATTATTTTATTTTTTAAAATTGGTGATCCACTTTAATAATATTAACAACAAAATGATCTGTCATAACACAAATTTGTACTGAGATATTTTGTTTCTATCTTCAGAAAGACGGATGAAAAAATAAATAACAAATAAAACCCCACACTTAATTGTGTAATGTCCAGATGTTGAATCTGTCAGGCTGTTTGAGATCAGCATAGATCTGTCACAATAGTACTTGACATCGTCATAGATCTATCAATGTAGTATTTGAGATCAGAATAGATCTGTCACAGTAGTACTTGAGATCATCATAGATATGTCACAGTAGTACTTGAGATCAGCATAGATCTGTCACGGTAGTACACCACAAGCAAAACAAATTACATCAATCCTGTGATCACATTTGTTCTATGTAATAAATGATAGAACATTGTTCCATGTAATAGATGATAGAATATGTTGTTCTATGTAATAGATGATAGAACATTATGTTCCATGTAAAAGATGATAGAACATGTTTTCCCATGTATATAGATATATTATACATGTATATTGATTTTGTTATTGTCTGTTTAATTAAATTGCTTGGCAACCTCACAGATAAAGAAAACAAATGTCAATCAAACATTTTATTTTCCGAACCAGCATAGTTTCAGCGGTGTGTCAACAGACTGTCAGCAGAGTGT
This sequence comes from Omphiscola glabra, assembly GCA_964017045.1. Classification (NCBI taxonomy): domain Eukaryota; kingdom Metazoa; phylum Mollusca; class Gastropoda; family Lymnaeidae; genus Omphiscola; species Omphiscola glabra. Next base: position 191,961 of record OZ024811.1, read on the forward strand.
TAGCAGAATGTCAGCCAGTGGTTGGAATTTATTATTAAAGTACACTGGTAGTTGCAAGTTATAAGAATTAAATACCATGAAAAAAAGGATTTTAAAGCTAAATCATCGTGTGAACGGGTTGGGGGGGGGGGGGGGGTAACAAGAAGGTCATGATTATTTTCTCACTTTGTTAACCGCAACATTCAAATTTGTAAAACCGATGACTTTAAGCGACATGTTATTTTGTTAAAATCACTGCCTTCTTTTCGATGCATAGTATCCCAATACCATCTATTCTATACGAATACCGCAATACCATCTCTTCTATACATAATACACCAATACCACCTATTGTGTACAGAATGCCCCAATACATCTTTTCTATAGCGATTACCTCAATACCATCTACTCTCTACGGAATAGTCAAAACATTTATTGAATGCAGAATACCCTATACCATCTATTCTATACAGATTACCCAATACCATTTATTTTATAAAGATTACCCCAATAACATCTTTTTATACAGAATATCCTAAAAAGTTCATAAACTGGGAGTGAAATGTTGGGTTAGAATAGTAGTTAGGAGCCCTGTATCTCTGATTGGCCCATAAAGCTAAAGGGAGTATCGACTCTCCAGGTTCTGGAGCTTCTGTTGGCTCAGGAGTCTCCACTGGGTTAGCGGTGGTGGTAGTAGACGGGGACTCTGTCATGTTTAAGTATGTCTGTTTCTTAAGGACTAAGGACTCCAGGAGCAGCTGTAACTCTATGGAAGTCATGTTGAACACACGGGCCACGGTAGAAAAGGCCTTGGTTACATTGTCTCCAGCCTGGTAAGGAAATGACAAACAAACTTTACTTGGACATTTGGCAACAAGGAGGGATTCAAGCTCACATTGCAGGCGCGGAAAAAATCTGGCAATTGGGTAAAATTAAAACATTGACATCAACTTATGGATGAGTCAACTATTGCCTTGAAAAAATGGATGAATCAACAATGTCAACCATTGCCTTGGATAAATGGATAAATTTAAACATTGCCTTTGAATAATTAATTAGTCAACCATTTATTTGGATACATGGATAAATGAACCATTGCCTTTGATCAATTGATGAGTCAACATTGTAGTGGACAAATAAGGGAGTAACAGTATTAAGATGTCATAGGGGCCGAGGGTTACGAACCATTCGGTTTCCCTAACCAAGTGTAACAATAGAAGACCTTTTAAGACCCACACCCGCCAGTCTGTTATAACATACTGAGGAAAAAAAGTATGTATTAACATACTGAGGACAAATGTCTGTATTAACATACTGAGGAAAAACGTCTTGGCCTTCGAGTCTAGAGTCTGTCGAACCAAAATCATACCTTTACTTATTTCGTTTACATTTATAATCATATAACCGGAAGCAGAATTGTTTGTCTTAATGATGTCATTGTTGATATAAGCGGGTGTTGTGCATTTACAACAGGTGATGAAATATTTCTAACGTGATTAGTTGAGTTTTAAATATCAAAATTAATAGCAATGACACAAAAAATAGAAGAAAAATAAATTTTATTGAATAAAAAGTGTATATAAAGGCTTATCTTTACAAAGACCAACACATAGCAAATTCGTGATTTTCAAATATTGCCTCTAAATTTTCATAGCAAAAGATATGTTGGCCTATAAATTGAACTCCAATGATTAAGAAAGAACAAACGACATCTAAGATCTCACAAGAATTGAAATGACAGACGACTGTTCTATAGATGACGAAGTTACTGCCCAAGGGTAGTAAGGGGATAGTCACTTCCCGTGTTGACAGATCCTAAAGTGTTGACAGATCCCAAGGTGTTGACAGATCCTAAAGTGTTGACAGATCCTAAAGTGTTGACAGATCCTAAAGTGTTGACAGATCCTAAAGTGTTGACAGATCCTAAAGTGTTGACAGATCCTAAAGTGTTGACAGATCCTAAAGTGTTGACAGATCCTAAAGTGTTGACAGATCCCAAGGATTTGACAGCGGAAATCGAAGCATCTGTCGGCTGTTTCTCTTTCTTTGAAGCGATTTCCATGGCCAGTTTAGACAGGGAGTCGAGCAGGCTAGATATTCTGGTCATGGCCGGCGACATTGTGGTCACAACTTGGTCAAATGGTTCAAGCAGCTCAAAAGCTGTTTCTTGAGCAGGCTGGGTAGCATTGGAATCTAATCTTGATTGTATAGTTGAGGTAGTTGTTGACTTCAGCGACGAAAGGTCCGAAAGTGAAGCCGTGTTGGGCTGTTCAGATGGCGAAGAAACATTAGAAGGAGGCGGAGGTGATGAGGTCAGCCCCAAGTCAGTAGAAGACGTCTGATTGTGAAAGCTAGTATAAGCCTGGTCGGGGATTGTAGTTCCGTTGTAGTTGACCTCTGCCAAGGGCCGGGATACGTTGCTGGCTGTTTTAGATGCTAGTAAAATGTTGACAACCTCGTCGACTTGCAGGTTGTACATCCCAGCTATTGTTGTAGCCATCTGGATGATCTCATCTGAGACGTTCCTGTTAGTGGTCTGGGTTGGTACCTGTGTTCCGGTATAGTCAGGAGAATGCACGAAGTCTGGACCAATTTGGTTATTTGAATCACTGACTGTTAAAAGCTTAGTTGACTCTGTTACTGTTTGTATCATACTTGGATCTGTTACTGTTTGTATCATACTTGGCTCTGTAGCTACTTGCAGTAAACTCGGATCTGAAGATAACTGTTTTGTTATCTCAGGTGCTAGCTCTTTCGTTGACTCCGTGACGTGTTCTATATATTGCTTTGTAACAGTTGGCTCTGAGACTTGCTCTATATACTGCTTTGTAAAAGTTATCTGGCTAGGCAGGAAAGTAGCAGATACAGTTTGCTGACTAAGCAGTGAAGTAGCAGATACAGTTTGCTGACTAGGCAGTGAAGTAGCAGATACAGTTTGCTGACTAGGCAGTGAAGTAATAGATACCGTTTGCTGACTAGGCAGTGAAGTAGTAGCTACAGTTTTCTGACTAGGCAGTGAAGTAGTACTCACTGTTCCTACAGTTTGATGTGTCTTGCTAGTTTCATTGTAAAAAACTTTTTCTGAAGCATTGATTGACCTTTCAGAGTCGTTTCTTGATGGAGTCATCTCCGTTACTAATTGTCCAGATCTCGGAGAAGAAAGTCCTTCGATGAAGCTATCATCCAATTCATTGTTCATTGTTGCAGGTGTAGTAGAAATGAATTTATTTATGGATGCACCTTCTAATTTCTTAAACATGGCATTAGCTTCATCTAGCGACACACCATAGAAATTGGCCAGCGATTTGATCAAAGAAAGCTTGGGGTCTTGTACAAGAGACGGAGCGGTGGATGAGGCTGGTTGAGTGGAGCCTTCTGAAGATGTGGTGTTGGCGGTGGATGAGGCTGCCAAGGCTGGTTGAGAGGAGCCTTCTAAAGAGATGATGTTGGCGGTGGATGAGGCTGCCAAGGCTGGTTGAGAGGAGCCTTCTGCAGAGGTGGTGTTGGCGGTGGATGAGGCTGCCAAGGCTGGTTGAGAGGAGCCTTCTGCAGAGGTGGTGTTGGCGGTGGATGAGGCTGCAAAGACTGGTTGAGAGGAGCCTTCTGAAGAGGGGGTGTTGTTCCCAGGCTGGAAAGTCTGTGTCGACGGGTGCACAACGTTGTTAGCCTGTTGGTGAGAGAAATAAAATGGCTGTCCTTGAATAGTAGGGGGATCTGTGTTTGTGGAATTACCTTGCTAATGACATTTTAATGTCTAAATGAGCAAAAGGAATAATCATGTATGACATTTACGTAATTGGATATTTCTGAGACATTTTGGCAAGTTTTTGGTGTTATTATTATATTTATAACTTTTTATACAACTTTATGAAACGATTTTGAAAAAAGTGTCTTATGAAACAAACGTACTCCAGTGTTCAATGGTAACTTATCATATTGTTTTAAAAGTTCATGAAAAATACATTTATATTATTCCAACAAAAGATGGTGAGCAAAGAAATCTTTTTCCAATACTAAATAGTGAACACGGCAATCTTGTCCAAACAGAACGTGGTGAAACCAGCAATCTTGTCCAAACATAACGTGGTGAATCCAGCAATCTTGTTCAAACAAAACGTGCTGAATCCAGCAATCTTGTTCAAATAGAACGGATTGAATCCAGTCTTGTTCCAAAACGAAACTGATGAATCCAGCAATAACATGCTAATAACTACATATGGAACCCTCTTGTACATATATTGGGCCTTTTTTGTTCATAGCAAATTTAGACCATTTCAAAATTATTAATTTTGTTCCTAAGATCTTAAAACCAAAGATTATCTAATGTAGCAAACATAAATCACACAAGACCATCGGTTAATCCACGTGACAGATTCGAGATTTTGATACATGTTATAGATTCGAGGTGTTGATACATGTTATAGATTCGAGGTGTTGATACATGTTAATGATTCGAGGTGTTGATTCATGTCACTGATTCGATATGTTTATTTATGTCACAAATAGTATATGTTGATCCATGTCACAGATTATATGTGTTGATCCATGTCAAAGATGTTATAAGTTGATCCATGTCACAGATTCGATATGTTGATCCATGTCACAGATTCAAAATGTTGATATATTGTCGTGTATCGACTTATATTTAATTCAACACAGTGCCCAAACTTTTCATCTTCAACGTGACATTCGACTTATATACTCAATAAAAAGATATTTTAAATCAACGACTAACATTGACATATCGACATTTTGGAAAGAAATATGGGATCAGAAATAAAACCAAAAGGGCATTAGTGTTCTAGTATGTCCGTCATACAAGTGCAGGCTGGTTATGTTCGTCATAAAAGTGCAGGCTGGTTATGTTCGTTATACAAGTGCAGGCTGGTTATGTCCGTCATACAAGCTCCGAGGGGGGGGGGCTATGTCTGTCTTTTAAGCTCATAGAGTTATTTTTCCATCAAACATGGTCGAGGAATTGTACAAGTAGAGACTGGTTATGTTCGTCATACATTGGCGGACTGGTTATGTTCGTCATACATTGGTGGACTGGTTAAGTTCGTCATACAAGTACGGACTTGCTATGTTCGTCATACAAGTACAAACTGGTTATGTTCGTCATACAAGTACAGACTGGTTATGTTCGTCATACAAATACAGACTGGTTATGTTTGTCATACAAGTACAGACTGATTATGTTCATCATACAAGTATTGACTATTTAGTTTTGTCACACAAGTACTGACTGGTTATGTTCGTCATACAAGTACAGACTGGTTATGTTCGTCATACAAGTACAGACTGGTTATGTTGTCATACATTGGCGGACTGCTTATGTTCGTCACACAAGTACTGACTGGTTATGTTCGTCATACTAGTACAGACTGGTTATGTTCGTCATACATTGGTGGACTGGTTAAGTTCGTCATACAATTACTGACTGGTTATGTTGGTCATACAATTGCTGACTGGTTATGTTCGTCACACAAGTACTGAATGGTTATGTTCGTCATGAAAGTACTGACTGGTTATGTTCGTCATACAAGTACTGACTGGTTATGGTCGTTAAACAAGTACAGACTGGTTATGTTCGCCATGCAAGTACTTACTAGTTATGTTAGTCATACAAGTACTGACTGGTTATGTTCGCCATACGAGTACAGACTGGTTATGTTCGTCATGCATGTACAGACTGGTTACGTTCGTCATACATATACAGACTGATTATGTTCGTCATACGAATACAGACTGGTTATGTTCGTCATACAAATACAGACTGGTTATGTTCGTCATACAAGGGCGGACTGGTTATGTTCGTGATACAAGGGCGCACTGGTTATGTTCGTCATACAAGGGCGGACTGGTTATGTGCGTCATACAAATACAGACTGATTATGTCCGTCATACAATTACAAACTGGTTATGTTCGTCATACAAGGGCGGACAGGTTATGTCCGTCATACAAGGGCGGACTGGTTATGTTCGTCATACAAGGGCGGACTGGTTATTTTCGTCATATGGTAAAATGAATTTATAAATATTAAGAAGGTGTTAACGTAATGAATGGATAAGAAAATAAACAACAACTCTATTCCAAATACTTCACTATCTTCAATCCCAATATTTTCACTATCTTCAATCCCAATATTTTCACTATCTTCAATCCCAATATTTTCATAAACTTCATTCCCAATATTTTCACTATCTTCAATCCCAATATTTTCATAAACTTCATTCCCAATATTTTCACTATCTTCAATCCCAATACTTTTACTAACTTCATTCCCAATATTTTCACTAACTTCATGCCCAATATTTTCACTAACTTTATTCACCAATTTATTAATTAAAGTTCTCCATCGCTAAAATTATTCCCAGTCTTTAAAATTAAATTTTAAAAAAAATTACGCAGTGTAATAGTTTAACAATTATTTGTGTTATGTTTATTTTTTTCGCATTTATTATTGACAGGGGTAAATGAGTTAATGTGAAATCTTATCACTAATTGACAAAGACAAATCTAGTTTAAGAAACTAGAATAATTTGATAAGCAAATAACTAGTTTAGAAACCTAATTAAATTTGATAAGGACAACTCTAGTGTTAGAAGCTTAACTTCATATTAAAAGGACACACCTAATGTTGGAGCATGGGAACAACTGTGTTAGAGACATGTTGGAACATGGGGGACAACTGGGTTAGAGACATGTTGGAACATGGGGGACAACTGTGTTAGAGACATATTTTAAGTTGCGGCTCATGCAGGAAACAGTTTGATTTTAATTATTGTATTATACACAACGTAGTTCTACTTACCATTCCAGGCAGGGCTTCAAATAAATGAGGCATTCCAGGTGGGGGTGGTGGGGGTGTGGGTACAGCCTCTGTAGCTTCAGTGACAGGAACCGCTGGTGTGGTCGTTTCCGTAGCGGTTGTTGTGTTGTTTGTTGTGCTGTTGTACGTTTCATTTGCCAAAGAAGTATTGAGGGATGTAAAATTGAAATCTATCCCATTTATTGCTGTATCATTCAAAGTGGCATTACTTGGTGTATCAATCAAAGTGACATTACTTTGATTTGTCGTAATGTCAGCTGTCGAAGCTGTTTTCTGGTTATAAATATCAAGGGTCATATTACTGAGCACAGTTCTCGATCCGTTGAGGAGAGACGAGGAGTTCGTGGTCAGTTCTTTGATCTCCATTAACAAAGCCTGAGCTGCCCTGATAAGTGGGTCATCTTTTCGCAGGGCTCCAGAGGCAGTTTGGGCCAGAAGAGTTTCAATCACCTTTTTAGCCATGCTGGCAAGTTGAATGTTGGCGTTCTGTGGGAAAGTAAACAAGCAAAATGAGAGTGGACGTATGACGTAGTCCAGAGTATCAAATAAACAAGGCAAGTGACAGTGGACCTATGACGTAGTTCAGAGTATCAAATAAACAAGCTAATTGATAGTAGACGTATGACGTAGTCCAGAGTAGCCACATCTTTAATCTTTACACTACCGTGTATTAATCTGATCAATGTACATTTTCATTTCTTTTACGTTCACGTTAGGGAAAGGGGGGATAGTCTTCTTAATAAAGACTGTCAAGAAATGGGGGTTGGTGGTGGTGGAGAACGGGTGGTGGTACGGGGTGGACGTGGGGGTGGGGGCGTGGAAGGGTGGTGGTGAGGGTGGACGGGTGGGGGTGGGGGCGTGGAAGGGTGGTGGTGCGGGGTGGACGGGTGGTGGTGCGGGGTGGACGGGTGGTGGTGCGAGGTGGACGGGTGGTGGTGCGGGGTGGACGGGTGGTGGTGCGGGGTGGACGGGTGGTGGTGCGGGGTGGACGTGGGGGTGGGGGCGGACGGGTGGTGGTGCGGGGTGGACGTGGGGGTGGGGGCGTGGAACGGTGGTGGTGAGGGTGGTGGGAGTATGGACGGGTGGTGGTGCGGGGTGGACGTGGGGGTGGGGGCGTGGAAGGGTGGTGGTGCGGGGTGGACGGGTGGTGGTGCGGGGTGGGCGTGGACCGTTGGGGTTGGTTTGGTGGGTAGTGGATGGAGCAGTAAGTATTCGAATTATCTAAATTTTGTTAATATTTTCTTCACTATACGCACGAACAATAATAAGAAATAAAACCACCACTGGTAATAACACAAAAAACCAGCACTAAATAGCCCAAACAAAACAACCACTAATTACACCACACAGAAACACAACTAATAACACCACACAGAAACACAACTAATTACACCACACAGAAACACAACTAATAACACCGCCCAGACACTAAAAGTGAAACTAAATTAAACACTAATTACATCATACAAGACCACCACTAATTACATCACACAAGACCACCACAAATTACATCACACAAGACCACCACAAATTACATCACACAAGACCATCACAAATTACATCACACAAGACCACCACAAATTACATCACACAAGACCACAACAAATTACATCACACAAGACCACCACTAATTACATCACACAAGACCACCACTAATTACTTCACACAAGACCACCACAAATTACATCATACAAGAACCTTCCAAATTAACAACAAACAAAGAAACATTTAAAAAGTGTTTAAACTAGACTGACCATTCAAAACAATCTTCTTTACCATGATTGAATCAGTTACCATTATTGAAGCAGTTACCATGATTGAAGCAGTTACAATGATTGAAGTTGACGTTTGCATAAGAAATACATTATTATCCTTCAATCTGCATAGATCAAACTATTTCAATTTCAGCTATAACAAAGATTTAACATGATTATAGCTACTGGAAATATTTACCAGAATGACTGGATCAACTCCTGTAGTCACGGAAGAGTTAGCCGTTAGGGTTTGAGTGGTAACCTCAACATCTGTTAATTAAATTTTATTTATGCATTTTTCGTATTCCAAAAGTACGTTTTTCAATCTTAAGTAAACTTAACTAATAATTTTATTTTTAATTATTAATTGTTTTTTTCATAGTTGACAACCTGTAAAGGAAACAAAAATAAATTACACGCCACGGTTCTAAATATACTTGAGGATATCTAAATGGACATGGAATATTGACTTACTGAAAATGAAAATAAAATATTGAAATTATTTTCGCCGAAGGAGAGCTTAACTACTTACTACGAGATGTTGATGTCTCCTGGACAGTTCCTGGTCTGATAGTTTCATGTACCAGATGTGGGGTCGTGTTGACCACACTGATTTGTGGTTTTGTCGAAGACGGCCCAACAGTGGTCAAATCTACAGCTACGGGCTGCACCTGAGTTATAGGGGCAATGATTGCGCTACCTCCCAGGAGTCTGACCAGTTCATTGGCCAGTTGAGAGTCAAACCCCGTGGAGCTTTGGGTTTTCTTTGATTGGAGAATTCGACTCATAAGCATGTCCACAGCCATCTGCTTGATAAGTTCGTTAATCTTTGCTTCATGTGTGGTGACATTTGCTGGAATAATGATGGAAATGACAATAACATGGCATTTGATGAAAATAGAGATATGTCACTTGAGAGTTGAAACTTTAAGATATACTATTAATTGGAACCTGTGGTTCCATCAATGGACGATACACCCCTTGTTTCAACCAGTGGTTCCATCAATGGACGATAACACCCTTTGTTGATCCAGCGGTTCTATCAATGCATGGTATAATCCGTTGTTTGAAACAGTGGTTCCATTAATGGATGCTACAAACCTTTACTATTAAGGATTTACATAGGATTACCCCAAAGAATTTAATCAAATAATGTGCTAGTATGAAAAATGCTGCAATAGTAAATTGATCGCGAAGGAGACTGGATATATCCATTCTACTCTGGATCATGTTGTGTTCAAGTGTTTTGTAATGTTCAACAATTGGATTAGAGGTCGTTCATCAAGGACGTCCGCAAAGTGTGTGGTGGTTGGAGGGGGATGAAGTGGCACGTTCAGATGTGGACTATTGTGTACACTGTGTACGTATCCATGACTTTGTAGACTATTGCTTACACATTGTACGTGCCCATGACTTTGTGGACTATTGCGTACACTTGTAAGTGTCCATGACCTTGTGACGTCAACAAGCAAGTATTTGTGTACTAAGTTGCTTTAGGTCCACTGCGTTCATTCAAGGATGTTTAAAGAATTTTAATTGCACATGTTGTCTGTGGCTGATATATTTGGTTAAAATCTTAAAGCTATCGGACACTAGAAACAATTTCATGATGGAGACCTCTTCAAATTTTGGTTTCTTTTTATCAACAAATGTAAATAATGGGAGTCCAGCGTTTACAAATCTATTCTTGGGTCTGGTTTACATGAAGACTTGATGATGGAATAAGACAAATAAAATATTACTTCTCATGGACAGACCTGATGCCGTCACGTGTCCAGTCACAGACGTAGCGGGGGCAGTAACACCAGAGGTCAAATGTCCTTCAGTCGGACCACTGTTTACAGACGTTACTGTAGTAGAGATACCGGGCTGGTTGTTAAAACTATGTTGTGCTGGATGTGTGCTTGTTTCAGACACAGTTGACTGGCTGCTCATACTATTTGTCAAAATATGGTCCGTGGTAGGCACTGGAGTAGATGGGGTTTCTGTTGTAGCCTGTGAACAATAGACATGACTTTCAATAATTTAAATAAACATGCTGGCATTGGTCTTACCGTTGCTTAAGATTTCTTACAATAATCGGGGCATTTTAAGGTCAATTCATAGTTAGGCAAATGAAAAAAAGAACTATCTATACATCTCAGTGCAGACCATCATGTGCACACTTTTGGGATGATCTTTCATTATACAAGTAATTGATCTCTCATGTATATCTGAATGTGTGCATTTTTAACAGAATAAGTTGAGATTTAAAAGAGAGTGAACAAATACATTTATTAATATTTAACTAAATTAAATTTAAGGGCTAAAAGAAGAGGACTATTATTGTTTAACTTACCCTTACCCTATCCCTATGCCTAAACCTGTTATTGTTTAACTTACGCTAACCCTAATACTTCACCAAACTAAACCTAAGTGATCTTCCCAAATGAAAAGTAAAGAAATAGGAATATTTGAACCCACATCATCGGGTTAGGGTTAGAGTGAAATCTTATAAAATAAACTGTTTTAGAAATAAATCATAAATATAGCTAAAAATGACAAATATAAAGCATACTCAAGGCAAGAGAGGGAAAAGGGGGGGGGGGGTAAACACTCACTGCATTTTTCATTCCAACTACGATCGTCACATTAATTTTATTTGTTCTGACAGTCACAGTGTCACGTCCTGGCTCTACCACACCAGTAACAATGTCACTTCCTTGTGCTACTTCGGGGATCTGTAATTATATAATTTCTTCATTCTGTAAGTATTGCAACCTAACATATAACCTTGTAGGTTATCTTCTTTTTATCTGATAGATAGCTTAGATCTTACTTTGCCTATGTGCATTGCTAAGTATCGATAAGTTCTATCCCACCCAAAGACCATCACTAAAACACGCGCTTTGTTGGGATGAGAGGGAAATGTCGCAAGGTTTGGGTGAGAAATTTTGAATTATTTTTCAGTTTTAAATCTATTTTTGCACTTGAATCGGGAGCTTATAGGGAGCTAACGTAGTATAGTGTGGAAACCCCTGGCTTAATGTAATGAAGTTTATATTTTGTTTACCTGCGTGCTTGAGAGCGGTTGTTGTGCTGTTTGATTGGCAGGTGTCTGAGTCATATGTTCATCTGTGTAGGAAAATATTAGCTTATCTTAGAAATATGACAAAGATACAAAAATAAATATTTTTATAATGCAAATATGAAAATACAGTATCCATAATTACCCTTCTCTAAAACAGCTCTTGAAAGACAATCAAACACTTCTATAATGAAAGATGGTCAAAGAAGTCAATAGTGGAATATGGTCAAAGAAGTCAATAGTGGAATATGGTCCAAGAAGTCAATAGTGGAATATGGTCCAAGAAGTCAATAGTGGAATATGGTCAAAGAAGTCAATAGTGGAATATTGTCAAAGAAGTCAATAGTGGAAGATGGTCAAAGAAGTCAATAGTGGAAGATGGTCAAAGAAGTCAATAGTGGAAGATGGTCAAAGAAGTCAATAGTGGAAGATGGTCAAAGAAGTCAATAGTGGAAGATGGTCAAATAAGTCAATAGTGGAAGATGGTCAAAGAAGTCAATAGTGGAAGATGGTCAAAGAAGTCAATAGTGGAAGATGGTCAAAGAAGTCAATAGTGGAAGTTGGTCAAAGAAGTCAATAGTGGAAGATGGTCAAAGAAGTCAATAGTGGAAGATGGTCAAAGAAGTCAATAGTGGAAGATGGTCAAAGAAGTCAATAGTGGAAGATGGTCAAAGAAGTCAATAGTGGAAGTTGGTCAAAGAAGTCAATAGTGGAAGATGGTCAAAGAAGTCAATTGTACAAACTAAAATAAAGTGGGATTGTTGATTTTTTTTATTGTTGTTGTTTTTATTTTTTTTGTTTTTTACTTTTTTAACTTGAATCTGAGAACTGCCTTAGGCAGACCATCCAAATCCACGACCCTTCCTACGCCATTGCAATTAAATATTCCTATACCAAAGTTCACATTCCCCAGTCACTACAAGATCGAAATGAACACCTCCAAAGGCTACAAGACAGCAGTGCACACTGCACAAAGCACACTAGACCGAAGTGCACATTCCCCAAAGGCTACTAGACGAAAGTGCACATTCCCCCAAAGGCTACTAGACGAAAGTGCACATTCCCCGATGGCTGCTAGATCTGAAAGAAACATAAAAAGTTAATTAACGCACACTAAATGACGTTAATATTTACCCATAGAAAATAATTTACACGTACTTAAAGCATTTTTATTTGCTTCCATCTCAGCCACCAAATTGAGAAGGTCTATAGGTTTGAACCCCAACAGCTCAGCAAGTTGATATATTCTCTCTTTTTTAGCCAGACCAGATTCTGAAATGACAGAATAATATATTAACAAATCAAAATTATTGCCGAAAATTAATTTAGATTAATCTTTGATAAGTCACGCATGTTAAACAAAGCAAATAGTCAACTCAATGAAAACTAATCTACTTCAAAAACAATAATCTACCTTTAACAAAAATCTACTTTATAACCAAAAGTCTACTTCATGACCAACAATCTACTTCGACTGTTCTATCATTGGGTATAGCCAGCATTATGGATTTAGCTGTTTCATGAATGGATAGAGTATCCACTATGGATTCAGCCATTCTATAAATGTGTAGAGCCAACTTTATGTATTCGTCAGTTCTATCATTTATTAGAGTATCCAGTACGGATTCGGCTGTTCTATAAATGGGTAAAGTATCCACAATGTATGCAGCTCTTCTATGAATGGCTCTTACCGGCTGCTGGAGGGCCAACAACGGTCTGATTGGTTGGTTTGATGAACTCGAGTACTGGGTCAGAGGTCAACAAGATTGGGACATCTGTGGTAGCTAAGGGCAGACCGGCTAGTATAACATTAGGATGTGTCGCCGGTCCAAGACTGGCCAGCACACGATCCATGAGAGGGGGGGATGTTGAGCTATATAATGTCTGTTGTATGCCAGATGTAGATGTTTCTGAAATTGATTTGGAACATATAAAAACATTTAAACTTGTAAAAGATTAAAAATGATTAATTTAAGTCAACTACGTAATTAGTGCCAATAATTAAATAGACTTTAACAGAGACATTGAAATTGACATGGACTTTGGTATAGACATTGACACGTACATACATATTGATATTGACTTATGCATTGCCATACACATATGCTTTTGACATAGTCAGTGACATAGACATTGACACATGACAGTGACATAGACAGTGACATAGACATTGACATAGACAGTGACTTAGACAGTGACACTGGCATAGAAAATCACTGAGACGTAGCCAATGACATGTCACAAAATGTATTTAGTACACGTGTTACTTTGAGTTACTTCCATTAGCAACTTGGAAGATAAAAAAAAAATGTATAAAAAAATAAACTCAAAACTTGTATGGAAATAAAGAAAAAATAATTTGTAAATTTAAAGCTGGTAGCAAAAATATATGGCAAGAACATAGATTTGTATGTTGCAATAAATTAAATTTTACATGTGGCAAAAACATTAGATTTGTATAGCTACCTTCAGCCTTCCCATTTCTCTGCATCTCTTGGGTACTAATGACAAGTGGTACCGTCTCTTGGGCACTAATGAAAAGTGGGGCTGTCCCTTGTGTACTTATGACAGGTGGTCCTGTCCTTTGTGTACTAATGACAGGTTGTGCTGTCTCTTGGGTACTTATGACAAGTGGTCCTGTTCTACTAGTTGTTGTCGCTTGCTGCTGTTGCCGCTGTTCAATCTGTTTCTGCTGTTCTTGAAGAATTTGATGCTGTTCTAGAATCTTTTTCTCTAACAACCTGTGCTGTCTGTCTTTCTCTTCTTGCAGTCGCTGAAGTTTTTGTAGGTCGTCCCATTTTTTCTGATTGAAGAATCGGTTTGTTTAAAAGTCGGTTTGTTTAAAAGTCGGTTTGTTTTAAAAGTCGGTTTGTTTATCAAGTTGGTTGGTGGTTTAAAAGTCGGTTTGTTTTCCAGCGCTATAGAGGTATCCAATCAATCAATCAATCGTTTTTTTCTAAATCCCAATAAGTGCCCCCCCCCCCCCCCCCCCCCAAGTTTCGGAACTGCAAAAGTTTGCCAGCCAGCCAGTAGCGAAAGAAAGCGATTTTAATATAAAGGATTTAAAAATAGTTTTCTTCAACTTAACAGGACAAGGATAACATTCTTTGTAGCTTAAAGACTAGGTTCATAGAAAATCTTCAAACTAATTGTAAATGTTGAAAACAAAGCAATGTCACACAAGGCAATTTTAAACTTGTTTATATTGTTAACAATTTCAGGAACTGTCATTTAATTGACACAAGTCATTTTTGAACTATATTATATTGTTAAAATAAGCCTAAATGTGATAGAAAATTGACAACACTTCATTTTTTATCATGGGCGTGTATCACTGTTAATTGACACACGTTTACCTGCATGAGTTTTTGATGCAACATTTCTTCCTCTTTTTCTCTCTGTATCAATCTCTCCCGCTCTTCTTGCTGTCTCCTCTTTTCCCCCTGTTGTCTCCACTGTTCCTCCTGTTGTCTCCTCTGTTCCTCCTGTTGTCTGTTTCCTCTTACTGGATATTTAGCCTCAGGTGGCGGAAAACTTAATAAAAAAGTAGGTTAAAAAAAAGTTAACTAAGAAATGACGAATTCGGATAATTCTAAAATACATTTGAATTCATACAAACCAAAAATGAATTAAATTCTGCATATCTGAATTATTTAAATAGGAAACATAGATCAAGAATGTAACAAAAATTAAAACTCTAAAGTAATGTAACATATTAAGCTCCAGAAATGTAACATATTAAACTTCAGTAATGTAACATATTTAGCTCCATACTTTTTATTTTTTAAACAACATTTCAGTAACTTTCGTCTGGTAAAATCATTTTAAAACACTTCAACTTATATTTTTGGGGTTGCTTACGCAGTCAGTAATGTAGCGGCCAGACAGTCAGTAATGTAGCGGCCAGGCAGTCAGTAATAGACCAGACAGCTTACGCAGTCAGTAATGTAGCGGCCAGACAGTAATAGACCAGACAGCTTAGGCAGTCAGTAATATACCGGACAGATTACGCAGTTAGTAATATACTGGACAGGCAGTCAGTAATAGCCCGGACAGGCAGTCAGTAATAGATCGGACAGCTTAGGCAGTCAGTAATAGACCGGACAGGCAATCAGTAATAAACCGGACAGGCGGCCAGTAACAGACCGGACAGGCGGCCAGTAATAGACTGGACAGACAAAGAGTAAAGGATAGGAAAGGTATACTGATTATGATGGGTATTGAATCCGGACATCTGACCAATGGATGATGCTGACCCATGGATGATGCTGACCCCTGGATGATGCTGACCCCTGGATGATGCTGACCCCTGGATGATGCTGACCCCTGGATGATGCTGACCTATATTCATGCTTAAATTAGAAGCAGAAATCCAGCAGTGAAAAGACAGAATGGAACTTAGTCAAAATGAAGACAACGTTAAGAAAACAATACAGGAGACAGACAAAAGTTAAACCTACCGGGAGTTAAATCCTTCGGATCTCAACTGATTGTTTTCATTGCCATTTCTGTTGGAATCTGACAATATATTTGTTAAAATTGTTTTGTAAGCCATTGCTAAAAAAATTATAGATCCCTAAAAAATGTTTTTCGTTTATATCCTCCTTTATATTCATTTTAATTGCATTTCTGTAATTGTGCGTGATTATCATTTCTGTAATTGTGCGTGATTATAGCTTATGTAATTGTGCATGATTATAATTTATGTAATTGTGCGTGATTATCATTTATGTATTTGTGCTTGATTATCATTTATCATAAAAGGGTCATTTAGCCTTCTAAAATGTTTCCAGAAACACACAAACACAGGAACCAAAACGAAGTTTATCTATAGGATTTAAACATAACACGCAAACGTTCATCTGGTATGTATCATATTCGTTGAAGACCTGAATAGTATTATCTAGTTTTCTTTTTAATGAAAGTAAAATTGAGTTTTTATATTACATTTGTACTTACTTTAAACTTTTTTTTAAATGGATTATCTGAAATCCCCCAAAGCATACAATTTATATTGATATTTCCGACAAAATTGATGTATGCATAGTTTATAACATCAGGTAAAATATAAAATAAAAGATGTAGACATGAATCAACTAAATTGTTGCATTTACAGGTTAAACAACAAGGGTAGATGGATGGATTGGTGTTTAAATACAGTTGTAAGTTGGTAGAAGGATTGCTTGGCGTATTTACGTATAGTTGCACGTTGGTAGATAGAGTGATTGGTGTTTATAAATACATTTGTAGGTTGGTAGATTGATGGATTGGTGTTTAAGTACAGTTGCAGGTTGGTAGATTGATGTATTGGTATATAAATACAGCTGTAGGTTGGTAGATGAATTGCTTGGTGTATATAAGTACAGGTGTAGGTTGGTAGATAGATTGATTGGTGTTTAAGTACAATAGCAGGTAAGTGAATCATTTATTAAATATTTACTGGTCATTTGATATCTAGGTATAACCCTCGCATCTCTAAAACCCCCGAGTGGGTTGGCCGGGACTGGGTTGGCTAGAGGACGCTGATCTTGTTGTTGTCTTTGACCGTCATTGAGTTCACTTCTGGGGATTAAATAATGTATTATACTTATGTTCAATCTCTACTTTGCAACACAATACAGACACACAGATGTGTCACAATAGATGAAAATGTCATGTGAACCAAATATAAACCATGACATTTATCGAGATATAAGTGCTATCAATTAGTGTTCAGAGATGGGAAGTGTATCAAAATAGGTTATTTCAATAATTCAAAATGAATTATTAAATATTTTTTTAATATTTTAACTGAATGCTGATCTCAACACCGTTATGTCTAAAGTAAGGATAAAGTCAGAAGTCGCCTTCCATGGCGTACGTAAGTTAAAACGATATTTTTAAAAAAATCCAACATAGTAAACAATATTTGACTTGAATATTTGACTTGAAAATTTGACTTGAAAAACTTTAATGAAAATTCACCTTGGTCTCACTTGGCCAACAATCTTCCCTCCCTTTCGTAAGAATTCCTCTCTTTCTGTTTGGGAAAGGGGGATAAGCCTGCCTGAAGGATCAACTCTGAAGATGAAATATTTATATAATTGAATATCACAACCCTAGACATGAAATATTGTTATAATTAAGTGTTACAACCCTAGAGCTGAAATATTCGTTAAGGGCAGCACGCTTTGTCCTGAAGAGTTACAGAAACACCTCAAGTATTGGCAGCATGCAGGAAACACTGGGCTGGTCAGTATTGGAGGAACGACGACGACTATCTAGACTCTCCATGATGTACAAGATAAATAATAGGCTGGCCCAATGCTCTGGCATTAAACAGAAACTTGTCTCTCTACGCCCTAGACAGCGACGAGGCCATGACAGGCATTTCCGGCTCACAAAAAGTAGAACTCAGCACAGAAGCTCCTCATTCCTGACAAAGACAATAAGGGACTAGAACAAGCTTCCAAAAGCAACAATGGAGGTGACAACTCTTGACACATTTGTGTATATTGCCTCCTGTCTTCCAATGCCCAGTTCATAATAACATTGCTGAGTAGTCCTTGCAACCAGTGAAGTATCCCTTTCAAAACCATGCACAGTAACATCGCGAACCCCTTTGAAACATAGGAGACAGAATGATCAATTCATTGATAGTGGGCCCTCAAAATATAGACGAAGATATAATTTAATGTAACAACCCTGGAGATGAAATATTGATTAATTCAATGTTAGTTCACAACAGGAAGAAATTGTTAAACATTTTTATACCCCGCTAAGAGCCATCCTACGAAATGTGGGCTACCCTTTGTTCAAATCGGATAAATAAAACACAAGGCAAGTAGGTCATTAGAAGATTTAACAGCAGAATATTTAAAATACCAGTTCCAATTGTCCGCCCCCCCCCCCACAAAACATATGATCCCTTAAACCAATGCCAGATGTTATTAAACACATCTATTCTCTTACCTGGCTAGTTGTAAATTAGAGGGCAGCCTAGAGCTTCCTGCAACTCGACTTCCGGTCAATCTGTTGTTCGCGAGAATTCCAGGTTGTTGCTGTTGTCCGGCTGCTGACTGACCTTGAAAACGCTCCTGCTGAGGAAGGTCATCCTGTCGCTGTCGTTGTTTCATTGCCTCTTCCCTCTGCATCCGAATCATTTCTTCTCTTGATATTCTTATGATATTTAATTGATAATATAGTGACATTTTCACAGAACTACCACGAACACCATGACAAGCAGGTCAAACATGACAATCACATCAAAAATGACAAGCAGGTTCAAAATGACAAGCAGGTCCAAAATGACAAGCAGGTTCAAAATGACAATCATGTTCAATATGACAAGACAAGCAGGTCCAAAATGAAAATCACTGAGAAGTTCTTGTTAGTTATAAATACTTTCCCCCATACTGGGAATTGGATCACAGTGGTGGTCCGCCACATGATGCACTATGTGGCCTGCGAATTGGATCACAGTGGTGGTCCGCCACATGATGCACTATGTGGCCTGGGAATTGGATCACAGTGGTGGTCCGCCACATGATGCACATAAGCCTAGCATTCACACGACAAACTTCCATAAGTCCAGCATTCACACCAACAAACTTCCATAAGTCCAGCATTCACACCAACAAACTTCCATAAGTCCAGCATTCACACCAACAAACTTCCATAAGTCTAGCATTCACACCAACAAACTTCCATAAGTCCAGCATTCACACCAACAAACTTCCATAAGTCCAGCATTCACACCAACAAACTTCCATAAGTCCAGCATTCACACCAACAAACTTCCATAAGTCCAGCATTCACACCAACAAACTTCCATAAGTCCAGCATTCACACCAACAAACTTACATAAGTCCAGCATTCACACCAACAAACTTCCATAAGTCCAGCATTCACACCAACAAACTTCCATAAGTCCAGCATTCACACCAACAAACTTCCATAAGTCCAGCACTCACACCAACAAACTTCCATAAGTCCAGCATTCACACCAACAAACTTCCATAATTCCAGCATTCACACCAACAAACTTCCATAAGTCCAGTATTCACACCAACAAACTTCCATAAGTCCAGCATTCACACCAACAAACTTCCATAAGTCCAGCATTCACACCAACAAACTTCCATAAGTCCAGCATTCACACCAACAAACTTCCATAAGTCCAGCATTCACACCAACAAACTTCCATAAGTCCAGCATTCACACCAACAAACTTCCATAAGTCCAGCATTCACACCAACAAACTTCCATAAGTCCAGCATTCACACCAACAAACTTCCATAAGTCCAGCATTCACACCAACAAACTTACATAAGTCCAGCATTCACACCAACAAACTTCCATAAGTCCAGCATTCACACCAACAAACTTCCATAAGTCCAGCATTCACACCAACAAACTTCCATAAGTCCAGCACTCACACCAACAAACTTCCATAAGTCCAGCATTCACACCAACAAACTTCCATAAGTCCAGCATTCACACCAACAAACTTCCATAAGTCCAGCATTCACACCAAAAAACTTCCATAAGTCCAGCATTCACACCAACAAACTTCCATAAGTCCAGCATTCACACCAACAAATTTCCATAAGTCCAGCATTCACACCAACAAACTTCCATAAGTCCAGCATTCACACCAACAAACTTCCATAAGTCCAGCATTCACACCAACAAACTTCCATAAGTCCAGCATTCACACCAACAAACTTCCATAAGTCTAGCATTCACACCAACAAACTTCCATAAGTCCAGCATTCACACCAACAAACTTCCATAAGTCCAGCATTCACACCAACAAACTTCCATAAGTCCAGCATTCACACCAACAAACTTCCATAAGTCCAGCATTCACACCAACAAACTTCCATAAGTCCAGCATTCACACCAACAAACTTCCATAAGTCCAGCATTCACACCAACAAACTTCCATAAGTCCAGCATTCACACCAACAAACTTCCATAAGTCTAGCATTCACACCAACAAACTTCCATAAGTCTAGCATTCACACCAACAAACTTCCATAAGTCTAGCATTCACACCAACAAACTTCCATAAGCCGATCATTCACACCAACAAACTTCCATAAGTCTAGAATTCACACCAACAAACTTCCATAAGTCCAGCATTCACACCAACAAACTTCCATAAGTCCAGCATTCACACCAACAAACTTCCATAAGCCCAGCATTCACGCTAACAAACTTCCATAAGTCCAGCATTCACACCAACAAACTTCCATAAGCCCAGCATTCACGCTAACAAACTTCCATAAGGCCAGCATTCACACCAACAAACTTTAGTTTCTTCGCTGAAGACCGAATTTGCTGTTCTTGTGTGTTTTTTTTTTTAAATCGTAAAAATATCAACAAAATTATACTGCGTAAGCGCAATAAAAAAATACAATGGTGGGAACATACAATGGTGGGAACATACAATGTTGGGAACATACAATGTTGGAAACATACAATGGTGGGAACATACAATGGTGGGAACATACAATGGTGGGAACATTCAATGTTGGGAACATACAATGGTGGGAACATAAAATGGTGGGAACATACAATGTTGGGAACATACAATGTTGGGAACATACAATGGTGGGAACATACAATTGTGGGAACATACAATGTTGGGAACATACAATGGTGGGAACATACAATGGTGGGAACATACAATGGTGGGAACATACAATGTTGGGAACATACAATGGTGGGAATATACAATGGTGGAAACATAAAATGGTGGGAAAGTGAGGTGACAATGATCGATAATCATGGGGGTGTAATGAATGTTAAAAGAAGTTAACTGGGACATTCTCTGGTGGGTCACGTGTCCTAGTTTCTTAAGCAATGCAAATAACTGTAAAAAATATTTTAATTTCCTAACCGTAAAACACGAGGTCCACTTCCAGTCTGTTGGGTTTGTGGAAATACAAATCTCTGTCCTGATGTCAGCTGACCAGGTCTTCGGTCAGACGTTATGTATGGCAACTGGTCTGTTTGCCTTGTCCTAAACAGTTGAGATGATGTGGGACCTGCGAATCAAAACATGCGAAATAGTTGTGATGATGTGGATGTGAAAAATGAAACACAGGCAACAGGTGTGATAATGTGAAGGTTGAAAAATTAAACACAGTAAAAAATGGAACAAAGGAAACAATTGTGATAATTTGAAGGCTGACAAATGGAACAAAGGAAACAATTGTGATAATTTGAAGGCTGAAAAATGGAACAAAAAAAACAGTTTTGATGATATGAAGACTGAAAAATGGAACAAAGGAAACAGCTGTGATGATTTTAAAGCTGAAAAATGGAACAAAGGAAACAGTTGTGATGATGTGAAGGCTGGAACAAAGGAAACAGTTTTGATGATGTGAAGGCTGGAACAAAGGAAACAATTGTGATGATGTGAAGGCTGGAACAAAGGAAACAGTTGTGAGGATGTGAAGGCTGGAACAAAGGAAACAGTTGTGATGATGTGAAGGCTGGAACAAAGGAAATAGTTGTGAGGATGTGAAGGCTTGAACAAAGGAAACAGTTGTGATGATGTGAAGACTGGAACAAAGGAAACAGTTGTGATGATGTGAAGACTGGAACAAAGGAAACAGTTGTGATGATGTGAAGGCTGGAACAAAGGAAACAGTTGTGATGATGTGAAGGCTGGAACTAAGGAAACAGTTGTGATGATGTGAAGGCTGGAACAAAGGAAACAGTTGTGAGGATGTGAAGGCTTGAACAAAGGAAACAGTTGTGATGATGTGAAGACTGGAACAAAGGAAACAGTTGTGATGATGTGAAGACTGGAACAAAGGAAACAGTTGTGATGATGTGAAGGCTGGAACAAAGGAAACAGTTGTGATGATGTGAAGACTTGAACAAAGGAAACAGTTGTGATGATGTGAAGACTGGAACAAAGGAAACAGTTGTGATGATGTGAAGACTGGAACAAAGGAAACAGTTGTGATGATGTGAAGACTGGAACAAAGGAAACAGTTGTGATGATGTGAAGGCTGGAACAAAGGAAACAGTTGTGAGGATGTGAAGGCTTGAACAAAGGAAACAGTTGTGATGATGTGAAGACTGGAACAAAGGAAACAGTTGTGATGATGTGAAGACTGGAACAAAGGAAACAGTTGTGATGATGTGAAGGCTGGAACAAAGGAAACAGTTGTGATGATGTGAAGGCTGGAACTAAGGAAACCGTTGTGAAAGCTAAAAGGTAGATAGTGAAACACGTTTTAAGTGTTCGGACGAATGATAAAATAATTTTCAAATATACAGGAATCTGGACTATGAAACATTAAAATGTGAACCTAACCCTAACCTTAACCCTAACCTTAACCCTAACCTTAACCCTAACCTTAACCCTAACCTTAACCCTAACCTTAACCCTAACCTTAAACCTTAACTTAACCCTAA
Source organism: Omphiscola glabra (assembly GCA_964017045.1). Taxonomy (NCBI): domain Eukaryota; kingdom Metazoa; phylum Mollusca; class Gastropoda; family Lymnaeidae; genus Omphiscola; species Omphiscola glabra. Next base: position 215,012 of record OZ024811.1, read on the forward strand.
CCATAAAATAAAAGAACTAAAACAAGGTATTGTCTCGTCATTGTCACGTCATTGTCACGTCATTGTCACGTCATTGTCACGTCATTGACACGTCATTGTCACGTCATAATCACGTCATTGTCACGTCTATGGTATGTCTATGGCACGTCATTGTCACGTCTTTGTTACGTTATTAAAATCTGTTAGTTTTATTCATTTAGTGAAGAAAAGATAAAATTTGGAAATAACCAAATTACTGTGTTATTGAAACCTAGTTTTTAATATAGTGAAATAAGAGGGGGGGGGATAAAATTATGGAAAAATACCTATTTAGGTGTCAGCAGCATATTAGAAAAGTTGAATATTTACCAGTTGGTGCTAAGATGTGTTAGTTTTATTATGTTGGATAAAAGAGAATAAATAGTATCTTAATAATAACTATATGCTAGATAAGACATTAGCAAAAGATCTTAAAATATTTTATTTTAAATCCACGACATAGAAATGACTGTAAATATCTAAATATACGATCATTTTAATATCTTAAAATTGTGTCAATCACCAAGAATATTAAAAAAAATTATATTTACAGTTTAGTCCTTTGTTTAGATTATTTAGAAGTTTAAATTCGATCACTCTTTACCCTTTTCGAGGATTATATCAAACATTGCAAATCAAAATCTTTAAAACAGTTTGACTGTAGGATTTTCTGAATTAATAGGTTGTTTTTTACAACTGTAAAACTCAATTAATAGCACCGCAAAATAGGCGAAATCTAATTAATGTTACAAATTATTTAGAAATTCAAACTTTATAAAGAATGTAATAATAGGCAATGTGCAACATTACAATAAAAGGCAACTTGGTATCTCATCGTTTTGTACTTTTTTAAGTTTGAACATAAATAAAAGTTCGTCTGAAAATGTTGACCTAAAATTGGTGGTCCAAAAATATTGGTCTTTAAATACTCGTCAGAAAATATTAACCAAACATTTTGGCCTATAAATGGTGAACAAAATGAGCTCTCTTGCTTTGTGAAATACAATTGTTAAACAAGAAAAAAATGTGTAATTGTTTGTATGCTTCTTTCCAAATTTCTGACAATCTCTTATTTTGTGTCTTATTTTGTGTCTTATTTTGTGTCTTATTGTGTGTCTTATTTTATGTCTTATTTTGTGTCTTATTTTGTGTCTTATTTTGTGTCTTATTTTGTTTCTTATTTTGTGTCTTATTGTGTGTCTTATTTTGTGTCTTATTTTGTGTCTTATTTTGTGTCTTATTTTGTGTCTTATTGTGTGTCTTATTTTGTGTCTTATTTTGTGTCTTATTTTGTGTCTTATTTTGTGTCTTATTTTGTTTCTTATTTTGTGTCTTATTGTGTGTCTTATTTTGTGTCTTATTTTGTGTCTTATTTTGTGTCTTATTTTGTGTCTTATTATGTGTCTTATTGTGTGTCTTATTTAGTGTCTTATTTTGTGTCTTATTTTGTGTCTTATTTTGTGTTCTTAAATGTACGACTGTTGCACTCAAATGTTAATTAGCAGCCAGGTGTCTATAAGCAGGTAAAATTCGCCTTCCCAGGTAAGCTTCGGTCTCATCAGCACTAACGAAGCTTGCCTGACCTACCTGGCACCAGTCTGCCTATGAGATTCTGGGGGGAAGAAAATGGAACTCTGTTTGCTGCACTGAAAAGTGACCCTTGTCCAACTGTCCAGTACAAGATTTGAAAGGACATTATTTCAAGAGAGCAACAGATTAGAAAAATAAATCTAAAAATGACGCTGGTAGTTTCACTAAATCTGTAACTGTGCTAACATTGTCTGTAACTGTTTTAACATTTCTTGTAACTATTTTAACGTTGTTTATAACTGTTTTAACGTTGTCTGCAACGATTTTAACATTGCTTGTAACTGTTATAACATCGTCTGTAACTGTGTTAACATTGTCTGCAATTGTTTAACATTGTCTGTAACTGGGTGAACATTGTAGCTGTACACAAAATACCGTTTGACACTACGACTGAATTATTTATAAGCGACTAGACGCGAGACGTAAGACTTGTACGGGAACTTCTCGGCTGGCTGACTGTATATTGCGAAACGTGTCCAGTAAGTTGACGCATTTCATGTTCGTTATAATAATGTCAAACTAATTGCTTCACCGAGCCACCTATTATACATTTCTTACCAGGACTACGGGAGTCTACGTCAGGAAACCTTGCTCTCTGTCCCATGAAATCTTGGCCTGATACTGTAACCATGACAACCATGCCTAGTACACAAAACAGCTGGATGTTCTTGATTGCAGCCATGTTGATCTGTTGAACAGGAAGGGCAGCATATACATTATAACAAGTTATTATTGCTTGTGATAAGGCTGGAGTGCACCCTATCCAAGACTAGAGTGCACCCTATATAAGGCTGGAGTGCACCCTATCCAAGACTAGAGTGCACCCTATACAAGGCTGGAGTGCACCCTATCCAAGACTAGAGTGCACCCTATATAAGGCTGGAGTGCACCCTATCCAAGACTAGAGTGTACCCTATTCAAGACTAGAGTGCACCCTATACAAGGCTGGAGTGCACCCTATTCAAGGCTGGAGTGCACCCTATCCAAGACTAGAGTGCACCCTATTCAAGGCTTGAGTGCACCCTATTCAAGGCTGGAGTGCACCCTATTCAAGGCTGGAGTGCACACTGTTCTAGACTAGAGTGCTGCCCATTCAAGACTAGACTGACCCTATACAAGGCTAGTGTGGACCAATTCAAGGTTAGTGTGGACCAATTCAAGGCAAGTGTGGACCTATTCAAGGCTATTTTTTGATAGTGTCATTTTAAAACTGGCAAAGGCCGATTCTGGCCCGCGACATCAGTTGATCAGGCCAGTCGACGGTACTTAAATTTGCTTAGTAAAAGGTATGGAACACTATACGTTGTGATACAGGTTAAAAATATTGTTAGAATACTTGGAGTTCTTCACACGTGCTGAGACCTTCTGGCTGCATTGCGTCTTAGCTTTGCTATTTTTAATTGAAAATGATTGTATCTAGATTTTCTTATTTATTGCAGACCTGTTTACTATCGAACTCCTAAAATAGTACAATATCGTCAGAAAATCGTAATTATAAATAAAAAAACATACGGTATAAATAATGCATACAATAAATACTTGCACCGCAGTGACTAGTAGAGTCGAGTTAAGCTGGCGTCAAAAATTTAACTTGAGTGGACTTACACATTTAATTATCACAGTCTGTCACTGGTACAAATAAAGTTACTGGTAAATTTTAAAGTATTTCAAACTCGAAGTCAGATCAGCATAAAACAGCAGATGATGTATTTTAATAAGAATAAATGAACAAATGATGACATCACTCTATAAACCTAACCAGTAACTTGAAATTTATTTTTTAGGAAAAGCTGTTTAAAAAAAAATAATTCAATATCCACTAAGCCTATTCTCGTTAATATATTATATTAGTCTGTTCACTACCACACATTGTAAATGGGTAAAAGGAAGAGAAGTGTTGGGGACATACGGGGGGAGTGGGGGTAATAAAAATCGTACTCGCCGCGTTTTGCTGAACAAAATAATTATATCGTAAAATGACGTCATACAGCAACGAAGGGAACAAAAGCGAGGATTGACTAAAGTTGTCACTGAAGGTGACTATGCTAATATTACAGTTGTCGTGTCTTGTGAGTTAATTATAAAACACACAAAGCAACAATTTTACCATCACCACTATCTTTACAGAAATGTAGTGGTGTTAATTGTATTATGATTATGTGGTTTGCAAGCATTGTATAGAATGATTATGTGGCTTGTAAGTATTGTAAAGAGTGATTATGTGGCCTGCAAGTATTGTACATAATGTTTATGTGGTCAGCGCTCGTTATTTTGTCAGTTATCCGGCCCCCTGTGAAAAAAGTTTAGTTACCCTTGCTCTACAGCCTTGTGAAGTCTTGGCTCTAAAGCCTTGTGACGTCTTGGCTCTATAGCCTTGTGACGTCTTGGCTCTATAGCCTTGTGACGCCTTGGCTCTATAGACTTGCGACGTCTTGGCTCTATAGCCTTGTGACGCCTTGGCTCTATTAGCCTTGTGACGCCTTGGCTCTATAGACTTGCGACGTCTTGGCTCTATAGACTTGCGACGTCTTGGCTCTATAGACTTGCGACGTCTTGGCTCTATAGCCTTGTGACGTTCGGGCTATGTAGTCTTGTGACGTCTGGGCTCTATAGTATTGTCAAAACCAGGTCCTTCTAGATGACTTATAGTTGTTTATCAAGGGTCCTAAAATCAGCAGGAAATTAGGGGGAATAAGTTGATCAAAACAACATTGTTTCATGATGTGTATTGGTGGGTGACGGTGGCTCCCCCTGCATTTCAAATGAAGGGGGTGGCGGGGGCAGGGGGGAGATGGGGTGGGGAGGACAGTATGATTTCGCCCTCCTACCCCATCTGTCATCGGTCAGCTGTCACTGTCCCGCATTTTTATTGCAAGAGTGTTGCCGGTAATTTTATTGACTTGAAAATGTCAATAAATGACAGGTCAAATGATGTTCAGGTCAAATGATGTTCAGGTCAAATGATGTTCAGGTCAAATCATGTTCAGGTCAAATGATGTTCTCTCTCAGAGTTTATCATTTGAATCACTATTGATTTAAATATGAAATAATTGTGGTGTTTTTTTACAATGCCTTTCAAAGGGGATGTCTTTATAATGTGTGTAAACAAATCTCTTGCAAAAGCATGCACGTCATTTCTTTGTTTAGGCAATCTGAAATATCTTCCCTTTGAACCCAGTATGACCAATAAATAAAATTATGTCCCTTTCAAGTGTTATTTGATCTAAGGATCACCAAACACGTGTTTTTTTAAACAACTAGAAGGCTGTTTACTTAGCGACATTACGTGTGGAGGCATTGTTTGAGTGAGGGTGTTGTTTGAGTGAGGGTGTTGCTTGGCTGAGGGCGTTGTTTGGCTGAGGGCGTTGACAGCACGAAGATGAATTGTGACGTTTCCCTACTCTGACGTCAGCTGTCATTAGTCTTAACGACATTACCTGTCAGTATCGTGACGTCACGATGTGGTGACCGAATGGTCGTGTGTTTTAGATGACTTTTTGGACTAGGGGAGATAATAAGAAGGGGGAACAATTTGGTAATTTAAAAGTTAAGGAAAACATAGGTAGTTTGTCATTGGCTTTAATATATGGGAAAATATAAACTATATACAAAAAGTTTGAAAACCAAATGAAAAAATTGAATTGGGTGATTTTAAATATAGCATATATGGTATGGCTCACTAGCCTTATGCACCCAATATGAGACCCAATCAGGTCTGGATAGACCTATGCACCCAATAGGTGACCCAATCAGGTATGGATAGACTTATGCTATCAATATTTGACCCCATCAGGTCTGGATAGACTTATGCACCCAATATATGGCCCAGTCTACTCTGGATAGATTTATAAACCCAATCTGTGGCTCAATATAGTCGGGATAGTTTTACAGACCCAATCTGTAGCCCATTCTAGTCTTGGATATGTTTACAGACCCAATCTTTGGCCCATTCTAGTCTGGACAGATTTGTAAGGCCAATCTGTTGCCTAGTCAGGTAAGACTTGTATATTGTATCCGAGGGCCACTCGTGTTTTATACTGAATTAAATTAAAATGTCAAACACTTCTACCAGGAATTTTTGTACACAAAATATTTTACAAAATGTAAAGACAACTCCTGCCATTGCCTTGTTCTCTCTTGTGAAGATATTTGAAATTTTTGGAATTAAAAATGCTTAACTGAAACTCATAGAGATATTTGTTAAACAGCTACCGACTACGGTGTTGAAACTCATAGAGATATTTGTTAAACAGCTACCGACTACGGTGTTGAAACTCATAGAGATATTTGTTAAACAGCTACCGACTACGGTGTTGAAACTCATAGAGATATTTGTTAAACAGCTACCGTCTACGGTGTTGAGTTGAATCTGATCGGTGTTTTATTTTAAGAAGTTATAATTGGCTCTTCTAATACACGGGTGATAAGTCTTTGTTGTTCGACTAAATAGTCAGATATAATATAAAATAACGCGTTTGAAGCATATAGTCAATGTATATGTTAATTTAAAAACTTCTAATCTTAAATATTGTAACTTATGTGAAAACAACAATTTTTTATAATAATTTTCTTATAAACTAAAAAAAAATATCCTTTATCAACATTACTAGGTAGAGGATGGTAAAATGTAAGACTTACCTTGGTGTTGACAGACAGGTAAAAGAAAGGTGACGAGACAAAGCCTGCCAGGTTCCATTCAGGTAATGCTCAGATATCGACACGATAGGCGGATTTTTGTTGTAAGAACTTAGTTGGGATCGGTCGTTGTACATTGATGGATTGGTGGATACAAATACTGTCTCATGGAAATATTCATGTAAAAATAGGATGAACAAAGGAGAAGAGGTGTGTGGATATCACGCGACATATTTGCGATATAATTTAAGGTTTAGATTGCAGTAAATATTTCATTTGAATGACAAAATTATGACAGAGTTTTCAGTTGATAAACAACTAGGAATAACAAGCCGTTGTCAAGGTTACTGGTAGGGCGAGGCAGTAGTACTTAAATTGCTCTGATTTTTCCCAAGTTATTTTGAAGAGACATGTGTATCACACGTGTTCGAGATACAAACGTGTATCCCAGGATATGGGAAATAGACATGTTTAGCACACGTTATGGGAAATAGACATGTGTAGCACACGTTATGGGAAATAGACATGTGTAGCACACGTTATGGGAAATAGACATGTGTAGCACAGGCTATGAGAAATTGACATGTGTAGCACAAGGTATGGGAAAGAGACAAGTGTAGCAAAGGATATGGGAAATAGACATTAATTGTACCACACGGTATAGGAAATAGACATTAATTGTAGCACACGGTATAGAAAAGAGACATTAATTTTAGCACACGGTATAGGAAATAGACATTAATTGTAGCACACGGTATAGGAAATAGACATTAATTGTAGCATATGGTATAGGAAATAGACATTAATGTAGCATATGGTATAGGAAATAGACATTAATTGTAGCATATGGTATAGGAAATAGACATTAATTGTAGCATATGGTATAGGAAATAGACATTAATTGTAGCACACGGTATAGGAAATAGACATTAATTGTAGCACACGATATATGAAATAGACATTAATTGTAGCATATGGTATAGGAAATAGACATTAATTGTAGCATATGGTATGGGAAATAGACATTAATTTTAGCATATGGTATAGGAAATAGACATTAATTGTAGCATATGGTATAGGAAATAGACATTAATTGTAGCACACGGTATAGGAAATAGACATTAATTGTAGCACACGGTATAGGAAATAGACATTAATTGTAGCATATGGTATAGGAAATAGACATTAATTGTAGCATATGGTATAGGAAATAGACATTAATTGTAGCATATGGTATAGGAAATAGACATTAATTGTAGCATATGGTATAGGAAATAGACATTAATTGTAGCATATGGTATAGGAAACAGACATTAATTGTAGCATATGGTATGGGAAATAGACATTAATTGTAGCATATGGTATAGGAAATAGACATTAATTGTAGCATATGGTATAGGAAATAGACATTAATTGTAGCATATGGTATAGGAAATAGACATTAATTGTAGCATATGGTATAGGAAATAGACATTAATTGTAGCATATGGTATAGGAAATAGACATGTGTATCACATTTTATGGCAAAGCTTAATAAAACTGCACAAACATACTGAATAAGATAAGATAAAAAAATTATAATATTCTTTTACTGATCTAAATAAATAGCAATGTTTATTAATTATATTTTACATATTCAATTTTAGCACATAAATAAATGCATAATATTATGTTACCAAGACATTTTACGACTACACCAAACATAAGCAGACGATATTTAAATTATATCTCTACGGTCAAACTTCTTGCACTATTTACCATAAAACTTAAATCTCTTGTCATTATCGTTTAATTTTAATTAACTCTCTTTTAACTCTTTCTTTCTCAATCTCTCTCCTTTTCTCTCTCTCCCTCTCCCTGTCTCTCTATCTCTCTCTCTCTATCTCTTTCTCCCACTCTCTCTCTCTCTTAATCATATCTTAAGTTTCTCTTAGTGAAAATAGTGGCTAAATTAGTGAACATTTAATTTTGGTAGCCACTGGAGAGCACGCTTGTAAATTCCAGCAGATTAGGAAACAATTTTTAAAAATATCTTTCGGTCCTATCTTAAAGAGAAAGAATTCGCCATACTCGAGTAGATCTAACGTATATGTGATGACTAGGGTGGGATGTGATCTTAAGTATCTGTAATGAAGTGGGTGGGACGTGATCTTAGGTATCTGTGATGAATAAGGTGGGATGTTACTCTTGTGACCAGTGAAATATCCTCATCAACACCAGGCACAGAGACATTGCAAATCCCATCTACATTCATTGGAGCCATAATGATCAATAAATTGATCGTGAGCCCTTAATATATAGAAGAAGAAGAAGGATGTGATCTTAAGTATCTGTGATGAAGTGGCTGGGATGTGATCTGATGAAAGTGAAAAATCTTTAAAAAAGACGTAAGGACTTTCTCCAAATAATTTAAATGTAACCATATATTTTTTTTTTTGGGGGGGGAGCTCAACATAAAAAAAACAGTGTGAATTTTTATGGGTTAGTTTAAGCATGACCGTGTAATAAGGAATCATGTTTTAATTGATCTGTTTATGTAGTGTTGAATCAGTCTAATAGAAGGGACTTGACCTTCAATTAGGTCATGGCGGACTGGCAGGAAGAAGCAGTAATAAAAAGATCATAAAAAATAATGGATTTAGACAGACATGTTTTAATTTCTTAATTTAAGTTTTAATAACGATTTCGTATGAATTTCAATTTGAAACATCTTTCTATGATTCCCATTTGAAATATCTAATTTTCTATTATTCCTATTTGAAATATCTAATTTTCTATTATTCCCATTTGAAATATCTAAAATTCTATTATTCTCATTTGAAATATATAATGTTCTATTATTCCCATTTGAAATAACTAATTTTCTATTATTTCCATTTGAAATATCTAATTTTCTATTATTCTCATTTGAAATATCTAATTTTATATTATTCCCATTTGAAATATCTAATTTTCTATTATTCCTATTTCAAATATCTAATTTCCTTTTATTCACATTGAGTGCATCTAAATATTTTATTTTTCCCATTTAAAAATTCTAATTTTCTTTTATTCCCATTTGAAACACTTAATTTCCTAATAATCCAATTTGAAATATCTAATTTCCTATTATTCCCATTCAGTGCATCTAAATATTTTATTATTCCCACTTAAAAAGTCTAATTTTCTTTTATTCTCATTTGAAACATCTAATTTCCTATTAATCCAATTTGAAACATCTAATTTCCTATTAACCCAATTTTAAACATATAATTTCCTAGTAACCCAATTTAAAACATCTAATTTCCTATTAATCGAATTTGAAACATCTAATTTCCTATTAACCCAATTTGAAAATCTAATTTCCTATTAACCCAATTTGAAAAATATAATTTCCTATTAACCCAATTTGAAACATCTAATTTCCTATTAACCCAATTTGAAAAATCTAATTTCCTATTAACCCAATTTGAAACATCTAATTTCCTATTAACCCAATTTGAAACATCTAATTTCCTATTAACCCAATTTGAAACATCTAATTTCCTATTAACCCAATTTGAAACATCTAATTTCTAATTAACCCAATTTGAAACATCTAATTTCCTATTAACCCAATTTGAAACATATAATTTCCTATTAACCCAATTTGAAACATCTAATTTCCTATAATTCCCATTTTAAAATTTTCTTTCGATGTCTAGCGTATTATTTATTTTTTTATCTATCGGTTTCGTGGTTCAAGGGTCAAAGGTCAAGGTTCATGAGTCATTGTGCGTCTAAAAATGATGCACTACTAAGAAAGGTTTTCAAACCTTAACTATAGCGAATTCCTCTTCTAGAGTAATTTGTTTAGTATGCACTGATGATATCAAGAATTCTCCTAAAGTCTGTATACCAACACAGGACAGTAAAACCAAGGTTTATAAAGGTCAAATCATTACTGAGGGAAAATGAGAGGAAAACTATCTAATAATAAATGTGATGTTTCAGCTAACACTGACTGAATTAAATTGATGCTTAATCTAACACTGCCTGATTTAGTGTGATTTTTAACCTAACACTGACTGAAATGATGTGATGTTTAATAAATAGCTTTTAAAAGAAATATTTTTCTTCTTTTTGAATTTTACTTCAATCATGCAGTAAGCTGGACAAGATAAAGACAATGCTAAACAAAGTAATTTGACGACAATCGTCCAATACCTCACGTGACTGACCCACTGCCTGAAGTGACTGACCCATTACCTCACGTGACTGACCCACTCTCTCCCGTGACTGACCCACTCCCTTACGTGACTGACCCACTACCTCACGTGACTGACCCACTACCTCACGTGACTGACCACTACCTCACGTGACTGACCCACTGCCTCACATGACTGACCCACTACCTCACGCGACTGACCCACTCCCACACGTGACGGACCCACTAGCTCACGTGACTGACCCACTACCTCACGTGAATGACCCACTACCTCACGGGACTGACCCACTCCTCACGTGACTGACCCACTCCCTCACATGACTGACCCACTCCCTCACTTGACTGACCCACTCCCTCACTTGACTGACCCACTACCTCACGTGACTGACCCACTACCTAACGTGACTGATCCACTACCTTACGTGACTGACCCACTACCTCACATGAAATACATACATCATAAAATATGCAAGTTAGCAAGGGAATGAATGCATCCTTAAAATACGATTTACATAACTTTCTCTTCCATTTTTCTCTCTATGCTTTTTTATCTCTTACTCTCCTTGCTCACAAACTCTTTCTCTTTCTTTCATAATATCCCATTTATCTTTCTTTCTTTGACAATTACCCCTCTCTCATGTTTCTTATTATTCCCACTCTCTCTCTTTCACTTATCATTCCCCCCTCTCTCACTTCCCCCCTCCATGTGTCGTATATTACAAATTACTTTACAAAAATTATTTCCATGCTTAAATCCATCTATACCCAAACTTATATGAAAATTTTTAGAGCAATACAATAGTTATACTATTTGTAATTAAAATAATAATAACTATTATTATTATAATAATTATAATAATAACAATAATAATGATGATGATAATAATGATAATAAAATAATAATGATAAAATGATAATAAAATAATAATGATAATAATAATAATAATAATAATGATAATAATAATAGTAATAATAATAATAACACAGTACAAACTCTAATGGAACTGGTTTTAATCGGCGTCTTTTTAGATAAGGGAGTTAATCCTCTTACATAATTTTGTTGATCGTCTTATACAAATGAATAAATTATAGAACTTCTCATTCGTAGCTATCTACTGTTTTAAAATTAACTTCTAAGAAATAATAAATCTAAAATCATTTCAAATGAAATTCAGAATTTGACGCCCCAAGTAGAAACTAGAATTGGACGCCCCAATTTTAAACTAAGATTTGCTATATAGTTTTCTATGACGTCACTAAACTCACTATCCCAATACTTTCTTTTATTTTAAACTGAGTTTGACCTCGTGAGAAGAGACAAGACATATTAGTCAGATCTTCATAGCGTGCAATATTATTATTCATGAGAGAGTTGTTTGACCTGGTTTGACAGAAAGAAACATTTTTTTTTAAATATAAAAAGAGCTATAAATAAGTCACCCATTGAGAGGTATGACAGGAACGACTATCATTAATCATATACAATGACACGTGATGTCTTGCGCATGCGTATTGTAGCAACGCCAGGCAAACGTTCTAAGCATTGAGCCAAGCCTAGATGAAGACAAGATCGCAATTTCAAAATGAAAAAAACAACAAATATATATATACCTATTTTAAATAAAACATGCGCGCGTGTGCGTGTGTGTTGTGTGTGTGTGTGTTTGTTGTGTGTGTGTCTATTGTGTGTGTGTGTGTGTGTGTGTGTTAACAAGTTTTCAAATTCACAAACTAAGCATTAGGATAATAGGGAAATATCAAAATGGATTCAAGGGAATCACTATTAATTTAGTTTAACTATGAAATCAATTGATTATTCCAACTTAGCGAAATAAAGATTTTTCGGTACCACAGAAGGCAAAAATTGTGTCTCCAAGCAATAATGATGATTGTGCCTCCAAGCAATCATGATGATTGTACATGTGCCTTCAAGCAATCATGATGATTGTGCCTCCAAGCAATCATGATGATTGTACCTCCAAATAATCATGCCTCAATTAAAATGTAAATATGTTGTTCCATTGCAACTGGCTAGTTTAGTACTGTTGGCTACACAAGAAACTATGAGGTGAGCAGGAACATTATGACGTCATATATCTGTACGACGTAGTCGTTAGGTCATTTATGCAAGCATGTTAGTTTTTAAAACACTTTATTTTTTTAAACTAAGGGCAATCACTCTAAATTATCCTATTGATAGAGAAAACACGAGTATTTCCCCCTTGACAAGGTTTGACGAAATCATTACATCAATTGAAATCTAAAGACTAGAACCTAAATAGAATTAACATATTTATCAGAGAAATTAAATTAAGATATTCATTTGAGTAATTAAATTAACATATTCATCAGAGTAATTAAATTAACATATTCATCGAAGAAAGTTGAATTAACATATTCATTAAAGTAATTAAATTAACATATTCATAAAAGTAGGTTGAATTAACTTGGTCCAACTCTCAGACAATTGTCTGTGGCTAGCTAGCAAGTCATGGTCCAACTCGTAGATATATGTATGTGGTTCTACTTGCCAGCCATGGTCCAAATCTCAGATATTTGTTTCTAGCCTCTAGTGGTCCAACTCTTAGATATTTGTCTGTGGCTGTAGCTAGCAACTTGTGGTCCAACTCTTAGATATATGTATGTTGTTGTAGCTAACAGCTCATGATACATCTCTAAGATATTTGTATGTGGTTATACCTAGCCACTCGTCCAACTCACAGATATTTGTCTGTGGTTCTATCTAGCCACCCGTGGTCTAGCTCTCAGATATTTGTCTGTGGTTGTAGCTAGCAACTCGTAGTCCAACGCTCAGTTCATTGTCAGTTGTTCTAGTTAGCCACTCGTGGTACAACTCTCACTCTCAGATATTTCCTGATTCTCATTTCATGTGTTTTTATACCTATATTTGGTGTCTTTTTATCCCTATATTTCATGTATTTTTATCCCTATATTTCGTGTTTGTGTATCCCTATATTTTGTGTGTTTTTATCCCTATTTTTCGTGAGTTTTTGTCCCTATATTTCGTGTTTGAATCCCTATATTTCGTGTGTTTTTATCCCTATATTTCGTATGTTTTTATCCTTATATTTCGTGTGTTTTTATCACTATATTTCTTTTGTTTTTATCCCTATATTTTGTGTGTTTTTATCCGTATGTTTCGTATGTTTTTATCCTTATATTTCGTGTTTTTTATCCTTATATTTCGTGTTTTTATCCCTATATTTCGTGTGTTTTTATCCTTATATTTCGTGTGTTTGTATCCCTATAATCTCTCTCTCACTCATGCTCTCTCTCACTCTCTCATTCTCTCTCACGCTCCCATTCTCTCCCTACTCTCTCTCTCAATCTCTCATTCTCTCTCTCATTCTCTTCACACTCTCTCTCAATCTTCCATTCTCTCTCTCACTCATTCTCTCCCTCACTATCTCATTCTCTCCCCACTCTCTCTCTCAATCTCTCATTCTCTCTCTCACTCTCTCAATCTCTCATTCTCTTCCCACTCTCTCTCTCAATCTCTCATTCTCTCTCTCACTCTCTCATTCTCTCTCTCACTCTCTCTCTCTCAATCTCTCATTCTCTTCCCACTCTCTCCCTCAATCTCTCATTCTCTCTCTCACTCTCTCAATCTCTCATTCTCTTCCCACTCTCTCTCTCAATCTCTCATTCTCTCTCTCACTCTCTCATTCTCTCTCTCACTCTCTCTCTCTCAATCTCTCATTCTCTTCCCACTCTCTCTCTCAATCTCTCATTCTCTCTCTCACTCTCTCAATCTCTCATTCTCTCTCTCAATCTCTCATTCTCTTCCCACTCTCTCTCTCAATCTCTCATTCTCTCTCTCACTCTCTCAATCTCTCATTCTCTTCCCACTCTCTCTCTCAATCTCTCATTCTCTCTCCACTCTCTCTCTCTCAATCTCTCATTCTCTCTCCACTCTCTCTCTCAAACTCTCATTCTCTCTCTCAGTCTATCATTCTCTCTCCACTCTCTCTCTCAATCTCTCATTCTCTTCCCACTCTCTCTCTCTCAATCTCTCATTCTCTCTCTCACTCTCTCAATCTCTCATTCTCTTCCCACTCTCTCTCTCAATCACTCATTCTCTCTCTCACTCTCTCAATCTCTCAATCTCTCATTCTCTTCCCACTCTCTCTCTCAATCTCTCATTCTCTCTCTCACTCTCTCAATCTCTCATTCTCTTCCCACTCTCTCTCTCAATCTCTCATTCTCTTCCCACTCTCTCTCTCAATCTCTCATTCTCTCTCTCACTCTCTCAATCTCTCATTCTCTTCCCACTCTCTCTCTCAATCTCTCATTCTCTCTCTCACTCTCTCATTCTCTCTCCACTCTCTCTCTCTCAATCTCTCATTCTCTTCCCACTCTCTCTCTCAAACTCTCATTCTCTCTCTCAGTCTCTCATTCTCTCTCCACTCTCTCTCACTCAATCTCTCATTCTCTTCCCACTCTCTCTCTCAATCTCTCATTCTCTCTCTCACTCTCTCAATCTCTCATTCTCTTCCCACTCTCTCTCTCAATCTCTCATTCTCTCTCTCACTCTCTCAATCTCTCATTCTCTTCCCACTCTCTCTCTCAATCTCTCATTCTCTCTCTCACTCTCTCAATCTCTCATTCTCTTCCCACTCTCTCTCTCAATCTCGCATTCTCTCTCTCACTCTCTCAATCTCTCTCTCACTCTCTCTCTCTCCACTCTCTCTCTCTCTCAATCTCTCATTCTCTCTCCACTCTCTCTCTCTCAATCTCTCATTCTCTCTCCACTCTCTCTCTCAATCTCTCATTCTCTCTCTCACTCTCTCATTCTCTCTCCACTCTCTCTCTCTCAATCTCTCATTCTCTCTCTCTCATTCTCTCTCCACTCTCTCTCTCTCAATCTCTCATTCTCTTCCCACTCTCTCTCTCAAACTCTCATTCTCTCTCTCAGTCTCTCATTCTCTCTCCACTCTCTCTCTCTCAATCTCTCATTCTCTTCCCACTCTCTCTCTCAATCTCTCATTCTCTCTCCACTCTCTCTCTCTCTCAATCTCTCATTCTCTCTCCACTCTCTCTCTCTCAATCTCTCACTCTCTCTCTCAATCTCTCATTCTCTCTCTCACTCTCTCATTCTCTCTTTCACTGTCTCTCTCTCAATCTCTCATTCTCTTCCCACTCTCTCTCTCACTCTCTCAATCTCTCATTCTCTTCCCACTCTCTCTCTCAATCTCTCATTCTCTCTCTCACTCTCTCAATCTCTCATTCTCTTCCCACTCTCTCTCTCAATCTCTCATTCTCTTCCCACTCTCTCTCTCAATCTCTCATTCTCTCTCTCACTCTCTCAATCTCTCATTCTCTCTCTCACTCTCTCAATCTCTCATTCTCTCTCTCACTCTCTCAATCTCTCATTCTCTTCCCACTCTCTCTCTCAATCTCTCATTCTCTTCCCACTCTCTCTCTCTCAATCTCTCTCTCACTCTCTCAATCTCTCATTCTCTTCCCACTCTCTCTCTCAATCTCTCATTCTCTCTCTCCCTCTCTCAATCTCTCATTCTCTTCCCACTCTCTCTCTCAATCTCTCATTCTCTCTCTCACTCTCTCATTCTCTCTCTCACTCTCTCTTTCTCTCTCCACTCTTTCCCTCTCTCAATCTCTCATTCTCTTCCCACTCTCTCTCAAACTCTCATTCTCTCTCTCAGTCTCTTATTCTCTCTCCACTCTCTCTCTCAATCTCTCATTCTCTTCCCACTCTCTCTCTCAATCTCTCATTCTCTCTCTCACTCTCTCAATCTCTCATTCTCTTCCCACTCTCTCTCTCAATCTCTCATTCTCTCTCTCACTCTCTCAATCTCTCATTCTCTTCCCACTCTCTCTCTCAATCTCTCATTCTCTCTCTCACTCTCTCAATCTCTCATTCTCTTCCCACTCTCTCTCTCAATCTCTCATTCTCTCTCTCACTCTCTCAATCTCTCATTCTCTTCCCACTCTCTCTCTCAATCTCTCATTCTCTCTCTCACTCTCTCATTCTCTCTCCACTCTCTCTCTCTCAATCTATCATTCTCTTCCCACTCTCTCTCTCAAACTCTCATTCTCTCTCTTAGTCTCTCATTCTCTCTCCACTCTCTCTCTCTCAATCTCTCATTCTCTTCCCACTCTCTCTCTCTCAATCTCTCATTCTCTCTCCACTCTCTCTCTCAATCTCTCATTCTCTCTCCACTCTCTCTCTCTCAATCTCTCATTCTCTCTCTCAGTCTCTCATTCTCTCTCTTAATATTCGTCTCTCTCACACTTTCACATGCTCTCACTGGTTGTCTCTCTCTCACTCTCTCAATCTCTCATTCTCTTCCCACTCTCTCTCTCAATCTCTCATTCTCTCTCTCACTCTCTCAATCTCTCATTCTCTTCCCACTCTCTCTCTCAATCTCTCATTCTCTCTCTCACTCTCTCAATCTCTCATTCTCTTCCCACTCTCTCTCTCAATCTCTCATTCTCTCTCTCACTCTCTCATTCTTTCTCCACTCTCTCTCTCTCATTCTCTTCCCACTCTCTCTCTCAAACTCTCATTCTCTCTCTCAGTCTCTCATTCTCTCTCCACTCTCTCTCTCTCAATCTCTCATTCTCTTCCCACTCTCTCTCTCAATCTCTCATTCTCTCTCCACTCTCTCTCTCTCAATCTCTCATTCTCTCTCCACTCTCTCTCTCTCAATCTCTCATTCTCTCTCTCAGTCTCTCATTCTCTCTCTTAATATTCGTCTCTCTCACACTTTCACATGCTCTCACTGGTTGTCCCTCTCTCACTCAAAAACAAACTTCCACAAATTCACATACACCACAAAATCAAATTCCCTCAAAATGTCACTCCTGCACTCTCTATATTATTTCTCTAACTTTCCTTTTCCTTGTTTTTTACTCCCCATGCCATTACCCATCTTTCTCTCTCTAACTTTTCTCGTCGCAGTCAATCCTTTTATCCACGAACCATATTCACATTCTCTACTCTATATTCTATGCTCTATATTCTATATTATATATTCTATGCTCTATATTCTATATTCTATGCTCTATATTCTATATTCTATATTATATATTCTATATTCTATGCTCGATATTCTATATTCTATATTGGATTCAAAATGATGTTAGATATTCAAATTCACCTATGCCCTTTCACCCTCAGATCAGAAGAAATGGGTTCTTCAACTGACCAATCACAAACCTTGACCAGTTCCAGGATATCTGTCCGATATACCACCACCTGTTATGTCAATGCACGAGCCCTGCTCTCTTTATTCGTATCTTGCAGATTGTTACAGATGACTACAGACAAGCAGAGAGCATTCGGATACAGACGAGCAGTGAGCAGTCAGATACAGATAAACAGTAGGCAGTCAGATACAGACATACAGTGAGTGGTCAGATACAGACATACAGTGAGCAGTCAGATACAGACAAGCAGGGAGTAGTCAGATACAGACAAGCAGGGAGTAGTCAGATACAGACATGCAGGGAGTAGTCAGATACAGACAAGCAGTGAGCAGTCAGATACAGACAAGCAGGGAGTAGTCAGATACTGACAAGCAGGGAGTAGTCTGATACAGACAAGAAGATAAAATTCAGATAATACCTAAGCTAGGGATAATGATGAGGGGGAGACGCGATTTGTAGATAATGACGAGGAGGTAGTTGAGGGAGAAATAATGACGCAGTGGGAGGGGGCTAAGGGGAGGTAGATTAAGTTAAAACAAACTTTGCTGGATGAATACCAGATGCCAACAATCTCATGTTATCTCAAGCTGATGGCGCTGGGCTCTAGAAACATTCTGTAGTGCCACCACCCCTGGAGCTTAGACAGAATCTACGGGAACCCGCAGTGCCATTTTATATTAAAAAACACTTTCAATGGAACAGCGATTTTATTACCTCATGTTTACACAAGTCTTTCTAATATAAACAAATAATCATTCAATCCAAAGTTACACAAGATTATATAAAACAATCAATCAATTCAACGCACCTATACTTTTTTACAGTAAGTAGATAAATGATTTAAATTTACTAGTGATAACTAAAATTTATTTTAAAAAGGAATACCGGTACATTTATTAACAATTTATTTTTAAAAATGAATTCCGGTACAGTTATTAGCAATTTATTGTGTGGACAGTCTTAATCTCCACATGATTTTATAATCTATTGAACCAGAATTAAAGTCATGTGTAAAGCAATGATGGGTCAATAAATGTTTCACTAAGCAGCTTTTATCTTTCTCTGTACACTTTCTCTGTACGCTTTCTCTGTACACTTTATCTTTACTCTTTATGTGTACCCTTTCTCTGTACACTTTTCCTGTACACTTTCTCTGTACACTTTCTCTGTTCACGTTCTCTGTACCTTTTCTCACTCCACTTTCTCTGTACACTTTCTCTCTACACATTGTCGTGAAACTTTCTCCCTACACATTATAATAACACTTTCTTACTACACATTATAATAACACTTTCTCCCTACACATTATAATAACACTTTCTCCCTACACATTATAATAACACTTTCTTACTACTCATTCTCATTAGTCTTTCTTAAGACACTTCCACGTTCAAATTATTGTTACACTTTCTTTTGACTATTTCTTGTTACACTGCCTCCATTGTTTTGGCAATTAGATGTTATTATAAGTCGTTTATTTGGAGAGTATTCGAGAGACCGAATGAATCGATAAAAGGAAACTGACATAACCGAAAATGGTTAAAGTCATTATTGTGATAATGTGTAATGTATTTAATTGAAAATATCATTGTAATAATTTTTAATAAATATTTATAAAACGGGTCATTTCAATAATTGGTAATATAGATAAATTGAAAAATGTCAATGCAATAATTGGTAATGCAGATAAATGTAAACTGTGACTTAAATTTTTGTTAATTCAGATAATTGAAAAATGCCATCGAATTATCTGCACACAATTTGGAACGCTGATTAAACTAAATTAGATAAACCGCTTTATTTGCGTGTACCGATCTGAACTTTGAAACCAGGATGATTGCCCTGAACTTTGAACCGAGGATGAGTGTCCTGAACTTTGAACCGAGAATGAGTGCCCCTGAAATTTGAACCGAGGATTAGTGCCCTGAACTTTGAACCGAGGATGAGTGCCCTGAACTTTTAACCGAGGATTAGTGCCCTGAACTTTGAACCGAGGATGAGTGCCCTGAACTTTGAACCGAGGATGAGTGCCCGAACTTTGAACCGAGGAAGAGTGCCCTGAACTTTGAACCGAGGATGAGTGCCCTGAACTTTGAACCGAGGATGAGTGGCCTGAACTTTGAACCGAGGATGAGTGTCCTGAACTTTGAACCGATGATGAGTGCCCTGAACATTACAAATGTAACAAGTATCAGTTGCTTTGGTGTCCCTCGGTGTTAATGATCTCATTAAGAGTGTTAAGACTTCCTTTCTGCTAGAATCCATAACCTAACCCTCATTGTAAACCTAACCCTAACCCCTACTCTAACCCTAACCCTCACTCAAACCCTTACCCTCACTCTAGCCCCAACCCTTACTCTAACCCTAACCCTCACTCTAACCCTGGCCTTCACTCTAACCGTAAGCCTCACTCTAACCCTCACTCTAACCCCAACCCTCACTCTAACCTTAAGCCTCACTCTAACCCCAACCCTCATTCTAACACTAAGCCTCACTCTAACCCGTACTCTAACCCAACCCTCACTCTAACCCAACCTTGACTGTAACCCAAGGTTCACTCTAACCCTAACCCTCACTCTAACACTAAGCCTCACTCTAAACCTAAGCCTCATACTAACCCTCATTCCTACCCTAAGCCTCACTCTAACCCTCCCTCTAACCCTAAGCCTCATACTAACCCTCACTCTAACCCAACCCTCATTCTAACCCTAACCCTCACTCTAACCCTAAACCTCACACAAACCCGATTATGGCTCCAACATTACGAATGTGACTCACACCAGCTACCGTACTTGTGCTCAGTGTTAATGTTCTAATTAAGAGTTTTTAGGTTTCCTTTCTGCTAGAAGCGGTGTTTCCTTGTCCGTTTAGGAAGAATGTTGGATGCAAGTGGTGTGTGGTTTCAGCATAACTTCACAGTTAAACAAGTTATCTCATTGTATTGAAGAAATATTTAAGATTTTTTTTTTTTTTTTTTTTTTTAAATATGTTGTGTTTTCTTTTCCTTTATTAGGATTTTCAAAATGTGTGCAATTCTGGAAAGTGGCAAAGCTCGCTTTGAGTAATTCTGGAAGTGCGTGTTGATTAGTTCTCAAACAGAGTCTTTATTAGTTCTCAAAGAGCGTCTTTATTATTTCTCAAAGAGCGTCTTTATTAGTTCTCAAAGAGCGTCTTTATGAGTTCTCAAAGTGCGTCTTTATTAGTTCTCAAAGAGCATCTTTATTAGTTCTCAAAGAGCGTCTTTATTAGTTCTCAAAGAGCGTCTTTATTAGTTCTCAAAGAGCGTCTTTATTAGTTCTCAAAGAGCGTCATTATTAATCCTGAAATGTATATTAATTCTTAAAGCGTCTAGACTAATTCTAGGAGTGTTGACTACTTCTCAAAGTGTGTGTTGATTAATACTTAAAGAGAGTGTAGATTAGTTCTCACATGGAGTGTTTTAAGATAGTTTGATTCTTAGGTTGGTTTTACATCAATATAATTATTTTTAAAAAAATAATATAGATTTTCTTTTTCTTCCCGAGATCCGTTGTTAGCCCGAATTTTGACGTCAGGGATCCGTTGTTCGCCCGAATTTTGACGTCAGGGATCCGTTGTTCGCCCGAATTTTGACGTCAGGGATCCGTTGTTCGCCCGAATTTTGACGTCAGAGATGCGTTGTTCGCCCGAAATGTGACGTCAGAGATCTGGCTGGTCGTATTTATATTTCGTCATTTACTATTACCTTCTTGACTCTGTATTTACCGTTACCATCCTGTCTCTCTATTTACTAATACCTTCTTGTCTCTATATCTACTGTTACCTTCTTGTCTCTATATCTACTGTTACCTTCTTGTCTCTATATCCACTGTTACCTTCTTGTCTCTATATCTACTGTTACCTTCTTGTCTCTATATCTACTGTTACCTTCTTGTCTCTATATCTACTGTTACTTTCTTGTCTCTATATCTACTGTTACCTTCTTGTCTCTATATCCACTGTTACCTTCTTGTCTCTATATCCACTGTCACCTTCTTGTCTCTACATCTACTGTTACATTCTTGTCTCTTTTCAATCAATTACAATATTAAAATTACTCAATAAATATGAATCAGGGTAAAATTAGATCTTGTAAGTGCAAGATAAGAATCTCTGCTCAAGAATACATATAAACAAATTATGCTGTCTGTGACTTCTTCCATACAATTTATATGCGCTCTATATTTTTTTTTCCAATGAAAGAATATTGTGTGAGTTTAATTGTTCGCCAGGTGTTTTTTTTTTTATACTTTCAGTGTGTACATGAGAGAGACACTCTCGGGTGACACTCATTCAGATTTGTACATTCAGTATAGACTAGAGATACACACGGGTGCCACTCATTCAGATTTGTACGTTCAGTATGGACTAGAGACACACACGGGTGCCACTCATTCAGATTTGTACATTCAGTATGGACTAGAGACACACTCGGATGCCACTCATTCAGATTTTAACGTTCAGTAAGGACTAAAGGCACACTCGGATGCCACTCATTCAGATTTGAACGTTCAGTATGGACTAGAGACACACTCGGATGCCACTCATTCAGATTGTGCCAAATCAAGTCAACACACAAATTCTTGTGTGTGTGGGCTATAATGTAACGGCTTCATCTCTATACAGGAACAGTAATGTAACGTGATCATTTCTATCCTGGGACAGTCATGTAACGTGATCATTTCTATCCTGGTACAGTAATGTAACGTGATCATTTATATCCTGGGACAGTAATGTAACGTGATCATTTCTATCCTGGGACAGTCATGTAACGTGATCATTTCTATCCTGGGACAGTCATGTAACGTGATCATTTCTATCCTGGGACAGTCATGTAACGTGATCATTTCTATCCTGGGACAGTCATGTAACGTGATCATTTCTATCCGGGGACAGTCATGTAACGTGATCATTTCTATCCTGGGACAGTCATGTAACATGATCATTTCTATCCTGGGACAGTCATGATGTATAATAACATAAATTGGCTTGAGTCGTATGAACAATCTACGTCCATCAGCGTTGGTCAGTATGAATGAACAATCTACTTCCATCAGAGTTGGTTAGTATGAATGAACAATCTACGTCCATCAGAGTTGGTCAGTGAGAATGAACAATCTACGTCCATCAGAGTTGGTCAGTATGAATGAACAATCTACGTCCATCAGAGTTGGTCAGTGAGAATGAACAATCTACGTCCATCAGAGTTGGTCAGTGAGAATGAACAATCTACGTCCATCAGAGTTGGTCAATGAGAATGAACAATCTACGTCCATCAGAGTTGATCAGTATGAATGAACAATCTACGTCCATCAGAGTTGGTCAGTGAGAATGAACAATCTACGTCCATCAGAGTTGGTCAGTGAGAATGAACAAACTACTTCCATCAAAGTTGGTCAGTGTGAAAACAGTTGTCTGAATAGAAATGAAATGACCTGGACAACGTACACTTTGTCTTTACACTAAACATCCTTAAATAATTAATTCATTCCTAATCACCTTCACAACCACGTTTAATACACATACCAACTCCCTTATTTCACATACTAACTCATTTATTTCACTAACCAATTCATTCATTTCACAAAACAGATAATTTATTTCACATACCAACTCACTTATATCGCCTTCTCACATTGGTGTAGCTAGTGATATACACACTCCATCACCGACATTGGTGTAACTGGTGATATACACACTCCATCACCGACATTGGTGTAACTGGTGATATACACACTCCATCACAGACATTGGTGTAACTGGTGACATACACACTCCATCACCGACATTGGTGTAACTGGTGATATACATAATCCATCATCGACAATGGTGTAACTAGTGATATACACACTCCATCACCGACATTGGTGTAACTGGTGATATACACACTCCATCACCGACATTGGTGTAACTGGTGATATACACACTCCATCACCGACATTGGTGTAACTGGTGATATACACACTCCATCACCGACATTGGTGTAACTAGTGATATACACACGCCATCACCGACAATGGTGTAACTAGTGATATACACACTCCATCACCGACATTGGTTTAACTGGTGATATACACACTCCATCACCGACAATGGTGTAACTAGTGATATACACACTCCATCACCGACAATGGTGTAACTAGTGATATACACACTCCATCACCGACATTGGTGTAACTGGTGATATACACACTCCATCACCGACATTGGTGTAACTAGTGATATACACACTCCATCACCGACAATGGTGTAACTGGTGATATACACACTCCATCACCGAAATTTGTGTAACTAGTGATATACACACTCCATCACAGACATTGGTGTAACTAGTGATATACACACTCCATCACCAACATTGGTGTAACTAGTGATATACACACTCCATCACCGACAATGGTGTAACTGGTGATATACACACTCCATCACCGACATTGGTGTAACTAGTGATATACACACTCCATCACCGACATTGGTGTAACTAGTGATATACACACTCCATCACCGACATTGGTGTAACTAGTGATATACACACTCCATCACCGACAATGGTGTAACTGGTGATATACACACTCCATCACCGACAATGGTGTAACTAGTGATATACACACTCCATCACCGACAATGGTGTAACTAGTGATATACACACTCCATCACCGACATTGGTGTAACTAGTGATATACACACTCCATCACCGACAATGGTGTAACTAGTGATATACACACTCCATCACCGACATTGGTGTAACTGGTGATATACACACTCCATCACCGACATTGGTGTAACTGGTGATATACACACTCCATCACCGACAATGGTGTAACTGGTGATATACACACTCCATCACCGACATTGGTGTAACTAGTGATATACATACTCCATCACCGACATTGGTGTAACTAGTGATATACATACTACATCACCGACATTGGTGTAACTGGTGATATACACACTCCATCACCGACAATGGTGTAACTAGTGATATACACACTCCATCACCGACAATGGTGTAACTAGTGATATACACACTCCATCACCGACAATGGTGTAACTGGTGATATACACACTCCATCACCGACAATGGTGTAACTAGTGATATACACACTCCATCACCGACAATGGTGTAACTAGTGATATACACACTCCATCACCGACAATGGTGTAACTAGTGATATACACACTCCATCACCGACAATGGTGTAACTAGTGATATACACACTCCATCACCGACAATGGTGTAACTAGTGATATACACACTCCATCACCGACAATGGTGTAACTAGTGATATACACACTCCATCACCGACAATGGTGTAACTAGTGATATACACACTCCATCACCGACATGATATAAACACACTCCAATAATTAATCAATAAGAATTCTGCTTATGGTCGTTGGCAAGGGGTGGAGGGTATCACATGACCATCACGCGACCAATCAGATGTGTCTGCTCTATTCAGATACATCAAAGATCCTATTATCAGATTTGTCTGCTCTATTCAGATACATCACATATCCTATTTCTACTTTATCACGCACAAGATTCTACTCATGGCTTTATGGGTGTCTGGGATGGGGGAGTGGTGGGGGTGGGGGTGATATCAGGGCACATGCAATCTTCTGGTCTGTTCTTGATCTTATCTTCGTGCCGTACACATTTTTGGGGAGGGTTGTGTCTTTTGAGACGGACATTTTTTGTTTAGATTTTAAGATGCGATGAATTTAAACAGAAAATTACAATCCTGTTTACTTTAATTTTGAACTACATTTTTGTAAACATGCTGAAGAATGAAAAGTGAAAAATAAAAAATGAAAACAGAATAGTGAAAAGTGAATATTGTTTTCTTTCTATTTCAATCTCCTCAGGGAGTTTAAGGTTAACTCTACCGAATAGAAACGTTACATTTGATGTGATTCTGACTTTAGGAAATCTCTTCAAGGGTTACGGGACAATGTCCAGGCTAAGTGACATTGCTGGATACATACCACAAAAATATCCAGACGATGTGACATTGTTGGATACATACCACAAAAATATCCAGATCATGTGACATTGTTGGATACATACAACAAAAATATCCAGATCATGTGACATTGTTGGATACATTAGAGAAAAATATCCAGATGTGACATTTTCAAGGTAAAAGGTAGGTGAACAAATTCCCTAATTTTACTCTGCACTTTTGGTGAGAATGCCACAGCAGTGATCATAACCAGCCCAACCCACACACATACCCCACGGCCCAACCCACACACATACCTCATGGTCCAACCCCCATGGCGTAATCCACACTCAAGCTCCGTGGTCCAGCAACCCACACGTATACCCAGCGGTTCAACTCCAACGCTTACCCCAACAGTCTAACCCATACGCTAACAGAAGCGGGTTGACGTTTTTGTTGGCACGGTGCTATAACATGACGACACGTTTCAACAGATCCACTCACCACTGTAAGACAATACACATAAATTAACAGTTTTTTTTAAAGGTCAACTTTAAGTCTAAGAACTTGGAACGACTGCCCAAAACTAAATAAATTATTCAGGTGGAAATATAAATTATAGGGGTTCTCAATTGTGAACACGGCATACACCTTTCTATTTAGTGGTGCGTTTTATGTGTCTAAAACACGCATATTTTTAAATATTTACAATAATTGGAGATAATCGTCACTGAAGTTAATAATGATTTGTAGCTATATATAGGTTTGTCAAGTATTGGTAGTGTGTGAGTGTTTACTGTGTGAGATTGTGTAATGTGTGTGAGTGTGTAATGTGTGTGATGTATGTGAGTGTGTAATATGTGTGGGATAACATGTGTGACATCTGTTGATGAGATCTTGGGATTAGATATGGGTGTCACGATATCTACTGCTGTTTCTTGCATCTAATTATTGTACAGCGGGGTCATAGCACACCGAACTGACCACAGGTCCCAAGGCAATGTAAACCGTACTCCAGAAACATATCTATCAGGCTGTACAATGATTCAAAAACATGTTTAACGCAGCTCTTTGTAGTAGGAGAATATCCTTCCACTACTCTCTGATACGAACTGCAAAACTAATAGCACGGAGACAAAAGACAGACTATAGACATTATGTCACAATATGTCACAACACGTCACAATATGTCAAAAGCCTAACGGGGACAAATGTGTTCATTAGCTAAACTAGCACACAAGACACAACGCGCACAATAAAACTCAATATTCGGTGCGCAATAATTAAGGAAATATATATATACTCGTCACTGGGGATAAGATCTGGGGAAAATATCTGGTGATGAGATCTGGGGATAAGATCTGGTGATGAGATATGGGTATAAGATCTAGAGATGAGATCTGAGTGATAGAATCTGGTGATGAGATTTCGGGATGAGATTTGGGGATAAGATCTAGAGATGAGATCTGGGGATAAGATCTGGTGATGAGATCTGGGGATGAGATCTGGGGATAAGATCTAGAGATGAGTTCTAGGAATGAGATCTAAGGATATGATCTAGAGATGTGATCTGGGGATAAGATCTGGTGATGAGATCTAGTGATGAGATTTGGGGATAAGATCTAGAGATGAGATCTGCGGGATAGAATCTGGTGATGAGATCTGGTGGTGAGATCTGGGGATAAGATCTAGAGATGAGTTCTAGGAATGAGATCTAAGGATATGTTCTAGAGATGTGATCTGGGGATAAGATCTAGAGATGAGTTCTAGGGATGAGATTTGGAGATGAGATCTGGTGATGAGATCTGGTGATGAGATCTGGGAATAAAATCTGGTGATGAGATCTGGGGATGAGATCTAAGAATAAAATCTGGTGATGAGATCTGGTGATGAGATCTGGGGATACGATCTGGTGATGAGATCTGGTGATGAGATCTGGGGATGAGATCTAAGAATAAAATCTGGTGATGAGATCTGGTGATGAGATCTGGGGATACGATCTGGTGATGAGATCTGGTGATGAGATCTGGGGATAAGATCTAGAGATGAGTTCTAGGAATGAGATCTAAGGATATGATCTAGAGATGTGATCTGGGGATAAGATCTAGAGATGAGTTCTAGGGATGAGATTTGGAGATGAGATCTAGAGATGAGATCTGTGAATAAAATCTGGTGATGAGATCTGGGGATGAGATCCGGGAATAAGATCTAGATATGAGATTATTAGTTGACCTACTAATTAGATCCCCACCTTCAAGAAGACGAACATTTACTTTAGTTGACCTACTAATTAGAGAGTAAAAAGTCAACGATGGATGATTAATTATAATACCATCTTTCGGGAGTTAGGTATGGTCTTGACCTCGGACGCAGGGTCTAACCGACTCCAGTGGCAGACCGACTCCAGCGTCAGAACAACTCCAGGAACAGATCAATTTCAGAGTCAGATCAATTTCAGAGTCAGATCACGTCCAGAGCCAGGTCTGTAAGTCTTGTCAAGTTTCCGAATGCTGCATATATATTTCCAGTTCATGACCAGGCATACATACTTTATTTAGAATACCATTCAGTCCTATTTCAGTGTTGTGTTTAATTTGAACACATTACCATTCAGTCCTATTTCAGTGTTGTGTTTAATTTGAACACATTACCATTCAGTCCTATTGCAGTGTTTTGTTTAATTTGAACACATCTTTTGTTTCATGATTCATATTTACACAACCACCGCCCCACCTCCGATCCAAGACATTGTTTACCTGACACTGTCTTCACTCCGACCCCCCCCCCCCCCCCCCTATTTTTTTTTTACCCTTGAACCAACTCACACCTGAGAACAAAGAGTTCAGAGTCCACTTTGAATGTGCCTCTGACCACCATCACTGAGAATGTCACCAAACAGCCTTGGAATGTCGAGCCGTTGACTGTTGACGTCGCCCGATCACCCGAAACATCAAAGTTGAAATTGTTGTTTTTTGTTGTTGTTGTTTTGTTGTTGTTGCTATTTCTTTAAGATGTTAACATCGAAATAAGATTAAGTTGCAAAAAAGTTTGTAAAAAACTTTATCGATTAATAAATGCACTAATACAAAATATCAGAAGGATTATTAAATGTGGGACAAACTAGACCTATCCATTGGACAACGTGATTCACTAGACCTATCAATTATACAACGTGATTCACTAGACCTATCAATTAGACAACGTGATTCACTAGACCTATCGATTAGACAACGTGATTCACTAGACCTATCAATTATACAACGTGATTCACTAGACCTATCAATTAGACAACGTGTTTCACTAGACCTATCGATTAGACAACGTGATTCACTAGACCTATCAATTAGACAACGTGATTCACTAGACCTATCCATTAGACAACGTGATTCACTAGACCTATCAATTAGACAACGTGATTCACTAGACCTATCCATTAGACAACGTGATTCACTAGACCTATCAATTGGACAACTTAATTACCTTGACCTGCCAAACACTATAAATAAGTACTTTACAAAAATCATCAAAGAGCATCAAAGAACCAGAGCGATAGACAAAGGAAAAAACCTTGACAATGGCAACGTGTAATGCATTCACCGATATTTCTATTTGTTCACTAAAGATTATTTCGTGTAAAGTTCACTGCAAAATTAATATTTGTTAAAACATTATTGGTCTCAGGGGAGGGAAGTCTGAGTACGGTTTAGTTTGCTGCAATAGTTAGTTTTAGCATTGCTCGGTCATACAGCAGATACAACTGACGTGTGTGTTTGATGGTGCAAACATGGCTCTATCATACAGCAGATACAACTGACGTGTGTGTTTGATGGTGCAAACATGGCTCTGTCATACAGCAGATACAACTGACGTGTGTGTTTGATGGTGCAAACATGGCTCTATCATACAGCAGATACAACTGACGTGTGTGTTTGATGGTGCAAACTTAACTCTGTCATATAGCAGATACCACTGACGTGTGTGTTTGATGGTGCAAACATGGCTCTGTCATACAGCAGATACCACTAACGTGTGTGTTTGATGGTGCAAATTTAACTCTATCATATAGCAGATACCACTGACGTGTGTGTTTGATGGTGCAAACTTAGCTCTGTCATATAGCAGATACAACTGACTTGTGTGTTTGATGGGGCAAACATGGCTCTGTCATACAGCAGATACCACTGACGTGTGTGTTTGATGGTGCAAACATGGCTCTGACATACAAAATGTAAAGTAGACCACCGTGTGTCAGTTGTGCAATCATGGCTATGTCATTCAGCAGATACAATATGCTTCGGTGTGTTTGTGTGGTGCAAGCAGACATCAGCTTCTGTGTGTTTCTGTGGTGCAAGCAGACATCAGCTTCGGTGTGTTTGTGTGGTGCAAGCAGACATCAGCTTCGGTGTGTTTGTGTGGTGCAAGCAGACATCAGCTTCGGTGTGTTTGTGTGGTGTAAGCAGACATTAGCTTCGGTGTGTTTGTGTGGTGCAAGCAGACATCAGCTTCGGTGTGTTTGTGTGGTGTAAGCAGACATCAGCTTCGGTGTGTTTGTGTGGTGAAGCAGACATCAGCTTCGGTGTGTTTGTGTGGTGCAAGCAGACATCACATCCTTCTTTCAATCACCCTGACATCAGTATACATCAGACACATTCATAACATTCATAAATCAAATACATTATAAAACACCAGGCACAAACATAACATCAGACACATACATAACACCAGATGCATACATAACACTGGACACATTCATAACACCAGACACATTTATAACAACAGACACATACATAATAACATACACATACATAACACCAGACACATAAATCTACGTAGACTTGAAACAGACACGCGCGTCTGTGCCTATCGGGATGGATTTTATTGTTGATATCACGTGCAGGGTGTCAGGTGCCAAGAAAAATCCACCTGTATGTTGTATACTTACTACTGGCCCCAAGAGCGTTGCTTGAAGAGATCTGCAGAGAAAAGCGGTGGTGGGATTTAGGTACGAGGTAAACAGGGCCAGAAAGAAGAAACGGGATATACATTACAATATTAAATGGTTCGTAGGGTTCACATTTATAGATAATAAAGTAAATTAAATTAAAATTTTTTGAGAAGGGTTTTCTATTGGAAGTTACAGTCCCTTCATGGCATAGATCCATGATGTTGAGGAACAAATCTATGCACACATTCAATCACATATTTTACTGTGGACACATTGTTCTATGACCTAAAGGGATGGACATGTTGATATGTAATAACAAACAGTGGAGATATGTGACCCACGCCCCGAAAAGTGGACATATATCTCTGTAATCTCAAATAGTGGAAAAATCTCTCTGTAATCTCAAAGAGTGGACACATATCTCTGTAATCCCAAAGAGTGGACACATCTCTTTGTAATCCCAAAGAGTGGACACATCTCTCTGTAATCCCAAAGAGTGGGCACATCTCTTTGTAATCCCAAAGAGTGGACACATATCTCTGTAATCCCAAATTGTGGACACATCTCTCTGTAATCCATAATTGTGGACACATCTCTCTGTAATCCCAAATTGTGGAAACATCTCTTTGTGATCCCTAAGAGTGGTAACATCGTTCTGTACCCTTGACAGTAAACATATCGTTATGTGATTCTAAAGAATGGACACATCATTTTGTCATTGGTATACATCCAGTGACATTACCCTAGCTTTCTCACTGTAGAGTTAGCTTTTGTTCATAGAAGGGAAGGCGGCAAAAGTCTTGACCCGACCCACATGAACAGGTGCAACCCTAGCTACGCCCCTGGAGAGGCACTGAAACGCAAAGTCTCCCCATCTCAAACCGGAAGCTGACCTTTTAAAACAAAGATACGTTACTCTATGGCTAAAGAAAAGTTTGCTAAAGGAAAATCAATTGACTTGATAAAGGCTTAAATTAAAGGAAGAGGACTGACATCAAATCAAGACTAACTGACAGTAATGACATGATTAAATGACATTAATGACATGATTAAATGACATCAATGACACGATTAAATGACACAAATGGCATGATTAAATGACATCAAGGACATGATTAAATGACACAAATGACATGATTAAATGACATCAATGACATGATTAAATGACACAAATGACATGATTAAATGACATCAATGACATGATTAAATGACACAAATGACATGATTAAATGACATCAATGACCTGATAAAATGACACAAATGACATGATTAAATGACATCAATGACATGATTAAATGACATCATGCCATGATTAAATGACAGCAATGACACGATTAAATGACATCAATGACATGATTAAATGACATCAATGACCTGATTAAATGACATCAATGACACGATTAAATGACATCAATGCCATGATTAAATGACATCAATGACATGATTAAATGACATCAATGACCTGATTAAATTACAGCAATGACACGATTAAATGACATCAATGACATGATTAAATGACATCAATGACATGATTAAATGATTTCCATGTCAGTAATTCCAAAACATTGAAAGTCAAAACGAGGCATAAAGAACGAGGTTCACTATTGATCTGGGCACTCATGGACGGCGAGCAAACATTTGTACTCACAACAGATTAGACGGCCATCTTGTTATTCTAACCGAATTCTCGCCGGCACGAGACAACAAAATCTCGCAGATGTAAACATTCAGGGGGGAGTTGGTTCAGTTGCCATTTCCCTGACCTTTGAACTTTCCCCAAAGGTTGGGGGGTTCGATTGCACGAGGTCACCGAGTACAGTGGTTCCTTATCTAGCTTTTACTTACCTCAATCTTTCAAACTTCTTTGCCATTTAAATTTAAATTAATTTTCATTAAACTTAGCTTAAAAAAATGTAGATGCTATTTTGGAGTTGATACAAAAAAGTTCTACACTTTTCTTTAGCCATTTAAGAACACATTATTATTTGGAAAAGTCAGGTTCCGATTTTGAGATGTGGAGATTTGTTCGTATACAGGGGCGTAGCTAGGGTTACACCTGTTAATGCCGTGCGGGTCGGGTCCAGAGTTTTGCCGCCGCCCTCCTGAAAAAAATCTCTGCATCTGGTCTAAAATATATAGGAAAATTGCCTCATGGGGGTGGGACCCCCCCCCCTTTTTCTTTCCTACTCCTATGTGCGCATAGGGATGGACAAAGTAGTTTTGGCAGTAGGTGTAAAATACGTCTGCAATCCATAAATTATGCCAGCTTGGACTGATCGTCCTAAGTCCTCAGTCCTAAGTCCTACGTCCTAAGTTCTACGTCCTAAATGTAAGTGTTTATCTGGGAGTAAAGGGGTGGGTGTGTGAAACGATGGACTTTGTGCCACAGGTTACGCCTTACAATATATGCCCCTCAGTTTGAGAAGCTCGTCATTGTAATAAGGAATTCCAATAACAATTTCGATTTACTGAGCAAATATAAATAGCAATAATTCAAGAACTGTGGATACAATTTTGACAAAAGTCATTTGCAAATTATCTTTCTTATCTTTTTGATGTCAGATTTTGGCAAAAAGACGAGACTATATTTTAGTAATCCTTTTTGACTTTGTTAGATAAGTATATAGTTGAATATATATATATATATATGTTTTAGCCGCTCTTAGTCGTTACTTGCATATTTTCCGACATTAGACCAATACATGTAATGCGTACACGAGACCAATACGTGTGATGAGTACATCAATGCATTACACGTGATGAGTACAACATGGCATTACTTGTACTGAGTACATCAGACCAATACACGTACTGAGTACTGCGTGGTGTAACATTCATTATTGTTGAGTAGAGTGACGCGGCGTTTGTTGAGTAGTGTGACGCGGCGTTTTTTGAGCAAAGTGGCACAGCATTTTCGGAGTAGAACAGCGTAATGTCAAAGTGTGTCCACGTTACTCTCAGCGTGAATCAGCCAATTTTTGTGCTGGTTACGCCCATGACTGCGAGGTGGGGTGCATGAGTGCTCTCATGTGTCAGCAATACGGAGCCATTCTCTACCCAATCGCGCTAAAGCAAGGCCACAAATATGCAGTCATGGGTGTGTCCTGTTTTCCCTTGGCAGAGGGTAAAATGTGCAAAGACAATGGCTAGTTAATGCACTCACTGAAGTTGGCGCATGTCAACATTTCATTAAATTATAGTTTACATGAGATCCAGACAAAGATTTTAACAACTTTTACAATCACAGCCGAAATACACACGTTAACAGTTTGTATAAACCAACCACCTTTGTTAACAATGTATATAAACACAATCGCATCTACCTCTGTTGAAAGTTTGTATAACTTACCTACAACTACACCTACCTTTGTCTTTGTTAACAGTGTATATAAACACAACCACATCTACCTTTGTTAACAGTGTATATAAACACAGTCGCATCTACCTTTGTTCGCTTATTTTTACAAGCACAATCACCAATACATATATCGATGCTATAAAATATATCTTTCTTATTAGGCTAAATGTTTCTATCAATAAATAAATACACAATTTGCTTTTGTCAATGCTTCATGATGATACACACCTGCCGATGTAAATGCTTCATGATGATATACACCTGCCGATGTAAATGGTTCATGATGATACACACCTGCCGATGTGAATGTTTCATGATGATTCAGACCTGCCGATGTGAATCGTTCATGATGATATACACCTGCCGATGAGAATGGTTCATGATGATATACACCTGCCGATGTGAATGTTTCATTATGATTCACACCTGCCGATGTGAATCGTTCATGATGATATACACCTGCCGATGAGAATGGTTCATGATGATATACACCTGCCGATGTGAATGTTTCATTACGATTCACACCTGCCGATGTGACTGTTTCATGATGATACACATCAGCTGATGTGAATGTTTCATGATGATACATACCTAACGATTTGAAGTCTAGAGGGTAATACTCACTTGTTGATGTGAATGTTTCATGATGATACATACCTAACGATTTGAAGTCTAGAGGGTAATACTCACTTGTTGATGTGAAAGCTACACAAGAGTATCGTTACCAAAAAAACACTTAATATATAGGACTCTCTTTTTTTCCTCTCTCCTTCTTTCCCTATCTTTATCCATATCGCCAAATTTACATCCACATATCTCTTCCCCTCTCTCTCTTTCTCTTTTTCCCTCTCTACCCCCCTCTCTCTCTACCTCTATGTTTATCTCTATCTATGCCCCTCCTTCTCCATCGCTCCCCCCCTTTGTCCTTTCCTCTCCCTTTTTATCTATTTCCCTCTCTGTCCTCTCTCCCTTTCCTTCTTCCTCCTTTCGCCCCTCCCTATCTCTCTCCCCCTCTCTGTCTCTCCCCATCTCTCCATGTATTCTCTCTTGTGGAATGCTATCGCTTTCTCTTTGTTTCATTATCTCTCCATCACATGTCAATATCTGTCTTTCATTTACTCTCTCTATTTCTTTCTCTTTGTCTCTCCCTCTATATATCAGTACCACCTGTCAATTTCTGTCTTTCACTCACTCGATATCTCAGTCTTATTTTTTTAGCCCCTCCCACAAATCTGTCATCTTCTCTATGTTGCTGAATTCTTTTCTTTTCCAAATTAATAAATTTTTATAATTTTTATAAAAAAATAGTTTCCTAAATTTTTATTTACAAAAAAAAAAAAAAAAAAAAAAAACTCATCCCCAATAACACCTTCTTTCACTTGCCATAACACCTTCTTTCACTTGCCATAACACCTTCTTTCACTTGCCATAACACCTTCTTTCACTTGCCATAACACGTTCTTTCACTTGCCATAACACCTTCTTTCACTTGCCATAACACATTCTTTCACTTGCCATAACACCTTCTTTCACTTGCCATAACACCTTCTTTCACTTGCCATAACACCTTCTTTCACTTGCCATAACATCATCTTTCTCAGTCTCTGTTGAGAGTCAAAATAACATTTAATAACCCTCGACCTGGCATGACGCCATATTCCAACCAACTGACCCTTCAACCACGACAAACAAACTACCAACCGGCGTACCTGCTCACACACCCACGGTAATTCAACACAAATGTCTGCACCCAGGGGCAATAGCAAGAATGTTCTTTCCTTAATACTTCACTTTGGTGGCCTAGACCTATTGGCCCCATGTCGGCTCTTGTGACTCCGGGACATTTTTTTAACAGCAGGTCAGGATTATTGTTTCAAATTTGGCCCTTTTGGCATACGGTTGTCCGTCTTGGCTCCAGGTCAGGATTCGTGGCTCCAAGTCCGGGTTCTGAGCTCCAAGTCATTATTATGGGCTCAAGATTGGCCTTCGTGACACGTGAATGGGCCATCTTTGCTCACGACACATGGTTAGTTCCCTTGGCTCCGGTTGAGTAACGACTCAATTATTTCTGTCTGATACAAAGAGGTATCAGCGAAGCATATAATGAGTTTCTTGGAGAAATGAGTCATGTCGTAACCATTGGCTGAAGTAACCAATAGAAAAATTCATTTCATAATCACTGGCAGAAAGTAACCAATAAGAAAAACTCATTTCGTAGCCATCGGCTGAAATAACCAATAGAAAAACTCATTTCGTATCCATTTGGCAGAAAGCAACCAATAGAAATGCGAATAATTTTATATCAATTGGGGGAGCAACTTTGCGCATGATTTTTAATGTTAACATAATTTTTAAATATGTGCATAATGGTAATAAGACACTTCGCTTATTTCGTGTTTCTTTCTTTGTGGCGTCGAAATTTGCGGAAGGTAACTTGTTCGTTTTATAGTCATTCTATTGCGCTGAAACTTGGCACATGGACTTGTTTCTGCTGACAACTTATTTTATCAAATTTTCAAACCACACTTCCGCCCTAACTCTCAAAACTAATCTTTTCCTATTTTTCAAGGGGAAGCTTACTGGCCCACTTTTAAATATGTTCCTATTTTTCAAGGGAGGGGGGCCGGGGGCTTAATGATAATGATTTTTTCAAAGTTTCGTATTTTTGTGTGGCGATTAATTGTGCAGCTGCTGTGTGCTTTGTATTTGTGACGTATGGGGTTTTGAATAGATATTTTGTCTATTAGGTTTTACACGCAATAAGTTCGTTATAAACCATTCCCATTCCAAAAATAAATAGCTACAAGAACATAAATGATAAATCGCGTACAATAACATTAATTCAACATAAATGCATATAAAGTATAAAGGATTTATACGTAAAACGTTGATTTAGGGGTTGTTTATTATTTATTAAATTAATTTATGACAATATTATCTGCACTGACTTTCTACAAGTAATATATCGTACGATATTTTTATAAGAATTATTTTCTACTTTTTATTGCGTTTAAACTCGTCTTTGGTAGAAAGTAACTTGTTTTATTTAAAAATTTCTTTTTTTTTCCTTTGGATGTCTCACTGGCGATATTGTCGGCATGTCTCTTCCTGACCTTGTCACTGGCGATATTGTCGGCATGTCTCTTCATGACCTTGTCACTGGCGCTATTGTCTGCATGTCTCTTCATGACCTTGTCACTGGCGCTATTGTCTGCATGTCTCTTCATGACCTTGTCACTGGCGCTATTGTCTGCATGTCTCTTCCTGACCTTGTCACTGCCTCTATTGTCGGCATGTCCCTTCCTGACCTTGTCACTGGCGATATTGTCTGCATGTCTCTTCCTGACCTTGTCACTGGCGCTATTGTCTGCATGTCCCTTCCTGACCTTGTCACTGGCGATATTGTCGCATGTCTCTTCCTGACCTTGTCACTGGCGATATTGTCGCAAGTCTCTTCCTGACCTTGTCACTGGCGATATTGTCTGCATGTCTCTTCCTGACCTTGTCACTGGCGATATTGTCTGCATGTCTCTTCCTGACCTTGTCACTGGCGATATTGTCTGCATGTCTATTCCTGATCTTGTCACTGGCGATATTGTCGGCATGTCTCTTCCTGACCTTGTCGAGCCAACTGTCATGATTATATTACATTACTCTAGTTGATACTCAGTTTGCGCTCGTAATCAGATCAAGCGCAATATAATTTAATTAAATTCTTCTATAAGACACCTGTCTCGTTTTTTCGCCAACTCCTTTTTTTTCTCTCCTTTTTAGGTAGGATATATCTATAAATATATATATATATATTATATGTAAATTTGATTTATACTTATTTATATATCTTGTTGTTGTTCTGATAAAGGCATGTGCCGAAACGTTTCCTTGTACATAATGTAAAACTATTATTAAAGCTTAACATATATTGTTATATTGACACACATTGTTCGTGTCTTATTAATCTATTTTAAAGCTTTATCGTAGTCCACAACTTTTATAAGACACCCAGCAAAGTTTATTTTCTTGCTCAATAAAGGACCTCTGTCTTTGTCTACGCTTGTTGTGCTCCCGTGAAAGAGGTCAAGTCTTCACATACTAGTTACTGCGGGATTGGGCTTTTGTGACTTTGGTCTCTTATCGCCAGGATAAATAACGCTCCTGAACAACTTCGAGACTTCGCCGCTCCTGAACAACTTCGAGACTTCGCCCAAACGTTAAGTTAGAAATAAAGATATTTCTATGTCATGAAATACCAACCCTGTACCCACTCCCCCCACGAATAACCATCAGGCCGTAGCCATAATTAATAGCCCCCCACCCCCCGGGGGGCATTGATCGCCAAAGTGCACCTTTTGACACCTGACGTCCCCTACAACCATATTCTGTCCACAGTCTTCTCTCTTTATTATCTAATTTCTATTTTCCTCTAGACTCTTGTGTGTTATGTTTTTCTTTCTTATACCTTTTTCAAATACTTGTTTGAGAAACAATCTAATATAACGGAAACACAATCAACAACAATCTTCTATCCTTAAGTATATTCAGGAAATTGTTGATCTGTATGAGTATTTCTAATTCCTTTTCTCTTGATCTGTATGAGTATTTCTAATTCCTTTTCTATTTCTCTCAGTTGTCTGTGTAAGCGTGTCGCAAAATTTTGTGTGAAATGTTTGATTGTGGATTTTAAAAGTTCCCAATGTTGTCCTATGTTTTTAGTTGGTAGGTTGCTATATTGTTGTATAAGTTTATTAATGAAATCCGTGGACTGAGTGTTTGCTAAAAGTGTATTGTTAAATTTCTTATGTGGGGATTTTTTAATGATGTTTGATCTTGTATTTATTGTAATTTTCATTAGTGATGTCATTAGTTGATCTGTGATGTCATTAGTTGATCTGCTCAGTGATGTCAAGTTTAGTCGAAACTGTTACGTCAATCAACTCCCATGTTTCATCTTAACACGAGTAAATCTTTAAAAATTTCAGAGTCCAGAACAGAGTCTGGATGGTTTACACATTGAGAACCACTCTTTATTGTGCTTTTTATCCGAGATGTCTTAAGTGCCCCCGTCCACCACAAACCCACCCTACGTTCAAGTATCCTTTCATAAATATTCCTCGAGTCTGTTATCTCGCTCACCTTTGATCTTCACGTCTGACCACCCATCCACCCATCGCCAACCCCCCAACCCCACAGCCGTAGAGCGCGTTTAGCAGACAATAAAGAAAACCCGACCAGTAGTTGACTAGCCAGGGGCGTGCTTTTTGTTACCCTTTGGATGGGACATACAAGAGTTTATCAAGGTTAATGGTTTACCGAAATCAGATGGACGAGTTTCCCATCGGACCATCATGTCAACGTTCAAATGACAGTCTCCAGATGGCTTGCCCCCCCCCCCCCCCACTCTACACTTTTTGGTCCGTCACTCAACCATAGTATAGCTCACTGGTACACAAACAAAGTAAAAGACGAGTTGTCGATCACGTGATGTGCTGGTCTCATCGCTACCAAAGGAATTAAATATTTATTCAAAGACAGATTTGATTGCAACAAAATTACTACAGAGAATTACATACGTACGCTCTTACGGATAATTAAATGTACACTCCCACAGAGAATTACATCTACACTGCTACTGATAATACATGTACACAGAAAGAATATATGCTGAGTGGGAGATGGAGACGTGACTCAATGTCACGTGGCACACGACAATAACTCTAGCGTATGACGTCATCAATGTATCAGTACTTCTTGAATGCAAACATTATCCCAATAAATTGACAGATGACGGAAGCAAAAACGAAATAATTGACTGAGTTTGAAGTGAAAGCAGATGGCTTTGATTAAAGAGACCAACTTTGTAGCCTTATTTATGTGTCATGTTTATAGTTTATATAGTTATTACTAAATAATAGAACTGGTTTGTATCAATAAATTTATATTTTTAAAGAAATCCATTAACATAAATGAAGATAACTGCTTCCAATTCCACCCCATCCCCTTTTTATATATTTTGTTTCCACTATCTATGGAGTCCTATTGACAATTAAGACCATTGACCTTGACATTAAACTAGTATATGCTTAAAATGTTAGTTTGTAGTTCTCCTTGCTTAGATTCGGAGGGTTCTTAACATCTTGAAAACCTTCATTAAAAATAGTTCAGCAATCCCTCCTACCAGCCCCCTCCCCCCACTCCTCCCTTGAAGACCCCAAGCCTCTCCACGCCCCTGACCATCTGGATGACGGGCCTGTTGTTGTATTGAAAGGTGCAGATTTGGTCGATTGTACTTCCACAGCTGGCCCGCGAGTCAGCTAAGCACACAGAAGGCACGGAGGTCGCCAGTTCAACCCTCTATTCAGAACGCCATTATTCACTTGGACTTTTCTTTCTCCAAATGATTTTTTTATTTTATTTTATTTTTGCCGAGTTTCTCTTTTGTAAAGGCGGCAGCTGAATTGGAGATTAATTGGCTGGATTAACTTCCAACTTTCGTCTTCCACTTGGAACGTTTCGTTTCAACCACTTCAGTGATTACCTTTTTTTTCTAACGTGAATGGAGTATTTTTGTAGTGAAGTATTCGAATGGGATAAACTATTTTTGTAGTGAAGTATTGGAATGGGATAAACTAATTTTGTAGTGAAGTATTCGAATGGGATAAAATATTTGTGTAGTGTCATGTGGCAGTGTGATTTGTCATGTCATGTGGCAGTTTGTGTTGTAATGTCATGTGGCAGTTTGTGTTGTTATGTCATGTGTCAGTGTGTGTTGTTATGTTATGTGGCAGTGTGTGTTGTTATGTCATGCGGCAGTGTGTGTTTGTATGTATAGTGGCAGTTTGTGTTGTAATGCCATGTGGCAGTGTGTGTTGTTATGTCATGTGGCAGTGTGTGTTGTTATGTCATGCGGCAGTGTGTGTTTTTATGTATAGTGGCATTTTCTGTTGTAATGCCATGTGGCAGTGTGTGTTGCAAGGTCTGGTGGGAGCTCCCAAAGTGTTTTAAAGTTTAGCAACTTGTGCTCATCTTATCGGATTAGAGTTAGGGTTAGGCTAACTGTGTGGCTAGGTTAGGGTTAGGGTTAGGCTTATTGTGTGGCTAGGTTAGTGTTAGGCTAATTGTGTGGCTAGGCTAGGGTTAGGCTAATGGTGTGGCTAGGTTAGGGTTGGGGTTAGACTAATTGTGTGGCTAGGTTAGGGTTAGGCTCATTGTGTAATTAGGCTATAACATTGCTAATCAAATGATTTAAATTAAGCAAGACTGTAAGTTGTTAACCAAATTACAAATTATTAAAGAAATTAAGAAAAAGCAACTTAAAACATAAGGATTGCGTCCCATGTAATTACTTTTCTTGTAATGAGTATCCAGATGGACATGCATAAAATAACTCTACATGCCCCAAATGTAAAAAAAAAAATCTTTGTTTTTTTTTAATTTCTCACACCAGTTAAAAAAAACTTGCACTTTGATGATTATAATTGATTGATCCCTGCATACGATGTCTAATGTTTGATGTCTGCTCTTTTGATGTCTGCTGTTTTAATGTTTAATGTTTTGATGTCTAATGTTTTGATGTCTAATGTTTTGATGTCTAATGTTTTGATGTCTAATGTTCTGATGTCTGCTGTTTTGATGTCTGCTGTTTTGGTGTCTGCTGTTTTGATGTCTGCCGTTTTGATGTCCGCTGTTTTGATGTCTAATGTTTTGATGTCTGCTGTTTTGGTGTCTGCTGTTTTGATGTCTGCCGTTTTGATGTCCGCTGTTTTGATGTCTAATGTTTTGATGTCTGCTGTTTTGATGTCTAATGTTTTGATGTCTAATGTTCTGATGTCTGCTGTTTTGATGTCTAATGTTTTGATGTCTAATGTTTTGATGTCTAATGTTTTGATGTCTGCTGTTTTGATGTCTGCTCTTTTGATGTCTAAATGTCTGCTGTTTTGATGTCTGCTGTTTTGATGTCTGCTGTTTTGATGTCTGCCGTTTTGATGTCCGCTGTTTTGATGTCTAATGTTTTGATGTCTAATGTTTTGATGTCTGCTGTTTTGATGTCTGCTGTTTTGATGTATAATGTTTTGATGTCTACTGTTTTGATGTCTGCTGTTTTGATGTCTGCTGTTTTGATGTCTAATGTTTTGATGTCTGCTGTTTTGATGTCTCATCCCTACATAACTGCGTCCATAGCATCCTCCGTAACTCCTCTCCACAGCATCCCCCCCGTAACTGCTCCCTACAGCATCCCCATAACTCCCCCTCCAGCACCACCCCCGTAACTCCTCCCCGCCGCATCCCCCTTTACTCCTCCCAACAGCATCTCCCCGTAACTCCTCCCCACAGCATCCCCCTTTTACTCCTCCCAACAGCATCTCACCGTAACTCCTCCCCACAGCATCCCCGTAACTCCTCCCCACACTACCCCCCCGTAACTCCTCCCCACAGCAACAGCCCGTAACTCCTCAACACAGCATCCCCCTTTACTCGTCCCAACAGCATCTCCCCGTAACTCCTCCCCACAGCATCCCCCTTTACTCCTCCCAACAGCATCTCCCCGTAACTCCTACCCACAGCATCCCCCCTTTACTCCTCCCAAAAGCATCTCCCCGTAACTCCTCCTCACAGCATCCCCCCCGTAACTCCTCCCCACAGTACCCACCACGTAACTCTTCCCCAGCACCCCCCGCACATCCTCCCCACAGCATCCCCCGTAACTCCTCCCCACAGCATCCCCCCGTAACTCCTCCCCACAGCATCCCCGTAACTCCTCCCCACATCATCCCCCGTAACTCCTCCCCACAGCATCCCCCGTAACTCCTCCCCAAAGCATTCCCCCGTAACTTCTCCCCACAGCCTTCCCCACGTAACTCTTCCCCACATCATCCCCCACGTTACTCTTTCCCACAGCATCCCTCGTAACTCCTCCCCACAGCCCCCCCCCCCCCCAAACACACGCAAACAAACAAACTAAAAATCTTAATCTACTCAGAATTATTATATCAATTGGATAATCACTTGACCTACTCTATATTTAGTTAAATAATACAGTTCCCATACTTTAAGTGAATGTGTCGAATAAGACATATCCTCTTTTGAAGTGACTGTGTCGAATAAGACATTAGCAATGCTACTGTTCCATCACTCAAACATACACAAGAACTTGCTCTTTGATATTGTTATAACATTGTCCAGAGACTTATTGCCGAAACCGTTCGTTGATTCATTTAGATAATTGACATGCTAAATTGTAGCACATATTGTGATACCAGAACAGGCCTTAATTTAGTGACCATTTCTATACAAGTACAGGCCCTAATAAATTGTACATTTCGATACTAGTAGAGACTTTAAAGTATTGTACATTTCGATACTAGTAGAGACTTTAAAGTATTGTGCATTTCGATACTAGTAGAGCCTTTAAAGTATTGTACATTTCGATACTAGTAGAGACTTTAAAGTATTGTGCATTTCGATACTAGTAGAGACTTTAAAGTATTGTACATTTCGATACTAGTAGAGACTTTAAAGTATTGTGCATTTCGATACCATAACAGGCCTTCATGTTTTGTACATTTCGATATTAGTACAGACTTTTTAAAAGTATTGTACATTTCGATACTAGTACAGACTTTAATTTTTTTTACATTTTGATACTAGAACAAACTTTTAAGTATTGTACATTTCGATACCATAACAGACCTTAATGTATTGTACATTTCTATACTAAAGCAGGCCTTAATGCAGCCGTTCTCAACATGTAGGTTTGCGGGGGTCGAAAGATCCTTACACAGGGGGCGCCTAAGACCATCGGAAAACACTTATTTATGAAGTAGCAATGAACATAATTGTACTTTTTGGGGTTGTCACATTATAAGGAACTGTATTAAAGTGTCACGGCATTAGGAGAGTTGAGAAACATTGCCTTAAGATATTGTACATTTCGATTTCCA
This sequence comes from Omphiscola glabra, assembly GCA_964017045.1. Lineage (NCBI taxonomy): Eukaryota > Metazoa > Mollusca > Gastropoda > Lymnaeidae > Omphiscola > Omphiscola glabra. Next base: position 258,837 of record OZ024811.1, read on the forward strand.
CAGTAGTATTGAATGGCCCTTAAAGAAATTAAATATATTACGTCCGGGTTGTCTTGTATGTGCGTAAATGTCCAAATTGACTTAACATTTTGATATAAGGTCATATGGCGTCAGCTGTGGGGCCCAACTCCAACTGTCTAATAGTGTGATTACAGTTTCATTGTGTGTTTATATTGATTTCAAATAGAGCAATCCATAGGTATGTTGGTGTTAAGTGTAGTGTTTAAAAACATAGTTGTAAACTGTAAGGTGTCAGGTACGTTGTCGAGTACGGTGCTAAGTACAGTGCGGTGTCAATTATGGTGTCAAGTACGGTGTTGTGCACGGTCTCTGGTACGATGTTGAGTACGGTGTCTGATACGGTTATCAAGTACAGAGTCGGGCACGGTGTTGAGTACGGTTTCTGGTACGATGTCTGGTACGGTGTTGGTTACAGTGTTGAGTACAGTGTTGAGTACATTGTAGATGGCTTATTTCTTTACATCACAGACTTGTGTGTTACATTTTACCTGAGTTTAGAATATTGAAATATTGAAATTAACTGTAAGTTATCGTACTTTTATTTTGTGTGCAGCCCTAAGAGACATTTTTTCAACTAAAGACATTACATTTCAATGCGCTCTTTATTTTAATGGTAAAGAGATGAGATGTGATACGAGTCTTTGAGATCTGATCGTGGCAAGGACTAAGCCAGGTCACTGATCCATCTTTGATAAACATTTAGTGTGTGCACGCCTGGCTGGTAATGGAGTCAGGATAGTTGAAACTTTCTTTGTATGAACAAGACACGGCACAAGAAGAAATATTGACAGGAAATATAGACAACCAGAAAAACATTGACAGGAAAATATAGACTGGAAGATGTCACGAATAAGTGATTTCATCAAATGGAAGGATAACTCAAGATGCAGGTACGAACTTGTTGTTGGTTCTGTCCCATTCTTTTGTAAATTGTAAACCCCAGCTCTCAATACGACCCCCCCCACCCCAGCTCTCAATACGATTCCCCCCCCCCCCCAATAAAATCCCCTTTTACAAATTGGTAGTTGTTTAAATTTATCATTTCAATGATATTTAATTTAAAGAGAAATCTATTATAACTAGTTTATAGAGAAATTCATTCTAACAAAGTAATAGACGAATTAATTATGGCCACTTTAAAGAGAAATTAATTATAATTGGATTTAAAGAGATATTAATGATAAAAATTATATAAAGAAACACTTTTTCACAAGTTTATAGAGAAACTGTAAAAATTTTAAAAATTTGTCATGCCAGATCGGCAAAGGGTCATCATTGGTTTGTGCTTGGATACTCTGGCAAAAACGAGACGCTGAAATTTTTTGGAAATAAAAAATCTAAATCAGCTACAAACCAAGTTGAGCTAGATACAAACCAAGTTGAGATAGATACAAACCAAGTTGAGCTAGATACAAACCAAGTTGAGCTAGATACAAACCAAGTTGAGCTAGATACAAACCAAGTTGAGCTAGATACAAACCAAGTTGAGCTAGATACCAGTGGCCATGAACAAATCTATATGAGGTATAAAGACATTATAGTTGGTTCCCAATACTCATTGAAAATCTATATCAAGTACAAAGAAAGAATAGTTGAATACGAGTATCATTGAAAATCTAAATAAGGGACTAAGAAAGTTTAGTTGGATACCAGTATGGATACCAGTAAGCATTAACAAATTTAATATATACAAGGCATAAACCGTTTTAAGCTGGAAGTCATTGTACGTTATCTTTATCAGGTGCATACACATTGTGGCCATCTGGGTCAATATCAATAGTATGCACAAACATAGAAAATGTGTTTGCAAATAATGGTGTTATTGAATTAGTTAACATCATAGACAATCCTTTTGCAATACATTGTGTTGTAATATTAGGTACAAACATACAAACGTTGTTTTCAATAAGTCTTCCACGACCTATAGCAATCCTAAGGTTTCTTCCACACGTCTATTTCCAGACTTCATAATCTGCCACCAACAGGTTTGTTCCACCAGTCTATTACAAGACTCCGTAAAGTGCCAGAAACGAGTCTCCATGGTAGTATCCTCCCTTATCTCCCCTTTCACTCTCCCTAAACTTTCCTTAGCTCCCATTTCTCTCCTTAAGGGGTAACTTTATGATAATGACCGATGGTGTTCGAATAAGTATCGGAAGATTCAGTGGTGTAGCTGGGGTTATGCCACCCAGGGCGGGGGAAACTTATTTCCGCCCCCTTTCATTAAAAAAAACCCCTGCACTGTATTACAAATATGCCGCCACCCAACAACCCGTTCCTACACCATCTTTAACTAACAACGCGTTCCTACACCAGCTTTAACTAACAAACCGTTCCTACACCAGCTTTAACCCAACAACCCGTTCCTACACCAGCTTTAACCCAACAACCCGGTGCTACACCAGCTTTAACCCAATAACCCGTTCCTACACCAGCTTTAACTAACAACCCGTTCCTACACCATCTTTAACCAACAACCCCTTCCTACACCAGCTTTAACCCAGCAACTCGTTCCTACACCAGCTTTAACTAACAACCCGTTCCTACACCATCTTTAACTAACAACCCGTTCCTACGCCAGCTTTAACCCAACAACCCGTTCCAACACCAGCTTTAACTAACAACCCGTTCCTACACCAGCTTTAACTAACAACCCGTTCCTACACCAGCTTTAACCCAACAACCCGGTGCTACACCATCTTTAACCCAACAACCCGTTCCTACACCAGCTTTAACTAACAACCCGTTCCTACATCATCTTTAACCAACAACCAGTTCCTACACCATCTTTAAATAACTACCCGTTCCTACACTAGCTTTAACTAACAACTCGTTCCTACACCATCTTTAACTAACAACCCTTTCCTACGCCAGCTTTAACCCAACAACCCGTTCCTACACCATCTTTAACTAACAACCCGTTCCTACACCAGCTTTAACCAACAACCCTTTCCTACACCAGCTTTAACCCAACAACCCGTTCCTACACCAGCTTTAACTAACAAACCAATCCTACACCAGCTTTAACTAACAACTATATGAATATTGCCGAGTGAAATATTAAATAAAGTTGACGTGTCTGTAAAGCAATGAAAAGTTGTCCCACTTGACAGATTCCGGAAGTGGCTGTTTTTAGGCACTTATCTTAAGATGTGGGGGGTTTCCGGTCTCAAGACAGTGTAGTGCTAAAAAAATGAACTTAATTTGGCTTCAAAGTAATTTATGATTAAATAATTGGTCTTTTGGATGCAGATAGCTAAAAAAAATTAGCATAACTTAAACAAACAGTTACAATGTTATCACATAGAAACAGAGAAACTTAATCAGAAAGAAACAGTTCTCACATAGAGAAAGAGAGAGAGAGAGAGAGAGAGAGAGAGAAGCATAAAGACAAATAATCAGTCCTCTCATAGAGACAATGAAACATAATAGGAAAGAAACCTCAGTTTAAATAAAAAATTATATATTTTTACATATTCTTAAAAAATAAATATCTGCCATCATTTCCGCCCCTGCACTTAACCTCTATAGATCGACTTGTAAGCACATTTCCGCTCCTGCACATCACCTCTGTAGATAGACTTGTAAGCACATTTCCGCTCCTGCACATCACCTCTGTAGATAGACTTGTAAGCACAGTGATATTTTAAGTTTAATGAATATTCACTTTAGCACTGGTCACTCTCTGATTATAGAACCTTGATCTTACTTGGGACGCCAATTCACCAGAAGATGGGACCATTTCTCCACATGAGTTGACCCTTTCTCCGCATGAGTTGACTCTTTCTCCACACGAGTTGACCATTTCTCCACATGAGTTGACCCTTTCTCCACATGAGTTGACTCTTTCTCCACACGAGTTGACCCTTTCTCCACATGAGTTGACCCTCTCTTCACATGAGTTGACCCTTTCTCCACATGAGTTGACCCTCTCTTCACATGAGTTGACCCTTTCTCCACATGAGTTGACCCTCTCTTCACATGAGTTGACCCTTTCTCCACATGAGTTGACCCTCTCTCCACATGAGTTGACCCTTTCTCCAAAAAAACACAAAGCACATTCTTTAGCTTTACAATACCTTCTCATTGTTTATATCTATTTTCCATGCTTCTATTTCTTGTTTATATGTATAATTCTCGTCTTTGATATAGTGTTGTCTATCTTTATAATTCGCATGCAACTGTATATGTCTTGTCTATGTTTATATAGCTTGTCTATGTTTATATAGCTTGTCTATGTTTATATAGCGTGTCTATATTTACACTATGTATCTATGTTTATAATTTATTTTCTATAATTATACTTTTTTGTGTTTTTATTTTTTGTCTATGTCAATATCTCTTGTCTATGTCAATATCTCTTGTCCATGTTAATATTCCTTTCTTTGTTTATATGTCTTTTCTATGTTTATATTTCTTGTCAATGTTTAGTTTTATAATCTTTTTGTACATTTGTCCATGTGGGTCTCAATTATTGAAGGCTTTAAGATTCATTTATTGCAGGGCGCTAGAATTCATTTATTGTAGGGCGCTAGAATTCATTTATTGTAGGGCGCTAGAAATTCATTTATTGTAGGGCGCTAGATTTCATTTAGTGTAGGGCGCTACATTTCATTTATTGTAGGTAGCTTGATTTCATTTATTGTTGTGCGCTAGATTTCATTTGTTGTAGGGCGCTAGATTTCATTTGTTGTAGGGCGCTAGATTTTATTTATTACAGGGCGTTATGAACAAGGTCAATACCTGTTTAGCTATAGTTCGTAGTTAAAAATTTTGTACACTGACAGTCTTATGCTCAGTATTAGCCAGAGGTTTTTAAGTACACCAATCTACATACTCTAATAAACTCATAGATACTAATACTTGTCTCATATAAACCTTTTTTTAGCCAAATTTTTATACTCAAGTCTGAGAAACCAATTATTTTCAATTTTTGGCCACGTCACAAGACAACAAGGGGAGAAAATCGATAACCTAAAGTCTACGTTATATTTTTTATTGAACTTGTTTTGTATCTAACGTTCTCTCCCTTGTCGGTAGTCGAGTATTGACTATAAAATTGTAGTGTCCCTTTATCTCCCTTTTTTTATTGTCGTTTTAAGCTCCTTAACATTGATGTACATCACGTGCGGCGTCACGTGACCCGTCAAGATAATAACTAAGTATGTGTTTATGTAGTGCACTGAGAGGGCGCCTCGTACACCATATGACTTGACAACATAATGACTAAGTATGTTTTCACGTAGTGCACTGAGAAGGCGCGTTGATTATGTTTATATGACTACCATATGTTGTATGTTGGTTTAATATGTTTAGTCTCAAACTATAAAACTAATTAAACTTATAACTTTAAGAAAATATGTTTAGCTTTGCGATGTCCTTGTCATTTCAGCTTAGCGGGGTGACGTTGTTGTCATTTCAGCTTAGCTTGGGACGTTGTTGTCATTTCAGCTTAGCGGGGTGACGTTGTTGTCATTTCAGCTTAGCGGGGTGACGTTGTGGTCATTTCAGCTTAGCTTGGGACGTTGTTGTCATTTCAGTTTAGCGGGGTTACGTTGTTGTCATTTCAGCTTAGCGGGGTGACGCTGTTGTCATTTCAGCTTAGCGACGTTGTTGTCATTTCAGCTTAGCTTGGGACGTTGTTGTCATTTCAGCTTAGCTTGGGACGTTGTTGTCATTTCAGCTTAGCTTGGGACGTTGTTTTTATTTTGAATTCAATTTGAACTTTTCTATTTGATCACGTGTTCAATTCTATTAATGAAAACAAAGCGTTTAACATTTCTGGAACCACGACCATATAGGTTAATTGTAACCATTTCTTTATAGGGTACATGATACCATTTCTTTATTGGGTACTTAACACCATTTCTTTACAGGATACATGCGACAATCTCAACTAGTTCGTATAATTTTTAATAGAAAAAAGATTCCGGTTTCAAGATTGCAATTTTCATTTTTTTGCTTTGAGAAGGGGGTATATAATACTTTAATATATGGTTTGCTCTTTTCAAATAAAACTTATTCTTGAAAAGTGTAGAATGATCACGTCTACCCTCAGGCCTTCCAACCCCCAAAACATGATACCCTCACTAAGCAACCCTGGCAACCAGTGAAATATCCTCATCAACACCAGGCACAGAACCATTGCAAATCCCGTCTACATGCATAGGAGCCAGAATGATCAATAAATTGACCGTGGGCCCTTACTATATAGAAGAAGAATTTGGATGTAGAACTATCACGTTGCCTGTAGAATGATCACGTTGCCTGCGGAATGATCCCGTTGATTGTAGAATGATCACGTTGACTCTAGAATGAGTACCTTGACTGTAGAATGATTACGTTGATGTTAGAATGATCACGCTGACTCTAGAATGAAGACGTTGACTGTACAATGATCACGTGGATTGTAGAATGATCACGTTGCGTGTAGAATGATCACGTTGATTTTTGAATGATCACGTTGAATCTAGAATGAGCACGATGACTGTAAAACAATTACGTTGTAATTGCATTTGAGCTTCTTTACCATGTAAATAGAGTAGGAAATAAATAGTCTCTGTATAAAATATAAGAATACTAAATGCGCTCACAATGCCCCTAAACGTTAAGTTACATGTGACTTGATGATAAGCTACATTTATCAGGTAATAAATTGTAAAATGATATGGAGAATTACATTAAACAGAGTTCAATTTGTAAAATGGTTTATAGAAAGGTTTCAAAAGAATTTGCAAGGAAATGTAAATGTTCGGGAAAAAAGTAAATAAAAAATGAACGTTCCAGAATTGAAGAAAAGTTTTCTTTAGAAAGAACTTGATTTCTAAATTTCGATTTTCATTTCCCGTGGAACCATGTTCCTAGACGATTTTTTTATCGCATTAGTGGAACTGTGAGGCCATCAAACGTGATTTACTGTCGCGGTCTGTGATTGGCTGATGGACAAGAGGGAAATGTATTCCATCGATTCAATAGCTAACTTGATTAGACTAGAAAATTGAGACTTTGGGGGAGGCACGATTTTCTAGACAGCCTCCAAAATAACGGGCAAGGTCTTGACATTGTGTTAGAGGTCAAATAAAGGACATGGCATTCAGTGGAGTAGAGAGCTTAACTCGCGCCCGGGGCACAATGCCTTTTTAGCGCCCCCCCCCCCTATTCGAAAACCATGCAATATTATATGTAAAATATACCATTTGGCGCCCCTTTGTGACCCTTTGTGAGTAGCGCACGGGGCATGATGCCCCCATTCCCCCCCTCGCTACGCCGCTGATGGCATTGAAATTATGTTGGATGGGGGTGTAAAAATAGACATGGCATTGATATTGTGTTGGGGAGCCAAATAAAGGACATGACTTTGACATTATGCTAGGGAAAAATTTAAATGACATGACAGTGATAATGTGTTTGGGGGGCAAAAAAGTGATGTATATGTGTGTATGTGTGTGCATGTGTGTGTAGATATATTCTTCTCGTGAGTCATCATAAAATTCTATTGCGCATAGAGATATTCTTAAAGTGGGTCATCAACATTCTAGAGGGAATAGAGATATTCTTGAAGTGGCTCATCAATATTCTAGAGGGAGTAGAGATACTCATGTTTTGGCTCATCAACTATCTAGTTTGAGTAGAGATACTCATGTTTTGGCTCATCAACTATCTAGTTTGAGTAGAGATACTCATGTTTTGGCTCATCAACTATCTAGTTTAAGTAGAGATACTCATGTTTTGGCTCATCAACTATCTAGTTTGAGTAGAGATACTCATGTTTTGGCTCATCAACTATCTAGTTTGAGTAGATATACTCATGTTTTGGCTCATCAACTATCTAGTTTGAGTAGAGATGGTCATCATTCTATGCACCTAACTACTTACAACCTTTAACCCCTACAAATCATGTGGTCCTGACAACATCAAACCACTTGTGATCAAAGAATTAGCAAAAGGAATCGTTCCTGCACTGACAATCCTCTTCCAATCATCGTTGTGCACAGGCAATGTTCCAGCAGACTGGAGAACAGCGCATGTCACTCCAATCTACAAGAAAGGGGAGAGTTCCAACACTGCCAACTATCGACCTATATCCTTCACCAGTGTAGTATGAAAACTGTTGGAACACATAATAGTAAGCGCAGTCATGAAGTATTCTGAAAGACAATATATACTTAATGACAGTCAACATGGCTTACGAGTCAGTAGATCATGTGAGACCCAGCTCCTTGAATTTGTAGACGACTTGATGACAAATCTGGAGAACAGCAAGCAAACTGTATGCTGGTGATGGACTTCTCAAAGGCTCTTGACCGTGTCAATATAGACCGTGTCAAAGATTGAGCACAGACAGTGTTCTATGCACCTAATTATCCTAAAGATTGAGCACGGACAGTGTTCTATGCACCTAATTATCCTAAAGATTGAGCACGGACAGTGTTCAATGCACCTTACTCTATCCCAAAGATTGAGCACAGACAGTGTTCTATGCACCTTACTCTATCCCAAGGATTGAGTACAGACAGTGTTCTATAAACCTAACTCTATCCTAAAGATTGAGCACAGACAGTGTTCTATGCACCTAATTATCCTAAAGATTGAGTACAGACAGTGTTCTATAAACCTAACTCTATCCTAAAGATTGTGCACAGACAGTGTTCTATGCACCTAACTATCCTAAAGATTGAGCACGGACAGTGTTCAATGCACCTTACTCTATCCCAAAGATTGAGCACAGACAGTGTTCTATGCACCTTACTCTATCCCAAAGATTGAGCACAGACAGTGTTCTATGCACCTTACTCTATCACAAAGATTGAGCACAGACAATGTTCTATGCACCTAACTATCCTAAAGATTGAGCAAAGACAGTGTTCTATGCACCTAACTATCCTAAAGATTGAGCATAGACATTGTTCTATGCACCTAATTATCCTAAAGATTGAGTACAGACAGTGTTCTATGCACCTAACTCTATCCTAAAGAGTGAGCACAGACAGTGTTCTATGCACCTAACTATCCTAAAGACTGAGCCCAGACAGTGTTCTATGCACCTAATTATCCCACAGATTGAGTACAGACAGTGTTCTATAAACCTAACTCTATCCTAAAGATTGAGCTCAGACAGTGTTCTATGCACCTTACTCTATCCCAAAGATTGAGCACAGACAGTATTCTATGCACCTTACTCTATCCCAAAGATTGAGCACAGACAGTGTTCTATGCACCTTACTCTATCCCAAAGATTGAGCACAGACAGTGTTCTATGCACCTTACTCTATCCCAAAGATTGAGCACAGACAGTGTTCTATGCACCTTACTCTATCCCAAGGATTGAGTACAGACAGTGTTCTATAAACCTAACTCTATCCTAAAGATTGAGCACAGACATTGTTATATGCAGCTAATTATCCTAAAGATTGAGTACAGACAGTGTTCTATACACCTTACTCTATCCAAAGATTGAGTATAGACAGTGTTCTATGCACCTAACTATCCTAAAGTTTGAGCATAGACATTGTTCTATGCACCTAATTATCCTAAAGAGTGAGCACAGACAGTGTTCTATGCACCTAACTATCCTAAAGACTGAGCCCAGACAGTGTTCTATGCACCTAATTATCCCACAGATTGAGTACAGACAGTGTTCTATAAACCTAACTCTATCCTAAAGATTGAGCACAGACAGTGTTCTATACACCTAATTATCCTAAAGATTGAGTACAGACAGTGTTCTATGCACCTAACTCTATCCCAAAGATTGAGTACAGACAGTGTTCTATGCACCTTACTCTATCCCAAAGATTGAGCACAGACAGTGTTCTATGCACCTTACTCTATCCCAAAGATTGAGCACAGACAGTGTTCTATGCACCTTACTCTATCCCAAATATTGAGCACAGACAGTGTTCTATGCACCTTACTCTATCCCAAAGATTGAGCACAGACAGTGTTCTATGCACCTTACTCTATCCCAAGGATTGAGTACAGACAGTGTTCTATAAACCTAACTCTATCCTAAAGATTGAGCACAGACAGTGTTCTATGCAGCTAATTATCCTAAAGATTGAGTACAGACAGTGTTCTATGCACCAATCTCTATCCCAAAGATTGAGTACAGACAGTGTTCTATGCACCTTACTCTATCCCAAAGATTGAGCACAGACAGTGTTCTATGCACCTTACTCTATCCCAAAGATTGAGCACAGACAGTGTTCTATGCACCTTACTCTATCCCAAAGATTGAACACAGACAGTCTTCTATGCACCTTACTCTATCCCAAAGATTGAGCACAGACAGTGTTCTATGCACCTTACTCTATCCCAAGGATTGAGTACAGACAGTGTTCTATAAACCTAACTCTATCCTAAAGATTGAGCACAGACAGTGTTCTATGCAGCTAATTATCCTAAAGATTGAGTACAGACAGTGTTCTATACATCTTACTCTATCCCAAAGATTGAGTACAGACAGTGTTCTATGCTCCTTACTCTATCCCAAAGATTGAGCACAGACAGTGTTCTATTCACCTTACTCTATCCCAAAGATTGAGCACAGACAGTGTTCTATTCACCTGCAGTCATCATAAATAAAAGACAATAAACCTGCAGTGCTAAACAGTTCTTACGTCAGCAGTGAAAACCATTTTAGTAATGCTACTTATAGTACACGGGTTCCCAACCCACGAGTCGCGACACAAAATATGGTCTTGATGGAGATTATGTGGGGCTACCGGCGCGGAGAAAAAATGTATTGAATTTAAATAAAGTTTCACCTGTGACTTAAGTTTCATTTATAACCGGTGACTCAAGTTTCATTTATACCGGTGACTCAAGTTTCATTTGTAACCGGTGACTCAAGTTTCATTTGTACCCGGTGACTCAAGTTTCATTTGCACCCGTTGACTCAAGTTTCATCTGTACCCGTTGACTCAAGTTTCATTTTTACCCGGTGACATCAAGTTTCATTTCTACCCAGTGACTTAAGTTTCATTTCTACCCGGTGACTCAAGTTTCATATGTACCCGGTGACTCATGTTTCATTTGTACCCGGTGACTCAAGTTTCATTTGTACCCGGTGACTCAAGTTTCATTTGTACGCGGTGACTCAAGTTTCATTTGTACCCGGTGACTCAAGTTTCATTTGTACCCGGTGACTCAAGTTTAATTTTTGGTCAATGTTAATCTTTACATGATTGATGTTGTTGTTGCTGATGTTGTTCATGGTGTTGTTGTTGCTGATGTTGTTCATGGTGTTGTTGTTGCTGATGTTGTTCATGGTGATGTTGTTGGTGATGTTGTTGATGATGATTTTGTTCATGGTGTTGTTGTTGCTGATGTTGTTCATGGTGTTGTTGTTGCTGATGTTGTTCATGGTGTTGTTGTTGCTGATGTTGTTCATGGTGATGTTGTTGCTGATGTTGTTCATGGTGTTGTTGTTGCTGATGTTGTTCATGGTGTTGTTGTTGCTGATGTTGTTCATGGTGATGTTGTTGCTGATGTTGTTCATGGTGATGTTGTTGGTGATGTTGTTGATGATGTTTTTGTTGATGATGTTGTTCATGGTGATGTTGTTGCTGATGTTGTTCATGGTGATGTTGTTGCTGATGTTGTTCATGGTGATGTTGTTGCTGATGTTGTTCATGGTGATGTTGTTGCTGATGTTGTTCATGGTGATGTTGTTGGTGATGTTGTTGATGATGATTTTGTTCATGGTGTTGTTGTTGCTGATGTTGTTCATGGTGTTGTTGTTGCTGATGTAGGTCATGGTGATGTTGTTGGTGATGTTGTTGATGATGTTTTTGTTGATGATGTTGTTCATGGTGTTGTTGTTATTAATGTGTCCTTACCTGATCAACATAAAGTAAACTAACAAAATATAAGGTTTAATTACATTTATCGAATTTCTTTTTACATATTTTTAACAATTTTACACACGCACACAGACACACACAAAGACAGACAAAAAAAAAGACGTACAAAGACAAACACAAAGACACAGAAACGCGCTTACAGACACACATCTAGTAACACTACACACGCAAATAAAGGCACATACAGAAATGCATACGCATCGAGATATGCATCCAGACACAGACAGACACGCACACATAAACACATGCACGCATCCAGACACAGGCACGCATACAGACACATACAGACACGCATAAATACACACATAGACACTAATCAAGACACAGACACGCACACAAACACAAACATGCATAATTCCCGTACATAGACACAGACGAACGCTTCGTGAGATACATAGACACTCATTCAGATACACATAGACACGCAAAATACATATAAAGACACGCATGCATGAACATGCAGTCACACACAGACACGCATAAAATCATACACAGACAGCCCCACCCACCGTCCACTTTATTGAACATGCAAGTGGGGCTTTATCAACCAAAGAGCACTTGGTCGATTGATAGTGCTGCTCTCACAACACCATCACATTGCTGCTCTCACGACACCAGCATAGTGCTGCTCTCACAACACCAGCATAGTGCTGCTCTCACAACACCAGCAATGGAAGGAGCACCTGGTCGGTTGATAGTGCTGCTCTCACAACACCAGCATAGTGCTGCTCTCACATCATCAGCAATGGAAGGAGTACCTGGTCGGTTGGTAGCACCAGTAATGGAAGGAGCACCTGGTTGGTTATTAGTGCTGCTCTCACAACAACAGCAATGGAAGGAGCACCTGGTTGGTTGGTAGTGTTACTCTGGCAACACCAGCATCGAACTTTCTAAGACTGGGATGGATATAATTAAGGGTCCCAAAAACACCAATTCTCATCTCGTGGTGGCGTCAGACGTCTTCTAACAGTGTTTATACAAGTGGTTTTCTACATAATGAACAAGTCATTAATCTGATGGGGCAACGCTGTCTCCCAGGAACAGTTCCCTCAAAGGCTGCCATAATGAACACGTCATTAATCCGATGGGGCAACGCTGTCTCCCCGGAACAGTCCCCTCAAAGGCTGCCATAATGAACACGTCATTAATCTGATGGGGCAACGCTGTCTCCCAGGAACAGTCCCCTCAAAGGCTGCATGATAGCACAATCGGCATGGTCTACCATCACCCACCCATGCCTCATATACATTAGCGTTAACTTGTAATCATGATCCCGACCTCTGCCTGGCGTTATTTTCAAATGTAATTGAGTAGGTACCATACAGCAGTGCTCTTTCTAACGCACATACCATGACAGACCTTTATTTCTACACGCAGGTCTCCGACATTGTGCTGCTGTACCCCAGGTCGTGTCAAGGGGCGTGGTGATAACGCCTCTTTATCGGCATGCCCCTACAGACATGGAGGAGCCGTGAGTGGAGCCCAGGGGGAGCCGTGAGTGGAGCCTAGGGGCAGCCGTGAGTGGAGCCTAGAGGGAGCCGTGAGTGGAGCCTAGGGGGAGCCGGGAATGGAGCCTAGGGGAGCCGTGAGTGGAGCCTAGGGGGAGTCGTACAAATTTCGCCTAGCCGTGTCTTCATTTGATGTCAAAACATTAAGTAACAAGCAGGATTTATTGTATTATTAAATATTGACTCTAGAAGAACATAAATCATGTTATAACTACACTCATTGTGTAGTTGTTAAGTATTCCATTGGAGCTATGGTACATGTTATAACTACACTCATTGTGTACTTGTTAAGTATTCCATTGGAGCTATGATACATGTTATAACTACACTCATTGTGTACTTGTTAAGTATTCCATTGGAGCTATGGTACATGTTATAACTACACTCATTGTGTACTTGTTAAGTATTCCATGGGAGCTATGATACATGTCATAACTACACTCATTGTGTACTTGTTAAGTGTTCCATGGGAGCGATGATACATGTTATAACTACACTCATTGTGTACTTGTTAAATTTTCCATGGGAGCTATGATACATGTCATAACTACACTCATTGTGTACTTGTTAAGTATTCCATGGGAGCTATGGTACATGCTACAACTACACTCATTGTGTACTTGCTAAGTATTCCATGGGAGCTCAGGCACAAGAAGAGAATCACTGTCCCCACTGAGAACTTGAGTTAACTTCTGTTGAAAAGCCAGCCTGTTGCTATTTGTTAGCGATACACCGATAACATCCTCTTCATGACGTCACGCATGGTGCCCACGTTCTATGGGGGCATATATCTTCTTGCCTATAATATCAAGGGTTCTGAACCTTTCAATATGGATTGACCCTCCTACTTTCGAAATAAACATCGAATCGTAAATGTGTGAGAATCAGTGGCATGCCAAGTACAATATCAGTAATTCAAAGCGAGTTTAAGAAAATGGTTCTCAAAAAAAGTGGGAGGCGACATGCAGCTGAAAATAATGAGACATTCCCCAGGCATACGCCAAAAATTTAGAATTTTCTTTATAACATGTGTCTGTATTCATAGATATGAACTTTTAGTACTTAAGCGTTTTTATTCGTAGATATTAACTTTTAGTACTTAAGCAAATTTTTTTATTCATAGATATGAACACTTAGTACTTAAACAAGTGACTATATTCACAGATATGAACTTTTAGTACTAAAGCAAGTGTTTTTATTCATAGATATGAATTTTTAAACAATTCCTTTTTTAAAATAGATAATATTATATCATTTAAGCGTCTATTATTATGCAAACATAATTATAATTTTGGGAGATAAGGTCATCTTTCTTTGCAAGGCATGAGAACCAGTAAATGGAATATTTTTTTATTAAAAAAACAATGTATATTTTTGTTAAATCTATATGTACACATATTTAGGAATGCAAATCTTAACATCTGAGTAAATTTTGTTTGGAATTGAGTGACATGTCAAATATGCCTCTTAACAACAAAATGTGAGAAGCACTGAATAAGATTGTATCGTATATCGCTAGATAATCTTGTTGTTCATCTGATGAGCCCTGATAATCTTGGTTAAGTAGCATAATATCTGTCAGTGTAGCCTGTGTTATGCTTTTTAAGGTAGCCTAAAATCTGACAGTGTAGCATGTGGGATGTTCTTTAAGGTAGCTTATATCTGACAGTATAGCCTGTTTGATCTTCTTAAAGGTAGCCTATAATCTGAAAGTAGATCCTGTGTGATCTTCTTTGAGGTAGCCTAATATCTGACAATGTAGCCTGTTTATTTAAACTGTCTTGTTCACCATTATGGCCTTGGTACAGATGTGTTGATATCGCAAGTTGATCATACAGATGTGTTGATATCGCAAGTTGATCATACAGATGTGTTGATATCGCAAATTGATGTGTGTTGATATCGCAAGTTGATGTGTTTGGTACAGCTGTGTTGATATCGCAAGTTGATGTGTTTGGTACAGCTGTGTTAATATCGCAAGTTGATGTGTTTGGTACAGATGTGTTGATATCGCAAGTTGATGTGTAAGATCATCTAGCTGTTCTTCTTTCAAATAGTTTATTTCATTTGTTCAAGCGAAATTTAAGACTTAATTTGAATGTTCATTGTGAACACTGTAACGGAGTTGAGAGCTTTAAAAGTTCTTTTCTACTCTGAAATGTATCTAGAGTCATCACAATAATGATGACACTAATGATGATAATAGTTATGACAATAATATTGACAATAATGATGTCACTTATGATGACAATACTGATGACAATAATGATGACAATAATGATGACAATAAGGATGACAATAAGGATGACGATAATGATGAGTAAATTTGACCTAAAACTATTTACGATGTGAATAGTGGATTATTTGCTATATCCACATTTTACGGCTATTGAAATGGAGTGAAAGCTGGAGATGAAATTAAAGTAGTTCAATGGAAATTGAAGTAGATAGTGGAGTGGATAGTGGAGTGGATAGTGGAGTTAGTGTAAGGGGGAGTGAGTGTACGGGGGAGTGAGTGTACGGGGGTAGTGAGTGTACGGGGGAGTGAGTGTACGGGGGGAGTGAGTGTACGGGGGGAGTGAGTGTACGAGGGGAGTGAGTGTACGGGGGGAGTGAGTGTACGGGGGGAGTGAGTGTACGGGGGGAGTGAGTGTAACAGGGAGTTGGAATTTCGATTGGATACCGAAGTAAAATTGGAGAGTATAGTGTAATAAATGGAGTGGAAAGTAGAGTGGCTAGTGGAGTGGATCGAGGATACTATAGTGGAGTTAAAATTGTATCGAAAGAATAGTGGATACTGGGGAGGAAATTGCAATGGAAAGTGAAGCGGATAGTGTAGATAAGAGATGAGCGTACATTCAAATAGAAAGTGAAGAGTACAGTGGATGGTGTGTGGATAGCGAAGTAGCATGTATAGAGAGAGGATAGTGGATTGAAATCATTGGCAAGTGAAGAGTGTTGTGGATAAAAATGATGGTGTGAGGGTGGGGTCGATCGTGGAGTAGAATATTTTTTTAACACAAACACTACGCTGTCCATACAAAATAACATATTGAGTTAAATGCTTGTTGGGCAAATAGAATATTAGAATTTCCTTACACAAATACGATTGATATTAGACCTAGAGGCTCCTGACTTTAAAATAAGAAATGAGAGTTCTTGCCCTTTCACTATCGAGTAGCTTGGATTGAATTTAACCAACGGAAGGGATATTTGCACAATTTCTATTGGAACAAAAATGCCTATTGACACTCTTTTATTACTTAAGGGCCTCTTTCTAATAACGGGGCGTATAGTTGCTTGAGGGTTCGATTTAATCGATCTACTCAATAGGTTTTTTATTGCCAAGTTTAGTACTATGAACACTAACGCTTAACATTCTTCACACTGATCAACTGGATCAGAGGCGTATGCAGAAAAATAAAATTAAGGTTTTGATGGGAATATTTAAATTTCAAAATAATTTTTATTTTACCAATAGACATATATTAATATGATCATGTCTTTCGAATATGTTTTCTAAAATCCGTAAATGAAGAGGTTAGGCAAAACACGTGTGCCTGGGGTGGGTGAATATCGCCCCTTTCATCTCAGAAAAGCTGTTCATCAACGTGGACATGGATCTGCCTCTGAATAAAATATATTGATTTTCGCTTTAAAACATCTTTAAAAATAATAAAATATATGTGACTGTAGAACGAATTATAAAATATGTTCAACTCTAAAAAGATTTATAAAATGTGTTTAAGTCTGAAAAGGTTTATTAAAAAAGTTGAATTGTAAGAAGATTTATTAAAAAGCAAAAAATTATTCAAATTTAGTTACGCACCAGCGACCCCCACCAACTATCCGTTTACACCCAGACCCCACCGTTTACGCCAGTATATCTTCAAATGGCCTAATACACTATACTTGTAGTAACACATACGCTAACTTGGGTACTTTCCTTACCAGTGTTGTAATAAATACATTTAAGGTAGGTTGCTTTCACTCGCAGGTAATGTGTAAAATATTGCACAACTTTATTTTGATTATGAAAGGTGTTTCTCTTATTCATTGTCACGTTATGTGTTGCTAAGAATTGATTAGGGTTAGGGTTAGGGTTAGGGTTATGTGTTGCTAAGAATTGATGCTTTTATGTGATGTTAGGGTTAGGGTTAGGGTTATGTGTGTGCTAAGAATTGATTAGGGTTAGGGTTAGGGTTAGGGTTATGTGTGTGCTAAGAATTGATGCTTTGCGTACTTTTATGTGATGTAACTATGAGCTGTTACGTCTTGTATTATGTAATTATGTAATGTCATGTAGCTAGGGACATATGATGTATTAAATGTATGTAATGTAATACCATGTAATAAGTCTTGTAATAAGCAGCATGAACTGTTATGCAAATATAAGTCATGCAATAAGCAGGATGTAATGTTATTTCATGTAATCAGTATCATGTAATATAATGTAATAACCCAAATCCTTTTTCTTACAAGAATTTTATCCGTTGTTACAGTGGCACAGATATCAACAGTACAAGACAAGCTAAAATGTGGAGTAAGCTGGCTGCAGTAACTGCCTTACTTATAGGGATATTCATTGGGTTATTGTTCTTTGATGACAATAAGCTAGGTAAGTGGACGTAAGTTTGGGGGCGTGCTGTTCATTGGGGACGTAAAAATGGGGTATGTGTCATTGTTAGTGGACGTAAAGTGGAGTATTTGTCATTTTTAGTGGAAGTAAAGTGAGTATGTCATTTTTAGTGGAAGTAAAGTGGAGTATTTGTAATTTTTAGTGGAAGTAAAGTGAGTATGTCATTTTTAGTGGAAGTAAAGTGGAGTATGTCATTTTTAGTGGAAGTAAAGTGAGTATGTCATTTTTAGTGGAAGTAAAGTGGAGTATGTCATTTTTAGTGGAAGTAAAGTGGAGTATGTCATTTTTAGTGGAAGTAAAGTGGAGTATGTCATTTTTAGTGGAAGTAAAGTGGAGTATGTCATTTTTAGTGGAAGTAAAGTGGAGTATGTCATTTTTAGTGGAAGTAAAGTGGAGTATGTCATTTTTAGTGGAAGTAAAGTGGAGTATGTCATTTTTAGTGGAAGTAAAGTGGGGTTTGTGTCGTTGTTAGCGGACGTAAAGGGGTGTACGGGTTATTTTTAGCGGACTTAAGTTGTTGGCATGCGCTGTGAGTTCGTGCTTAAGGAGGACGTTGTAACGGATAGTCGTCTAGGTGCAGGTCCCCTTCGTACGGCTACATAAGCAATATCAGAATCAGATCTGCGTTGCTTTATATTGTCCCCTACAATATCAGAGTCAGATCTCCGTTGCCTTATATTGTCCCCTACAATATCAGAGTCAGATCTCCGTTGCCTTATATTGTCCCCTACAATATCAGAGTCAGATCTCCGTTGCCTTATATTGGCCCCTACAATATCAGAGTCAGATCTCCGTTGCCTTATATTGTCCCCTACAATATCAGAGTCAGATCTCCGTTGCCTTATATTGTCCCCCTACAAGGCTGATGTGTTGTAAATCAGTATCAATCCACACAAAAAACACAAGACGGTTTGAATAATCAGTATTCTTTAATTATTTATATTCTGGGTCAAACACAGTCTACAATAATGACAAACCCAGTAACAATGGCCTTCAAGGTAGAAGAAAATAAACTCCTCTCCACAATACGAAGATGTCCACAAATCAACAAAATAATAATTCCTTCATTAAAAAAATAGTTTCTTGCTGCTCACAACAATAATTGCACACCACTTTTCAACGCCTGATTTTGTTTCAACACCGCCACGATCATACGTCATTGTTCATACGTCACAGCTCATACGTCACAGCTCATACGTCACAGCTCATACGTCACAGCTCATTCATACGTCACAGCGCATATGTCATTGCTCATACGTCATGCGTGGCTGAGTAAAATTGTTAGGATGTAAAGGGAGGTAAGTTAAGGACAACCATTATCGCTCACTCACACGACATCAAAATTAGACACAGAGCAACATCACGTGCTCTGAAGGTGACATACATGTGCTGTGACTAGTGTGCTTAAGGTAGGTATGTGTACTAGCGCAGTTGTAGGTTGATTGGAACCTATATATATCAAAGCTAACATTTGTTAAGACTTAATATAACACGTCAGCATAAAAATATAACAATATGACCTCCAGACCAAATATTATTTAACGATACCACATTTAAAATGAATGATCTCGCTCTAAGAATAGATTCATGACGTCTCTTCTGAATGGTCACCGGGTGAAATATGAAACTAACATTAATTTTAATTAAACTTTCATTGGTGTCTTAATATTTGAAATTAACGATGCTGCTCTTAAAACAGACCGCGGAGGAATTTCAAAACAGACCGCGGAGGGATTTCAAGACAGACCGCGGAGGGATTTCAAAATAGTCCGTGGATGGATTTCAAAATAGACCTTTAAGGGATTTCAAAACAGATCGCGGAGGGATTTTAAAACAGACAGCTGAAGGTTTTCAAAATAGATCGCGGAGGGATTTCTGTAGATTACCAACTAACATAGTCATTTATGAAAAAATATATAGCCTGCTTTTAACGGAATTATCATGGTTGCTTTAATATTTGTAGGTCCCCTAATCCATATTTTTTTAGATTTAGATAATAAAAAAATTTCCACTCGCTGCTGAATCTTTTCTTTTACTTTTGTTTTGCGTTCGCAATTGTTGAAATTGAAATGACAATTCTGTTTCCAGATACCATCAAAGGAAAAAGAGTTCTTGTGACAGGGGCGAGCACTGGGATTGGTGAACAGATTGCATACCATTATGCAAGATTGGGGGCTCATGTTGCTGTTACTGCAAGAAGGAAGGACGTTCTTAATCAGGTGACTGCAAGAAAAATATTTGAAAGCAAGATGTTCCCCCCTCCCACAAAAATAAAAAGAAAATAATAATTTTAAAATATTTAATAAAGTCAAATGACGCTCTACGTGAGAGGTTCAAGAATTGACACGAAACAACATAACACACAAACAAAGGTTAAATTATATATATTGAACTATAAGACACACAGAAACACAGGTTAAATGATCTATATAGACTTAAGACACACAGAAACACAGGTTAAATGATCTATATAGACTTACGACACACAGAAACACAGGTTAAATGAAATATATAGGTGTAATATGTAATGTGTGTGATGTTTAAACAGGTCATTGAGCGATGTAAAGAAGTAAGTCCACAAAACCTGACACACTTTGCCATAGCTGCCGATATGTCACAGTTTGATCAGACAAAAATTGTTATTGAGGTGAGTAGCCAAACAATTTACTTAGAAACTTGTTTCAGTAGTAAAATGAAGTAACCAAACAATTTACTTTCAAACTTGTTTCAGTAGTAAAATGAAGTAACCAAACAATTTCCATTTAAACTTGTTGCAGTAGTTTAATGAAGTTACCAAAACATAAATATAATATAATTGTGGCAATGGTTTAATGAATGACTTGAATATTCAATTTTTAATATTGAAAACTGCCCCACCCTCCCTTCAAAACCACCGAAACAACTATATTCATCATATCATATATATAAAAGTGAAACTTTGTGGGTTTGTGGGTTTTTTCCACAAAGGCTTTTACATGGATTGATGGATCTTGACCAAACTTGGCACATATATCTATCATTATCCAGAAGGAACTCTTAAAGGGCTGAGAACTTTTAATTACATTTCGTGTGGGGCCGGGGGCCCTGAATTAGTTTTTTTTCTTATATGAGCTATATAATATAAATATCAAGAGGCTTAATGCTCCTATATGAATGGATGGATCTTGACCAAACTTAGTACACGTACACTTGATTATCCATACTCAAATACTAAAAGGTACCGAACTCATAATATCCATTCCTCTGGGGCCCCGTTTCATTTTTCCTTATATAAGCTATATAAATATCCATAGGCTGAGACAACACTTTAGGTTCTATGTGAGTTGATGGATTATAGGCCTAGGGTGGTAGCAATACACTTCAGTGTCCGTACTGAAATATCGGTGGATTTAAAACTAATAATATCCAATCTAGAATTTTTCAGAAAGTTCGATAACTTTAAAACGCTATATCTATGCCATTATTCATTAGATTTTCATCGGACAAGTTTTAAATTTTAACGACATAACTTACCTGAATGATTTTTATAGGGCCCCATCTCAGGTAAAACTAATTCGGTACAATTATGGAATGGGCCTCCGGGGCCCCTCTTTTAACTTAAATGTACAACAGTTATAGAAATGCATTTATTTGTATATTTTTTGGTATTTGAATAATAAATACTTAGAAAACAGTTTTTACACAGTTTGAGGAGGATAATGCATTTAATCTAGAATGTTCCAGAAAGTTCTAAAAGTCAATAGGCTTAATACTCCTACATGGATGGATAGTTCTTGACCAAATTTTGCACATATATCAATCATTATCCGGAAGGATCTCTTAAGGGGTTATGAACTTTTTATGACATTCTGTTGGGGGCCGTGGGCCCAAAATGTCGTTTTTTTCCTATATAAGATATATAAATAAAAGTAAAAACAAGTGCTCCTACATGAGTGAATGGATCTTGACCAAACTTAGTACACATACACTTTGTTATCCATATTCAAATAGCAAAGGGTACTGAACTTATAACATTCATTTCTCTGGGGCCGGGGGCCCCATTTAATTGTTCCTTATATAAGCTATATATAAATATAAATAGGCTTAGATCGGTACCCCACCAGTATCGGGATCCGAGAGCTATCGTTATCCCGTTAGTATCGAGATACCACCGGGATCGGAATACCGACGGGATTCGGATGATACCGGAATTGGGATCCATATGATTCAATATCCCACAGGGAAACGGTATACTAACGGGAGCGGGAAACCGACGGGATTGGGAGACCACCGGGATCGGAATAATTATAAGGCTATAGACTGTTAAAGTTCCTTCGTTCCGAATGCTATCCCGGCAAATGGCCGGGTATATCCGCTAGTAGTCTATAAATACATGTCAATATTTATCAAGATAAAGGTGTATCTCTCATTGTATATGATTAACGATATTGAATTATGAATAAGCTATAGATCCCTTTAAAATAATATAACTTTTAAATGTTTTACCGTATTATTTAATGGCTTACTCTTTTTTTATTTCACAGGAAGCCATTACATTATTGGGTGGCCTTGACATTGTTGTACTTAACCATATTGCAAGCCTGCCTATCTCCGTCTTCACAGGCAGTCCAGAGAACTTAACCTCATTTGATCGTATCATAGATGTGAATTTTAAGTGAGTCAAAAATCATGTTTCTATAGATCTGTGTACCAGGTGTCAATTTTAGTCTGAAATAATTAGTGTTTTTTTTAAATAAATACATAAGTCTAGCTGTGCTATAAAAAGTAATTCTCATCAATATTAATGCATTATGATAATATAGCTTCTATAGTAATATAATCAGCATTAACACATCATGATGTATAGATACGGTAACATCATCATTATTCTTAATGCAGATGTTACTTTCTACTTGGATGGATTAAGCTGTTTTCTTCTTATCAACTTCTCATGAATTAATCACTCTTCCATTAACTTAGTATCTTCAATAAGACGAGGCAGACGAAGTTAGACATCACTATAATATTTATTCATCACCTGACATATTTCACCAATAATAATAAAATCTCCAATACTGGAGAAACGATAATATGTTGTCTAATTCCTCCACACATGTAATATCACAATTTCACTCGATGTTCTAAGATGGAAAAACTGGACCAAGGCTAGGGCCGTCCAGAAGTACATACTCCATATTCATTTTGCTCTCTCTCTCTCTCTCTCTCTCTCTCTCTCTCTCTCTCTCTCTCTCTCTCTCTCTCTCTGCGCATGACCTCATTTATCTAATTAACTTCCCGTACCTATTTTATTACCAAAAACAATACATTGTCCGAGATAAATTACTATGTCCACATTTGAGCTGTTACAGATACTATTGTGCTATCGTCAAAACTAATGAATTATTTCATATAGATCGCATAGTGCTGTACAATATTTTATTTGAAGTTTCATACGTTTTCGTATAAAAGCAATAATTTTAAATAAGTTATGCAAAGTAAACAAACAGTGTGAAGTACATTTTATAGCAAATGTATGTTGTTCATATGTATGTCAAAAGACCTTTGACCCAGTTAATAAAATGTAGGACATCACAGTGAGAATGAACATTTCTATTTTAATCATGTTGTTTATTTTCTGTGTTCAAATAAAGTTCAAATTGACTCTCAACATTTCTCTTTGACTTCCAGGTCGTATGTTTACTTGGCCTCTTACTCTCTACCTCAAATTATTGCAAACCATGGCAGTATTGTAGTCGTTAATAGTTTATTGGGTGAGTGGATGTGTCAGTATTGCAATCAATAGTTTATTGGGTGTGTACATGTGTCAGTATTGCAATCAATAGTTTATTTGGTGTGTACATATGTCAGTATTGTAGTTAATTGCGTATTAGGTGATTACATGTTTCAGTATTGCAATCAATAGTTATTTAGGGGAGTAAATTTGTCAGTATTGTATTTAATAGATAATTAGGTGAGTATTTCTGTCAGTATTGTAGTCAAATAGTTTATTAGGTGAGTACATGTCTCATTATTGTAGTCAATATATTATTGGGTGAGTACATGTCTCAGTATTGTAGTCAATATATTATTTAGTGAGTACATGTCTCAGTATTGTAGTCAATATATTATTTAGTGAGTACATGTCTCAGTATTGTAGTCAATATATTATTTAGTGAGTACATGTCTCAGTATTGTAGTCAATATATTATTTAGTGAGTACATGTCTCAGTATTTTAGTCAAATAGTCTATATTTTTTCTTGTCAATATTATAATGTGGACTCATTTTAACAAAAAGAAACCCATTGTGGAAGTTGGGTTTGGGGGGGGGGGGGGATAACACCATGAGTTTACCGCACCGGTAGACATCAACCCTAGCTACACCTCCGCCACTGGACAATTGTAGCTTTAAAATATATCTCATTTAGTAAGTGTCTAGTAAGTGTAACTTTTTAGCATACTTCATAATCTCTCCCATACATTCTCCATTACTATGTGGCACACTCTGCATTTGCTGTTTGTTACAGTTTGCATTGCTGTGTGGCACAGTTCACATCGCTGTTTGGCACAGTTTGCATTGCTATGTGGCACAGTCTGCATTGCCGTGTGGCACAGTCTGCATTGCTGCGTGGCAATCTGATAAAAACTCTTTCAGTTAGATGTTACTTGAGTAATGTTTAACAATAAAATTCGCGCTCAAAACTAGGTTCCTACATTAGTGAATTGTATCACTTGCTTGTATGACTTATTTCTGCACTGTGTGTATTAAGGGTATAGTTTTAAAGACTTATGGAAAGTCCAGGTACCAAAGTCCAGCACGTGCTCTATGTAACGACTAACATTATTTAAGAACAAGTTTATTCAAAAGTAGACTGAAAATAAATATATTTTTAATGAAACAGTGTAGCGTGTTTCACAATATGACCATTTGGGTTAGGGTTAGGTTTAGGGTTTCACAATATGACAGTTACAGGATTAAATGAACATGATTTATTTTGATGATTTTCACACATTGATTAATATGTTCAGTGACAATTGATTTTTATTATGAATGATTTGAACACAGGAAGAATTCCACATTCATTTCTTGGAAGCTATTCAGCATCCAAACATGCACTTCGTGGTTTCTTTGAGTCCTTGAGGAACCAGTTCACTCTTCTGAAACAAGATGTTGCTGTGACCATTTGTACATTGGGTTTCATAGGTAAGCTGTACTTTGGCTACCTTGTCTGTAACCTACATATTGATTGACAGCTGGCTGGCTACCTTGTCTGTAACCTACATATTGATTGAAAGTTGGCTGGCTACCTTGTCTGTACCCTACATATTGACTGATAATAGGCTACCATGTCCGCACCCTCAAACTGATTGACAGTACTACCTTGCAAACATCCTACACATTGACGGACAATTGGCTACTTTTTCTGCAACTTACAAATTGATTTTTGTTACTAATTTCGATAAGATTATCCCTTGTAATAATAGTTCTGTGTGTTTCTAGCTACTAGCAAATCAAATTATTTTCCTTAAGTAGCCATTCAAATTGTTTGGGACTACCTAGAAAAGTGTCAGGCTGATAATCATATGTTTGAACAGGTAGCTCATTAGTAGACACAGGTAAGCATTAAAAAGAATGGCCTAGATTTCTTAAAGATAGATGTGGCCATGATTTTAATGCATTCCTATGTCTACTATCACGCTACCTGTATACGGTATTTTGGTATACGTTACTCATGACCAGTTCCATGATTAAAATTTAGCATTAAAATAAAGTACTTTATCATTTTTTATATATATTCATCCTCTAGGAACAGAAAATGCAATAGAACAGCTGAAAAGCTGCACATTTGATAAAACTCTGGCTAATGTTAGTCCGGCATCACCTGTGGACACCGCCCTGGCCATCGTCACTGCAAACGCAAGGCGGCAAAGTGAGCTTTATTTCCCTTTCTGGTCAACATGGTCAGTTTCAATTTTGCGGAATCTTTTTCCTCAGACTGTAGATTGGATTATGCTGACTCTGCTATTTTGATAGTCTAAACGTCAAAACTTTAAGACGGTTCGAGTGGCTTCAAATACCTCAAGTAATTACTGTCATGAAAACCTCAAGTAATTACTGTCATGAAAACCTCAAGTAATTACTGTCATGAAAACCTCAAGTAATTACTATCATTAAAACCTCAAGTAATTACTGTCATGAAAACCTCAAGTAATTACTGTCATGAAAACCTCAAGTAATTACTGTCATGAAAACCTCAAGTAATTACTGTCATTAAAACCTCGTACAAGACTTCAGGAACAAAGCAGCTGTGTTCACAAGGTAACAAAATGTGATATTAGAAACAGTGGCATGTGTTTAATATATGATTGTTAATTTATATGATTGTTAATTTATATGATTCTTAGTGTATATGATTGTATTAGTGTTTCATAATATGACATTGACAGGATTAAATGAACAATATTTTTTGATGATTTTAACACATTGATTGATTTGTTCATGACAACTGATTCATATGATTGGTAGTTAATATGATTGTTAGTTAATATGATTGTTAATTAATTATGATTGTTAATTAATATGACTGTTAATTAATATGATTGTTAATTAATATGATTGTTAATTAATATGATTGTTAGTTTATATGATTGTTAATTAATATGATTGTTAGTTAATATGATTGTTAGTTAATATGATTGTTAGTTAATATGATTGTTAGTTAATATGATTTGTGGTTTAATATGACTGTTGGTTTTTACTTTATACTTTAAAAGATGTAAAATGTTCAATTAAATGTTGAAATAAATTACAACTGAGTGTGTTATAAAATGTTCAAAATGAAATAACTGCTTGGTTTCTCACACAGAAGACTTCTTTCCTCTGATGTAAGGGAAATAATCTTTAAGAAAGCTACAACCAAGGTGTTGTATACATTATGCTCTCCCTTGATCTCAAGTACTCTCAAATACTTTTTTTCTCAATAAAGTTTTTTTTTTTTTTTAAAGTATTTAGATCTTTTTTGGTGAAATCCAGGATTATTTTACTATAGAGATATAAGATGAAGAGATATAAAAGTTTAAAAGTATCAAGGTATAGAGGTATAAAGATATAGAGATACAGAGGTAAAAAAATGGTGATTTACAGATATAAAGATATAGAGATTTCTTATTCAATATCTGTATATACTATTAATAAATTGAATATTATTAAAAAAAGTTGTCAAATATTTCAAAAGAAATACTTGTGTTAAGATTAGATATTAATCCACACAAATTTTATTATAGACCAGCAAAACAATACAGCAATATTATCTGTAATCAAATAGAAGATACATGTTAAAAGCTGCAGAAAGATTAATTGAAATTAGTTTTAGCCAAATTAAAACACAATAAAATAGTATGTTAAGTTCATTATAAATGAACCCATGTATTGTGATTAACCTCATATCAGACTGATTCACTTTTATAAATGAACCCATGTATTGTGATTAACCTCATATCTGACCGATTCACTTTTTAGCTAAAATTATCAAGGCCAGGAGACTGTGATTTAGATCTATGAGAGTACCTCATGTTTGTCACTCACATATGAGAGTACCTCATGTTTGTCACTCACATATGAGAGTACCTCATGTTTGTCACTCACATATGAGAGTACCTCATGTTTGTCACTCACATATGAGAGTACCTCATGTTTGTCCCTCACATATGAGAGTACCTCATGTTTGTCCCTCACGTATGAGAGTACCTCATGTTTGTCCCTCACATATGAGAGTACCTCATGTTTGTCACTCACATATGAGAGTACCTCATGTTTGTCACTCACATATGAGAGTACCTCATGTTTGTCACTCACGTATGACAGTACCTCATGTTTGTCACACACATATGACAGTACCTCATGTTTGTCACACACATATGACATTACCTCATGTTTGTCACACACATATGACAGTACCTCATGTTTGTCACACACATATGACAGTACCTCATGTTTGTCACACACATATGACAGTACCTCATGTTTGTCACTCACATATGACAGTACCTCATGTTTGTCACACACATATGACAGTTACACATGTTTGTCACACACATATGACAGTACCTCATGTTTGTCACACACATATGACATTACCTCATGTTTGTTACACACATATGACAGTACCTCATGTTTGTCACACTCATATGACAGTACCTCATGTTTGTCACACACATATGACAGTACCTCATGTTTGTCACTCACATATGACAGTACCTCATGTTTGTCACTCACATATGACAGTACCTCCTGTTTGTCACACACATATGACAGTACCTCATGTTTGTAACTCACATAATACAGTACCTCGTGTTTGTCACTCACATATCACAGTACCTCATGTTTGTCACTCACATATGACCGTACCTCATGTTTGTCACACACATATGACAGTACCTCATGTTTGTCACTCACATAATACAGTACCTCGTGTTTGTCACTCACATATGAGAGTACCTCATGTTTGTCACTCACATAATACAGTACCTCATGTTTGTCACTCACATATGAGAGTACCTCATGTTTGTCACTCACATATGAGAGTACCTCATGTTTGTCACTCACATATGACAGTACCTCATGTTTGTCACTCACATATGAGAGTACCTCATGTTTGTCACTCACATATGAGAGTACCTCATGTTTGTCACACACATATGACAGTACCTCATGTTTGTCACACACATATGACAGTACCTCATGTTTGTCACACTCATATGACAGTACCTCATGTTTGTCACACACATATGACAGTACCTCATGTTTGTCACTCACATATGACTTACCTCATGTTTGTCACTCACATATGACAGTACCTCATGTTTGTCACACACATATGACAGTACCTCATGTTTGTCACTCACATAATACAGTACCTCGTGTTTGTCACTCACATATGACAGTACCTCATGTTTGTCACTCACATATGACAGTACCTCATGTTTGTCACACACATATGACAGTACCTCATGTTTGTCACTCACATAATACAGTACCTCGTGTTTGTCACTCACATATGAGAGTACCTCATGTTTGTCACTCACATATGACAGTACCTCATGTTTGTCACTCACATATGACAGTACCTCATGGTTTTCACTCACATATGACAGTACCTCATGTTTTTCACTCACATATGACAGTACCTCATGTTTTTCACTCACATATGACAGTACCTCATGTTTTTCACTCACATATGACAGTACCTCATGTTTGTCACACACATAATTTATTTTGCTTTTAAAATAAAAAGATACAGAAATCCAAATTGACTTAAGCTGAAAGATGAGTTTAAAAAACCCAAAAAACGACTTCCCTTGTCTTTTTTGTTACATCTTTTTGTGTGGATGAATCTGAACATTTAACCGACGGAGTTAATCAAATGATAAGTTCACAAAATGTGGACAGCGGTCATTTTTTTTTTTAATTTTTAAATTTGTATTTTAAAATATATATTTTAATTAATAATGCCAAGTTATTTGTTAGTTTCCCATTTGAACATATTCAGATGCTTCCATAATAATGAAATTTGTGAATGAATCTTTGAGAAAACCCGAAAAAGTAATTTTTTACAAATTAAATAGAAAAATGCAAGGAACGTGTTAGGCAAAGAGCTTTCTTCGGCAAACAAACAACAGTAGAAGCAATGTAAAACAGAAAATTTTAGCTGCAATTAGTAGTGTCCGAGAGGACACCAGGGGAATGTGATATAACATAAGTAGGTGAGAGCTCTAATACAGGCAAAATGGGTCAGAAGAGAGGAAAAGTAAGTCCACAGCGATGGGTTGCAACAGGGAGGGGGTGGAGAAAATGTTTAAAAAGTGAATGAGAAAATAGCATTCATGCTATAGGGTGTCAAGTTCCCATAAGTTTGGATCAGTTTGTTTTCCAAGTTCACCCTGTTTGGTGTGTTGGTACAAGATCCAATGACCGTGATAGCAATAAAATCCCTTGAGCGCTTGTGTTTAAAATAAGGCATATTCCTTAACTCATTTAACATTTCATTGTTAATCGCTAATAACTGAATGAACTAATTTTGTCTTCTATAAATATAAATATATCATGTATGATTTGGAATTATTTATTTTACAACTTCTCACAGCCATCACTAACATATTAAAGATATTTATAATTCAGAATTATTAGTTATCATTACATATCAGTATTATAAATAACCATTGCGAAACAGTGCTATTTTTTATAAGTTTTTTGTTTGTAATGAAAAGATTTTGAATGGAATAAAAGATGACATTTGACTCATTATTGTTTGAATTTAGATTATTTTAGAAATCGCTTAGTCTATATGATGTGTTTGTTACTAATGGTTTGTATGTAACGAGAGTTACTGTCCTAGTAACGAAAGTATGTATTCTGAGTCTTAATGATTAGCATTTAAATGAATGTTTATTCTGCCACTTATTAGTATAATGCGCATATTAATGGTATAGTGTTTATTCAAATAAGGGTGGGAACCCAAAAGCCAACTATGTGAACGAATGAAAGAACAAAGGCTCTTAAAAGATAATCATTATCTCCCATTTTTCTTGACAACGTTCAGGCCAGTAGTCTCATTTTGGTCTGTTAAGGTGTGTATGTGTGTGTGAATGAGTGTGTTTAGGGGGATGTCTGTGGGATATGTGTGTGAATGGTTGTGTGTAGTAATGTGTATGTGTGTGTGAAGTGTTGTGCGTGTATGTGTGTTAATTGGTTTGTGTTGGGGTGGGATGTGTGTGATGAACTGTTGGGCCTTCGATCAAAACTTAATTGAAGTCTGCAACACTAGGTGTGGTTGATAATAATTGACGAGACATAAAACATATAGATGTGGTCGTAATCAGTGTGGTGGCATCAAGTTTGATGAGACACATAACTATTAGATGTGGTTGTAATCAGTGTGGTGGCATCTAGTTTGATGAGACACATAACTATTAGATGTGGTTGTAATCAGTGTGGTGGCATCTAGTTTGATGAGACACATAACTATTAGATGTGGTCGTAATCAGTGTGGTGGCATCACGTTTGATGAGACACATAACTATTAGATGTGGTTGTAATCAGTGTGGTGGCATCTAGTTTGATGAGACACATAACTATTAGATGTGGTCGTAATCAGTGTGGTGGCATCACGTTTGATGAGACACATAACTATTAGACTGATGTGATAGCAATCATTGCTTAGCACTGTGTCAACACATCTATTTTTAATCACATTACTGATGTAAATTGTATGTCTTTTGTTACAATGTTTCTTTGTTGTATCGTATTGTTAGGACCACTTGGCCATGGCCATATGGTAGTGTGGTAACCTTGACGAGGGATTGCTATCACAAATGTTATTCAAATACTAAAGTACAGCTTGGTGACAGTAAAATGAATTCATTGAACAAATCATCAATTTGTCATAAAGAATGAATCAAACAAATTAACGGTTCTCAAACATTGTGTTGTGGGAAACTCTGAGTGCAACTCGTCAATGCTAAGTTGAATTTTAAGAAAAACACATTTTATGAACAGTACTGGTGATCTTTATCTGTGCACTATATCATTTATAAAAGATGGTTTTGTTACTTATCGTATTGTCATGAGCATTGAAGATCATAAATTCTTTTGGTATTAATAAATTGCTGTAGCTGTGTTCAATAGGCGCTCAAAATAAACTTCACAGAAGTTTGCATTATTTGGGATTCCTATAAGGTGCGTTACTTGAATGCATGTTTTGTCAAGTAGATGGAAATTTCGCGAATAGTCGCCATTATTTTTTCGTCCGCCATTGTTTGGCGGCAATGTTTGGCGGGTAATATCTTGTACATTATTAAGTTAAACACTGTATTCAAATAATTACTTTTTAAATTTAAACACGTAACAATGTAACAATGTGTGTAACAATGTAACAATGTGTGTAACAATGTAACAATGTAACAATGTAACAATTACAAAATGTAATGGGCCGCAATGTTTATATTTTATTTTTAAAAAAATGAATGTTGCAAAAAGTCACGTGCCTAATGATTGCCCGTCCTAGTGTTTAGCATCAGATCATTTAACATATGGACCAGTATGGAAACCACTCAACCATGCTACTCAATTAAAACCGTGAGAGTCGCTCCGACGAGAGCGTTCATTTGGTTTACAACGTCATCTCGCAGTGCAGTCCCACGATTTATTGGCTTTGCAACACCCCGCTGTGCAGCTGTGACTATTTGCACCAAATAAGCTCTAGGTAAGTGATGTATTCCCATGTCAAAGATCGAAAGAATACAGTAAGTGATGAAGTCTCGTGTCTAAAAGATTACAGTAAATGATGACGTCTTATGTCAAATCTCGAAAAAGTAAATTTAATAATGAATTCTCATCAGTGGCGTAGCTAGAGTGTTTGTGCGCCCGGGTACATCTGCACCCCCCCTGCCCCCCCTACGCTACGCCTCTTATTCTCATGTAGAGAATCGAAAAAATGACACAAAAGTTTAGCATTTTAACCTACTCCTTTTCATCTTTTTAAACACAGAGCGGTTCCCACCCACACAATCCTAGATAGGATTTATTTTCCTTGTTTCTTGGCGTTCACTAGTCTCCAATAATAACTAATGATTTCCTATTCCATCTTAATGCTGTACAGCAAAAAATTATAGTGATACATTCTTTAAGATATTGGTATGTACATATTCAGAGGCGTAGCTAGAGTGTTTGGTGCCCGGAGCAAGATTTTTTAAGAGCCTCCCTTTCTTTTTTTCAAATCTCAAACCCATTCTTTATCAATAAAATAATATCAAAGTACATTTTAGCGCCCCTAACTAGTCTGCCCCCCCCCCTGCACCCCTTAGTTACATGATTAATGATTATAGAGATTATGTTTAGATATATCCATAACTGACAGAATGATTATTGATATATTCATAACTGACAGAATGATCATATAGATAATGTACAGATACATTACTAAAAGATTAAGTTAGTAAATAGCTGAATGTATGTATAAATAATAATTGTATTTTTTAGATCACCAGACAAGCCGCCATGACAAAGTCCACCCTTACATTGTCCATTGTGCTGCTAGTGATTATGTCCACCTCTAACACAGGTAAAGGTAAACGGTATTTTATTGAATTGTGAGTTAAACTCATTTCAGATTGCTCCTCTTCTGAAATCCAGACTCTTACATTTTGTGTCATTTGCACGAGGCGGGTTACATTCACCTGCCACTTACATTTCTGTGTTTGTTTTTAAAAAGTAGTTCACATTTGTATCGTCTTAAACTAAAAAAAAAAAGTATTTAATTATTTTTTTTAAAATGATGTACATTTGGTGTTTCTCAAGTCAAGCAAGGAATGGACTGCAGTGCAAGTATAAAAGAAATATAGTAATATTGTAACATTTCTGTTTACAGGGATTATCCCTTCTCGAATCATGATTATTATACAAAGCATTCGCATATCAAAGCGATTATTACCAATAATACATAATTAAACATGTGATAATTGGTTGCACCACTTTAAAAATTTAGGGTACTCTTTAGAAAAGGGGTGGGGGGTGGGGAGGTAATGGCCGCTACCCCTATTTCTCCGAAATAGGCGCCGCCTTTTCAAAGATATAACTTTTTTTTCCTTTCGTGGAAAACGAAATTTTTGGAGTCAAACTATTTTTTAAATTAATTAAAAATATTTTTCAGTGTAATTTCTGAAACCAAGAAGCAACTACTGACAATGATATTAAGTGACAATGATATTAAGTGACAATGATATTAAGTGACAATGATATTAAGTGACAATGATATTAAGTGACAATGATATTAAGTGACAATGATATTAAGTGACAATGATATTTTAAATGACAATGATATTAAGTGACAATGATATTAAGTGACAATGATATTAAGTGACAATGATATTAAGTGACAATGATATTAACTGACAATGATATTAAGCGGCAACTCTATGCCACGTGACCCCAATGTGCCGTTCTTAAATTGTAGCACACATCAGGGGGGAATGACACTATGTGCTGCAACACATTGTTCGGGGCGTCATTTCAGGTGATTTCGGGGGTGGGGGAAGGAGAGGGGGCACAACCAAAAACTGTATCGGCTTATTAAGTCATTTACTTGAGGTGCAACAGTACATAGTAATTTCAATTTTAAATAAGACCTACAAATTCAATGAGGGGACAAATGCCCCACCCTGCACCACCAAAAAACCGTCCCTGACACTATTGTGGCGCGAAATGATACCAGGTGTGCCGCGCTATAGCCTCTGAGAGAACGAAAGCCACAGCGAAAATGTACTCACATAAATATAGTAAATTATTGTTCTAAAAGAAACATCAGTTGGTCATTTTAAATGATTGGAAACTCTGCTATAAGAGAAACGTGTCGAGTAAAGACAGACAAATAAAGTGATTCAGTATAATCTATTGTATAACCCAGGGGTGGGCAAACTTTTGGTGCGGAGGGCCACATTGACAAAGTTAAAGCTATTGGGGGGCAGCATGTTATTATGTCCAATTTTTAAATATCGATAAACATTTCCCTACATTAAAATCGGTAGTTTCGCATTTTAGCATTACATGACAAAGGTCAAGGACTGTTTTAAAAAATAGAAAATTAGAAAGAAATTTGATCAAAAATGTTTTAAAAATCATAACGGTGCATGAAATTCTGTAATATTCAACAAAATAACTTAAAAACATAGTAATTTTTTTACATTTCTAAATGCCTTCGAGGGCCACATAATATCAGTTGCCGGGCCGCATGCGGCCCGCGGGCCGCATGCGGCCCGCGGGCCGTAGTTTGCCCACCCCTGGTATAACCTAATAAGTAAAAACTGAGCTCTGGCGAAGAACAAAGAGAAAGGCATAACCTGGGATGAATTCTTTTGTAGGTAGATAACGGCATAATGACGGTTACAAAAGCTGTACGTTGAAGCTTAAATAACGTTGAAATCCAACGTGCGTCTTGTAAACGTATTGTGGCAGAGTGACTAGATTATAGCAACACAAATATCCACCCAGCCTAGTGAAGAACTCAATCCGTAGGTTGCATATCTCTGTGATCTTTATAAGTCCATTATTTAATATAACAAATACACATTAAATGTATATAATGTTTGTCCTATAACATAACTTTGGTATTTAATCCCTTCAAAATGGACCCGGACACGCAGCGCCGCCATTCGAACCCGTGTACCATTAGGCTCAATGCTATTCGGATGCCATTTGTGGTAGTTTATTTTAGTAAAACTGAAGAATTAAGATTACAAACGTATAGTCCATTCAATTATCTTTCATTTGATACCTCATTTGGTCTTACAAACCCAACAATAATATTTTAAATCGTTTTTTAATCCCAACATCTCAAATCTGTTACCCGTGTACCTATAGCCACTTCGTTATTTTATCGTGTGCACATAACCATTTTCTCAGGTGCGGCGGAAGTCCCCGAGTGCCCCCTCGTGTGTTCCACCCTCTGGAGCCCTCTCTGTGCAAGTGATGGGAATACCTACTCCAACGACTGCGCCCTACTTGGAGTCAACTGTATGAGACCCGCTAACGGTCAGATTCAGAAGGTGTCTTCTGGGCGCTGTGGGGAGACAGAAACCCCTTTGACTCCAACAGAACAGCCAGCTGCATAGACGACCACTGCCCATAATTAAAGTTATAATTGTTATTTTAATCACAATCACTTTCCTTTTAATTTAAAAATTTTCTGAAGTCATCAACGAGACTGTTTTATAGAAAATCAAAACAATCTGAGTGTGAGCAAGTTTTGCAGTCCATTTTAAGAAATGGTCTTTGGGGGGTAGTTGCCTTCTCGGGAACCCAACAATTCCAGCCCTTGCATAGACCCAAAACTTCTAGCCCTTGCATAGACCCAAAACTTCTAGCCCTTGCATAGACCCAACAATTCTAGCCCTTGCATAGACCCAACAATTCTAGCCCTTGCATAGACCCAACAATTCTAGCCCTTGCATAGACCCAACAATTCTAGCCCTTGCAGAGACCCAACAATTCTAACCCTTGCATAGACCTAAAACTTCTAGCCCTTGCATAGACCCAAAACTTCTAGCCCTTGCATAGACCCAACAATTCTAGCCCTTGCATAGACCCAACAATTCTAGCCCTTGCATAGACCCAACAATTCTAGCCCTTGCATAGACCCAACAATTCTAACCCTTGCATAGACCCAACAATTCTAACCCTTGCATAGACCCAAAACTTCTAGCCCTTGCATAGACCCAACAATTCTAGACCTTGCATAGACCCAACAATTCTAACCCTTGCATAGACCCAACAATTCTAGCCCTTGCATAGACCCAACAATTCTAACCCTTGCATAGACCCAACAATTCTAACCCTTGCATAGACCCAAAACTTCTAGCCCTTGCATAGACCCAACAATTCTAGCCCTTGCATCAACAATTTTAGAATCCAATCGATGTAATGAATATATCTTAATTCAGTTCTCTATAATATGATTGTTTTAAATAAATCAAATATTGTGTAACATATATATAAGTACAAAATATTCAGAATGAAATAACAAAAATCCCATATTTTCCTGGAATTTATTTGGGATAATCTTTTCATGATTGGCAACATATTTATTTTAGAAGTTAATGTTTTTCTCTGTATGTCTTGTTTGAAAAAGTGAATAAAATAACTCAAACAAAAATGTGTTGTCGATATGATAATATGATGACATTTCTTTATTTACCGTAGATATTCTCTATTTTAATTGCAGTTATCATGAGGAGTTTATTCTAGCAACGTATTAGTCCATGCTGTACTGCATTCTACACTTGTTGTGCTACAGTCTACAATTATGTGCTACAGTCTACATTTCTGTGCAATAATCAAACTTTATTGTGATTTAAATTCAATACAATTTTCAGTGTTTCATATAATGCCACACAGCAACATAATGCCACGCAACAACATAATGCCACACAGCCACATAATGTCACACAGCTACATAATGCTACACAATGCTACACATCAACGTTCTTAAACCGTACAACTGCCACCCACCGACGTACTAAAACAGTTACAGACATATTATTTTAAATGTACGACCCAAACATTTAAACATAGGAAGGTACATACATTTGCTAATTGATACATATTCTGTTAAATGAATGAATTGTACATGAATTAAAAAAATGATTAGCTAAATGGCTTAGGAAGAAGGAAGAGGCGTATTCTAGTGGCGTAGGAAAGAGGGCTGGGGGTGAGCCTTTTTTTTCTTTATGTGGAGTGGGCATTTTCAGCCCTATCCGTAGTTTTTTTTTCGTAGAAGTGTGCGTCATAAGTCTCGGCCCTACCCTGGTGGTTTAATGCCCCCCCCCCCCTCAACCATTTTCCACCAACCATTGCTCACTCCCTAATCTTGCATCTATTACCTTTAAACAAAGTTTTGAATCATGATGACCCTAGTCTTATCGCACTAAGTGACATGATGGAAGTAGGTCATAGCACATTGTGTGCAAAGGTATGCTGTTGATCATAACACACTGTGAATTCGTGGAGCCTGTGTACTCTCGCAACCAAAACTGTTTCTCTAAAATACTCATAAAAGAAGTGCAATGGCGTAATTGTCTTCGACTTTCTGGAAGTGATTCACCCTTTGGTACTGACAAATCCTAGGTATTGATTAACTTGATTAACACAAGACAACTTCACAGGTCGTAAGTAGTAAGTCGTAAGCAGGGTGTCTTTCACACATATCTCCGGGGGGGGGGGGGGAAGTCCCGGGGAAAGGCAAGAGCCCCTCTCCACCGGAGCAAAATATATACAACAATATAAAGATTTTATTTTTTAAATTAAAAACGACTAAATTGTTTTTGTAAAACATTTTTAAAAACATTAGTATCTTGTTCCAATTAGCCGATTACAATTAGTGGAATCTATGAAATATCGCTACACACGATATATTCGATGATCTGTATATTTAAGGTTCATCTTGTTAAAGGCGTATTGTTATCGATTATAATTATCGCACTGGCCACTCCAGATTTTAAGCCGACATCTTACTTCCTGTAGTTCGCATAATATATCGGATCGGTATCTTTATTTTTTTTACAACTTCAAAAGTTTAAAATTTTAATAACACTGCATTTCATTACCTTCATATCAATATAATTGTCTACAATTTTAATAATAGTTCTTGCTAGTATCAAACATGAGCAATCTATTTTCAAATTTTATGTCATCGTCAAAAGCTTTCTTTCAAAGTAGGGATAGGTGATAATTGTGACTTGTATGTTGTTGGCATTATTCTTAAAAAAATAAACAAATTTAATCGAATACATGTGACATGTGCCATGAGTGATATAAAATGGAAACTTTAAAAAATGAGATAATTTTTTTTTTCTAATTAAGGATTTAACAGGCGCATACAAAAAGCTAACATTTCATCAAATTTTCTATTGAAAGCGTTTGTTTTCTTTTAATTTGATACTTTTGTGACAATGTTTCCTGCAAACAGAGATTTAAAAAATATGTAGACTATATTTATTATACCCTACCTGTTTGCACACATTTTTTATTATATTAATTAATATTTTTTTCTAAATGGGAATCAGAAAGCTAACAAAAAAAAAACAAAAAAAAAAGAACGAAATATTTTTGCGAACTAGCATTTTGATCGTGAAATCTATTTTAAAAATGTGTGGTACTAGTGTCGGAAAAAATGCTTATTCCTAATTTGTTCAACTTAAAAATAAATATTTTGTGGATTTAAGGTATATCTAAGAGGTAATTTGTAATTTATCTGAAAAAAAGTTAAATTATTTTGAAATGACATATAAACATTTAAATCAACTGATATTTGGGAAATATGTACTTTATTTGCATATGCTTAAATTTAGATGAAATCCAACATTAATAAATATATAAATTCTTTTGTAAACACCTCATGTCTTCTTAAAATAGAGATGTCGTTCGTTTCGATTTATAAAAAAAATTACCAGTTTTCAAAAGACTACATTTTTTTTAGACCTTTCAAATTTGTTTAGAGCATGTTTGTTGTTTGTTTGTTTGTTGTTTGTTTGTTGTTTGTTTGTTTGTTTGTTGTTTGTTTGTTTGTTTGTTGTTTGTTTTTTGTCTGTTTGTTTGTTGTTTGTTTGTTTGTTGTTTGTTTGTTTTTTGTTTGTTTGTTTGTTGTTTGTTTGTTTGTTTGTTGTTTGTTTGTTTGTTGTTTGTTTGTTTGTTTGTTGTTTGTTTGTTGTTTGTTTGTTGTTTGTTTGTTTTCTTTTTGACCCTGGTAAAATTTGGACATATTTAGAAAAGGTCGAATTATTATAAGTAAGGTGTTTGGTTTTTTTCCATTTTCGTCCAGCATATAAAGTAACGAAGTGGCTATAGGTACACGAGTACCTACAGGTGCAGCCATAAAATAACGAAGTGGCTATAGGTACACGGGTACCTATAGGTGCAGCCATAAAATAACGAAGTGGCTATAGGTACACGGGTACCTATAGGTGCAGCCATAAATAACGAAGTGGCTATAGGTACACGGGTACATATAGGTGCAGCCATAAAATAACGAAGTGGCTATAGGTACACGGGTAAATCTAGGTGCAGCCATAACATAATGTTTGCAGTGATTTTTAGTGATGGGACCCTTTTTAATTATTATTTTTTTATGTGTTGAAAATTCATTTATTTATTAAGTAGCTACCCCCCCCCCCCAAATAATGTAAATAAAAAAATAAAAGCCACATTACTTTTTTTTAGTAATATAAAATTTCGTTTGCATAACACAAGCAGGTCAAGCACTATTTTCTCCCCACCCCCACCCCCCACCCATCTTTTCCACCTGCATTGTAAGATGATAATTCAGAAAATACCCTCATACCATCTTTAAACTTCTAAGATATCCGAGGCACCCAGCATCATAAGGGTTACTGGGCGAACACGATGCTTTTACGGTCAAGTGACACCCACATTTTTAGACTAGGATCTCTTCAGTTACTCTCCAATTAAGTGCAGAATGTTGCAAAACTAAATTCAAATATGTGATAAAATGCATTCTTGTAATTAAAATTTATCAAAATTTTTCTGGAGACTCTAAAGATTTAATAAGCGATATTAAGCTGGGGCAAAAACGTGACCTCAAGGGGGACTCAACTGGAATGCATATAGTTTACGTCCCAGTGGTGACGTAATTTAATATGTCTTTGATAATTAGTATGGCTAATTTTGCCATTATCCCACCCAAAATTTTAAAATGCCCCCTTCAAATTGCATGAAAGAATTAACAAATTCAAGTATGCACCAAAATGCACCCTTGCATTTTGAGTTTACCCGACTGTCTTTAGCACCCTAAATTTCTGCACCCCCTCACTCTCGCTGATCAATGTTACACTATGGGGTTGATTATAAGATTATAAGATTATGCCAAATGATTACTCAGGGGTACGCCACAAACTGAGTGAATTCAGTTTATGTGTGGCACTGGGCGCCATAATGCCTCTAACAAAACCTTAAAAAAGTCCTACCCCGTTTAAAAAATTAAATAGAAAAATTGAATTCAAGTGTACTCAAAATTACACCCGTTGATTTTGGAATAATAAAAAAAAATTCTAGAGAGTAGGCTCCCCAAGCGCCTCCACCATTCAAAATTCATCGGCGCCCTCAATCTCCAACCTACTTCCCTATGAAAATAATCGCCAATTAAATACAATCAAATACCATTCTGCTTCCCTCCCGCTAGTCTAGCACCCCGGGCAATGTGCCCCATCTGCCACCCCTTTGCTACAATGTATAGATGGGATACACGTATAGATGTTGTACAATGTAAAGAGGGGATACAATGTATAGATGGGATATAACGTCCTACTTGTGTCACAGCTGTGGATCAGCCATAGTGTGCTAGTCTAGGATTGAAAGTTAACATGCTATGGCTTGTATTTTATAGTTGAATGCTTGTTAAGTTATTATACATATGATGTATTACACTATACGAATTATGACTGTTTTATTACAGCGTATGTATTATAGGTGTATTACAATGTATTTATTAAGGCTGGTGTATTACAGTATATGTATTGTGGTATTTGAAATTTAGCTGGGGCAACAGTTCAAAATCATTTTTTTAAATGTGTTACCTAATTGTTGGTTTGAGTTATAATGCAACATAGTTGAATATTTTGTTGTATTCCACACGTACTAGTGAAATAGAAATTATTTTTATTTTAATTGTTGGAACGTTCCTTTTGCTTTTGTCTTGACTGAAGGTGTAGATAAGTAGAAGACTTGATCAGGGCCATAATGTAAAAAATCCACGAGAATCCCTAATTACCGCTAAATCAGACATTTTTCTCTAACACGTGGTTCACGCTGTCAGTGTGTGAGAGAAATGGGGAATTTTTGGCCTGTCACGTGACAAGACACTCGCACGCTGTAGATAGAGGTGGCGTAAATGTACCGCTTATTATACATATTGTATATGGGGGTAGCTGAAATAGTTTCAAAATAATACTGAATAACTTGTAAACATGCAGAGGCGTAGCTAGAGTGTTTGGCGCCCGGGGACAAGATTCGCGCTAGGGGACAAGATTCGCGCCAGGGGACAAGATTCAATTTATAGCGCCCTCTTTTCCTTTTGTCAACTCTCAAACCCATTATTTTCATCAATAAAATAATACCAAAGCATATTTTGGCACCCCTAACTAGCTGGCACCCGGGTACATCTGTACCCCCTGCCCCTCATACGCTACGCTTCTGTAAACATGTGATTTTGTTTTCTGTATATACGCCACGACACTGCTGCGGCCAAGGCCATGGCCTAGATTGGCCTAGTGGAAGATTGCGCCTCGGTGTTACAATCCCTACGACCCCCCCTCCCCCCCACACACACACATTTTACAGGGGGATAACTCGCGTGAAATACATTTTTTTATTGAAAAATAAATTAACAATTTCACATGCTCATTTATTTAGAGGGTAAGGGGCATAGAATTATGTTCTTTTGTTCTAGGGCAATGGGTGCAAAAGTAAGTTCTTTTTGATCTAGGGCAATGGGTGCAAAAGTAGTTCTTTTTGATCTAGGGCAGTGGGTGCAAAAGTAAGTTCTTTTTCTTCAGGCGTAGGCGTAGATAAGTGTAAATCCGGCCATTGGCGTGTTGATGTTAAAAATGTAATAACAGTTTGATGCAAGTTTTATCAGTGTCACTTGACTGAATGTGTAGATGGAGACTGAATGTGTAGAGTGAGACTGAATGTGTAGAG
Source organism: Omphiscola glabra (assembly GCA_964017045.1). Taxonomy (NCBI): domain Eukaryota; kingdom Metazoa; phylum Mollusca; class Gastropoda; family Lymnaeidae; genus Omphiscola; species Omphiscola glabra. The sequence goes on from OZ024811.1 coordinate 301,108, forward strand.
TGAGACTGAATGTGTAGAGTGAGACTGAATGTGTAGAGTGAGAATGAATGTGTAGAGTGAAACTGAATGTGTACAGTGAAACTGAATGTGTACAGTGAAACTAAATGTGTGGAGTGAAACTGAATGTGTAGAGTGAGACTGAATGTGTAGAGTGAGACTGAATGTGTAGAGTGAGACTGAATGTGTAGATGGAGACTGAATGTGTAGAGTGAGACTGAATGTGTAGAGTGAGACTGAATGTGTAGATGGAGACTGAATGTGTAGAGTGAGACTGAATGTGTAGAGTAAGACTGAATGTGTAGATGGAGACTGAATGTGTAGAGTGAGACTGAATGTGTAGAGTGAGACTGAATGTGTAGATGGAGACTGAATGTGTAGAGTGAGACTGAATGTGTAGAGTGAGACTGAATGTGTAGAGTGAGACTGAATGTGTAGAGTGAAACTGAATGTGTACAGTGAAACTGAATGTGTACAGTGAAACTAAATGTGTGGAGTGAAACTGAATGTGTAGAGTGAGACTGAATGTGTAGAGTGAGACTGAATGTGTAGAGTGAGACTGAATGTGTAGAGTGAGACTGAATGTGTAGAGTGAGACTGAATGTGTAGAGTGAGACTGAATGTGTACAGTGAAACTGAATGTGTACAGTGAAACTAAATGTGTGGAGTGAAACTGAATGTGTAGAGTGAGACTGAATGTGTACAGTGAAACTGAATGTGTAGAGTGATGGCTACTTATTTATATTACTATATATAACAACCGTTTATTACAGATATAAATAAACTGTATAAATATGTCCTCGTCACCTAAAATTGGTATGGAGCCACAATCAGACTTGGTTCAAGAAACTAGAAAACATCAAGGTATGTTAGAACAGTTATAGAACTAGGGTATGTTAGAACAGTTACAGTGCTAGGGTGTGTTAGAACAATTTCAGTACGAGGGTATGTTAGAACAGTTACAGTTCTAGGGTATTTTAGAACAGTTTCAGTCCTAGGGTATGTCAGAACAATTTCAGAACTAGGGTATGTTAGAACAGTTACAGTGCTATTGTATGTTAGAACAGTTTCAGTGCTAGCGTATGTCAGAACAGTTACAGTGCTAGGGTATTTTAGAACAGTTTCAGTCCTAGGGTATGTCAGAACAATTTCAGAACTAGGGTATGTTAGAACAGTTACTATGCTAGTGTATGTTAGAACAGTTTCAGTGCTAGCGTATGTCAGAACAGTTTCAGTACTATGGTATAATAGAACAGTTTCAGTACTATGGTATAATAGAACAGTTTCAGTACTAGGGTATGTTAGAACAGTTTCAGTACTAGGGTATTTTAGAACAGTTACAGTACTAGGTTGTGTTAGAACAGTTACAGTGCTAAGGTATTTTATAGCAGTTTCAGTACTAGGGTATGTTAGAACAATTTAAGTACTAGGGTATGTTAGAACAGTTTCAGTACTAAGGTATGTTAGAACAGTTTCAGTATTAGGGTATGTCAGAACAATTTAAGTACTTGGGTGTGTAAGAAAAGTTACAGTGCCAGGGTATGTAAGTACAGTTTAAGTACCTGTGTATGTAAGAACAGTTACAGTACTGGGATGAATTGTAAAGAGCCTAATTCTTGTGAAGAGTCCAACTTCTGTGTTTCATTCTAACAGATCAATCAGGGAAATCAATTTATACGTCTTGATTACAATAGCTAAGCACGATCATTTTTTTTTCTTTTTTTTTCAAAAAAATAAAAAATTAAAATCGTGTTTTCTTACAATAATGGTTCAAAATACTTCAATAAACATTAAGGTACTCCAGATCTTTTAATCAATTTTAAATTTATTTTAACAAAGATTTAACTTGAACTGCATTGCCGAGATAGCAAGAATTTTAAGTTATTTCAATAAAGATTAAACCGAATTTCTTAACCTGAACTGCATTGCCAGGACGTCATGAATGTGAAGTAAACTTTGGCACAGAAGCAGACCTTCAGCAACACAAAACACGCTGTACCAAGAACCCTGGCCACCAGCAGTTCATCCCAGTCAATGACTTCACCATCTCACACCTACCCGCCAGGTACCAGGATGCTCAAATTGTGGACGTCATTCAACTGATATCCCGGCTGACGGTCCTCCTGACGGTGTCACACATCAGCAATGACAGACCGGAGTTATTTCCCTTCACGGATATACCATATCCGTTTTTCAAATCTCGCGGCAGCCATATTTTTTCTCGCACCGGGACAGGAAAGTGCGTTGATTTTTATAAACGAACGGACGTCAACAACGAACCGTGTAAGTGTAAGATTTGTAAGACGTCAGGCAAACCAGTGATGACGTGGGCTGCGATCATCATTCACACGGCCACACATGTCGTTTTTGATGAGAAGGAGGCCGAACACACGTCATGTCGACTTTTCTACGACATAGACTCGGACCAAGGTTTGAATCTTGATGTTGTAGGTGTTGTGGGGAAGAAGGCCGATGTTTCTGGAGACAGATGCTTGTTAACCTGTGCAACTCACGACCTGACGTTAGTTGACTCGCTTTGGAGGACAGCTAGATCCTACCGTGACCTTTTCAGGCAGGTGACCGATAAGTTCAAGGATGTCAATGACGAGAACAGGATGACGGTTATTGTATCCCACCCGCATGGCTGTTCAAAGCAAGTGACCATCGGAGAATGGACTCAGATAACTCTGGGGTCAACAGATCGCAGGACTGTACAGTTCACGTACACAACGGACACATGCCCTGGCAGCAGCGGGGCAACTGTGTTTATATTAGGTCAGGGCAACGAATGGTGGAGTCACACACACAGTGGAGCAAGCTCTAGTGGCAATATTAGCTCCACTATCTATATTTAATAAATGACTGCACGAGCCAAGAAATCCGGTAAATCTTAGAAATAGATTCTTTGAGGTTGTTAATGAATATTTCATTAATTTTGTATTATGCTATTACATATTGTGTTATTTTATGTTGTTGTTAGCACATTAATTAAAGCCAATTTTACTTGACTTTAAACAAACAAATATTAATTGAACCTATTGTCTTAGTTAATATGAACACCCTACCAGCAGTCAAACAACAGCCAGTGATCATGAGAATTTGAGATCGCTGTCTGATATATTTTGTTGCCACCCTCTCGCCAGAGAGAGACCACTGCATCAAAGAGAGACCACTGCACCAAAGAGAGACCACTGCACCAAAGAGAGACCACTGCACCAAAGAGAGACCACTGCGCCAAAGAGATACCACTGCGCCAAAGAGAGACCACTGCGCCAAAGAGATACCACGTGAGCCCTCTTATGCGACCGTACATGTGACAGGATATCAAATAGTTTCTTTTTTTTTTAGTACGTGAGCACTCTCACTATTTTAATTGTACAATAAACACTCAGTTACATATTAATAATACTTCGCTAAACACTCAGTTATATATTAATAATACTTCGCTAAACACTCAGTTACATATTAATAATACTTCGCTTAACACTCAGTTACATATTAATAATACTTCGCTAAACACTCAGTTATATATTAATAATACTTCGCTAAACACTCAGTTATATATTAATAATACTTCGCTAAACACTCAGTTATATATTAATAATACTTCGCTAAACACTCAGTTATATATTAATAATACTTCGCTAAACACTCAGTTATATATTAATAATACTTCGCTAAACACTCAGTTATATATTAATAATACTTCGCTAAACACTCAGTTATATATTAATAATACTTCGCTAAACACACAGTTATATATTAATAATACTTCGCTAAACACACAGTTATATATTAATACTGGTCTGAACGCTCTGTTCTATTACAAAATCATTAAAATTTAACATCTAGTTACGTGAGGAGACATGGCTTCGGGTCGATTGATTTTAATTAAAATTTTAAAAATCTCTCTACAAACTGAAAGTAATTATTTAAATTGTGCGATTAATTTTAATCTATCATTATAATTGTAAACATTCCTTTTCTTCTTATTTTTATTATGTTTTTCGCCATCAATAACTATTTCTTCTTATTCTTCTTCATTATTTTCATCACCAGCATGGCTTTTTCTTCTTTTTACTGTTCATTGTCTTCATAGCAACTATCGCTATATCTTATTATTGTTATTATGAGCATCATGTCTATTTCTTCTTATCATTTCTGTTGTGTTCGTCACCAACGTGGCTATTTGAGATGATTCTTTTTTTTCATTGTTCTGTATTTCATTACAAATAGATTAAAGACTTTTGAATCTATTTCTATTTGTGTAATCATTTAACACGTGTGGGACATTCTGAGGGTCTTGATTTAGAAAAGTAGGTCAAAGGTCAGAGAACTAGGCTTGCTCTTTCATGATAATCTACCCATAATTCAATCTTACTTTACCTCTCATACCATACTTTACATGACCATCTCGTAAACCTTTGAATTGAGTGTCATTGTTGAAGTTAGGTTTAGGGCTGTTTAGTTAGGGTTAGGACTATTTGCTTAGGGTTAGGACTATTTGGTGGTTAGGGTTAGGACTGTTTGGTTAGGGTTAGGACTATTTGGTTAGGGTTAGGACTATTTGGTTAGGGTTAGGACTGTTTGGTTAGGTTTAGGACTGTTTGGTTTGGGTTAGGACTATTTGGTTAGGGTTAGGACTATTTGGTTAGGATTAGGACTGTTTGGTTAGGGTTAGGACTACTTGGTTAGGGTTAGGACTGTTTGGTTAGGGTAAGGACTATTTGGTTAGGGTTAGGACTATTTGGTTAGGGTTAGGACTATTTGGTTAGGGTTAGGACTATTTGGTTAGGGTTAGGACTATTTGGTTAGGGTTAGGACTATTTGGTTAGGGTTAGGACTATTTGGTTAGGGTTATGACTGTTTGGTTAGGGTTAGGACTATTTGGTTAGGGTTAGGACTATTTGGTTAGGGTTAGGACTATTTGGTTAGGGTTAGGACTATTTGGTTAGGGTTAGGACTGTTTGGTTAGGGTTAGGACTGTTTAAGTAATGGAAATACCAGTGGGAAGAGGCTGGTTAGCAATGACCAATTTGTTCAATTATAAATTTATAAATATTTGCAAGCATCAAGGAAAATATCTAGAACATTTTTTTCAACGCCAAGCAGTTTTAATTTCAGGAAGTAAATAACCCCCCCCCCCCCCCCTGGTTGGAGAGTAAATGCAATTAAACGTTGAATCCTTTAGAACAGTGGCCGTGGATGAAGTGGAGCTGGATTGTGGCGTCTAGCGGAAACGTGACCTTTGAACTTAGTTAACATCCGTGACGTATGATGGTCTCATAATAATTCCTGTGGAAATGATAACCTTAAAATTGCGTCTGAAATCAAATCCGCACGTGGTAATGAAACAAAATTCAAACAAAAATAGAATTATTGTACCATTGCACGAATGATCATATTTATATATTAGACCATTATATGACATCTTGATATTACTGTTTGAAAGACAGACAATATACAACACTGGGTGTTTAATACAAACAGGCTGTAACACGGTGTTCAATTTTTTTTGGTGGTGGGTGGGGGATCGGGGGTAACCCTTCTGGTTAACCTCTGACACTTAAGTATAAGTTGCGTCCTTACGATTGGTAGAAATTGAATGTCCGGCATTATGGCTTTCAAATATCCGTGTCTGATTCTTAACGGGCAATTTTAGTGTGTGATAAAAAAAAACCCGATAGCCGTTTGATCAATTCTTTCACTTTTCAGCTCCCATTGAATGTGAGAACACTCCATAGACATAGATATATATATATATATCTATGTCTATGGAACACTCTCATAAAGTAGGCCCAAATAATCAACAACAAAACAAGAATTGTCAACACGTGGTGGGTCTGCGTTCATATCGCTTCTGTATGAACCACCAGCAGTGGTCCTCAAATTTTACCAATCAATGCACCGAGGAGAAATATATTGACGGCGATTTTATATTAATTTAAAGAATTAAATATGTTTATTTCAATATTTATTCCAGTGTCTATTGCAGTGTTTATTTTAATGTTTATTGTACTTTTTATTTTATTATTTTAATTTTATTTTAGTGTTTATTTTAGTGTTTATTTCAGTGTTTATTTGAGTGTTTATCGTAATTTACGGACTATAAACTCACTTTTTTTCTACGAAAAATTGCCTCCAAAAGTCAGGTGCGTCTTATACTCGAAATTAATATAAAATGGATTTTTTAAATATATATTTTTTTTAATTGCTTAAAAATTAAGGTGCGTTGTATAGTCCATGAACTACGGAACTCTACTGTTTATTTTAGTGTTTAGGTTAGTGTCTATTTCAGTATTTATATTAGTGTTTATGTTAATGTATATATAGGGTTTATTTCAGTGTTTATATCGAAATTTATTGCAGTGTCTATTTCAGTGTTTATTTTAGTGGGTTTTTGTTTGTTTGTAAGTTTCGGTTAACAATGAAATAACTGAAATGAACAAAACGTTCTGTCCTTCGCTTTGACTTTAAAAAAGTTTACTTAACTCGTATTTTTTGTTATATGTTTTTTATATGTGAGTAGAAATCATTTACAAAATATATCTTTACAAGTATGTACAAGACATAAGGTTATCACATGTTTTCTTTTGAATCATTTAATATCCAATCACAAAAAAATTACTTTCATATTTTTGTCTAACTCAATCAAATTTATTCTATAGCCTTGAAGTTGAGACGATATATTTAAATACATTGTCTAATAAAATTTCCTTCTCGTTATGATTTTAATCTACAACACGATGAATTAAAAAATGTGACATTTTCAAACAACTTAAGAACCGCTGACCCACTTTCTTCTCGCGTACGGCGTACGGTTTAGTTCATGTAACTTTAGTATAGTAGGCCTATATATAGAATTCATAGAAATTTCCAACTGAGGCTAAAAATAGGAATTTGTTAAAAGGAAATGCTCTATGAATAGAAAAGGAAACCCTGTATTTGAGGGAATATACTGAAAGGGAATTTTTCTAAGGATTATAACAGATGTATAGCTTCAGGAAAAACAAACATAAAGACTAGGCTTAACTAACAATACGTCTCCAGATTAACAAACATAGGATTAACTAACAATAGGTCTCCAGATTAACAAACGTAAGATTAACTAACATAGGTCTACAGATTACAAGACATAGGATTAACTAACAATAGGTCTCCAGATTAACTAACATGGGGACATAAGATTAACTAGCTTAAAGGCATGTTTACTAAAATAATTACATTTATGTCCAGGGATAGTCTGAGGGGATGGGGCCAGTGGCGTAGTGAGAGAGGGGCAAGGGGGGGCATCATGCCCCGGGCGCTACTCACAAAGGGGCGCCAAATGGTATATTTTACTATAATATTGTATGGTTTTCGAATAGGGGGGCGCTAAAAAGGTATTGGGGGCGCTAAAAATGTATTGTGCCCCGGGCGCGAGTTAAGCTCGCTACGCCACTGGATGGGGCGCAGAGGGCAGCCACCCAGGTGCCAAAATCAAGGGAGGGGGTGACAAAATTAGTCATTATTCTGTTATATAAATGTGTGTAACATATATTATTAATTGAACTTAAGTAAATTCCCCCTTTATTAATTATAAAGGCTTTTGTATTTCATTAATTACAAGTGCTTCTGTGGCTCACTATTTATAAGGGCTTTTGTATTCTATTAATTGCAAAGGCGTCTGTTTTTAAATACCTACATGGAAGTTTATTTTTCATGTATAAAGCCGATTTTATATTTGATTAAATAAAGGCGAATTTAAAGCTCAACACTTTAAAAAGTTATTATATTTATATACTATATATAGCTTATAAAAGAAATGCTGTCATTTAAAATAATAACTACAAGAATATAATTTGAGAAACCTTGCAGATCCCCCCCACCCCCACACCCTCTAAACCTTACACAACCCCTGGGCGGTTAGCTGGTGTATTTACGACACTTGAGGGAAATCCCTGGGACGATAAGGCAATTCATTCGTGCACTGCAACAAGAGTTACTGTTCATAACTTTACAGTCGTGTTACTCAATCACGCGATATTCGTTCAGTCACCACGCCAGTAGGTCATCAGCGTTGCATCTCACTCAAGGTAACTGATTTCTTTAAAATGTTGTAGTCTTTGAAATAGTTGATGTGGTTTAATTATTGCAGCATCTTTGAATCGAAATGACAATGTTTGGTTAGTTGACTCAAGCCCGTGCTTCTCTTTAGTAAGACTCTCGTAGGCCAGGCTCAAGTTGTGTACAGTGTTCCGTGCTATTTCAGGCATCCATCCTGGGAGGGGGGCACTGCCCAGCAGGAGATATTCGAGTGCCCCGCGCCCCCCTCCCCGGAGCAAAATGTTTACAGCAACAAAAGCGAATTTTTAATATATTTTCACAACGATGTTAATAAAATTAGTGGAACAAATGAAATATCGCTAAGCTCAGTATATTTAACGATCCGAAACGTTGAAATCAAATCAAAATACCTGTAAAGAACTCGATTCTAAATACCGCAATATTGTTCCAAAAATAGGTACTGTCGTGTTGGTATAATTTAACGTGGGGACACTCCCCCACTGTTTACCCCACCTCATCCTTAAAGAAAAGTTTCCCGGCGATAGGGGCTGCTAGGCTATTTCAGCTCCATGAGTGTCTATAATAACTATGTTAGTTCGTGGGATATGTCTTAGCTATAATAACTTCGTCAGCTCATAGGCCATGTCTTAGCTATAAAAATTATGCCAACAATTTGGAACAATTTGGAACACCCTACCTGTCGCTCTCAGAAACAGACAGACACTGGAGTCCTTCAAAACCGATTTGAAAACACATCTATTTCGCAATTAGCTGCTGGGGTGATGTTGTCTACCATCTTTTCCAGCTGGTTATTATCTCCTAGATGTATATTGGCTTGTGTTGTTTATGGTTGCAAGGGATGAAGGACTTTGAAAGGGTATGCTCGAATGTAGTTTTTGTAATGTTGCATTTTGTATTTCAATGTGGTAAAATATAGATTGTTTCATTTCTCTTTTGAAATGGTTGACTTTGTACCACGCTTCTAGCCTTTGGGGATGAAGCGGGATTTTCAAATAAAATTTATTATTGTTATGATTATTATGTGAGTTACGTCTCAGCCAAAATAACGTGTGCATCTGTGTGAGCCATGGCTCGCCTATAATTATACCAACTCAATTAGTTATTTGTTAACTACAGACTTTGATGCCAAAAGCACTATGAGCTTATTTCTTTTCTGCAATTGTCTTTTTATTTTAACTGAACAGCTGAGCGATGGTTTACTTGTAACTGAAAAGCTTAGCGATGGTTTACTTGTAGCTCCTTCCTGCCACAGACAATCAGGGACTGGAACAAGCTTCCAAAAGGTATAGTTGAGGCGACAACATTTGACAAGTTTGCATCTATGATCTATTGCCTCAGGTCTTCCAACCCCCAGTTCATAATACCCTTGCTAAGTAGCCCTTGCAACCAGTGAAATATCCTCAATACCAGGCACGGACACATTGCAAATCCCCTCTACATAAATAGGAGCCAGAATGATCCATGAATTGATTCAGCGCCCTTCACATATAGAAGAAGAATAGTGTAATTTTGTAAAGTAACTTTGTATTTTTTGTAAAACTTTTTTCTTAAAATTTTCAGAAAAGTAATGTTTTCACAAATTAAAGCACCATGGAGAGTGACGTAAATGCTGATGACGTAGCACGCATGTTTCAAGGTAAACATTAGAAAAAATGTAGGAAAACCAAACGTAAACAAAAATATTTAAAATGAATAGAAAATTCACATATTCAATTTCCATAGCAGTTATTTAACATTTATGTCAATATATTTATGGTTTTTTAATAGAAAAGTATTTAACTAAATTAAATTCAACATTTCAATTAATTTTAAAAGATTCCAGCCATAAATAAACCGTCAATTTACATTTTATAATGCTTCTTTTGATTTGTATTCATAACAATCCAGTTCACAGCAGTTGTCTACTTGATCGCAAACTGTAAGTCACCATACAGCTGTAGACTTGTCTTCTATCTCACCTTATAGATCACACAGACTAAAGTCTGTCTTCTCTCTTACCCTGCAGATCACATAGAGTAAAGTATGTCTTCTCTCTTTCCCTGCAGATCAAATAGAGTACTGTCTGTCTTCTCTCTTACCCTGCAGATCACATAGAGTAAAGTCTGTCTTCTCTCTTACTCTGCAGATCACATAGACTAAAGTTTGTCTTCTCTCTTACCCTGCAGATCACATATAGTAAAGTCTGTCTTCTCTCTTACTCTGCAGATCACATAGACTAAAGTCTGACTTCTCTCTAACCCTGTAGATCACACAAACTAAAGTCTGCCTTCTCTCTTACCTTGAAGGTCACCATGAATCTGAAGTCTGTCTTCTCTCTCACCTTGTAGGTCACCATGAAACTCAAGTCTGTCTTCTCATTAACCTTGTAGGTCACCATGAAACTCAAGTCTGTCTTCTCTCTTACCTTGAAGGTCACCATGAATCTGAAGTCTGTCTTCTCTCTCACCTTGTAGGTCACCATGAAACTCAAGTCTGTCTTCTCTTTAACCTTGTAGGTCATCATGAAACTCAAGTCTGTCTTCTCTCTCACCTTGTAGGTCATCATGAAACTCAAGTCTGTCTTCTCTCTCACCTTGTAGGTCATCATGAAACTCAAGTCTGTCTCCAGGGGGAAGCCGATCTCTCGAAATACTTTGTGTCTTGCACCAAGAACGCTGGTCATGTGGGCTTTTTACCTGTTCATGAATTCACCTTAGATCACCTGCCCGAAACACTACGTGATGAAACCCTTCATGACCTCATCAAGGTACTGGCGGACCTCACAGTGAAGCTGAGCCTTGCCTGCACCAGCACCGACAGACCCAGAGTATATCCCGGAACTCGGAGCCCATACCCGTTTCACGAAAACAGAGGAAGTGACGTTTTCAGAACCGGAAGTGGACGAGTGTGGGATGTGAAAAAGTTCACAGAAAACGACAACAAGCCCTGCCCGTGTACGAAATGCAGCACATCAATGACACCCAGCAAAGTGTGGGGCGAGATCAGACTCAACACGGCGACACATGTTGTCTTTGATGAAACAGAAGCCCTACAAACAACGTGTCGGTTTTTTTACGATTCTGCACAAAGCCCCGAGGTCAAACTCTGCGCATTCGGTTACGGTTGGGGCGATACCGATACCGACCGCTGTTGGCTGAAATGCGTGACGTGCGACGTGAGGCTGGTGAACAAACTGACCAAAGTAGTCGAGCGCTGGCGAGATTTGCGCGCTCAGGTTTACAGGAAGTACTACAGCTCAAGAGACACCACCAGACTGGCCGTGATTGTCTCGCACCCCCATGGGTGTCACAAAATGGTATCAGTTGGACGTTGGACGTTTAGGAGGGGTGCCGGAAAATGTGACAGCAGGTACACTTACACCACGGCAACGTGCCCAGGCAGCAGCGGGGCATTTGTTTTTATTTTGGGAGGAGGTGGTTGGCTGTATCACAACCACCTTCACAGCGGCGTCAACATGGAGGGGATCAATTTCTGTGGCAATGGTCGCGATCTTTAAATTTGTTTGTGAAAATGTTCGCGAATTTTTTCCCATTTTTTCCTATTTTTTTCATTTTTAAATCATTCATACTAATTTCACATTATGTCCTGGTACGCAGTACTGGGCTAACAGCTATGGATCACCAATCATACAATTAAGTCCACGAATATCTGAAGTTTCATAATTCAATCCTTTATTCCTTATAAACAAATGCTTGTTTTCAGATTAGCGTAATAATTTTCATATTATTGTAAATGACAAAACATTATATGTATTCAATTATATAACCCTCTGCTACGAGATGTTCTCACTTTTTCTGGGCCACACTGTATGTATATATGTATATATATATTTGAAGACAATGTTATACAAATCATAACATTGCATGATTTCATTTTACACAAAACATGTATTTATATATATATTAATCAGGAGCGTCTACATAGACATAGGGGAGGGGAAGTTGCTTTCATTATGAGTAGTTGGGGAGGTGGGATAAAATACATTGCTCAATGTGCTTTACCGTATTATGTTTGTTATTGGTGTTGGGGGATTTTGGTTAGGAGAAATAAAAAAATCTTTATTATCTGTCAGGATTACCCGGAACATAGAATTCCAACTGTAATGTGGAGTGACAGGTGTTTTGTTTGCACTGTCACGCTAACCCTTTTATAAATTCATCGATTTTTTAAAAGTTTTAAACCAAAAGAAAAATTAAAGCCAAAAAAAATAATGTTTAGTTTAATTACAGGATTTGATAATTTAATTTGATGAAGATGTGACATAATTTGTTACACAGTTTGTGTCATAATTTTTTACATAATTTAATAATGAAAGATCTATGAAGTTCGAACAATCTTTGTTAAACCGTACATTTTTCTGTTACTAATATTCAAAGTGAACTATTTTTTTAAACTTCAAATTTGTTCATGGTATCGCCCGCATGTTAAGAACACTTTGACCAGTCCCTAAAATGATCAATCAGACCAGTCTCATCTCCATTGACTAAGTAGCTTGTACCTTCAGGCCTGGATTAACCACTAGGCAAATAAGGCACGTGCCTTGGGCACCAAGCGTTTGGGGGCACCACAAGTCCTCAAGATATATTTTTTAAAACAAATTTAAGTCCACAAACAACTGAAAATTAAACAGGTGCTATGAAAATGAAGAAATACATTATAATAAAAATTCACTTTTGCTAGATGTAAATCTAGAAAAAATAAACTTTAAAATGTAAATGATAATATCTTTTTCATTTTTTCATCTAATAAAAAGTAAAGTATTTTTGTCTATTATTATTTCAAAATTTATTAACTATTAATTTTAATACAGAAATACTTTAATGTAGGTTTTATATAAGTGATAGTATTACAAACTACAAACATATTTGTCAACAACTATTTTATTTGCATAATATTGAACATACCAGCGGTCACGGTCAGTGAAAGATCAAGGGCCCCGGGCAGAAGGGGGCACCCATGTGGGTTTGTGCATTGGGCACTAAAATGGCTTAATCCGGCTCTGTGTACCTTCTCACTAAAATGATCACTCAGACCTCTCCCATCTCTACTAACTAGCTTGTACCATCTCACTAAAATGATCACTCAACATACTAACAACAACCAAACTCAATGAACTAACATTGCATCACCCGACCATCACAAATCACCCTCACACGTCACCATCACAAATCACCCTCACACATCACCATCACAAATCACCCTCACACATCACCATCACAAATCACTCTCACGAATCCTCTCACACATTTACCATTAACAATTTTCAAAAACAAATATTAAATTTCACAAATCTACTTCATAACAGTGGCTACATCCCAGGTCGTTAATGGTATAAAGTTAATCTCCTTTATGACTCAACCCCATGTCGTTAAAGCTGTAGAGTTAATCTTCTTTGTGTTACATCACAGGTCCTTGTGGCTATGGGGTAATCTATTTGGTGGCGACACCCCAGGTCGTTAAGAGTAGTTAAGACTAGGATTCTAATGTACTTTGTGGCTACGTGCCAGGTCTTTGAAACTAGGGATTTAATCTACTTTGTGGCTACATTCAGGTTATGAGAGTAGGGCAGTGGCGTAGCTAGGGGGAGGGGGGCATATTTCCCCGGGCGCCACGAAAGGGGGCGCCAAAATGAGTATTAAAACTAATTATTTTATTTTATTTTGATGTAAACTAATGTATCCAAATACGTTTGCAAGATTGAATTTTGGAACTCCACAAATATCTTCTTTACAAACCAGTTGGCAAGCATACTTACCAGTATTAAGTTTCTAGTTTCACAAAATTTGGCACTGCGTGGCCATGAGGAACATCTGCAAATGGACGAGGATAACAATGTTGGAAACTTTCTCTCTGTGATCAAACGCGTTGCTCAGTATGATACACTGTTGGAAAAACACCTACAACATGCTCGAGAAAATCCAGGTTCAGTATCTTCTTTATCACCGGAAATCCAAAATGAATTTATCCACCTATTTGCATCGACTGTAAGGAATCAGCTGTTGACTGAAATCAGAAAAAAAACTAGCACTACGGTATCTTACTTGACTCAACATCCGATCTAGACCACATGGAACAGCTTTCTCAAAGTCATCAGATTTGTGGATGTGGATTTTCAAACTAAAAAAGTAACCATCAAAGAATCATTTTTAGGTTTTGTTTAGATACGTTCCAGAAACCTTGAAATTGTTGGAAAACAGGCTATCCGCTTTTGAATTGTCTTTGAAAGATGATATAGTCTGCTTAACTACAGACGGTGCCAGTGTGATGACTGTATTGGGACGTTAAGCAGCGCTTTACCATCAAACACCGTTTTGCTCACGGTGTACAGCTGGCAATCTTGGACGTCCTTTAAAAAAAAAATCTTCAACCTCAACAACACCAACCTGAAGAAGACAACGATTCTGATGATCCTGACTGTGATGATGATAATGACAACTGTAGTTTTCGTGTTACAATTGAGATCAATCAAAATAATGAATTTGTTTTCAAAGATTTAATCGAGAGAGTGCGAAAAATTGCAAAAATTTCAGAAAGTCGCCTACCAAAAATACGATTCTTCAGAAATATGTCAAAGAAGAAATTGGTCGTGAGCTTAATTTGATTTTAAATTGCAGCACAAGGTGGAATAGTTTAGTAGACATGTTGGAAAGGATAGTGAGACAAAAAAATCCTATTAAGAAAGCGCTCATTGATTTAAAAATCGATCTTGACATAACTCAAGATCAATTTGAAAGGCTGATTAATCTCAGCTAAATATTTGAAATACTGAAAGCAACGGTGGAAGAACTTTGCAAAAGAAATGCCAACTTAATGACATCCGATGCGGCTTTGATGTTTATGTTTAAAAAATTAGATACTATGTATCATGAAATAGTTTCACGAGAACTTGTTGCCTCCCTGAAGTGTCGGATTAAAGAGCGCAGATTGTTGGTTGCTTCAACATTGAAATACTTGCATAACCATAAGACGTACTTTGATTCGTCAAATGACTACTTGGATGTATTTCTAAGGCCAGATTGCGACCAGATGCGAAAACATATCGTGGATATTCAAAATCGTGGTCAGACAGCGGATTCCTCGTTGGAAATATCTATGAACAATGAAATTGAATATCTTGGATCTGAGCATGACGAACTTGAAAACACACTGCCGCTTAAGAGACAATTAGAAATAGAAGTACAAAAGAAACTTCAGGCTCAGGATAAAACTTCCAGACGAACAGATGGAGACATTGATACATTGGTAAAAATAGAAATGGCTTTATTTGAGAATAGCGGTTCAAGAGGAAAATATCTTGAAATTGCGTATGATAGCCTAAGGTCTATTCCTCCGACCAGCGTGGAGCCTGAGCGGGTGTTCTCGTCATCAGGTTACTTTTGTAACCATTTGCGGTCAAAGTTAAGTGACCAAACATTAGACTCGTTGCCATCTTTACGATCTCATTATTTAAATTTGACCAAAGATTAAAACAACACCAATTATTTTAATACTTAATTAATAAAACCATTTCAATTAAAAAGTTAAGAATATTATTTTTGTTCGTTTGATTAAAGTCTGAAGTTATAAATTTGTGTAATTTTTTTTCCTGAATGTTTTTATTTCATTGATAATCCTCAACTCTAATCCCCAAAAAATTCTCTAAATATCGAAAATACCAGGATTCCGGTATTCGTAAACTTCAATATTGAAAATACCGGTTTTGTTAAAAGGGACCGGTATTGCGACCCCTAGTATCCACCATACCATTATATGGAGTGTGTCAAGTGCGCTGAGAGAGGCAATTTGCTGTCTAGGGAACCAGCTTATAAACTTAAAGTCTGATAGTTGATAGTCCTCAATAAAATAAATCACAGGCCTTGTGATACAGTCCTGCAAATAATAATCATTTCCGGTATCATCTTGTGACGTACATATGCCTCCAAAAATTGGAACTTTGATTTTTGAAAATATTCAGTATCATCTTTTAATTTTTCCTTTCTAAAATGAATACCGGTAGTCGTATTATGGCCTTTCGGGACGCAGGAAGCGGTCAATCCACCCAGGGCGATACTATTTTGGGGGCCACATCATCGGTCCACTTCATAAATTTTATGTAGTAAAACATACTACTTTTCATAGGTATTCCACATGCATTGTGAGTTTCCTTAATTAGGGGCGGCAATTTGAAGTACCACCCAGCTAGCATATACTATACCCTAGCTACTCCAATGGACACGCCTATTTATGCACTGCATATATGAGCTACATATACACAGCCATTTGTGCACTGTCCATATAGGCTAGATATAAAAAGTTATGGCATTGATTGTATCTATAATGACTGGCTAGAAAGTGACCAGCCTGTATCTAGTGCCAGACTTGCCCGAAAGTACACCCACTGATATCATCGGCTGTATCACAACAGCCAACAGCAGCAAATGGCACGACTGCTTTGGAAAACAACAGCTTCATATCCGCCCACTCCCAAGTGTCAGTGGTAAATGACAGCTGTCATGATCCTAATAGCTGCACCATCGCAGATGTGACTGAGAAATGACAGTTGTCATGATCCTAATAGCAGCCTCCATCCCAGATGTGACTGAGAAATGACAAAAGTCATGATCCTAATAGCTGCACCATCGCAGATGTGACTGAGAAATGACAGTTGTCATGATCCTAATAGCAGCCTCCATCCCAGATGTGACTGAGAAATGACAAAAGTCATGATCCTAATAGCTGCACCATCGCAGATGTGACTGAGAAATGACAATAGTCATGATCCTAATAGCAGCCCCCATCCCAGATGTGCAGTAGTCATGATCCTAATAGCTGCCCCCATCTCAAGATGTGCAGTAGTCATGAGTCAATGTTTTTACTGTTATTAGTTGCTTAAGTTGTCTTTAGTTGTATGTCGATGTTGACGATATACGAGTGACTGCGTTCATGTCATTGTCTTTAGTTGTATGTCGATGTTGACGATATACGAGTGACTGCGTTCATGTCATTGTCTTTAGTTGTATGTTGATGTTGACGATATACGAGTGACTGCGTTCATGTCATTGTCTTTAGTTGTATGTCGATGTTGACGATATACGAGTGACTGCGTTCATGTCATTGTCTTTAGTTGTATGTTGATGTTGACGATATACGAGTGACTGCGTTCATGTCATTGTCTTTAGTTGTATGTTGATGTTGACGATATACGAGTGACTGCGTTCATGTCATTGTCTTTAGTTGTATGTTGATGTTGACGATATACGAGTGACTGCGTTCATGTCATTGTCTTTAGTTGTATGTCGATGTTGACGATATACGAGTGACTGCGTTCATGTCATTGTCTTTAGTTGTATGTCGATGTTGACGATATACGAGTGACTGCGTTCATGTCATTGTCTTTAGTTGTATGTCGATGTTGACGATATACGAGTGACTGCGTTCATGTCATTGTCTTTTATTTGCAAGCCTTAACATCATATCTTATCCCACTATTTATGTCATATTGATACAAGTATCTTATCCCACTATTTATGTCATATTGATACAAGTATCTTATCAAACTATTTGTCATATTGATACAAGTATCTTATCCCACTATTTATGTCATATTGATACAAGTATCTTATCCCACTATTTATGTCATATTGATACAAGTGAAATATAATAATGAATGAAAACTAAATAGAATAAATATAATATTTTAATTGTCTACAAAGATAATAAAGCTTAGGATATTATCACAACAAAGCTTAGAATTTATAGTATTATCATAACATAAATTAAGATATTACTATCATAACACAGCTTAGGCTTATTAGGATATTATTATCATAACATAACTAAGGATATTTTTATTATAACAAGACAGAATTATTGATGTTATTAAGATAAGATAAGTTATTTTTATTGACCTAAAAAAATGGAATTTCTTTTTTACATTCATAGTTATAATTTTTTTTTCAGTCTTGAAAACCCTTGAGTTTTTTTTGGTCATTCCTCAAAATTAGTCTGTAACAAGACTTTCGTCAAATAATTGTGCTGTATGATAATAACTGTTGAGTTCATGAGTGTTAGTTGTAATTTTGAATAGAGTCTTGGCTTTTTATTTGAACAGAGCTTTTCTTTTTCCCCCTAAGATCCTGGTCACTCCTTAAATATGGAGGTGAGTTGTCCTTGGATGGTTGTCATTTGGAATGAGAAAAAAAAATTGTGCGAAGCAAAAAGATAACAGATAAACATATCCGTCAACCTGACATGTCTCCAGACACAATGTGAGGACCTTCGACTTGTGAAGGGGGCTGAAGTCTATTATTACGGTGGTATTTTTTTCTGTATATGAGGAGCGGCATTTTCTGACTTATTGATGTTGGAATGAATCATCTTATAATGAATTTTTTAAAAAATCAACAATTATATCAAAGAGTAAAACAAGGAGGAAAATCTGAATAACATTAAATTAAACACAAGATTAACCTGGAATATAAAAACAATCACTTTTTACTAGAGCAGTGATTTCCAGATCATTGACATGAAACAACACATTCCAAAATCAAGTTAGAGTTTCAGACAGCCACAATAAACATATAAATGAATTAAAATCTTTAAAAATGCTGAATGACAGATAAATAAATGGGCTCAAATTCAATTAACCTCAAAGGTTTCTTTCATTGCAACACATCAAGGAATATTGTTGTAGAAGAAATTAGAACTTATAAATAAAACATTTTTTTTAAAAGTTATTGAAAAATAATATAGCAAAAATGTTGCATTTTGCTTACATTTCCCAATCCAAAATTTAAAAGAAAACACTTTTATGCCACAATGAAAGTAAAGGTAATTTCAAATCAGGATTCAATTCTATAAGCAAGTCAAAAACGGTGTCTAAATTTTGATCACAGTTTGGATAAGTGAGATGGACATAAGGGATCACGATTCTTGCTTTTATGTAATCAAAGTCTTTGACAAAAAATTAGTTCTTCAATTCAAAAATTAACCTAATTTGATATTCTAAATGAAATCAAGTTGTAAGCTAACTGAAAGTCATTTTTAAACTATGCAACCCGGAGTTATTCACCCCTGTTGGTCAACGTAATGGATGTATCACCCGGAGGTGTTCATTCTGTTGGTTGGTCCAATTAATGGATGTATGACCCAGAGCTATTCATTCTGTTGGTCTACATAATGCATATATCAACTGGAGCTATGCCTTCTGTTGGTCCACGTAATGGATGTATGACTCAGAGATATTCATTCTGCTGGTCTACATAATGCATTCATATATCAACTGTAAAAGTCTGGCTGACTTGTTCAAATATTTTTACATTTTTTGCGAGTTTTAGTACTGTCTGTTTTAGTGCTGTCTGTTTTAGTGCTGTCTGATTAGTACTGTATGTTTTAGGGCTGTCTGTACGATTTCAATCAACTAGTTTCTAATGAAGCCACACTTAAATAGCATAAAGGGTTTTTAAAAAAAATATTAATTAGTACTTTCTAGTCTAGATTATTTATAATTATGTTAATAATATATACTTGAGACATACACAGTGAGGGAAAGTATTTGTGTCAAATTAGAAGTAAAAGATATTCAAATATTTGTTCATTTTCTTTACAAAAGCAAAACAAATTATGTATTAGAACAGGTAACAGCAGAGACATGGACCCTGCAATCCATAAGACTCCAGGGTGCATCAGAATACCAGGTAACAGCAGAGCCGTGGACCCTGCAATCCATAAGACTCCAGGGTGCCTCAGAATACTCAGATATTTAAGGGTTCCAAAAATATAATTTGGAAATATTTAAACCATCAACTTTGGATGCAGGGTGCACAACACAGAGAAGTGGCAGGGTGTCTTCAAAGTCATGAGGAGACTCTGAGTAATACTATTACGAATACATAACAAAATTGGTATCGGTACAGATGACACTACTACATAAAAAAATTGGTATCAGTACAGACAACATTAATACATAACAAAATTGGTATCAGTACAGATAACTCTAATAAATAACAAAATTGGTATTGGTAAAGATAACAATAATACATAACAAAATTGGTATCAGTACAGACAACATTAATACATAACAAAATTGGTGTCAGTACAGATAACACTAATGCATAACAAAATTGGTATTGGTACAGATAACACTAAAATATAACAAAATTGGTATCGGTAAAGATAACTCCAATACATAACAAAATTGGTATCGGTAAAGATAACACTAATACATAACAAAATTGCTATCGGTAAAGATAACTCTAATACATAACAAAATTGGTATCAGTACAGAACAACATTAATACATAACAAAATTGGTATCGGTAAAGATAACACTAATACATAACAAAATTGGTATCGGTAAAGATAACACTAATACATAAAAAAATTGGTAGGCCTATTGGTAAAGATAACACTAATACATAACAAAATTGGTATCGGTAAAGATAAATCTAATACATAATAAAATTGGTATTGGTAAAGATAACACTAATACATAACAAAATTGGTATCGGTAAAGATAACACTAATACATAACAAAATTGGTATCGGTAAAGATAACACTAATACATAACAAAATTGGTATTGGTAAAGATAACACTAATACATAACAAAATTGGTATCGGTAAAGATAACACTAATACATAACAAAATTGGTATCAGTACAGATGACACTAATACATAACAAAATTGGTATCGGTAAAGATAACACTAATACATAACAAAATTGTATTGGTACAGATGACACTAATACATAACAAAATTGGTATTGGTACAGATGACACTAATACATAACAAAATTGGTATCGGTAAAGATGACACTAATACATAACAAAATTGGTATTGGTACAGATGACACTAATACATAACAAAATTGGTATTGGTACAGATGACACTAATACATAACAAAATTGGTATTGGTACAGATGACACTAATACTAATATATAATACACAAAACAGTAGTATTATAAAAATATCTGAGTATATTACTACTGTTTAAGGATATCAGGTCCAATAACATAAATTATCCCAGCTGCATAAGGATATCAGGTCCAATAACATAAATTATCCCAGCTGCATAAGGATATCAGGTCCAATAACATAAATTATCCCAGCTGCATAAGGATATCAGGTCCAATAACATAAATTATCCCAGCTGCATAAGAATATCAGGTCCAATAACATAAATTATCCCAGCTGCATAAGGATATCAGGTCCAATAACATAAATTATCCCAGCTGCATAAGGATATCAGGTCCAATAACATAAATTATCCCAGCTGCATAAGAATATCAGGTCCAATAACATAAATTATCCCAGCTGCATAAGAATATCAGGTCCAATAACATAAATTATCCCAGCTGCATAAGGATATCACATCCAATAACATAAATTATCCCAGCTGCATAAATTCTATTTAACTGGATGTTGATGTAGCTGAAGTAGATTGACCTAATGATGTGACAGACTGACCAAATGACTTGGTAGATTGACCACAGATACCAGATGTTATATCTGTTGAATTAGATGGACTAAATGACATGGCAGATTGACCGAAGACACTAGGTGATATAGTTGAACCAAATAGACCAGATGATGATAAAGTTAAACCAAATAGACCAGATGATGATAAAGTTAAACCAAATAGACCAGATAATGATGAAGTTGAACCAAATAGACTAGATGAAGATGAAGTTGGACTAAATAGACCAGTTGATTATGTAGTTGAACCAAATAGACCAGATGATTTTGTAGATAGATCAGATGATATAGCTCAACCAAATACACCAGATGATGCTGTAGATGGACCAGATGTTATTGTGGTTGAACCAAACAGACCAGATGACAATGAAGTTGAATCAAATAGAACAGATGATGATAAAGTTGGACCAAATAGACCAGTTGATGATGTTGTTGAACCAAATTGACCAGAATATGTTGTAGATGGACCAGATGATGTTGTAGATGGACCAGATGATATTGTAGTTGAACCAAATAGACCAGATGATGTTGTAGATGGATTAGATGATGATGTAGTTGAACCACGAGGACCATTTGATGATAAAGTTGGACCAAATAGACCAGTTGATGATGTAGTTGAACCAAATTGACCAGGTTATGTTGTAGATGGACCAGATGATGTTGTAGATGGACCAGATGATATTGTAGTTGAACCAAATAGACCAGATGATGTCATAAATGGACCAGATGATATTGTAGTTGAACCAAATAGACCAGATGATGCTGTTGATGGACCAGGTGATATTGTAGTTGAACCAAATAGACCAGAAAATGTTGTAGATGGATTAGATGAAGATGTAGTTGAACCAAATAGACCAGATGATGATGAAGTTGAACAAAATAGACCAGATGATGATGACGTTGAACAAAATAGACCAGATGATGATGAAGCTGGAACAAATAGACCAGATGATATTGTAGTTGAATCAAATAGACCAGATGATGTTGTAGATGGAGCAGATGATATTGTAGTTGAACCAAATAGACCAGATGATGCTGTTGATGGACCAGGTGATATTGTAGTTGAACCAAATAGACCAGAAAATGTAGATGGATTAGATGAAGATGTAGTTGAACCAAATAGACCAGATGATGATGAAGTTGAACAAAATAGACCAGATGATGATGACGTTGAACAAAATAGACCAGATGATGATGAAGTTGGACCAAATAGACCAGTTGGTGATGTAGTTGAACCAAATAGACCAGATGATGTTGTAGATGGACCAGATGATGTTTTAGTTGAACCAAATAGACCAGATGATGTTGTAGATGGACCAAACAGACCAGATGATGTTGTAGATGGACCAAACAGACCAGATGATGTTGTAGATGGACCAAACAGACCAGATGATGTTGTAGATGGACCAAACAGACCAGATGATGTTGTAGTTGAGCCAAGTTGATTGGCCGCTGCACCAGATATTGTGTGATTTTTAAATAAACTTGATATGACAGAAATTGGGGTTGGGGTGGTTGTGTTTACTCGACATCTTGCACCTCTTGCGGGCCTCCTTAAAACCTTTTTTGGCATCGTGCTGGGACTTGGACTGATTTGTGTAGATGCACTAGGGATGAACGTCAGAAATGAACTACTACTGGTATTAAATGGGCTGTGGTATGAAGGTGTTGTTGTAGATGTAGTTGCCGTGAAACCAAATGGGCTGTATGTAGCTGTTGATGTTGTTGTAGCTGTTGTAGATGTAGTTGTATTGAAACCACCAGACCATAACTTTGTGTTGGACGGGAGCTGGCAATGTAAAGTAGACAAGCTAGGAGCAGCGACTTGACTGACTTGATTGCCAAAACTTGTAAATGGTGATGGTGAAGAGAGAATTATTTGATAGTCTGATTTGATCTCAGCATCCATTCCACTGTAGTCAAGATGTCGAAGTTCCTGTTAACAAAACAATAGAGTAAAAATGTATTGCTGAATATAAAGAAAGTAAGTGACTTGATAGAATGAAACCTTCAAAAGAAAGATTAAAATAAACTACTTTGCTTACTGCATAAATAAACCAGATTTATTATATAAGAGACTTTATAATTTATAGCTGATGGACTGCCATCTTCAACTTATCTTGGGATACATTTAGGTGGCATGCATGAATAATGCGATGCTGGTACAGTCAAGGATTACCCCTTTACACACTGTTTACACTCTGCACTGCCTGGATATCCATAATATAATCAATATGAACTTTTTAGAACATAAAATAAAGAGTTTTTCGTAGCAATCTACGAATTTACCAGCGTGCTCCCCAGAAGTCACAAATCTAAATGAGAATTACTAAGTCCCTGTTATGACTAAGGGAATTTACTGAAAATGGCTGTTTTTTTTCACTAGTGAAATAATCTAATGTACATGTCTTGTTATCAAATTGTTTTAGTTGAAAAATGTGAACTTCATTAACATAGCTATTTATTTTTGTCCTGAAAATGTATAATTACAATGCAATCAAAAAACATTTTCCATTGTTTGGATCAATAAATGAATCGTTTCTTATTTTATAAACAACTGGAAAAATACATTCCTACTATCTGTCACCCACTACAAGCCATGTTTAAGAGAAAGCAAGGATGTGTTTGGCAGTCCATTTGCTATGGGGTCTTTGATTAAACAAAGACAAAATACCTCTAAAGATTTATCTTCATATATTTGCATAGCAGTTACGCATTGGTGCCTTGTGTTGATGTTTGTTGTCACACCACCCTTCATCATTGTATCTTGGCCTGATAAGGGTTCCAGTCTTGCAGGTGTTCCAATGGCATTTCTTATGGGAAATTTTCTCAATTTAACCACCTATTGAAAAGATAAGAATCTTTAGATAAGGTAAAACCAAAAACTAAAGACATTATTTCCTTGCAAGTGATCTATTCAATGTTGTACATGTAATTTCGATTTACTATAGATTCAAAATAATATAATGTTTTTCAGTTTAATAATTTTTTTTATGTGTGGCCTTGTGCATGAATATTTTTTTTAAATAAATGTATTTTCATTGAATCAAATCTTGTTTTCAATTTGAGAACCTTTAAAACCAAACCGATTTACTTCAGTATTTTCAATGATAACTTTTCATGGTGAACAGATCATACAGGTAGTGGATAAACTTGATTGTAGACACATCCATTGACTGTACAGGCAGTGGATAAAATGGATAGATGGAAACGTTCACAGACCTTTCAGACAGTGGATAAACTGGATTGTAGAAACATGCAACGACCCTACAGGCAGTGGCTAAATTGTATTGTTGACACATCCACAGACCATACAGGCAGGGAATGAACTGGATTGTGGACACAACCATAGACTGTACAGGCAGTGATTAAACTGGATTGTGGACACATCCACGGCGCATACAGGCAATGAATAAGCTGGATTATGGACACTGTTTGACCTGTACTCTGCTATTCCAAGTGAACTAAGTTTTTCACAGGCAAAAATAATGTTCAGATCATTAAGCGTGTTGTCATTCAGTGGAGAAAAGTTTCAACAAGGGTCTAACTTAGTTCCATCTCTTTGTTTATGCCTCTGGATTGTCAGTCTCAATTTCATTGTTTTAAGTTTCAAATGCAGGTAAAAATATTTTCATCAGAATATGAGATGGTAAAACAATCTATGTCATGAATGTCCAGAATATGAGATGGTCAAACAATCCAAGTCATGAATGTCCAGAATATGAGATTTACGATTATTAGGAATATTAAGATTTACAGCAAAGTGAACAAAGAAATACAGTAAAATATTCATGCTGAGCAAATTTTAAGATTTACAGCAAAGTGAACAAAGAAATACAGTAAAATATTCATGCTGAGCAATTTTTAAGATTTACAGCAAAGTGAACAAAGAAATACAGTAAAATATTCATGCTGAGCAATTTTTAAGATTTACAGCAAAGTGAACAAAGAAATATAGTAAAAATTCATGCTGAGCAATTTTTAAGATTTACAGCAAAGTGAACAAAGAAAAAGGGGGATGCTTAAAAGAGCATTTAACTTGACAAGGAAGGCATCCATTAATTATGTCAACAAAATAGGCGGGGGTGGGGGTGGTGGAAATGTTTGACAACTGTTAACAAAGAGGGGGTGCGGTTAAATTAATTGATGTCAACAATCATGTTTTCTCTATTTAAATTTTACTTAGCACACTTTGTCAGTGTTAGTGCAAGAGAAGTCAAAAGGTGACCTCTCTTCACCTGTAAATTTTGTTTGTCTCAAATGACTATGGCGGTAAATTTGCGATCATGCTGCAGATATGGAACAAGGACAAGGTTCAAGTGCCATCTGCAGTCAGGTTAAATGATACAGTATTGTTAAGTAGCAATTGACAATTTTCCAACAGTGGCTGAATAAGTTGCACTTGAATTATCTGAACTTGTGGCGGAAGATTGACTAACTAGTAACTAAAGATCATGATTTTGGTTTACTAATCATGTAAGAACAAGTCAAAATTTTTACAAATTGTGAACTGTCCTGATGAGAACTGTCCTGATGAGAACTGTCCTGATGAGAACTGTTGCCAGCCGATTTGAAGCTCCTATTTTGAAATTGTGTCCAATAGATTCATTGAAATTGTGTCCAATAGATTCATTGAAATTGTGTCCAATAGATTCATTGAAATTGTGTCCAATAGATTCATTGAAATTGTGTCCAATAGATTCATTGAAATTGTGTCCAATAGATTCATTTCCAGTTTCAAACTAGTGAAGGTCTTAAGGCAGCCAATGCTTCTTGGAGTGACTTGCACAGTTTTCCATTTTTTTTATTCAATCAGTCTGTCAAATTTGATAATATGTTACACAAATTCACAAAGGCATTCAAAATTCTTCCATTTGATCTTTATTGTCCCTCAGTCAAGTCATCGCTGCTTGAACGGATTTGCAAAATCTGTAACATCTATTTTGCATCGCAAGTCATGTTGAAAATGTATGTTCAACAGCACCGACAATGCATAAGAAATTACCACCTGCTCCTCAACAAAAAATGATTCGACCAATGCAACTAGCTGCCAGGAGACAGAGAGAGCTTATGGAAATTACTACTCACACTGAGTTTAAGTTCAGCTACTATGCCCATTGTTATGATAGAGCAACACCTGAATACTCCATGGGAAGAGGACAGCAGCTAGAAAGTATACTACAGTTGTCAGCTATACTGATAATTATCATACTTTTACTTCAACAGACAATGATATTTAGTCTTTAACAACCTTTTAATTTTAATTTTTTCTGCAATATTAAACTTAAGTGTAAAAACTTTTTATCTTGTTGATTAACAAGTTAAAGATGTAATAATTTAATAAACTGTTTTTTTAAAAATTGTATGTGTCATTTAAATAGATGAGCACCAAGTAAAATGTATTCATATATTTATTTATATTATAAATCAATTTTTTTTGGGGGGAGGGGTTTAATAAAATGTTGACATAATTACTTGGGGAGGGGGTATTTAAAATTTGACAGTTAATGACAAAGTGGGGGGAAAATTGCATAAAAATTGTTGACATAATTAATGGACGCCCCCCCCCCCGGCCCCCCAAGATGTTTTACATATGTCTTATATATTTCGAACAGCACTCACCATGTTCACATCCTTGGCCCTTATTGATTCTGAAATTTAAAAAAAAAAAGACATTTATTCTCTTTAAATTGGATAGTAAATTTAAAGTTATTTTAAAACATTCACTAAATGTTATTTTGTCTTCAAAATAGTTGAATTTGAAAGTAAATACAAAAATGATTACTATATTTCTTTGAAAACTATGCTGCCACAGCAGTTGCCAATACTTTACCTACTATTTGGGAAAGGAGGTAATGTAAATATCACCAGCTATTTCAGAAATACCATTTTTTTTAAAAACTGGGAATATTACCTTTAATGCAATCAACATCATTTTTCAAAAGGTCAACCTGACAATTCAAAAGAAATTTTTGTTTAAAGATTTATGTAACAGTAACAGACACACTTGATACATTTGCATCTATTGCTTCAGGCCTTCCAACCCCCTGTCCATGATACCCTTGCTGAGAAGCCCATGCAACCAGTGAAATATCCTCTTCAATACCAGACACAGAAACATTGCAAATCCCCTCTACATACATAGGAGCCAGAATGATCAATACATTGATAGTGGGACTTTAATATATATAAAAATAATGAGAAGAAAAAGTGCCTTTGTTTGTTTTTTTAAAATCAGATTGCACAATCCAGCCTAAATATATAAATGTGTGGAACATGTAAACCTTGTCCTACTTTCACACCAGATATAACTGGTTGAAAAGGAAAGGATCTTTCGCTTGCCAATACGTCGACTAAAACATTTCATTTGTTCAATAATAAAGACGGTTCCCCGTTTGATAAAATATCAAAATTGCTGATATAGATAACAAAATATTCATCATGTGTTTTAATTATTTCAACAATTACTCCCCATAAGAATATCAACAGTCATTCCCTATACAAAGTCTACAAAAACGTACAACTAGGTCAATAAATCTGACGTTAACTCTAGTGCTTGATTTTTTTTATTATTCTTTAAATTTGCCAGTTAAATGGGAATTTAAAAACTAATTTTGTTAAAAATTTGAATTTCAGAAAAAAAAAATCTACATACATGTAGGTGTATACTTTGTGAAATGTAGTACCTAAAGACAACACAGCATGTGAAGTTCTAAATGTGTAAAACATGGGGAGCGAGGTGAGGGAATATCATCCATAACTTGTTTAGGTCTATTGGCAGGGGTACAGCCAAAATACATTTTAAATACTGGATGCCTTTTGCTTGACAAAACAGGGGTGTGGGGTAGATCCTTGGTATGTATGGGCATGAAAAGAAAGGTTGCAGGCCTAGAAAGAACAGGTGTGGGGTAGATCATCTGCATGCATGGTCATAGAAAGAGGGAATGCAGGCATAGGAATAAGGGTTGTATGGTAGATCCTTTGTATGTAGGGGCATAGAAAGAGGGGGTGTGAGGTAGAGATCATTAATTTTTGTGGGCACATAACTTTTAGGGGTGTGGGCATTAAAAGGGGCAGTTGTGGGTGTAGAAAGAGAGGGTTTTTGGGTAGATCCTGTGTATCTGGGAACAGAAAAGAGGGATCTAAAAATATATATATAAATATGTGATGAAATTGGAAGGGGTGATGAAAGGGAAAGGGCTAGGAAAATTGAATGTTTTACTTACATGGTATTTGAATGGTAATTTAGGAAAACAATTTGTACAAGAAAATGTCAAACATGTTATTCAGTATGATAATTTTTGTTATTGAAAAAAATATTTCAGCTGCTTTATAAGATGAAATGATATCAAACATTTTATGAATGTAAAAAATATTGCTGAAATGAGAGATTAACCTGCTTGCCAAGCACCTGGCGACTCTTTGTCATGTTATTTAAAATTTCACCAAAATTCTTTGATATCGCCAGGCTGGAGTCAAGGCCTTCAAAACGTTTCAAGACTACTACTTTCATCATTTCATACTGAAAAAAAATGAAATAATTAAACTCAATCCTGGTGACATTTATAAAGACAGCCATTTTGAAATAAAGAAGAGGAGACAAACCTTCAATTATGTCATTGGTTGCTTTTAGTTGAGACTATGGTTTCTTCTCAGAAAAACTCCTATAAACCTCTAGTGTAGCCCTAACCTTGTTTAATATTATAATGATAAAGAATGGACTGTGGGGTGAATGTTTTGCGAAAATCCGTTTTCAGTTAGGTCTGTTGGTAATATCAGCGAATAGATTTCGGCAATCTTTTATTGGAATTGTTAGAATTAGGAAGAAAGAGAACTAGAGATATCCAATGGATCATATAGATAATGTGGATATTTTTTTTTATTTTTTAGGAAAAAGGGTTATTATTACAAGACTAAGAATATCTGCCATTACTCTTCATCCATCGTATTGGTGTTACTGACCTCCAGCCCAATCCATTAATAAGGATCCACATATTCAAAGTTGAGCCACATCAATTAATAATGAGCCAGATACCCAGAATCCTAGTTATAAACTATAAATTAGTATAAATGTCAAAATTTATAAAATTAAAGAAATTGATTTAATTAATAAAGGGGAGGCCGGGGCGGAAAATTTAAATGTTTCCATTGGAGTGAAGGTAAGGCAGGGAAACATATGAAGGTAAGGCAGGGGAACATATGAAGGTAAGGCAGGGAAACATATGAAGGTAAGGCAGGGGAACATATGAAGGTAAGGCAGGGAAACATATGAAGGTAAGGCAGGGGAACATATGAAGGTAAGGCAGGGAAACATATGAAGGTAAGGCAGGGAAACATATGAAGGTAAGGCAGGGGAACATATGAAGGTAAGGCAGGGGAACATATGAAGGTAAGGCAGGGAAACATATGAAGGTAAGGCAGGGAAACATATGAAGGTAAGGCAGGGGAACATTTGAAGGTAAGGCAGGGGAACATATGAAGGTAAGGCAGGGGAACATATGAAGGTAAGGCAGGGGAACATATGAAGGTAAGGCAGGGAAACATAACGTAAGGGAAGGGAGCATATGTTGGCAATAGTCAAGTCAAAACCTATAAAAAGTGAATTCATTCTTAAGCAGAAATCAAGGAAAATAATGAATTTAATTTGTCTTCTAACAATCCAACGGAAGAATAAAATCTCTTCTCTCTACAGTCAGAAGAGATGACATCTAAGATTTTTACAAATGTTAATGATCTAACCTTGTCTCCAACATCTTTCAGTGCTGACAATAAATCCTTATGTGAAAAATTCCAGCCAAACATTTCAGACATACTCTGTAACATGTATATATGATATTTAATAATGTTTAATTTCCTAGAAATAAGATGGTCAGTGATTGTTTAGGATCAGATTAGTTTTCTTAGTCAAACCATCCATATTTTTTAATAAATCTCCAACCTTTTAAAGTTTTTTTTTACAAAATCATTCATTTGTTATAAATATTTCTTTTGAATTTAGTTATGCTCAATTTTAGCCGATTTGGAAATTTTTAGCTGATTATGCATTCTTAAAGCTGATTTTGCAAATTTAAGCTGATTATGCATGATTGTAACAGTGGTTGCAAAGTGACAATAACCTTTCCACTGATGTCGTCCTGTATTTTGACAATGCTATTCATCTGCTCCTCACTCTGAGCCAATAAAGTATCTTGTCCAAAAATCAATCGACTCATTTCGTCTTCTAGTTTGACCTTATCTCCATTAAGCTGTGAAAATAAATTTATAAAAAAAAAATATTACACTGCATAGACAAATTTAATTAATGGTTTTGAGATTACAGAGTCTGAACTTTGATATGACAACAGGACCTTGATATGACACCAGGTCCTTGATATGACACCAGGTCCTTGATATGACAACAGGTCCTTGATATGACACCAGGACCTTGATATGGCAACAGGAACTTTATATGACACCAGGATCTTGATATGACACCAGGACCTTGATATGACACCAGGAAATTTATATGACACCAGGACCTTGATATGACATCAGGTCATTGATATGACACCAGGACTTGATATGACACCAGGACCTTGATATGACACCAGGACCTTGATATGACACCAGGACCTTGATATGACACAGGACATTGATATGACACCAGGACCTTGATATGACACCAGGACCTTGATATGACACCAGGTCTGTGAATCTGAGTCTATTCATCGACAACTTGGAGGAGATTGACACCACAAATCTATTTTCTTAATTTATATACCGGGTAACATATATACATGACACATATCTCTGACTTCCATGAACAATGACTGATCTGTTAAACAGAGTTTCGGTAAATGTTCAAAAATAGAATCCTTAATAATGCATTACATTTCAATTCAAGGGATCAATTCAAACATTAATTAAGGATGATATTCCAAATTGAAAAAATTAGGTCTATGATATTAGCCTGAGATTTAAGTTTTACAAAATGTTTCTCACATTCCAAATTGGTCACATAAATATATGCAGGACCATAATGTTTTAACATTGTTTCATAGCTCCCCTTTTAAATGGAGTCACTTGTTATGTGTCTGGGTAAGAGTCATGGTCTGAAATGCATCACAGTGTAGCTTTCATTTTTTTTAAAAGTTATTTTAACTTTAAAAAATTATATATAAGTTTGATTAAGTTGTGAGAATTAAGTTGATTAAAATGCACACATTTAGAGACATTTTAAATCATTTGATTTTACCATGACCATATTAATTACCATTATTTTTAGTACATACCATAAAATAGTGCTCAGCTTCCTCAATCTCTTCAAGCATTTTCCAGCACTGCTGGATGTCATAAGTGTTATCCTCAACACTCTCAGTCAAACACTGCATTCTTTTCTCCACAATATCTTCAACAAAGGATCTACTATTTTTTAAACTAATAGCAATTTTGCACTCCAACTTCTTAACTCTGCGTAAGGTTTTATTCGCCATATTGTTTTTTTCTTTATGCTTCAAAGCTTTTAAATAATCTCTAATATTTTGTGTGAATTGCTTGCTAATTTTATGTTGTTTCTGTAAGTCTTGATCCAGTTTAGCATGCAATAAATTCATTTGGCCCTCCATATATTTCTGTTGCTCAATAACACTTAGCGAAATCTTAGACTGCTCAGTACTTTTCAAAGACTGAACAGCCACATCTTGCTGTAGTTTTGAAAAGTTTTCTTTCATATTCCCTATCGTCAACCACTGTCCCTTAAGCTGTTCATCCAAGGCTAAAAGTGAATGACTTTTAGAAGTATTACCTTGTGTTGCAGATGAACAATTTAAATTTTGTGCAGGAGCATCGTTCTCACTTTTAAGTGTCTGTTGCACGACAGCAACCCTTGATTTAATGGTCGATATTTCATCAATTATTTCAGCTAATTGCTGTTTTATCTTAAGAAATTGATTTTCAAATGCAAAGCTGTCCACCATAACCTTTTTCATAGATGAAACCTCCAACTTAAGATTTTTTAACTGCTCTGAAAGGCTACTATGCTCAACCTCCAACGAAACATTTATTAGCTGCTCCGAAAGGCTGCTAGGCTCCATCTTAAAAAAAAAAAATCAGCATAAAATTTAACTAAATTTAATTTTGTTTTTAAAAAACCTGGAAGAAATTTTTTAAAGTATTTTTGCACTAATAAAAAATAAATAAATTCAAGTCATAACTTCCGTGATTCAAAAAGAATAAGACACGTAAACTAAATTAATAGGAAAGAAATAAAAATTCCTGAAGATATGTAAACAAAAATTGAATTGTAATATTTAAACCTTTTTCTCCTAAAAAGATATTACAGAAAGGTTTCCAGAAGTGGTTTAAAAATCAGCTTCTTCTCTACAGTTGTCATTTCTTTCTTAGAGAAAGAGAAGATAATCATTTGTTGGCCTGTATTTAAAGAAAGAGATTAATAATAAGCTCATGCACCCTGTGGTGTGTAACTTTCCCACACCCCCCCCCCCCCCCCCATTTTTTTAAACCATACCCAATTTAAACCACTTTGAGTTTAAGTCAACCTTTTAAATAATATCTTGACTGAGAAAAATAAATCTTTTTGTGTCACATATTCTGTCGCATATTCAGTGACTCAATTAACTGACACTGCATTTGTTATTCTATTCATCTCTGCTGTCATCAAAAGATGACAGTCTCTCCCCACAAAAAAAATCTGATTGTTTACCATTCTTTAACTTGTTATATATGGAGATGCCAATCAGTACTATGAAGTAGGCCTACATCTTACAATGACGTTCAGTATCGAAGCAACAAAATTTGATCCCTGTTGCAAAAACCCTTAAAGTTTAAGGTGAACTTTTTGCTTTTAACTTTAAGTTAATGAGGCATTGCAAGTTAACTAAAGGTAACTTTAGGTTTCAGTGAAAATCCCACAAGTCAGTTTGGAGGTTATGATATTGATCAATAAAAATATTTGAGCAGCAATTTACAATATTTATAAATGATAACGGCTGAAATGTAGTTGTGTGGCCATGACGTCATTTTCGTGATAGAATTAGGGTTCAGGTTAGGGTGAGCGGTCCTACAGCTACACATTTACCATGATAACACTATTTTGGCATATTCCCCCCTACCAATCTTCACAAATTTGTAACATAACTTAGACATTTTTATCACACAATGCTACAAAATTCTCCCCCCCCCACCCCTTAATCTCTTCTTCCCCCCACCCCTTAATCTCTTCTCCCCCCCCCCCCCCCAAAAAAAAAAAAACGGATACCCGACACGTGACATCATTGAAGGATGGTCCCAAATTTAATCAAATAAATTTCACATTCCTTCAGTCTAAAGCGGCAAATGAAACAAAAAATAAGAATGATTTATTATTTAACTTCAAATATTTAATTTTAATCAGATATTTCTGATTTTCAGATAGCTAGTCTTGAGTCTCAACAGTTTATAATAGTATTATAAAATTAATATGTTAATTATAAGAGTAAGAGTCAAGAGCCGGCTTGTTAGTAATAAAAGACATATGCCTATTCAAATTATATTTATATGCTTAAATTTAAATACTAAATAGGCTTAGACTTAACAATACGACTTTGACTTAGTTAGTAATTATTTCTAGTTCGCAACTTTTAATAATTTGACTTAGTTTAAGTTATACATACCTGACCTACTCTTGATTCAGTTACGTAGTTTATTTTTATACTCATTGAGAAGTATTTATTAGTTTTAAGAAGTCATGATAAGTCATAAGTCAATAAGTTATACAACATTCTTACAATTTTAAAGTGAAAACTGTAACTTGGTAACTTTACTCAATTCTTGGAAATGAAATTCAATGTTCGATTATATTTCTGTTACCTCCAAATATTCCACTATGCCCTTCTTGTCAGTCGAACCAGATACTTTTTGTCGAGTTGCGTAATTCATATAAAAAACAATTATGTGTATGAATAAAAAGTTAATGAGGCCTACTATTTTGTGCTAATATTTTTAAAATATATGGGAAATTGCATCATAATGTAAATTTTAAGATAGTAATCGATTACGTTTTTACCCAAAAAGTAATCCACTTTCTAAAGTCTAAAACAAAACCAATATCATTTTAATCTTAGTCTTAGTAGTTAAATTCATTAATATTTAACAAAATAATCAATATATGCCTACTTTTTATTTGGCTTGGCTAATATAAACCATTTTAATGAAGCCCGCTACGTTAAGATCTTTAAATTGTATTTTCTCTCTTTTGCATTTGACAGTTGGGTCCTGATTGATTGATGACTGACCTGAATTAAAAGCCGATCCAATGCGGGTTTTAAAAAAATCAAGATTTAATTTCTTGCCTCACCTGTGTCTTTTTATAGCCAACAGAATACATATGTATTTAGAAGTTTTAAACTCCTGGTTATGTGACATAAGACAAGCCATTGGTTGAATGGTTTAACATCGTAAAAGTGTCTTATAGGACACTTGTCAGGATATCCAAGAATTTTCTAGGCCATATATTCTGAATCCCTTAAGCGTAAGGGCTACTGGCTTACTTAGGTTGCGGCTTTGTTTGACTTTAAGTTTAAGCATCACACACCCTACAAAACTAACCATGTTAACCATGCATTATAAAGTTGACCCCCCCCCCCCCCCCCCCCCCCAACACACAAAATCACTTCTAATTCATAGAGAACTGTAGAAGTTTAGAAAATAAACGCGTGGCTAATGTATTGAATAAGTAAAATGTTAATTATTTTTTTTTAAATATTAACACATAATTATATTATAACTTAAACGTCAGTATTTCCCCGTTTTTTGTAAATACATAATTTTTTTTTTTTTTTTTTTTTTTTTTAAATGAGGGTGGCTCCTAGGTTTTTTATGAGTGATAATAGACTTTTAAAAAAAAAATTAGATAGGGCGGAAATTTTAGCACTGACGTAGACTACATTGTAGTTGGAATGTAGACGCATAAGCTTGACTCACTACGTTATTACTTTAACTTTAACCAAGGCAGTACAAGCGGCCATCCATAAATGACGCCATACTATTTAGGCAGAAAAGAGCCCCCCCTCCCCCACACTTTTCCTTCCTAAATCCTCACACAATTCTCACACAGTTTTGACAGTTTAGATCCACAAGAGACGTCACCAATTCACGACCAATCTCCCCATAAATCAGTGATGTCATTTATGTCAAGTGATTGTCAATAAATCACACACCGTTACATTTAAAAATAATTTGGCATTGACTTCTAGTGGCACATTCACATATGGGCTTGGGATCGGGACAGCCCGTTAACACTTTAATAAATAATTTGATTAATGTAAGTTACCGCTACGTTTTAATTTTCCCTTTATATTTTAGCAAAAAAGTTTTTTAAAAAATGTGTTTTTATCTGAAACAAGATTTTCCATTTTAAATGCACATTTTAATGTAGGCTTAACATGTCACTATTAGACTAATTGAATTCTTAACAAATAATGTTTGTTTTGTTTTGTACTGTCAACAGTCTTGGATTTAATTATTAATATGCCATTGAGCATGCGCACTCTTCACCTGGCAACTTAAAGCATCAATATGGCGGATGCAATACACCTTATTTACAAAATCTCGTTGGCGCTAAAACAATCACATTGATTCTGGTAAGAGAAGAATTTTTAAAACACTTCGATTGTATACTTATTAAAATATTTTAAACTTTGGAAAACTTCTAATAAATTTTGTTCAAACTTTCAAGGGCCTATTTAATTAATATAAAATAAATACCGGATACCGCTTTTTACTTAGACTTAACTTAATTAAGTTAGTTTAGACTTTCACTTTACTAAAAATTTAGTAAAAATATAAGTTAGACTAAAGACACTAAAGTAAAAAGTTAAAGTAAGTGTAGCCGAGTGGTGGAGTGATATGGTGACAGCTTATATATGGCTACTGGAGGGTGGTGTGTGTGTGTGTGACACACTTTTTAAACCCTGCTCGCAGCGCCAAAAACTGTAGCCAAGTGGTGGAGTGATATGGTGACAGCTTATACTAAAACAAACTAAGAAAATGCAGGTCTGAGGACTATAGCTTTTATTTGGAAACTAACAAAGAGAAGTAAGGGAAATGTCCCGAAAATAAAATAAAAGGAAAGGTGCAGGAAAGGGACAATACCTGCAAAGAAACAAATAATACAGGTCAACAATGTCCTGACTAATAATAAATAACACAGAGAACAAATAAGCATATTAACTAACCCTGAAAATGCAGAGTGTTACAAAATATACTTAACTAAAAAAATAGAGTATGCATACATGGTAAACAATTGGCAATTAAAATTATATTGTTTTGATAATGTTTCATTACTATAAAAGGAAATCACGTGTTCTAACTTGTAGCACGTACACTGTGTTACATAAAGGACCAGTGTGAGATGTGAGGGCTAGCATAGAGGTCTAACTGGGGTACTGTTATCCATGTAAGGGGTCTATGTAAGATGCACCCAAAGCAGGACAGGTACTATAATGGTGTAAGTTATAACCACCATTGGTTAGATACATGCATCACTCAATTGCTGTGTCTTTTTAAGACAAAAGCAAATTGCGAAATGTCTAAGCATATTAATACAGCTGGTAATAATAGTCTCCTAACACATGCACTATTTCTATTTGAGAATATAGCACAG
Organism: Omphiscola glabra; assembly: GCA_964017045.1. NCBI lineage: Eukaryota > Metazoa > Mollusca > Gastropoda > Lymnaeidae > Omphiscola > Omphiscola glabra. The sequence continues at coordinate 338,268 of OZ024811.1, forward strand.
GGCAGGGGAGGTAGTCTACTACACCTGTTGTACGTATATTCGATGGTCGTATACTGTTGTATCAATAGCTTTAAAGCACATTGCAGTATGTGTGACCAGAGCGATATAACGGTTACGTGCTATGCTCACATGCACTGGTATCTAATTCCATTTCAAAATTCATGGATTTTGGTTACACGTCAGATTGACGGAGCTAACAAGTGATTAAAACACTGCCTAATATAAGTCATGCTAGCAACTGATTAAAACACTGCCTAATATAAGTCATGCTAGCAACTGATTAAAACACTGCCTAATATAAGTCATGAACAGAAATATTCCATTACTAACACCGAACAAGTAATGCAGTCTACAAGCACAGAAATATTTGCTTCTACTTACAGAGCGTCCAAATGGGCCGCTATGAACACTGACACACTGCAGGGATGCGGTTCCAACCTCGAATAAAAAATCTCCCTAATGTGCCCGCCTTAAATAGTCGTGCGCGGACGTACCCGAAAACCTGACGTCACGCCCTGACTTCAAGTGTCAAAAACTTGTCTTCTAACAGATTTTCTGTGGTAAACTGACAAACCCTGGAGACTACAACCCAAATTAAAGTGGATATCACGGATCCAATCCCTAATTAATTAAATGTGTCCTTCTTAGTTTTGTCCCCGCTACCTAAGATACATTTTTATATTTCTATGAGTTATATACTTTTTGAGATATTTAAATAAAACAGGTTGGGACCCCCCCATAAATGAATGTGAAAACTCTCTTAATTACTAACAATTAAAATCCCCTATGACGTTGGGGACTTGTAAATATACTAAAGTATAGCGAATAAACTCCCCTTCCCAACTAGATATAATTCATAATTTAATTCACTATGGTTCCCGAGATACACATTATTTAACTTAGCACTAAAGCACAAATAGTGGTTCCCACTATTTAAGTATTCTACGCCATGAGGGAGAGCCGGTCGGTCAGTCTGAATGGGGTGAACTTGACCAGAGCTCGGGTCAACATTCCGATCCTGTGTTGGGCGAGGTCAAATTACACTACAGTGTTGGTGGTGGGCGCGATTTAAAAAACGGGGCCTACCCTACCACATAAGTAAGATTAGTAAGTACTAAGGCCTATGTCTAGGTACTAATAAAAATAAGTAAAAAAATATATTTGGGCATTAGAAACTGTTTCCCACATACTGATATAATAACAGTTAATAAGTTGCCAGTCACAAAATCCAACATGTGGCAAAAACTGTGTCAAAATCTTTTGACATAAATTGAGCTCTACATCACTGATGACAAAATAATTTAATATTAGAAAACGCAACAAAACGAGATCACCGATCAGCCAGATGCTATATTGCCACATTGCTTCAGTTTTTGACTTGCACGAACCATGTACGCAAGTCAGTTTTGTGGTACCTAATTAAGGCATGCATTTGACATAATTTGGGAACTGTAATAAAAAACAAAAACATACTTAAAAACTTTAAAAAAATATTTATTTGCATCTTATATTCTGTTTGCTGTAGTACATTGTAAGGGAAGATTTTAAATTTATGTTTTAAATTGTTTATTACTTATAATTCTGGCATCATTTGCACCAATTATAACAGTTATAATATTATTTGTATAGTATCATAAATAATTATAATTAATGCTAAATATTGTATTTCTGCTTTCAAAACATTTTTCTAGTACAACATTATTTTAATCTTAAGAATTATTATGGTATTTTCAGATTGAAATGCACAAGTACAAAAATAAAATTTAAAAAAATGTCTACTATATTCACAACATCAACTGCAGCACAAGATCCTGCAGTCGGACCAATGAAAAGTGAAGAAGTCAAAGAAAGGTAGACATACAAATTTGATCTTGTTATTTTTAAGTTTTAATATTTTATTACGGTTTTTAAAAAAAACAATACCACATAAATACAACCATTTGTAGAAATGTTAAAATTTCTCATAATTATATGTGAACAAAACCAAACAAAATTAAAGATTTGTCATAGTATTTAGACACTATCATAAATTCATAATGACAAATTCATGACACTTTATATCCTCTCCACATGCTTGACATTTATGGATGACTTTATAGTCATACAATAAATAACCTAATAAAACGAAGATGACAGCCTCTGTTAAAATAGCTTAGAACTATAAAAAAAAATCCAAATTATAAGACCATTTGTCTAAAGCTAGCTTTATTGTTAGTTATTCTAAACTGTACCTTAAGGTCAGTCTTTCTTTCTTGGCTAACACATCTTGAACAGTGCCATACAAAAATAAAAATACTGGACTCAATATATCTCACATCTGCCACTCTAGTCCTACTTAGCACAGCAATATGGTGGTCAATGGTTTCCAGAGCCAGGATGCAGTACCTGCAGGCCTTTGGTGCTGTCAATTTTTTTCAAATTTGAAGAACATCGCAATGCCCCTATCCATTTGAATTATCTGACTCTGGTGTATGTGGCCCAGCTTCTACCATGGATCACTTAGGCAGCTCTGTATGATTTATACTTATTGCCTCAGACATGCTGTCCACCCACTTGAAATGGTCTCAACATATGTTAATGTTATTGATAAATTTGGTTGTTGCTGGGTGGCCAAGGCATGTTTACAGAGAAAATATGTCCCACCAACTCAATAGCAACAATGTATTGGTACCATTTGTATTTAAGCTAAACATTACTGATTCATTATTAGTGTAATCAAAAACACTGAAATTTTATAGTTATAAATGTTGGTTCATGTCACTTTAGGTGGGATCCAAAGATCCAGGGCTAGTAAAAATATAACTAGGATTTCAGTAATATATAGTGAACAAAGCATTATGTTATAAGCACAAGTAATCTCAATAAAAGCTTATGTTATTAGTGTGAATGAGGCTCAAGGGACTATTACATAATGTAAGCTACTTGTGAAAGTGGGTTGGGTTTATTTTGCTTAAAGAACCCAAGTTCAAACTAAGATAATGAATGTTTCACTTACTTTAGTCATACAAAGAAACAGAGTTTTTTTTTTTTATTTAATTGATTTTGATTTGCTAATATTTTTATGTACATCGCGGTTAGTCCAGCCCTAGGCTGGGGTACAGCGCTATATAAGACAACTAATAATAATATAATTACCATGTCTGTTTTATAATATTTTAGGAAGTCAATACCAATAGAAGGAAAACTAGAAAATAGACTTACAATAAAGGATTTGGAGAGACTGAGGAGTTCATTCATGGTATAATAACTGTCTGTTTACTATTCCAAATTGTAATTCACATTATCTTTTCAGTTGCTTGAAGTAAAAGGTTTAATTTCTTTAAAAAAAAAAAAAAAATTAATTGTCATTTAGGTTTACCCTGTGCAGTCCAAATAATTTGACAAAAACCTACTGTGGCCAACATATTGTTCATACAATTAAATTCTTTATTTTTAAACTAATAAAGCTGTTACTATAAAATTTTCCATAGTAGCATATAGTGTCCTAAAAACATTAGAGACATTATATTGATAATTATTTCCCATTAAAATGATTAACCTCCATATTTTAAAAGAAAATTTGACCAAAAGCTACTGCGGCCAACATATTGGTACATTTAAATATTTCATTTTTAAAGTAATAAAGCTATTGTAATAAAATTGTACACAGTAACTGCTAGTGTCCAGCCGAAATAAAAGTTTCAGTAACTATTCCACTCGCCAGGTCTCAAATAAAGCTGCTATTTTTGACATGTGCAAGCAAATATATCATTGTACTTTTCAGTAAAAAACTAAAACTCTGGGGGACAAGGGAAGTAATAACCCCAGTTGTAGTGTCCTATAGAGAAATTATGCAAGGGGTTTAACCTTTTTTTTTTTATTATCAATTATTCATTTAGTTCAGAAATAAAAATAATTTAAAATAAAAAAGGATTTTATTGATTAAATTTTAAGTTTTAAATATATTTTATTTTTAAAAAATCAAAATTTTTTTCTTAAAGAACGCGAGCGAGATGAGTTTACTTTGGCCATTTTAAAATTAGCATGACATTCCATTTGAGGTAAGTGCTTTAATAAAAAAATATTTAAGCCTGAAATGGACATAGATGAGTCCTGAAATAATTCTTCACATGATTGTCAAACAGAGGAATAGGAAACATCGGATGAAGATGTAGATGAAAGGATATTCCAACCTAGGCTAATAAAAAGTTTTAAGTCCAGTCTGAATATAAATATTTGACTTCTCACTTGTATTTTTATGTTTTTATCCGTTATTTCAGTTTTCATGTTTTTCAATAATTTAGGTAACCAATATCCTTATAACTTTTTTATTTATTATCCAAACCTCATGAAATAAAATTCCAGATCACAGCGCTAAATGATATTCTTAAACATAATGCAAGTGCGTTTGGTGCATAATATTTTCTTTTGTTTTTCTGAAATAGTTGGTGTAATATATCTGCGGTGTAAAAGGGATAGGGTAATTAGAATATTAATTTACAATATTATAATTAAAAATGAATATACAGGATTTTTATGAAAAACTTAGTTTCTTTAGAGGTTGATAAATTTATGGTATTTTATGATGTGAATTGACCACTGGACTGCACAGAGTTAACTTATATGTTTACTTTTTAAATTAATTTACTTAAAGTAATGGAAAGTTATTGACTAGAAACAATAAGATATTTCATTTTAAATACACATTTTTAAAGACAAAATCAAAACTGTTAATTTTTAGAAATCAATAAATGCAATATTTTTTAAAGAGGAAGAGAATTTGCATTGTATTATTATAACTACAGTCTTTCAGTTGTCTGATTTGATGACATTATATGACTAGTTATAACAAATGTTATCAGATTCAAGGGGATGGTTATGAAAACAAACTGAGTCTTTCCAAAGATCAGTTTTGTGAAGCCTTGGCGCTCCTCCTCAAGAAAGGAACAAGGGAAGAGGTAATTTGATTTTTTTATACATGTTTTCAATAAAAAAAATAATATCACTTCTTAGAGACAAATTTATAAACCACACAGGGGTGCCACTTCTCCGGATTACCCCGGAATTCCGAATTTGTGAGGCTAAATATTTTTCAGCTCCGGATTTGTGAGTTTTTAATTACTCTCGCTCCGAATTTGCCAGTTCAGTTTATTCAAATACGGATTCTGGGTTTTTAAAAAAAATAAACGTGTAAGAATGTGCGAAAGCCTATTCAGTGACTTTGCTATAAATTGAACTGATACCCCAACCTCTCTCTTTTGTTTGCAAGCCTCTCGCACCTCCATTCTAGCTGTGTCAAGTTACTTGCCTGGACAATGATATTATCATTTTATTTAAATTACTACAGTTTGAAGTAGGCACATCCCCAGTTATTAGTTTTGTGGATAAATATATGCATATATGATGTAATCATTGCACAAGAAATTATTTCTGCTGTGTAAGAATTTTATGAGTTTTGTTAAGTTTCAGGGTTTGAACAATTTGGAAATGAAGTTTCAGGTTTCAAGAAATTTGTTGAAAGGGATTTCAGGGTTGTCAGCTTTCAGTGAGTGGCACCCCTGGTTGACAGCTTTCAGTGAGTGCCACCCCTGGTTCACAGCTTTCAGTGAGTGCCACCCCTGGTTGACAGCTTTCAGTGAGTGGCAACTCTGGTTCACAGCTTTCAGTGAGTGGCACACCTGGTTGACAGCTTTCAGTGAGTGGCACCCCTGGTTGACAGCTTTCAGTGAGTGGCACCTCTGGTTGACAGCTTTCAGTGAGTGGCACCCCTGGTTGACAGCTTTCAGTGAGTGGCACCCCTGGTTGACAGCTTTCAGTGAGGGGCAACTCTGGTCCATAGCTTTCAATGAGTGGCACCCCTGGTTGACAGCTTTCAGTGAGTGGCACCACTGGTTGACAGCTTTCAGTGAGTAGCACCCCTGGTTGACAGCTTTCAGTGAGTGGCACCATGAAACCACAGTTTAACACCTAATATATAACCTAACATAAGTATTTAAGATGAATTAAATTTATAAATAACATATTTAGTATGCTGAGCTGTTTGACAAAATCGATGTTGCAAGGGAGGGAACTGTGGACTGGGACAGTCTGGCATCTCACATGCTGCTAGAGTTTTATGAAAGAGATGACAGGGTCAAGTCGACCCAGGTGCCCCAATGGAAGGACATAAAAGTTTTACCCAGGTAGAGGATAAATGTTAAAAAACAACATAACTATAATTTATTTGTAGATATATGTATTAATGTTTTTGTAATTTTATTTTTTTTTTGGGGGGGGGGGGGGGGTGCATTTTAAATAAGTTAAGTACTCATTTTAATTAGAAATACATTTCATATTTGTCTTCCATTCAAATGGTGAAAATTAAAAAAAAAAATATCCTTAATTATTTGAAATAATGTTTGTTTTGTTACTAGTAAGTTACATTAAATACAAATTTAGCAAGTTTATTTTAAACATGAAAATTATCTTATCTATATCAATATTAATTGTATTTTCACTTCTCAGTCCTCACAAGGAAATAGTACAGAGAGTAGCATTTTTGAAAAATACTAACAGATATGTGGCTATCAGCAAGGTGATTAATTAAATAAATATCTTTCTTATCACCAGTAAATAATAAATTCTTGCAGAATACTTTCATTTGTTGAACAAAATTGGTCATTTAAAAAAAAAAAATTGAATTGTTGACACATATCACTTTCAAATGAGAGCTGGGTTTAAAAAAAAACTCTTTTGCCACTCACACACACAGCTTTGTCAATGTTGTTTTATTTTGTCAAGTTTAAAATGTTTCATTGCCGACAGTAAAAATGAATTTTGTGAAATGACCATGTTGCCAGGAAGGATGTGTATCTATGTGGGGAGCTGACCTGAAGCCACAGAGATCTATAAAAACTGGGACAGATGCATGCAGGTTGAGAGATGTTTGGGTCACTCACTTTGCCCCACTTCAGAATTTGAACAAAATAGCGTTAGCTTTCACAAGCAAGGAAATAGGTATGAATGTTTTGGTCAATCACTTTGCCCCACTTCAGAATTTGAACAAAATAGTATACATTTCCACATTATAGGGAAAGAAAACTGTAACCATACATCATAAATACATAATAAATATAATTTAATCTATATTTCAGTCATTTTTAAAACTATTAATCTTATATCTTTTGACATTTGAAACGCATAATAAGTTCTTAAAACTGAAAAAGTTTATTTTTAATTAATAAGAATATTTTGAGATTTTAAGGAAATGCCACTAACTCATTTTCTCCTTATTTGTCTTACAGCTATTTATGACTTAAGCAGTAAACTGGAATTTAGCTGTCAGTACAAAGTTCAAGGTTTAAAGTTCACACCCTTATGTTTGGATTACTGGTGAAAAATCTTTAAAACTAATGCTTTTTTTTTTTTTTTTTTTTTTTTTTTCTTTTTAAATTTCTGTCAATAATTATTAAGTTGTTACTGTTTTCTTGTAACTTATATTAAAATAACTTTTAATTATCTAAACATACACAAAGAAAGAAAGTTACAGACACTGTGAATCCCTGATTCAATAGTTAATTTCTTTATACATTTAGTGCCGCAGTGCCAACTGAAACACGTGTATGAATTTGTGTAAATACAAGGCGTCAGTTTAAATAATATATGAGGGAGATCAGGCAACATATTTTCTTTCTTGAATTTACTTAAATAAAACTATCAACTTATCTTGTTTAAACTGGCAATAAAAATATGTTGACGCTTACAATGAAACTATCAACTTATCTTGTTCACACCGACAATAATTATTCAGTCAAATTTCTTTATTGTCATCAGGCACAATCCTAACAATGTCAATGATGCCATACTTGTGTGGGGGGATGTTGGTGGATTTGTCAACATCCTTTTCTTCAACTCAGCCAACATTGCACTTTTTGAGAGGCCCCCTGCCCCACCTGGGGAGAAACAAGGTATTTGTGGATTTTTCAGAGACTTGCCTCTTTTTACTTTTTTTCAAAATGATGATTCCTTGTCATGGCAAGATAGATAATTCCTAATATAACTGTAGGCTAACTTGTGAATGGGAGTCATAAAAATAGTTGGTAGTTGAAAATTGTGGTTCTCTTTTATTGTAAGATATATGATGACAGTGAAAAGCTGCTATCTTTTTTTTTTTTTTTATTCTTTAAATGAGGAAACTAATGTCTGGATTTTAGAGAGAAAAAAATTGTTACAAAGTTGTATTTATTTTGTTAAAAAAACTTTGCTATAATGAATATTTCTGATGCTCAAAACAGACTTTGCTGTGAAATTAGGTTATCCCATTTAATTATAGCTACGTCAATTAAATTAAATTAGCAACAAGAAACGGCAACCAAATGTAGTCCTTATGATATGATCAATATGTAGTCCATATGATATGATCAAGATGTAGTCCATATGATATTATCAAGATGTAGTCCATATAATATTATCAATATGTAGTCCATATGATATTATCAAGATGTAGTCCATATGATATGATCAAGATCAAGTCCATATGATATGATCAAGATCAAGTCCATATGATATAATCAAGATGTAGTCCATATGATATAATCAAGATGTAGTCCATATGATATGATCAAGATCAAGTACATATGATATTATCAAGATGTAGTCCATATGATATGATCAAAATTGAATTGTGCCAAACAAAACCCTCCAATATGTTGGCCTGAGCCCTTCTTTAGTTTTTAAAAATATATTTTTATTTAGGTCTTATTCCTGATCAAGCATCTTTCATTGAATTATTTTTTTTTCTTCTTCTCTAAGTTTTTTACTTATTTTTTTTATTTTTTAAAACATATTTACTTTTACTTGTTGTCAGCAAACACACTTGAAGTTTTGATTTGGCCTGATTCAAAATAAAACAAATCTTGTGCTTGTTATATTTCATTGGTATACATCTGGGTTGCAGTCATAGACTCTATAGGAATGCCATTATATGAAGGGTTGCAGTCATAGACTCTATAGGAATGCCATTATATGAAGGGTTGCAGTCATAGACTCTATAGGAATGCCATTATATGAAGGGTTGCAGTCATAGACTCTATAGGAATGCCATTATATGAAGGGTTGCAGTCATAGATGCTATAGGAATGCCATTATATGAAGGGTTGCAGTCATAGATGCTATAGGAATGCCATTATAAGAAGGGTTGCAGTCATAGACTCTATAGGAATGCCATTATATGAAAGCAGCTGTAAGAAGCTTAAAATTAAATGTTCATGAATTAGGCCTTCTATTTAAGCATGCATGATTCTGTTTGTCTGTTGTTTGATTTATGCAATTTAAGATCATCTTTTCATTTGTCTAGCATATGAAAGAATATAAAACCTCATTAAGTTGATTTGGTTCATATAAATCAATGAGAAAGATGATTAAGTCTTTTATCAATGGATTAATGATTAAAGTATATTTTATGTACTCAACAACATGTTTAATTAAATAATCACTCTCCTGTTTCCTCCAAATTTATTTTTTCCTTTCTTTCAGTGAGTCTTTTTTTTTTACATTTTAAAAACCATTATAAAAAGATTTATTGATTAGTTATTCATAATCCAGTCAGTTTGTTATTTAATTTACAGAATTGTAAGTTTGCTGTTGCTAAAAAACTTTCTTTAACAAGATCGAAACAGCTGAATTATTATTTTTACTACCTTTTAAATAAACAAATATTCATATGAAGTCCTTTTCCCCCCACTTCATGGTTGAAGCTACTTCCTTGATGCACACAAGGGACACAATTTTATTGCCATGTAATGTTTTTATTATCATATTTCTACAGTTTGGGAGCGTGAGTGAAATAACACTTTTATTTTAGTTTCATTTCTCCCACCATTTTCACATTTGTTGTCTTTATTATTTGCCCTAGTCCAGTGGTTCTCAACCTTCCTAATGCAGAGACCATTTAATACATTTCCTTATGTTGTGGCGGCCCCCAGCCACAAAATTATTTTGTTGCTACTTAATAACTGTAGAGCATATGTGTTTTCAGATGGTCTTAGGCGACCCCTGGGAAAGGGTCATGTGACCCCCAAAGGGATTGCGACCCAAAGGTTGAGAACCACTGCCCTAGTCCATTCAGTGGTCAAGCCTTTAGATTTTTTTTTAGGATTCTAGATTTCTTACAAATAAATTTAAAATTGACACAGTTTTAATTTTTTTAAATACATTTAATTTTTTTTTTCAATTTTCCCAATAATTGTTTAATATGCATTAGTAAGTACAAAATTATTATTTTTTCATCATTGCAGAAACAGTGATTTATAACTTTATAGACATATTTCATTTAAAACATCAAAATGTGGCTTCCCAATCTGCTTCATTGTTTGTAAACAAAAGTTGTCCCTGCTACACATTTGAAGTGTTTTCCCCTGAATTTATATATTATTTTAGCAGGTCAAAATCTAAGGGGACCTTATTTTAATCTCCAACAATCTAGTTACAATTACTTGGAGTTTTCATTGAACCATAAAAGTTTACTTTATTAATAAATAGGTAAACATTGTCAAATATTTGTGTCAAATAAAATGTTCTTTTCAATTAAACATGACATGATAACAATGATTTAAATTTCAAATATAAATTTTACAAACCTTTTAGCCTTATGCTTCAATCTTAGTTGATGTATTTCAATTGGAATCCCCTTAAAGAAATTTATTTAAGTGATTTTGCTAGATAGAATAAAAGTTTTTTTATTTTTTATTTAGCTAGTTTGTTTCATTTTTGTTTTCATATCAGTTATTTTAATTTTTCAACATTCTTAGTAAAGTAAGCCATCTAATAAATTCTTTGAAATGTACTTGATGCAATTTATGCAATATCACTTTTTTATAATTCCTTTGCTGAATGAGTGGTTGAACAATAACTAAACTTATGGGCATATTCAATACTAAATGAATAGTTACACAACAACTAAGAACTTATGGGCATATTCAATTCTAAATGAGTAGTTGAACAATAACTAAGAACATATGGGCATATTCAATACTAAATGAGTAGTTGAACAATAACTAAGAACATATGGGCATATTCAATACTAAATGAGTAGTTTAACAATAACTAAGAACATATGGGCATATTCAATACTAAATGAGTTGTTGAACAATAATTAAACCATACTATTAAATTAACAATTAAGAGTTGAAAAACAAAGTAATAGCATACAACTTATGTTATTTAACTAACCATCTAATTTTGAAAAGTAGTGTTTGGAAATTTTAAATAAAATTTAGTCTTCTGAATTTATGATTGTTCACATGATTGTTTGTAATTTTAAAATCTTAAAGCTAAAAGAACTCAGATGTCTCAGAAATGTTATTTATTATTTGATTTATTACCAATGCTGCTCACTAGATTAGATTAGATTTGATTAGACAAGGGGCCAGTTTCATATTGGTTGTTTTCCCCCATATTTAAATAATATTATTTAGCATTTACTAAGTGTTTTGAATGGCTAGAAGAATGGCTAGAGCAATGGCTAGAGGAATGGTTAGAGGAATGGTTAGAGGAATGGTTAGAGGAATGGTTAGAGATTTATTTCAGATGAGCTGTTCAATCTTTATATTATTTTTATTTTGGCCAGTCAATATTTTGCATTCAATTTGTCCAAATTATGCAAAATAGAAAAATATATATCTCCAGTAATAAGGCAGTAGACTGCCCCACTCCCTTACCCATTTTTAGATATGGTGGAGCCATTTATCCCCTAAGTAATCAGGGAATAGAGAGAATATTCACATCCAAGTGTAGGCAGTAGGGAATTAGGACATCAGACATATCCTCTTTAAATGCCCCCATAGGCAAGATATGGTGGAAGCCGGGCATTAGTCCAAACACCTCTACATGCACCCATAGGCAAGATATGGTGTTGATATTTTCATAAAGATGGGATGTATTCTCAGGAAACAAATACCCCTAATGTATTGGTCCTTGTTACAAATCATTTAAAACATTGCTATGCCACTGCATTCTTTTAAGGCTAACTATTGGTTACCTTGGCGATACTCTCATCATGTTTATTGTACTAGCCTCTTGATGTTTCAATCTGACAATGGATGATTAATTCATGTGCTTCATATTGGTAGTATTGTTATGCTCTGCAATCATTCAAAGACATAATTATGACATGTCATCTCTGATTCAAATCATGATTTATATTCTTTTAAATAATATGACATTTCTCTCAGTGGAGAATGTTCTTGGGTTTCACTTTGTAATGCAGTTCAATTTTAATATAAATTATTACAAATTTTCTTCTACATAACAAAAATAAATTTTAGAAGTCAAATAATTTCTTGCTGATCATTAATAATATATGAGCAGAATGGATTTTAAAAGAAAAAGAAATGTTGCTCTTGTTTCAAATAAAATTTAGGCAATATAATAATTTTATTTATTTATCCTCAACTCAGTCTAGATCACAATTTATTGCATGCATTAAATAATAGACAACTCAGTTTTGGTCTCAATTTATTGCATACATAAAATATTAATAATTTGTTTTGTTTCATTTTTAAAGGACAAGATCAATTTTTTATTAGACTAAATAATTTTAACTTAAATTGTTTTATAAAAAACTAAAATGAAGTTTATCTTAAACCTATTTAAGCAGTTAAGATTAAGTTGTTAAATCTGTTATGATCAACAGAGCCTGGAACCTATTTAATCAGTTAAGATTAAGTTGTTAAATCTGTTGTGATCATCAGAACCTTGTCTGAACATCCAACTGCAGGACATCATCTCAGGGAAGTATAAAAATGCAGCATTTGCAAAATACGAGGCTCATAATGAGAATGGCAAAGGAGAATGGGTCCGAGGAGGTTAGTGCTGCATATTATATTTTATCTAACATCATAGTTTGTAAATCACAAATATAAATAAAGTAATAGCATACATTTTCTTTTATGTTATCAAGACCAACAACAAATTCTGTAAAACTTGACTCAATTTGGATTTGTTAAAATTTGGAGTTATAAAAATAATGCGCAATACAATAAAAACTATAATAGACTATATCTTATTGTTTTCTCTTAGTTGTGATGATTAAATAGTAATTTTTTTAAAAAATCATCTTCAATATAAATATAAAATTGATTTTAAATTGAAATATCAGTTTAAAAAAATAATTTTTATCAATCCTTCATTTTGTTCTCGAAATCATTTAAATCTCTCAATAAGTCAACATTAAAAAAACAATTATGGCAACTAAAAAAATATATTGGCCGACCTGCAACTGATTTGGCACATCATAAACTTCTTTATTTTCTGAATTTTAGAAGAAGATGATTTTGCTCCTACTGTTAAGAGTTAAAAGGCGTAGACTTTTATTAACTAATCTTGGCCTTATAACAAATTATATTATAGGAGCTAGCTCCACTTTAAAAGGCTAAGCAGCTTTTTAAGAATTCATTGTTTGTCTGTTGATATGTAATGCACATTTCCAATAATTTATTGTTTGTCTTGTTGAGATGTAATGCACATTTCCAATAATTTATTGTTTGTCTTGTTGAGATGTAATGCACATGTCCAAGAATTTATTGTTTGTCTTGTTGAGATGTAATGCACATTTCCAAGAATTCATTATTTGTCTTGTTGAGATGAAGGCCTAATGCACATTTCCAAGATTTCATTATTTGTCTTGTTTGCCTTCCCCAGTTCATTATTCCCATTACTTGGAATGTTTTATTTCCTGTGCTACAACCACAACTAACGCCATGGTCATTGGTTGGCTGGTCAAACATACAAGTGTCAACCAAAATGTCAAGATTCTCAAGCAAGTTTTTTTTTACACAAAATGTTTTTAAAATCATTTTGAATTTCCAAATGTTTGTTGAATTTTTTTAAAAAGAAAATGGAGAAAATTGATAAAGCCTTATTTTCAGTGTTGAAAATTCACCTATTTATATAAACTATGTTCTTAGTTCTTCTGAAAAATTTGAGCCTACAAACAATTTAAGTACCATATATTAATTTGTTATTAAATAACATATCCAGCTTTATTTTTAAAAATTCTATTTTATTTTTTGCTTTTTATGTTTCCAGAGGAGGACATGTTCCAAAGAAAGAAATACAGAAAAAGTAAATTATAAAGAAACAAAATAAGATCCATTTTTTAATGCATCATTGCCTATTCTAAACTTAATGTCAGAGCTAATGATATTATTTTAATAGACAGAACAAAGTGTACAATCAATAAAATTCTCTTATTTCCCTGTGCAGGGAAAAATTTAAAGACATTAAACAATTGAAATTAAACCCTAACCCAGTAATGAACTAACCACTCTTGAATCTCTGTCAGCTTTCAGACATAAAGGAATATTCAAAATAGAGATGCATAGCCTGAACTTCATAATACCTTTATTTAAAACAAATCTATTTTTAAGACTAACATTTTTTATGTGTGTCATTAAATATATTCAGGTTTGAATTCAACATTTCTCAGGGTGTGAATGCATTTGGCTACAGCGAAACATTAAATTTAATTGGTAAGTTTTATGAAATAGATCTTTATTAATAAGAGATGAAAAGACAAGGGAAACCATTAGAATTGGAAAACACACGCTATTCATATAAGACTAAGAAATGACATACAAACTAATGAAAGAAAGAATATTGACCGGAAACAGAACATACTGCAGTAGTTACAAAATACTCACAAGTAAAAACATTATAAGAAAAAGAAAGAAAACTATTTGTAAAGCTGTTATCAGTTTAGGCAGAAAACCTATTCAACACATGGCAGAGAAATTTTCTCTGGTGAATTATATGGACCAACAAGGGATGGATATGGATGGATTATACAAACCAACCAGAAATTTTATGGACTATATATACACAATAATTATAATTTGTTAAATGATTCAATTTTATCTCAGTTTTAAGATTACTGACAATAAAAAACATTGTATAGAATAATATACAGTATAAATTATTCAGTCATTTTTCTCCCACCAACAATGCATCTCCTTTGTATGTGTGTGTGATTGTGACATCAGTCTTGTATTTCTTCATTTAATGCAGCTACCGCTGGGGTCAACAACCATGTCTGTCTCTGGAACCCATATGTAGTCTCTAAACCAAATGGGGTAAGCTTGTCTCTGGAACCCTTATATAGTCTCTAAACCAAATGGGTAAGCTTGTCTCTTGAACCCTTATATAGTCTCTATACCAAATGGGTAAGCTTGTCTCTTGAACCCTTATGTAGTATCTAAACTAAATGGGGCAAGCCCTGTCTCTTGAACTCTTATGTATTCTCTAAACCAAATGTGGTAAGCTTGTCTCTGGAACCCTTATGTAGTCTCTAAACGAAATGTGGTAAGCTTGTCTCTTGAACCCTTATGTAGTCTCTAAACGAAATGTGGTAAGCTTGTCTCTTGAACCCTTATGTAGTCTCTAAACGAAATGTGGTAAGCTTGTCTCTTGAACCCTTATGTAGTCTCTAAACGAAATGTGGTAAGCTTGTCTCTTGAACCCTTATGTAGTCTCTAAACCAAATGTGGTAAGCTTGTCTCTTGAACCCTTATGTAGTCTCTAAACCAAATGTGGTAAGCTTGTCTCTTGAACCCTTATGTAGTCTCTAAACGAAATGTGGTAAGCTTGTCTCTTGAACCCTTATGTAGTCTCTAAACCAAATGTGGTAAGCTTGTCTCTGGAACCCTTATATAGTCTCTAAACCAAATGTGGTATGTATATCCCTGGAACCCTTATATAGTCTCTAAACCAAATGGGTAGGCTCTTTTACATATAAACTTGAAGTTTGATAATTTTTTATTATTAAGTAAGTTATCTTTAAGTTTTTCAATTCAAAATATTCATTGTAATCTCTTAGATCATTGGTTCTCAACCTTCCCAATGCAGGGACCCTTTAATACAGTTTCTGATGTTGTGGTAACCCCCAATCATAAAATTATTTTCGTTGCTACTTCATAACTATGTGTTTTCTGATGGTCTTAGGTGACCCCTGTGTAAGGACATATGACATGTTGACATTTTTGTGGATAGTGTATAACTCGTCACATATAGTTTGTGTGTTTATTTGGTGATACGGCTAGTGTTACAAAGGCCGTGAGTGTACAATGTATAACTTGTCATGTACTGTTTAGGTGTTGCGTGGTCACATGGCTAGTGTTGTACAAGTCCAGTTCATGACGTCCAGGAATCAGCTGATCTCCTTCTCAAAGGATAAAGTTCTGAGGATCTGGGATGTCCAGTTGCAGGTGTGCATCCAGCGCCTCGCAGGGATGTTTCCTAAGGGACCAGAAGGTCAGTAGACAAGGTCTAATTTAGATAAGATTGCTTTTTTTCTGCTCTCAAAATTTGACTTTACTATATTTTATGTTGCTTAGCATGCTAAACACTGCTGAGTGCTGCAGTCATAATTTGTGTATGAGGGATTCTCAAAAATAGCAAGGTGGAAATAACAAAATTTTCATTATCTGTATTAATTCGAGACAGGATTTTTCTATAATGTTGAGATTAAATTAGTAGTTATAAGTTAGTATAATAATTTAATTTCTATGACACTAATATTGTATTGGATTGCTTTTCTAAAGCTGGAATTAACGTACAATGTCTTTCCAGTGCCCACCATGTTGTTTTTTGATGACGGGAAGGAGAGGACTGGTCAGGAGAGGAACCGACTTTTCATCACTTTCAGCTACCAGATAACTCTGATGGAGATGAAGACAGAGATCAAAGACAGAGTTGTCAGCCATGATAGGCCTGTGGTCACAGCCATTTATAACTCTTTGTACAATCAGGTGGGTACACCAGATATCAACAGATTTGTCAGCCTGTGGGTACACTTTAGATGTCAGCCTGTGGGTACACTAGAAATCAGCAGGGTTGCCTGCCTGTGGGTACACTAGAAATCTGCAGCTTGAGAAAAATGCTGTCCTAATGAGATGTGTATCAGACAGAAACCATCTTAAAAAAGTAGTTTCACAATGAGATATATTGCTGAGAGCAGGGAAGGAAAGGTAGTTTCACAATGAGATATATTGCTGAGAGCAGGGAAGGAAAGGTATTATTCATTTAATATAGCTTATAGTTTTAAAGTATCATTTTTAAAAAAAATTTCCTTTAAAAAAATTGATGTCAAAATAATTTTATTTTTTAAATAGGTAATCAGTCTTTGCCAGGCAGGGACTCTCATAATGTGGTTTGTGGACACTGGACAAAAGGTGAAACAGTTCAACAATGCCCATGGTAATTCTGAGGTAACCTGCATGACACAGGACCACACAGAGACCCGACTTTTCACAGGAAGTATAGATGGAACCGTCAAGGTAAGACCCAGTAGCATGTTTTTAGTTGAACTGTCACACTAGGACCACATAGAGACTACAGTAGGACCACATAGGGACTAGACTAGGACCACATAGGGACTACACTAGAACCACATAGGGACTAGAATAGGACCACATAGAGACTAGTCTAAGGCCATACAGACAAGAGACTAGAACCACATTGAGACTAGACTAGGACCACATAGAGACTAGACTAGGACCACATAGAGACTAGACTAAGGCCATACAGACAAGAGACTAGAACCTCATAGAGACTAGACTAAGGCCATACAGACAAGAGACTAGAACCACATAGAAACTAGACTAAGGCCATACAGACAAGAGACTAGAACACATAGAGACCAGATTAAGGCACACAGACACAAGACTAGGACCACATTAAGACTAGACTAAGGCCATACAGACAAGAGACTAGAACCACATAGAGATTAGTCTAAGGTCACACATACAAGAGACTAGGACCCATAGAGACCAGACTAAGGCCATACAGACAAGAGACTAGAACACATAGAGACCAGATTAAGGCACACAGACTCAAGACTAGAACCACATGAAGACTAGACTAAGGCCATACAGACAAGAGACTAGAACCACATAGAGACCAGACTAAGGTCATACAGACAAGAGACTAGAACCACATAGAGATGAGTCTAAGGTCACACATACAAGAGACTAGGACCACATAGAGACCAGACTAAAGCCACACAGACACAAGACTAGGACCACATAGAGACCAGACTATGACCAGAATCCTCATATTTGCCTCAACTCCAGCATTTATTTCTGCTGTACAGCCCACTTAACTCTTTCGCTGCTGAGCAACGCACACTGCGTTCATCCGCCGTTCTCAAAAGCGCGGACCAACGCCCTCTGCGTCGTTTCGATATCATGTTTGTTTCTTTGCTATTTCTCGGTTAAACTTTTTAAGAGCTATTTTTAAATAAGACTTTTACATAGAAGAGTGGTTTATTTGTTGTCATTTGAAGCATTATTTTTGTGATTTTCTTCGTGATTTTTTTCTACTGTTGCTATGGCTACCCTAAGCCCTAGTAGCTGAGTAGTTTCCTAGACGATTAACAGCTTAAAAAGCTTTGGAATTGTTTTAAACTATTTCTTTTGATAGTGAAGATGATTTATATTTAGATTTAGCGCATGATTCCGATAGCAGTCGTTTTAGAGGATTTGAGTTATAGAAGTGAAGATGAGGTACATCATAGGGTTTGGGGGGAAAAATGGTTTAGCACATAATGTTTTCACATTTTATGGTTCTTTTCTGTTACTTATTTTATTTAAGCTGAAGAACTAAGTTTACAAACCTATACTCCTTTCAATTATCTTTCATTTGATACCAAGTTTAGTCTTATAAACCAAACAATAATATTTTAAATATTTTTAATAAACGCAACCTCTCCCTCTTTTTTGCTCTTTGAAAAAAATATACATTTTTTCGATAAAAATATTCCGCAGCGAAAGAGTTAAGATAATTTTCAACTTACATAAAACATACGAGGAACAATATTTAATTTAAACACGGCTCAAACCTTCACCAAGAGGGATGTGTTCAAATCTTTGTACTTATTTGAAACTGTCTTTGAATATTATTAATAAATTAACTTACTTAATTGAATCATTCTTAGAATGTTATTGACAATTTACAAAACATATTTTAAAATATTTTTTGCTTTTTCTTATAGGTGTGGGATTTCAATGGTCACTGTTACCATACCTTAGAGTGTGCTGGTGGTCAGCCTGCAGACATTGGTCAAGTGTTGATGTTGAAGAGAAGTGTGGTTGTAGTTGGCTGGGCAAAGTGAGTTCTATGTCTTGGAGATGTGATCTCATAAAAATTGCTGTCTACCTTCCTTCTGGCATTAGTGGTCAAACATGATGACCAAATTTAGCTTTATTTTTCAAATATAACTTTTCATTACAATTCTAGGCCAGTAAATTAAATAAATGATCTTACCTTAAATGTTTGTCATTGCATGTTTATGTATCTATTTTCTATAGAAAATTGGTAATGTTCAAGAAAAGAGCATTTAAAGAATGGTTGTACTTTAAATATTGCATGTTTATGTATGTGTTTTCTACAGAACATTGGCAATATTCAGGAATAGTGCATTTAAAGAGTTCCATGTACAGCCAGCTGATTGGAAAGGAGGGCAGGTAATTTGAATATAGGAAATATAGTTATGGTTCTTAAAATAACTGGAACCAACCAATAAACAAGATACTTCAGTTTTCAGCTTATCTCAGAATTATTTTATATAGTAAATTAAAGGCTTGACTCTAGGATTAAAGTCTATTTTCCTTTCAGAGTGCGTTATAAGAAATACAGTACAAATACATGTGTTATAAGTACTATAAAACCAATATGTGTTATAAGTACTATAACACCAATACATGTTTTACAAATATTGCAACACCAAGTACATGCTTTATAAGTACTGCATCACCAATTCATGTTTTTTAAGTACTACATCAACAATAAATGTTTAATGAGTAGTAAAACAACAATACATGTTTCATAAGTTGTACAACACCAATACATGAGACATGTCTTCTCCTACAGGAGCATGTTGAGGACATCCTCTGCTGCGCATTCTGTGCTCCGACAACTCTTGCAACAGGCTCCTATGATGGTGAAATTGTCATTTGGAACACAAACTCTGAACACGCTTCCAGACATTGTGCTCAGAGGTCACGGCGAGGGCTGAAATCAAGGGGCAGAACTTTCATAAATTCCATGAACAAAGAAGTGAGTGATTGCTCTTTGATGTAAAAACCATTGTAGCTATGCCAGGAACATTTCATTTTTAAAAATATGTTGGTAATGTTATAAACATGGAAAATATTTTTACAGTCTCTGCTTTTTAAAACAATTTGCAATGTTTTTTCCAAAGAGATTTACGAATAAGATGTTGAGCAAAAATTCTTGATATAAAAGACCTTTGAACTTTTGACCTTAAAGAATCGGTGGGTCATTGTAAATGTGCAAAATTTAACTTGTTTGTCTTCTATACGAGAGTAAAATGTATCATAGTCTGATTTTCCCATATCACAAGAATATATTATTTTATTTTAATGTTTTATTTATCAGATCAAATGGACTTTATTCATTATAAGTTGCATCTTCTTTAAATGTAGCAATACGTTCACTCTCCTCATATTACCTTAAATATGACCTTAAATGTAGCAATATGTTCATTCTCCTCATATTACCTTAAATATGACCTTAAATGTAGCAATATGTTCATTCTCCTCATATTGCCTTAAATATGACCTTAAATGTAGCAATATGTTCATTCTCCTCATATTACCTTAAATATGACCTTAAATGTAGCAATATGTTCATTCTCCTCATATTACCTTAAATATGACCTTAAATGTAGCAATATGTTCATTCTCCTCATATTGCCTTAAATATGACCTTAAATGTAGCAATATGTTTATTTTTCTCATATTGCCTAAAATATGGCCTTAAATGTACCAATATGTTTATTCTTCTAGTGTTGCCTAAAATATGGCCTTAACTGTAGCAATATGTTTATTCTTCTAGTATTGCCTAAAATATGGCCTGAAATGATTATGCTTCTTGTATGGCGTTTCTATCATTCTTGAAAATAATGCATAATTAGAAATCGTTCATTCTTTTCTGGCTTTAGCTTTCCCTCCCGCCTCAAGAAGGTTCCCGTCTTAGTCTGCAGTCCACAAAATTTCCAGAGCTGTCCAAGTCCAGAGTATCAATTGTAGCTGAGGACAAGACAAAACTCAGGTCTGCCTTGGGCCGAAGGTCAGCCACAAGACAGTCTGTCAGCGAGGGAAGTTCTGAGGACCAGGTCAGTGGATTACAGATTGAATCAGTTATGTAATTACTGCTAAATTGTCATAATTGTATTCTTATAATTTGAATTTCAAATTAGATATATCATAGATAAAATTAATCTATTAACTTTTTACAAACTTTTTTTTAAATAACCAAATAAAGACATATGAATAATGTTATTTCCTTACTTAAGTTTATTTGGGTTAATTTAAAAATTATATCACAGTATGTTTATTGGAAAAAAAAATGTGTTAAATTTTTATTTTTTTTTGAGACCACCATTTTATGTTTAATCTAGAAATAACACACCAAGCAATGGTGGCAGCAATGCTGACACTTCCCATCTAAAAAAAAGTATTAGACAAAACATGGATTCAAGAAACACGCTTTATAACAATCCCAATTTGTGCTAACATCTGGGAAATTTATTATAAAAAATGTATTTCTAATTTATGAAAATAATATGTAAATATTAATGAATTTATATGTTTACATACAAGCCTAAAGATATGTATTTTCCCAGATTTAAATCTACTCGATTTCTGTTCAACTATCAATGATTTTAGGAATCCTATTTAGAAATAGGACTTCTTTCTTGTGGGCCTAGTGAACACACATTTATAACCTTTTGGAGAATTGTATTTTTTGCGCTATTGAACAGAGCATAAGAGCTATAGATCCATACAAACATAAATAATTATTATTTGTAAATTATTATTGCTAAATTTGATTCTATCTGATCATTGTAAATTTTTTCATGAATTAATTTTTTGCTCTATATTATAAAATATAATTTTTTTTTTTTTTCTGAAAGAATGAATTTGGTTGGGCGGTGGTTAGACTTGCATTTCTTGAGAATCGACAAAGCAACAGTGCTAGCGGTGGAGGCAATTTGGTTTCATGTGGCGGGAATGGTTGGGTACGGTTCTGGAACTCAACAAAGGGAACATTGATCGCAGAATTTGTCGCACATCCAAACGGTAATTTAATTTGTAGGAGTTTTTCAAATAGTGTTTTTATTTTACAAATTCTCTACAAAAATTGAATTCTTAAATTTTAATTTAAATAAATATATTCTAAAACAAAAACATAAATTTGTAAAAAAATTTGAAGGGCTGAGTAGAAAAAGTACTTAAGTTACAATTTTCCAAAAATGAGTTAAGACAGGCATTATATTTAAGTACTTCCCTTGAATCATTCCTGTAAATATCATTCATGAAAAATGTCCACAAGTGTTTGATTCAGATTTACGTCGAGCAGATTTTATTGTATCTAAATAAGAATTTAAAAATTTTAAACTCATTTTTCTCAAAACTTCAAAAATACACTTAAGTACTTTTTCTACTCGACCCTTCATTTACTCATCATAGTTGTGTATTTTTTGTAACTTTATATAATTTTCTGTTAAATTGACAGGTAGGTCAGATTATGTGATAAGTTAATTGTACTATCATGATGCAACACTTAATATTGTCTTACCCTGACTGCATGTATTATCATGATACAACCCTTCATGTTTTCATTCCCAGCTGGAAGTATTATCATGGCGACTGACCCCAAAAGTAATCTTATAGTGACAGCCGATGTTGACGGCTTTATCAAAGTCTGGGATATTGAGAATTATTGTTTGAGCCATGTGGACGAGCCAATTACAGAGCCACCACGTAAGTACATTTTGGTAAATACTATCAGATGGTTGATGAGGTAACTATTATTAGTAAGTTTCACATTTGAACTTCATATCCAATACGATATTTAACATACTCGACGTTGAGACTTTTAAAAAAAATATATTTTTTTAAAAGCTGAAATTAAATCAAAAGCATGATCAAAATCGTACCATAAAATAACAAACAACATTTTGGTGGCTGGGGACCATGGTGGCTGGGGACCTTAGTCTGTCTGACAGTCTCAGGTTCAAAGTACAGTTTTATTTAATGTCCACTGCTACATGTTTTAAAAAAAAGCTTAGTTAAATATATGGGGCAATGAGCGCTATCTACTGGGCCATGTCACCATCTACAGGGCCATGGTCACCATCTAATGGACCATAGTTGCCATCCACTGGGCAATGGATGCCATCTACTGGGCCATGGGTACCATCTACTAAGCCATGGGTACCATCTACAAAGCCATGGGTACCATCTACTGGGCCATGGGTACCATCTACTGGGCCATGGGTATCATCTACTGGGCCATGGTGCCATCTACTGGGCCATCACAAAACTTACAGCTACTTAAAAAAAAGAAGAGATATGAAAAGAAAATCTGTCTCAATTAACTTCAAAAACACCACACAAAAAACAACTAATACTAATCCAAATTTGTTTCTGCCTCTCTAAACAATTTTGTATCCCCCCCCCCCTTTCCTTTTTTTTCCAGCTTTGAAATCCCATTTCCAACCTCATCAAGATCAGATCAACTCACTGGAAATGTTGGAGAGACAGGAAAGACTTCTCATTGTTTCCACCTCGTCAGACTGCAGTGTGGCATTGTGGGACATATATGGAAATAGAATTGGCATCTTTGGACAGGTGGGGTTATATATAAACAAATGAGCCTTTGGTCACATGATCTCTTAGGGAATTGTAAGGCAAAGTTTGGGACACACATTTGGGACACATGTTTGGACACATGTGTCAAGTATGGGAGTTCAGTAGTTATTGTTGTGTTTGAATGCATGTTTATTATGCGCGGTGTGTGAAAGAGTTATTATTAGCTATTGAACGCGCTTGTTTGAATGACGTAATTTTTATGTGTATTGTGACGTAAGTGGTAGTCGTGCAGGAGGGATGTTCAAGAACCTTAGGGAAGAGAGCTGAGTGCCTTGTGTTTCCTGATAATTAAAGTTTTATAGAGTAATGAAAAAGGACTTGTTACTAATGATTGAATTATTGGAAGAACTTGATTGAATGATCCAATCCTGAGGACATAGAAGTTGACAACATGTTTGGGACACAAGTTTGGACACACATTTTGTACACGTGTTTGGGACACACATTTGGGACACACATTTGGGACACATGTTGGGACACAAGTTTGGACACACATTTTGGACACATGTTTGGGACACACATTTTGGACACAAGTTTGGACACACATTTTGGACACAGGTTTGGAACACACATTTTGGACACAGGTTTGGAACACACATTTTGTACACAGGTTTGGAACACATGATCTCATAGAGTAATTTTGAGACAGGAAACCAATCACAATGATGATATAAATTTGTATTTGTGTTTCATTCCTTTGTTTAAATTTCAAAAGAACCATATTTTTTTCTCTATCCAGGAAGAGCATTGGAAAATTGAGTCCCATCAACCATCTCTGAAAGTTGATAATGACCCCAAAGATGAGGTGGGTCTTTAAAGGATTATCTGTTTATGGTATAAAATAGAACATCTGGCCAGTGAAAAACTACATTAGTTTTGCCAGGTTTGGTAGTGTTGCCAGGTTTCATTGTGTTGCCAGGTTTGGTAGTGTTGCCAGATATGTTAGTGTTGCCAGGTTTGGTAGTGTTGCTAGGTTTGGTAGTGTTGCCAGGTTTGATTGTGTTGCATATTTTACTCTTTTGCAAAGGAATATGTCATTTATAAAATTGTTAGTAGAATGAATTAAGAGTTTAAGCCAGCTGCTCACCTGCAGAGATTCTTTCACAGAGAACTGAAGATGATACTGAACAAGTCATTGAAAGAGATGCAGACATCCAGTGGGAGCCAGATGAGCTGGCCATTACTGACCCTTTACATTACCGCATCAATACATGGGAGACTACTGTATTAGGTCAGATTTTTAATCCTAATGCAAAGTTGCTATTTTATAGACTTCATAAAAAAACATTTAGTCACATCCAATCTTACCATCATTCCAATGAAGTAGATGCAATGCCCAATCTTACCATCATTCCAATGAAGTAGATGCAATGCCCAATCTTACCATCATTCCAATGAAATAGATGCAATACCCAATCTTACCATCATTCCAATGAAATAGATGCAATGCCCAATCTTACCATCATTCCAATGAAATAGATGCAATGCCCAATCCTACCATCATTCCAATGAAATAGATGCAATGCCCAATCCTACCATCATTCCAATGAAGTAGATGCAATGCCCAATCCTACCATCATTGCAATGAAATAGATGCAATGCCCAATCCTACCATCATTCCAATGAAATAGATGACCACCAAATGTTATCAAATCTGAGCTACATCTTTAAAAAAATATGTTTTATTTAGTGCCAAAGATAATATTTAAATACATTATAGCACTTCCATCATAGTGACTCAATTATTGCACTTCCATCATAGTGCCTCCATTATAGCACTTCCATCATAGTAACTCCATTATAGCACTTCCATCCTTAGTGCCTCCATTATAGCACTTCCATCATAGTGCCTCCATTATTGCACTTCCATTATAGCCTTTCCATTATAGCACTTCCATCATAGTGACTCCATTATTGCACTTCCATCTAAACAAAGTGAACATTACTCTCCTTATCAGTAATATCATCAGTTATATCATCAGTAATATCATCAGTTATATCATCAGTAATATCAACAGCCCTGCTGATATTTTTGTTTGAATAACATTTGAATGTAAACTCACTAAAAACATTTCAGGTAAATATTAAATAATTTGAACCAATGACTGACTAAATTGGACCAAGGACTGAATAACTTGAACCAATGACTGGCTAAATTGGACCAAGGACTGAATAACTTGAACCATTGACTGACTAACTTGCACCAATGACTGACAATCTCAAACCAGTGACTGACTCATATGTTACAGGTAAAGATTACAAAACCCTGAGGGTACAAAAGCGTGAGCGACGCCAGCCGGGCACCATACCAGACCTTCCGTATCTCCACTGGGAAAGAACAGGGGCTCCACCGGCAGGGCCTTACTCAGTGAGTTTTCACTGTTGAAGCTTTGGAATAATCCTTTTTCTTACCTAGTATCTGTGGAGCCTGTCCACTTTCTTACCTAGTATCTGTTGAGCTTGACCACTTTCTTATCTAGTATCTGTAGAGCTTGTCCACTTTCTTGCCTAGTATCTGTGGAGCCTGTCCACTTTCTTGCCTAGTATCTGTTGAGCGTGACCACTTTCTTATCTAGTATCTGTAGAGTGTGTCCACTTTCTTGCCTAGTATCTGTGGAGCCTGTCCACTTTCTTGCCTAGTATCTGTTGAGCTTGACCACTTCTTATCTAGTATCTGTAGAGTGTGTCCACTTTCTTGCCTAGTATCTGTGGAGCCTGTCCACTTTCTTGCCTAGTATCTGTGGAGCCTGTCCACTTTCTTGCCTAGTATATGTTGAGCTTGACCACTTTCTTATCTAGTATCTGTAGAGCGTGTCCACTTGCTTGCCTAGTATCTGTGGAGCCTGTCCACTTTCTTGCCTAGTATCTGTAGAGCCTGTCCACTTTCTTGCCTAGTATCTGTGGAGCCTGTCCACTTTTTTGCCTAGTATCTGTGGAGCCTGTCCACTTTCTTACCTAGTATCATTGGAGCCTGTGCACTTTCTTGCCTAGTATATGTTGAGCTTGACCACTTTCTTATCTAGTATCTGTAGAGCGTGTCCACTTTCTTGCCTAGTATCTGTGGAGCCTGTCCACTTTCTTGCCTAGTATCTGTGGAGCCTGTCTACTTTCTTTTCTAGTATATGTTGAGCTTGACCACTTTCTTATCTAGTATCTGTAGAGCCTGTCCACTTTCTTGCCTAGTATCTGTTGAGCTTGACCACTTTCTTATGTAGTATCTGTAGAGCGTGTCCACTTTCTTACCTAGTATCTTTGGAGCCTGTCCACTTTCTTGCCTAGGATCTGTTGAGCTTGACCACTTTCTTATCTAGTATCTGTAGAGCGTGTCCACTTTCTTGCCTAGTATCTGTGGTGCCAGTCCACTTTCTTGCCTAGTATCTGTAGAGCCTGTCCACTTTCTTGCCTAGTATCTGTGGAGCCTGTCCACTTTCTTGCCTAGTATCTGTGGAGCCTGTCCACTTTCTTACCTAGTATCTGTGGAGCCTGTCCACTTTCTTGCCTAGTATCTGTTGAGCTTGACCACTTTCTTATCTAGTATCTGTAGAGCGTGTCCACTTTCTTGCCAAGTATCTGTGGAGCCTGTCCACTTTCTTGCCTAATATCTGTTGAGCTTGACCACTTTCTTATCTAGTATCTGTGGAGCGTGTCCACTTTCTTGCCTAGTATCTGTTGAGCTTGTCCACTTTCTTGCCTAGTATCTGTTGAGCTTGTCCACTTTCTTATCTAGTATCTGTAGAGCGTGTCCACTTTCTTGCCTAGTATCTTTTGAGCTTGACCACTTTCTTATCTAGTATCTGTAGAGCGTGTCCACTTTCTTGCCTAGTATCTGTGGAGCCTGTCCACTTTCTTGCCTAATATATGTTGAGCTTGACCACTTTCTTATCTAGTATCTGTAGAGCGTGTCCACTTTCTTGCCTAGTATCTGTTGAGCTTGTCCACTTTCTTGCCTAGTATCTGTTGAGCTTGTCCACTTTCTTGCCTAGTATCTGTGGAGCCTGTCCACTTTCTTGCCTAGTATCTGTTGAGCTTGTCCACTTTCTTGCCTAGTATCTGTAGAGCGT
Organism: Omphiscola glabra; assembly: GCA_964017045.1. Lineage (NCBI taxonomy): Eukaryota > Metazoa > Mollusca > Gastropoda > Lymnaeidae > Omphiscola > Omphiscola glabra. Next base: position 366,019 of record OZ024811.1, read on the forward strand.
GTCCACTTTCTTGCCTAGTATCTGTGGAGCCTGTCCACTTTCTTACCTAGTATCTGTGGAGCCTGTCCACTTTCTTGCCTAGTATCTGTTGAGCTTGACCACTTTCTTATCTAGTATCTGTAGAGCGTGTCCACTTTCTTGCCTAGTACCTGTGGAGCCTGTCCACTTTCTTGCCTAATATCTGTTGAGCTTGACCACTTTCTTATCTAGTATCTGTAGAGCGTGTCCACTTTCTTGCCTAGTATCTGTTGAGCTTGTCCACTTTCTTGCCTAGTATCTGTTGAGCTTGTCCACTTTCTTATCTAGTATCTGTAGAGCGTGTCCACTTTCTTGCCTAGTATCTGTTGAGCTTGACCACTTTCTTATCTAGTATCTGTAGAGCGTGTCCACTTTCTTGCCTAGTATCTGTGGAGCCTGTCCACTTTCTTGCCTAGTATCTGTTGAGCTTGTCCACCTCTTGAACTAACTTTTTTTTATATACAATTATTTTTGTGGCTAATTTTCTTCAATGTTTTTTTCAGTTGAAAAGTTCATTGTTTTATTAGGTTTTAAATCCTTTATATTTACTTTGCTGTTGTTAGGGGCTGGCTGGCTGGCTGGCTGACTGGCTGGCTGGCTGGCTGGCTGGCTGACTGACTGGCTGACTGGCTGGCTGGCTGACTGACTGGCTGGCTGGCTGACTGAAACTTAGCACATAGACTCGCTGATGATGACAACCCATTCTATCAAAATTTCAGCCCCTAGCCCCCCCCCCCCCCCTTTACCTTTTTACAAGGGGAAGAAGAAGGAAATATGATGACACTGATTTCACAAACTAAAATTCCAGACAACTGCACTAAATGAGATTCTTTTAAAACAAATATCACAAGTGCAATGCTGAAATAGTTTGTGAAATATATCTGTTGTGTGAAAGTGAACAGGTTTTTAGAATATTAATATAGTTCAGGGGCATAAAAGTATGTGTTTTTGAGCCGGTGAGGGTTGGGGGGGGGGCAGAGGAAAAGCACTACTTTGGATTTTTATAAAGTGGGTTACTTGTATGCATGTATTGTCCAGTTGTCAGTCTCACCCCCTCATTGCTCAATGTAAAGGATTTATTATGAAAACTTTTTTTTTGAGGGATTTTAAATTGTCTAGTCTCCTTAGTTTTGTTTTAGTTGACAAGTTCATGGTTTTATTTGTCTCTATAATAACAGCATAAATTAAACTAATTTGGCAGTGATAGTGGCACCAAGGAATAAATGAAACTATATGGGCAGTGCTATATTGGAAGCTATAGTGAAGCTATTTGGAATCTGTAGTGAAGTTATATTGGAAGTGATAGAGAAGCTATATTGGAAGCTATAGTGAAGCTATATTGGAAGCTATAGTGAAGCTATTTGGAATCTGTAGTGAAGCTTTATTGGAAGTGATAGAGAAGCTATATTGGAAGCTATAGTGAAGCTATATTGGAAGCTATACTGAAGCTATATTGGAAGTGATAATGGCACCAAGGAAATAGTTTTCCTACTTCAATTGTCCTTGCTTCATCAATACTTGACTTATTTAGGGTCCCACAGAAAGCCTTTCATAGAATCTCAAACTGGACTTATCTAGATACTTTCTATAGAATCTCAAACTGGACTTATCTAGATACTTTCTATAAAATCTCAAACTCTATTTATCTAGATACTTTCTGTAGAATCTCAAACTCTATTTATCTATATACTTTCTGTAGAATCTCAAACTGGACTTTTCTATATACTTTCTATAGAATCTCAAATTCTATGTATCTAGATAATTGCTATAGAATCATAAACTCTACATATCTAGATGCTTGCTATAGAATCTCAAATTCTAATTATCTAGATGCTTGCTATAGAATCTCAAATTCTACTTATCTAGATGCCTGTTATGGAATCTCAAATTCTACTTTAGATATTTTAATTGACAATTTATCATAAGGAATTCTTTTGCAATTATTTTATCAAATATTTTTGAAAAATTGTCTGCCCTTGTCACCTGCAAGGAGTACACATAGTTGTCTGCCCTTGTCACCTGCAAGGAGTACACATAGTTGTCTGCTCTTGTCAGGCGCAAGGAGTACAGATAGTTTTTTTTCTGTTTTAAGAATGTTTCACTTACCTGACACAGGCACTGGACACCAAAGAGTTGAATCCCCTGATGACTATTGTTAAACCTGACCCAGACAAATATTTCCACAAAGGACCAGATTGCGCTGAGCTGTCTGACACCAAGTTGCCTGTCCTGGCAGAAAGTATGTCATCGCTTTTGTGTTAAATAACCCACTAACGTAGGTCATAATTGATGTGTTAAATTACCCACTAAAGTAGATCATAATTGTTGTGTTAAATAACCCACTGAAGTAGGTCATAAGTGTTTTGTTCAATAACTCACTAAAGTAGGTCATAATTGTTGTTTGAAATAACTCTCTAAAGTAGGTCATAATTGTTGTGTTAAATTACCCACTACTGCCCTCTCGATTTCCACACCTCATTTCTTCTACTCCCCATTCCTTCACTTCCCAATTTCTCCACCTCCTAATTTCTTTATCTCCCAATTTCTTCACTTCCCAATTTTCCCACCTCCCCATTTCTTCTCCTTCCCATTTCTTCACCTCCCTATTTCTTCACCTCCCTATTTCTTCACCTCCCCATATCCTTCACCTCCCCATATCCTTCACCTCCCCATTTCTTCACCCCGCCCCCCACTATAAAAACTGTGTATTATCCATTTTAAACCACTTGTGAACACTTAATGTATAACATGTTTATTTATTTAAGCAATATTCTTGCTCTTTATATTTGAAGCCCTGACAACAGCATTTGATGAGAAGTCCCTGTTTCCTGGTTACATCCTGGACTTTGAGAAGAAAATGAAAAACTATCACTCTATGGTCCTGAACCAGTCACAGGTACAACTAACCTACTTTCTAATTGTTTGTTTATTATTCAGTACATAGGTCACTGTTTATGTCTAACAACTTGTTTGGCTTTATTCTTTTGATTAAATTATGCAAACCTTATTACAATTGTTAAATAGGAAAGATAAGTAGAATTAAAATGTTAAGATAAGTAGAATTAAAATGCTAAAGATAAGTAGAATTAAAATGCTAAGATAATTAGAATTAAAATGTTAAAGATAAGTAGAATTAAAATGTAAAGATAAGTAATATGAAAATGTTAAGATAAGTAGAATGAAAATGCTAAAGATAAGTAGAATTAAAATGTTAAGATAATTAGAATTAAAATGTTAAGATAATTAGAATTAAAATGTTTAAGATAAGTAGAATTAAATTGTTAAAGATAATTAGAATTAAAAACTTAAAGATAAGCTCAATTGAAATGTTAAAGGTAAGTCGAAATGAAGTACAAAATAAGATCAATAAAGATATAGAGAACAAAATTTGAGTTTTTTTTATTGTTTCATTGATAAGTTATGGAAATATATTTTAATATGTGTAAACATTTGAACAAATTCAGAAGTTTCAATACTTTGCTGGTTTTTTTAACTATTATTTTCAATCATTTTTTTAGATACACAAAATATTTTATGAACTGTCAAAGAAATTAAAACATTGTATAATTATTCCAAAGGTGAAGAACAAGTCCGGAAAGTCTGGTATACAAAACAATTCAGTCCCAGTATTACAACCAGGACGGGCTAAATCACCAGGCTCTGGCCGTAAAACTTTACACACAAGTGGGTCGGTTGGGATCAGGCTGCAACCTTTGCTCAGTTCAAGAACCAATTCTATTGCAACTTCTTTAGCTGGAGAGTGATGTTTGCAATCTGGAGAGTGATGTTTGCAATCTGGAGAGTGACGTTTGCAATTATGTTTTTTTGTCTGATGAATTTCTCAAACTGTTGTGTAGAAATTCAAATAAATCTAAAGTGAAATTATTTGGAGACTTGAATTGATGCCAAAGGCAAATAAATTTAATAAAATATAGCAGGGTTATGTAGACTGACCCGGTTACAACATAGCAGGGTTATGCAGTTGACCCAGTTATATTTTCTAACACCTTGGATATTTTTATAAATTTGAAAATATTTCAGTACTATATTAGGGAAATTTAACCACTGAGGAATGTGAAACAACCTGATTCTCGGAGCATTCAATGCTGCTATGTGAAATCCTAAGGGTCAGGAGTATTTTTCTGTTTGATTGGCTGACCTACTTGATGTTGACAGTGTTCAACTGTCCACTCTTTTGACAGTGTTCAACTTTCCACTCTTTTGACAGTGTTTAATTGTCCACTCTTATATAGGATTTCATTGTTGTGAAGTGTTCTTAGTGCTGTGATAAAACTATGTTTTATTTTTGTTAATTCTGTGATAAAACTATGTTTCCCTTTTGTGTAACTCACTGATTGACTTAGACTGGATTAATTTCATTAAAAAATTGGATTAATTTCATATGAAGCAAAGAATGCAGCAAAATTATTCATTATTTATATATCATTTTCTTTTCATCATTTTGTCAATGGTTTTTTACTAACCCAACAGTCATATGATATATAATTAAGATTAGCTTTAAAAGCTTCTAATTTTGTATTTTACATTTGAGGTGCCTTAACTTTCCCTTGATAGAAGAACACTTGCAATATAATGATTACATTTACATCCTTTTGGCCTTTTAAAACAGTGAACATTTTCACCTCCACCTCATTGGCTGGTTAGTAATTCATGTCAGACTATTTCATTTGCCCAAAAGCATCATGTGATCAGTAATGCAGATAATATATTGTAGGATAAGTAATGGAACTTATGATTCACATTTTCAGAGGCTACTGGTTTTTTTATTTAAAGTTTTGTGTTTCAGGAAGGTTATATTTTTTTAATTGCCGTAACAATAGAATAAATTAGTTATGTGGATAAAGTTATAATAATTAAAGTTCAACAGCATATTAATTTAAAACGAGGCTTGAATAAATATATTGCTTACATTCTGGGGAAGAGTACCATTACAAGCCATTGTCCAAATTATTCTCAGATGTGAACATTTTGTTGGTTGTAACATTACAAGCCATTGTCCAATTTATTCTCAGATGTGAACATTTTGTTGGTTGTAACATTACAAGCCATTGTCCAATTTGTGCTCAGATGTGAACATTTCATTGGTTGTAACATTACAAGCCATTGTCCAATTTGTTCTCAGATGTGAACATTTTGTTGGTTGTAACATTAATTGCCTATTTTGTTCTTCTATTATACTTTGTAAATGCCTTAAAAGTAGCCTTCCGGTTGACATGAAATTATTTAAATATGTAATGTTTTAAAGTAAAGGTCAGATTGTAAACTGAATTGTTGTAAATAAATGGTGGTATACTGCAAACTGCTGACCAGAAATCATGTTGCTGTATTTGTAATCTATGTAACAATAAAGTTGAAATAAAAATGTACTTGTTAATTTATCAAGAAATTTGCGTTAATTTTACTCTACCTTTTTTTTAATGTTAGGAGGTTGGTGGTTCTTCAAAGCCTAATAGAGTAACAGCAGGATAGCGCCCCCTTTTTTGATGTGGATGGGTGTGCCCATGATGTGAGGTGCGCATATGATGTGTAGGGCAGGTTTTTAAAAATATTTTCAGGGGCTCATTTGGGGAAAAATATGTTGGAAAATGCTGATTTAAATATATCTATCTCCTAGAAATATATTTTCTAATAAATATTTCTATCTCATGATCAATAAATGAAATATATCTAACTAGATATATATATATATATATATAATCCACTAAACATTTCCAAATTTGTTCATATAATAGGTTGGCCTAAATAGTGTAGACAAATCTAATTTGTTAAAATTGTATATTATAAGCAATGTTCCCTTTAAGCTGCGCGGCCACGATTACCGCGCAGTATACCTCACAAGTGCCGCGCAGTATACCTCACAAGTGCCGCGCAGTATACCTCACAAGTGCCTCGCAGCAGTTTGAGCATCTTGTTATGCCTACTAAACATTTAATTTAGTTGAGCTCAGTCCCCAGGCCGAATCATGTTTGTTAGTGGGGACAAACCAAACGACGAAAATCCAATTATTGGAAAATGATAATGAACTAGGACTTAATTAACCGGATGCTGTTGTTTTTTTTACACCGGGTCCGGGTATTTTGAGAATGGTATAATGGCCGCATTTATAGAAATTCGTGTTTTTTGTTTGTTTCTGCTTTCAACAAAAAGTTAATTAAGCTTATGTATTTTCTCCCAAGGAACATAGGTGTGTTGTAATGTGGCTGATAGATGAATCCATTCCAACCAGTGGGTGGGAAAAAGATTGAGGGTGGGGGCCAAGTCAAACCAAAAGAAAAGCATTAAAAAACCAAAGACAATAATTGTATTTGACCATCAATGACTTAAATGACTAGGGAGATGATGAGATACTGGAACTTTGAAAACATTGGCTCAATCTGAACAGTATATTTAGACTAAACATTCTGGACAAGTTAAATAAAAATATTGGGAGGGGAAAAAATCGAACCTCGAACATGGGCAGTAATCAATCAAAGGGACGGTATTTGAGATGTGTCTTTCTTTTGATGACGCGTTGTGACAATAAATAAGAAGGTCAATGTATGTACGGCATCCTTCAGTCTTCGCGAGACGATGGAGTAGCTATATTGTAGTCCTACACTTCGACGAGTGGCTCACTAGGCCAATCCTGGAGTGACAATCTCGTCTGCATTTTACGCAGGAGAATGATGATTCCTGGTTAATGTTGGCCTTCCGTGCTGTTCTTTTTCTTGCAAGGGCTTCGTTCCGCACATCTTCTGCCTTTTTCACTCCTTCGTACACTGCCATTTGCCAGCTGGAACGTTGTTCGGCAATGATCTCCCATTTGTTGACTTCAATGTTGGCTTCCTTCATACTCTTTTTGCAAACGTCCATATATCTCAGGCGAGGCCGTCCAATAAGTCTTGTCCCTTCTGCCAACTCTCCATACAACAGCATCTTTGGAATACGAAGGTCAATGTAGCAGCTGGAATAATATAAACCTACCCAATGAAGGCAACCACAACCTAATCAACCCACCAGACGTGAAATAGACGACAATGGACAAAGGAAAAGCAGACGTGAAATAGACAGACAACAGACTGGGGACAGAGGACCAGCAGACGTGCAATAGCAGACAACAGACGAGGGACAAAGGACAAGCCGACGTGACGTCTCCAGTAAAGAAAACAGACAGTCAGACTGGGCTTGTAGAACACAAGGTCAGTGACCCTCGATAAAACAATGACAGGAGTTGATTACAATGCTACATCATAATTGGATGTCTGTCATCCAGGCGATCATCAAAGGAATTGGCACAGGGGAGAATCTAAATTGGTATACGAAGGTGTATTGGGTGTGTCTAATGTAAGATGTATGGGGTGTGTCTAATGGAGGATGTATGGGGTGTGTCTAATGGAAGTATTATGGGGTGTGTCTAATGTATGTGTCTAATGGGAATGATCGGAAGGAGGAAAGGATCTGGATGAGTTATGATCGGGATGTGGGAATGATCTGCATGTGGGAATGATCGAGATATGGGAATGATCGGGGTGAGGGAATGATCGGGATGAGGGAAGGATCGGGATGTGGGAATGATAGGGATGGGGGAATGATCTGGATGTGGGAATGATTGGGATGAGGCATTGATCGGGATGTGGGAATGATTGGGATGAGGGAAGGATCTGAATATTGTGAATGAAAAATGACACAGCAGTGTTTGTATCTGCTGTTGAGAGCATTGACAACATGTTTCCTCTCAGGAAATATTGTTTCTTTTACGTCATCACTTTCGTTCACTGTATTGTTTTACTTTAGTGTATCAATAGTTGTGATGACAGAAATTTGCTTTAGATCTTCAAATGTGTCTAGTTAGATCTTCAAATGTGTCTAGTTAGATCTTCAAATGTGTCTGGTTAGATCTTCAAATTTATCTAGTTAGATCTTCAAATGTGTCTAGTTAGATCTTCAAATGTGTCTAGTTAGATCTTCAAATGTGTCTAGTTAGATCTTCAAATTTATCTAGTTAGATCTTCAAATGTGTCTAGTTAGATCTTCAAATGTGTCTAGTTAGATCTTCAAATTTATCTAGTTAGATCTTCAAATGTGTCTAGTTAGATCTTCACATGTGTCTAGTTAGATCTTTAAATGTGTCTGGTTAGATTTTCAAATGTGTCTAGTTAACAATGTTTAATTCAAAGAGACACCGGTGTAACAGATAATGGCAGTGGGGTTATGTTTATGAAGTGGGTAGATTTATTGTGGTGTAGACCAGCCTGGTCCTCGTGATGGTTGCTACCTGCATAGCTAGTGAAATCAAAATACACCCCCTCCCCCACCACACGGGTGAAATAAATGGCCAGTGGTGTTATGTTACGGTCTGCGTGCCCTGAATAATTAGGTTCAGGGATTCTCAAACTATAGTGGATTAAATATCATAGAATCGACCCTAGCAGCCCTTGTATGGTCCACCCGCGTGTCCTATTGTTTATATTGGACGGAAATGAGAGAGAGGTAGGGAGATAAGGAGTGAGAGATAATTGAAAGAGTGGGGAGGAGAGGTGGGGGGAAAGGTGAGGAGGAGAGGTAAGGAGGAGAGGTAAGGAGGAGAGGTGGTGAGGAGATGTGGGAAGGAGAGGTGAGGAGGAGAGGTGGGGAGGAGAGGTGGGGAGGAGAGGTGAGGAGGAGAGGTGAGACCAATTAAGAGAAAGAGTAAGAGAATGAGAGAGAGGTAAAAGGGACAAAGGGAGGAAAGGGTGAAAAACAACTAGGAGTGACAGACATAGAGATAGACAGCCGGAGACAGAGGCGTAGCGTAAGGGGGGGCAGGGGGTACAGATGTACCCGGGCGCCGGCTAGTTAGGGGCGCCAAAATGTGCTTTGATATTATTTTATTGATGAAAATAATGGGTTTGAGAGTTGAAAAAAGGAAAAGAGGGCGCTTTAAAATGAATCTTGTCCCCGGGCGCCAAACACTCTAGCTACGCCTCTGACCGGAGAAAAGTCATGACTGGAGAGATGTCTGTTGAGATATATCTGGTGAGAGAGGTCTGGTGAGATAGGTCTTGTGAGATAAGTTTGTTGAGGTAGGTCTTGTGAGATAACTCTGTTGAGATAGGTCTTGTGAGATAACTCTGTTGAGATAGGTCTGGTGAGAGAAGCCTGGTGACATAGGTCTTATGAGAGAGGTCTGGTGAGATGTGTCTGGTGAGATATGTCTGGTGAGAGAGGTGTGGTGAGAGAAGTCTGGTGACAGAGAGTTCTGGTGAGAGGTAGAGGTGAGTTAGAACAAGAAAGATCAAGAGATTTGGTAAATAAAGACATATTTAAATCGAGAGAGAGAGAGGGATAGAGAGAGAGGGATAGAGAGGGATAGAGAGAGATAGTAAACAATATAGATAGCTATCATGTGAAGGTGAGATAAATTGTGAATGTCGTGGGTTAATGGATGAAGAGAGCGACAATGATGTTGGGGGGGGGGGGGAATGGGAAGAATAGGTAATTTTAAAAAATTGACTGAGAGAAGGCAAAAGAGAAAGAGAGAGAAAGAAAGAGAAAGTGAGTGAGAGACAGAGAGAGAAAGAGAGGTAGACATAGAAAGAAATAATGAAAGAAAATAGTATGAAAAAGAGATATCATAGATTAATTAATTTTTAAACGTGTGTTTATAAAAGACCTTTGGAAGCGCAGACCACGACTGCAGGTGTCTGTCTGGCAGGTGAGGTGTATCTGTCAGGACTCCTGGTGTCTGTCTGGCAGGTGAGCTGTACATGGTAACTTTCTTCTCAGTTTATCATGAATCTACAGGTATGTGTGTTCTATATCTGGACTCGTGGTGCCAGATTTGTTGGTAAAAATAGCCTCTAGTGATTTCAAAGGACAGTGTGAGATCATGTAATGAGGTAGAGAGAGAGAGAGAGAGAGAGAGAAAGGGAGAGAGAGAGATATTTATAGTAAGAGATAGAGAGAAAGTCAAAGCTGAAGATGGATAATAGCCGCTATTCGTAACAAGAACAAAGTAAGTAACAAATATTTGGTTGTATTCTTTAAGAATGTCAGTTGTGCCAGTTTCTAGAGAGATAGATATATAGATAGATAGATAGATAGATAGATAGATAGATAGATAGATAGATAGATAGATAGATAGATAGATAGATAGATAGATAGATAGATAGATAGATATAGATAGATATAGATAGATATATAGATAGATAGATAGATAGATAGATAGATAGATAGATAGATAGATAGATAGATAGATAGATAGATAGATAGATAGATAGATAGACAGACAGATAGATAGACAGACAGACAGATAGATAGATAGATAGATAGATAGATAGATAGATAGATAGATAGATAGATAGATAGATAGATAGATAGATAGATAGATAGATAGATAGATAGATAGATAGATAGATAGATAGATAGATAGATAGATAGATAGATAGATAGATAGATAGATAGATAGATAGATAGATAGATAGATAGATAGATAGATAGATAGATAGATAGATAGATAGATAGATAGATAGATAGATAGATAGATAGATAGATAGATAGAGAGAGAGAGAGAGAATCATTTTGGAGACCAAAAAAAAGGATAGTTTAACAAGTCTATTGAAACAGAGCGTAAGATCTAAGAAAAGATGATATTATCGATTTACGAATAGAACAATAATTAAATACCATAAGTTATGTTTTCTGTTTCACCTGCTTCCCCTATCCCCACCGGTTAAAAAAAAGACTTTGGTCTTAATTATTTATAGCTGTGCTATTTTTATTTTATTTTTATTTTACAACGTAAAATGGTTGAATAGAGTATACATTGTCTCAAAGGAGTCTTGGAATTCTCATTATTTGAGAATCTTCGTAAAACATTTGCATACCACGTCAGATACATGTAACAGGAGTGACCACTGGAATTAATTCAGAGCTGTGCCGTGATCGGACCGTCCAGTATGAAAGGTCACACGTGTGTTTAGGAAACTCATGACATAGTCTGACATATGCTACAGTTTGTTGAACTATTTGGTGACGAGGCTTTCGTTAACCAGACAAGTTTGTCGTCTGCTGAGCAATCAAGAGTATGTTGGAGTTTACTGACAAGTTGGGAGTTTTGTGAGAATTCACAATTCGATCTTAAGTAAGTATAATATTATTACCAACTTTCTAAGGGATAAAAGTGGTGTATTTGTGATGTTATTCTTCCCGCGTATAAGAGGGAAGAGAAGATGTAGTCGGGGGGGGGGGGAGGAGGTGGCGCGGGGAGGGGGGTTATCATTCATAAGATTGTCATTTAATGTTGTGAAAGAAACAGAGTGGGGGGGGGGGTAAACATCGATGCGTTTGTCATTTAAGAATGGAGAACACACCAGTGAGTTTGTCATTTTAGAGTGGGGAAGTTGGATGTGGGGGGAGGGGACAATTGTTTAAGGGCGTAAACTCATTTCTGATTATAATAACTGAATCGTGGGGATTTTAAGCAATAAATGAATCATTGAGATGATTATCACATGGTGATTATCATTAGTTGGTTCAGGTCGTCGGTCTGTCGGACGAGTAAGACAAGTAGTCCTATTATGTATGTGTCATTCACAACGAGATCAAAGTGGAAGTGAGTACACCTCGAGTAATGAGGATAAAATTATCGGGAAATCAAGAAAGGAAGTTTTTGATGAAGACATTATTTGTATCCTTGCTTCATGGATTCAGTGCTAGAGCAAACGTTTAATTTCCATTAAACGTTATAATAAATATTATATATATCATATATATATATATATATATATATATATATATATATATATATATATATATTAGATATTTTATATATTAATTTAACTTGCGGAGCTAACTTTTAGGAGCTAAACTGTACCTAGATATATGTGAAACTTAGTGTCAAAGTTGCTAAACCTAGAATGTAAAATAATTCTTCATGTAAGTGAAAGCTCACTGCAAACCAATCGTGGATCCCATGAGCTTCTTTGTATCATCGCGTGCTCAGTAGTTAGCCAATGATGGACCGACATACGCCATGGTCTTCCGTGTCATCCACGCTGCGGGAATTTGTTCTACGGCCAATCAATAACTGGTCTAGTTAGATAATTACATTTGGCATCATTATAATTAAGACCACGCCCGATTGAGGTCACGTCTAGAATACTGACGTGTGCCATGATCATTTGACGCTTTCATTACTTGTGAAGGATTATTTGCAAATCCTTTACAGTGGTTCTCAGACTCTTAGAAATGTGTAAGTAAACAAAGCCTTGAAAAATATAAAAGAATTAAAATGACTTGTAATACTATTCATATTAAATGCAATCATGATCAACAATAATGTCAATACGTAAATGAACTTGTAAATTATTTATTTTTAAAAATTGGATTTCGATGACACATTTTGTACATACGCCTATGTCACAAGTGACAATTGCACCTTTGTAGTAAATTTCAATCATTCAATGTCATATCTTCATCAACCATATTGTTGGCCATATTATTGACCATATTGTTGACAATACTGTTAGCCATAATGTTGCGATGTCTTCACTAACCATATTGTTGACCATACTGTTGACTATATTGTTGACATATCTTTACTGACCATATTTTTGACATATCTTTACTGACCATATTGTTGCAACATCTTTACTGACCATATTGTTAACCATATCCCGTATTATTTCACTAGTATCAGAGATGCCACTCCAGGAGTCGGACTGTGCTGTGACGTATAAAGTCCTCGTCATTGGGGACCACTCTGTAGGAAAGACATCGCTCCTGGGTTCACTGACAAATCGAGGTTTTCAGGAGCGTGTCATGCCTACCGTAGGTAAGTCACCTTGCCAGCAAGCATGTTGAAAGCCGTATATCAGTTTCCTAGTCTACAAGTGGTCTGCCAACATTTGGTCAGTTTCCTAATCTACAAGTGGTCTGCCAACGTTTGGTCAGTTTCCTAGTCTACAAGTGGTCTGCTAACTTTTGGTCAGTTTCCTAATCTACAAGTGGTCTGCCAACTTTTGGTTAGTTTCCTAGTCTACAAGTGGTCTGCTAACTTTTGGTCAGTTTCCTAGTCTGCAAGTGGTCTGCCAACTTTTGGTCAGTTTCCTAGTCTACAAGAGGTCTGCCAACTTTGGTCAGTTTCCTAATCTACAAGTGGTCTGCCAACTTTTGGTCAGTTTCCTAGTCTACAAGTGGGGTGCCAACAGTAGGAATTTCTTATCGCCTAACCAAAAACTGTGACACAATATGATGGTTATCAGCCACTGAATATATTCACAACTTGATGCATACGCCAATGGATGTAGCAATTAATATTATTATTACAATAAACTGCACTCAATTTGTGATTGTTTATTTTAACATACAAATGATTAACAATTCTATAATAATGCAACTAAATTTGTTGCAGGTGTTGACTTTGTCAAAAGAATATTTGAGGTAGATGGCGCTCTGATCCAATTGCAAATATGGTGAGTAGAAATTATGGTCTATACTGGGAATGGTTTTCCCCAACGTTTGCTTTCAAATCACAGGACAACTTTTATCTAAATTACGAATTTCAATAATATTATTTACAACGGTTTTCAAGTCTTTTACATCTCCTGGTATACTCAAATTGATTTATTTTGTCAGAAAAAGTTTCCCCGAATTACATCTTCAAATTTAATGTATATTTATAATTACGAATTAACATATTAATTATTATGTTACTGTGTAGTGAAGATATATATTTGTTTAAATAAAGTTTTATTATTGCAAGATAGATTCTTGCCACACGTTTATCAACCTTCAAGACAAGCATTTGATAATTGCAGTCTTAGAATCAAATCTGTCATTTTTAAAAATTACAGCCTGATGTCACCAGACAATACAGAGGCATGCATGATAGACTAATAGGTCAGCGAATGGTCTGAGAGTTTAGCCAGAAAAAATGGTTGCCTGAAGTCGTTTGGAATTTGTGTTTTGGGTACCAAGTTAATTAACGTTAAACTTGTTCATCTTTTATCTGGTGTAGAGATTATTTAAGTTTGTCGTCACGTGATAAAAGCTTCTCAAACAAGCTGGTGTTTAGTATGGCAGTGGTTACCAGAGCATGCGCCCCAGTGCCAGCTGAAAAAAAATAAGCACAGATGCAATGGAGTAACCCGCAGTGCGAGTAACCTGAAGTACGAGTAACCTGCAATGCCCGGAAATACAAGTATTTGGCGCCATGGATATAGTGGATTAACCACGAGTGCTACGAATCAAAATAGTTTTTTGAAACAAATTAATGTGGTATGGATACGCCCTCGTAGAGACAAGTCGTGTGTTCTATATCAATGGCTGATGCTTGAACATAAGATGCCATGTGCGTAGCTAGGGTTAGTGCCGCCACTGGTGGACCGATATTTTTAACTTCCATTTTATTTAGCGACGTGTTTGTATTTTGTTTGCATTTCATTTAGGGACTGTTCAGGTTTGGAGCGATTCCGGTCAATCACGAACCGTCAGTTCAAGGGCGTCCAGGTCAGTGTTAATCCATGGTCTAATCCACGGCCTTAACAAACATGTTCAGTCCACCGTATTGCCCTGCACATTGTCTTTGTGAAACCCATCTTATTGTACTGCACAATGTCCTCATGAAACTCATCATATTGTACTGCACAATGTCCTCATGAAACTCATCATATTGTACTGCACGATGTCCTCATAAAACTCATCATCTTGTACTGCACGATGTCCTCATGAAACTCATCATATTGTACTGCACAATGTCATCATGAAACTCATAATATTGTACTGCACAATGTCCTCATGAAACTCATCATATTGTACTGCACAATGTCCTCATGAAATCAACCCTCTTTCCAATTGCATTGCACAGCAACTTGATCAATATCTTGGAGAGAAAATGAGGTATGGTTGATAACTCAACTGGTTAGGGGTGTGGTTAAGGTAAGCGGCTTCGTTGGTTTTCAGGGGTGCGGTTAGGGTTCAGCGGTGTGGTTAGGGTTCAGAGGTTCTTAAGTCTTTGGCTGCGGGACACCCCGAGGGTATTTGAAAGCATTTCTCGCACCCCGAAATCGATTTAAAAAAATAATTTCCGGCTAATACACATTCAACTAAACCTGAGTTTCGGAATAAACCCGCACACCACATCCGCACGCCACACCCGCACCTCACATCCCGCACCTCACACCCCGCACCTCACACCCCGCACGCCACACCCCGCACCTCACACCCCGCACGCCACACCCCGCACGCCACACCCCGCACGCCACACCCCGCACGCCACACCCCGCACCTCACACCCCGCACCTCACACCCCGCACCTCACACCCCGCACCTCACATCCCGCACCTCACACCCCGCACCTCACACCCCGCACCTCACACCCCGCACCTCACACCCCGCACCTCACATCCCGCACCTCACACCCCGCACCTCACACCCCGCACCTCACATCCCGCACCTCACACCCCGCACCTCACACCCCGCACGCCACACCCCGCACCTCACACCCCGCACCTCACACCCCGCAACTCACACACCGCACCTCACACCCCGCACCTCACATCCCGCACCTCACACCCCGCACCTGACATCCCACACCTCACACCCCACACCTCACACCCCGCACCTCACACCCCGCACCTCACACCCCTTACCTCACACCCCTTACCTCACACCCCGCACCTCACACCTCACACCCCGCACCTCACACCCCGCACCTCACACCCCGCACCTCCCTCCCCGTACCTCACACCCCGCACCTCACACCCCACACCTCACACCCCGCACCTCACACCCCGCACCTCACACATCACACTCCACACCTCACACCCCGCACCTCACATCCCGCACCTCACACCCCGCACCTCACATCCCGCACCTCACACCCCGCACGTCACACCCCACATCTCAGGACAGCGTGGCCGAATGGTTTAAACTTAGGCAATCCCAAATCTTTGTGTATATTTGTCAGAGAGAGTAAGTGTGTTTGTTTGTTTCTATGTGTGTGTGTATGTGAGGGAGAGAGAAGTAGGGGGGAGAGGGAAAGAAAGGGGGGGGAGATAGAGAGGTAGAGGACCACGGAACTGCACCCCTAGCAGGGCAACCGGGGGCAATCCAGCGACCGCGAGCCATCAGGGGACTGCCCAGGAGGATGGAGATATCCAATCAGATTTTAAGTTTCCCTTATCGGTCTTAGTCCAAACTCTCTAAGACTAGTTATCTGAACTAGATATGAAGTGTTTCCCTAATTGGCCATTGTCCAAGCTCTCTAAGACTAAATATCTGAACTAGATATGAAGCCAGGGTCTGAACTAGATCTGAAAATGTATACTGAGCTCATCAAACAGGAAACTAAATGAATGACGTGTTGACTCAGCTGTAAAACAGCGGGAAAAATGGATTTACTACAATTAGTTACTTCACAGTAATATTATTATTATTTTTATTTTTTATTATTATTTTGAAGCCAAACTTTCTCGGAAAGAGAGAAAAACGCATATTGCTCAAATTATGAGTACACTATTGATATGACAGGTTCAGTGACGTGTACACTATTGAAATGACAGGTTCAGTGAAGTGTACACTATTGATATTGACAGGTTCAGTGACGTGTACACTATTGATATTGACAGGTTCAGTGACATGTACACTATTGATATTGACAGGTTCAGTGACGTGTACACTATTGATATGACAGGTTCAGTGACGTGTACACTATTGATATTGACAGGTTCAGTGACATGTACACTATTGGTATTGACAGGTTCAGTGACGTGTACACTATTGATATTGACAGGTTAAGTGACGTGTACACTATTGATATGACAGGTTCAGTGACATGTACACTATTGATATGACAGGTTCAGTGAAGTGTTCTAATCTTTAATATGGACCATCACTTCTTCAGGGTCTCGTTCTGGTATATGACGTCACAAACGAGATGAGTTTCAAGTCTTTGAAACATTGGTTGAAGAGTATAAATATTGTGAGTATCGATATACACTATCTATTTCCACTGAGTATCGTTATACACTTAATATATCTATTGAGTATCGTTATACACCTTATATATATACTGTACCATAAATATCAACTTCAAATACCGCATTTTTGTGTTTGACATCTATCAAGTTGATATCTAATGTTCTAGTCGCTGCCTACAACTATATGGTTATTTTAGAAGATTGAAAAGTGATAAACTATAGTTCGATTCCGGAACCTCGGCCATGCGATAATTTTGTTGAGTATCGATCTTGTCATATTCCAGGAACACGAGAAAAGGAAGAACAGCTACGAGCCAATCCCTGTTGTGCTGTGTGGGAACAAATGTGACAGGATATGTGACAAGAAGGTCAGCAGGGTCAAAGGTGAAAAGGTTAGACGACTTTGTAAGCACTGCTATATAGTAGAACAGACATTTCTGAGGGTCAGGGCTAGAGGGGGTCATGACAGTAGTCAGGGGTTACTGAATGAGGAGGTTTGTCCTTACAATAGGGCTCGTCCTGGTTTGAGGGAGTAAAACTGAGATTTTCATAAAGCTAAGTTACTTAAGAATAGGAAGAATTGCAAATATTTTAAAATAATTTTATATAGTTTCATACTGCCATAATTTAATATTAAAAATAATAATATGATAATTTTTTTAAAAAGTTAAAAAAAAGAGAACGGCCAAATTCTGCCAGAATCGTTCTCAGGGAAATTATCTGGATCAACGTGGGGGGGGGGGGGTCTGCGGAGCGGTGTCCGGTCATGAGAGACCCTTCACCTGTGTTTTAAAAGTTGGGAAAAAATTTAAGAGACGTACGGGCAGGACTATGTACAGATTAGAGTAATAAGAAATCTACACAGGCTGGAGGAAAATCTGAAGTAAGACTACAAAAAATTGCACATTTCGATCAAGACGACTTCAACCGACAAACTCAGTTTGTACAAAGATGTAAGCATTGACAGGAAATCTTCGGGGGAAAATTTACGAATCTTAAAAATAATATAAAAATGAAAAATGGATACTGGCCACATGTCTCAGCTGCAAAATGAACAGTGTATTTTGTTACGATACCAAACACTAAAATGTATGAGAAACCTTGGTGTGGATACAATTAGTCAGGACCGTGGTATGAGCACTGTAATTCTGTGACTCTGTAACACTGAAACCTCGTAACACTGTAACCATGCGACCCCGTAACCCGATGACCTTGTAACCCGATGACCCCGTAACCCGATGACCCCCGTAACCCGATGACCCCGTAACGCGATGACCCCGTAACCCGATGACCCCGTAACCCGATGACCCCGTAACCCGATAACCCCGTAACCCGATAACCCCGTAACCCGATGACCCTGTAACCCGATGACCCCGTAACCCGATGACCCTGTAACCCCTTGACCCTGTAATCTTCCTTACAATAACATTACAGATCATGGCGTCATTAGCAAATACCATTCAACAATTATAAAATATGGTTACCGGAAATTTGATCGAAAGAAATTTCGTCGACGGAAAATTGATCGACGGTAATTTGATCGAAAGGAAATTTGGTAGAATCTTTTTTTTTCAGTTCAGGCGTTAAAATTTTCGTCGAATTTCTTTTTGAACGCACTATACTATAAAGTAAAACAAAATAATGCTTTCAAAAAGAATTTTGACGCAAAATTTAATGTATAAACTAAAAAAAACGATTCGACCAAATTTCCGTTCGATCAAATTTCCGTCGATCAATTTTCCGTCGACGAAATTTCTTTCGATCAAATTTCCGGATACGATATAATATAGTGTAATAGAAAGGGGATGGAATTCAAAGTCGAAACCAGGTGACCTTGTCCTCGTTCCGCCTTCTGGGTTCAAGGTAAATTCATTACAATCTAGGTAACTTTTAAAAACCTATTGTACCATCGATCACCTACCAGTTAATGACGTGACTGTATGTTTGTCAACAGTTTGCTATGTTAAGACGTGACCAAATGTGTGTCAACAGTTTGCTATGTTAATGACGTGACCACATGTGTGTCAACAGTTTGCTATGTTAAGACGTGACCAAATGTGTGTCAACAGTTTGCTATGCTAATCACGTGATCACATGTGTGTCAACAGTTTGCTATGTTAAGACGTGACCAAATGTGTGTCAACAGTTTGCTATGCTAATCACGTAACCACATGTGTGTCAACAGTTTGCTATGTTAATCACGTAACCACATGTGTGTCAACAGTTTGCTATGTTAATCACGTAACCACATTTGGGTCAACAGTTTGCGGACAGCGAGATGATGTTTGGTTACTTCGAGACGAGTGCAAAAACTGGCGAGCATGTTTACGAGGCGTTCCATTCGTTGGCCTACCACATCACAGATATAGAACATCCTAAACTGGTATGTAGGACATATATAGAACATCCTAAACTGGTACTGGTATGTAGGACACATATAGAACATCATAGACTTATGTGTAGGACTGATATAGAACATCCTTAACTGGTAAGTAGGACATCCTAAACTGGTATTTAGGACAGATTTAGGACATCCTAAACTGGAATGTAGAACAGATAGACCTATTGAACATCTTAAACTGCGTTTTTTTTTATATTGGGGGAGTAGGGGCATGAAAAAAAATTCCCGAAAACCGCGCTCAATGAAATTATTTTTTTTTAAAAATCGAACAAGTATCTTTGGTGGGTAACATTCTCTTTTTTTTCCTCTAAAATTGTCACTGAAATAAATTAAATCTGCTGTGTACAATCGGTTGGGTCCTTAGAATATTAATATACTTCAGGGGGTGAAAAATATATGCCGTTGCCAGCCTTATGGGGGTGGGGTGGGGAAGCACTTATTGGGATTATTATAAAGTGCATTACTTGTATGGATGTTTTGTCAAATTTTCAGCCCCCCCCCCCCATTGCTAGATATTACGTTATATAAAGGATTTACACGGAAAACTATATTTTTAGGGGCTGTGTAATTAAATCCTGTATATTCACTTCTCTTTTGTTCGTGGCTGGCTTGCTGGCGAACTCTTCGGATGTCTAATTTAACCACTTCACTTAGATTATATTTCATCTTCCATGGAGATGAACTTTATTGTGTCATAAATCTGCAAGCCCCATCATGTTTATCACAACACCCATTATTTATACATTTTATTAAAGTTGTTTTTTCTTTCTATTTTTCTTGAAGATGACGGCATATCACCCTTATCTGATCAGACGTGCATCCAAACTGACCAAGTGCAAACCTCCGCCCCTGAGACAGTTCAACAAGAAAAAGAAACGTAGAAAAGAAGCGGGGACATCTCTCCCTCCACAGGACGACTTTCCCAGGCATGGCAGTGACTCCATCACATTTGGTGAGCGCCAAAGTGTAGGTCAAAATGTTGGTGTTACGGAAGATTCCAGGAAACGGAACAACACTCACAAGAAGAATTGTTTGTTATGGAACAGCTGTTTTGGAAGAAGGCGGAAATGAACTTTATTTGGAAAATAAACTATGGCCTTTGTTTACAAATGTGACACTTTTGGTTGGAGTGTGTATTCAGTTTCAATGCTTTGTTAAGTCAAGATACAGGGGTGAGGGTGAAGGACATGAGGTTCCAAGTGAAGTTGCAAGGGTTGAGGGTCAAAGCTTATGAGGTCAGCAATGTTGATAGTTGACTTCGGTCTTGTTTATTTTCACAAATATCCTTGACGACTCGTGTGCTGGGCACTGCCACACTGTGCTGATAATTGACACACTATAATGAGCATTGACACACTGTGCTGGTCATTGACACACTATAATGGGCATTTAGACACTGTGCATGGCACTGACACACTATGATGGGCGGAGCACTGCCCCTATTAGTTGTTTAAATGTCCAACTAAATATCAAGCATATAGCCGTGGATAAAGGAGTGGTTGGGTGGGGAGACTTATTCGCCCATCAAAGGAGATTTTCTTAAGAAGGAAAATATTTCTGAAGATAGCAACCAAGTAAGCAAATTTATTTTTTAAATGATAATTAAAAATCAAAGAAGCTGTCAAATTGTGCTTATCTTAAAACGACTGAAATCAATTTTGTTGAATAGAAAATGAACATTATCTACCAATAACACAGATTTTTCTAAATGTTTATTATGGTACATTCTATTATAAAGATCAACAAGACATAAATATAGAGATAAAAGTGAAACTCATTATCAAAAACTTTGACTTAAATGCCATTAAATGTAGATTAAAATGTACAGTGTTTATATAACAAAACTATATTTATCCATTCAGTAAATGGTCGATCAATTTCGCCATATCAAGTATAATGACTTTGGGGGAAAGACTCGAAGGTTGTGGCAGTCCAAGCGTTAATGATACAAGCATCTTGGGAGTCCAAGATTTAATGATACAATCAACTTGGGAGTCCAAGTTAATGATACAAGCATCGTGGGAGTCCAAGGTTTAATGATACAAGCATCTTGGGAGTCCAAGGTTTAATGATACAAGCATCTTGGGAGTCCAAGGTTTAATGATACAAGCATCTTGGGAGTCCAAGGTTTAATGATACAATCAACTTGGGAGTCCAAGGTTTAATGATACAATCAACTTGGGAGTCCAAGGTTTAATGATACAAGCATCTTGGGAGTCCAAGGTTTAATGATACAATTGCCTTATTGAACAAGAGTAAAAAAAATTGAGGATATCATTTTTTTTCAGGCGTATCTTGAAATATATTTTGTTCTCTGCTGTGATTTTAGTAAATCTTTAAATACAAAACCAGACTTTCAATCAACGATGTAGCACAACAAAGCAATCAGTCATCACGTGACTTTATATGCGGTCCCCGGCCAACCACACACACTCAACAACTGTCTAGATATATAGATTACAAACTTTATCATGGATCAATCAAGTAACCAATGACACCTATAATGGGTGTAGTTAAGCTTTGGGTTAGGGTTTGTGTTTGGGTTAGGGTTTGGTTTAGGTTAGATATAGGGTTGGGTTAAGGTTTGGGTGTTATACAAGCTACAGAAATTGTGACCAAATACTGAACAAATTAAGGGTTAGGAGCTGGCTAAAGCAAGGCTATCAATTCAAAATTGTCAAGTACCCGAGAAGAATGTTCTATTCACATATATATAAATTTGAATATTATATTTAAGTATATGTAAAAATGTGAATGTTTAATTGAATATATTCATAAATTTGAATATTATATTTAAGTATATAAAAATTTGGAAAATAAAGAAGTTGGTGAATAGAAAAGATTTCCATTAAACACAACTCTTTAAGAACTTTTGTTCCATTCTAGGATAAACAGGTATATCTCATCTCCAGCAGAACCATTCTTAGGCATAGGCAAACGAGGAAAACTAGGCATAGGCAAACGAGGAAAACTAGGCATAGGCAAACTAGGAAAACTAGGCATAGGCAAACTAGGAAAACTAGGCATAGGCAAACGAGGAAAACTAGGCATAGGCAAACTAGGAAAACTAGGCATAGGCAAACTAGGAAAACTAGGCATAGGCAAACTAGGAAAACTAGGCATAGGCAAACTAGGAAAACTAGGCATATGCAAACTAGGAAAACTAGGCAGAGGCAAACTAGGAAAACTAGGCATAGGCAAACGAGGAAAACTAGGCATAGGCAAACTAGGAAAACTAGGCATAGGCAAACTAGGAAAACTAGGCGGTGGGGCCTCGACAGGCGCTTTTTTGTTTATTCTACAACTTTGCAAGTCCATATTATGTTTCAGACGTACACATTTTCTCTAGTGGCGGAATGATTAATATGGTAAGTGGTTATCAATATGTTTAGTGGTTATCAATATGGTTAATGGTTATCAATATGATCAGTGGTTATTAATATGGTTTGTGGTTACGCGCGAGCGAGGTGGATGATTATTGCCAGCCCACTGGGGCCCCATCAACCACTGATTATTGCCAGCCTGCTGGGGCCCCATCCACCACTGATTATTGCCAGCCCGCTGGGGCCCCATCAACCACTGATTATTGCCAGCCCACTGGGGCCCCATCCACCACTGATTATTGCCAGCCCGCTGGGGCCCCATCCACCACTGATTATTGCCAGCCCGCTGGGGTCCCATCCACCACTGAGACGACGCCATTTTGCCTTCGTTACTGTTTCCTATTTGCTCCTAAGCTCCGCCCCCCGGACTCCCCCTTCCGGGGCCCCCTACCAGTGCTCCATGCCTAGGGCCCCCAAAATGCTAAGAATGGCTCTGTCTCCAGTAACATTACATCATATTGGGGTCATGACCAACATGGCAGACAACTGATAGGTACACCCGTTATACCTATCCACCCGCCCAGTGATGTCAAAGCAACGGGGTTCTCAAAATACTTAAGTCAGATCTACTATTGGAGGGCTCTCACACCATGTCATTATTCAGATCAATTATTACAGTGATCTAACAGCATGAGATTATTCACATCAATTATTGCAGGATTCTCACACAATGTCATTAGTCGGTTAAATATTACAGGGTTCTCACACCATGTCATTAGTCAGATCCAACTGACCTTAATCTGAGTGACAGAGGGATTCTTATAAATTGACATGTCTTTTCTCTCTCCCCAAGGCTTTCCATCACACAGCTGCAGTGGCGTAGCGAGCTTAACTCGCGCCCGGGGCACAATACCTTTTTAGCGCCCCCAATACCTTTTTAGCGCCCCCCCATTCGAAAACCATACAATATTATAGTAAAATATACCATTTAGCGCCCCATTGTGAGTAGCGCCCGGGGCATGATGCCCCCCTTGCCCCCCTCACTACGCCACTGCACCGCTGTCTTTAACCCATAACATTAACTGATGAATTCTGATCAAGTCTGTTCATGTCCTTGTTTTAAAGAATTAAAGCCATTTATATTGGCAGTATTGTTCAGTTAGGCAATAGCAACATCTCTATTTTAGGCCATTGCTACCTTTCTATTGCATGTATGCTATGGCTACCTCTCTATTTTATTTAGGCTGTCTCTCTACTTCAGTCTGACTACCTTTCTATTTCAGTTAGGTAATGGCTACCTGTCTATTTGGGTCTTGCCATCATTTCAAAAGTCAATACTACATCACAAAGTATTCATCTCACATCACCTCAAACTTGACTTCATGGCCTTGACCTTTGCAAAGTCTTCTTCAGTGGACCCATTTGTCATACATTGGTCAAATATTGGTAATAAATTGGTCAAACATTGGTCATACATTGGTCAAACATTGGTCATACATTGGTCAAACATTATCCTTTTGATTCGTTCACAACTTAATTATTTCGAACTCTTACCAAAAAATGGTTGACCCTAGATTGTCGGTGACTCATCTAATGGACCGTCAGTGACTCCATTTATGGAATGTCAGTGACTCCTCCCATTGCCTGTGTCAAACTGAATGGAACTCACCATAAACGGGCCATTCAGACTTATTTTAGTGAACACGTTATCTGCCCAAGGCGTCCTAAGTCAATTTGTCATCGCCCTGTGTGTCTCTAAAATGTTCACCTTCTGACACTTCAACACCGTGTGTCTCTAAAATGTTCACCTTCTGACACTTCACCACCGTGTGTCTTCTGACCCTTTAGCACCGACGGCTTTGATTCTTGGAATAGCTCTTTGATTGGTCCGCACCTGGTACGTTCCTTGGAGCTGTCATTTGATTGCTGTTTTTCTCACATTCGGATTCCACGACATTATGTGGAGAATCTTTATCCCTAGTCGATACTTTCATTGGTTTGAAAGGTTTCCCTGGGACTTTGGAGCTAAGTTTGTCTATAGAGGGAAGCAAACCTTTTGCCAATGGGCTATCTGAAGGCTGTTTTTTTCTAAGATCAGGGAGGAGTCCATAATTGATTTCACCCTTTTTCTGAGTGGTTGTCCTATGTACCAAGGATGAAGATGTTTGAGTGTCACCCGTCAGTGAGAGAGTAGCCGTGCTATCTGGCACAACATTGAGACAATCTGTGTTATCGTCCACAGCTTTGAGCGGGGCCATGGTCCTCGGCCTTCTAGCAATCTTAACTGGGTGGGTGGGGTTAGGTGGTCGGACTACAAATTCATGACTGAGGCTTGGCAGAAGACTTGCTGATTTGTTCATTTCCAATGAACCAGGGACTACACTCCGTTCTATTCCCTGAGAGATGCCTTGACATTGTCCCAGTGCTGTGCCCTGAGAAATGCCTTGATATTTCCCCGATGCTGTGCCTTGAGAAAGGCACTGACATTGTGTCGGTGCTGTGCCTTGAGAAATGCTTTGACCTTGTCCCCGTGATGTGCCCTGAGCTGTTCCCAGAAGGATGCCCCGATTTCTATATGAAGAAGCGTTTTGATAGGCTTCCTGTTGTGAGTCTGAAGATGAACTATGTGCTGTGTCAAGGGGCACGCCTTCAGTTGTGCCACAAGCTTTGCCCCTAGACTTAGAAAGACCTTTAGCACATTCATTAGGGCCCATTGCTACCCTGTGAGATTCCATCTGCGTCAAACAGACACGTGTCGTATTTGCATCTGCTTTAATTTTGTCAATATTTGTCTTCATTTTGTCAATATTTGTCTTCATTTTGTCAATATTTGTCTTCATTTTGTCTGGCCTCTTGTCAATAGCAAGCAACTTTGACCATTTGTCCATGTCTATATTTCTTTTATCTACAAAGAGTGGATCTTGCATAGATGATTCTTTGTCTTTGAGAGTATTCACCTTGCACTGACCAGTTTTTTTAATTGGTGGTATCTTGAATGGTGACCCTTGATCCTGTTCCGAAGCCTTTCGGACAGATTCCGTGGCAGATGAATGGAAAGCTTTTGATGACATTGTTTCAGTACAAGGCCCATCTTTTAACGGACGAGAAGTTACAACTCTGTCTTTTGTAGAGCAAAGTTTGTCTTCTATCCTATTGGGATTAATCCCATTGCTCGAAGAACTTGCTGAATGTCGACTTGATTTTGACTTAATTTTGACAGAATCTACAGATTTTTCGAGACCTTCTACTTGATCACTAGAAATATGATCCCCACTTTTTCGACCGCTTCTATTCATGGCATTCCAATTTCTGATTCCAAGTCCTGCCTCGCGTTTCTCAGCTGAAAGTTTTACATGTGTACGCTTAACGCTTTTCATGACTTGAGAACTGCTTCCAACGCGGGGACCCCCTAAAACATGAGAACTGCTTAAATCTTTTAAACGCCCAGCCGTCTGCCTTCTGTTGCTGTTGTTGGTGCTTTCCTCAATTTCTTCGCTTGTGTCTTGTCTTAAATCTGATGTGCCGCGTAGGACATCTTCTGCACTAGCCGGCTGTCTCGTACCGGTGCCATCTTCACGTAGGGCTGTGCCATCGGATGTGAACTCAACAGCTTCGGACGTTGTCATAGAGTCGAGCAGCGGTTCAAGGATCTCGTCTGGCATATCTTTCTCCTCCATCGTAAGGCCTGTGACGTCATCGTGGCTTTCTCGTTTGGCGAAGTCGGAAACAGAATCTGAGAAACGCTTTGGAAGTCTGGTGTCTGGCAATCTCGGAACATCATCAAGCTGCTGCTCATGCGTTTTGTCCGAATCCGTGGTCATCTTTGGGTGTGTATCAGATGCCACTGAGTCATCGGTCGTTGTCGTCGTCTGGAACGAAAGGTCAGGGTGGTACAAATGTTTGGACACAATTGTTTTTATAATGGGTTTCATCCCGTCCTCTATTGGAGAAGTCAAAACGTCAGAGCTTGTCATCAATGAAGGTGTCGTGGGTGAGTCGGTAGTCGCTGAGTTGGTGTCGCTGAACATGAAGTTATCGATGTATAGGACGGACGGGCTCGTCTGTGGTGAGCCCGTCCGTGGAGAACTGCTGTCATCCATCACCGAGAAACGGCGCCTTGGGTATGGCGACATCGTGGAGTCCCGGGCTTCCGGTTCAAACGTCGATTCCACTTCAACTTCCGGGATACTTGTTGTTGTGACGATGGGAATAGTCATCGGCCTCACATCCCTGACGGCAAAGCTTGTTGATTCTTGCATACTCATCGCGATGTCTGCCGAGGACCTGGTCACTTTGCCGTCTGTCCGGACATCGACGACGTAATCGATCCTGTCTTGATCGTCGTCTGTCAGGAGCGAGGCACTCGTATACGTGGAGCTCGTTGCCCGGGAGAGGTCAGCGGAGTGGATGTTGTCATGTTTCGGACTCTCTGAGGGATCACGGT
Source organism: Omphiscola glabra (assembly GCA_964017045.1). Lineage (NCBI taxonomy): Eukaryota > Metazoa > Mollusca > Gastropoda > Lymnaeidae > Omphiscola > Omphiscola glabra. The sequence goes on from OZ024811.1 coordinate 393,166, forward strand.
GTTTCTTAATTTTTTTCTTTGATTTACCTGAAATATATCACGTGGTTGACTGAATGTTCGCCTGACATGTTCGGAGCACAGTTTTCTTTAAAAATGTATACAATAGTAGAATTGACATTACGAACACAGATTGTTAGGACCAAAAAAGTGTGTAGTTTAATAAACATTTGAACTGAAGGGGTTGTAAGACAATTTCCGATCAACGCTGACACAGATTGGCTGGTGAACGAAACATTAGAAAGAATGCCCCAGATGATGAAGGTGGGCACACATTTTGAAAGTGCGGCCAAGCGCTTGACCAAAGGGGTCTCTCACAATAGTATAGGGCTCCGAATACTGACCACGATTTGTTAGGCCTACACCAACACATCGTATCTCATCCAAACATGCAGTAGATAAAACATGGCTGCAACAGGACAAAACGATGGAGTAGATAGATAATATATGAGTGTAACATGACCAAACATGGAGTGAGTAACTAGATAATATATGACAGTAACATGACCAAACATGGAGTAGATAGATAACGTATGGTTGTAACATTGTTACGACACTGAGAAATTATAAACTTAAAACATTCATAGCTAATGAATAATAGGCCGATATCTTAACAATGAGATGTACCTGAGGTTACTATACTTCGGATTAAAACACTGACAAAACTCACTGGTCATGCTTGACCTGATGACCTACATAAACTCACTGGTCACTTTGACCTGATCACCTACATAAACTCACTGGTCTCTTTTGACCTGATGACCTAAAAAAACTCACCTTTGTCTTTTTTCAACATGGGGAAAAGTTCATCGACGAAACTAGCCCTCTCGGCGTAGCCTAAGTCTGCGTCCGTGTTGACGTAGATCTCTGGGTCGTAGAGATTTTCAAACGATATTTCTCTCCCCTCATTTATGGGCACTGTGGAAAAACGTAACAGCTTCTGATTGGATGACCTTGAGGTCGAGCAACTGCTCACATTGTAGGAGCACTGACTATCAAGGTGATGTTACTTATGACGTCACAGTACTGCTCACAATGTAGGAGTACTGACTACCGAAGTGATGTTACTTATGATGTCACAGTACTACTCACAACTATGTAGTACAGACTACTGTGGTGTTGTTACTTATGATGTAACTTTACTGCTCACAACTCCAATCACAAATGCGGTCACGTCATTAACCGGTTCAATGTAAAGTTAAATGGATGGATTGCAATCAGAGCGTAGCGTCATCTTTCCTGGGAGGTGGGACCGTCACGTGATCTTGCAAAAGGTTAAATATAGACGAAAATGTTTCCGACTTTATTGTTCCGATTTTACGATATTTCTCTAGATCAAACAACCGTGACGTGACATCATGTGTGCGAGCCTGCACTAGTTGATATGTAGTGTCCCTGTTCTCCAGTCCCTATCTACATTTTACATGGCAAATCTATATCTACAGTTTACCTGGAAAGTGGGGCGAGGGCCCCCTCAGAGTCCCCAAGATGGGATGCTCACAGACCAGTCGACGGCCATCTTCTATGCGCCAACCAACAGGCCGAAACTCCCTGGTCAGAGATGGGGTAGATTACAAACAGAATTGAGACTCACTGCTCATAGGTGCGACAGATTACGAATAAATGTAACACTCAGTGCTCTGAGATGACAGGGATTACAAATAGAAATAACACTCAGTGCTCTTAGATGACAGGGACTACAAATAGAAATAACACTCAGTGCTCTGAGATGACAGGGACTACAAATAGAAATAACACTCAGTGCTCTGAGATGACAGGGACTACAAATAGAAATAACACTCAGTGCTCTGAGATGACAGGGACTACAAATAGAAATAACACTCAGTGCTCTTAGATGACAGGGACTACAAATAGAAATAACACTCAGTGCTCTTAGATGACAGGGACTACAAATAGAAATAACACTCAGTGCTCTGAGATGACAGGGACTACAAATAGAAATAACACTCAGTGCTCTGAGATGACAGGGACTACAAATAGAAATAACACTCAGTGCTCTTAGATGACAAAGACTACAAATATAAATAACACTCAGTGATCTGAGATGACAGGGACTACAAATAGAAATAACACTCAGTGCTCTTAGATGACAGGGACTACAAATAGAAATAACACTCATTGATCTGAGATGACACGGATTACAAATAGAAATAACACTCACTGATCTGAGATGACACGGATTACAAATAGAAATAACACCCGTGCTCTTAGATGACAGTGACTACAAATAGAAATAACACTCAGTGCTCTTAGATGACAGGGAATACAAATAGAAATAACACTCAGGGATCTGAGATGACAGGGACTACAAATAGAAATAACACTCAGTGCTCTGATATGACAGGGACTACAAATAGAAATAACACTCAGTTCTCTTAGATGACAGGGAATACAAATAGAAATAACACTCAGTGATCTGAGATGACAGGGACTACAAATAGAAATAACACTCAGTGCTCTGATATGACAGGGACTACAAATAGAAATAACACTCAGTTCTCTTAGATGACAGGGAATACAAATAGAAATAACACTCAGTGCTCTGATATGACAAGGACTACAAATAGAAATAACACTCAGTGCTCTTAGATGACAAAGACTACAAATATAAATAACACTCAGTGCTCTGAGATGACAGGGACTACAAATAGAAATAACACTCAGTGCTCTGATATGACAGGGACTACAAATAGAAATAACACTCAGTGCTCTGAGATGACAGGGACTACAAATAGAAAAAAAACTCACTAAGTAAAAGTTAACGGTACACTTAACAAGTAGATAAAATACAGTTCACAAATAGATTAATTAAAGGTAACAAATAGATTAATTAAAGTTGACAAATAGAGTAATTAAAGTTGACAAATAGATTAATTAAAGTTGACAAATAGATAAATTTAAGTTGACAAATAAATTAATTAAAGGTAACAAATAGATTAATTTAAGTTGACAAATAGAGTAATTAAAGTTGACAAATAGATTAATTAAAGTTGACAAATAGATAAATTTAAGTTGACAAATAGATTAATTTAAGTTAACAAATAGATTTATTAAAGTTATTTTCGCAGAATGGGATCAATATTGTTGGGGAATATTGTACAATATTTGATATTTCGACAGGTACTGTCAACATGGGTCTTGTAACCGTTTAGGTTGTTCTATCCGACCAGACAAGTTGTTCTATCCAACTAGTCAAGTTGTTCTATCCGACAAGTCAAATTGTTCTATAAGAGACTAAGTCTCAGCCCAAGAGGATGGAACATTATTAGTTGTTCTATCCGACCAGTCAACTTGTTCTTTCCGACCAGTCAATTGTTCTATCCAACCAGTCAAGTTGTTCTATCCGACAAGTCAAGTTGTTATATTCGACCAGTCAAGATGTTCTATTCGACCAGTCAAGTTATTCTATAAGAGACTAAGTCTCAGCCCAAGAGGATGGGACATTATTAGTTGTTCTATCCGACCAGTCAAGTTGTTCTATCCGACCAGTCAAGTTGTTCTATCCGACAAGTCAAGTTGTTCTATCCGACCAGTCAAATTGTTATATCCGACTAGTCAAGTTGCTCTATCCGACCAGTCAAATTGTTCTATCCGACCAGTCAAGTTGTTCTATCCGACCAGTCAAGTTGTTCTATCCGACCAGTCAAGTTGCTCTATCCAACCAGTCAAGTTGTTCTATCCGACCAGTCAAGTTGCTCTATCCGACCAGTCAAATTGTTCTATCCGACCAGTCAAGTTGTTCAAACCTACATTTCAAGTGCTTTAAACCCACCATTCAAGTGCTTCAATCCCACCATTCAAATGGTTCCATCCCACCATTCATATGGTTCCATCCCACCATTCAAATGGTTCCATCCCACCATTCAAGTGGTTCCATCCCACCATTCAAATGGTTCCATCCAACCTTTCAAATGGTTCCATCCCACTATTCAAATGGTTCCATCCCACCATTCAAATGGTTCCATCCAACCATTCAAGTGGTTTAATCCAACCATTAACGTGGTTCAATCCAACCATTTACGTACTTACAACTTTGATTTATCCACACAAAAAACAGCCACTTTTATAACTTTTACTTTTCCAGAAAGCATCCACTTAATAATTTTGACTTATCCATATTATAACTAGGTCATTGGCCTATGGGTCAAACAACTGAACAGTTCTAAACTCCAATACTCACATCGGCCGTCCTTTTCTGTGGTACATCACCATCCCTGTCGGCGTCTTCTGTGTCACACTGTTCCGATATATTCTGATCAACAGATTTTGGGGAAATGTGACATTTTAATGTGTTCACATTGAGACATTATTTCTATAGACACAGTTGGGGGACGCGCAAGAACTAGATAGTATCCAATGATTACATAATATCCCATGACAAGAAAGAATCCCATAACTACACAATATCCCATGACTAGACGCGTCCCATTATTTTGAATCATGTCACATTCTGATAATTTGCTCACACTAACCTATTCCCATTTCGTTCTCACATCATATTCCTCCAATCACATTTCTGGGGCTGCTTTTTATTGATGCCCGATGAACTTATTATTATTATTATTATTTGTCTTATATAGTTGTCTGAACTGACCAAATGTTCAACATGTATAGACCAAATGTTCAACATGTATAGACCAAATGTTCAACAGGTATAGATCAAATGTTCAACATGTATAGATCAAATATTCAACATGTATAGATCAAATATTCAACATGTATAGACCAATTGTTCAACATGTATAGACCAAATGTTCAACATGTATAGATCAAATGTTCAACATGTATAGATCAAATGTTCAACATGTATAGACCAAATGTTCAACATGTATAGACCAAATATTCAACATTTATAGACCAAATGTTCAACATGTATAGACCAAATGTTCAACATGTATAGATCAAATATTCAACATGTATAGATCAAATACTCAACATGTATAGATCAAATGTTCAACATGTATAGATCAAATGTTCAACATGTATAGACCAAATATTCAACATGTATAGATCAAATGTTCAACATGAATAGATCAAATATTCAACATGTATAGACCAAATGTTCAACATGTATAGACCAAATGTTCAACATGTATAGACCAACTATTCAACATGTATAGACCAAATGTTCAACATGTATAGATCAAATGTTCAACATGTATAGATCAAATATTCAACATGTATAGATCAAATGTTCAACATGTATAGATCAAATGTTATACTTACGAACTGGTTGACTTCCTCTGTACAACAGGTTGGAGTCTCTCTGAAAGTGTTACTATTTCCATCCTGTAGAAATCAAAGAGTTCAATGAATATCCGGTAAGTTATATATACTAATATAACTGAACTATTTCCTCAGTGTATATACTCATTATCAGGGTATAGACTCTTTGTTCAGCGTACACACTCACTGATAAGGTTATATGTTCATTATTCGGTGTATATGTTCATTCATAAATTCCAACGTATTCTTTCTGTCCACAAGACTCGCACAAAAACATATGGTGAAAGATCTTTCTCTTACTGTGCCCAAAAACAATGGAATTCTCTTCCACTACACATCCGCAATATATCAACCATCACAGCCTTCAAAACTGCACTCAAAACACATCTCTTTAAACTCTACTACCCCGAATGATTTCCCCACATCTGACCGATAAACGATGCTGCTGGCCGCCGTCCATGTCTTGTCATGTAAAAGTTCTGGGGTGGATGAGGTGAATATGCATTAGTTTTTGTTTTGTCTCTATACATCTGTTCTTTATTACATAAATGTATTTTATTTTATTGTCACGATTATGTCACTTTTTCTAATATTTTTATGTACAGCGTGGTGAGCCCAACCCTAGGCTGAGGTACCGCGCTATATAAGACAACTAATAATAATAATTATAAAATCTAGATGTTATTATAGTTCAATACCTTCGTTGTCTATGTGGTATTTTAAATACTTAAGAAACCATCGGTTTCATGTCAAATGTCTTTTCATAAAACAAAACAACTGCGAATTTCTCACACTCTATTATAGAATTACTTTATCATTGCTGTTCAAAACCATAACAACGTCATATCCTATTCTAAAATACGTCACAAAATTCAAGCTTATTTATAAAAACAACAAAAATACTCTCTACACTAAACATGCAACAATGTGTTTTCTCCGCTCTTTCTACAAATTTGTTGTCTGTTGGCATTTGTTCAAGGGTTGTTGTTTTGATGGCTCTGTTTGAAATTATATTGATGAAGCTCATTTAAGAAAACAAAACGAATTTAAGGCCCCCGGCCCAAACAAAATATTGTAAAATGGTTGCATTAATTCAGAAACCTACTTATTATGTAACACAGAAACTGAAATGTCGTTATTTGTATTTGATTCAATTTCATACATCCATGAAATAGCTCTGTTTGAAATTATATTTTGTATAGTTCAATGGACTACGATTAGCCACTTCCTTGTTTTGTCACGTGATATGAACAAGCCATTGATGGTAGGCTGTCTGCTACACATAACAACAGATAACAGCTGATCAGCCATTATCATTAATTTTAAAGCAAAATTTTTGTCTCCATCAGCGCTCCCCCAATGTTAATTAAAAATTTTACTTTTCAAAATATTCTTGAATTGAATACACATGTTTTTTAAATGACATTCATAAATGTGACAATAATTATGATTCAGTTATGATTAAAGGAAGAAAGTTGTTTTAAGAAATATTTGTGAGCACTAGTGTGTTGCAGACAGCCTACTGGAAGTCTTACTCGTTTTTACACGTATCACGTGACAAAACAATCAATAAATCGTAGTCCATTAAGAAAAAATGGAATTTGGGGCCCCCGACCCCAAACGGAATATTGTGAAATGTTTGTACTAAATTAGAAACCTTTGCGGGCATGCGCACAACAACTCACCAACTTCTTGTCGTAATGGGATGAATGGTAAAGGGACGCTAACGGAAATTATATTTTTATAGCACCAATGCACTGATACCCACCCAAAAACGGAATTTTGAACAATGGTGGAACTAAAATGTAAAACCTACTCACTATGTAACATACAAACTGAAATATCACTCTTTGTATTTGATTAAATTCAATCCACCTATGGAATAGCTCTGTATGATATTATGGTTATAAAGCTCTTATCAGAAAAAAAAAACAATTTAGGGCCGCTGGCCCAAACGGAATATTTTAAAACGTTGTTCTAATTTAGACACATTTGCGGCAGTGAGCATATCAATTCACCAAAGTTTAATTGCAATCGGCTGAATGGTATAGGAATGCATACGATAATTATAAAGACAATAAAAGGGTGGCAAACGCATGTAGGGCCCCGGCCACAAACGGAATATTGTAGAATTATTCTATTACTCAGAAATCTACTTATTATGTCACTATATTACTAAAGTTTTATCGCATTCAGATGAATGGTATAGGAGCGCATACGGAAATTATTTTTTAGAAAGCTCCTATAAGTAAAAAAACGATTTTGGGGCCAACGGCCAAAAACGGAATGTTTTAAAAGTGTTGTAATGACTCAGTAAAATGCGCAAGCTTATGGACAACAATTCAAAAAAGTTTTGTCGCAATCGCATGATTGGTGTAGAAGCGCATACGGTTTGAAATTATATTTATATAGCTCATATTAGAGAAAACGAACATGGGGACCCTGGCTAAAATTGGAATATTTTAAAACGGTTGTAATGGATCAAAAGCCTTTGCGGGCATGCTCGCAACATCTCACCAAAGTTTTATCGCATTCGAGTAAATGGTGTAGGAATGCATACGGAAATTATTTTTTACAAAGCTCATATTAGAAAAAAAACGAATTTAGGGCCAACGGCCGAAAACGAAATATTTTATAAGATGTGTAATGACGTAGTTAAATGCCCTGGTAGGTGGCCAACAACTAACCAAAGTTTTGTCGCAATCGCATGAATGGTGTGGGAGCGCATACGAGTCATAATACATACATTAATTTGTATATATATATATATGAAGGTAAAATGTATGCCTTTTAAAGATATTAAATTGTGTTTGATCGTTCACTAAACTAAGTGAGTTGTTCTGGAAAGGCTACAATTTGATATATTTCTTGATGGCTCAATGTTTTTGTTGTGATGTTTACATGTGCTAACTATTCACCCACCTATCCAAACAACAACCTTCCCCCCACCCACACACACTATAAGGTAAGTAAGACAACTCACGAGTCGTCATCAAGTTTCCGTTCAAGTTGCACGCCTTGCGAACGGACAGTTGTTGACAGGCGTCGCACCAAATTGGTGTAAACTTCTTCCTTGGCTTCAACCAGGTTGCTGGTAGGCGGATCAATGAGGTGATAGGTGATTGGTAGGCGTGTCATTGATGTAATAGATGATTGGTAGGCGGGTTATTGATGTGATAGGTGAGGGTAGGTGGGTTATTCAGGTGATTGGTGATTGGTAGGCGGGTCAATGAGGTGATAGGTGATTGGTAGGTACGCAATTGAACAAGATGATACGTGATTGATTATTACACAATCCAAAGAGATAATACATTGATGTTTGGTACACAATCCAACAAGATGATACATTAATGATTGGTACACAATCCAACAAGATGTGGATGTATGTGATTGTGTGTGAATGCATGTCATTTTATGTGAATGTATGTGGTTATATGTGATTGTATGTGAATGTATGTGGTTATATGTGATTGTATGTGAATGTATGTGGTTATATGTGATTGTATGTGAATGTATGTGGTTATATGTGATTGTATGTGAATGTATGTGGTTATATGTGATTGTATGTGAATGTATGTGGTTATATATGATTGTATGTGAATGTATGTGGTTATATGTGATTGTATGTGAATTTATGTGGTTATATATGATTGTATGTGAATGTATGTGGTTATATATGATTGTATGTGAATGTATGTGGTTATATGAGATTTTATATGAAAGTCAGTGAATGTATGTGATTGTTTAACACATCATTTACATACCTATTTAATACAAAATATATTTATAATATCTTTACTAGGGTAAGTTTTAACATAGCCGATGACGTCACCATTCATCAGCCTAAGAAACACATACAATTGAAAGTCCAGAATGTCCTCTGGGTCCTCCCCATGCTCCATCAATTCGTCCCATAGATCGTCGAGTTGACGCTCGAGAAACTCTGTAAGATCCATTTGACTTGTTTCCAATCTGGCATGGAATATAAGATATTATTTGACTTGTGTCTAACCTGGTATGGAATATACGATATTATTTGACTTGTGTCCAACATGGCATGGAACATAAGATATTATTTGACTTGTGTCCAACCTGGCATGGAAAATAAGATATTATTTGACTTGTGTCCAACCTGGCATGGAACATAAGATTAAGATATAATTCGTGAAACTGTAGACGCAGCAGCTTGAATTAAACAGTATTAGTGCGGACCACCACCCTATGTCAACACTGATAACACCTTCCTCCCTCCCATGGACCACCACCCTATGTCAACAAAGGCACAGATAACACCTCCCTCCACCCATGGACCGCCACCCTATGTCAACACAGGCATGGATACCAAATCTCCCCCCCCACCCCCATGGACCGCCACCTTATGTCAACAAAGGCACAGATAACAACTCCTTTCGACACGAATTGTACTTACAAACTCAAATCCTACCATCTCCCTCCTTCACCACCACCGTACTCCATCAACTCTCTCCTTCATTAACTCACCCTACCACAAAATCCCATTCCACCTTCTTCCTCTTTCCCTAACTCCATCCTCCACCAACTCCCCAAATGCCCCCCTCCTCAGACAATTGCCTCCTCCACCAACTCACTCCTCCACTAGCTCCCTCCTCCATCAACTCCCTGCTCCACCGACTACCTCCCCCACCCTAACTCCCCTCATTCTCTTACTCACAGCTCTGTCTGTACTGTTGTTTTGGGTAGTATGCCTAGCTTACTCACAGCTCTGTCTGTACTGTTGTTTTGGGTAGTATGCCTTTCTCCAAGAGTTTCTCGTTGAGTCTCCGTGCTTGCTCCCTCAACAACAAGATCTCATTGGAGTCGACGGAACTAAAAACATGTTTTAAGCCAGAGATGTCTTAAATATAGGGCTGACTGCTAAATAGCGATACCATGAGGGTAATTCACATGAGGGTAACTCACATGAAGGTAACTCACATGAGGGTAACTCACATGAAGGTAACTCACATGAAGGTAACTCACATGAGGGTAACTCACATGAAGGTAACTCACATGAGGGTAATTCACATGAGGGTAATTCACATGAGGGTAATTCACATGAGGGTAATTCACATGAGGGTAATTCACACGAGGGTAATTCACATGAGGGTAATTCACATGAGGGTAATTCACACGAGGGTAATTCACATGAGGGTAATTCACACGAGGGTAATTCACATGAGGGTAATTCACCCGAGGGTAATTCACATGAGGGTAATTCACATGAGAGTAATTCACACGAGGGTAATTCACATGAGGGTAATTCACATGAGGGTAATTCACACGAGGGTAATTCACATGAGGGTAATTCACCCGAGGGTAATTCACATGAGGGTAATTCACATGAGAGTAATTCACATGAGGGTAATTCACACGAGGGTAATTCACATGAGGGTAATTCACATGAGGGTAACTCACATGAGGGTAACTCACATGAGGGTAATTCACATGCGTGTAACTAACATGAAGGTAACTTACATGAGAGTAACTTAAATGAGGCTAATTCAAATGAGGGTAACTCACATGAGGGTAACTCACATTAGGGTTACTCACATGAGGATAACTCACATGAAGGTAACTCACATGAGGGTAAGTCACATGAGAATACTCACATTAGGGTTACTCACATGAGGATAACTCACATGAGGGTAATTCACATGAGGGTAACTTACATGAGGGTAACTAAAATGAGGGTAATTCAAAGGACTATTGCAATTATTAAGGTAAAAATGTAAATATATTTGGGGAACAGCAGTGGCGAAGAAGGGGTCAGAGGGGGGCCGCCCCTGGTGACACTTTTTTCTCTATACAGGGGTGGGCGACATTTTGGCCCGGTCAAAATAAAAGTTATTTTATTTTTTTGTACCACCAACGAATAAACGTACTATGAGATACTGGAACTATGCAATGATTGGTTCAATGACTAAACATACTGTGAGATACTGGAACTATGCAATGATTGGTTCAATGACTAAATATACTGTGAGATACTTGTACTATGAAATGATTGGTTCAATGACTAAACATACTATAAGATACTGGAACTATGCAATGATTGGTTCAATGACTAAACATACTATAAGATACTGGAACTATGCAATGATTGGTTCAATGACTAAACATACTATGAGATACTGGAACTATGCAATGATTGGTTCAATGACTAAACGTACTATATGATACTTGAACTATGCAATGATTGGTTCAATGACTAAACGTACTATAAGATACTGGAACTATGCAATGATTGGTTCAATGACTAAACATACTGTGAGATACTGGAACTATGCAATGATTGGTTCAATGACTAAACATACTGTGAGATACTGGAACTATGAAATGATTGGTTCAATGACTAAACATACCATAAGAAACTGGAACTATGCAATGATTGGTTCAATGACTAAACATACTATAAGATACTGGAACTATGCAATGATTGGTTCAATGTCTAAACGTACTATATGATACTGGAACTATGCAATGATTGGTTCAATGACTAAACATACTATAAGATACTGGAACTATGAAATGATTGGTTCAATGACTAAACATACTATAAGATACTGGAACTATGAAATGATTGGTTCAATGACTAAACGTTCTATAAGATACTGGAACTATGAAATGATTGGTTCATTCAACATAAAGGGAAACAACTGCGCTAAATAAGCTTCTCTTGTTTTGTTTTTAAACTATAGCAAGTGCATTCGGTGCTTAACACTTGCTTTTTTTTTTTTTTTTTTTCAAATTGTCGGTGAAATAAATCCGCGGTTTGAAAATGGATCGATCAGTAGCATATCAATATATGTCAGGGGCGTAAAAAACGTGTGGTTGCGAGCCTAGGGGTGGGTGGGGGGTCACTAATTGGGATTCTTATAAAGTACGGTACTTTTATGGATGTTTTGTAAAATTTTCAGCCCCCTCCACTTTCCTTGATTTATAAAAATAAAATGGTTTTAGTGGTTGTTTAATGGGATAAAAATTACAAACAAGTTAGAAATGACAGTATTGACTGAAGTGACAGAAGTGACAGTAGTGACAATATTGACATAAGTGACAGTATGGACAGTATTGACAGAAGTGACAGTAATTACAGTATTGAGCAATGGAAGGTAAGGATACAAAGATAGGAAGTAAGCAATGTAAGGTCATGATACAAATATAGGAAGTGCGCCGTAGAACGTCAGGATACAAAGATAGGAAGTGCGCCGTGGAAGGTCAGGATATAAAGATAGGAAGTGAGCCATTAAAGGTCAGGGTACAAAGATAGGATGTAAGCCATGGCAGGTCAGGATACAAAGAAAGGAAGTGCGCCATGGAAGGTCAGAGTACAAAGATAGGAAATGAGCCATGGAAGGTCAGGATATAAAAATAGGAAGTGAGGCATGAAAGGTCAGGATACAAAGATAGGAAGTGAGCCATGGAAGGTCAGGGTACAAAGATAGGAAGTGAGCCATGGAAGGTCAGGGTAATAAGATAGGAAGTGCGCCGTGGAAGGTCAGGATACAAAGATAGGAAGTGAGCCATGGAAGGTCACGATATAAAGATAGGAAGTGAGCCATTGAAGGTCAGGGTACAAAGATAGGAAGTGAGACATGGCAGGTCAGGATACAAAGATAGGAAGTGCGCCGTGGAAGGTCATGATACAAAGATAGGAAGTGAGCCATGGAAGGTCAGGGTACAAAGATAGGAAGTGAGCCATGGAAGGTCGGGATACAAAGATAGGAAGTGAGCCATGGAAGGTCAGGGTACAAAGATAGGAAGTGAGCCATGGAAGGTCACGATATAAAGATAGGAAGTGCGCCGTGGAAGTTCAGGATACAAAGATAGAAAGAGAGAAATGGAAGGTCAGGATACAATGACAGGAAGAGAGCAATGGAAGGTCAGGGTAATAAGATAGGAAGTGCGCCGTGGAAGGTCAGGATACAAAGATAGGAGGTGAGCCATGGAAGGTCAGGATTCAATGATAGGAAGAGAGCCATGGAAGTTCAGGATATAATGATAGGAAGAGAGCCATGGAAGGTCAGGATACAAAGATAGGAGGTGAGCCATGGAAGGTCAGGATTCAATGATAGGAAGGGAGCCATGGAAGGTCAGGATATAATGATAGGAAGAGAGCCATGGAAGGTCAGGATACAAAGATAGGAAGAGAGCCATGGAAGGTCAGGATACAAAGATAGGAAGAGAGCCGTGGAGGGAACAGGATACATAGAATAATAAATATAAAGATTAGCTACAGAAAGATAGAGAGAAAGAGAAGTTATAAGGAAGTTATATATATATATAATTACAGGCAGAAAAAAAGATAAACAGCGGAAGGGAGATAACTCTACAGATGAAATATAGAAATAAGGAGACAAAGAGACAGGGTAGAGAGAGGGTGTACCATAGAGATAGAGTAAGAGAGGGTTAGTGAGAGACAAACAGGAAGAGGGGCAGAGTGAAAGTAGAAAGTGATGGACAGGGAGAATCGAGACGGACAGAGGTGCAGAGAGAAATGAGAGACAGAGAGAGGGAGAGAGAGGGAGAGAGAGAGAGAGAGAGGAAGAGAGAGTAAAAGAGAAAGAAAGGGAAGTATAAAAAAATGACACAGATAACTTACCCTTCGTCCTGCGTCTTAGACTCGCTTTCTTCCATCTGAGTCAGTTTTTGTAGGATGAACTGATTCTCTATGACATGCTGAACTTTTCTTTCATCATCCAAATATGACAAGACGGGATCCTCCAGGCTGGGCTCATGTGCATCATAATCCATTGTTGCTCTTTCCTGACCTCTGGCAAACTTCGTTTTCATCATTAGTTGTCTGCCGATGCGCATCCTTCGTCTGAAGTATTTGTGTGGATCGAAGTGAGAGTGAAATTGAGCTTGATGGCTTTTGAAACTTACAAGTTGAAAGTAGAAAGAGGTAGAGAGGACAGGGAGAAGGACTGAGATAAGATGAGAGATAGAAAGAAGTAGAAAGGAAAGAGAAAACTACTATAACACAATGAGAGATATAGAGTTATTAATGGAACATATTTATAAAGCGTCAGAGAAAATAAAGAGAATCAAAATAAACTTACATTCTCTCATTTCTTGCTTTCTCCGCCCATGTAACGGCCATTTTTTCAGTTTCAGGCGACCATTCCTCTTGCCATCTATCAGCCACTTTGGCAGAGAACAATTCCTCTTGTCCCCTATCAGCCATTTTGCCAGTGGACCCTTCCTGTTGTCTTCTATCAGCCATTTTACCAGGGGACAATTCCTTTTGCACCCTATCAGCCATTTTGCCAGTGGACCATTCCTCTTGTCCCCTATCAGCCATTTTGCCAGTGGGCAATTCATCTTGTCCCCTATCAGCCATTTTTCCAGTGGACCATTCTTCTTGTCCCCTATCAGCCATTTTTCCAGTGGACCATTCTTCTTGTCCCCTATCAGCCATTTTTCCAGTGGACCATTCTTCTTGACTCCTATCAGCCATTTTTCCAGTGGACCATTCCTCTTGTCCCCTATCAGCCATTTTGCCAGTGGACCATTCTTCTTGCCTCCTATCAGCCATTTTGCCAGTAGACCATTCTTCTTGCCTCCTATCAGCCATTTTTCCAGTGGACCATTCTTCTTGTCCCCTGTCAGCCATTTTTCCAGTGGACCATTCTTCTTGCCTCCTATCAGCCATTTTGCCAGTGGACCATTCTTCTTGCCTCCTATCAGCCATTTTGCCAGTGGACCATTCTTCTTGCCTCCTATCAGCCATTTTGCCAGTGGACCATTCTTCTTGTCCCCTATCAGCCATTTTTCCAGTGGACCATTCATCTTGTCCCCTATCAGCCATTTTGCCAGGGGACCATTCCTGTTGCCTCATTTGAGCTTTTTTGTCAGGGGACCATTCCTCTTTCACTCTAGCTTCCGAATCATATTTGTATGCTGGCGATCGTTCATCGGTGTAGGCCTCACCTTCTTCAGAGCTTAAAGTTTTTCGGTCCGGCCTTTTCAACGCTCTTTTCATTAATTTCTGTCGGTACATTTCGTCCACCACAGGAATTGGCCTTTGCTGAAATCGTTGTTGTTCTTGTTCATCTGATTCTATGAGACCGACGTCCTCGAGACCTCGTTCTTGCTCCGACGTAAGTAGGGATGAATACTCATCTGATTTTAAAGTCATTTTCCTCGATTTCACCTCCGATATTGCCCCCCTTTGTTCTCTAGAGTTAATCCGAGACGGTTCTTCTCTTGATGATAACCTGTCGGAACCTCTTTCAGAAACATTTTCAGAACCTCCGTCGGATTCGCTGTCGGATTCTGTGCGGTCGACGTCCTCAATATCTCGATCGCGCTCAGATCTCAGTTTGGCCATGTATTCCTCCGGCTGAAGTGCTCCTCGCATTGGTTTCTGCCGAGGTTGTGACCCCCTCCGTTCAATCGACCTTTGCTCCTGAACATCTGATTCTATGCTGGAACCTCTAGTATCGGGGTCCCTCAGAACTCTCTTAGCTCCGGGAATATGCAGGGACATATCTTCATCCATTATAAAGGACAATTTTCTGGATTTCCGGCGTGGTTCTGTGTCACTCAGTTCGCCTCGCAACTGTTGGTCCAGAATGTCTGATTCTTTGCTTGAATATCTGGGGCCTGTCTCGTCCAGAAATGCATCCAGTGTCGTAGTTGCCTGGGACCCATCTTCAAGAATTTTGACCACCTTTCTTCTAGATTTGTACTGATGTTTAGTGTCAATTGATTTTCTCAATTTTCGGGGGACACTTGAGTCTTTCTCTGAATCCTTCCTGCCAAACCCTTCGAGAAACTTGTCACTTTCAGAGGCCAGTTGTGACAACAGTTCTATGCATTTCAAATATTTATTCTCTAGCGAACTATCCATGTCTTCGACCTCCCTGAAAAATATACAGAAACGTATTTGTAGGTAAAGTGAAACAGTAAAGTACAGTGATGTAGTTAAAGTCATCGATTAACTGACTGCACTGTAGATAAAGTCATCGATTAACTGACTGCACTGTAGTTAAAGTCATCGATTAACTGACTGCACTGTAGATAAAGTCATCGATTAACTGACTGCACTGTAGATAAAGTCATCGATTAACTGACTGCACTGTAGATAAAGTCATCGATTAACTGACTGCACTGTAGATAAAGTCATCGATTAACTGACTGCACTGTAGTTAAAGTCATCGATTAACTGACTGCACTGTAGATAAAGTCATCGATTAACTGACTGCACTGTAGATAAAGTCATCGATTAACTGACTGCACTGTAGATAAACTCATAGATTACCTGAATGATCTATAGATAAAGTCATATATTAACTGACTGATCTGTTGATAAAGTCATAGTTTTACTAACTGATATGTAGATAAAGTCATATATGTACTAACTGATCTGTAGATAAAGTCATAGATTAAATGAGTGATCTTTAGATAAAGTCACTTACTGATCAGGAAGACCCTTTTTCATTGTTGACTTCCTGCGCTGTTTTATTTTTAGTTTTTGCGAGATTTGCCTGGAATTTGAGAATAAATAAATGCTAGACCATTGCGACTGGTGACAAAATCTGTTTGGCTACAATGTTAAACCATTGCTACTGACAAAATAAACCTTTGCTAAACCTCTTAATTCAGCTTAGAGTTCGTTTACTTTGTTAAATAGCTAGAATTATTTTTAAACATTGTTTAACATCACAGGACTCCTTAACAAAGACGTAATTCATATAGTAGGCATCTCTAATTCTCCTTGTATAGTACAATGACCCTAATTCTACTTGCACAGTACGGCACCAGTAATTCAACTTGCACAGTACGGTGACCCTAATTCCACTTGCACAGTACAGCTACCCTAACTCCACTTGCACAGTACGGCGCCCCTAATTCCACTTGTAAAGTACGGCGTCCCTAGTACCTCCTGTATAGTACGGCGCCCCTAATTCCACTTGTATAGTATGGCGCCCCTAATTCCACTTGTATAGCATGGCGTCCCTAATTCCACTTGCATATTATGGTGCCCCTAATTCCACTTGCATATTAGGGTGTCCCTAATTCCACTTGTATAGCATGGCGTCCCTAATTCCACTTGTATAGCATGGCGCCCCTAATTCCACTTGTATAGCATGGCGCCCCTAATTCCACTTGTATAGCATGGCGCCACTAATTCCACTTGTATATTATGGCGCCCCTAATTCCACTTGTATAGCATGGCGCCCCTAATTCCACTTGTATATTATGGCGCCCCTAATTCCACTTGTATATTATGGCGCCCCTAATTCCACTTGTATAGCATGGCGCCCCTAATTCCACTTGTATATTATGGCGCCCCTAATTCCACTTGTATAGTATGGCGCCCCTAATTCCACTTGTATAGTATGGCGCCCCTAATTCCACTTGTATAGCATGGCGCCCCTAATTTCACTTGTATAGTATGGCGTCCCTAATTCCACGTGTATAGCATGGCGCCCCTAATTCCACTTGTATAGCATGGCGCCCCTAATTCCACTTACATAGTATGGCGCCCATACCGCTCCTTACTATTAGTGAGAAACGCAAAACAATATCGCCCTCTATAACTAAAATAGATTGTGATGGATCCAAACTGGCGCCCCCATTCGTCACATCAAGCCTAGTGATACAATTTAAGCACCGCCAACCCAACTACATTTGAAGTGTATTGGCAGATACCTGAAGTATAAGGATAATTTTTAGTGATCAGATAATAATTGGCAGATATCTGAAGTATTGGGATACTTTTTTAGTGATCAGATAATAATTGGCAGATATCTGAATACAAAAAGAAATGAACTGCTAGATCAGTGGTTCTCAACCTTTCTAATGTCGCGACCCTGTAACACAGTTCCTCATGTTGTGGCGACCCCCAGCCATAAAATTATTTTTGTTTCTACTTCATAACTGTATAGTATATTTGTTTTCAGATGGTCTTAGTCGACACCTGGGAAAGGGTCGCGACCCACAGGTTGAGAACCGCTGTGCTAGATGAACATATAAAAATGGGATATAAAGTTGATAAGAATAGATATAGATAAACAGATAGATAAAAATAGATGCCTAATATCTATAACTACTTATAAATTGTGCGCTTATATTAAAAACTTTTGTATGAAGGTATATTAGATGTTAATTAAACTATAGTTTATTACTGATAAATTAACCACCTTCTCAAATAGAAACACACAATTAGTTATAACTTAAGATAAATATTTTGTTTAAATATCCCGGTCAGTTGATAACTTACAAAGAGCTGATCGATGCCGACTTTGACAGCGACCTTGCCAGGGACTTAGAGGGCCCCCTGTGCCGGTCAAGGGTCGATTGCTTCGCTTTAGCATCGCTGCCAAGAGAAGAGTCTTCGGAGTCTCTTTCTTGACCAAGTAACCTCTTTCTCTCCTTATGCCTCTTCCTGGCCAGCGGCTGGTCGGATGACTTCTCGGGCCTGGCGTCTGCGCCTTCAATCTTGGTCCGTCTGGTCCTCCGTGGGATCTTGGCTTTCGTGTGTACTCCAGAAGAGGACTTCGCGCCTCTCAAATCATCGTCAACATGTTCGCCCATTTCACTTCCCGACGCCGAGTCAGATGAACTGGTGCTCGATTCTAGGTCGGAGTCTGAATCCCCCGAAATTTCACTGGAGATTGACGCCTTTACAACCTTGGAGCCCTTCTCGTGAGGCTTGTGTTGGGCATGCAGGGATTGCTTTTTCTTTGTCGACTTGATCGATTTCCCTGAACTAGGAGTCCGACTGGTGGGAAACATATTTATATTTATATTTTAGGATTGATAAGTTAGATAGACAGAAAGAGAGAGAGAGAGAGAGAGACAGAGAGAGAGACAGAGGGAGAGAGACAGAGAGAGAGAGACAGAGAGAGAGACAGAGAGAGAGAGAGAGACAGATATAGACGAGAGAAACTGGGGTGGAAAGGGAGAGAGAAAGAAAGAGAGAGGTAATGCAAGGGGAGAGAGATAGAGAGAAAAAGAGAGAGATGGAGAGAGAGAGAGAGAGAGATGGAGTGAGAAATATGGAGAGAGAGATTGAGACAGAGAAATCGAGAGAGAGATGATGATGAGAGAGATATGGAGAGAGATGGAGAGACAGATGGAGAGAGAGATGTAGAGAGAGATTGATGGAGAGAGAGGAGATGATGAGAAAGAGATTGGGGAGAGATGGAGAGAGAGATGGGGAGAGAGATGATGAGAGCGAGAGATAGAGATAGAAGAGAGAGATGAAAATAGAGATTTAGAGAGAGATGAAGAGAGAGATGATGAGAGAGAGAGAGAGAGAGAGAGAGGGAGAGAGATGGAAAGAGAGATGGAGAGAGAGATGGAGAGAAAGATGGAGAGATAGATGGAGAGAAAGATGGAGAGAGAGAGAGAGAGAGAGAGATGGAGGGGAAAGAAAGAGAGAAAGAAATATGTAAATCGGGGAGGTAAATTTAAGGTTAGCGATCCTGTATGGGTTAGTTTGCATACTTTCTCTTTGTATGTGTTGATTGTAAACATTCTCTTTGTACGTGTTGATTGTATACTTTCTGTTTGTACATGTTGCTGCTATACTTCTTGTTTGTACGTGTTGATCGTATACTTTATGCTTGTATGTGTTGCTGGTATACTTCCCGTGTGTAAGTTTTGCTGGTGCACTTTCTGTTTTATGTCATAACTGGTATAATTCCTATGATGATTTTTTGTGTATGCAATATGTTTGTAGGTTGTTTTTTTATTTAATAAATTTCTGTACATGTTTTCTAGTTTTATATTTGTTGTTGATATCTGTACTTCCTGTCTGTACTTCCTGTCTGTACTTCCTGTGTGTACTTCCTGTGTGTACTTCCTGTGTGTACTTCCTGTGTGTAATTCCTGTGTGTACTTCCTGTGTGTACTTCCTGTGTGTACTTCCTGTGTGTACTCCTGTGTGTACTTCCTGTGTGTACTTCCTGTGTGTATTTCCTTTGTGTACTTCCTGTGTGTACTTCTTGTGTGTAAGTTCTGTTTGTAAGTCCTGTTTTTAAGTCCTGTTTGTAAGTTCTGTTTGTAAGTTCTGTTTGTAAGTTCTGTTTGTAGGTTCTGTTTGTAAGTTCTGTTTGTAAGTCATGTTTGTAAGTCCTGTTTGTAAGTTCTGTTTGTAAGTTCTGTTTGTAAGTTCTGTTTGTAAGTCATGTTTGTAAGTCCTTTTTGTAAGTTATGTTTGTAAGTCATGTTTGTAAGCCCTGTTTGTAAGTAATATTTGCAAGTTCTTTTTGTAAGTCCTGTTTGAAAGTCCTGTTCGTAAGTCCTAATTGTGAGTAATGTTTGTAAGTCCTGTTCGTAAGTCATGTTTGTAGGTCCTGTTTGTTAGTTCTGTTTTGTAAGTTCTGTTTGTTTACTGGTTGGAGGTTCTGCTTGTCAATTATTATGTAGTATGGGCGATATGTTTGAAATGTACAAAACATAAGAATTAAGCTGGTGTTTTTGAACTGCATGATCACGTGATATTTTTGATGATCCTGTTGAGGCTAATACTTAATCTATAAATATTTATAGTTGCCATTTCAGATGTATAGTAATAATAAGATTAATTATAGAACAAATGCTAATGGAATAAAGTAAATTATACTTCGTTATATAGTTTATTGATTTATCTCATGTGGTAGAAATATTATTGATAGTATTGATATTATTGATATTATTGATATTATTAGTTCTTATGACTTTATTGATCTTATTGATCTTATTCAGTGGCGTAGCTAGGGTCATCTGCACCCGGGGACATGACACAAAGTCTGCGCCCCTTCTCGGACCGACAGAGTCTGGGGGCTCAGTCTGAGCTCCCAAGAAAATTTTGAAATTTTACGGTTAATATGGTTCATTTTCGAAGCATCTGGCATTTTAATGAAATAGAATACAGACTAATAAGTATCTATACGATGGTAAACAATTTATTTGAATATATATATATATACTCTACTAATTATACATGACTGGAATAGACACAGTCTACAACAAATTGATCCTCCTTGACTTGACTGTAGCAAACTCGTCAATCACGTTGTCAAAATTAATATTCTCGAGTGTTTCTCTTTCGATGCTAAGAAGTGCAAGATCACTCAGACGATCTTGTCCCGATGAAGCACGTAAATAAGACAAAATAAGCTTCAGTTTGCTGAAGGACCGCTCACAGCTTGCAATTGAAACAGCAATTGTTAGAAGTATATGAAATGCGCAGATTCGGAAATACGTCATATCCATATGAAACAATAAAACCAAGAAGATCCAAAGGAGTTTCCGGTAGAACTTCAGTCCGGGTACTGAGCAGCACTTTGCAGTCTCCGATTTCTGTGCACAATTCGTGACCATAGACCTCAGTGTCGTAGAAAATTCCAAAATCTAAATAATTTTGATCAAGTGTATCGACATTTGTCTCACGAAGAAGAGTTTTGACATCTAGTAAAAATCCAAATTTGGTGTTTAGCTTTTTTTAGACGTAATAACCGTATTGATATCTCCTGTTGGAGTCTATCAATTACGCTGTTCATAACACGTGCAATTTCTTCTTCTGCAGAAAGTCCTGCATCTCTTGATAATTCTCCAGGCATCCTCCGATGTCGTCTAATCATTCTGTCAACGTCTATTCCCCAAGTTGTGCATCTTGTTTTTCCATTGTCTACCGCAACCTGGCTCAAATTATCATGAATGTTGACAAGTTCTTGCTCCAACGATTCAAAATTAGATGCTGCTTCCTTGAAATTCATAGTAGGATCCTGCAACCGTTTCTGGACACGATCAATTTTCCCAAGTATGATGTTCCAGAAATGTAACAAAACTAGGAAGTTAACGTTTAATATACCTGCCAGCAAAGTTTCTGCATCACTTCTGGTTTCAGGCGTCATAGTTGCATCTTCTGATAATTTTTCCAACAGCCCTACTAGTTAATCTAGTCCTTCATAAATGAAGCTTTAACAGCTTCTGATCGTGCACTCCAGTGTGTTTCAGACTCCCTCTTCACTGTGATTAGCACAACTCTTTTTAATTCTTCCCAACGAGTTGTTGAAGGAAAAAAAAACAAATATGTACTTTCAACTGTTCCAAAGAATATGATAACTGGATCCGGTTTAGCTGAGTGTACTCCTGCTAAGTTTAAGCTGTGGTTGTCACAGTTGACGAACAATGCTCTGTGATTTCTGGCACATATTCGCTGTTGAAGGCCGGATATATGCCCAGTCATTACAGCAGCATTGTCATAACATTGTGACCGACAGTCGGCTAGAGGTATGTTATCAGATTCCAGTTTCTCTACGATATCTCTTTCAAGGTTTGCTGCGTCTTTGGAACGTATATGAACAAAACCTAAAAATGATTCTTTGATGGTTACTTTTTTAGTTGGAAAATCCACATCCACAAATCTGATGACTTGAGAAAGCTGGTCCATGTGTCCTAGATCGGATGTTGAGTCAAGTAAGATACCGTAGTGCTTGTTTTTTATGATTTCACTCAACATCTGATTCCTTACAGTCGATGCAAGTAGGTATATAAATTCATTGTGGATTTCCGGTGATAAATAAGATACAAAACCTGGATTTTCTCGGGCATGTTGCAGGTGTTTTTCTGACAGTGGATCATACTGAGCAACGAGTTTGATCACAGAGAGAAAGTTTCCAACATTTTTATCCTCGTCCTTATGCAGATGTTCCTTATGGCCACGCAGTGCTAAATTTTGTGAAACTAGAAACTTAATACAATTAAGTATTATTTTAAAAATATCGTGCCAACGTTTTTTTTCCAATTGAATTTAAGCTTGGGCCTGGATATCAATTCCAGTTTGATCAATGATCCTCCGCTCGGCTTCCTTCCATGTAGTAAAAGCTTTATGCTGAAAGTGTATAGATCTGAGAGTTATCACTTCATCGCGAAGAGGCTGTGGTATTATCGATAGCTTTGTCGTTTGATCAAATTCTAAGTAGCCAAAATCATGGAATCTTAGGACAGCAGGAACAAGAACAACACCATCTTTAGCTTCTTCATCATAATTTGATGTTACCTTAAGCTGCAATGCCCAATTAGAAGTGGGGGTCCCCTGTCTTTGTTTCACTAACATCGAATAAAGCGTCTGAGAAAAGGATGGGAGATACTGTTTTATACTGGTAGAAGTGAGAGAAAGCTACAGATTAGATTCAACGAGACTAATACTTGTTATCTATCTTTTTCTTCCTTGCACTCACGTAAAATCCTATATTCGACTCGAAATTATCCAACCTGTAGAATTGTTAAAACCAGATGCCACTTTCAGTATATGAAGAATAATATTTGAACCCGAACTGATCTTTGTTTTTAAAAAAATGCAATCAGCAATTCTACATTGTGGATGTGTCATTTGTTTATGAGTAGAATGGCGCCCCTTAATGATCAATGGGGGCGCAAAAATCATGCTTGCCAACTGGTTTGTAATGAAGATATTTGTGGAGCTCCAAAATTCAATCTTGCAAACGTATTTGGGATACATTAGTTTAAATCAAAATAAAAATAAATAATTAGTTTTAATACTCAATTCGGCGCACCCTAACGTGGCGCCCGGGGACATATGTCCCCCACTGCCCCCCTAGCTACGCCACTGATCTTATTAATCTATCGATCTTAGTCAGATACTACGACATTTCCTTGGTCAAATAATACGACATTTCCTTGGTCAAATACTACGACATTTCCTTGGTCAAATACTACGACATTTCCTTGGTCAAATACTACGACATTTCCTTGGTCAAATACTAAGACATTTCCTTTGTCCAATAAGAAGACCTTTCTTTGTTCAAACACTTGGAAATTTCCTGGTCAAATTTCCTGGTCATTTCAGTAGGGCAAGGTGGGACATTTGCGCCCCACCCCTGAATGTGCAGTTTTTATTAAATTTGCTATGTACTGTCGCGCCTCCAGTAAATAAACAACTTAACAAGCCGAACAAGTTTTGCCCCCCCCCCCCCATTTTTAAAAAAAAAACCCTGAAATGATGTCCCTGTCTCCTAGACAAAAAACTAGGACAATTCCGTGTCAAATACTAAGATATCCCTTTGACAATTAGTAGATCATTTGCTGGACAAATACTAGGTCATTTGCTGGACAAATAGTAGAACATCACCTGGACCATTACTAAGACATATCCTGGAAAATTACTAAGAAATTTTCTGGAAAAAATACTAGAACTTTCCTGGACAAATACTAGGCCACGCCCCTGGATTACCTTCTCTTCTTTTCATCACTCTTCTGTTCAAAGCCACTCCTCGTAGTGCCAGTGAACTCAGCCGTGGTTTCATCGTCTTCTTTCTGCTTAGTTTCATCGACACTTTTCCTGAAATATTAGAGTCATTCTGACAGAATGTATACGTAGTGTTTCATTTATGTTAGAGTCATTCTGACAGAATGTATACGTAGTGTTTCATTTATATTATAGTCATTCTGACATTATGTATACGTAGTCTTTCATTTATAATAGAGTCATTAACATATCCAAAGAAATCAATTCTTAGTATAGATTCATACATTTTAAAGTTTTGATAAATATTTCGACGTCTTGAACGTTTTATTATGGACGGCGGTGAGACGTATTATAAATGGAAATGTCGTAAAGTCATTAAATAAATGGACACGTCTTAAAGTCTATAAATAAATGGACATGTGGTAAAGTCAATTAATAAATGGACATGTTATAAAGTCAACGAATGAATGGACATGTCGTAAATTAGACGAATAAATGGACATGGGTTTAGAAAATATATAGGTCAATACTTAAAGGATGAACCTTTTCTTGATAAACTGTGTCTATATTTGTCCATACCTTGGTTGATCATCATCATCATCATCGGAGCTGGTCAACTCCTTTATGGCTTTCTCGACTCTTATTGGCTTCTGGACAATTCGTAGCTGAGCCTGGGTGAGGTGGGACAAAGACATCTTGACCAAATTCATTTATTTTAATGTCGGAAATTGTGAAATATTTATCGAATAAAAAACTCCAAATGTTCCGGCGTAGAGCCAACCTGGCAAGGGTCTCGTGCTGTTTTGAAATATTTGAATTGTTTAATGAAGACAACCTAACATGCTACCAATGGATATATTCTGAGGTTATTAGTTAGTGGGTTAAGAACCACTTTCAAGCTTTATAATGTGCTGTACGTTATACGAAGAGCCTCGGAGAAAATTGAGGAATAGTTTGACTGAGCTGTGAGTTGTGGACTGAGCTGTGAGTTGTGGACTGAGCTGTGAGTTGTGGACTGAGCTGTGAGTTATGGACTGAGCTGTGAGTTGTGGACTGAGCTGTGAGTTGTGGACTGAGCTGTGAGTTGTGGACTGAGCTGTGAGTTGTGGACTGAGCTGTGAGTTGTGGACTGAGCTGTGAGTTATGGACTGAGCTGTGAGTTGTGGACTGAGCTGTGAGTTGTGGACTGAGCTGTGAGTTGTGGACTGAGCTGTGAGTTGTGGACTGAGCTGTGAGTTGTGGACTGAGCTGCGAGTTGTGGACTGAGCTGTGAGTTGTGGACTGAGCTGTGAGTTGTGGACTGAGCTGTGAGTTGTGGACTGAGCTGTGAGTTGTGGACTGAGCTGTGAGTTGTGGACTGAGCTGTGAGTTGTGGACTGAGCTGTGAGTTGTGGACTGAGCTGTGAGTTGTGGACTGAGCTGTGAGTTGTGGACTGAGCTGTGAGTTGTGGACTGAGCTGTGAGTTGTGGACTGAGCTGTGAGTTGTGGACTGAGCTGTGAGTTGTGGACTGAGCTGTGAGTTGTTGAGTGTACTGAACTTTTTGTGGGCACAAGCTCACTTAATGACCTTCTTGTGGGCAACAAGCATAATTTACTGACCTTCTTGTGGGCAACAAACATAATTTACTGACCTTCTTGTGGGCAACAAGCATAATTTACTGACCTTCTTGTGGGCAACAAGCATAATTTACTGACCTTCTTGTGGGCAACAAACATAATTTACTGACCTTCTTGTGGGCAACAAACATAATTTACTGACCTTCTTGGGGGCATCAAGCATAATTTACTGACCTTATTGTTTGCAACAAGCATAATTTACTGACCTTCTTGTGGGCAACAAGCATAATTTACTGACCTTCTTGTGGGTGACAAGCAGTCTCAGTTGTCTTATTCGGATTCTTTGCTGCTCTTGCCTCTTTGCCTCATCAATTCTGTACAAGAGTAAATAATTGCCAATGAATTTTATTGGGTCATAGAAGGCTTCAAAAGTGCTTGACCAGGTATATCAGAGGTCAACCAGCTGCTCAACAATCAGGATAGGACAATAGTCAATTATTTTGAGCCAATAATAGTCAACAAGGTCACTAACTGACTGACTGGCCAACTAGGAAACTGACCAACTGGCCAACTAGGCAACTGACCAAGCAATAACTGGCCAACTAGGCACTGACCAACTTACTATCTGGCCAACTAGGCAACTAACCAACTGGCAAATAGACAATTTACCAACTGTCCAACTAGGCAACTGACCAAGCTCTAACTGCCCAACAAGGGAACTTACCAACTGAACAACTGACTATCTGGCCAACTAGGCAACTGACCAAGCTCTAACTGCCCAACAAGGGAACTTACCAACTGACCAACTGACTATCTGGCCAACTAGGCAACTGACTAACTGGGAACTAGGCAACTGAACAACTGGCAACTAGGAAAATGATTAACTGACTATCTGGCCAACTAGGCAACTGACCAACTAGCAACTAGGCAACTGACTATCTGGCCAACTAGGCAACTGACCAACTGGCAACTAGGAAACTGACTAACTGACTTTCTTGCCAACTTGGCAACGGACCAACTAGCAACTAGGCAACTGACTATCTGGCCAACTAGGCAAATGACCAACTGGCCACGTAGGCATCTAACCAACTAGGCAACTGACCAACGAGACAACTGACTTACTCACGAATTGAAAGGCCTACTGATTGGTTCATTCAAAATTTGA
The DNA here is from genome assembly GCA_964017045.1 of Omphiscola glabra. Taxonomy (NCBI): domain Eukaryota; kingdom Metazoa; phylum Mollusca; class Gastropoda; family Lymnaeidae; genus Omphiscola; species Omphiscola glabra. Next base: position 420,361 of record OZ024811.1, read on the forward strand.
TAGACATGAAACATTTGCTTGATATAAAACATTTGACAGACAAAAACATTTGATTGACATGAAACATTTTATTGATATAAAACATTTGATTGATATAAAACATTTGAATGACATGAAACATTTGATTGATAGAAAACCTTTGATTGACATGGAATTTGATTGACATGAGACATTTGATTGACATGAAACATTTGATTGACATTCCTTACGCAGCCAGCTCCAGCTGTTGAAGCTGCTTCTGTTTCTCAAAGAAGTAGACTTCGTTGTCTGTGTATTTGTACAGCCAGTGGGAGATGAACTCGATGGGATCAGCAGGTCGACGCTCGCACAGTTCCTTGAGGCATTCCACGAGAATGCTGCCAAGGGCTTTTACTATGTACAGCATGTCATTGTTCAAAGACTCCAGAGGCACTGTCACTTCATTGGTCGTGGCTAGGGGAGGATAATGGAGGGTTTTAACAATGGGCGTCGAAACTACTAATGACAGCTAAATAAGTATTTTGAGGAGGTCCCGTGAATAGGATAGAATGCGGAATAGGGGACATCATAGCACAGGACCCCAACCCCATCAATAAAACTACACACAAACGCTTAAGCACAGACTATAGTACACACACAAATCACAAAGGACGGCCGCATACAAATAGTCGTCTTCCCAACGACACAAATTTTGCTCTGAACACAATTTTTGTTCAATGACGGGGTGAGGGGTCGTGTGGCTCGTACTGAATTGCTCACTCCTCGGTTATGCTGGCCTCTGATGCCGTGATGATTATCTTTTATGTGGATATTCAAGTTAAAACTGTAGATGATTAAATCTAGTACATTTGGTCGTATAGGGCCTTCTGGGACGATGTCATTCATTTATGATAATTGGAAGATGTCATTTATGTATGATAATGGCACGATGTCATTTATCTATGATAATGAGACCATGTCATTTGTGTATGATAGTGAGACTACGCCCTTGCAACCAGTGAAATATCCTCTTCAATACCAGGCACAGAAACATTACAAATCATCTACATACATAGATGCCAGAATGATCTATAAATTGATCGTGGGCTCTTACTATATAGAAGAAGAAGATGTCATTCCTATATGATAATTATTGGAATATTTTCTTGTCGGAAACCATTTTTCGGGACACAGAATTATTCTTTAAGGGGCAACAGGAAAGAGTTTGGCTGACCACATGATTGAAGGGTGTTCCTGACGTCCAGTTTATGTCCAGCCAAGTTACATTGGACACCCCATCTACCCCATCAACCACCACTCACTCTACTCTTACATCAACGCCACACATTTAAAAACAGAGAAAATGCAAAGCACAGCACACACAAACATTACCCCACACATTTAAGTGTGAACATTACACGTTATTTCGTGTCGTGAAAGAATTGATCGATACAAAGTTGGTAAAAATTGTAGTTACCTGAAGATATGATACAAAGTTGGTAAAATTGTAGTTACCTGAAGAAATGATCTCTTCTGAAGCTGACAGGCGTAACGACTCGGTGAAGCTACCCACACTGTAATGACATGAGATAGTGATTCGAGGTCAAACATTTTGGTGTGTGTAATGACATGAGATGGGGATTTCAAGGTCAAACATTGTAGTGTGTGTAATGACATGAGATAGTGATTTCAAGGTCAAACATTGTGGTGTGTGTAATGACATGAGATGGTGATTTCAAGGTCAAACACTGTGGTATGTGTAATGAAATGAGATGGTGCTTTCAAGATCAAACATTGTGGTGTGTGTAATGACATGAGATGGTGATTTCAAGGTCAAACATTGTGGTGTGTGTAATGACATGAGATAGTGATTTCAAGGTCAAACACTGTGGTATGTGTAATGAAATGAGATGGTGCTTTCAAGATCAAACATTGTGGTGTGTGTAATGACATGAGATGGTGATTTCAAGGTCAAACATTGTGGTGTGTAAAATAGCAAATAAATGCAACAAAGAAATATTGCAATACATATGAAACAACAAAAAGTAAAATACAAATGAAACAAAGAAATATACAAGACACATGAAACAATAAAAAAAAAGGCGGGGTGAGGGGGGTTTGCGAAAAGTAATCGTAAATGAAAATGGAAAAATGGGGTGGGTTGGAGTTTAGAGCGAGGTGGTGACTTTGGATTTTGGGGTGGGAGGGGGGATCAGTGGAGACACAAATAAGTGAGAGAGAGACACACCAAGAAGAAAGCACAGACCAAGAAGAGTGACACACATTACATAGACTGACACACATTACATAGACTGACACACATTACATAGACTGTCATGCATTACATAGACTGACACACATTACATAGACTGACACACATTACATATACTGACACACATTACATAGACTGACACAAATCAGGAAGAGAACGAGAGACACAAAAGGAAAAGAGACAAACACTATGAAGAGAGACACACATCAGGAGAGTGACACACATAATAAGATGGAGTGGATAGGGGAGGGAGCAAAGTAGGTGAGTAAGATAAAAATGAATTTTATTTAAAAAGCAAACCAAAAACGGCCACAAAACAATTCCATCATTAAAGGATGTTGTTATGGCCACAGAACAAATTGATCATTAAAGGATTGTTGTTATGGCCACACAACAAATTGATCATTAAAGGATTGTTGTTATGGCCATAGAACAAATTGATTATTAAAGAATTATTGTTATGGCCATAGAACAAATTGATCATTAAAGAATTGTTGTTATGGCCACAGAACAAATTGATCATTAAAGGATTTTTGTTATGGCAACAGAACAAATTGTTCATTAAAGAATTGTTTTTATGGCCTTAGAACAAATTGATCATTAAAGGATTGTTTTTATGGCCACAGAACAAATTGATCATTAAAGAATTGTTGTTATGGCCACAGAACAAATTGATCATTAAAGAATTGTTGTTAGGGCCACAGAACAAATTGTTCATTAAAGAATTGTTTTTATGGCCTTAGAACAAATTGATCATTAAAGGATTGTTGTTATGGCCACAGAACAAATTGATCATTAAAGAATTGTTGTTAGGGCCACAGAACAAATTGATCATTAAAGAATTGTTGTTATGGCCACAGAGCAAATGGATCATTAAAGGATTATTGTTATGACCATAGAACAAATTGATCATTAATGAATTGTTGTTAGGGCCACAGAACAAATTGATCGTTAAAGAATTGTTGTTATGGCCATAGAATAAATTGATCATTAAAGGATTGTTGTTATGGCCATATAACAAATTGATCATTAAAGAATTTTTGTTATGGCCACTTAACAAACAGATCGTTAAAGAATTGTTGTTATGGCCATATAACAAATTGATCATTAAAAGATTGTAGTTATGGCCACAGAACAAATTGATCAATAAAGGATTGTTGTTATGGCTGCAGAACAAATGGATCATTAAAGAATTGTTGTTATGGCTATACAACAAATTGATCATTAAAGGATTGTTGTTATGGCCATAGAACAAATTGATTATTAAAGAATTATTGTTATGGCCATAGAACAAATTGATCATTAAAGGATTTTTGTTATGGCCACAGAACAAATTGATCATTAAAGGATTTTTGTTATGGCAACAGAACAAATTGTTCATTAAAGAATTGTTTTTATGGCCTTAGAACAAATTGATCATTAAAGGATTGTTTTTATGGCCACAGAACAAATTGATCATTAAAGAATTGTTGTTATGGCCACAGAACAAATTGATCATTAAAGAATTGTTGTTAGGGCCACAGAACAAATTGTTCATTAAAGAATTGTTTTTATGGCCTTAGAACAAATTGATCATTAAAGGATTGTTGTTATGGCCACAGAACAAATTGATCATTAAAGAATTGTTGTTAGGGCCACAGAACAAATTGATCATTAAAGAATTGTTGTTATGGCCACAGAACAAATGGATCATTAAAGGATTATTGTTATGACCATAGAACAAATTGATCATTAATGAATTGTTGTTAGGGCCACAGAACAAATTGATCGTTAAAGAATTGTTGTTATGGCCATAGAATAAATTGATCATTAAAGGATTGTTGTTATGGCCATATAACAAATTGATCATTAAAGAATTTTTGTTATGGCCACTTAACAAACAGATCGTTAAAGAATTGTTGTTATGGCCATATAACAAATTGATCATTAAAAGATTGTAGTTATGGCCACAGAACAAATTGATCAATAAAGGATTGTTGTTATGGCTGCAGAACAAATGGATCATTAAAGAATTGTTGTTATGGCTATACAACAAATTGATCATTAAAGGATTGTTGTTATGGTCATAGGACAAATGGATCATTAAAGAATTGTTGTTATGGCCACAGAACAAATTGATCATTAAAGAATTGTTGTTATGGCCACAGAACAAATTGATCATTAAAGGATTGTTGTTATGGCCACAGAACAAATTGATCATTAAAGAATTGTTATTATGGCCACAGAACAAATTGGTCATTTAAGGATTGTTGTTATGGCCATAGAACTAATTGATCATTAAATAATTGTTGTTATGGCTACAGAACAAATTGATCATTAAAGGATTGTTGTTATGGCCATAGAACAAATTGATCATTATAGAATTGTTGTTATGGCAACAGAACAAATTGATCATTAAAGGATTGTTGTTATGGCCACAGAACAAATGGATCATTAAAGGATTATTGTTTCCATCTTTAAATAACAAAATGCATGTAAAATGTTTAAGTATTGGATGAAATATCTTGTTGGCATGAAAATGGGTACATGCCCTCTAGAGAAATGAGACTCACGGACTCACAAAAGTCATCATTATATTAGGCAAATGTGAAAAGATATCTCCATGACGTCATTTGCGTGTTTTGTTAAGTTTCTGCTTTGGATTCACTCCCCTTATTTGTTTGTTAATAGAGTTACATTTGCATTAAAATGATTGGTTGATTAATTTTAATTTTTACATTTCATTGTTTGGCTTATTATGATATTTTTATGCCATTTTGATACGACATGTTCATGGCAGATCCTGTATTTTATTGAACATTCTGGATATTCTTTTCGGTGGAACCGGAAATAAAGTGTGTAAAAGTGTATTCCATGAAACTGTAAGTTGGGTTTTCATTATTTCTTTATTTTATTTTTATTGTGGCCATTTTCTTGTGTTTTTGTTAATTTTCCTAGTTTTAAGGGTCAAACCCCAATGCCCAGGTTAGGGAGAGGGTCAAACCCTGGTTTCGATAGGGTCAAAACCTTGGTTCCGGTAGGGTCAAAACCATGGTTCCGATGAGTCAAAACCCTGGTTCCGCTACTAGACCCACTTTTGATAGGGTCAAAACCCAGGTTAGGGATACATTTAGAGTTCAGGTTAGGTTTAGGGATAGATTTAGGACATTTTTTTCATTACTCTTTAACGTTTTAATATTAATTTTAGCAAACGTGAATTATTTATTTTGCCACGGCCGCCATCTTGGTCGCCGCGACCCGTGAAACGGTCAAAATTCGCGGGTCGCGTCAAGCAGAATGGCAGTCATGGTAAAAGACGCGGTGATATCTCTTCACATTTACCTTATATTATTCTATATATAGCAATGTAGTATATTTGTATGTGTGGGCCTGCTGGACACTGTGCATCTGTAGACAAAACATCTTGGCGTGATGTAGGAAATTAACTTCATATATTCACACAAAATGTGGCCTAAAATTTACCTCATTTTGAAGAGTTAAACTTTTCCTTTTTATTGAATGTAAATAAAAGAAATTGCAACCGTTGAAATAATCAAATCGTCTATTCGACTTCTACATCATTAAATTCCTTGCCAATGTTTTCATTTCATTTTAGAATTGTTTTATTTTCTGCGTTCTTGATCAGTTCACTTTAGTGCTGTCATGGGGAAAATCCGATTTTCAAACTAATCAGTTTTATCTAACATAAGAACAAAATATGTTCTGGTTCTTATTCTGGTAGGGTACGTTGCTAAATCCATTTACTGGCAAGCGATGCTGCCATCATAACGGCTCCTAGCAGATGCCAGGGCAGCCTTGAAGCTTTCGATCGATGTCCAGTTCACGGCGGTATTGTCCAGGTGGTTCCAAACTTTTATTGTGCGTGGAAAGAATGTTTGTTTATGTTGCACTGTGTTACTCCGAGGCACAGTGCAGAATTTACTATTGTTCCGGGTGTAATTGCTCATGGGGTTGTCAGAGGTTAAGTCAGTGTTTAGTGAGTGTTTGGCTCTAATTAATCGACCTGGCTTCTGTGGGGTGAGATAATTGTTTGCTGGGATGGCCGGCACTAGCCCCTTGACCACTTTATATAAGAATGTTAGGCTGATCTTTTCTCGTCTGTCCTTGAGAGTGGTGATGTCAAATCTGTTTAAGAGGCCAGTGACGTAGCCAGGAGTGGTGGTTTTGTAGTCACGTGCTATGAAGCGCATTGCGTTACGTTGGATTCGCTCCATCTTGTCCCCGTCTTGCTTTAGGTACGGTTCCCAGATGATTGCATCATATTCTAGTAGTGAATCTAGTAGTTAAACTTGAATTAATAGAGACGACAAAAGTTTAACATACCATGTTCTTATATCTCATTTACACAACTTGAATGCAGTCCATCAATTATTATCAGTTTTTATCTAACATTTGGAACATTGTCTGAAGCTACGTCCCCACGTGACAAACAACATCTTCATGATACGTCATTGTTTCAATTGGTTTAATGTGATGATTCTCCTCGTGAAAAATGAATCGGTCTAATTTATTCAGATCTCTTTTGGTGTCATGAACCAGGGAAACAAGCAAACAAATTGCGATCCTCAAACTATCATCGTGGGCGGAGATCAGGGGTTCTTAACTATTTTGCAGCACCGCACACTTTTTGATTAAAAAAAAAGTTCACATCCCTGTCAAATCCTTCTGCATTCTTACCTTGATATCTGCTTCAGATCGCTCATCTTTCCTTCTGTATTCTTACCTTGATATCTGCTTCAGATAGCTCATCTTTCCTTCTGCATTCTTACCTTGATATCTGCTTCAGATCGCTCATCTTTCCTTCTGTATTCTTACCTTGATATTTATTTCAGATAGCTCATCTTTCCTTCTGTATTCTTACCTTGATATCTGCTTCAGAACCTCCCCCCCCCCCCACTTTTTCCCCGTCAAGTCACCTGACCTGCGCAGTCCTCACATTATTACAGTAATATCCGGTTACCCTCATAATTTCTGTTATTTGTTCACATACATTTTTATTTTTTAATTTAGTTACCCTTTCTGTTAACCTCTATAAATTCTTTAGATTTCACGAGAAGCAATGTCCCTTGAACTTGAGACCACTCTAAACGAGAAGCAATTTTAATGTCCCTTGAGACCACTCTAAACGAGAAGCAATGTCCCTTGAGACCCCTCTAAACGAGAAGCAATGTCCCTTGAGACCACTCTAAACGAGAAGCAATGTCCCTTGAGACCACTCTAAACGAGAAGCAATGTCCCTTGAGACCACTCTAAACGAGAAGCAATGTCCCTTGAGACCACTCTAAACGAGAAGCAATGTCCCTTGAGACCACTCTAAACGAGAAGCAATGTCCCTTGAGACCACTCTAAACGAGAAGCAATGTCCCTTGAGACCACTCTAAACGAGAAGCAATGTCCCTTGAGACCACTCTAAACGAGAAGCAATGTCCCTTGAGACCACTCTAAACGAGAAGCAATGTCCCTTGAGACCACTCTAAACGAGAAGCAATGTCCCTTGAGACCACTCTAAACGAGAAGCAATGTCCCTTGAGACCACTCTAAACGAGAAGCAATGTCCCTTGAGACCACTCTAAACGAGAAGCAATGTCCCTTGAGACCCCTCTAAACGAGAAGCAATGTCCCTTGAGACCACTCTAAACGAGAAGCAATGTCCCTTGAGACCACTCTAAACGAGAAGCAATGTCCCTTGAGACCACTCTAAACGAGAAGCAATGTCCCTTGAGACCACTCTAAACGAGAAGCAATGTCCCTTGAGACCACTCTAAACGAGAAGCAATGTCCCTTGAGACCACTCTAAACGAGAAGCAATGTCCCTTGAGACCACTCTAAACGAGAAGCAATGTCCCTTGAGACCACTCTAAACGAGAAGCAATGTCCCTTGAGACCACTCTAAACGAGAAGCAATGTCCCTTGAGACCACTCTAAACGAGGAGCAATGTCCCTTGAGACCACTCTAAACGAGAAGCAATGTCCCTTGAGACCACTCTAAACGAGAAGCAATGTCCCTTGAGACCACTCTAAACGAGGAGCAATGTCCCTTGAGACCACTCTAAACGAGAAGCAATGTCCCTTGAGACCACTCTAAACGAGAAGCAATGTCCCTTGAGACCACTCTAAACGAGAAGCAATGTCCCTTGAGACCACTCTAAACGAGAAGCAATGTCCCTTGAGACCCCTCTAAGTGGGGTTTTTAATCTCTGTTATTCTTGATTGTTTGTTTTTTACTTGATTCTCTGTTAATTGATTATGTTATCTGTACGATCTGATATTCTTGTTTGTTGTTCTGTAATCTCTGTTACTGTTCCTCCTTTTAGTTTTTTTTCTTCATGCGCTTTTTGTAATATTTTTTTCTGGATTCGTTTCAATGGTTGTTTGAGATTGTTGCTTCTAACGGACGTTCCAACCCTCACCGACTTTATTCAACTAGCGCAGAATTACGTCCAAGATTATCCGTCTGATGTTATCAACTACTGCATACAACAGTCACCAGTAATGTATCAACTACTGCATACAGCAGTCACCAGTAATTTATCAACTACTGCATACAACAGTCACCAGTAATGTATCAAATACTGCATACAACAGTCACCAGTAATGTATCAACTACTGCATACAACAGTCACCAGTAATTTATCAACTACTGCATACAACAGTCACCAGTAATGTATCAAATACTGCATACAACAGTCACCAGTAATGTATCAACTACTGCATACAACAGTCACCAGTAATTTATCAACTACTGCATACAACAGTCACCGGTAATGTTTCAACCAAGTCCCACTTACAAGCCCCACTTACAACATTGACAAATATATCATAACAAACAAAAGTTCCAAGTAAAGTGAAATATTTTTTTTATTATTATTCATTTTTAAAAAATATTTATTATAATGACCTCTCCGGGATGGGAAACACAAAGTATACAACAGTAATCTCTAACCAAATTGAAGGTGATAGGGGTTCAAAGTTGAAGGTCATTTTTGGAGGCATGTCTTGGGGGGGGGGGGAAGAAGATAAAAGATATGGCTGTTCCTTTAAGGTTGTACAATCACACAGGGGAATAAAAGATATGTACACCAGTGTGTAAGAGAAACAAGACATTTTATGACATACACAAGTGTGCAAGAGAAACATGGTATATATATATTCATTCCACAGGCCAAATGAATCAGTCATAAAAAGTGTACAAGAATACTAAACTATGTGTATATCATTCACACAAGAGAAATCAACCACTTGTACCGACCATTTGTACAGCAACTTGTACACACTTGCAGGCCTACTAGAGATGTCAAGTTGATGTTTCTTTAAACTGAATATGTTAGATTCTATTTGCCCAACTTCTAATGTTATCACAAATAAAATCACATTTCTCATACAATACACAGCACTTTGGCTGATGTCAGGTAGACTAATCAAATATGTTCATACAATTCAAAAACATTAATTTGAATAGCTAAAAGTTATAATTATAATATATATAACGGTAACAGTACTATGAACAGAAATATGTTATAGATAATGTTTATACATACCGGTACTCAGTCTTATGAATTAATATTTGTTATATATACGGGTACAAATTGACTAGATCATTCCATGGGTTTCCTTAAGTTTTAATGTTCTATTGCCATGATGTATATAGTAGGAGCCTGGTGGAAGAAGAATGAAGTGCTAGTGAGCCCTTTGGTGTCTGGAGGTCTTTCTTTGCCAACAAGATATTCACGGAAAGCTAACCCAAGGGAGGAAACTCTAAAACATAATCTCCACTTGGTTGATTAAATAATTAATAGAAATTTGCTAAAAACAGACATTGGTCTGTAGGGATATATTTAGAGGTAAAATGCAGGTAGATATTATTTGAATTTTTAAAAAAAAATTTTGTCGATTCTCTTTACTATTAGGAGTTAGATTTAGAAACATGGAAATGATGTCAGTGTTTGATTTAGAAACAATGCGTCTCATAGCAACAGTGTGTCTTAAAGAAACAATGCGTCTCATAGCAACAGTGTGTCTTAAAGAAACAATGTGTCTCATAGCAACAGTGTGTCTTAAAGAAACAATGCATCTCATAGCAACAGTGTGTCATAAACAAACAATGCGTCTCTAGCAACAGTGTGTCTTAAAGAAACAATGCATCTCATAGCAACAGTGTGTCTTAAAGAAACAATGTGTCTCATAGCAACAGTGTGTCTTAAAGAAACAATGCGTCTCATAGCAACAGTGTGTCTTAAAGAAACAATGTATCTCATAGCAACATTGTGTCTTATAGAAACAGTTTTTCTTAGGGTAACAACATACTTTATACTGGTAGCTACAATATGTCTTATAAAAACAATGTGTCTTATGGAACCAATGCGTCTCAAAGAAACAATGTGCCTTATATAAACAATGTGTCTTATAGAACCAATGTGTCTTATAGAGCCAATGTGTCTTATAGAACCAATGTGTCTTATAGAAACAATGTGTCTTATAGAACCAATGCGTCTTATAGAAACAATGCGTCTTATAGAAACAATGCGTCTTATAGAACCAATGCGTCTTATAGAACCAATGTGTCTTATAGAACCAATGCGTCTTATAGAACCAATGTGTCTTATAGAAACAATGTGTCTTATAGAAACAATGTGTTTTATAGAAACAATGTGTCTTATAGAAACAATGTGTCTTATAGAACCAATGTGTCTTATAGAAACAATGTGTCTTATAGAACCAATGTGTCTTATAGAACCAATGTGTCTTTTTAAAACTGGAAATAAATATAAAGCTGAAAGCAAGGAATGTGTTAATTAGGACAAAATAAGATGGCACAAGAGGGCACTTTATAATCTAGCCATATTGTAACTGTAGGCCTACATGAACTTTATGTCATAGCGTATGAAGGAATAGTGGTGTGTGAAGGAATAGTGGTGTGTAAAGGAATAGTGGTGTGTGAAGGAATAGTGGTGTGTGAAGGAATAGTGGTGTGTGAAGGAATAGTGGTGTGTGAAGGAATAGTGGTGTGTGAAGGAATAGTGGTGTGTGAAGGAATAGTGGTGTGTGAAGGAATAGTGGTGTGTGAAGGAATAGTGGTGTGTGAAGGAATAGTGGTGTGTGAAGGAATAGTGGTGTGTGAAGGAATAGTGGTGTGTGAAGGAATAGTGGTGTGTGAAGGAATAGTGGTGTGTGAAGGAATAGTGGTGTGTGAAGGAATAGTGGTGTGTGAAGGAATAGTGGTGTGTGAAGGAATAGTGGTGTGTGAAGGAATAGTGGTGTGTGAAGGAATAGTGGTGTGTGAAGGAATAGTGGTGTGTGAAGGAATAGTGGTGTGTGAAGGAATAGTGGTGTGTGAAGGAATAGTGGTGTGTGAAGGAATAGTGGTGTGTGAAGGAATAGTGGTGTGTGAAGGAATAGTGGTGTGTGAAGGAATAGTGGTGTGTGAAGGAATAGTGGTGTGTGAAGGAATAGTGGTGTGTGTAGGAATAGTGGTGTGTGAAGGAATAGTGGTGTGTGAAGGAATAGTGGTGTGTGAAGGAATAGTGGTGTGTGAAGGAATAGTGGTGTGTGAAGGAATAGTGGTGTGTGAAGGAATAGTGGTGTGTGAAGGAATAGTGGTGTGTGAAGGAATAGTGGTGTGTGAAGGAATAGTGGTGTGTGAAGGAATAGTGGTGTATGAAGGAATAGTGGTGTGTGAAGGAATAGTGGTGTGTGAAGGAATAGTGGTGTATGAAGGAATAGTGGTGTATTTAGTAGAAAATAGAGGTAAGAGGCTCTACCCAATTCTTTCAAATGGATATATAGGAAACTGGATTGGATGAATGCTCTTTTAATATCACATTTGAAAGTGGACAAAACACAGCCTTGACCTTGACAATAACAACCTTTGACCTTGATGCTAAATGAAACAGGTTCAAGTCAGAATAGAAAAGGCAGCTAGAGTTATCTCTCACAACCAAGGGAGGTCATTGGTAAACTGTTGGTTCGGGGGTTCTCACAACCAGGAAAGGCCTCTTTGCGATGTAGAATAATGTGGAGTGACTGCCTTATGCAACAGGTGTCATTATTTTACCCTGTTCCCCCACCCACTAAATTAAAAAAAAATTTCCATTGGTGCTTATTTTACATTTTATCTAATTATACTTCAGGTCCTAACAGTTGCAAGGATATTTAATTTTTAGTTTGAAACTTTGCATTGTGGGTAGACTAACTGAGATATATGAACGGGAAACAAGTGCCTCTGAACTGCTGAGCATACGTGGATTACAGCACCTTTCAGTCAAGCAACAGCTGAGTGGGGTGGTGCAGCAGTTGGGTGGGGTAAGCCAACAGCTGGGTGGGGTGGTGCAGCAGTTGGGTGGGGTGGTGCATAGCTGGGTGGGGTGAGCCAACAGTTGGGTGGGGTGGTGCAGCAGTTTGGTGGGGTGAGCCAACAGCTGGGTGGGGTGGTGCAGCAGTTGGGTGGGGTGGTGCAGCAGCTGGGTGGGGTGGTGCTGGTTTGCTGTCACTCAGAGTTGAAATATTTTCAGAGCGTTAGAGGTTAATAAAACAATCTAGATCCAAATGATGGACGCCATTAGAAATGACGTCATTAGAATGGTCTCAGCTCCATTTAAAGCATCTGAATAAAAATATCATAAAAGCCATTGGAAAGCACCGGTGAAAATAACAATAAATTCCAAAATGTATAAGAATACAGAAAATGGGCATTCCTTCCCCTCCCCCACTCCATATAGAGGCACATTTTTTTACTCATACTCTGGCAATAATTGTTGTATTATAAGAAATGGTGTGTTGAAGACCCTGAGTGATGTATTTCTATGTATGAAACATTGCACAACCATCATATGCTGGCTTGCCATCCTCTACTGACATAGCCGATATCACAAATCTTTGTGTCTGTCCTTTTAAAGAAATAGACAGGGCCAAGTACTGATAACTATATCAGAGCCAAGTACAAGAAAAAGCTATCTCAAAGCCAAATAGAGCCCAAACAATCACAGAGTCAAGTACCTCTCAAACTATATGGGAGCTAAGTATGGATCAAAACTATCTCAGGGCCAAGTAAAGGCCACACTATCTCAGGGCCAAGTATGGATCAAACTATTTCAGGGCCAAGTATGGATCAAACTATCTCAGGGCCAAGTATGGATCAATCTATCTCAGGGCCAAGTATAGGCCAAACTATCTCAGGGCCAAGTATAGGCCAAACTATCTCAGGGCCAAGTATGGATCAAACTATCTCAGGGCCAAGTATGGATCAAACTATCTCAGGGCCAAGTATAGGCCAAACTATCTCAGGGCCAAGTATAGGCCAAACTATCTCAGGGCCAAGTATGGATCAAACTATCTCAGGGCCAAGTATGGATCAAACTATCTCAGGGCCAATTATGGATCAAACTATCTCAGGGCCAATTATGGATCAAACTATCTCAGGGCCAAGTATAGGCCAAACTATCTCAGGGCCAAGTATGGATCAAACTATCTCAGGGCCAAGTATGGATCAAACTATCTCAGGGCCAAGTATGGATCAAACTATTTCAGGGCCAAACCAACTCAGAGCCACATTTAGGCCAAACTAACTAAAAAGGTGAAAATGTTGGTCAAATCAATATTACAAAAATCAAATATTTCAAATAACAAATTGACTGAAAAAAACAAACATTTGAAACAAAAGTTCCCTATTACAATATAATCAAATATTTTAATTTTTCTACTTAAAAAATTATTAATTTATCAATTAACAAAAGAAAATTGAACAATAATTAGTTCAATTCATTTCTTTACTCTTCTTTGTATGTCCAAGATTGATATTTTCAATGACTGGAATATTTACTTTACAACATGTTTCGAATAAACTATTCAAAAACGAATGAAACTCCTTTACTGGCCAAACAATTGGGAGCTAATTGGTCAAGGATGTTTGTATTGATATGGAGTTTTGTTAAGCAAGGTAACCATTAACTGCAAACAATCACTTCAAACGTTCACAACGACAACATTGTTGGTTAGGGTTACAACATTGTTGGTTAGGATTACAACATTGTTGGTTAGGATTACAACATTGTTGGTTAGGATTACAACATTGTTGGTTAGGATTACAACATTGTTGGTTAGGATTACAACATTGTTGATCAGGGTTACGAGATCAACTCGTGTACTTAATAGACTGAAGGGGATTTTCAAACTAGCTAAAATTCTATCACAGTCTTTCCTCTGTGATAACTTAGTGCGAGTGCACACACCCACCCCACACCCACACACACAGAGAGAGAGAGACAGAGAGGTTCTAAATCAAATAAACACACACACAGATTGAAACTACAAAACACTATCCAAACATGAAAGCAATGAACTAAGTATTATGATCATTGTAAGATGCTAATATTGAGAGTTAAATGCAAAGCCAAATGAGATAAGATTATTTTATTTGGAAATGCCTCCCACTGGCATATGTGACCAGACTGAAAGATTAACTCGTATCCGGAAATGTGATCGAAAGAAATTTGGTTGAATCTTTTTTTAGTTTACACATAAAAATTTTGCGTCAAATTTCTTTTTGAACGCATTATTTTGTTTTGCTATTTAGTATAGCACGTTCAAAAAGGGGTTGATCTCATATAACAAGCCGTAAATTTGAGAGAAATTAACAATTCTTTCTAGATCTGTTACAACACAGCAATGAAAAGCCATTGGTTGTCCCCTGTTAAAGCTGTCCCCATGTTTTGGACGTAATTATGATGACATAAATCAGAAAAGTTACAAGCAAGACAGGACAAGCAGATTTAGATTAATTTATGTGGTACAACAGATCCCAACCGGCTTGGAACAATATATGTACATAATAAAAAAGGAATATACTTATATACACTTACATTTTTGTGTACACATTCAGGCTGTTTATTTACACAAATCACATGGTGTGTACGAGCTACTATACAACACAGACTTATCATAAACATATTTTTATTGTTCAATATTCTGTATATACTATCCTGTAATACTTGACACTTATATGCAACTATAGGCTGGTTCACTATCCAACTATAGGCTGGTTCACTATCCAACTATAGGCTGGTTCACTATCCAACTATAGGCTGGTTCACTATCCAACTATAGGCTGGTTCACTATCCAACTATAGGCTGGTTCACGCAGGCGCAGTAGATGTTAATGAAACAATGGATTGCCACTCACTAAATGAGATAAGGATAATTAGAGTAGATCTTAACAATAAATCTGGCTATGACACTTCTACATCTTTTTGTCTGGCCAAGACACTTCCACATCTTGTTGTCTGGCCAAGACACTTCCACATCTTGTTGTCTGGCCAAGACACTTCCACATCTTGTTGTCTGGCCAAGACACTTCAACATCTTGTTGGGTGGTGAAGTGACACAAGCATGAGATGAGGTGATTTGTCGACAGGGGTGTCACCCACCTGACCCTCCTTGGTGTCACTGACGGTGATGTGAGTGGGTTGGGTGGATTATTTGGTGGCAGGGGAGGGGGGATGCTGGTCAGTTTGAGATACAGCTAGACAGAAGTCAAACAATCTGATAGCCCGAGGTTCAAATCTCTGCCAAAAAAAACAACCAATCATTGGCCATCTGATGGCAAACAGCCAAAACTGCCTTTGACTTGCGAGTAATTTAGCAGGTTGAGCTGCGAACCGGTGCAACCATGAGTGCATGATGTAAGCAACTTTTAACATACTCTCTGAGGGTATAACAATGTTCAATATGGATGCTGACATATGTGAAAGTCTCACTCATAACTCAAGACATACTGGCTGTTCTGTGCAATGGATAAAAATAAAATTATAAAATATTTTATATAATTAAAAAAAATAAAAACTACAGATATTAGAAAAAATAGAACAAGAAAAACATATTTTTTGAAAAACCTTTGCAGAGCATGCTGAGACTTTACCACTGTACCACTGTACCATTATAAATCTGTACTACTGTACATTTGTACCACTATGCAACAGTACCACTGTACCATTAGACATATGTACTGCTATGCAACTGTACCAATGTACATCTGTACCAATGTACAACTGTACCAATGTACAACTGTACCAATGTACAACTGTACCAATGTACAACTGTATAACTGTACCAATTTAGAATGGTACCAATGTACAACTGTACCAATGTACAACTGTACCAATGTACATCTATACCAATGCACATCTGTACCAATGTACAACTGTATCAATGTACAACTGTACCAATGTACATCTGTACCAGACCTAACAGACAGACATTATGCTGCTCAGGTTCTTCTCTTAGAGTTCATCAGATTATTCCATGGACTCATTGACATAACTGCACAAAACAAGCTCACTCTTATGACAGACGCAGTACAGTACACAACTGTGTTGGTACAGTGTACAATTATTGGTACACTATTAGAATCATTGTACAGCATACAACTGTTGGTACAGTGTACAATTATTGGTACACTATTAGAATCATTGTACAGCATACAACTGTTGGTACAGTGTACAATTATTGGTACAGTGTATTAGAATCGTTGTACAGCATACAACTGTTGGTACAGTGAAACAATTATTGGTACAATGTATTAGACGATAACTGATGAGATTAAAACACATACATATATATAAACCCACAGATGATATAGGAATAGTTGAGTTAACATAGAAGATAGAAAGAAAACCCACAAATCTTAATAGTCCCAAATGGAAATATCCCAGTCACCAAAGACAGCCCAGCAGAGTCTCATTCCATTTATGAATCAATCAATGACCGATGGTTCAAACGTCTAGGTGCACATCAAGGACTGATGGTTCAAACATCTAGGTGCACATCAAGGACTGATGGTTCAAACGTCTAGGTGCACATCAAGGACTGATGGTTCAAACGTCTAGGTGCACATCAAGGACTGATGGTTCAAAGGTCTAGGTGCACATCAACCACAAAAGACTGACAGTAATCAGCGGATTTCCCGTACAAATGTCCTTGACATTGGCAACAAACAGTTTTGCATTTTTTAAAAACATTCTTGACATTGTACACTTCAATAAACATTTTTAGGGCAGCCAACGAGCTGAACACTAAACACTCAGACAACAGCCAACGAGATTTCCTCACATACAACAGCCGACATGATTTACACACATACAACTCAGGCATCTGATTATCTGGATACAAATTAAAAGAATATAGACCTACCCCAGACAGTCAAACATCACTTCTCAAAGGGCAGATCACTCTATATTCACTTACATCTGAAACTGAATGACACAAAACATCAACAATCTGAATGTACATGCAGAATATTCAGGTCAAATATTCAGGCTGAATGTTCAGGCCAAATATTCAGGCTGAATATTCAGGCCAAATATTCATGATGAATGTTCAGGCCAAATATTCATGATGAATATTCAGGCCAAATATTCATGATGAATGTTCAGGCCAAATATTCATGATGAATGTTCAGGTCAAATATTCAGGCCAAATATTCAGGCCAAATATTCATGATGAATGTTCAGGCCGAATGTTCAGGCAAAATATTCAGACCGAATATTTATGCCGAATGTTCAGGTAATGTGTACACATCACACCTCTGTTTCTAATAACTTTTGTTCACACAAGTCAACCCCCCCCCCCCCCCACCACCTCAGCTCCCCTCTCCCTTTTTATTTAATGGCTACTTAAAAACAGCCAGTCAGCAACCCCTCAGCCCCCTCACACCCCGCCAACAATCGCATCACTTCTGAGACTTCTTCTTCTGCTCTGCCTTCTTTCTCTCCTTCTCCTTTTCCTTTTCTTGTCTCCTCTTCTCTTTTTCCTCCTTTGCTTCCTGTTTCTTTCTGTCCTCTGCTTGTTTCTTCCTGTCCTTCTCCTGTTTCTTCCTCTCCTTCTCTTTCCTTTTCCCTTCTTTTTCTTCCTCTTTCAACATCTTTTTCTCCTCTTCTTCCTGTTCCTCCAAGTAATGTGGGTTGTGTTTCAAAATCTCTTCAAGCCTAAAAAGATATTGACATTTATATAACTATGTAAGTGAGAAAAAGACAATTAAATAACTATGTAAGTAAGATGAAGACATTTGTATAACTATTTAAGTAAGACAAAGACATTTATATAGCTATGTAAATGAAACAAAGACATTTATATAACTCTGTAAGTGTAAGTACTATTGAAATTCAACAGAGCTGATACAATGATGAATTTCAAGACATCAAGGTTCAGTATTACAAAGTTAACAAAGAAAATTAAAATGGATTTGTCATTGAAAAATGATGATGTCCACAGTGATGGTGATGCAGAACACCCATCCAACCCCCCCCCCCTCCCCCCCCCCCCCCCCCACACACACCCAATTTCAATGGTAAACTCAGGGGAAGCTAGTAAAACAAAGGGATGGAACTCTTTTAAAGAAGCACACAAATAAAATAAATGTCCAAACAAATACAGAATTATTTAAATATAAAATATAATACATAGTTGTTTTTACTGGAAAAACTTGATGGCTACTCGTAGGACAAAACAAGATTAAGACAAAAACAAGATTAAGACAAAAACAAGATTAAGACAAAAACAAGATTAAGACAAAAAACAAGATTATGAAAAAAACAGGATTAAGACAAAATGAGATTAAGATAAAACAGAATGAAATAATAATATATAAGTAAAATCAATGTGTTCTAGCTGACTACAAATAATGATTATGATACTGAGTCTTGAAGCACTGGCAAGCTAACACAATTAAAACAGCTCAATATTACTTAGCAAAACCTGTATAATAAATTGCATGGCTAAATGATCTTATAGATATTGAAATCCTTTAAAAAAAAATTGTGGTAATCAAAAAATATAATTTAATTTATATCAAGGTTCAGTTTTATAAATCCTAATATAATTTCCAAAATTATCCCATATAACTGTGAGAATCTGTTTATTTTAGGAAATTAATTTGATATTTTAGTAATAGTAGAAATAAGAAACAATGACCAGTGCTGACCAACCACCACGTCTCAAAGGAAGGGGAAAGAAAATGTTTGAAACATATGAAAATGACCCCTTTTTATACCAAATAAAGTTATTATTAAATAATTGTATTTAGTTATAATTATATTTAATTTTCTTAAGTGTAATGTTTACTATTTTATTTTTATTTAGGAAACATTTATTACTTACAAAGTAATAGTTAAATTCTCATTGCACTGACTTAAAAATAGTTATTTACAAAATAATAGTTAAATTCTTATTGCACTGACTTAAAAAATAGTTATTTACAAAATAATAGTTAAATTCTCATTGCACTGACTTAAAAAATAATTATTTACAAAATTATAGTTAAATTCTCATTGCACTGACTTAAAAAATAGTTATTTACAAAATAATAGTTAAATTCTCATTGCACTGACTTAAAAAATAGTTATTTACAAAATAATAGTTAAATTCTCATTGCAATGAATTAAAAAATAGTTATTTACAAAATAATAGTTAAAATCTCATTGCACTGACTTAAAAAAATAATTATTTACAAAATAATAGTTAAATTCTCATTGCACTGACTTAAAAAGTAGTTATTTACAAAATAATAGTTAAATTCTCATTGCACTGACTTAAAAAATAGTTATTTACAAAAGGTAACCAATTGTTTCTATAAAGCTTTTCTATTATTAGAACAGTAACTTTACATGTTAAAAATAGATCTAAGGATTACCTTCAGAGAGAGTTAAACTTAAACAGTTAAATATACATGTGTTGCTGACTTACCTGGTCGTCCCAGGTGTGACAACCCGGTCATTTTTCAACTTGGGGGCCATATGTTATCGTCGCATAGGGGAGGTGTGGGCGGTGGCAGGTGGGGAGGGGATATGCTCACGGTGGATGTCGTAGCTGTGGGGGTGGCAGAGGTGGCATAGAACAGGTCGAAAAAGCACATGAGATGTGTGTATTGAGATTGTGTGTATTGAGATTGTGTGTACTGAGATTGTGTGTATTGAGATTGTGTGTACTGAGATTGTGTGTACTGAGATTGTGTGCATTTGACAAGAACACAATATGAAGAGTTCAAGGAGAGCCTTGTAGTTTGTGTGTAATGGGATAAAGGATTGTGTGTATTGAGATTGTGTGTATTGAGGTTGTGTGTATTGAGATTGTGTGTATTGAGATAGTGTGTATTGAGATTGTGTGCATTGAGATAGTGTATATTGAGATTACATGTATTGAGATTGCGTGTATTGAGATTGCATGTATTGAGATTGTGTGTATTGAGATTGTGTGTAATGAGAGTGTGTGTATTGACATTGCATGTATTGAGATTGCATGTATTTAGATTTCATGTATTGAGATGGTGTGTACTGAGATTGTGTGACATTAATGAATGATGTAAAATAACATATAACTATTCAAGATCAGCATATCTTAAATGGTACATAACCACACACAAAAATGACTGGCCTGAATTAACATCTATAGCAGGAGATACAGCACCTTGTAGTTAAGCTTAGAGGGGACCCAATTATTATACTAGGGTTTCAAAAGATGAAAGGGACCCAAACAATGGAGGGTCTCAGACAAATGTGGGGGACCCAAACAATGGAGGGTCTCAGACAAATGTGGGGGACCCAAACAATGGAGGGTCTCAGACAAATGTGGGGGACCCAAACAATGGAGGGTCTCAGACAATGAAAACAACTAATGACCTGGATAATATCATTTTAAAAATCTATTTAAAATTTTTATTAGTTATTGCCACCCTTAGAGTTCAATAGTTCCTATCCTAACACTGAACATATTTAATTTATATCTATGTATATATCCATATAATGTAAAACCATTTTCAAGTTTTTTATTTAATCACAGATGTAATGACATATTAAATAATTATTGGTCTATTTATCAGTCTTCTCTGCAATTCACATTTCAAATTTTCTTTTCCAAGAATAATTTTAAAAAATATATGTTATAATATTGTATTTGCTTTATAATTATCCAAATCTGTTAGGGTCAAATTATTTTTTAATATACTGAGAACTAGGTGGTAATTTTAATAATCTCCATATATCTCAGCCAAATAGAAAGAGAAGTTTAAGTTAAGAAAAATCAAAAGGAGCCAAATCAAAAAAAGCATGATGGGAGATAACTCTAAAACAAATTCTAGCCATTCGTGTTAAAACAACAATAGTCCAAATAGTTAAAATATATTATTATTATTACTGGATAGCCAGTCGTTGAAAGAATACTTTGAATTATCTGATAAATAAATCAAATATTTGACCTGTACCGCTTCAGCCTATTTAAACCCCAATCAAAACTTGACCAGAACATGAATATATTTTTACTTTAGTTTTATTTGATTAAAAATATTAATGGAGCAATAATTAGGAAACAAATATAACATTAAAATTTAGACGAAAATGTTCATTAACTTTTTTCAAATTTTCAATTTTTTAGTTCAGCACTAAGAACTTGATTACATGGATTGGAATAAAAGTCTGGTTTTAAAGAGTGTAAACTAGCAGCTCCTACATAATATATGGAACATTTAAAGAAAATAATCTCTTTCTGTTAGGGTGTGGGGGGGGGGGGGACTGTTGTGTGATAACATAAATAAATAAAAAGCTACACTTTTGAATAGCTCAATATCGGTGGGGGGGGGGGGGGATATTTTTTACAATGAAATCCAAATTAGGAGTATTGAAAGTTATAAACTTCAGTGTGCTACCGTCATCCCGTGTGTGTATACATGTGTTAGGTGAGCTGATGAGTACAACATGTGTCAGGTGAGCTGATGTGTACAACATGTGTCAGGTGAGCTGATGTGTACAACATGTGTCAGGTGAGCTATCAGAGAATAGTAGCCTAGTTTTACTTAGCTAATTCATGTTAATTTATTCAGACTTGATTAATCCCTTTCAAACTAGATTACAGTTAACACATTGTCTAAGATGCATGAATGTCATTAATTTTTTTATAAAAACTTAACAACTTGATGAAGATTTGATTAATTTTGATATAATCCTAATAACTTGAGTGATGTAGGAATTTGATTAATTAATCTTTTATATGATCTTAACAACTTGACTAAGATGCAGGACTACCAAGAGTCATCTTTACAATAGGAAAGATTTTGCACTCAAAAAAAAGGGAAGAAAATAATGGAGGAAACCAAACCAAAAGATTCACCCAGGATGACTTACTGCGTAATGGCCTCGGGGATAGTCACATTAGCCATGGGCACGAGAGAGTTGAGATCTTCAAGACTTCGAACAAACCTCAGCTTGGAGGAAAACTTGGAGCTGTGCAGGAAGAAAGTGCAAACATTATATAGGACAGGCTGTGGATAGTGGATTCAACATTTAGTTGTGAACTGAAATGGAGATTGGTTCTTTTAATCATATGTATTTGGGACAAACACCACATGCTCACCCGGAGGTGTAGCTAGTGTGCTCACCCAGAGGTGTAGCTAGTGTGCTCACCCAGAGGTGTAGCTAGTGTGCTCACTTAGAGGTGTAGCTAGTGTGATCACCCGGAGGTGTAGCTAGTGTGCTCACCCGGAGGTGTAGCTAGTGTGCTCACCCAGAGGTGTAGCTAGTTTGTTTGGAGCTCGGGGACAAAATTTATTTTTTGGCACCCTTCAATTCTGAAACCCATTACTTTTCATCAAGAAAATACTCTCAAAGCTAAATAAGATGCCCCTGAACTATTCTGGTGCCAGGGGATGTGTGCCCTGCTCTGCCCCCCATTCACTTTGCCACTCTGCACCGGAATATCTTAAAGAACTGAGAGTTCCCAGTGTGGATGGACACAGAAAAAAGTCATATAAAGTGCGCTCTTTTGAAGCGATAGCACCAACATTATGGAAGAATTAGCCTCAGTCTTTGAGGGAAATTGAAAATGATAAAAAATCATTTAAGAAAAATTTAAAGACTATTTTCTTTAAATAGATTTAAGAATATCAGAGCGCTGTGAGCATTCTAAAGTAGCATGGATACAAGCGGTTTGCAAGTATTCAATGTATCAATCAATCAATCTATCACTCAAAACTGAGCTCACCTGATGAAAGGTCTAATCATCGTGACAATAGTTTTCAGCCACAGGGTCGGGTGCACCAGGAAGAGACCTTTTAGATTCTTTTTGAGTCTGAAAACAGTAACTACAGAGTTATAAATAGAAATGTGGTCTGAAGACAATAACTAGAGAGTTATAAATAGAAATGTGGTCTGAAAACAGTAACTACAGAGTTATAAATAGAAATGTGGTCTGAAAACAATAACTACAGAGTTATAAATAGAAATGTGGTCTGAAAACAATAACTAGAGAGATATACAGAAATGTGGTCTGAAGACAAGAACTAGAGAGTTATATATAGAAGTACAGTCTGACGACAATAACTACAGAGTTATATCAAATGCTAGACATATTTATTTTAAACTTCAAATATGATTTTATTTGATCGACAGCCTGGGCACAAAATGGAGTTAAAAAATATATAGACTTCCCATGTCATGGTGTCATTTGACCCGTCACATGACCTGATATGATGAGTCATATGACCTGACAAGACCAGTCACATGTCCTGACATGACCAGTCACTTGACCTTACATCACAAGTCATTTGACCTGACATGACACGTCACATGACCTGACATGACCAGCCACATGGCATATGCTATAGATATAAATCTCAAACTTAAAATTCCTCCTTATCGACCCACCTTCTGTCTATTGACTGGTATATCGACCCACCTTCTGTCTACTGACTGGTATATCGACCCACCTTCTGTTTATTGACTGGTATATCGACCCACCTTCTGTCTACTGACTGGTATATCCACCCACATTCTGTCTATTGACTGGTATACCGACCCACCTTCTGTCTATTGACTGGTATATCGACCCACCTTCTGTTTATTGACTGGTATATCAACCCACCTTCTGTTATTGACTGGTATATCGACCCACCTTCTGTTTATTGACTGGTATATCGACCCACCTTCGGTCTATTGACTAGTATATCGACCCACTCTGTTTATTGACTGGTATATCAACCCACCTACTGTCTATTGACTTGTATATCGACCCACCTTCTGTCTATTGACTGGTATACCGACCCACCTTCTGTCTATTGACTGGTATATCGACCCACCTTCTGTCTATTGACTGGTATATCGACCCACCTTCTGTCTATTGACTGGTAACACCTTTTCAGCCATGACAAACCAGGCATCTGTCTGCGGGGCGTCGATCCATGGAAGTAGATAATAACGTAGTCATCAGCAACAAGTTCTTCTAACGTATGGATCACATAGCTGTCAAGTAGAGAACAAAGTAGATAATAATGTAGTCATCAGCAACAAGTTCTTCTAACGTATGGATCACATAGCTGTCTAGTAGAGAACAAAGTAGATAATTACGTAATCATCAATGATAATGAAACTGACCAGGGCAAAAGTAATTTGTGGAAATCTCAAGTACTTAGGCTCAAAGTACTGGGCCATTTAGGCTCAAAGTACTGGGCCACTTAGGCTCAAATATTTTTTTATAAGCCCACATAAAATACATTTTATAAGTACAAGTCCTTACTGAAACCAGTCCTTACTGAAACAAGTACTTACTGAAACACATACTAAAACAATTACTTACTGAAACAAGTACTTAATGAAACAAGTAATGAAACAACTACTTACTAAAACAAGTACTTACTGAAACAAGTACTTACTAAAACAAGTACTTATTGAAACGAGTACTTACTGAAATAAGTGGTTCATTACATATGTGTAATCTTCCCTCCTTCTACTGGGTAGATGACAGCCATAAAATACAATAATGGCATTGAGACCCTCAGAGTAGTAGCCTGGGACAGGGGAGAAAACATGACAAGTTAGAATCATGAAATCTAATGGCAAAGTCAATCTAGTAAGAATCCAACTATGGACTGGCTCCTATTTATGGTTTTGATGAGGAAAAAAAAAAGAAGAAAATTCACATGATGTGAATGAAAAAAGTTTACATTAATTTTTTTACCTCACATTTATGCTCCAGTTATATGATCAAGACAATAGGTCATGACAATCCATTGCTGTCATGGAGACATTTTGACAATAATCCCAAGAATGTCAAACTTTCCTTATAAACCAACGTACCTCCGTGTGATAAGACATTTCTGAAAGGTTCCACCGCTTGCAGGTCAATATCAAAGTCTGCTCCAGACACAGACACTCTCTTCCACCGGGCTTGACCAGGGTCTGATCTCACCCCCTCTTGTGTTATGGCCGGCTCGATGCCCGGGCGTGGTGGAGTTTTAACTGGGGTGTCATCTGTAAAGAAAGGTTTAATCTTTCTTTGAGAGTAGGTTAAAATTTGTAATTTCATTGTTTGGGCTGTTGGAGACTAACACCATTCTTTGAGAGTAGGTGAGTATGTTAAAAATTGTAATTCCATTGCAAAATATAGAAACAATTATCTGGAGAGGTAAAAAAGAAAGTGAATTATAATGTTCAATCGCCAGCAAATGTTTAATGATGATCAACTCAATGTAAAACAATGTTGCATACTTTATTTTCACCACTATGTTGTAGCTGAGATGATTCTTTGTTATTATATTATACAATACAGCTGAAGGAAATGAACTAAATTACATTTTGACCTATTTCATTATATAGGATAAGCCAAGAAAAACTCTGTTATTACATCAGACGATGACATTTCAATTTACCAAAACAACCAACAAGAAGACACTCACTAGCAATGTTCATCCAACAAGAAGACACTCACTAGCAATGTTCAACCAACAAGAAGACACTCACTAGCAATGTTCATCCAACAAGAAGACACTCACTAGCAATGTTCATCCAACAAGAAGACACTCACTAGCAATGTTCAACCAACAAGAAGACACTCACTAGCAATGTTCACTCAACAAGAAGACACTCACTAGCAATGTTCACTCAAATCTTGGATTGTTATGAATGCACTAATGACAAAACTATATGCCATGAACAATTCTTAAGGTAATAAGACGTTAACTGTCTAAATAATCTTTAAGCTTTGCATACTTTTTGTTAAAGATTTTCTTCAAACTTTTTACTTATGAACAACCTCCATGACAAATCAGTTTTTTCAGACTGATCAAAGAGGTTTTAATCAAAACATTTTAAAGCAACTGAATCCTTTAACTCAAGTTGTACACACGGACAGTTATGAATAAAATACACAATTTAGATCAAGATTGACAAATCAGGCCGGTTAATGGAAGCGACACCAATAGATAAAAAATACAAATTGTTCACAGTACTCGCAAGCAGTGCAACTCATATCAACAGCATGGGTCTAGTTCAGTGGATCAACAGCCTACAGCCCCGGGGGCCACAAGTGGCCCACTGAAACATTTAATAGGGCCCTCAAAACCAATCCGGAACTGTACTATGTATAGCTAAAATGTACAAATTGTAAATGATTATGTGAAAGTATATGAAAATTAAAAACTGCAGTGTAAAATTGTCAAACTGTCATAATAACAATAATCAGAGTAAACTTAAACATTATTCCACTGAAAATGTTCAAACTTACTATGACCAGATCTATCCCAATGACCCTCTGCCCTCTATCTATAAAAATGACCATCTGCCCCAGCTCTATCCCAATGACCCTCTGCCCTCTATCTATAAAAATGACCCTCTTCCCCAGATCTAACCCAATGACTCTATGCCCCAGATATATCCCAATGATCTCCGCCCCAGATCTATCCCAATGACCCTCTGCCCTCTATCTATATAAATGACCCTCTGCCCCAGATCTAACCCAATGACCCTGTGCCCCAAATCTATTCCAATGACCCTCTGCCCCAGATCTATCCCATCTACCCTCTGCCCCAGATCTATCCCATCTACCCTCTGCCCCAGATATATCCCACCCAGATCTAGCCCATCCATATTTTAAATGCACATCTAACATTTTAAAAGTGTGTAAAACTGTTTCATTTCTTCGACAGTTCACATTGACTGTTCAAGAAAAATCTTTGATTTTTGTATTTCTTTCAAAACGTGAGAGTTTCATGCAAGTAATTCTATGCTAATGTTAACATTAAACTGCACATTGACATCTGAAGGCACAGGAAGAACACCCATTATGTGCTACAACATTTGAAATAACAGAAAGTCAAAATGGAATGTGTGGCCTCGCTGTCGATACAATTTAAAAAATGGATGACTAACATAGAAACCGTTTTTCTTACTAACATTTTCTGACTAATTCATTCATCAGTCTGTCTTAGACAGGATAAGGTTTAACTGCAGGATCCATCATTCCATTAGTTGCGTTACAACAAAATGACATGCACTAGCAAAAAACAACAGCAAAGAACTTGATAAGTCTGCAGTGGCGCTCATAAGAACAATACTCTCTTTACTGACACCTGCATTGGGTGACCATTTTAGACTGACAAAAAAATTAGCTAGCAACACTAATAAATATGGCGATATCAATTTCAGATTTGATTTGCTGACACCACAAGTCAACCGACTCAAAAAAAATCTATAAAAAGCTGATGAACTTTCCCAAATGTTCAAAATGATCTAAAAGAAAACATGCTACTCCTAATTCAGATCTAAGCCATTGCTAGTAAATAGATGTAGAAATTAAAAATCAAGATTCTATTAGGATTGTATCAGATTTATACAAAAACTTCTATAATAACGTACTTATGGTCTACAACTGTCTTAAGACGGCAGTGCCAGACTCGGGTGTTCATGAAGGGCAAATGATTACAACAGGTTGTTAAAGTGGTGTACCCGGTAGGTGGCAAGAGTTATGTACGTAGTGAGAATAACACATAGTGAGGACTAGTAGGTAGTGAGACTAGAAGGTAGTGAGGACTAGTAGGTAGTGAGACAAGTAGGTAGTGATGACTAGTAGGTAGTGAGGACTAGTAGGTAGTGAGACTAGTAGGTAGTGAGACTAGTAGGTAGTGAGACTAGTAGGTAGTGAGGACTAGTAGGTAGTGAGACTAGTAGGTAGTGAGGACTAGTAGGTAGTGAGACTAGTAGGTAGTGAGGACTAGTAGGTAGTGAGACTAGTAGGTAGTGAGGACTAGTAGGTAGTGAGGACTAGTAGGTAGTGAGACTAGTAGGTAGTGAGACTAGTAGGTAGTGAGGACTAGTAGGTAGTGAGACTAACTACAAACTGACAACATCTAGAGGGAAGCAAAACACGAGCAGCATGCCAGCAATTACGATTACCTCCTCTTTGTAAAAGCTTTCTTCCTGTCAAACAGTTTCCATGTGATGGTATAGATAGAACAGAAAATATGGAACAATTGGTACTTTTTCTTATCAATTTATATATATATATTTATAGACCAGAGATTCTTAAACTGTGGTCCCACCAAATCAATTTCTGAGGTAGCAGCGCATGTTTATGAATTAATGACAATTTTCAGAAATAATATGGATCCAGGGGTTACTTAGTGTAAGTCACTGGGCACACACAAGTTTGATATAGTAATAGAGGTCATAGAAAGAACAGTTTAGGAACCTCTGTACATAAAAGAATGAAACTGATTGCTCTCATTTTTTATGAGACCCCCTTCACTTCTCTTTCCATAATCATCTCTACTTTACCCTGTATATTACACCTGTATATGACACCTGTATATGTCACCTGTATATGTCACTTGTATGTCCCTTGCATGTAACCTGTATATGTCACCTGTATATGTACATATCACGCCATTTCAATGTTTTGTATCTACATTGGGACAATAACCAACCACACAGAAATGAAATAGAAAAATGTTAGTAAAACAATTTTAATTAAATGCAATTATTTTTTTATCTAATTCAGGGGTTCTTAACCCTGGTGCAGTGCCACATCCCTTCTTGATTTCAAAATAGTTTCCGCACCCATCTAGATTTCAGAACTTATTTCTTTAACCCCCCACAATAATTTTTTTTAATGAATATGCAAAATAAGCCTCATTTTCTGGGCACTCCCGCACCCATTGAGACCGTATACCGCACCCTTAGGGGGTTTAAAACCATGGGGGCACTACCAATTCAGTGAGTACAGCATAGAGAATAAAAAACCTCTGGTGAGCCATTGAGTCAACTAAATTCTGGACCATGAGCCATTGAGTCAACTCAATCAATGAGCCATTGAGTCAATAAAAAATTGGATAATGAGCCACTGAGTCAACTAAATCAATGGGCCATTGAGTCAACTAAAACTTGGAAGAGCCACCAACACACTGGACAAAACAACATTGAGATACAATGCAGAAAAAGAGACAAGCAAGACCTGAGTTTACAAAAGCCTGTTTGACCAAAGAACTGACCACTGGTTAAATGAATTAACATTAGCCTGTTGGACAAAATAGCCGACCACTGCTAATGTGTATTAACAATCTCTTGATTGTTGGAGCACATGGTCTGAGCTTATAGTGTCTTAACAATCTCTTGATTGTTGGAGCATGTGGTCTGAGCTTATAGTGTCTTAACAATCTCTTGATTGTTGGAGCATGTGGTCTGAGCTTATAGTGTCTTAACAATCTCTTGATTGTTGGAGCAAGTGGTCTGAGCTTATAGTGTCTTAACAATCTCTTGATTGTTGGAGCACATGGTCTGAGCTAATAGTGTCTTAACAATCTCTTGCTTGTTGGGGCACGTGGTCTGAGCTAATAAATACACTACGCATGTCAAAACTGAGACTGCAATTTGAACTTTAAATTGATCAGTACAAAGGGATGTAACTGTAAAAGAGGTCAACTGATAGTAATGTTTAACAACGCTGCATTTTGAAAAAAAACCTAAGCAGAGTTGCCATAAAGTCTAGTCATAATTTGTTGGCCATAAAGTCTAGTCATAATTTGTTGGCCATAAAGTCTAGTCATAATTTGTTGGCCATAAAGTCTAGTCATAATTTGTTGGCCATAAAGTCTAGTCATAATTTGTTGGCCATAAAGTCTAGTCATAATTTGTTGGCCATAAAGTCTAGTCATAATTTGTTGGCCATAAAGTCTAGTCATAATTTGTTGGTCATAAAGTCTAGTCATAATTTGTTGGCCATAGAGTCTAGTCATAATTTGTTGGCCATAAAGTCTAGTCATAATTTGCTGGCCATAAAGTCTAGTCATAATTTGTTGGCCATAAAGTCTAGTCATAATTTGCTGGCCATAAAGTCTAGTCATAATTTGTTGGCCATAAAGTCTAGTCATAATTTGCTGGCCATAAAGTCTAGTCATAATTTGTTGGCCATAAAGTCTAGTCATAATTTGTTGGCCATAAAGTCTAGTCATAATTTGTTGGACAAAAGGTCTGGTCATAATTTTCTGGCCATAAAGTCTAGTCATAATTTGTTGGCCATAAAGTCTTGTGATAATTTGTTGGCCATAAAGTCTAGTAATAATTTGTTGGACAAAAGGTTTGGCCATAATTTGTTGGACTAAAAGTCTAATCATAATTTGTTGGACAAAAGGTCTAGCCATAATTTGTTGGACTAAAAGTCTAATCATAATTTGTTGGACAAAAGGTCTGGCCATAATTTGTTGGACTAAAAGTCTAATATGTTGGCCATAAAGTTTAGTCACAATATGTTGGTCATAAAGTCTAGTCACAATATGTTGGCCATAAAGTCTAGTCACAATTTGTTGGCCATAAAGTCTAGTCACAATATGTTGGCCATAAAGTTTAGTCACAATATGTTGGCCATAAAGTCTAGTCACAATATGTTGGCCATAAAGTCTAGTCATCATTTGTTGGACATTATGTTTTATATTTTTACTGTTCCCCTATTGAAGCATCTATAATTTCTGGTTGAAACATGTGGCCACGGTCTGACAGGAAAATCATTTTTTTTATTTAGTTAGCAAAACAAGGATAATTACTGCAAAGTCTCAAATTAGAAAATCTCTCTTTGATCACTCTTTGTTCTTCTGCAGATCATGTACTTTGTCCCTTTCCACCACAAACCAAACCCTTCCACCACACCCGAAAAGATATCAAGTGTTCTAATCATGAGGAATAAAATGTAAAGTTTATATTTAGAAGAGGACACTAGATACAGCTATCAGTACAGTGCCTCTGTGTCTGGTGTGTCCTGTGTGTCTGGTGTGCCTGGTGTGTCCTGTGTGTCTGGTGTGTCCTTTGTGTCTGGTGTGTCCTTTGTCTGGTGTGTCCTCTTTTGTCTGGTGTGTCCTTTGTCTGGTGTGTTCTCTGTGTCTGGTGTGTCTTGTATTTCATTTACTATCCCTTGGTGATCTATTGCACAACACCAGAGATCACAGTGATCTAACTTACTCTCCCACTCCAGATCTCCTGTGTCACTTCCATTCTCTGCATCGTCTTCTTCATCCTCGTCTTCCTCCAGGCCGTCATCGTCCGCAGCAATAGCTTTTAGGAATGATGAGTCTGGTACAATCTTCTTGCGGTGCGGGTCCAAAGGTGGTGGGTCTGTGTGGACAACAAGATGGCATAAGACAGATGAGTCGGTCAAAGAAACAAGCTTGCAGTTAGTCAACTCTTTTGAGATATATGGCAGTAACCTATTGACAGTTCTTTTATGTTTTAAAGTCATTGAAAGTCAAAAAGACTGAAAGTCAAAAAGGCTAAAAGTCAAATAGACTAAAATGTCCAAAAGACTGAAATGCCCAAAAGACTGAAATGTCCAAATAGTCATAAGTAACATAAGACATTCTGAAACACAAGCCATTCTGAAACATAAGACATTATGAAACTTAAGCCATTCTGAAACATAATACATTCGGAAACATAAGACATTCTGAAACATAAAACATTCTGAAACATAAAATAATGACATATAAAATAGCATAACATATTTTGTCATACCTGCCATATGTAAAACAAGGGTTCTTAAAATTTCCTGCACCCCATCTCAATTTAAAAAAAAAATAATCTCCAACACTCCTTACAATAAAAATACAAATAAACCTGATTTTCTGGGTTTTCCAGCACCTCCTAAACTACATCTAAAGAAAAGAATGAGTTACCTATGCCTGACTGTGCAGCCATTTCTTGAATGTCATCATCCTGCCATTCCTCTGTGTACACAGCTCCCTATATGTAATAAATGTACATCCGTAAGTCAAATGGTATTCACACATCACATAGAACTAAGACCATGACTGACCTGGTCTACAACGGTCCAACAAGAGCACAGCGTGTGATTACAACAGTTGGTGTCACGAAGACTTTTTCATTACTATCTCACACAAGCAAAATGATAACATGTCATCTATAAAATATTTTATCAATGATAAACGCCTTAATCTGGAGCAGTGCTTCTCAACCTTTCATTTTTAGTGAGGTTAGTACCATTTAATGAGCAATCATTTTGCATTAAAAAACGTGCACATAATATTACACACATGCACCTTAACAGCAACACAAATTCCTGTTTCAAACTGATATTTAAAAAAAAAATTCATAAAATATAAACATTACCAGGGGTATATCAAAGAATGTTTCAATTTTATGGTGATTCCAAAAAAAAATAATAATTATGGAAAAGCCCTTAGTTTGAGCATTATCAATCTGCTGAATTTCTTTGTTCCACTTGAACAAATGCACTTACACTGAAGTAGCTGATAACTATCAAGTTATGAAAGTGATTTCCCTACACAATACTTTGTACATGTAGCTGCCCACGCCATACTGTGTAAATATACAAGCCCGGGCCATACTGTGTACTTATACAAGCCCACCATGGACAATGGAGACATTGTGTACATCCCCCGGCCCACCCAGAACAATGATCATGTCTAGACTCTTGCTTTGAAAATTAAATATAACAAAATCATGAGCATTAAGTTGAAAAGACGTTTTTAAAATTTCTGATTGAAATATTATTGTGAACTGTCTGACTGGTCTAATGCAAAGTGCTGACAATGTTGTCAATATTATTGTTAATTGACAGACTGGTCTAATGCAAAGTGCTGACAATGTTGTCAGTATTATTGTGAACTGTCTGACTGGTCTAATGCAAAGTGCTGACAATGTTGTCAATATTATTGTGAACTGTCTGACTGGTCTAATGCAAAGTGCTGACAATGTTGTCAATATTATTGTTAATTGACAGACTGGTCTAATGCAAAGTGCTGACAATGTTGTCAGTATTATTGTGAACTGTCTGACTGGTCTAATGCAAAGTGCTGACAATGTTGTCAATATTATTGTGAACTGTCTGACTGGTCTAATGCAAAGTGTTGACAATTTTGTCAATATTATTGTTAACTGACTGATCTAATGCAAACCCTTGAGAATGTTGGTTAATATTTATTAACAAATGTTTGAATTTTTTCAATACAAACTGTAACTTAGGAAAAAAAAAAGGAAAGGAAAATTTTTCGGGAATGACAAGGGAATGAAATAAATCACAGGACACTTAAAAAAATCCAAATAATTTTTTCTAGGATTAGCATTTGACACTTCTCTTATTTTCACTAGGATTCTCATTTCACATTTCTCATATTTTACTAAGACAATAATTTGACACTTCTCATGTTCTGACTAGGATTCTCATTTGACACTTCTCATATTTTCACTAGGATTCTCATTTGACACTTTTCCTATTTTTACTAGGATTATTATTATTTGATACTTCTTTCAGCATCAAATGAAAGAGTTAATTAAAAATTTCAATCCCTTAGATTTTATTTGTCCTAAATGGACATATGTTTACTAATATACTAGTTAAAGCCTGCCAAACAAACGTGTGTGAAGTTCTCATATACTTTCCTAAGTTATTGGACAAAACATGCTTTAAGAAAATAACTTCATACGAACTTCATACGAATCCCAATAAGTGCTTACCCCCCTCTCCACCCCCCACCCCCAAAGGGACAGACACACCACACTTTCTTATGACACTGAAATATATTAATATTCTAATGTCCTACCCTTTTAATACTGCAGAACTATTACATCATATTTTAATCAAGACTATTGTCTTAAAACTCAAGAAAATATTACGCACCAAACGCACTTGAGGTCATTTTAAGAATCTCATTTAGCGCAGTTATCCGGAATTTTATTTTGTGTACTATTGAACTCGCCAATACACCATACTTTCTTTCATACATATAGAATCATTATATATATATTTTAACCTATTTTAACCATAAATTTAAAAAAAAAATTAATTATTTGCAGTCATATGATTAATTCTACTATTTATTGAGACTTGTGCAGTTTAATTCGTCTATTTACTGAGACTTGACACTTGATAAAAATGAAACAAACCAAAAGGCTCTTCATATTTTGTCACACATTACAATGGGGCTAATGAAGATAAAGAAAGGTTTCTCATATTTTGTCACACATTTCAATGGTGCTAATAAAGAGAAAGAAAGGCTTCTTATATGTTGTCACACATTTCAGTGGCGCTAATGAAGAGAAAGAAATGCTCTTTATATTTTGTCACACATTTCAATGGTGCTAATGAAGAGAAAGAAAGGCTCTTTATATTTTGTCATACATTTCAGTGGTGCTAATGAAGAGAAAGAAAGACTCCTCATATTTGTTTCATACATTTCAATGGTGCTAATGAAGAGAAAGAAAACTCCTCATATTTGTTTCATACATTTTAGTGGTGCTAATAAAGAGAAAGAAAGACTCCTCATATTTTTTTCATACATTTCAGTGGTGCTAATAAAGAGAAAGAAAGACTCCTCATATTTGTTTCATACATTTCAATGGTGCTAATGAAGAGAAAGAAAAACTCCTCATATTTGTTTCATACATTTTAGTGGTGGTAATCACTGGGTGGTTGTTTTTAAATTAGAAGTCATTCCATAGCCTACTGGCAACCAACCAATCAGTGGTGCAATACAAAATAAAAGCAGCCAATCAGCCTTCATGACACTACAGTCCTTTATCTGAATATTCAAAAATCATCATCAGAAACAAATGTGTTTTACTTAATTCGATTATTAATATTTTTATTATATATTTTATGTTGAACATGTTTTATATTATCCCTGAAGTTTAAAGGTTGGTATGTAAATCCGGACACTACAAAAAACAGGACAGGTTAGTGAATTTGATCTGCTTGCTCGAGGAAAATAAAGTTTCATTTAGTAATTTGGAAAAGGAAGGGGATAACATTCCTTGACAAATGTGGGTGGCAAAAATGATGGTAATAAAAGCAGGGGGAGGTAACTCAGGGTTTCCACACAAGAAAACTTACTAGCTCTGACAATACCAGGCACATATTTGAAGTTTTCAGTAATTAAACCTATAATGATGCATCATGGTAAGGTTTCCAATTAGTACAAGTACTGCGTTAAATAAACTACATGTATTGTATGACTAGAATGGTACAGATAAAAAAATATTTTTAGCCATAGAAGCCATCCATAAAAGGAAGTCGTGTTCTTGGGTGGGGTGGGGAAGAAGGAAAGGGGAGGGGGGGCTGTTTTACAAAATTGTGATGGTTTGTGACAAAAGTTTCTAATTTATGTCACAATTTTGTGACACGAACGGACAGGGGTAGGGCTTTTCCACAAATTTGTGATTATGTGTGACAAGAGTGTCTCATTTATATTACAACTTTTTGACAGGCTGGAGGTTGGGGTGGGGGGTGGGGAGATGTTGGTAATTTAAAAATGTCCAATAGCGTGACATCATAAATGGATGGCTCCTTAATTTAAAATCAATACTTTGCATGACAGAAAACCTCTATGTAATCTGCCAAGACTTTAAATGACAGAAAACCATTATGCAAATAGTTTAATCTGTCAAAACTTAACATGACAGAAAACCAATAAGCAATAGTTTAATCTAAACAGATTTTGAGGGAAAAGTGTTAAAAATAACAAACCTTTATGGAGCCAAACGATGTGCTAGACAGATTACGTGCATGTGTGTGTATGGATGTCAGGGGGTCGGAGGTCACCGGCTGAGGTTGCACGGGCTGGGGCTGCTGGTGCACCGGCTCACGCGAAAAACGCTCATGCTCTTTAGCACTAGGGTCAAAGGTCATGCCGATCTCAGGCTGGGAGGTTAGGTCAGGCTCAGTGTTCACATGACCAGTTAAGGGTTCAAGGTTAGTGGTGGGCTGGTCATTCACGAGACCTTGAGCAGCGACAATACTGAAAGCTGAAAGTGTTGTTATTGAGCCAAGAGATGGCTCACCGCTGTGCCTGGCATGTTCATGGTCTGATATGTTAGGGATGGAATGGTTAAAAGGATGCAAGGAAGCAGGCTCAAGGGGAGCGGGCTCAAGGGAAGTGGGCTCAAGGGAAGTGGGCTCAAGGGAAGGAGGTGAGGAGCGTGGCAAATCAAACAGCTGCAAATCATGGTCAGCCACAGAGATCGTTTCCTTTGCTGACTCAATAATCTTTCCCACCTGGGCACGTTCGACTGCCATATTAGCATCCTCAAGGGACGTTGGGGGCAATGAGGTCATCTCATCGCCATCGTCTCCAAGAACACTGATGCGCCCAGCGGTTGTATTAAAAACTTCTTTTCTTTTTATCTGAGGGGTTCTGCCTTCACCCGTTACAGGTGACGACAGGACATTGTCACAAAGAGGCTCATCTCCAACATCTTGTTCTGAAAAATCCTCGACTAATGGCGGGGGCGACCAAGAGGTTGAATCCTGGGTGTGTAAAGGTGGAGGCGGAGACCTCAGGTGAGACCTGGATGATGACTGAATGTTAAAATCTCCAATTTCATCATCAAAGTCTTCAGAGAAGCTGACTCGTATTTTTTTCCTAGTTTTTGTTGCGGCTCGTTTCACCTCCTCAAATGTGTCCTCCTGAGCTTCCTCTTGAACGTCCGAGCTGATCGTCTCCGTCGGAGCAGTCACTTCTATCTCAGTCCTAACTGCCTCAACACCTTCGTTGATCAGGTTTTGCGCTTCAACATCTACTGAAGGTTCTTCCATCCAATCCACGGATCCATTATTATTGGCTTGTGTATCACCCTGCTCTTTGCTCAGCCGCCTCATGTAGCCCTCCATGCTGTCTTCCTTATCCTCCTGCTCCTGGCCCAGCCTCCTCCTATAGCCCTCCATGCTGTCTTCATCCTCATCTTCATCACTCCTGTTACAGTACTCCTCACTGCTGACCTTACGGAAGCTTTCTCCCTCCACAACTTCCCTGTCCACATCCGTTATTTTGGTGAAAGATGCATCGATGATATCCAGATTGCCTTGCAGTGGATCCATGTTGGGCAAATAATCAGTCTCAAGATCCTCGGGTTTGATTGAATTTTCATAATCCGAATCTTCCATGTGAGATGATCTTCGGGAAGAGTTCTCTTCTCTTGAGAATCTTCTTGCTGGGAAATCTTCAGACTTTGAGAACTTCCGTCCTGGAAAAGATTCCATGATCTCTTCACTCTCAGCTGTTGGTATCTCAGCGGAAAGTTCTCTCTCTGGAAAGTTTGCAACAATTTGACCTTCTACTATCGTCATTGAAAGGTCCTTCGACCTCCTCCTTTCTGCTGATGAAGCAGACGAGTTTGAATCTACAGACGAGGCTAAATATTTTTCAGAATCTATGCTGGAGCCAAAACTTGTATGCTCATAATACTTTTGGGGGTCACCAGATTTCTGATTTTTGGGAGGAGATTTAGAATAGCCAGATGTGGAGGCTTGTTCTGTCGTGACCTGGTTCCCAGGGACCTGCCATCCCACTTTCTTAATTTTACCCGTCAGGCCGTTCTGAAGTCCAATTCCATTGTCACTGGCTTTCTCATCAAAATCATTCAAAACATTCTGGATGAGGTCTCTGGCGAATTCAAACGCAAGTTCATTCAAGGCTTGGTCAATGAGCACTTCCTCTGGGGGTTCTCTCTGTACTGTCTCCAGCACTTCTAGCAACTCAGATTCTTGGTACTGGCCATTGGCAGGTTGCTCAAAGGGATGGTACTCACTGTTGGCAGGTTGCTCAAGGGGATGGTACTCACTGTTGGCAGGTTGCTCAAGGGGATGGTACTCACCGTTGGCATGTTGCTCGGTGTTCACAGCCTCTTCGTCAACCACCATCACATCTTCCACAGGGACTTCAAAGTCACCAGCACTGATAAACACATCGTTGTTGGAATTCATGACGTTGCAGCCAGCGTCAGAATGAATCGATACATCATCATCACTGGCATCATTATTTTGGGTCTCATCCGTTTTAGAGCTGTGATCGTCTTCGTCATCTATGTAGTTAAGCACTGGATTATCAGCCCATTTAAGTCTACCCCCTTGCCCGGCTGTGGTGTGACCTTTGCTTTCCTGGCTGACTTGCAAAGCTGCCGCAACACTCTGCGCTACTATACTTTCAGCAGCCTGGAAGAATGCGTGGTCTTCTACAGTTCGCAGCTCACTGTCTTCAACGGGTGAAAATAGCTCCTTATCGGCAAAACCATTGGGTAAATGTCCACTCTGCGTCACTTCAAGGTCTGCATCAGGGAATGGGGGCACTGCGTTTTGAATTTCAGAGAAACCTTTGGTGGGAGAGTCCACATGATTGAAGACTGACCTTTTGGGGTCAGGATTACCGGAGGCGCTTTCATCTGATTTGTTTGGGGCGAATACATCAGAGTCTGTGGTGTCCTTCCTGCTCAGCATGGCTATCTCGTTCCTCATCAGCCCCGCCAGTCCACTGGCTACAATATTTTCTGATGGAGTCCCCACGTCTGTGCTGACACTCATTAGAGACTCGACGTCCGACATGGTGTTCTGGCTGTCCGACTGGCTGCTGGAGTGCCTGGCCTGTCGCACCGGGTGCTGCGAGTTCATATTGATGTTGACACCATCCTCCACACCGTTGTTACCGTAGTGACGCTTGCTGCTGTGCTCCACAGAAAGCCTCTCCGCCACTTCATTCAGGTCAGGCAACCTGTTCTGTGTATCCATGAGGTGGAGGCTGTCCTTGTAGCTATTTTGGGGAGTAAACGGCTGAGGGCTGTCCAGACTGGCACCCCTTGAGCTTTTTGCACCGACGTCTGGACTTCTGCAACCGCCGCTGTCATCACTTCCATGACTGTTACGGCTGATGCGTCCGGAGGAACTCCCTCCATACATGGCTGACTGTTTGGCTCTTATCTTGGCGACCATCTCTGCACTA
Source organism: Omphiscola glabra (assembly GCA_964017045.1). Taxonomy (NCBI): domain Eukaryota; kingdom Metazoa; phylum Mollusca; class Gastropoda; family Lymnaeidae; genus Omphiscola; species Omphiscola glabra. The sequence goes on from OZ024811.1 coordinate 459,627, forward strand.
TTCATACTCGGCAAGCTGCTTCTAGCAAAAGCATCAAAATTACCTTCCACAAAACTGTTCTGAGGGGTATAGGGCACCTGGGGATCTATTGTTGCCCTTTTGGGGATTTCCTGGTTGGCCGTGTGTGACTTGTTCTGAGGCCCCTCTTCAGAGCTTGGGCCTGCATCCACTCCACTCGTGGAGCCGTCTAGTGACTCCACCAGCCATTCAAACTTAGATCTCTTCTCATTGACCCGGTCCATGATATCAGCATTGGTCAGTTTTGGAATCTGACTATCAGAAGACATGAAGCCAGAGGTCAAGTCCATGTAACTGTTTTGTGGCACGGCCGGTGATATCAAGGAACCACCCCCACCACTGCTGCCCCCCTCACCAACACACAGGTTCTCAAAGTTGTCGGCATCGTCTGTATCCTCAAAGTTTCTCTTGGGACCACTATGTCCTGCCAGCGCAGCCTTTTTTGCTTGAATTCTTTTAACCATTTCCGAGCTGTTGAAACTGGGAAGTTGGGTTTCTTTGTAGTAGACTGCCCCAGAAAGCTCCATGTAGCTGTTGGGAGGCGTGTCTGGATAGCTTGGAACCTTTGACCCTTGTCCAGAGGCTTGTCCAGATGCCGGCATGGAGGACAGATCATAAGGACTGTCCACATTGCTTGGACAAAGAAGATCAAAAGGGCTGTGGTGCTGAAGCACGTCATCAGAAAGTAAACTTTCTGTAATATTCACAATTGCAATGTTCCCTGGAGGTAGAGGACCGTCACTTGGTGACAGCAGATCATCTATCCCGGCTTGGTCTCCAGTGGGCAGGTGCTGACCATCTCTCCCGCTGCTGTTGGACAAGTGTGGTGGTCTTTCTTGCGAAAAACTCAGATTAGAACTAGACGGAATCTCAGTAGACCCTTCATTACTATCTTGGACGGGCCCATTCAGGTCAAGCCCCAAGAGATCAGCCTCGTTGTCAGAGAACAGGTCGATGCTCTCGAGATGTACAGATGGTTGGGTAACAAGGGCCCCGCTATCGCTCCGAGAATACGGCTCCCGGCTCTGGTCAGCACTAAAGTCGATCAGGTCATTGACGAACTCATTCTTGATAGGAGAAACATCTTGACTGCTCTTATCCTCCACTGTGTCAAAACTAGAGACAAAATCTCCCGCTCCACTCTGGTTAGTGAGGTGAGCTTCATTCATCTGCTCAGGTCCGGATCCACCTTCTGCAGCGGCTACTCCTTCCTCACCACCAAGTTTCTCCTCCTCCATGATGTCATCAAGTCCATCATTGTATTCGTCCCCGTCCTCTCCCTCCCGCCTCCTTCCCAGGTCACTGTCGCTACTGAGACTAGGAGAGATCAGCGCATCCATCCCAACTGCAGCCAGATCAAATCGGTCCTGGGATGTCCGAAATTGATCAGACTGAAAAGTCTTGGCCAGGTTTATGTGACGCCTTGTTTCTTCCTCTGAGTTGTCCCCCTTCTCCCCCGAAGAACCCGATTCAAGTTTGGAGAGGGATGAAAACTGAGTGGCACAGCGAGAAGAATTTATATTCTCTTCCGGCGTTGTCATTTCCCCAGCCAGGAAATCCCGAACGAGCGGCAGAACTGCCTTACGAGACATCCGCAGGTTGTTCTGGACAAAGGCTGCAACATTTTCCACATGGCCTGGAAAGTTCAGAGGCTGGAGGTCAAGACTGGGATTCATTGAGCTCATGAGCACATCTGTAAGCTGGAAGAGAAAAGATCATTTGAAATTTATGACAAGACAGTAGCAGGATATATGCAAAATGGTTACCGGAAATTTGATCGAAAGAAATTTCGTCGACGGAAAATTGATCGTCGGTAATTTGATAGAACGGAAATTTTGTCGAATCTTTTTTTCAGTTCAGACGTTAAAATTTCCGTCAAATTTCTTTTTGAATGCACTATACTATAGAGTAAAACAAAATAATGCGTTCAAAAAGAAATTTGACGCAAAATTTTAACGTATAAACTAAAAAAACGATTCGACAAAATTTCCGTTCTATCAACTTACCGTCGATCAATTTTCCGTCTACAAAATTTCTTTCGATCAAATTTCCGGATACGATGCAAAATATTTATGTAAATTTAATTTATACTTATTCAAATGTTTAGTTTTTTGGACTGATGAAGGCATTTGCCGAAACTTTGACTTTTGTATTATGTAAAATCATCCTTAAATCTAAACATAGATTGTTTTATTGACACACTTGTTTATGTCTATTTAATTATTGGTGACTGGCATTGAATTAATTCCCAGTATTGCTATACAACATTACTTATGTTAGAGTTCTTAGACTTTTCATGTAGATGTAAGCTTTTGTAGAATTTGACCATTTCTGTAAATAGTTTCATTTTTGACCAGCTAATTGACAGTTGAAAATTGTGACCGTTGGTCTAATTACATGATCAAACTGACAGATGAATAATGTGAAAGTAGATCTAATTATGTCATCAAACTGACAGTAGAACAATGTGACAGTAGGTCTAATTATGTCACCAACTGACAGTTGAACAATGTGACAGTAGGTCTAATTATGTCACCAACTGAACAGTCATTCTAATTATGTCACCAACTGACATTTGAACAATGTGAAAGTAGGTCTAATTATGTCTTCAGTCAAAGTGCAGGATGACACCACATATAAATAAAAGGTTTTATATTCAAATTTCAAAGTGAAGTCCTTCACCTGCTCTCTATAGACCGGGCTTGTTGAGAAGACTGCGATGCAGCGCCGAGATATCCCCGAATCACCCACCACAAATGTCATGATGATAACGACATCAGCAGGTAGTGTCAGGCAAAACTCTGAGGCATCATGGGCAAATTCAGGACTAGAGAGGAGATCCTGTTTAAATATATATTAAAAAGAACCAATCAATGTATTAAACACTTACCCTATTCCAACATGCCCTTATTTGTCTCTGTTTATCTAGACAACATCAGATGTTAACTTTGGCTGGACACCCCCATCAAGACAATTCATTTATCTAGACAACATCAAATGTTAACTTTGGCTGGACACCCCCATCAAGACAATTCATTTATCTAGACAACATCAGATGTTAAATTTTGCTAGACATCCCCATCAGGACAATTCATTTATCTAGACAACATCAGATGTTAACTTTTGATACACATCGCCATCAGGACAATTCATTTATCTGGACAACATCAGATGTTAACTTTTGCTACACATCCCCATCAGGACAATTCATTTATCTAGACAACATCAGATGTTAAATTTTGCTAGACATCCCCATCAGGACAATTCATTTATCTAGACAACATCAGATGTTAACTTTTGATACACGTCGCCATCAGGACAATTCATTTATCTGGACAACATCAGATGTTAACTTTTGCTGGACATGCCTATCAGGACAATTCATTTATCTAGACAACATCAGATGTTAACTTTTGATACACATCACCATCAGGACAATTCATTTATCTGGACAACATCAAATGTTAACTTTTGATACACATCGCCATCAGGACAATTCATTTATCTAGACAACATCAGATGTTAACTTTTGATACACATCGCCATCAGGACAATTCATTTATCTAGACAACATCAGATGTTAACTTTTGATACACATCGCCATCAGGACAATTCATTTATCTAGACAACATCAGATGTTAACTTTTGCTGGACATGCCTATCAGGACAATTCATTTATCTAGACAACATCAAATGTTAACTTTGGCTGGACACCCCCATCAAGACAATTCCTTTATCTAGACAACATCAGATGTTAACTTTTGCTACACATCCCCATCAGGACAATTCATTTATCTAGACAACATCAGATGTTAACTTTTGCTACACATCCCCATCAGGACAATTCATTTATCTAGACAACATCAGATGTTAACTTTTGCTGGACATGCCTATCAGGACAATTCATTTATCTAGACAACATCAAATGTTAACTTTGGCTGGACACCCCCATCAAGACAATTCCTTTATCTAGACAACATCAGATGTTAACTTTTGCTAGACATCCCCATCAAGACAATTCATTTATCTAGACAACATCAGATGTTAACTTTTGCTAGACATCCCATCAAGACAATTCATTTATCTAGACAACATCAGATGTTAACTTTTGATACACATCACCATCAGGACAATTCATTTATCTGGACAACATCAGATGTTAACTTTTGATACACATCACCATCAGGACAATTCATTTATCTGGACAACATCAGATGTTAACTTTTGATACACATCACCATCAGGACAATTCATTTATCTGGACAACATCAGATGTTAACTTTTGATACACATCACCATCAGGACAATTCATTTATCTAGACAACATCAGATGTTAACTTTTGATACACATCACCATCAGGACAATTCATTTATCTGGACAACATCAAATGTTAACTTTGGCTGGACACCCCCATCAAGACAATTCATTTATCTGGACAACATCAAATGTTAACTTTTGCTGGACATGCCTATCAGGACAATTCATTTATCTGGACAACATCAAATGTTAACTTTTGCTGGACATGCCTATCAGGACAATTCATTTATCTGGACAACATCAAATGTTAACTTTGGCTGGACACCCCCATCAAGACAATTCATTTATCTGGACAACATCAAATGTTAACTTTTGCTGGACATGCCTATCAAGACAATTCATTTATCTGGACAACATCAGATGTTAACTTTTGCTGGACACCCCCATCAAGACAATTCATTTATGTGACAATTATTATTATTATACGAAGTTTTTTAAAGCGTAGTACCCCAACTTAGGGCTGGGCTCACCACGCTGTACATATAATTTAGTAAACATGATCATGACCACAAGGCTAGATAAGGGCACAATGTGTCCTTGTAGATGACAGCAAGGCCACCACCACGAGATGGACGAGGAAATGGCCGAGCAGAATAACCAGGCGGAGCGAGATCAGCGCACTTCCATTCATCAAATGTCTGTCAAAACCAGGTCTCCTGGATAAATATAATGTCAATCTGCCGGAAGGTGGAGAAGTGTTAATGCGAATGAGCTTGGCTGGGTAAGAATAGCGTAAAGTAAGCCTTGTTATATTTTTAAAAAAAAAAAAATTTAAAAAAACGATCAACTTTATTGGGAAAACAAACAATTCTAATTTAACTTCATCTGACATACCCCGTATGACAAACTATTCTGATTTACCTTCATCTGACATACCCGGTATTACAAACAATTCTGATTTAACTTCATCTGACATACCCCGTATGACAAACTATTCTGATTTACCTTCATCTGACATACCCAGTATTATAAAAATTTCTGATTTACCTTCATCTGACATACCCGGTATTACAAACAATTCTGATTTACCTTCATCTGACATACCCGGTATTACAAACAATTCTGATTTACCTTCATCTGACATACCCGGTATTACAAACATTTCTGATTTACCTTTATCTGACATACCCGGTATTACAAACAATTCTGATTTAACTTCATCTGACATGTGAACAAATGTGCGCACCTGATGAAAATTTTGAGTTGTTATTATATCATACAAGAACGTGTCTATCCAAACAGAAAACTTGGGATGGGAAAGGGTGCTTACATGGCACTATCTTCTTTCAGCTTACATGGCTCTATCTACATTCAGCTTACATGACTCTATCTACATTCATCTTACATGAATCTATCTTCTTTCAGCTTACATGACTCTATCTACATTCATCTTACATGACTCTATCTACATTCATCTTACATGACTATCTTCTTTCAGCTTACATGACTCTATCTACATTCAGCTGAAATGGCTCTATCTACATTCATCTTACATGGCTCTATCTACATTCAAACACATTAAAAAATTCCTATTGACTGAAACTGTATTGTTGTATAAATCTACTGACAAACAGAAAACTTTACAAAGAATGTGAAGGAATAGATCTATATAAGGGAAATAAATAATCATTTTGACAGACCCTAACCATAACCTAAAGCTTAGCTAGCATCTATAAGAGATTTGTTCTAACAGGATGAACCACATACGATGACCTCCAATAAGAGATCACCTATAATACGTGATTAACTCCAATAAGAGATTACCTCCAGTAAAGAGATTTGATCAAGAACAGCGGTTCTCAACCTGCTGGTCATGACCCTTTTGGGGGTCAAATGACCCTTTCAGAGGGGTTGACCCAGACCATCGGAAAACACATATTTATGAAGCAGCAACAAAAATAATTTTATGGGTGGGGGGGTCACCACAAAACGAGGAATGGCATTAAAGGGTTGCAGCATTAGGAAGGTTGAGAACCACTGATCTAAAAGGATGAAGAACAGAAGATTACCTCCAAGTCCATCGTGATTGTGGACATGGCTACTGTGATGTGTGTGCCTTTCAGTATCTTCAGGTCCTTGTGTAACATCTCCAGGACAGTCAGTGCTGAGACAGAGAGATAGCAAGTCAAAGATTTGCTGTTATAAGTGTAATCAATTATGACAAGGAATTTCACTCACTTCATCCTAGATTATAGAGAAGTGTGGTTGATATAATACAATTAATTTCATCCTAGATTATAGATACTTGTGGCTAATATAATACATACTTTTGGCTGATATAATATAATTTCATCCTATCTTATTAGATTATAGATACTTGTGGCTGATATAATACATAATTTTGGCTGATATAATACAATTTCATCCCATCTTATTAGATACTTGTGGCTGATATAATACAATGTCATCCTAGCTTATATATATGTGTGGCTGATATAATACAATGTCATCCTAGCTTATAGATACTTGTGGCTGATATAATACACTGTCATCCTAGATTATAGATAATTGTGGCTGATATAATACACTGTCATCCTAGATTATAGATACTTGTGGCTGATATAATACTTACAAGACAAATCAAACTTTGAGTTTCTGATTTCATCATAGATACTCGTGGCTGATATACTCGGAGGTAGGAATGACTTGAGTTTGACCAAGACCTCATGGTCAGCAGGGGTTCCAATGTTATCACTAGCGGACATGTTCCCCGTGTCGGACAGGATTGTGCCTAAAGACATGGGAAAAACAAGCTCAATCCGGATGAAGACATCTTCATGTATTAGTAAATCATTCTCCAGCTCCTCTCATGACAAGTTTTAGACAAAAACGTTCTGAAAAAATTGCAATTTGCGCCTAAGGCCTTGACCTGTGACCGGTTGTTTTAAAATGATGGATCCATCTGTACCTCAAGATTTCGTTTGAATCATTTCATTTTTTAAAATCTACCCAACCTTTTTTAACATCTGAAATCAGTGTGTTTCAAATTGCTGCTAATCAAGACATAAGCTTCTCCTAAGCTGACCACAGTTTAGCTTCGGCTGATTTATCAACTATGACACTACTGGTAAGCTATGACATTACTGGTGAGCTATGCAATTACTGATGAGCTATGACACTTCTGGTGAGCTATGACATTACTGGTGAGCTATGCAATTACTGATGAGCTATGACACTTCTGGTGAGCTATGACACTTCTGGTGAGCTATGACACTTCTGGTGAGCTATGACACTGCTGGTGAGCTATGACACTTCTGGTGAGCTATGACACTACTGGGCAACTACAAGGTGTGGCTCACCTAACAAAAGCTCAGCTACTGTCTCGTCTATTGTGAACTCCTCTGACGCTAACATTTTCCTAGCCACAAGCGTAGAGCAGGATCCAATGGTTTCAATCTGTGCATTCCAACTGAAAGATGAAAATCAGAAATAGTTTTCTTCATAACTTGAAGTTGTGTGAGTGCAACGAATCATATTAAATTCGATGTTTCGACACAAGGCTACAATACAATACAGAAATAAAATACAAGATATGTGTATAATATAAAGACAGGGCAGGTGGAAATCCCATATGGTTTTGGGATATCCCATATGGTTTTGGGATATCCCATATGGTATGTGGATATCCCATATAGTATGTGGATATCCCTTATGGCAAGTGAATAGCCCACATGGCAGGTGGATATCCAGTATGGTAGACTTAGATAACCTTTCATCTCGCTGACAGGTTCACAGTTTTCAATCCATGTAATTAGTTTTTGGGCTAAGCTCCCAACACCAGCCCCCTCATGCCTCCAGACTAAGCTCTTAACACCAGCCCCACCTCTTGCCTCCAGACTAAGCTCTCAAAACCAGTCCCACCTCTTGGCTCCAGACTAAGCTCCTAACACCAGCACACTTCTTGCCCCCAGACTAAGCTCCCAACACCAGCCAATTCTTACATCCAGACTAAGCTCCCAACATAAGCCCACCCCCACCTCTTGCCTCCAGACTAAGCTCTCAACACCAGCACCCTTTCTTGCCCCCCAGTAAGCTCCCAACACCAGCCCCTCATGCCTCCAGATTAAGCTCTCAACACCAGCCCCACCTCTTGGCTCCAGACTAAGCTCCTAACACCAGCCCACCTCATGCCTCCAGACTAAGCTCTCAACACCAGCAACCTTTCTTGCCCCCAGACTAAGCTCCCAACACCAGCCCCACATCTTGCCTCCAGACTAAGCTCTCAAAATCAGCCCCACCTCTTGCCTCCAGACTAAGCTCCCAGCACCAGCCCACCTCTTGCCTACAGACTAAGCTCCCAACACCAGCACCCTTTCTTGCCCCCAGACTAAGCTCCCAACACCAGCCCCACCCGTTGCCTCTTGCCTCCAGACTAAGCTCCCAACACCAGCCAATTCTTGCCTCCAGACTAAGCTCCCAACATAAGCCCCCCCCACCTCTTGCCTCCAGACTAAACTCCCAACACCAGCCAATTCTTGCCTCCAGACTAAGCTCCCAACACCAGCCAATTCTTGCCTCCAGACTAAGCTCCCAACATAAGCCCCCCCCCCCACCTCTTGCCTCCAGACTAAGCTACGAACACCAGCCCTCCGCTCGCCTCTACCAAAGTAATTTGACTAAAGAAATCTAGTAAAAGTTCGGGCATACCTTAGTTAGGACCTGTTAGTTGAAAATGTGAATCTATTGAATAAAGTTAGAATAACTCAGCTTAAGGTAAGGACAAATTTACATCACAGGAAATGTCGGCAATGCTCTGTCTATTAACATATGCCCTTTCTGAAATTCCTTGTCTATTCCCATTGATACATGCCCTTTCTGAAATTCCTTGTCTATAGAGTTATAAAGCAGTTTCATTAAGAGTTAAATTATTTTTTAAAAATTTAATTAATCTTTCAATTGTGGTCCTGGACATTGTCCATACCATCAACAATTATATATTGATTAGGAGCCAGGATCGAACAGCCAGTATTATCATACAATTTCATTTTAATCCAAAGCATGAAAAAATTCAAGCTGCCTGTTGGAAACCAATTTCATCTTGAACTAAATTATCAGGCAATACAACAGCTTTCAGAAGTTCTCAGCTGTGGGTAACACCAAGTCCATGTTAAATGCATTCAAAAGTAGCTCTCTTAACAATCTTGGGTGATATCCCTAAAAACAAAGAATTTTGTATAAAGCAGTTTGTATAAAGCCTTTATAAAATGTAATATCAATCAATTTGGGGGAAGGGGGGACGCTAAAATTTTGATAAATCTTGCATACAAATAACGCACTTTATAAGAATTCCAATTAGTATTCTTACCCCCCCCCCCCCCCCGAAGCTCGAATCAAAAGATAGGACAATATGCTATTTCATTCCACAAAGTTTGAATGCAGTCCTTCAATTATTATATTTGCTTTCCAGGAAAGGACTCTTTAACCAGTGTCATCTGGCAGCGTTAAAACTGATTTTTTGGGGGTGGGGATGGGGCTGAAAATTTGAAAGAATGTGTTGTCATCGGAAAAGAGTCTAAATGTCAAGTTTCAGCTCGATGGGATGACAGGAAGTGGGTCAATTAGCCTTCCGGAGAAGATGCCATAAACCCAGGAAGTTAATATAAAGGTCTTAAAAAAGAGAGTATTTTCATTATTCTTTGCTCTAATTTTAGTCCGGATGATGTCATCAGTTTGATTAATGCTGCTAACTTTGAGACGAACAATCATTTACTTGACAAGAGCCTCACCTCTTCGGCAACTCACTGTAAACTGGCCGGTGGTCCAGCACCTCTGTAACGAACTGACCCAGACACTCTTCGGCATCACTGAGTACATGGTGGTCAACCAGGGTCACGCTCAAGGTTACCAGCTCGTTCCGAGTCAGTGCCGCCAGGTCGACGTCATCGATGAAGGTCAGGTCGTCCGGCAGGATGTTGTGCTTCTGGAGGAAGTACACGGTCTCTAGCCTGACCCGGAACTTGTCCCTGGGCAGACACAGCACGGGGAGGATGTGTGTGCCCAGCTTGAACTTGGTCTGGGGACAGACAGAAATATTCCATTATCAACAGGGTGTCTTTGGGACATCCATAACCACAAATCATAAACAGAAAGAAAGTGTAAGCAAGTCTATTTTTATCTCAGTGAAAACCAATAACCGTGTCACGTGTCGAAATCATGAGTGCAGAGCAGCACTTTGCCGCCCCCCCCCCCCCTCTCCCTCTCCCCTGCATTCAACGTTGATCATTATTTCCCCATATCACAGCTTCGGGCCCCTTGAATAACTTAGACCACCTGCAGGTACCGGATTTTTGGTGATCACTGGACGGATCTGTGCCAGTACAGTGGAATATTGAATCGGCCGGTTTCAGAGTGGTTCGGTTTCAGAGTAAGCCGGTTTCAGAGAGGGCCGGGGTCCGTGGACTACGTCAGTATGGCAAACGAAATAACAAAGTTGAGAGTGACAAACAAAGTAAAGGATGACAGAAAGAATAAAAACAAAGGTGCTTTAAAGGAACGGGCTCTTTAACCTAATACAACTGAAGGGGGGGGGGCACGAGGGGGAGGGCACGAAGTCCCTGATATATTAGACTGTTATTTATTTTTTAAAGGAATTTGCAATCGGTGGTTGTCTATAACACAACATCTCAAAAGGATGAGAGCCTTGAATTTGATAACGAGCGTTTTTTTTTAAACGAGCAAGGATGCCAGAAGAATACATCGTGTAGCTCTGACAATGAATCATGGGTTTGTTCAGGCCGTGTAGCTCTGACAATGAATCATGGGTTTGTTCAGGCCGTGTAGCTCTGACAATGAATCATGGGTTTGTTCAGGCCGTGTAGCTCTGACAATGAATCATGGGTTTGTTCAGGCCGTGTAGCTCTGACAATGAATCATGGGTTTGTTCAGGCCGTGTAGCTCTGACAATGAATCATGGGTTTGTTCAGGCCGTGTAGCTCTGACAATGAATCATGGGTTTGTTCAGGCCGTGTAGCTCTGACAATGAATCATGGGTTTGTTCAGGCCGTGTAGCTCTGACAATGAATCATGGGTTTGTTCAGGCAGTATAGCTCTGACAATGAATCATGGGTTTGTTCAGGCCGTGTAGCTCTGACAATGAATCATGGGTTTGTTCAGGCCGTGTAGCTCTGACAATGAATCATGGGTTTGTTCAGGCCGTGTAGCTCTGACAATGAATCATGGGTTTGTTCAGGCCGTGTAGCTCTGACAATGAATCATGGATATGTTCAGGCCGTGTTGCTCTGACAATGAATCGTGGGTTTGTTCAGGCCGTGTAGCTCTGAAAATGAATCATGGGTTTGTTCAGGCCGTGTAGCTCTGACAATGAATCATGTATATGTTCAGGCCGTGTAGCTCTGACAATGAATCGTGGGTTTGTTCAGGCCGTGTAGCTCTGACAATGAATCATGGGTTTGTTCAGGCCGTGTAGCTCTGACAATGAATCATGGATATGTTCAGGCCGTGTAGCTCTGGCAATGAATCATGGGTTTGTTCAGGCCGTGTAGCTCTGACAATGAATCGTGGGTATATTCAGGCCGTGTAGCTCTGACAATGAATCATGGATATGTTCAGGCCGTGTAGCTCTGACAATGAATCATGGGTATGTTCAGGCCGTGTAGCTCTGACAATGAATCATGGGTTTGTTCAGGCCGTGTAGCTCTGACAATGAATCATGGATATGTTCAGGCCGTGTAGCTCTGACAATGAATCATGGGTATGTTCAGGCCGTGTAGCTCTGACAATGAATCATGGGTATGTTCAGGCCGTGTAGCTCTGACAATGAATCATGGGTTTGTTCAGGCCGTGTGGCTCTGACAATGCATCATGGGTTTGTTCAAGTCGTGTGGCTCAGACAATGACACCAGCGAACAGATTAATGCGATATAATCTTTACGATATAATCAGACTACTGAACTCTTGATCTGAACTCTGAATCCATAATATCTGCGTCTATTTTACAACAATCTTCAATCCTGAGACTGTTGGTGTCTTAGAGAGCAGGCATGGTTAAAAGTCATGTATCGATACTCTCATTTTTAAGAATCGATATTTTCACACTGCTATGCTTCTATACGGTCACAATGTTATATGTCAGCACTTTCCGAAAGTATCGACGCCTGTGTAACGGTTTTTTAAGTATCGGTATCGCCATGATATGTTCATTTCTGTGCTGAAAATCCCTCCCCCAAGAGAGTCGATACCAGCCGTGTTCTGTGTAGGCTTGAAATAAACACGATTATCTGCTAGATCCTTGAGTTAATCCTTGTGGACAGCACCACGGGATTAAGATTGGATTAGCCCCCCCCCCCCCCACAACCTACCCCGGTCATTTGTTTAAATCTCATTTAAGATAAGTTGTGCACCAAAATGTTGAATATTTGACCACGGAGCTGCACTGAGCCGTATATATAGAAAACATGTCTCTACTCGGCTGTAAGGAGCCGTATATATAGAAAACATGTCTCTACTCGGCTGTAAGGAGCCATATATATAGAAAACATGTCTCTACTAAGCCGTAAGGAGCCGTATTGATAGAAAACATGTTTCTTCTAAGTCGTAAGGAGCCGTATTGATAGAAAACATGTTTCTACTAAGCTGTAAAGAGCCGTATATATAGAAAATATGTCTGTACTAAGCCGTAAGGAGCCGTATTGATAGAAAACATGTCTCTACTAAGCTGTAAGGAGCCGTATATATAGAAAACATGTCTCTACTAAGCTGTAAGGAGCCGTATATATAGAAAATATGTCTCTACTAAGCAGTAAGGTGTCGTATTGATAGAAAATATGTCTCTATTAAGCTATAAGGGGCCATTTATAGACCTCTATCACGGGGCCGTATAAATATAGAAGACATGTCTCTACATGACCTTCGCTCTCTATCAACACACCACCACCATATGACTTCCGCTCTCTATCAACACAGCACCACTATATGACCTCCGCTCTCTTTCAACACACCACCATATGACCTCCGCTCTCTATCAACACAGCACCACTATATGACCTCCGCTCTCTTTCAACACACCACCATATGACCTCCGCTCTCTATCAACACACCAGCATATGACCTCTGCTCTCTATCAGCACACACACCACCATATGACCTCCGCTCTCTATCAACACACCACCATATGACCTCCGCTCTCTATCAACACACCACCATATGACCTCCGCTCTCTATCAGCACACCACCATATGACCTCCGCTCTCTATCAACACATCACCATATGACCTTCGCTCTCTTTCAGCACACCACCATATGAATATGACCTCCACTCTCTATCAACACACCACCATATGACCTCCGCTCTCTATCAGCACACCACCGTATGACCTCCGCTCTCTATCAGCACACCAGCACCCTTCCTGCTTATTTCTCCTCACGTCTCCCACGTCAATCTATTCTAATTAATGGCGACCTCTGTCCATCTCCTAGAGAGCTTAGGCGCCCCTCCCCTCTCTCATCTGGATTTCACTTTGTTTCACCGAGAGTTTCTCCACTTCCAGAACTTTCAATCAGCCGCGTTTTTTGAGATGAAAGCGTGGATTTAAAGACATCCACATCAGCGGTTCTCATGTTTGGAGATAAAAGCGTGGATTTAAAGACATCCACATCAGCGGTTCTCATGTTTGGAGATGAAAGCGTGGATTTAAAGACATCCACATCAGCGGTTCTCATGTTTGGAGATGAAAGCGTTGAATTAAAGACATCCACATCAGCGGTTCTCATGTTTGGAGATAAAGCCGTGGATTTAAAGACATCCACATCAGTGGTTCTCATGTTTGGAGATGAAAGCGTGAAATTAAGACATCCACATCAGTGGTTCTCATGTTTGCAGATGAAAACGTGGAATTAAGGACAGCCACATCAGCGGTTCTCATGTTTGGGGATGAGAGCGTGGAATTAATAAATTGACATCAGTGTTTCTCATGTTTGATATCAAATCGTGGCATTCAGCCAGCCAGTCAACACTAGGGACCTTCAAGCTACTGATACATGTATATCAATAACTTTTGAGGACCCCCTCGTTGAGTACATGATTCAGTGAGGGATACAAATTTGGTGTGGACTTCAGGGAGGGGTAGGATATTTTATAAATGTGGTGTGGACCCCAGGGAGGGGTAGGACATTTTTATACCTGTGGTTTGTATCCCGGGTAAAGGTCGGACACATTTCAGATATAACATTAAAGGACAACATAGGTTGACGAGGACGATAACTTTGTTAATGTGAGTTTTGTATGTGGATAGTTACGGATGGCTTTCCTCAAAAGATGGTGGTACTCTCAACAGACTACTGTACCGGGTTTACTAAACAGGCCACTGTATCAGCTTCACTTAACATAACACTGTACCGGCTTCACTTGATACCTGTACCGGCTTCGCGTACAAAACTGACATACTGGCTTTTACGTAGGCTGATGAATCTTCAAAGAAATTTTTGTTTCAAAAAATGGATTAGTCAAAAACGTATAGGGCATTAACACGATCTTGAGTGCCGACGAATATAAAAATTATTATTATTATTCTTTCTTTTTTAATCTATGGAAATATAGGTGCTTCTTGGGTTGATAAGAGTAATTCAATCTTTGGTGTAATATGCTAATCATCACGAGATAAAGTGCTACCAAGACATTTATACTACTGTTCACAAGGCCCTCGGTTAGGTGTTCAATTTTTTTCATTTTTCAAAGGTGTTTTTCTCTTCTTTCATTGTCCGATCTAAAGATGAACGCTGCTAGTCACTGCTGGGATTTCAGATTTCACAGCACATGCACACAGCTACGGGAAATTCCCAGAGGACGCGGCATTAGCCGCACCAGTAGGCACAAGTGATGCACCCAAAGAGCATTTGATGCACTCCTCAGAGAAGTCGTAGTTCAAACGTGCATGTCGGCGCTACTTGGCTGTCCTCATTACACATTGGATACGTGGTGTAAGCTGTCGTAAGGCACAACCACGTAGTGTGATTGTCATCATTACAGATTGTGTAGCTGGTGTACGCTGTGGTAAGCAAATAAATAGGATGTGTTGTGGTGAACTCACTCAGCAGATTATGATGTGTAGGTAGGGCTGCCCACACGCACCCAACCAATGTTAAATCCCCTGGACATTCTCATGTAGGGCTGTAAACGGTTACCTACGTACCCAAGGCTGACTCCCCTGGCCATTCTCAGGATAGGCTGTCAACGGGTATACAACCAAGGATAACTCCCCTGTACATATTTGTTTACTATTCAAAGATGTTCATGTTCAAGTTTCATGTTTGTACACCAGCTTTTCATGTCTGTACACCATTCAAAGATGTTCCGACATTTTTTTAGCAATCCAAACCTCAGAATAAATATAATTATGCCTATACAAAATGTCCACCTCTGTAATAAAAAAATTGTGATGAAAAAAGATGTTCCCTTCCTTCCATTTACACATTTGTCAGAGGTTCTCAAAGTTGACCATCATGCCCCCCACTCACTAAATATTTATTTGTGACCACAAAAAACTTAGAAACATTAATTAACCTTTCTAAAGAGAGCAATTGGTTGACCTCTAACCTACAACCATGTGACCCGTTCGGTGGATATTTGTCATAATAATTTGACCTCTAGCCATCGACCCGTCCAGTTGATTCACCATGACACTCCATGGTTTGTACCAATCGTATTGCTTCGATTTTGGACTGTCCACGAAGTTTTTAATTGACGACTTTAAAAGTCACGAAGTCATAATAGTGCTCTGTTTCTTGTGGTACTTCTATGAAGAAGGCTCTAAGACGAAATGTTCACATCCCATTGTCCAGTCTTTTGACTCAAGCTACAACAAAACCTTGTTGTACTATTTCATTCCTAACAGTAGACGACTTTCTCAATGGGAGATAGCGATATCGTCATTTTGGTGTTTTGGGTAGCACAAGGAAGCATACATTGGGTAGCACAAAGTTATGGGGCGTTAGGTAGCACAAAGTAATGGGGCGTTAGGTAGCACAAAGTAATGGGGCGTTAGGTAGAATAAAGTAATGGGGCGTTAGGTGGCATTTAGTAATGGGGCGTTGGGTAGCACTAAGAAATATAGGTTTTGGTTAGCACTAAGAAACAGGGATGTTGGGTAGCACTAAGAAACAATGTTGTTTGTTGGGTAAAACTAAAACGCAGAGATGTTGGGTAGCACTAAGAAACAATGTTGTTTGTTGGGTAAAACTAAAACGCAGAGATGTTGGGTAGCACTAAGAAACAATGTTGTTTGTTGTAAAACTAAAACGCAGAGATGTTGGGTAGCACTAAGAAACAGGGATGTTGGGTAGCACTAAGAAACAATGGTGTTTGTTGGGTAGCACTAAGGAAATCTTGGTTCTTTATAAAAAAAATTGTAAACATGTGATGGGGTAGCTAAATATTATGCCTTGGGGTGTGGGGGGGGGGGACAGCACAATAAATGGGGGA
Organism: Omphiscola glabra; assembly: GCA_964017045.1. Taxonomy (NCBI): domain Eukaryota; kingdom Metazoa; phylum Mollusca; class Gastropoda; family Lymnaeidae; genus Omphiscola; species Omphiscola glabra. The sequence goes on from OZ024811.1 coordinate 476,399, forward strand.
ACAAAGGAACGGGGAGGAGGGGGCTAAAAATCTAGGTGTTAATATATGGTACTGACTGCTGACAAAGCTTTTTAAAATCTAGGTATTAATATATGGTGTTGACAAAGCTTTTTAAAATCTAGCTATTAATATATGGTGCTGACAAAGCTTTTTAAAATCTAGCTATTAATATAAGGTGCTGACAAAGCTTTTTAAAATCTAGGTATTAATATATGGTGCTGACAAAGCTTTTTAAAATCTAGCTATTAATATATGGTGCTGACAAAGCTTTTTAAAATCTAGGTATTAATATATGGTGCTGACAAAGCTTTTTAAAATCTAGGTATTAATATATGGTGCTGACAAAGCTTTTAAAAATCTAGGTATTAATATATGGTGCTGACAAAGCTTTTTAAAATCTAGGTATTAATATATGGTGCTGACAAAGCTTTTTAAAATAATTTTATTGGTCATTGGAAACGGTGAATTCACTTGTGATCTTGACACGATCCCAGCAGATCATGACGAGCTTCAAGAGACTTGTGGCACACTCCGAACGGCTGATTCAGAAGTTAGTGGACTACTCAGGTGAGTCTGAACGGCTGATTCAGAAGTTAGTGGACTACTCAGGTGAGTCTGAAAGGCTTATTCAGACGTTAGTGGACTACTCAGGTGAGTCTGAACGGCTGATTCAGAAGTTAGTGGACTACTCAGGTGAGTCTGAACGGCTGATTCAGAAGTTAGTGGACTACTCAGGTGAGTCTGAAAGGCTTATTCAGAAGTTAGTGGACTACTCAGGTGAGTCTGAACGACTGATTCAGAAGTTAGTGGACTACTCAGGTGAGTCTGAAAGGCTTAGATAAGAGGCTTGTAGAGTATCCTAAATACTTAGATAAGTGGCTAGTAGATTGAACTAACACAATCATCTATTTTATTAACAGGCTTAGATAGGTGGCTGGTAGAGAACATTATCCAATACGCCAACCAACTTCCCAAGAACAAGGGGGAGGACATCGACCACCTGATATTCATGGCTCAGATGTCCAAACAGTTTGATATCAACTCTATCAACCTGATACAGAATATGTTTGAAAGTAAGTCTTATACTCATGGCTCAGATGTCCAAACAGTTTGATATCAACTCTATCAACCTGATACAGAATATGTTTGAAAGTAAGTCTAATACTCATGGCTCAGATGTCCAAACAGTTTGATATCAACTCTATCAACCTGATACAGAATATGTTTGAAAGTAAGTCTAATACTCATGGCTCAGATATCCAAACAGTTTGATATCAACTCTATCAACCTGATACAGAATATATTTGAAAGTAAGTCAGAGACGATGGTCAAAGTTGGATAGTATCCCCCCCCCCCACCCCCCCCCGAATTCACACACAAACCCCCAAAATGGGTTCTCTGCTTCAAATGAAATAAAAGACATTGCGGTATGAGAGCTATGTATGAAAACTGTGTCCAAGATTCAATCTATATTTGAAAATATGTTGACGGCTGGACATAGTTATGGTGTCATTGCATGCCCCATATTGGGTCTATGTTAGCGTATGTCGAAAGCCTGGTCTTTGGATGACAGGTAATAGTGATTTTATTAATGTTTGAAAGTATGTAAAAGAGTTGATCTATGCATTAAATTATTTCAAATATTTGGTCTATATTTTAAACTATGTCAAAAACTGGGTCTATGTTTAAACTATGTCAGAAACTGGGTCTATGTTTAAGCTATGTCAAAAACTGGGTATCTTTTTAAAAGCATGTAATAAAGGGAAGTCAATCAAACAATATCTACTTCATGTTTTTGATGTAACAAATATGAACCAAAAACCCCTACCCTTCACCCCACCCCTCTTTTTTTTTCCAGCGTTAAAGGCGCCCAAGTCACCGACGATGACCGTAGAGGAATACTGCAAGTGTATCTGTTTGTTTATGAGTGACAACCTGGAGGCGAAGATAGATTACGTCTTTCGGGTCTACGACTTTAACAAGGACGGTCTCCTGGACTGGACGGAGCTGCACACTTTGCTAAGGGTGAGTACTTGGATTGGACAGGGTTGCACTCTCTGCTGAGAGTGAGTACTGGACAGAGCTGCACTCTCTGCTGCGGGTGAGTACTGGACAGAGCTGCACACTTTGCTAAGGGTGAGTACTGGACAGAGCTGCACACTTTGCTGCGGGTGAGTACTGGACAGAGCTGCACTCTCTGCTGCGGGTGAGTACTGGACAGAGCTGCACTCTCTGCTGCGGGTGAGTACTTGGACTGGACGGAGCTGCACTCTCTGCTGCGGGTGAGTACTTGGACTGGACAGGGTTGCACACTTTGCTAAGGTTGAGTACTGGACAGAGCTGCACACTTTGCTAAGGGTGAGTACTGGACAGGGCTGCACACTATGCTAAGGGTGAGTACTGGACAGAGCTGCACACTTTGCTAAGGGTGAGTACTGGACAGAGCTGCACTCTCTGCTGCAGGTGAGTACTTGGACTGGACATAGCTGCTATGATTGGGGAGACAAGGTGCGGTACTGGCTTGGTACGGCTGACAGGATTGGGGAGACAAAGTGCGGTACTGGCTTGGTACGGCTGACAGGATTGGGGAGACAAGGTGCGGTACTGGCTTGGTACGGCTGACAGGATTGGGGTGACAAAGTGCAGTAATGGCGTGGTACGGCTGACCTGATTGGGGATACAAGGTGCGGTACTGCCTTGGTACGACTGACAGGATTGGGGAGACAAGGTGCGGTACTGCCTTGGTACGGCTACTCGGATTGGGGAGACAAGGTGCAGTACTGCCTTGGTACGGCAGCCAGGATTGGGGAGACAAGGTGCGGTACTGCCTTGGTACGGCTGACAGGATTGGGGAGACAAGGTGCGGTACTGGCTTGGTACGGCTGCTAGGATTGGGGAGACAAGGTGCGGTAATGGTTGGTACGGCTGCTAGGATTGGGGAGACAAGGTGCGTTACTGCCTTGGTGCGGCTGACAGGATTGGGGAGACAAAGTGCGGTACCGGCTTGGTACGGCTACTCGGATTGGGGAGACAAGGTGCGGTACTGGCTAGGGACGGCTGCTAGGATTGGGGAGACAAGGTGCGGTACTGGCTTGGTGCGGCTGACAGGATTGGGGAGACAAGGTGCGGTACTGGCTTGGTGCGGCTGCTAGGATTGGGGAGACAAGGTGCGGTACTGGCTTGATGCGGTACTGGCTAGGGACGGCTGCTAGGATTGGGGAGACAAGGTGCGGTACTGGCTTGGGACGGCTGCTAGGATTGGCGAGACAAGATGCGGTACTGGTTTGGGACGGCTGCTAGGATTGGGGAGCAACTGAACTTGTCATTCGGATAGATGCCAAGTTTGGCCTATTTCCGCAGACTATCAGATAGAGGACACATAGAGGACACATAGAGGACACGACTCTTTGTTGTCTTGGTGGCCGTCGTGGGTTCTCAGAGTTGACAGATATCGGCGTGGTTCTGATAGATAACAGATATCCAAGTGGTTCTGGTAGATAGCAGATATCCAAGTGGTTCTGATAGATAACAGATATCCAAGTGGTTCTGGTAGATAGCAAATATCCAAGTGGTTCTGGTAGATAGCAGATATCGGCGTGGTTCTGATACATAACAGATATCGGCTTGGTTCTGATAGATAACATATATCGGCGTGGTTCTGAAAGATAACAGATATCGGCTTGGTTCTGATAGATAACAGATATCGACTTGGTTATGATAGATAACAGATATCGGCTTGGTTATGATAGATAACAGATATCGGCGTGCGTTTTCATATATAACAGATATCAGTTTTGGGAGTTTGGGAAGGACTGAACCATAGGAGCCATAATGATCAATGCATTGATCGTGGGTCCTGAAAGCATAGAAGAAGAAGAAGAAAACATACATTTATAATCAGTCGGGTTCTGAAATCATCTGAAAGGCCTCAACAGAATTTGGTGGAAACATGGTGGGTTTTGTATTAGTTGTTGGCCAGAATACAGAGATGGGTGATTGACATCAATAGACGTTGGAGGAAACATGGTGGGTTTTGAATTAGTTGTTGGCAAGAATACAGAGATGGGTGATTGACATCAATAAACGTTGGAGGAAACATGGTGGGTTTTGAATTAGTTGTTGGCCAGAAGGCAAAGATGGGTGATTGGTCTAAGTTACATCTACAAGACATTAATTTAAATGATAAGTGTTGTACTTATTATTCAAGTACAATCAAGTGTTATTGTTGTACTTATCATTCAAGTACAATCAAGTGTTATTGTTGTACTTAACATTGCAGCCGTGTATCTTATCAATTGAAAACGCAGAGGAATCAGAGGCTGAAGACTCTCTCCGAGACCTGGTGGACATGGTGTTCAAGATGACGGACATGGACCTTAATGGGATGATTGACAAAACTGAGTTTGCGTAAGTTCTGACCAGCTAAAGAAAGGTCAAGGACCCTTGCTTTCGGGAGTTCTCGAATTGTGAGGGGGTTTAATGTCTTTCATTTTTCAAAGATTACTATTATATCATTATTAGAATTATAAGTATTATAATTATAAACATTATTATTATTATTATTAGTTTTCATGGTTGGTGTGGCTGTCATGGCATATTCCATTTGTCTCAGGGTCACCACACCGAGATGCCAACCTTAAGTTAGCAAATTGTCTTAAATGACAGTGGGGGCTTTGACGTAAAGACTTGGTACGTTCAAACTCTGGACGTTTCATCTAACATTGGCTGATGTTTTTTTTCCCTCCTTCGCAGGAGACTTGTGCACACCAACATACTCTTCCTGCAAATGTTGGGACCTTGCATTCCAAAGGAACACGCCGTGCAGAGGTAACACGTTGTGTTTTAGAGGTCATATTGTGTGTTGGATGACAAGAGGGGACTAGTTCGTGACAGATTGTGTTCGATGCCAAGAGCCACACGTTGGTGACAGATTGTGTCAGATGACAAGAGCCACTAGTTGGTGACAGATTGTGTCAGATGACAAGAGCCACTAGTTGGAGTAACTGCCTCTGATTTAGAATTGGAAAACTGTTGTTTAAAACATTATGGGGCGATATGCAACAGCTAGTCTTACAGACAGTCTTACAGACAGTTTAACAGGCAGTCTTACAGACAGTTTAACAGGCAGTCTTACAGACAGTTTAACAGGCAGTCTTACAGACAGTCTTACAGACAGTTTAACAGGCAGTCTTACAGACAGTTTAACAGGCAGTCTTACAGACAGTCTTACAGACAGTTTAACAGGCAGTCTTACAGACAGTCTTACAGACAGTTTAACAGGCAGTCTTACAGACAGTCTTACAGACAGTTTAACAGGCAGTCTTACAGACAGTCTTACAGACAGTTTAACAGGCAGTCTTACAGGCAGTCTTACAGAGTCTTACAGACAGTCTTACAGACAGTCTTACAGAAAGTCTTACAGCAAGTCTTACAGCAAGTCTTACAGACATTCTTACAGACAGTCTTACAGACAGTCTTACAGACAGTCTTACAGACAGTCTTACAGACAGTCTTACAGACAGTCTTACATATTGTATTCTTACAGACAGTCTTACAGGCAGTCTTACAGGCAGTCTTATAGAGTGTAGTCTTACAGACAGTCTTACAGGCAGTCTTACATATTGTAGTCTTACAGGCAGTCTTACAGATTGTAGTCTTACAGACAGTCTTACAGGCAGTCTTACGGGCAGTCTTACAGGCAGTCTTATAGAGTGTAGTCTTACAGACAGTCTTACAAACAGTCTTACAGACAGTCTTACAGACAGTCTTACAGACAGTCTTACAGACAGTCTTACAGAAGTCTTACAGATTGTAGTTTTACAGACAGTCTTACAGATTGTAAACTTACAGACAGTCTTACCGATTGTAGTATTACAGATTGTAGTCTTTCAGACAGTCTACCAGATTGTAGTCTTACAGACAGTCTTACAGACAGTCTTACAGACAGTCTTACAGACAACCATATAGACAGTCTTACAGACAGTCTTACAGATTGTAGTCTTACAGATTGTAGTCTTACAGATTGTAGTCTTACAGATTGTAGTCTTACAGGTTGTAGTCTTACAGATTGTAGTCTTACAGATTGTAGTCTTAAAGACAGTCTTACAGACAGTCTTACAGACAACCATATAGACAGTCTTACAGACAGTCTTACAGACAGTCTTACAGACAGTCTTACAGACAGTCTTACAGACAGTCTTACAGATTGTAGTCTTACAGACAGTCTTATAGACAACTATATAGACAGTCTTACAGACAGTCTTATCAATTGTAGTCTTAAAGACAGTCTTACAGACAACCATATAGACAGTCTTACAGACAGTCTTACAGATTGTAGTCTTACAGTCTTACAGACAACCATATAGACAGTCTTACAGACAGTCTTACAGACAGTCTTACAGATTGTAGTCTTACAGAAAACCATATAGACAGTCTTACAGATTGTAGTCTTACAGACTGTAGTCTTACAGACTGTAGTCTTACAGACAGTCTTACAGACAGTCTTACATACATACAAACACCACGACCCACACATCAACAAACACCACGACCCATACACCACCAAACCTCGACCCACACACCACCAAACCTCGACCCACACACCAACAAACACCACGACCCACACACCACCAAACCTCGACCCACACAGTCTTAACAGCTGTACTATATCTTGTCCCCCCAGCTTCAGGTCGCGGCTGGCAGGTAAGACTGCCTTCCAGGTCAAACTCATGTTTGCTGACGAGCGTTACACCTCACTGAACGAGTTAAAACCCCGACCCAAAGAGATGAACTTGTTGTACCCTTTCCCCCTGGACCTGCCCAACTGACTGATGTACCTCTTCCCCTATAGACCAGCCCGACTGAGTGATGTACCCTTGGCCCCCTAGAGCAGCCCAAATGAGTGATGTACCCTTTCCAACTGGACCTGCACAACTGAGTAGTGTAGCCTTGGCCCCCTAGAGCAGCCCAAATGAGTGAGTAACCCTTTCCTACTCGGTCTGCCAAACTGAGTGATGTACCCTTTTCCTCTAGAGCAACCCAACTGAGTGTGGTACTCTTTCCGCCTTGACCAGTCCAAGTGAGTGAGGTGCCCTTTCCACCTTGACCTGCCCAACTGAGACACAAGACCACACTTAAAACCAGACCTACTGTTAAACGGAAGATATGACCCCCCCCCCCCCCATTTTTCTGGTTTGGCGAAACTGTTGAATGAAGCAGACGACCAGTTGTCTTTACAGCCTCAACCAATATACAAACTGTTTTATGATTAGACAATTTTACCAATCTTGATATTAAAGATTTGCTAATACATTAAAGTTTGTCCGTGTTCATGCATTGTTCAAGCTGTCAAGGTCATTGTTCAAGCTGTCAATGTCATTGTTCAAGCTGTCAAGGTCATTGTTCAAGCTGTCAAGGTCATTGTTCAAGCTGTCAAGGTCATTGTTCAAGCTGTCATGGTCATTGTTGAGGCTGTCAAGGTCATTGTTCAAGCTGTCATGGTCATTGTTCAAGCTGTCAAGGTCATTGTTCAAGCTGTCAATGTCATTGTTCAAGCTGTCAAGGTCATTGTTCAAGCTGTCAAGGTCATTGTTCAAGCTGTCAAGGTCATTGTTCAAGCTGTCATGGTCATTGTTCAAGCTGTCATGGTCATTGTTCAAGCTGTCATGGTCATTGTTCAAGCTGTCATGGTCATTATTCATGGTCTATGTACTGATGGCGCACCTAAAGTTGGAGCTTACCCCAGTGTGAGCTTACATGTATATGTACTGATGGCGCACCTAAAGTTGGAGCTTACCCCAGTGTGAGCTTACATGTATATGTACTGATGGCGCACCTAAAGTTGGAGCTTACCCCAGTGTGAGCTAACATGTATATGTACTGATAGCGCACCTAAAGTTGGAGCTTATCCCAGTGTGAGCTTACATGTCTATGTACTGAAAGCGCACCTAACGTTGGAGCTTACCCCAGTGTGAGCTTACATGTCTATGTACTGATGGCGCACCTAAAGTTGGAGCTTACCCCAGTGTGAGCTTACATGTCTATGTACTGAAGGCGCTCCTAACGTTGGAGCTTACCCCAGTGTGAGCTTTCATGTATATGTACTGAGGGTGCACCTAACATTGGAGTTGGCGCTATTTAGATCTACGAAACTGCATGTAGTGTTGCTATACGGCCAGGTACTTATATTTGTAACTGAGTTAAGTGTACAATTATTACAATACAATTAGGTATACAATACAATGAAGTATACAATACAATGAAGTGTACGATACAATGAAGTGTACACTACAGTGAAGTATCCAATACAATGAAGTGTACACTACAATGAAGTATACAATACAATGAAGTATACAATACAATGAAGTGTACAATACAATGAAGTATACAATACAATGAAGTGTACAATACAATGAAGTATACCGTACAATGAAGTGCACAGTACAATGAATTGTACAATACAATGAAGTGTACACTACAAAACATCCCACCTTGACCTACGTGTCTAAGCTGATGGCCTGAAAAGTATTGTGTGACGTCATAATTAAATTGACTCAAATCCACAATAGTTACCAATCCCTGGGGCACGCCTGATACCAGAGATGACGTCATCAACTCAGAGGACGGATCTTAAAGTATTACTTGGATATTAAGGTCTACTACTATTGTCATATCACCCCATAACAACACTAGCACATCCCACCATGTTCATCACAGATATCTAAATCTAAGATCAGTTCGATCAGGGAAAAGTCTGTCCCTCAAAGTAAGGATCGAAAGATATAAACATTATTTTGTTCCCCAATCTATCAGAATTTACCTCGTGTAACGCCCCTCCCCCCTCCCCCCCCCCACAACTTTTTTTTTTGTTGCGTTAACCCGGCTGTTACAAAATCCGAATAACCAGTCTTAAGTCAGTGCACCGAAATTTAAGCATTAATAAATAGTTTTAAAAAACTGTAATTAAGGTCGGGGAGAAAAGATTAGAGACAGTTGGCAGCTTCAAGTACCTCGGAGCAATAGTCTCGGAAGAAGGCTCCAAGCCCGAATTGATGGCCAGGATTGCGCAGACCACAACAGCACTAATGAGGCTCAAGAATATATGGAACGACCAAAATCAGGCTGATGCGCTCATTAATCCTCGCCATTTTCTTATATGCCTGAGAGTCCTGGACATTAACAGCAGAACTTGAAAGGAAAATAAAAGCGATGGAGATGAGATGTTTCAGTGGCATTCTTGGATTCCGCTTTAGAGACCATATCACCAATGAACAAGTGAAAGAAATGATTATTCAAGCAATTGGGGACTATGATGACCTCTTGGTGACAATAAAAAAGCGCAAACTGGAATGGTATGGCCACGTGACAAGAAAACAAGGGCTCGCCAAAGAATCATGCAGGACACAACAAGAGAAGGGAGAAGAAGAGGAAGCCAGCGAAAAAGATGGGAAGACAACATGAAAGAGTGGATGGGATCAAAACTAGGCGATGCTGTGCGTAGTGCAGAAGACCGAGAGGAATGGAGAAGGATAGTTTTCATGTCATCTGTGGCGCCCCAACGGTCCAAGGACTAAGGGACATGATGATGATGATGATAAACGCCAGCAACTTCTTTAAGAAAAGAAAGCACACCTTTGTGTCTTCCCTCTTGTTCACACAATGTTCGGGGTTCCCCGGTATTAGAACTTTTCGTGCACCATACGCACCCCCCTCGCATTGTCACACACCCCAGATACGATACGACTCTTGCCATCGCGTGAGCAAGCTTTGGTGCAATCAAAGCTGGTAAGTTAGTATCAATTATAGCTGGTATGTTAGTATCAATCACAGCTGGTATGTTAGTATCAATCACAGCTGGTATTTTAGTATCAATCATAGCTGGTATGTTAGTATCAATCACAGCTGTTAAGTTAGCCTCAATCATAGCTGGTAAGTTAGTATCAATCAAAGCTGTTTAGTATCAATCAAAGCTGTTTAGTATCAATCAAAGCTGTTTAGTATCAATCACAGCTGGTAAGCTGGCATCCCATAGCTAAACCAGCTGACCATTTCTTAGACCATGTCATATTGTTAAAGTGACACTTGGCTTAAGATGTCTATGGGGGTTTGTCTGCCACACGCGGTTTATTCATCACACCACACTTGACGCACTGTCCGGTTTTGTTCTTCTGAACTTCCGGATAATATATAATACTAGGGATTAACCGGGTGCAGCTTTTTTACACCGGGTCCGTTTATGTGTCCGGGTATTTCGGTGGGTCGAAGTGTTAGCAAAACAAAAAAAAACAAACACAATCGTTAACTTCTCATTTGCTATAATATACGCCGGTCTACATGCTGACCTTTAAACAATAGTCTTAAAGACAGTCCTACAGTCTAGCCACAGGCCTTTATAATCAATAGGTCTACAGACAGTCCTACAACCTACCAGCCGGTTTTTAAATAATAGTCCTACAAATATTTCTAAAGACAATCCTACATACAGTCGTACAGATAGCCTTACGCCACAGCCGTGGCACTTTATTGAATAGTGTAATAGTCGCCTGCCCCAATGGCAAAAGACATCAACCTATTTACCAGAGTTCAGAGGCCACCGTTGAAAAGTCGCAGAGTGATAGCATGTATTTCCCTTAGTGCTATTAATAGAAAACATGTGGGGTGTGGGTGGTGAAAAATGGAGCAGGAAGAACCAGAAACAAAATAAGATAAGAGATACAACGATCCAACAGAACTTAATACACACACTATATCCCCCCCCCCTCTTACAGTACCTCAACACACTGACTATAACAGAATACCTCCACTAACTGCCTCTCTCCCCTTGGTCACACGGCATTCAAACATCCCATTTGCTTACAGACCTTGCAGACTCCGACCAATCACAACACGCCCGCACACGATTATTCACCAACAACTCACGACCAACCACTCTACCGTACAGAAACAACTCACGACCAACCACTCTTCCCTCCACAAACAACTCACGACCAACCACTATTCCGTCCACAAAACAACTCAAGACCAACCACTCTACCGTCCAGAAACAACTCACGACCAACCACTCTTCCCTCCACAAACAACTCACGACCAACCACTATTCCGTCCACAAAACAACTCACGACCAACCACTCTTCCGTCCACAAACAACTCACGACCAACTAATCTTCCGTCCACAAACAACTCACGACCAACTAATCTTCCGTCCACAAACAACTCAAGACCAACCACTCTTCCGTCCACAAACAACTCACGACCAACTAATCTTCCGTCCACAAACAACTCAAGACCAACCACTCTTCCGTCCACAAATAACTCAAGACCAACCACTCTTCCGTCCACAAACAACTCACGACCAACCACTCTTCCGTCCCACAAACGACCACACTGACAACTCCAGTTCATAACCCACATTTCCAATGATTACCGCGCTGAACCGCTTGAGGGCTAAAGTTGTAGACCATATGCGGCGTTGATTTATTCAAATGCGTTGTAAATATTTGAGTGTAGGCCACAACATTAGTTCAAAGCTCAAGCAGGTAGTTGAACAGCTACGTCTAGTGTCTATCTTTGGAACTAAAACCTCAAAAGTTAACTATGTTTGGTATATGCTTTGATCTTTCTGAGACTTTCCGGATTTATAGCAGCCATTTTATTTCTTCGTTTTTTTTTTTTAAATGGCTAATTTGGAGAGATATGTCCTGACGTCATTTGCGTGTTTTGTCCCTGGATCCGATAGGGTCAAAATCATGTTTCCGATAGGGTCAAAACCCTTGTTCCGATAGGGTTAAAACCCTGGTTCCGATAGGGTCAAAACCCAGGTTAGGGATAAGTTTATGGTTCAGGTTAAGTTTAGGGATAGAATTAGGGTTCAGGTTAGGTTTAGGAATACATTTAGGACATAATTGTAATCTCCAAGTTTATGTACATTTGTTTCAATAAGAAATGAAAAAAAAAATTTAAATCATTAAATGATCAAAGCTATGATTAAGAATATGATTAAGACTAGGATTAAAAATATGATTCAGACTAAGATTAAAATATGATTAAGACGATTATAAAAAGTATGATCAATACTAAGATTAAACTATGGTTAAGATTATAATGAAGACCTCGAAAAAGATCATGATTACGACTATGATTAGGCATATGACAAATACCAGACACAATACCATCAAATACCAGACCCAATACCAACAAATACCACAGCGCTTGTTTTAAAGAAGTTCACGTTCATAGTTCTGTTGTCTCAAATCCCCATGTGCCAAGCAAACATCACAGTGAGGCTGCGACAGAATGTCCAGCTTTAGGAGACTTGTGGAACAGTCCGAAAGGTTGACCACTCGACTGCAAGACTTCACAGGTAACTAGACACCAGCGTCGCACGCTGCAACCCCCCCCCCCCCCGGGCGCCCCACAGTTTTAGAATGTCTATTCAGAGAATGTCAAGTTGCATGGTCGTAATCCAGTTTATTGATTAAAAAAAGGGAATTAATGGTTAAATTGTATTTTTCCACCATGGAATCAAATAGCTACATTGTGCAGGTGAGTAGAAGATGTTTAGCTCTCGGAGAAACCAAATAAATGATTTACTGCCCTGTACAATACAGTTAGGGACTTGTACAAAAACAACCCAACAGTAACTCATAAATTAGCAGATGCGGTATTCGGCGAGTGGTGTAATCAGATGTATATGTCCAGATTAAGATGACATTCTCCTGGCGAGTGGTGTAATCAGATGTAGATGTCCAGATTAAGATGACATTCTCCTGGCGAGTGGTGTAATCAGATGTAGATGTCCAGATTAAGATGACATTCTCCTGGCGAGTGGTGTAATCAGATGTAGATGTCCAGATTAAGATGACATTCTCCTGGCGAGTGGTGTAATCAGATGTATATGTCCAGATTATGATGGCATTTTGCTGGCGAGTGAAGTTGTAATCAGATTATAACACTGATCATTTTTGGTCACAATTTTTTTTAAGGAATGTCTATCTGCCCCCCCCCCCCCTTTTTTCCCAACCCCATGTTTTTTTTTTTTATATCCCGTACCTCGCCCCCCTCAACTGATGAATGTTGACACCCTCCCCAGGCCTCGACAAACCAACAGTTGAAAGTGTGATCCAATACTCCAAACAGATGGTGGTCGAGGGCAACGCCGGGATAGACCTGGTCATGTTCATGTCCCAGATGTCAAAGCAGTTTGATATCACGTCGCCTTTCTTGCTCCAGTCCATGTTTGAATGTGAGTGCTACCTGTATTGCTACAGTCTTTGTGAGTACTACCTGTCTTGCTATAGTCTATGTGAGTAATACATGCCTTGTTACAGTCTTTGTGAGTACTACCTGTCTTGCTCCAGTCTTTGTGAGTACTATCTGTCTTGCTCCAGTCTATGTGAGTACTACCTGTCTTGCTACAGTCTATGTGAGTAATACATGCCTTGTTACAGTCTATGTGATTACTACATGTCTTGTTACAGTCTATGTGCGTACTACCCGTCTTTACTACAATTTATGTGAGTAATACATGTCTTGTTACAGTCTATGTGAGTACTACGTGTCTTGTTACAGTCTATGTGAGTACTACATGCCTTGTTACAGTATATGTGAGTACTACATGTCTTGTTACAGTCTATGTGAGTACTACATGTCTTGTTACAGTCTATGTGAGTACTACATGTCTTGTTACAGTCTATGTGAGTACTACATGTCTTGTTACAGTCTATGTGAGTACTACATGCCTTGTTACAGTCTATGTGAGTACTACATGTCTTGTTACAGTCTATGTGAGTACTACATGTCTTGTTACAGTCTATGTGAGTAATACATGTCTTGTTACAGTCTATGTGAGTACTACATGCCTTGTTACAGTCTATGTGAGTACTACATGTCTTGTTACAGTCTATGTGAGTACTACATGTCTTGTTACAGTCTATGTGAGTACTACATGTCTTGTTACAGTCTATGTGAGTAATACATGCCTTGTTACAGTCTATGTGACGCTGACTGGTGATGCAAATTTTAGAGCGGGGGTGGGGGGGGGGGTTGTCTATAAACTCAAGGCCCTAAATGCTGATGTTAAAGTCTAGTCCTACGGCCCGTAAACAAATGGAATAAATGCTGATGTTAAAGTCTAGTCCTACGGCCCTTAAACAAATGGAATAAATGCTGATGTTAAAGTCTAGTCCTACGGCCCTTAAACAAATGGAATAAATGCTGATGTTAAAGTCTAGTCCTAAGGCCCGTAAACAAATGGAATAAATGCTGATGTTAAAGTCTAGTCCTACGGCCCTTAAACAAATGGAATAAATGCTGATGTTAAAGTCTAGTCCTACGGCCCGTAAACAAATGGAATAAATGCTGATGTTAAAGTCTATTCCTAAGGCCCGTAAACAAATGGAATAGATGCTGATGTTAAAGTCTAGTCCTACGGCCGTAAACAAATGGAATAAATGCTGATGTTAAAGTCTAGTCCTACGGCCCTTAAACAAATGGAATAAATGCTGATGTTAAAGTCTAGTCCTACGGCCCGTAAACAAATGGAATAAATGCTGATGTTAAAGTCTAGTCCTACGGCCCTTAAACAAATGGAATAAATGCTGATGTTAAAGTCTAGTCCTAAGGCCCGTAAACAAATGGAATAGATGCTGATGTTAAAGTCTAGTCCTAAGGCCCGTAAACAAATGGAATAAATGCTGATGTTAAAGTCTGGTCCTACGGCTTATGTGACCTGTGGGTCATCGAACCTATGTTATGTGACCTGCGGGTCATCGAACCTATCCTTATGTGACCTATGGATCATTGACATATCCTTATGTGACCTGTGGGTAATCGAATTTTTTCCTTATATATATGCGGGTCATCGAACCTATCCTTATGTGACCTATGGATCATTGACCTATCCTTATGTGACCTGTGGGTAATCGAATTTTTTCCTTATAGATATGTGGGTCATCGAACCTATCCTTATGTGACCTGTGGGTCATCGAATCTATCCTTAAGTGACCTCATCCCTATACTAGACCAGTATTTCTAAAATGAATATTTGTATTTGTTCCCTATACTAAACCTGTAGGTCTAAGATCTCTTGCCATGCTGTATATGTGATTTGGACTGAGAAGCCTCACGTTGTTTCTTGCCATGTTGTTTATGTTCTTAGCACTGAGAAGCCTCACGTTGTTTCTTGCCATGCTATTCATGTTCTTAGCACTGATAAGCCTCATGCTGTCTCTTGCCATGATGTTTATGTTCTTAGCGCTGAGAAGCCTCACGTGGTCTCTAGTCATGTTGATTATATTATTAGCACTGAGAGGCCTCGCGTTGTTTCTTGCCATGCTGTTTATGATCTTAGCACCGAGAAGCCTCACGTTGTTTCTTGACATCCTGTTTATGCTCTTAGCACTGAGAAGCCTCACGTTGTTTCTTGTCATGTTCTTAGCACTGAGAAGCCTCACGTTGTTTCTTGTCATGTTCTTAGCACTGAGAAGCCTCACGTTGTTTCTTGCCATGTTGTTTATGCTCTTAGCACTGAGAAGCCTCACGTTGTGTCTTGTCATGTTCTTAGCACTGAGAAGCCTCACGTTGTTTCTTGCCATGTTGTTTATGCTCTTAGCACTGAGAAGCCTCACGTTGTGTCTTGTCATGTTCTTAGCACTGAGAAGCCTCACGTTGTTTCTTGTCATGTTCTTAGTACTGAGAAGCCTCACGTTGTTTATTGACATGTTCTTAGCACTGAGAAACCTTAAGTTGTTTCTTTTCATGTTCTTAGCACTGAGAAGCCTCACGTTGTTTCTTACCATGATGTTTATGCTCTTAGCACTGAGACGCCTCACGTTGTTTCTTGTCATGTTCTTAGCACCGAGAAGCCTCAAGTTGTTTCTTGTCATGTTCTTAGCACTGAGAAGCCTCACGTTGTCTCTTGTCATGTTGTTTATGCTCTTAGCACTGAGAAACCTCACGTTGTCTCTTGTCATGTTGTTTATGTTCTTAGCACTGAGAGGCCTCGCGTTGTTTCTTGTCATGTTTTCTATGTTGTTAGCACTGAAGAAGCCTCGCGCGACCACAGTGACAGTTGAAGAGTTCAGCAAGTGCGTGTGTGTGTTCTTGTGCTCCAAGAGAGATGTCAAGGCCGAGTTCGCATTCAGAGTGTATGACATCGACCACAGTGGCATCATAGAGAAGCCAGAGCTGCACATACTGTTAAAGGTGAGGAGATTGGGGCTGGGGGACAGGCGGTTGGGGGTTCTGGGGGCCGTGGGACAGGCAGATAGGGGTGCTCCTGGATATGTTAGAGGAAGGAGGGGCGAAGGGGAGTCTTGAGAGATACAAATGTATGGGAGTGGATTGGAGAATGAGAGGATGAGGGGGTGGGAGGATTAGATTCTACAGCATGTATTGTGAATATGTCTTATTCTACAGCCATGTTGTATGACCATAATGCATTATACAGTCGTGTATTATAATTGTGATGTATTCTTCAGTACTGTATTATGACTATGATGTATTCTACAGTCCTGCATTATGACTGTGATGTATTTTACGGACCCATATATTATGACTATGATGTATTCTACAGTCGTGTATATTGAGTTTGTTGTATTCTCCAGTCGTGTATTGTGACACCGGAAACAGAGTTTGTTGACGCAGAGACCCATGACAACACCAGGGACTTGATGGATATCGTCATGAAATTAATGGAAATAGATCATAATGGCCTCCCCTTGGCTGATTTCAAGTAAGTAGAGCTTTGTCTGTCTGGTCAACACCAAAATGGGACGGTGCAGATGACGTGAGCATGGTCTAGCGCAGATGACGTCAACATGTGTTAGTGCGGATGACGTCAACATGGGCTCGAGCAGATGACGTCAACATGCGTTAGTGCGGGTGACGTCAACATGGGCTAGAGCAGATGACGTCAACATTGTTAGTGCGGGTGACGTCAACACGGGTTAGTGCAGATGACGTTAACACGGGTTAGTGCGGATGACGCCAACACGGGTTAGTGCGGATGACGTCAAATGGGTTAGTCCAAATGACGTAAACATGGAATAGTGAGAATGACGAAAACATGGGTTAGTGCAAATGACGAAAACATAAATTAGTGCTGATTAAGTAATCATGGGTAAGTGCGAATGACGTGAGTGAAAATTGGTGTCCAGAGGACATCTGGTGATATGTCTTATGACATATTCTTAACACCTGACTTAAAGATGGACTTTAAATGGACGGGGAAATTAAATATCTAAAATATAAAATTATATTCTAAGAACTATGTCACGGTAACAAAGCTCAGTGTGGTCTTTGAGAGTAAGTCGAAGTGCTCTTGAAGAAGTGGCAGAGTTCTGAGGAAGGTAGCAATGTTATTTGAGAGTAAGTCGAAGTGTTTTTGAGGAAGTGGCAGACTTCTGAGGAAGGTAGCAATGTTATTTGAGGACAAGTCGAAGTGTTCTTGAGGAAGGTAGCAATGTTATTTGCGGACAAGTCGAAGTGTTCTTGAGAAAGGTAGCAATGCTATTTGATGGAAGTTAGAAGTGTTTTGTGGAAGGTAACAATGTTCTGGGGAACCTAACAGTATTATAAGGAAACTGACAGTGTTCTGGTTATGTCACAGTGTTCTGGCTATGTCACAGTGTTCTGGCAATGGCACAGTGTTCTGGCTATGGCACATTGTTCTGGCTATGGCACAGTGTTCTGGCTATGTCACAGTGTTCTGGCTATGGCACAGTGTTCTGGCTATGTCACAGTGTTCTGGCTATGTCACAGTGTTCTGGCTATGGCACAGTGTTCTGGTTATGTTACAGTGTTCTGGCTATGGCACAGTGTTCTGGCTATGGCACAGTGTTCTGGCTATGGCATAGTGTTCTGGTTATATCAGTGTTCTGGCTATGTCACAGTGTTCTGGCTATGGCACAGTGTTCTGGCTATGTCACAGTGTTCTGGCTATGTCACAGTGTTCTGGCTATGGCACAGTGTTCTGGTTATGTTACAGTGTTCTAGCTATGGCATAGTGTTCTGGTTATATCAGTGTTCTGGCTATGGCACAGTGTTCTGGCTATGGCACAGTGTTCTATTTCAGTTACAGTGTTCTGACTATGTGACAATGCTGAGGCTATGTGATATTGTTTTTGCTAAGCAACATTATTCTGGGTAAGTGAAAATGTTTGGCTCAGTAACATTATTCTACCTAAGTGACAGTGTTCTGACTAAGTGACAGGGTTCTGGCTAGGTGACATTGTACTGGCAAAGTGCTAGACTGGTTAAAATCGCAATAATCGCCAAATACTCTCTATTTTGTAAGTCCGCACATAAATATATACAAAATTACAAAGGGAAATAATTTGATTAGCAAAGAAAGATTGCAACTAATCATTGTATGATTTCCTGTACAGGAAGATGGTTAAGCGAGACGACATGTATCTACTGATGCTTGGTCGCTGCCTACCATCGGAGAAAGCAGTTTCGAGGTAACGTACAAGTGTGTCTGTAACATACCAATGTCCCTCCAACACAATGTCTAACATACCAATGTCCCTCCAACACAATGTCTAACATACCAATGTCCGACCACCACGATGTCTAACATACCAATGTCCCTCCATCACGATGTCTAGCATACCAATGTCCGTCCATCACGATGTCTAACATACCAATGTCCGTCCATCACAATGTCTAACATACCAATGTCCGTCCATCACAATGTCTAACATACCAATGTCCCTCTACCACGATGTCTAACATACCAGAAACACAAGAAAGATGATTCTGATTAAAGAACTGATGCTGAAATATATAAAAAAAAATTCACTGCCAAACATGTTTGTGTGGATGGGGAATGGATATGTTAAGAATGTGATGTGAAGTTTTAGAAATTTAATGCAGTGTCTCTACAAGTTCAATCTTCAACTTAGCTGATCTGACCAAAAGTACATAGTCCAGGGATTACTAGTTATATTAATAATTTGTACCACTTGAAATAATAATGGTAATTGCCAAAAAGATCACATTAATAATATAAATTTGATGCATTTTACAAATGCATTGAACTATTTTAATATTTCTTGTCCTAAGGCATGGTTTTTAAACTTAAGGATGGCTTCTGAACACGGGAAGATTACACATTTTTAATTTTAATAAAGCTTGAGGTTGTTAATTGATGGGGCCACAAGTGTTAAAATCATATGGGTCACATGACACTGATTTTCCTACAATTTGTTTTTTAATGTGTTCCATTTGTTGATGTAACTGAGGCATTAAAGTCATAACTTGCTTTAAAAAAAAAAAAAAAATAAAAAAAAAAAAAAAAAAAAAATAAAAGGGATGCGTGACTAGCTGACCGTTGCATTTGCTTAGTACTTGATAGGGCCATTAAATAGTTAATAGAAATAGTATTCCAGGAACTTAGATTTGTGATAGAATTGTTTATATTACTGTGAGCTTTAGGTAGAGTTAGTGTTAGACCTATATTCAGTTCTTTTTATGTAGATTTTATGTTTCTTTGTTCACTTTCTATTCCATGTAATAAAGTACAGTTATATAGAGCACTGATTGTCTTTATTTTAGCAAATAGTGTTTCTAAAATCTACCTGTGTTAGCCCCTTTTCAAAACCCCTAGACCACGAGCCTGTTCAAATTCCTTGAACATAATAGGGGGCGTAACAGGGACACATAGAGTTTGTGGGATCTGTAGAGTTTGTGGGATTCATAGAGTTTGTGGCACACACGAACGAATTTATCACGCTTTTATTATTTAAAAGGTATAACATTGTCTTGTAACTCGTACGATTCGGAAATAGAACGTGGTTCTGGACAGGAACAGGTTCGGATTCCAATACCCAACTGTGTAACCCTAACAAAAACACTTTAACCCTAACCAAAACACTTTAACCCTATCTCTGTGTAACCCTTACCGAAACACTTTCACCCCAACTCTGTGTAACCCTAACTCTGTGAAGCCCTTACCAAAACACTTTAACCCTAACTCTGTGTAACCCTAACTCTGTGAAGCCCTAACCAAAACACTTTAACCCCAACTCTGTGTAACCCTAACTCTGTGTAACCCTAACCAAAACACTTTAACCCCAACTCTGTGTAACCCTAACAATGTGAAACCCTAACCAAAACACTTTAACCTTAACTCCGTGTAACCCTAACCAAAATACTTTAATCCCAACTCTGTGTAACCCTAACTCTGTGAAGCCCTAACCAAAACACTTTAACCCTAACTCTGTGTAACACAAACCCTAACATCGTAACCCTTACCGTGTAACACGGTAGATCATATCATGTATATTCCAAAAGAGCTTGATAGAACTATTATGTCATGACCTCCATCATATCGCCTATTTATCATATTATCCTATATATCCGTAGCAATTTATTATATTAAAATGGTCAGTCACTAAACGTCTGCTCACCTGTGCCATCACACTCCCCCCCCCCCCCATATTGTTTCCTGCATTTCAGATTCCGGTCCAAGATTGACGGGAAGAACCAGTTTGAGGTAAAAGCTCTGTTTGCTAACGAGAGGTTGGAATCGTTGAGCATGTCGGTTCACACGGCCAGCAAGAAGACGGACAGCCTCTACCCCATACAGCTAGACATTCCGTAACAGGGGCACCCCCCCCCCTCCCTTGAGAAAGACCCACCTCTGTCGATGTTCAACAAACTTGTTTGGGTTGGAGAGTCAGGGGGCGGTGTGCATAAACTGAACTAACGATGTTCACACAGATTGGCGTGTATCTACATTTGGGGGATCCGGATAATCCTCTTTTTTTTTTTTTGTGTCACTCCATCGACTTAGTGATCGGTACATAATTTAAACTGAACAATGGCAAATTTATGGTTGCCGGTGTCACATGTTCTGGTCGTTTAGCGAAACACCTATATATGTGTGTGTGTTTGTGTGTGTGTGTGCTTGCTTGTTGGCGTGACGTCACTGACTCTCCAACCCAAATAGCATTGCAGCAGAGAGTGGGTGGGAATGAATTGAGAACTCAACAACACACTGATTGAAAGACGAACTGACCAACATAAATGTTTGAAACACAAACTGACAAACGTATCGTTTGAAATACAACCTGACCAACACAATGTTGGAAACACGAACCGACCAATAGATTGTGAAACACACAAATAAAGACGGACGAATCGAGATGATCACAGTTGCATTTGTACTTTTTAGGTAGAGTAATGTCCTTGTCTTTTCTAACCTATGTCTGCTGTCAAACATTATCTTGGGCTACGTAACAATTTGTTACAGTGCCCACTAATGCAGGGGTTGTTACAGTGCCCACCAATGCAGGGGTTGTTACAGTGCCCACCAATGCAGGGGTTGTTACAGTGCCCACCAATGCAGGGGTTGTTACAGTGCCCACCAATGCAGGGGTTGTTACAGTGCCAACCAATGCAGGGGTTGTTACAGTGCCCACCAATGCAGGGGTTGTTACAGTGCCCACCAATGCAGGGGTTGTTACAGTGCCCACCAATGCAGGGGTTGTTACAGTGCCCACCAATGCAGGGGTTGTTACAGTGCCCACCAATGTAGGGGTTGTTACAGTGCCCACTAATGCAGGGGTTGTTACAGTGCCCACCAATGCAGGGGTTGTTACAGTGCCCACCAATGCAGGTGTTGTTACAGTGCCCACTAATGCAGGGGTTGTTACAGTGCCCACCATTGCAGGGGTTGTTACAGTGCCCACCAATGAAGGGGTTGTTACAGTGCCCACCAATGCATGGGTTGTTACAGTGCCCACCAATGCAGGGGTTGTTACAGTGCCCACCAATGCAGGAGTTGTTACAGTAACCTCCAATGCAGGGATTGTTATAGTAACCCCTAATGCAGGCATCGTTACAGTTATCCTCTATTGAAGGGTCGTTAAAGTACCCTCAATTGAAGGGATTGTTACAGTATCTTCTAATGCAGGGGTTTTTAACCTGTTTGCAGCACCGCAACTCTAATGATATTAAGACATAATCTCCGCATCACCCAAGGAGCATAGCGAGTCCCTGATTTTCTGGGTCTTCTCGTATACCATTACACTGAATCTGAAAACTCCCCAATAAAGCCCAGTCACAATCTGGCAATAAAGCCCGATCACAATCTGGCAATAAAGCCCGATCACAATCTGGCAATAAAGCCCGATCACAATCTGGCAATAAAGCCCAATCACAATCTGGCAATAAAGCCCAATCACAATCTGGCAATAAAGCCCAATCACAATCTGGCAATAAAGCCCAATCACAATCTGGCAATAAAGCCCCATCACAATCTGGCAATAAAGCCCAATCACAATCTGACAATATAGCCCAATCACAATCTGGCAATAAAGCCCCATCACAATCTGGCAATAAAGCCCAATCACAATCTGGCAATAAAGCCCAATCACAATCTGGCAATAAAGCACAATCACAATCTGGCAATAAAGTCCAATCACAATCTGGCAATAAAGCCCAATCACAATCTGGCAATAAAGCACAATCACAATCTGGCAACCATTTGTCCATTTTATTTGCCAGCACTGGTTCTAGTATTTCTTTTGTAGATTTAACATATTTCTTTTTCGTAAAAAAAAGTCCAGACTATCTTGAATTTGTTGAAATGACGTACTGTAAACTCTGATCGACCATTAGCGGTCACATAAGGCTGACGGGACAACGATCTCGCGCAATTTTGTTACGGCGGTCATGTGATTTGGTCAAATATATAGTAGCCGGACGAATATCACGAGAACGTATTCACTTATTCGTCAGGTCGCCGGACAAGTAGACACTTCGTGAAAGCAAATGCAACAATTCCTGTCGAAACCGATTTTTTTTTAAAAAAATATTGTTTTTGTCGTTTTCGGATTTGAAAAAGTATAATGTTCGGAAAATCGGAATTTGAAGTGGTTTGTCTCAAGGTCGGAATGAGGGGTACAAAATCCGTATAATTCTGACAAAACTGGAAGGGTTGGCAGGTCTGTTTGTAGTGAATGTGTACTTGTGTACACATGTTATCAAAGCTGTGGTTATAAAGTGTAACACAAATCAACAGTGGTGTAACGAGCATATCCGATTGCAGCCGATTTCATTATAGCAACCATTCATGTATGCATCGGGATAAGGGGTCTACCCCCCCTCCCCTTCCCTTCAACTACCGGACATAATCAAATTAGTAAATCAAATAAAAGAGGACCAAACTTCTCCATCAATAAATAAATATTTATGAGAGGCGAAAGGAAGGACCTCAATATACATGTGATTCTTCAAGGACACGAATTATAGGATACTCACCTATCTTATAAGAAGACATTACAGCTACAGACTTAAGGGGACATTACAGCTACAGTCTTAAGGGGACATTACAGCTACAGTCTTAAGAAGACATTACAGCTACAGTCTTAAGGGGACATTACAGCTACAGTCTTAAGAAGACATTACAGCTACAGACGTAAGGGGACATTACAGCTACAGTCTTAAGGGGACATTACAGCTACAGTCTTAAGAAGACATTACAGCTACAGTCTTAAGGGGACATTACAGCTACAGTCTTAAGGGGACATTACAGCTACAGTCTTAAGGGGACATTACAGCTACAGTCTTAAGAAGACATTACAGCTACAGTCTTAAGGGGACATTACAGCTACAGTCTTAAGAAGACATTACAGCTACAGTCTTAAGGGGACATTACAGCTACAGTCTTAAGAAGACATTACAGCTACAGACGTAAGGGGACATTACAGCTACAGTCTTAAGGGGACATTACAGCTACAGTCTTAAGAAGACATTACAGCTACAGTCTTAAGGGGACATTACAGCTACAGTTTTAAGAAGACGTTACAGCTACATACTTAAGGGGACATTACAGCTACAGTCTTAAAAGGACATTACAGCTACAGTCTTAAGGGGACATTACAGCTACAGTCTTAAGAAGACATTACAGCTACAGTCTTAAGGGGACATTACAGCTACAGTCTTAAGAAGACATTACAGCTAGAGTCTTAAGAAGACATTACAGCTACAGTCTTAAGGGGACATTACAGCTACAGTCTTAAGAAGACATTACAGCTACAGTCTTAATGGGACATTACAGCTACAGTCGTAAGGGGACATTACAGCTACAGTCTTAAGAAGACATTACAGCTACAGTCTTAAGAAGACATTACAGCTACAGTCTTAAGCGGACATTACAGCTACAGTCTTAAGGGGACATTACAGCTACAGTCTTAAGGGGACATTACAGCTACATCCTTAAGGGGACATTACAGCTACAGTCTTAAGAAGACATTACAGCTACAGTCTTAAGGGGACATTACAGCTACAGTCTTAAGAAGACATTACAGCTACAGTCTTAAGGGGACATTACAGCTACAGTCATAAGGGGACATTACAGCTACAGTCTTAAGAAGACATTACAGCTACAGTCTTAAGAAGACATTACAGCTACAGTCTTAAGCGGACATTACAGCTACAGTCTTAAGAAGACATTACAGCTACAGTCTTAAGAAGACATTACAGCTACAGTCATAAGAAGACATTACAGTTACAGTCTTAAGAAGACATTACAGCTACAGTCTTAAGAAGACATTACATCTACAGTCATAAGAAGACATTACAGTTACAGTCTTAAGAAGACATTACAGTTACAGTCATAAGAAGACATTACAGCTACAGTCTTAAGAAGACATTACAGCTACAGTCATAAGAAGACATTACAGTTACAGTCTTAAGAAGACATTACAGTTACAGTCTTAAGAAGACATTACAGCTACAGTATTAAACAATAAGTTGGTCTTAAATATTTTTTTTTTAAAAATGTATCTTTCCATCGCCTTCTAAACAAGAATGTGAGAACCACTGACCTTGTGCAGGAAGTAGGCATACGTGATGGCACAGACGGTGGAGTCAAGGTCACACGATTCATTTCCAATGACGATGTGGATCTTCAGGCGGGACTGAAGGTCACTCTGTGGATGGAATAGGTGGTTAGTGGTGATTATAGGTGGTTAGTGGTGGTTATAGGTGGTTAGGGGTGGTTATTATTAAGGCTAAAAAATGACGTCAGAACATTGTTTGGAGAGTGAACAGATCAAAGGTAAACATTCGTATAGCCAGCCTATAAGAACCTTCATTGAATTTCTTTCAGTACTTGACATTAGATCAAATGTAAACATTCGTATAGCCAGCGTATAAGAACCTTCATTGAATTTCTTTCAGTACTTGACATTAGATCAAATGTAAACATTCGTATAGCCTTCCTATAAGAACCTTCATTGAATTTCTTTCAGTACTTGACATTAGATCAAATGTAAACATTCGTATAGCCAGCCTATAAGAACCTTCATTGAATTTCTTTCAGTACTTGACATTAGATCAAATGTAAACATTCGTATAGCCAGCCTATACGCACCTTCATTGAATTTCTTTCAGTACTTGACATTAGATCAAATGTAAACATTCGTATAGCCAGCCTATAAGGACCTTCATTGAATTTCTTTCAGTACTTGACATTAGATCAAATGTGCCTCATGTCAACCATCCCCAGAATAAACAAGCATCATGGGACGGCATGCCCGGTGTGCTAGAGTGCCCGGTGTGCTGGAGTGCCCGGTGTGCTAGAGTGCCCGGTGTGCTAGAGTGCCCGGTGTGCTAGAGTGCCCGGTGTGCTAGAGTGCCCGGTGTGCTAGAGTGCCCGGTGTGCTAGAGTGCCCGGTGTGCTAGGGTGCCCGGTGTGCTGGAGTGCCCGGTGTGCTGGAGTGCCCAGTGTGCTGGAATGCCCGGTGTGCTGGAGTGCCCGGTGTGCTAGAGTGCCCGGATGCCTTATCGCCCGGACCCACCGGGTATTTTCTCAAAAACGCCCGGACCCGGTGTAAAAAGATGGCACCCGGTTAAGCGTGAGCCCTAGTTTCAAATAATTCCTTTACTATCACTAGTTTCAGGAGAATCAGAAGGGTTACACATTTTAAAGGAATTACATTTTAACATAAGTCAAGTTCAGACACTTGTTTACCAAGTCATGTTTGTATTGACTGTACACTGTCATGTTTGTATTGACTGTGCCCTGTCATGTTTGTATTGACTGTACCCTGCCATGTTTGTATTGACTGTACCCAGTCATGTTTGTATTGACTGTACCCTGTCATGTTTGTATTGACTGTACCCTGTCATGTTTGTATTGACTGTACCCTGTCATGTTTGTATTGACTGTACCCTGTCATGTTTGTATTGACTGTACCCTTTTCATGTTGGTCGGAATGTTTCATTGTGTCAATTTTATCCGCCTACGGAACTCCATCTACGGGTTTGGATTCCTTCCCTTACATGAGTTACCATCCAAGGTTGAGTCCCATCCATCCGGGGTGGACGTTTTTGCTGGTGATGTAAAATGTATTAAAAAAGACACATTTAAAATGCACTATCTGACAGAAAGAAGGCTTCTGATTGAGAATCATTTGATATGTTTGTCCAGAGAGAGTGAGAATCATTTGATAAGTTTGTCCAGAGAGAGTAAGAATAATTTGATACGTTTATCCAGAGAGCGCGAGAATCATTTGATACGTTTGTCCAGAGAGAGTAAGAATCATTTGATACGTTTGTCCAGAGAGAGTAAGAATCATTTGATAAGTTTGTCCAAAGAGAGTAAGAATCATTTGATACGTTTGTCCAGAGAGAGTAAGAATCATTTGATACGTTTGTCCAGAGAGAGTAAGAATCATTTGATAAGTTTGTCCAGAGAGAGTAAGAATCATTGAGTGCATTCACCAGATTTGTCTTTATTGAATGGCCGCTTTCTTTATCTCATAGACGTCTCCTGAGTCATGTTCTTTTGAGTCTATTATCTCCCCTAGGCCTACAATTTCTAGACTGTTTATCCCATTAGGACTAAGAATTCTTAGACTTTTTATTACGCCTAAACCTAACAGTTTTTACAGGATTATTACAGGATTTTATTCTGTAGAAAACAATTATGTGATCCAAAAATATCTCTGTGTCGCGGAGCTGTGTTGTGGTGATGCGTCATGGTGCTGTGTCGTGGTGCTGTGTCGTGGTGCTGTGTTGTGGTGCTGTGTCGTGGTGCTGTGTCGTGGTGCTGTGTCGTGGTGCTGTGTCGCGGAGCTGTGTCGTGGTGCTGTGTCGTGGTGCTGTGACGTGGAGCTGTGTTGTGGTGATGCGTCGTGGTGCTGTGTCGTGGTGCTGTGTCGTGGTGCTGTGTCGTGGTGCTGTGTCGTGGTGCTGTGTTGTGGTGATGCGTCGTGGTGCTGCGACGTGGTGCTGTGTCGTGGTGATGTGTCGTGGTGATGTGTCGTGGTGCTGTGTCGTGGTGCTGTGTCGTGATGCTGTGTCACGGAGCTGTGTCGTGGTGCTGCGTCGTGGTGCTGCGTCGTGGTGCTGTGTCGTCATGGTGTGTCGCGGTGCTTTGACGTGGTGCTTTGACATAGTGCTTTGACGTGGTGCTGTGTCGTGGTGCTGTGACGTGGTGCTGTGTCGTAAACTGAACTAAGAAAATACGCAACCCTTACAAAATACACCCTACACCAGCGATTCTCAAACCACGGAAAAGTAAGCTGGTAGCCATTCGTGGCAGTCATCAGTTCACAACAGGTGAACTATTATGAACAGGCCTGCACAACTCAAAATGTAAGGTGGGCCGTAATACTTTATGAAAAACTTGTGCGGGCCCAAATAAAATAGGACAGCATTCATGCGGGCCAAAGAAAATAGGACAGGGGGAAAGCTGTTAAGAAATAATAAAAATAAAGAGTTTTTCGTTACGTTGCGGGCCTCAAAGTGGGTGCTGGCGCGCCGCATGCGGCCCGCATTTTGTGCGGGCCTGATTTAGAACATCGCAAAGGTACGCCAGTCAATAAAGTGCACATCGGTTTTTGAAGTAAAGCTCTGATATAATAATAGCATTACTCTTTCACGTAGCGACTTACTTAATTGTTGGTAATGTTGGGCATAGAGTAGAATGTAGGACGGGCACACATCTCAAACATAGATTTACAAGAGAAAATAATTGGTAATCGTACAAATTACTAAAACAACTATAACGACATTACTACCCGTGCTCGGCTATTTAAACACGGTGACAGGAAATAGGACGGAAAATAGGATCGATATTGCGAGTATCGATCTTAACCGAAGGCTGGATTCAGCGACTCCCGAACTGTTGGATGTGGATGACACTTTATCACAGTATCTTAAGATGCAATGCTGAATTTGCCATTACAATTGTGCTGTCAATGCACAATTTGTCAATACAATTGTGCTGTCAATGCTGAATTTGTCAATACAATTGTGCTGTCCATGCTGAATTTGCCCTTACAATTGTGCTGTCCATGCTGAATTTGCCCTTACAATTGTGCTGTCCATGCTGAATTTGCCCTTACAATTGTGCTGTCAATGCTGAATTTGAACAGATAAATCAATATACCAGATATTATACTTATTGCCACATAACCTTGTGTTTACACCCGCCAGCTGTCATTTCCTTACTATTTACAATGGTGTTACACCGGCCACCTGTCATTTCCCTACTGTTTACAATGGTGTTACACCGGCCAGCTGTCATTTCCCTACTGTTTACAATGGTGATATCTCCGCCAGCTGTCATTTCCCTACTGTTTACAATGGTGATACACCGGCCAGCTGTCATTTCCCTACTATTTACAATGGTGATACACCGGCCAGCTGTCATTTCCCTTCTGTTTACAATGGTGATACACCGGCCAGCTGTCATTTCCCTACTATTTACAATGGTGATACACTGGCCAGCTGTCATTTCCCTACTATTTACAATGGTGATACACCGGCCAGCTGTCATTTCCCTACTGTTTACAATGGTGATACACCCGCCAGCTGTCATTTCCCTACTATTTACAATGGTGATACACCGGCCATCTGTCATTTCCCTACTGTTTACAATGGTGATACACCGGCCAGCTGTCATTTCCCTACTATTTACAATGGTGATACACCGGCCAGCTGTCATTTCCCTACTATTTACAATGGTGATACACCGGCCAGCTGTCATTTCCCTACTGTTTACAATGGTGATACACCCGCCAGCTGTCATTTTCCCCTACTATTTACAATGGTGATACCCCCCCCCCCCCCGCCAGCTGTCATTTCCATACTATTTACAATTTAAACTAAATATCGAGTTTTCCAACCGTTTAACCCTACACTGTCTGATATCTTTATACCGTAACATATTTTCATTTCTTCTTACTGTAACATACTTTCAACTCTTCTTACAATAAAAGATCTTAAAGTCTTGAAACGTTACATTTTTTTTATAGTTCGTGTAACGATAACCTGTTTCAACTCTTTGCACCGTAACATAATTTAGCTCTAGTCCCATTAACACATCTTCATCTCTTGCAACCATAACATGCATTGGTAACAGTAGCATACCTTTAGCTCTTCTCACTGCAACATATTTTCAGCTCTTATTACCGTAACACGTTTTTACCATTTTTACTACTATATTGTTACCGTAATAATTTCTACAATTTTCATCGTAACACTTTTTACTACTATATTGGTACCGTAATAATTTCTACAATTTTCATCGTAACACTTTTTACTACTATATTGTTACCGTAATAATTTCTACAATTTTCATCGTAACACTTGTTATTACTGTATTGTTACCGTAATATTTTAACGCCTTTTACTGTAACGTGTTTTCAAATCTTGCTCTCGTTACAGCTCTCGATGAATTTTTAAACTCATAACCTTAACACGTGTTTAGCTCGTCGTGTATTCTTAGTGAGCTAAGTTTTCATGGGTTCTCAAACATTGGCTGGGAAATGGGGGTGCGAAAAATTGGGTGGGTTTGTTCCATCTCGTGCTGCATTTTCTGCCTACTACAGATTATATTTCATGGAAGGGGCGGCCCGGGCGGCACAAAGTCTAGTTACGCCACTGCTTTCAACCATTAGGCTACACACCATCGATCATTGATCCCTGGGTCACAGACTCATTGGCAGGACTGACCACTTTGGGGGGTGAGAACAACACATGGACATGACTGCCCGCTTTGGCATGAGAAAAACACACGGACATGACTGACCTCTTTGGCATGAGAACAACACATGGACAGGACTGGCCACTTTGGCATGAGAACAACACATGGACATGACTGGCCACTTTGGCATGAGAAAAACACACGGACATGACTGACCACTATGGCATGAGAAAAACACACGGACATGACTGACCTCTTTGGCATGAGAACAACACATGGACAGGACTGGCCACTTTGGCATGAGAATAACACATGGACATGACTGACCGCTATGGCATGAGAAAACGAACGGACAAGACTTACCACTTTGGGATGAGAACAGCACGCGGACAGGACTGACCACTTTGGGATGAGAAAAACACGGACAGAACTGACCACGTTGTGATGAAAAAAATACGCGGACAGGACTGACCACTTTGGGATGAGAAAAACACACGGCGGGCCAATTACATGGCCCTTTCATGTTCGTACATCCATCACAACACGCCCCCAAATGCGCGCGATCACACTAAGTGTCACACTAACCAATCATAATTGTCAAGTTTAAATGTATGCCCCTACCCAGCGTCATTAACAAATCTGGGTCGCAGGGCCCATAACCCAACAAATTCTGGTTCACGTGACCACGACCAAGAAACATAACCTCTTGGCCAAAGAGCCCATAGCAAAGCCACATCTTTGCCTTATGTATGCAGTAAGTCCATCGGATTGCCTCATATCTTTTTCTAACATAACTCCCAATCGATCAGCTCACTAATTTTGTTCCAGCAACAATGTAGATATGAAATAATTATTGATTTGATGGCGAGGGTGCTGGGGTGGGACGGTTGTACTGGTGGTGGGGTGGGGGAGGTCACGAGAGGGAAGGCCGTGATGGCAACGCTATTGATTGCCACCTGATAGCCAACTGACTGCCTACTGATTAATATATGTCCGACAGCTACCTGACTGCCAACTGATTTCTATATGATTGCCACCTGACTGCCAACTGATTTCTATATGGTGCCACCTGACTGCTAGACTATAAAAAGTTAAGGTTTCCCTGGTGCACAATGATATAAAACCATCTCGAGGTCCAATACACATTGTAATAAAAAGCATCATGAGGTCCCTGGACGCAATGTCATGGCAACATCACGAGGTCCCTGGACACAATGTCATGGCAACATCACGAGGTCCCTGGACGCAATGTCATAGCAACATCACGAGGTCCCTGGACGCAATGTCATAGCAACATCACGAGGCTCTGGACACAATGTCATGGCAACATCACGAGGCTCTGGACACAATGTCATGGCAACATCACGAGGCTCTGGACGCAATGTCATGGCAACATCACGAGGCTCTGGACGCAATGTCATAGCAACATCACGAGGCTCTGGACACATTGCTATAATAACATCAAGACAGCGCATAACGAGCTGCAATAGCAACATCATCAGGTCCCTAGACCTTACTATATACTTGAACACGTTCTTAAATTCGGGACATCGAACGGAGTGGTCATGATGTGTGAACGTATTTTATATTCCAGATAGACCGCAGACATGCCGCCCCCCCCCCACTCCGGTGTTAGAGCCCCCCACCACCCTCCCTTTTTGTTAACCGTTTTTCTCCATAGACTGAATCTGCCATGAATGTAGTTGACATTTTCTGATTGGGTGTAGAGAAACATCTGAACGGTTCCCTTATATTGACTTTTTATGCCCCAAATGTAGTTGGCATTTTCTGGTCGAGTTTGGAGACGCCTCTCAACGGTTCCCCAATATTGACTTAATGATGCCCTGCATGTCGTTGATATTTGCTTATCGGGACTTAGAGCCGCCCCTGATTAGTGCCACGTATTGACTTAGCGATGCCCTGTATTGACTTAACGATGCCCTTATTGACTTAACGATGCCCTGTATTGACTTAACGATGCCCTTATTGACTTAACGATGCCCTGTATTAACTTAACGATGCCCTGTATTGACTTAACGATGCCCTGTATTGACTTAACGATGCCCTGTATTGACTTAACGATGCCCTGTATTGACTTAACGATGCCCTGTATTGACTTAACGATGCCCTGCATGTAGATGACAAGAATCAGCCTGACAACTCTTGTGCTGAATAATTGAGGTAATTAACACATCTCTAGATAACCAAATGGTGGCGCGGGGGTTCTCAAACTCAAAATGGCATTTTGTGTAAGGGGTTGTGGATTAAGAGTAGGACGCGTTGACATATTGATATTGAGCAGCAGTCCATGTTTCCACTGTGTTAGTTAAGTCACATCGCTTCCTAACACCTAAACTTAATACCTAATACACCCCCCCCCCACATACACACCCCCACCCACGAAATAGCGCGGGTGGTCAAATAAAGAGTGAATGAAATTCCTGTGTTTCAAGTTAAAAGCTTCCCCTACATGAATCTGAGAGCATATCCTTTCCCTACCCACCAGGACACACATATCCTTTCCCTACCCACCATGACACACATATCCTTTCCCTACCCACCAGGACACGCATATCCTTTCCCTACCCACCCACCCACACACATATCCTTTCCCTACCCACCAGGAACCACATATCCTTTCCCTACACACCAGGAACCACATATCCTTTCCCTACCAACCAGGACACACATATCCTTTCCCTACCCACCAGGACATACATATCTTTCCCTACACACCAGGAACCACATATCCTTTCCCTACCCACCCGCACACGCATATTCTTTCCCTACCCACCAACACACCCATATCCTTCCCTTACCCACCCGTACACACATATCTTTCCCCTACCCACCAGCACACACATATCTTTCCTTATCCACCAGCATACACATATCTTTCACTATCCACAAACACACACATATCCTTTCCCTACCCACCAGCACACACTTACCTTTCCTTATTCACCAGCACACACATATATTTCACTATTCACCAACACACACATATCTTTCACTATCCACCAGCACACACATATCATTTCCCAACCCATCAGCACACACATATCCTTTCCCAACCCACAAATCCTTCGCTCGTTCCACCACATAACACCACTTCTGGTTAAGGAGCTGGCTGGGTACTTGCCACAAGGCCCTAAACTTGGGAGGGTAAAACCGGGTTTTTCGACAAAGAGATTTCCGGTTATATAACCGGTTGAAAGCCGGATTTTAGTTTTTACAAAGCAATTTAACCGTCTCCTCAACAAGGTGATATCACAGTTTGGTTCCAACACATGACCTGCCACACCAAACCACGGGGACAGCGTGTGGTAGTTGCCACACCAAACCACGGGGACAGCGTGTGGTAGTTGCTACACCAAACCACGGGGACAGCGTGTGGTAGTTGCCACACCAAACCACGGGGACACCGTGTGGTAGTTGCCACACCAAACCACATGGACACCGTGTGGTAGTTGCCACACCAAACCACGGGGACAGTGTGTGGTAGTTGCTACACCAAAGCTCAGCGTGTGGTAGTTGCCACACCAAATCACAGAGACGGCGTGTGGTAGTTGCCACACCAAACCACAAGGACAACGTTTGGTAGTTGCCCCACCCAGCCACACGGACAGCCTTTGTTCGTTTTTTGTTACCATGACATCATAATTGTTAATATGACCAGCTGTAATCTTGATTTCCATAAAATTCTATGTTATTTACTGAGCCGACTTTTAACTTGAACCACACGTGTAGTATATAAAATACATTATTAATATTATCATCAGTGGCGTAGCTAGCCTAACTGACGACGGGGGCAGCCACGTTTGTTTTGTTTTTTTGCCGCACCACCACGAAATGAAAGTCACAATTTCGCCCCTCCGTATAAAGGAGAAAGTGATGCCATGGGCGGGCCAGGAATTTTGCCACTTCTCCACGAAAAATATGTATGAAAATGCCACCCCTCCATATAAAGAACAAAAGTGCCCCCTCCTTACAAACGCCAGTGTTCTGATATGCAAACATCTGCACTTACTCCAACTTGTTACCAGTCTGCAGATTACACATGTTAAAACAATGAGATCACGTAAGTCATATACAGTACTATACAGGGTGGTCATCTATGTTTGGAAGTGACCTTCCTGGAGTTAGGCTAAGCCCCTTTGGGGCAGCGATTTTCAACCTGTGCGTTGCGATCCCTTTGGGGGTCTAATGACCCTTCACATGGGTCGCACAAGGCCATCGGAAAACACATATACTCTACAGTTATGAATTATCAACGAACATAATTTTGTAGTTGGGGGTCGCCACAACATGAGGAACTGTATTAAAGGACCGCGACATTAGGAAGGTTGAGAACCACTGCTTTAGAGCGAGCGGTATGGTTAGTCACGTGATGATAGGAACTATTGTATACATTTACTCTTGGTATATTAAAACTGCGTTTTTTGTTGTTGTTTCTTTTTTCTATCATAAAAAAAAATAAATATCGGTATCCTGATACCTATAATCAACTTCCGGTTTTCAGTTACCGAAAACTGGGAAAAAAAAACTTTTCGTTTAACATCAATAACCTAAAGACAGCAGTCACAAAAAGATGAACGGCAAAACAAAGGTGATACAGTAACATACACTCACCTGTCCAAGACACAGGTAAAACAGTTACACAAACGCACCTGTCCAAGACACAGGTCAAACATGTACACAAACGCACCTGTTCAAGACACAGTTAAATCATGTACACAAACTCACCTGTCCAAGACACAGGTAAAACAGTTACACAAACTCACCTGTTCAAGACACAGTTAAATCATGTACACAAACTCACCTGTCCAAGACACAGGTAAAACAGTTACACAAACTCACCTGTTCAAGACACAGTTAAATCATGTACACAAACTCACCTGTCCAAGACACAGGTAAAACATGTACACAAACTCACCTGTTCAAGACACAGTTAAATCATGTACACAAACTCACCTGTCCAAGACACAGGTAAAACAGTTACACAAACTCACCTGTTCAAGACACAGTTAAATCATGTACACAAACTCACCTGTCCAAGACACAGGTAAAACATGTACACAAACTCACCTGTTCAAGACACAGTTAAATCATGTACACAAACTCACCTGTCCAAGACACAGGTAAAACATGTACACAAACTCACCTGTTCAAGACACAGGTAAAACAGTTACACAAACTCACCTGTCCAAGACACAGTTAAATCATGTACACAAACTCACCTGTTCAAGACACAGTTAAAACATGTACACAAACTCACCTGTCCAAGACACAGGTAAAACAGTTACACAAACTCACCTGTCCAAGACACAGGTAAAACATGTACACAAACTCACCTGTCCAAGACACAGGTAAAACAGTTACACAAACTCACCTGTTCAAGACACAGTTAAATCATGTACACAAACTCACCTGTCCAAGACACAGGTAAAACATGTACACAAACTCACCTGTTCAAGACACAGTTAAATCATGTACACAAACTCACCTGCCCAAGACACAGGTAAAACAGTTACACAAACTCACCTGTTCAAGACACAGTTAAATCATGTACACAAACTCACCTGTCCAAGACACAGGTAAAACATGTACACAAACTCACCTGTCCAAGACACAGGTAAAACAGTTACACAAACGCACCTGTCCAAGACACAGGTAAAACAAACTCACCTGTCCAAGACACAGGTAAAACAAACTCACCTGTCCAAGACACAGGTAAAACAAACTCACCTGTTCAAGACACAGTTAAATCATGTACACAAACTCACCTGTCCAAGACACAGGTCAAACAGTTACACAAACGCACCTGTCCAAGACACAGGTAAAACAAACTCACCTGTCCAAGACACAGGTAAAACAAACTCACCTGTTCAAGACACAGGTAAAACAGTTACACAAACGCACCTGTCCAAGACACAGGTAAAACAAACTCACCTGTCCAAGACACAGGTAAAACAAACTCACCTGTCCAAGACACAGGTAAAACAAACTCACCTGTTCAAGACACAGTTAAATCATGTACACAAACTCACCTGTCCAAGACACAGGTCAAACATGTACACAAACTCACCTGTCCAAGACACAGGTAAAACATGTACACAAACTCACCTGTTCAAGACACAGGTAAAACATGTACACAAACTCACCTGTTCAAGACACAGGTAAAACATGTACACAAACTCACATGTTCAAGACTCAGGTAAAACATGTACACAAACTCACCTGTCCAAGACACAGGTAAAACAAACTCACCTGTTCAAGACACAGGTAAAACAAACTCACCTGTTCAAGACACAGGTAAAACAGTTACAAAAACGCACCTGTTCAAGACACAGTTAAATCATGTACACAAACTCACCTGTCCAAGACACAGGTCAAACATGTACACAAACTCACCTGTCCAAGACACAGGTAAAACATGTACACAAACTCACCTGTTCAAGACACAGGTAAAACATGTACACAAACTCACCTGTTCAAGACACAGGTAAAACATGTACACAAACTCACATGTTCAAGACACAG
Source organism: Omphiscola glabra (assembly GCA_964017045.1). Lineage (NCBI taxonomy): Eukaryota > Metazoa > Mollusca > Gastropoda > Lymnaeidae > Omphiscola > Omphiscola glabra. The sequence goes on from OZ024811.1 coordinate 512,886, forward strand.
GTAAAACATGTACACAAACTCACCTGTTCAAGACACAGGTAAAACAAACTCATCTGTCCAAGACACAGGTAAAACAAACTCACCTGTCCAAGACACAGGTAAAACAAACTCACCTGTTCAAGACACAGGTAAAACAAACTCACCTGTTCAAGACACAGGTAAAACAAACTCACCTGTTCAAGACACAGGTAAAACAAACTCACCTGCCCCAGACACATGTAAAACAGTTACACAAACTCACCTGTCCAAGACACAGGTAAAACAAACTCACCTGTCCAAGACACAGGTAAAACAAACTCACCTGCCCCAGACACATGTAAAACAGTTACACAAACTCACCTGTCCAAGACACAGGTAAAACAAACTCACCTGTCCAAGACACAGGTAAAACAAACTCACCTGTCCAAGACATGTGTGAAACATGTACACAAACTCACCTGTCCAAGACACAGGTAAAACAAACTCACCTGTCCAAGACACAGGTAAAACAAACTCACCTGTCCAAGACACGTGTGAAACATGTACACAAACTCACCTGTACAAAACACAGGTAAAACAGTTACACAAGCTTACCTGTCCAGCCTTTGTAGACACAAGGAAATCTTTTAGTCCCATTGTTCAAGGAAGCTCAATAACCAGTAGCTTGGATTCCAATATACGTCCTTGGCGAATACAGGTCAAGGACACCACATTGTCATGGTTAAGGACATATGTAGCTCAGGTTCACTAGGAAGAAGCAGTAGCCATTGAGATGACACTTAATCCATTGAGATTCCTTTGCTGAAAATTTTTAAAAAAAAAGTTACAGCTATTCAATTCATTTTTATTTTGTTTAAAAGGAAACTACAATCTAGGTCATAAACAAATATGTAAGAAACCTCAATTCAGATCTATTCTAAAATAGTCAGGCTTACACAAATTCAATATCACAAAGGGAATATGTCAATTTCAGCTTGCAAACATTCAATATGTGTCTACTGAATATGCAGCGGCTAAAAGTCATTTCTCTTCATTCCCACTATTCCACAACTAGGTGGCGCCATAAACACGACTGACTGAGAACCTCTGATAACTTAGCACCTCACCCCCCCCCCAATAAAATACCTCCCCAGACCCGGTCGGATGTGTCAAAACAGCCGCATTTACACCGCTGTTGTTGCAAACAGCTGGTGGTGAATGTCTCACGTCAATACTATTAGGATAATACTTCTTCTGGGAGGCACTCCGTCAATATACCAATAGTGTGTTATAATCTATCTACTTGGCTGTCTGTTCTAGACACGGCATGGTGCTGGGAGGGGAAGTCAATACAACGCCATGGTAGTTCAATCACAAGATACATATCATCATCACCTTTATGATAGATTGAACGCACGCTTTCACAACTTGAGCTCATGCAAAAATGTGTGTGGTTTGGGGGGGGGGGGGGTATTGGTTGCGTTAACATACAATTAAAGAGTGTTCTCACAACAAATTTAAGGGACCTTTTCTACTTATAGTAAAAAAATAAATTTAAACGAAATGAAAATATACAAAGAAAAGATCTGTCATTTTCCATGAAGTCAGGCCTGTCTTGTATTATTTATCGATCAGAAGTACCAATGGATTACAGTTTAACATCGAAGTCGCTTGTGATCATTAATATACAAGAGATGCATCAATGGATCACCAATAGTGAATATACAAGTAATGTACCAATGAATAAACAATAGTAATTATAGAAATGATGTAAAAATGTATCACCAATAGTGAATATACAAGTGATGTAACATTGGATCACAAATAGTGTATATACAAGAGATGTACCGATGGATCACCTATAATGAATTTACAAAAGATGTACCGATGTAATATCAACAGTGAATATACAAGGGGTGAAAACTTTACTCCCTTACTTCAATCAACCTTTCAACAAAGCATTACAAATACAGACGAAAACTGGATAGTGCTATCTCCTCTATCTCAGTACTTACCTCCCCTCTACCACTGCTAAACTACCCTTCCCAATGCATACCTCCGCCCCCTAGTGATTGCCCCTCTACAACAATTGCTTACGCCTCCTCCCAGTTGCCAACTCTGGACTTACCTCCCCGCCCCCCTTTCCCATTGCAACTGAGACCACAGCAACACGTCATCCCCGTATCTAATTCATTGTTTTGTTGCTTATACAAAAGATCACACGATGTCCAGTTTGTGCCTTAATTGTTTTCTTTTTGGCCGGAATTTTGGTTTTTTTCCAGGACTATTGTTCCCTGAATTGGTTTTTGCCTGAATATTTTTTCCTGAATTGGTTTTTGCCTGATTCCCCTCTTTTTTGGGTTTAGATGAAGTTGACATCAATGTCACGTGAGAGAAAAATTGTTCTGGCTTACACCCTATGACCCCAGAAGACGGCTTTTTTGTGTTAAAGGCCAGATGGCTTCTTGTATTAGTTTTGCCATCAGCCACAATTATAGCTATTCAAATGTTATTGAAATGTACGCATATTTTTTAGTCAACTTACCAGCCCCCCCCCCACAGGGTTTCGATTGTCCATATGTTTCAAGTATCCATGTTTTACCGGCGCACATCACCCTCCCCATGCTGATACGCCAGCGCCCCTAACTAATGATCTCAAGAGTGCACTCCCCATTCGGTCACTCCTCAAAACGGAGACTCGAGCAGTTTCCAGAGGCGACCTCCAGCATTTCTCCGATCTCTTTAATTAGTGGTGCGGCCCTCGGGGTGATCAACAGAAGACGCCCCAGTTACAAGGGAGAGAACACACCATGTCGGATTCATCACTGAGCAAATGTCAGATTATGACTCCTCCCTCCCCCCCCCCCACCCCCAATCGTGACTTTTTATTTCCAGCTCTCATTTTCTTGAAGATTTCCTGTTCATTGATGAGATGATAAGATTGGCGAGGGGAGATGAAATTCAAATCAATAGACTAAAGAGCACCGAGGCAGAGCCGAACAAGGATCGCACATTTGATGGCAGTGGACACGTCACCATAGCCCTACTGTAGCGGCGCCCCCGCCCCCTTACCTCAACACTGGATGGCAGGGGACACGTCACCCTAGCCCTACTGTAGCGGCGCCCCCGCCCCCTCACCCCAACACTGGATGGCAGGGGACCCGTCACCCTAGCCCTACTGTAGCGGCGCTCCCGCCCCCTTACCTCAACACTGGATGGCAGGGGACACGTCACCCTAGCCCTACTGTAGCGGCGCCCCCGCCTACTCACCCCAACTCTGGATGGCAAGGGACACGTCGCCCTAGCCCTACTGTAGCGTCGCCCCCGCCCCCTCACCCCAACTCTGGATGGCAGGGGATACGTCACCCTAGCCCTACTGTAGCGGCGCCCCCGCCCCCTCACACCAACACTGGATGGCAGGGGACCCCTCACCCTAGCCCTACTGTAGCGGCGCCCCCGCCCCCTTACCTCAACACTGGATGGCAGGGGACACGCCACCCTAGCCCTACAGCAGCGGCGCCCCCGCCCCCTCACCCTAACACTGGATGGCAGGGGACCCGTCACCCTAGCCCTACTGTAGCGGCGCCCCCGCCCCCTTACCTCAACACTGGATGGCAGGGGACACGTCACCCTAGCCCTACTGTAGCGGCGCCCCCGCCTACTTACCCCAACTCTGGATGGCAAGGGACACGTCACCCTAGCCCAGGGGTGGGCAAACTACGGCCCGCGGGCCGCATGCGGCCCGGCAACTGATATTATGTGGCCCTCGAAGGCATTTAGAAATTTAAAAAAATTACTATGTTTTTAAGTTATTTTGTTGAATTTTACAGAATTGCATGCACCGTTGTGATTTTAAAAACATTTTTGATCAAATTTCTTTCTAATTTTCTATTTTTTTAAACAGTCCTTGACCTTTGTCATGTAATGCTAAAATGCGAAACTATCGATTTTAATATAGGGAAATTTTTGTCGATATTTAAAAATTGGACATAATATACATGCTGCCCCCCAATAGCTTTACCTTTGTCAATGTGGCCCTCCGCACAAAAAGTTTGCCCACCCCTGCCCTAGCCCTACTGTAGCGTCGCCCCCGCCCCCTCACCCCAACTCTGGATGGCAGGGGATACGTCACCATAGCCCTACTGTAGCGGCACCCCCCCTCCCCCCCCGTCCCCTAACCCCAACATTGGATGGCCTGTAGTTCACTCGTTTAATTTTGAAGAATGTGGTTTAAAAAAATAGGAAGCCAAATGAAAGAGAACTATTTCTTGGCTGCTAAACATACTACAGATATATCCGGCCATGGAGTTTATAGCCCTTTGATGAATGAATTGTGAGCATCAGATCTGTGACACCAAGACTCAATCAGATCGATGACATCAAAACTCAATCAGATCTATGACATTAAGACTCAATGAGATCTATGACATCAAGACTCAATCAGATCGATGACACCAAGACTCAATCAGATCGATGACATTAAGACTCAATGAGATCGATGACATTAAGACTCAATCAGATCGATGACACCAAGACTCAATCAGATCGATGACACCAAGACTCAATCAGATCGATGACACCAAGACTCAATCAGATCGATGACATCAAGACTCAATCAGATCGATGACACCAAGACTCAATCAGATCGATGACACCAAGACTCAATCAGATCGATGACACCAAGACTCAATCAGATCGATGACATTAAGACTCAATGAGATCGATGACATTAAGACTCAATGAGATCTATGACATCAAGACTCAATCAGATCGATGACACCAAGACTCAATCAGATCGATGACATTAAGACTCAATGAGATCTATGACATTAAGACTCAATCAGATCGATGACACCAAGACTCAATCAGATCGATGACACCAAGACTCAATCAGATCGATGACACCAAGACTCAATCAGATCGATGACATTAAGACTCAATCAGATCTATAACATCAAGACGCAATCACATGTATCTTTATATCTTTCTCCTATAAAACAGTTATCTGTAGCAAGATCGTCTCCATAAAAAGATACGTCTTTCTATATAATGATCTTTCTACTCTATAACAATATCGTATTAATCTATAACAGGATATGTCCTCTCTTTAACAAGATCTTACTCGTCTTTAACAAGATATTTTTGCTCTATAACAAGATCTTACTTATCTATAATATGATCTTTCTCATCTCTAAAAGTTATTTCTTCTCTATAACAAGATCGTGTCCCTCTTTAACAAGATCTTTCTCCTCTATAATAAGATCTGTCTTCTTTATGACCCACTTGTACAAACAGTTCTGGGATCGATAAATTCCCCAACGGATGTTTACGACCAATGAAATCCAGTGCCCCATTCACGTGACCACAAAAGCTGGGCCAGGTTTCTCTGAGCTATTGTAACAGAACGCTTGGAATATCGTTTCAGATCAGGGGCTCTCTAAGGAAGATGGGAATCGAAGCCTCTTTTTTAAGGTTTTCTAGTTCGGGTTTGGTAACAACTTAGGTTTAATTTCGGTTCGGTTAGGTAACAACGTAGGTTTAGGTTGGGTTCGGTTAGGTAATAATTTAGGTTTAGGTTGGGTTTAGTTAGGTAATACTATGGATGTAATACCATTTTCTCGGCAAACCAGTTATCGGTTTAAGAAATCCGGGTTTAAACCGGTTTTGAATTTGTGCAATAAGGACACACGCTAAGACCACCAAGACAGCGGGCGCTTACATTCATGTCTTTCTTCAATTGTAATGTAATGCAGAGAGACTGGACTTGTTCATAGTTTATCTAATGCAGAGAGACGGGACTTGTTCATAGTTTATCTAATGCAGAGAGACGGGACTTGTTCATTGTTTATCTAATGCAGAGAGACAGGACTTGTTCATTGTTTATCCAATGCAGAGAGACGGGACTTGTTCATTGTTTATCTAATGCAGCAAGACATGGAATTGTTCATTGTTTCTCTAATGCAGCAAGAGGGGAATTGTTGATTGTTTATCTAATACAGCGAAGCGGGCATTGTTCATTGTTTGATTCAGCGAGGCGGGAATTGTTCATTGTGCATCTAAAGTAGCAAGGCGAGAATTGTTCATTGTTTATCTAATACAGCGAGACGGGAATTGTTCATTTAATGTAGCAAGACAGGAATTGTTCATTGTTTATCTAAGACAGCTCGGCGGGAATTGTTCAATACTGATGTAATGTGTTAGCGTAAAGATGTGTTGTCATAGAGATATTCTGTAGTTCCTGAAGTAATATTCTACACACCTGATCCTAACCCCAACTGTCGACAAACACACTGGACGAGAGTTATCGATTAAGTGATGCATTATGTCAATCACTATTTCCGCCAGTCAGTTATTGATTGATCGGCGTAGCCTAATTACCTCCTCCCCAGTCACTGTCTTGGGCCAGCGGGAAAATGTCAGTCTCTCAATGAAGTTTTTATTACAAAAGTGAATTCGGTTCTTTCTAAGTCAGCCATGACAGTTTGATGTCACGTGTCAGACAGATTGGCTGAGTTGATCTCAATTCAAATAGCACGCAGTAAGTTATAGTCTCAATAGAATAATAGATGATTTGCCAATACGTTATTGGATGATGTGCAAATACGTTAATGGATGATTTGTCAATATGTTAAGGGATGATTTGTCAATATGTTAATGGATGATTTGTCAATATGTTAATGGATGATGTGTCAATATGTTAATGGATGATTTGTCAATATGTTAATGGATGATTTGTCAATATGTTAATGGATGATTTGTCAATATGTTAATGGATGATTTGTCTATATGTTAATGGAGGATTAGTCAATAGGTTAATGGATGATTTGTCAATACGTTAATGGATAAGTTGCATGAGAGAAATCTGCAGGACTTTTGCCTTCTGGACCATCCAGGAACTGAAGTGAAGTCACCACGATGAGACAGTTCCATAAGGAGTTCACACAGTAAGACAGTTTCATAAGGAGTTCACACAATAAGACAGTTTCATAAGGAGTCCCCACAATAAGACAGTTTCATAAGCAGTTCACACAGTAAGACAGTTTCATAAGGAGCCCCCACAATAAAACAGCAGGTAGCCAATAAGTAACACAATCATTTAAGATACGATAGCCCAGCAGGTAGCCAATAAGAAATAGAATCATCTATGATACCATGGCCCAGCAGGTAGCCAATAAGAAATAGAATCATATGTAATACCATGGCCCAGCAGGTAGCCAATAAGAAATAGAATCATATGTGATACCATGGCCCAGCAGGTAGCCAATAAGAAATAGAATCATCTGTGATACCATGGCCCAGCTCTAAGACAATAAGAAATAGAATCATATGTGATACCATGGCCCAGCAGGTAGCCAATAAGAAATAGAATCATCTATGATACCATGGCCCAGCAGGTAGCCAATAAGAAATAGAATCATATGTGATACCATGGCCCAGCAGGTAGCCAATAAGAAATATAATCATCTGTGATACCATGGCCCAGCTCTAAGGCAATAAGAAATAGAATCATCTGTGATACCATGGCCCAGCAGGTAGTCAATAAGAAATAGAATCATATGTGATACCATGGCCCAGCAGGTAGCCAATAAGAAATAGAATTATCTGTGATACCATGGCCCAGCAGGTAGCCAATAAGAAATAGAATCATCTGTGATACCATGGCCCAGCAGGTAGCCAATAAGAAATAGAATCATCTGTGATACCATGGCCCAGCAGGTAGCCAATAAGAAATAGAATCATCTGTAATACCATGGCCCAGCAGGTAGCCAATAAGAAATAGAATCATCTGTAATACCATGGCCCAGGAGTTAGCCAATAAGAAATTGAATCATCTTTGATACCATGGCCCAGCTCTAAGACAATAAGAAATATAATCATCTGTGATACCATGGCCTAGCAGGTAGTCAATAAGAAATATAATCATCTATGATACCATGGCCCAGCAGGTAGCCAATAAGAAATAGAATCATATGTGATACCATGGCCCATCAGGTAGCCAATAAGAAATAGAATCATCTGTGATACCATGGCCCAGCAGGTAGCCAATAAGAAATAGAATCATATGTGATACCATGGCCCAGCAGGTAGCCAATAAGAAATAGAATCATCTGTGATAACATGGCCCAGCAGGTAGCCAATAACAAACAGAATCATATGTGATACCATGGCCTAGCACGAAGCCAATAAGAAATATAATCATCTGCGCTGCTAATAACTGCCATTCGCTGCATTATTGAGTAACTGGTTCAAAAAGCCATAGGGTGTGGAGGAAAATGTCATGTGAGAATAATGGCTAATTGGGGTCAGCGATGAGGGTTAATGGTTTATGTCACAGGCGACCGGGTACAAGCTAAATATGGTACGGTAGTAATCTAGTGTCCTAGTGTATTAGGTGGGTATAGTCGGGTGCTGTCCATGGGTAAAATGGAATATGCAGATGGGATATAATGGCAAATGGGGTAAATGGGGTATGAAAGACAAGCTATTCTGGGAACATCTGAAAAAATGTGCACAGTCTACCAAAGAATGCTAAGAAATTGACACCGTTCTAAAAATAGCTGCACTGCGCGATTTGATGAAAATAAACCAAGAATATGACACAAGCCCAGGCGATATTCCACTAGCTCCGCCATTGATACGGAGTTGAGCTCCGACATCGATACGGAGTTGAATCGTAGCAGTCGACTAAAGCATGGGTAGGGTCCTCAAACTACGGTCCGTAGCCCAGATCCGGCCTACCAGGGGTCCCTAACTCGGCCTATCAGGGGTTCCTAAATCGGCCTACAAGGGGGCCCTACTTCGGCCCGCCTGGACCACGTACAATTACTGTAATAGTATAAGATAACAACTAAAGTCTGTGGTCTGTTTAACAATTAACCTTTATTCGCCAATCTACACTCTGTTTATACCCCACATCACATGGCCACTCACTCCAGTTGTCCAACCAATATTCACATCCCATGACCACTCACTCCAGTTGTCCAAGCAAAATTCACATCACATGATCACTCACACCAGTTCTCCAACCAATATTCACATCACACGACCATTCACTCCAGTTCTCCAACAAATATTCACATCACATGATCACCCACTCCAGTTGTCCAACAAATATTCACATCATATGACCACTCACTCCAGTTGTCCAACCAATATTCACATCACATGATCACTCACTCCAGTTCTCCAACCAATATTCACATCATATGACCACTCACTCCAGTTGTCCAACCAATATTCACATCACATGATCACTCACTCCAGTTGTCCAACCAATATTCACATCCCATGACCACTCACTCCAGTTGTCCAAGCAAAATTCACATCACATGATCACTCACACCAGTTCTCCAACCAATATTCACATCACACGACCATTCACTCCAGTTCTCAAACAAATATTCACATCACATGATCACCCACTCCAGTTGTCCAACCAATATTCACATCACATGACCACTCACTCCAGTTCTCCCACCAATATTCACATCACATGACCACTCACTCCAGTTCTCCAACAAATATTCACATCACATGATCACCCACTCCAGTTGTCCAACCAATATTCACATCACATGATCACCCACTCCAGTTCTCCAACCAATATTCACATCACACGACCACTCACTCCAGTTGTCCAACCAATATTCTCACCTTTAAGTATAAACATTCAAGACAACAACTCACCACGTCCAGTCATACAACATGACAACAACACAGGACATTCAGACCACATATTTCAAACAATGCACACTACAATAATCCTCAGTCATACATACTGTCACGGATACACATGTTCTATTGACTGGACAATGACCATCCATGTAGCCAAAAGCAGACCCACAGTTGCCATAACAATTAACTTCATGTTTATTAAAATTGCTATTGCTCAAGATTTTAAACGTTGTATTTTTTCCCCACTACAAATTAGATACGTGCAGCGAGCACAGAAAGTTGTTCATATTTCTTTCCGGCCCTTAAACATATCTCAGGTCCCCCCCACCCCCAGTGACCGAGGGACAAAGAACCGGCCTTTTATTTTAAAAACAAATATGAGGAGAACCACTGAGCTACAGCGAGGTGTGGAGGGGAAGAGCGTATCCGGAAATTTGATCGAAAGAAATTTCGTCGACGGAAAATTGATCGACGGAAATTTGATCGAACGGAAATTTGGTCGAATCATTTTTTTTAGTCCACACGTTAAGATTTTGCTTCAAATTTATTTTTGGATGCATTATTTTGTTTTACTATTTATTACAGTGCGTTAAAAAAGAAATTTGACGAAAATTTTAACGTGTGAACTGAAAGAAAGATTCGAACAAATTTCCGTTCGATCAAATTTCCGTCGATCAATTTTCCGTCGACGAAATTTCTTTCGATCAAATTTCCGGTAACCGGGGAAGAGGGCCAGCAGATTCCCCAAATATCTCTGCCCTGCCCCTCTTTTCTATTAATAGGAATCATATCATCCGATGTCCTCGTAGCTCGATTTAAGGCCATGTTTATCTCTGATTGGATATTCCAACTACATGTGACCATTTCATGCTTAGCTATGATTGGACATTCGAACTACATGTGACGTCACGACGACTGGCCGCTTAGGAGATCAACTTGAGAAATACGTCACAACACACACATTTATGTTTACATTTCAAACACAACACATGTATACATTTTTACATATTAACAAAGAACACACATGTGTGTCCACATCATTACTGTTTAACACAACACAATTTATGTTAACATTTAGCGCAACGCGATTAATTTTAACATTTAACAATACATGCATCGACATGTCATTAATATACCGTGATGACTTAATAATTTGACATTTAACAAAAAACTTCAACCAAAACGAAGCAACAATCTTTGTAGATTCACAAGGGATAAAATGTGAAGACATAATTAGATGGATGGATTAGGCATTAAGTCATCGGATCTCAACCTGTGGGTCGGGACCCCTTTGCGGGTCGAACGACCTTTTCCCAGGGGTCGCCTGAGACCATCGGAAAACACATTTATTCCAAAGTTATGAAGTAGCAACGAAATTTTGTGGTTGGGGGTCGCCACAACACGAGGAACTGTATTACAGGGTCGCCGCATTAGGAAGGTTGAGAACCACTGCCTTAAGAGATAACATGATGGTGAGCTATCGTTGTGGGTGTTACATTACACATAAGGTGTGTTATGTGGTGTCAAAAACTACTTGAAACTTGTAGACATCGCTGACATCCCCTTCCAGTCTGCTCTCAGTGTTGTTGCTGAGTGAGAAGATACTTCATTCAAAAGCGCAGGACAGTGGACTGACAAAACAAATATTGGCGAACTATACACTATGGGTTATACAATGTGGACCATATACTATCCAATTTACACCATTGACTGAAGACCATATGTTATACACTTTATAATTTACATTAACGAATATGCTACATGGTCTTTAAACTGTGGAATATACACAAATGACTATGCAATGTGGAGTATATACGTGGACTGCATTACATGGACTATACACTCTGGGCTGAACGCCATTGACTATGAAATGTAGACTTTACACTGTTGGCTATACATCTATTGGCTATACAATGTTGACTATACGTTATGGACTATACGTCACGGACAATGCACTGTGACATATGTGACCTAGACAGCATGGACTATACACTGTCGACTATGTTTTACAAGAGAGCAGGTATTTTTTTTGATAAGTATTGGATGAAGGCAAGTGTTTCGTGGAAAAGTATTGCATGAAGGCAAGGTAATCTTTATATGATTTTGTACATTAGCGGTTCTGTTGGGTCTACCCTGTCATCTTTAGAAGGTCAAGGCCAAACTTAAATTTGGAAACTGCTGGGGTTAATTTCCCCCACAGTGTGTTAGACTACACACTAGCTACGTGAAGAGAACTCTCGAAAATAAAGGACACACAATGATTTCCATTCCCCACTTCTGTTGGTCATGATGGCTCGACAACACATTTAGTACTACACGCCAGAGATGGAGGCAAGTCGCAGCGCTCAGAGCACTATTAATCTTATTATTTATTAAATCTATTTTCTCAAACTGGTTTTGCAGGTTGCACAAACTCACAGTGAAGCGGTTCTCAGAGCGCAACAACAATTGAAACAAAACCAGGTGTGGATAGGATATAGTGAGTAGGAAATAGTGGTGTAACTAACGCGGGAGGTCTGTGTTAGATCCACTTACAAATACGGGGGTTTGTGTCAACCCACTTCCAAACACGGGGGGTCTGTGTCAGACCGACTTACAAACACGGGAGGTCTGTGTCAGACCGACTTTCAAACACGGGAGGTATGTGTCAGACCCACTTACAAACACGCGGTTTTGTGTCAGACCGACTTCCAAACACGGGAGGTCTGTGTCAGACCGACTTCCAAACACAGGGGGTTCTGTGTCAGACCCACTTCCAAACCCTGGGATTTGTGTCAGACCCACTTACAAACACGCGGGTTTGATTCAGACCGACTTCCAGATGGATATGGCCAGAGGCGTATCAAGACATAAAGAAATGAAGGGAACAGATGGTAGGGGCGAACCATCCCAATGCTAACGTAAATCATAGCACAGAAAATGTATCATTGCCTTAAACATTTTTCAAACATGAGAGTTATAAATAAAAACTATAATATCCGGCCATTACTCAAACTGGGGTTAGAATACATTTTGTACCATCCCCTTTCCGGCACTTAAGTCCTCGTGACATTGTTTGTACACCGGTCGCTGAGGTCATTAAATCAATGAAAGACATCAGAACACGTACACAGATGGCCCCATAGTTACCCATCTATAACTATGGTTAGTGTGTACAACAACAAAGTCATATGTTTATGATCACCTGTCACACAGATGGCCCCATAGTTACCCATATATAACTATGGTTAGTGTGTACAACAACAAAGTCATATGTTTATGATCACCTGTCACGGTGCATGTTTCATCGCATGTAATGGGTCACAACTTGTGATATAACGGTCAGGTTCAATATATGATTATATCCCGTCATCTTCCTCGTCACCCATTGATCAACCCCACCACGTCTTGACCCCATCCCAACCATCCCTTGACCATACCCACAACACCCTAACCCTAACTCTGCAACACTGACCAAAACTCCATTGAGTCAATGTGGGTATTTCATATCATGTGAGTCATGCATACCGGGCCGAAGTTCAAGCAACAATAAATGACGTCATTGGATGGTCGAGACAACACAGGGAATCGAACTACTGGTGACATCTGGGCCAATATGCACCGTCAACTTTGGGGTGACACAGAGACAACCTTTGGGTGACATAGAGACAACTTCTGGGTGACACAGAGACAACTTCTGATGAGATCTGGGCCAACGGGCACAGTCAACGTTTGGGTGACACAGAGACAACTTCTGGTGAGATCTGGACCAATGGGCAGAGTCAACTTTTGGGTGACACAGAGACAATTACTTGTGACATCTTGGCCAATCTGCCCCGTCACATTGTGTGTAGCCACCCCCACCCCCACCAAACCCAACATTCACGTGCCAATATGTACTTTAAAAAGTGATCACATCAAGGGTTACCGTGTTTTGTTGAGGCCATGAACAATTTTTTTTATTTTTGGTAGTCAAGTCAGTATTTAAACCCCTTAATTTGGTGACATGAAATCCTTTGGTGGGACCCATCAACCACCATCGTATAGTCTGATCAATTCCTTTGATGGGACAAGAAAACCAATATCTTAAAGTTTGATCAATTAATTTGTAATACTGAAAAAAATCACCCATGTTCGAGCAACCTTGAGTTGTAATACTACAATACATCAATACGGTACATCAATACTTCAAGGGAGTCCAGAAACTGAGTCGCACATTTTCTTTTCACTCCTTTCAGAATCCTGATCGAGGGCGCAACTAAAAGGTTACATGGCTCCACCAGAAAGTTACAAGTACCACAAGAAAGTTACAAGCACCACCAGAAAGGTACAGGGCGCCACCAGAAAGTTACAAGCACCACCCGAAAGTTACAGGGCACCACCAGAAAGGTACAGGGCGCCACCAGAAAGGTACATGGCGCCCTTAGAACGTTACAGGGCGCCACCAGAATGTTACAGGGCGCCACCAGAATGTTACAGGGCGCCACCAGAAAGTTACAGGGCGCCATTAAAAAGTTACAGGGCCCACCCAGGCAGTTACAGTGCGCCACCAGAACGTTACAGAGCGCCACCAGAAAGTTACAGGGCGCCACCAGAAAGTTACAGGCCAACAGAAATTTACAGGGCTCCACAAGAAAGTTACAGGGCGCCACCAGAAAGTTACAGGGCAATACCAGAAAATTACAGGTCGCCACCAGAAAGTTACAGTGAAATACCAGAAAGTTAAAAGCACCACCAGAAAGTTACAGGGCGCCATCAGAAGGTTACAGGGCGCCACCAGAAAGTTACTGGGCGCCACCAGCGCCACCAGAAAGTTGCAGGGCCTAACCAGAAAGTTACAGGACCCACCAAAAAGTTACAGGGCAATGCCAGAAAATTACAGGGCGCCACCAGAAAGTTACAGGGCGCCATCAGCGCCACAAGAAAGTTACAGGGTGCAACCAGAAAGTTACAGGGCCCACCAGAAAGTTACAGGGCAATACCAGAAAGTTACAGGGCGAAACCAGAAAGTTACAGGGCGCCACCAGAAAGTTACAGGGTGCCACCAAAATGTTACAGGGCACCAACAGAATGTTACAGGGCGCAACCAGAAAGTTACAGGGCAATACCAGAAAAAAGAGGTCGAAACCTGAAAGTTACAAGGCGCAACGAGAAAGTTACAGGGCCCACCAGAAAGTTACAGGGCGCAAAAACAAAAAAGTTCAAGAATGTGAAGATATATGTTTAAAAAGACCCGCGAAGCACTATTTGAAAACACGTGGTCAATAGCAGGGATGCTTATATCGGATTTTTTGACAAACCGATTATCGGGGTTGACAATGCTTTCCGTAAATTGTTCAGAAAGTTCAGATGGCAAATTTACCACAACTTGAACTTTCAGAATATTCAGATGGTATATTTACAACAAGATGGACTTAAGATTGTTCATATGGTAGATTTACCAAAATCTGAACTTTTAGAATGTTCAGATGTTAGATTTACAACAATTTGAAATTTCAGAATATTCAGATGTTAGATTTACAACAATTTGAACTCTGAGAATGTTCAGAGGGTAGATTTACAACAATATGAACGTCCAGAATGTTCAGATGGAAGATTTACAACAAGATGAACTTCCAGAATGTTCAGATGGAAGATTTACAAGTTCAACTTCCACGATCAAATAATGTGACTACAAAACATATGGACTTAATAGTTGCCTAGTCTATTCTAGAAAATCTGTATAGAAACAGAATCCGTATGATTTATTAGAGAAATAAGCATCCAATAAAGTAAGTGTGTATGTCTACAGTCAACTTAAAGTAAAGAAAGGCATTGCCAGTCTTTAAGGACGTGAGCATCGTAGATACACATGTGTTATAGCTTGTCTCCAACACACATGCTAGGTCTACACATATGTTATAGCTTGTCTCTAACAAATATACTAGGTCTACACATGTGTTATAGCTTGTCTCTAACAAATATACTAGGTCTACACATGTGATATAGCTTGTCTCCAACACAAATACTAGGTGATAGCTTGACCGCAACACACTTATAATCTCAATGTTTACGCATTTCTTATGGCTTGACTCCAAAACACAGTATATGTCGAAGTCTACTCACTGGTATTTCTTCTGATAAGATACTCCACATAACAGGAGTCATGCAGATGATCTCATTGTTCGCGCTGGTATCCCCTCCCGATTCCATTTGTTGCGTGCCGCCCCTGACAGATGTCAATTAATATTGTATGATATGATATGAAATTGTCCTCGGTTCTTGTTTTGTCTCATGCGCAAGACAGCAAAGGGAGGTAACTGTGTGAGAAGGCCAAGAGAGGTAAGTATGTGAGAAGGCCAAGGGAGGAAAGTGTCCAAGAAGGCCAAGAAGGTAATTGTGCAAGAAGGCAAAGGGAGGAAAGTGTGACGGCATGTTTACTCACAAGCCATCGATCTCACAGATCAATGTCGTGGGGGGGGGGGGGGAGGATATCGTAATGGCGGCTGACACGAGTTCCTCACTTTCGCGTTATTTTTAAATTTGCTCAAGGGAGAATAATAATTAGTCGGCCATTTGTAGTGTTCGCCACTGCAGCTCTCGGCTTTCTTGGGGTTACTGGGCGATGTCAGCCAGGTGAAAGACGAGGGGAGTTTGGGTAACTTGGGAATATCAGCTTGGAGAAAGATGATGGGGAGATGTGGGAGTTGGGGTAAATTGGCGATGTCAGCCAGGAGAAATACAAGTGTGGTTGGAGGGGGGGGGGAGGGTCCTTGGTGATGTCAGCCAGGAGAAAGGTGATTGTGGAGTTCAGTGATTGAGAAAGATGTGGTGTGTACGGAACTAAAGATGTGGTGTGTACGAACTAAAGATGTGGTGTGTAAGGAACTAAAGAAGTGGTGTGTACGGAACTAAAGATGTGGTGTGTACGAACTAAAGATGTGGTGTGTACGGAACTAAAGATGTGGTGTGTACGGAACTAAAGATGTGGTGTGTACGGAACTAACGATGTGGTGTGAACGGAACTAAAGATGTGGTGTGTACGGAACTAAAGATGTGGTGTGTACGTAACTAAAGATGTGGTGTGTACGGAACTAAAGATGCGGTGTGTACGGAACTAAAGATGTGGTGTGTACGGAACTAAAGATGTGGTGTGTACGGAACTAAAGATGTGGTGTGTACGTAACTAAAGATGTGGTGTGTACGGAACTAAAGATGCGGTGTGTACGGAACTAAAGATGTGGTGTGTACGGAACTAAAGATGTGGTGTGTACGGAACTAAAGATGTGGTGTGTACGGAACTAAAGATGTGGGAAGTCAGGCCAAGTGGCGTTTGGGCACGTGACATGTGTCGTGTGGCCTAGTGACGTGTGGTCAAGTGACATCTGGTCAAGTGACGTGTGGTCAAGTGACGTGTGGTCAAGTAGCGTGTGGTCAAGTGACGTGTGGTCAAGTGACGTGTGGTCAAGTGACGTATGTCGTGTGGCTAGGTGACGTGTGGTCAAGTGACGTGTGGCCTAGTGACGTGTGGCCTAGTCACGTGTGGCCTAGTGACGTGTGGTCAAGTGACGTGTGGCCTAGTGACGTGTGGCCTAGTCACGTGTGGCCTAGTGACGTGTGGCCTAGTGACGTGTGGCCAAGTGACGTGTGGCCTAGTGACGTGTGGTCAAGTGACGTATGACCTAGTGACGTGTGGCCTAGTGACGTGTGGTCAAGTGACGTATGGCCACGTGACGTGTGTATTTAATAAGACATAGAACGTATATGACATTAAAGTTATCCTAAAGCACATGAAATATTGACCTATTTATTAATTGGGTTAACCAAACAGTGCGAGAGAGAAGATGAGAATGTACAATGGCCGATTAGAAGAGAAGGGGCTGAGAGACGGAACAAAAGAGTGATCTGGAAGGTTGAAAGAGGGAGGTGGGGGTAGTGAAAGGGGGTGGGGGATAGGAAATTAGGAGCTAAGTAGATATGGTGAAAGTGGAAGGTAGAGATTTTGAGCGAGATGTTGTTAGGGAAGTAGAGATGTGAAATAAGGAGGTTGGGGTGGAGAGAGAAGGGGGTAGGGGTGCAGAGAGAGGGGGAAAGAGGATTAAACATGGATAGGATTAAAAGTTACATGAAGGATTGGGACAATAGCAGTTTCCAAACCGTCCTTAACAACGTTCACATCATATTCTATGTGTAATTGTGTTGTCAAGATTTGGCGAATTTAGCAACCTCAGGTCTCCAGCTGAGAGATTACTGTCGCACACAAAACACAGACAACGGCAGTCTTAACATGTGATAAGAACGAGAAGTTAGGCTGAGCTGTGGAGCAGACATCAGCCGCGCTGGTGAACACTTGACGGGGGAGACAATTTATCAGTCTGGCCGTACCAAACAAATTAACGCTTATAGGAGCAGATACGCCCCAAGTAGACTTATCAGACGGGCCCCAAGTAGACCTATCGGACAGGTCCCAAGTAGACTTATCAGACGGCCCCAAGTAGACTTATCAGACGGGCCCCAAGTAGACTTATCAGACGGGCCCCAAGTAGACCAATCAGACGACCCCCAAGTAGACCGATCAGACGGGCCCCCAAGTAGACTTATCAGACGGGCCACAAGAATACTTATCAGACGGACTCCAAGTAGACCGATCAGACAGGTCCCAAGTAGACCAATTAGATTGTCACCAAGAAGACCGATCAGATGGGCTTCGACCAGACATCCACACTACGGGAAAAGATGTGTGGTTGTTACAAGACAACAATAACATGGTCCCAACATATTCTATTGACAGTGCCAAGACAACCACAACATGGTTACATGTTCTATTGACAGTGCCAAGACAACCACAACATGGTCACTTGTTCTATTGACAGTGTGTTGGAATGCAAGCTATTTCATCGATCTAGCCACTATTCATCCTAAACACTTCGATTATGGACGCGCGATGTTACACGGCTACTTAACCAATACAAAGTTGTTTCCTATAATCTTCTGACAAGCTGTTGGGAGGTGGCGGAGATAACACATATCTGACACCTTGAACACTCACAACTCAACACACTGGGAGGAGTTATCTGACACCTTGAACACTCACAACTCAACACACTGGGAGAAGCTATCTGACACCTTGAACATTCACAACTCAACACACTGGGAGGAGCTATCTGACACCTTGAACACTCACAACTCAACACACTGGAAGGAGCTATCTGACACCTTGAACACTCACAGCTCAACACACTGGGAGAAGCTATCTGACACATTGAACACAAACAACTCAACACACTGGGAGAAGCTATCTGACACCTTGAACACTCACAACTCAACACACTGGGAGAAGCTATCTGACACTTTTAACACAAACAACTCAATATATGGAGAGAAGCTATCTGACATATTGAACACCGACAACACAACACACGGGACGAAGATATCTGACACTTTTAACACGGGTAACACAACACATGGACAGAAGATATCTGACACTTTTAACATGGGCAGCACAACACATGGACAGAAGATATCTGACACCTTTAACGTGGAAAGCACAACACATAGACAGAAGATATCTGGCACTTTTAACATGGGTAACACAACACATGGACAGAGATATCTGACACCTTTAACATGGGTAACACAACACATGAACAGAAGATATCTGACACTCCATTATCACACTACCTGCATATAAAAGCAAGTCGTTGGTGTTATCTTGTTAGACTATATGGTGTATGCCTCCCCACCTCCACACACAAACTTTTTGTGACAAGTGACTGTTTTGAAGTGGTGTTCAATGGGTAGAACATATGCCACTGTTGGAGCACAGCGCATACAGTTATATCTATTTAGGCAGTCTGTGAAGTCAGGCAGTCTGTGAAGTCAGGCAGTCTGTGAAGTCAGGCAGTCTGGGAAGTCAGTCAGTCTGTGAAGTCAGTCTGTGAAGTCAGTCAGTCTGTGAAGTCAGTGCGTCTTTGAAATCAGGAAGGCGGTGCAGTCAGGCAGTCAGACAGTCTGTGAAGTCAGGTAGTCTGTGAAGTCAGGAAGTTGGTGAAGGCAGGCAGTCGGTGAAGCCAGGCAGTCGGTGAAGTCAGGAAGTCGGTGAAGTCAGGCAGTCGGTGAAGTCAGGCAGTCTGTGAAGTCAGGAAGTCTGTGAAGTCAGGCAGTCTGTGAAGTCAGACAGTCTGTGAAGTCAGGAAGTCGGTGAAGTCAGGTAGTCTGTGAAGTCAGGCAGTCTGTGAAGTCAGGCAGTCTGTGAAGTCAGGAAGTCAGGCAGTCTGTGAAGTCAGGAAGTCAGGCAGTCAGGAAGTCTGTGAAGTTAGGCAGTCTGTAAAGTCGGGCTGTTTGTGAAGTCAGTCAGTCAGTATGTGAAGTCAGTCAGTATGTGCAGTCAGTCAGTCTGTAAAGTCAGGCAGTCGGCGAAGTCAGGCAGTCTGTGAAGTCAGGTAGTCTGTGAAGTCAAGCAGTCCGTGAAGTCAGGCAGTCCGTGAAGTCAAGCAGTCTGTGAAGTCAGACATTCTGTGAAGTCAGGCGGTAGGCGAAGTCAGGCAGTCTGTGAAGTCAGGAAGTCGGTGAAGTCAGACATTCTGTGAAGTCAGGCGGTAGGCGAAGTCAGGCAGTCTGTGAAGTCAGGCAGTCTGTGAAGTGAGGTGTTCTGTGAAGTCAGGAAGTCAGGCAGTCGGTGAAGTCAGGCAGTCTGTGAAGTGAGGTGTTCTGTGAAGTCAGGAAGTCGGTGAAGTCAGGCAGTCGGTGAAGTCAGGCAGTCTGTGAAGTCAGGCAGTCAGTGAAGTCAGGAAGTCTGTGAAGTCAGGCAGTCTGTAAAGTCAGTCAGTCAGTCTGTGAAGTCAGTCAGTCTGTGAAGTCGGGCTGTTTGTAAAGTCAGTCAGTCAGTATGTGAAGTCAGTCAGTCTGTGCAGTCAGTCAGTCTGTAAAGTCAGGCAGTCGGCGAAGTCAGGCAGTCTGTGAAGTCAGGCAGTCTGTAAAGTCAGGTAGTCTGTAAAGTCAGGTAGTCTGTGAAGTCAGGAAGTCTGTGAAGTCAGGCAGTCTGTGAAGTCAGTCAGTCTGTGAAGTCAGACATTCTGTGAAGTCAGGCGGTAGGCGAAGTCAGGCGGTCGGTGAAGTCAGGCGGTCGGTGAAGTCAGGCCAGGCGGTCGGTGAAGTCAGGCAGTCTGTGAAGTCAGGCAGTCTGTGAAGTCAGGCACTGTGAAGTCAGGCAGGCTGTGAAGTCAGGCAGTCGGTGAAGTCAGGCAGTCTGTGAAGTCAGGCAGTCAGTGAAGTCAGGAAGTCTGTGAAGTCAGGCAGTCTGTAAAGTCAGTCAGTCAGTCTGTGAAGTCAGTCAGTCTGTGAAGTCGGGCTGTTTGTAAAGTCAGTCAGTCAGTATGTGAAGTCAGTCAGTCTGTGCAGTCAGTCAGTCTGTAAAGTCAGGCAGTCGGCGAAGTCAGGCAGTCTGTGAAGTCAGGTAGTCTGTGAAGTCAGGCAGTCTGTGAAGTCAGGCAGTCTGTGAAGTCAGGTAGTCTGTAAAGTCAGGTAGTCTGTGAAGTCAGGAAGTCTGTGAATTCAGGCAGTCTGTGAAGTCAGTCAGTCTGTGAAGTCAGACATTCTGTGAAGTCAGGCGGTAGGCGAAGTCAGGCGGTCGGTGAAGTCAGGCGGTCGGTGAAGTCAGGCCAGGCGGTCGGTGAAGTCAGGCAGTCTGTGAAGTCAGGCAGTCTGTGAAGTCAGGCACTGTGAAGTCAGGCAGGCTGTGAAGTCAGGCAGTCTGTGAAGTCAGACAGTCTGTGAAGTCAGGCAGTATGTGAAGTCAGGCAGTCTGTGAAGTCAGGCAGTCTGTGAAGTCAGGTAGTCTGTGAAATCAGGTAGTTTTTGAAGTCAGGCAGTCTGTGAAGTCAGGCAGTCTGTGAAGTCAGGCAGTCTTTGAAGTCAGGCAGTATGTGAAGTCAGGCAGTCTGTGAAGTCAGGCAGTCTGTGAAGTCAGGCAGTCTGTGAAGTCAGTCTGTCTGTGAAGTAAGGTAGTCTGTGAAGTCAGGTAGTCTGTGAAGTCAGGTAGTCTGTGAAGTCAGGTAGTCTGTGAAGTCAGGTAGTCTGTGAAGTCAGGTAGTCTGTGAAGTCAGGTAGTCTGTGAAGTCAGGTAGTCTGTGAAGTCAGGCAGTCTGTGAAGTCAGGTAGTCAGGCAGTCTGTGAAGTCAGGCAGTCTGTTAAGCAAGTTGTAATAGTGTTGTTAGAATCATGACCACAACAAATAGTTGCTGTTGGTGTACGACTGTAGAAACAAGTTGTAATAGTGTTGTTAGAATCAGTACCACAACAAATAGTTGCTGTTGGTACACGACTGTAGAAACAAGTTGTAATATTGCTGTTTGAATCCAAGAAACGCAAGCAAAGTTCTCGGCACTCATTGAATTGTCTGAAACATCTGCGGCACACTGGCGTCACCCAGTAACTGAAACTGACCCAACAGTGACATGAGCTAGGATCCCACACTGGACCTAATACTGAACGATAACTAACCAGACACTGACCTTAAACTGTCATTTGACCTTAAACTGGATCTGACTACAGGCAGTGATTCTCCGACTGTTCCCGAACCGTACCCTGGAGACCATCACAAACGTATCCATAGCAACCCTTATGTTACCCAGTCATAAGCATTCTCAGAGCAGTAGTTCAAACAACCATCTTAGTAATATAAAAATCCTCAGAGCAGTAGCTTAAACGACCATCTTAGTAATATAAACATTATCAGATCAGTAGTTCCAGCGACCATCTAGGGAATATAATAAGCTGCTTACTCAGACAAATGATAGAATAAGAGTCTATGTATATTTCATTTAACGTTTCAAACAGAACACAAATAAAGAATTGAACTTCCCCAGTAATAAATTGATAGCCATGACGCTGCTTTGAAAGTAGGATACATATCGATCAGGCAGATGAAATATCTAAAGACTTCTCTGCTCCATTTGACTTAATGCCATCAATGGACCAGTCAAGTGCTGCCTGCTTTCTTTTCAATACTTCATTTAAATTCACTTAGCTGTACTCTTAAACCGCTGCGTTAAGAAATGAGTTTATGTCCAGTGATGACGTCATTGTACAAACAAAAAAACACACAAAAACAACGCTACTTGGAGCCTTAGTAATAGCTTGTAGGAACTCTAAAACACTTGTGTGATGATTGCAGTACCCTCAATAATGTCTTGTAGGAACTCTCTAGTAGCCTCAATAATGTCTTATATGAAATCTCTACCGCTGGTGTGATGATTGCAGTAGCCTCAATAATGTCTTGTAGGAACTCTCTAGTAGCCCCAGAAAGGGCTTGTATGAACTCTCTACCGCTTGTGCAATGATTGTAGTAGCCGATTTGTACAATGAATTTATTTATTAAACTGTTACTTAAAAGTTCAAAGACTGCCAGAACTATTCAAATGTCCGTAAAAACATGTGGTCTTAAGTTAACATGTGTACCAAGATAAAGGTATGCTACTAGCATGGGGGTCTTAAGTTAACGTGTGTACCAAGATAAAGGTATGCTACTAGCCTAGTGGTCTTAAGTTAACGTGTGTACCAAGATAAAGGTATGCTACTAGCTTGGGGGTCTTAAGTTAACGTGTGTACCAAGATAAAGGTATGCTACTTGCCTGGGGGTCTTAAATTAACGTATGTACCATGATAAAGTATACTACTAGTTTCATTGGTACAGCACAGCTGGAACACACACAGAAACAGACATACATCACATACACATAAACAGACATCGACACACACACACAAACATACATACACAATACACACACAGACATCCACACACACACAAAACAGACATCCACACACACACACAAAACAGACATCCACACACACAGACACACACACAAAACAGACGTATATGATCACTCTCCCTACCCAAAAATGGAAAAAAAATAATCCCCACACACAAAGAAGAATACAGATTTAGACGAGAATATGACAACATTCCTTGATGGGTCTTATTTCCGGTCAGATCAATGCCAAGATGTGCACTAATGATGTATTGAAAGTATGATGTGATGTGCACTATTGATGTATTGAAAGTATGATGTGATGTGCACTATTGATGTATTGAAAGTATGATGTGATGTGCACTATTGATGTATTCGAAGTCGAAGTATGATGTGATGTGCACTATCGATGTATTCGAAGTATGATGTGATGTGCACTATTGATGTATTCAGCGTATGATGTGATGTGCACTATTGATGTATTCAGCGTATGATGTGATGTGCACTATCGATGTATTCAAAGTATGATGTGATGTGCACTATTGATGTATTGAAAGTATGATGTGATGTGCACTATTAATGTATTCGAAGTCGAAGTATGATGTGATGTGCACTATCGATGTATTCGAAGTATGATGTGATGTGCACTATTGATGTATTCAGCGTATGATGTGATGTGCACTATTGATGTATTCAGCGTATGATGTGATGTGCACTATTGATGTATTCAGCGTATGATGTGATGTGCACTATCGATGTATTCAAAGTATGATGTGATGTGCACTATCGATGTATTCAAAGTATGATGTGATGTGCACTATCGATGTATTCAAAGTATGATGTGATGTGCACTATCGATGTATTCAAAGTATGATGTGATGTGCACTATCGATGTATTCAAAGTATGATGTGATGTGCACTATCGATGTATTCAAAGTATGATGTGATGTGCACTATCGATGTATTCAAAGTATGATGTGATGTGCACTATCGATGTATTCAAAGTATGATGTGATGTGCACTATCGATGTATTCAAAGTATGATGTGATGTGCACTATCGATGTATTCAAAGTATGATGTGATGTGCACTATCGATGTATTCAAAGTATGATGTGATGTGCACTATCGATGTATTCAAAGTATGATGTGATGTGCACTATCGATGTATTCAAAGTATGATGTGATGTGCACTATCGATGTATTCAAAGTATGATGTGATGTGCACTATCGATGTATTCAAAGTATGATGTGATGTGCACTATCGATGTATTCAAAGTATGATGTGATGTGCACTATCGATGTATTCAAAGTATGATGTGATGTGCACTATCGATGTATTCAAAGTATGATGTGATGTGCACTATTGATGTATTCAAAGTATGATGTGATGTGCACTATCGATGTATTCAAAGTATGATGTGCTTCCACAAAACATGTTTGACTGCTGGGCATCCACGCCCGACCAACCCTAGGTGCTCCTGGCAGGCTCTAGTGCAGCGGTTCTCAACCTGTGGGTCACGACCCCTTTATGGGTCGAACGACCATTTCCCAAGGGTCACCTAGCATCATAGAAAGACGCACATACTCTATAGTTTTAAAGTAGCAACGAAAATAATTTCATGGTTGGGGGTCGCCACAACATGAGGACATGTATTAAAGGGAAAGGTTGAGAACCACTGCTCTAGCGTCACAACTGACCTGGTCATTATATAATTGCTAATCGGATCATTGGTTATTTTTTCCCTGTCGCCATCTTTTATCAACAGATATCAGGTCAAGGCCACGCTGTAGAAATCGCAGAATCAATCAATGGTTTATGAACTTGGGATGGGATTCAAAGACTCATTTTTTCAAGAATTGATATCACAATGAATTGTTGACGTCATTTTAATCATTGACTTTGACAAAACCGGAGCCAGCCTGACAGTCGTCTGTTGTGACGTCATTTTAATCATTGACACTAACAGAACCGGATCCAGCCTGACAGTCGTGTTGTGACGTCATTTTAATCATTGACTCTAACAGGACCGGATCCAGCCTGACTGTCGTGTGATCTCCAAGGCCTCGGGGTGTAAATAAAAGATGAACATGGAATGATCAAGAAGCACAAACAAAATAACAGGAAGACATAAAATTGACACGGACGGCCATTGTACTGCATGGAAGAGATTAACCTCCTGGGCGGCCTATTGTGGGGGTCACGGAACACGGGGTTAAAAACAACACTTGAAACAAGAACATTAGACGCGTTGGAACGTCGGACGTCATCATCATTAACATATTAAACATCATATCATTAAGATGTTAAACATCATATCATTAAGATGTTAAACATCATATCATTAAGATGTTAAACATCATATCATTAAGATGTTAAACATCATATCATTAAGATGTTAAACATCATATCATTAAGATGTTAAACATCATATCATTAAGATGTTAAACATCATATCATTAAGATGTTAAACATCATATCATTAAGATGTTAAACATCATATCATTAAGATGTTAAACATCATATCATTAAGATGTTAAACATCATATCATTAAGATGTTAAACATCATATCATTAAGATGTTAAACATCATATCATTAAGATGTTAAACATCATATCATTAAGATGTTAAACATCATATCATTAAGATGTTAAACATCATATCATTAAGATGTTAAACATCATATCATTAAGATGTTAAACATCAGATATTAAGACGGGCCTGGAAATTGTTTCTTTTTGCATGAATGCCAAAAAAAGGGAAATTTTGCTGATGGACTGCCTTGAGGACAAACACTGATGGACTGCCTTGAGGACAAACACTGATGGACTGCCTTGAGGACAAACACTGATGGATGTCGAATGGCCAAACACTGATGGATGTCGAATGGCCAAACACTGATGGATGTCGAATGGCCAAACACTGATGGATGTCGAATGGCCAAACACTGATGGATGTCGAATGGCCAAACACTGATGGATGTCGAATGGCCAAACACTGATGGATGTCGAATGGCCAAACACTGATGGATGTCGAATGGCCAAACAAATGCCACATAGCTGGAAAAAAAAACATGACATCGCTATCACACTCATACATGGAACTTGTTTTATTAATCCTCAGGACATTCAGGCGGCAAAATGTGACATCAACATCCTTTGAAACAAACTTCATCAAAAGAACGTCAAAATGTGACATCAACATCCTTTGAAACAAACTTCATCAAAAGAACGTCAAAATGTTCGACGTCCACCATCAAAATGTTTGACCTCCACAATCAAAAGAACATGGCAATGTATGACGTCACCATTCAGAAGAACATGGCCATGCCTGACTTTAAGAAGAACATGACCATGTCTGACGTCCACCATCAGAAGAGAATGGTCATGTCTGACGTCTACCATCAGAAGAAGATGGCCATGTCTGACGTCCACCATCAGAAAGAGCATGGCAATGTATGACGTCCACCATCAGAAGAGTAGGGCCACGTCTGAAAACACATTTATGAAGTAGCAACAAAAATAATTTTATTTTTGGGGGTCACCACAACAATTGGAACTGTATTAGAGGGTCGGGGCATTATGAAGGCTGAGACCCACTGCCCTAGTGTCTTTGACAAGTTAACCTGGCAACCCTGTATTCAAACAAAATGCTGGCTTCTGAAAATGACTTTGTCTCCACGGAATAACAGTATAGCCTTTGAATTACTTTTCGTTTAGTCTCTCCCCCCCCCCCAACCCCACCCTCCCATACAGTCATTTAATGTTACTTTCCAGACGACATCGCGAGACGACAAATTGAAAAGAATGAGCGAGACCAAACGTGTGTGTGTGTCACAAAATGAAAGGCATGAGTGAGACCAAATATGTGTGTGTGTGCTACGTCAGATCCCAGTGCTATGCCCAGGCCAAAACCCAGTACGATGCCCAGGTCAAAACCCAGTACGGTGCCCAGGTCAAAACCCAGTGTGGTGCCCAGGTCAAAACCCAGTACGATGCCCAGGTCAAAACCCAGTACGATGCCCAGGTCAAAACCCAATATGATGCCCAGGTCAAAACCCAGTACAATGCCCAGGTCAAAACCCAGTACGATGCCCATGTCAAAACCCAGTGCGGTCAGTTATTTCAATTCTCATGACTCAGCACATAATCACGTGATTCAAAGGACAACCTTGACACCAGATAAAAGAAGACATCTAAGGATTGCCAACTCTTCCCCCTCCCCTACCCCCTCTCCCCCGCCCCAACATGATTTAACCTTTCTGCACTTGACTGACTCAACACATAACTTGGGGCTACTCCGTCTGGCCGCAAGGTTCTTAACAAAACAACTCACAAAAAACACAACGGCTGTTTGTGTGTCTCTGATGGAATATAGCGACACAATGGCTGTTTGTGTGTCTCTGATGGAATATAGCGAAACAATGGCTGTTTGTGTGTCTCTGATGGAATATAGCGACATATGCACACTGTCGACACACCAAGAGATGGCTGTTTGTGTGACTCTGATGGAATATAGCGACATATGCATACTGTCGACACACCAAGAGATGGCTGTCTGCGTGTCTTTAATGGAATATAGCGACATATGCACACTGTCGACACACCAATAGATGGCTGTTTGTGTGTCTGATGGAAAATAGCGACACAATGGCTGTTTGTGTGTCTCTGATGGAATATAGCGACATATGTACACTGTCGACACACCAAGAGTGGGAGGGAGAGAGAAAGATTGTTTGGTGGAGAAAGACGCTTCTGATATCATTGGGAGATATGGAAATCAGGGAATAATCCCGGGGACAAGGGATAATCCATTTGAGTTTTCAACGGTTACATTATTTTTTACTAGACAGCCCCATGTAGCTAAAAAGCGATTAAGGTATTGATCGTTTCTAAACCACGCAAGAGCAGACCTCAGCACAGCACATGACACAGCACATGATACAACTGATGAGGCTTGAACTCCCAGACCCCAGCACAGCACATGACACAACTGATGAGTCCTGAACTCACAGACCTCAGCGCAGCAGATGACACAACTGATGAGACCTTAACTCCCAGGCTTCAGCACCGCACATGACACAGCACATGACACAACTGATGAGTCCTGAACTCCCAGACCTCAGCACAGCACATGACACAACACATGACACAACTGATGAGGCTTGAACTCCCAGACCTCAGCACAACACATGGCACAACTAATGAGACCTGAACTGTCAGACCTCAGCACATCACATGACACAGCACATGACTCAACTGATGAGGCTTGAACTGCCAGACCTCAGCACATCACATGACACAGCACATGAGCCATGAACTCCCAGACCCCAGCACAGCACATGACACAACTGATGAGTCCTGAACTCACAGACCTCAGCGCAGCACATGACACAACTGATGAGACCTGAACTCCCAGGCTTAAGCACAGCACATGACACAGCACATGACACAACTGATGAGACCTGAACTCCCAGGCTTAAGCACAGCACATGACACAGCACATGACACAACTGATGAGTCCTGAACTCCCAGACCTCAGCACAGCACATGGCACAGCACATGACACAGCACATGACACAACTGATGAGTCATGAACTGCCAGACCTCAGCACAGCACATGACACAACTGATGAGTCATGAACTGCCAGACCTCAGCACAGCACATGACACAACTGATGAGACCTGAACTCCCAGACCTCAGCACAACACATGACACAACTAATGAGACCTGAACTGCCAGACCTCAGCAGATCACATGACACAGCACATGACTCAACTGATGAGGCTTGAACTCCCAGACTCCAGCACAGCACATGAATCAACTGATTTATTTATGAACTACCAGACCTCAGCACAGCACATGAAACAGCACATGACACAGCAAATGACATAGCACATGACACAGCACATGAACAAGCTTTATTTTATACAGTGGTAAAACTGAACATTCAAGCAACTGTGTGGTGTTCGTTGAATACAAGAACCACCCACCCCAACGCCTCGGGCAAGATGAGAACCATTCTGACCGATTCCTACATGGGTTTTAAGTAGACAGAAGCAAGTGTGAATGAAATCAGTGTTATCACCCCATTGTTTACTTATATGCTCTTGTATTTATTTATACAGCCCATTTGGCCTCGAGAGTATTAGTCCCAACTCGCTTAAGTAGCATGAGTTAATTTTTTTGTTTACACAGCATGTTGGGTTCTAGAGTATTACTCACCATTCCCTTTAGTAGCATGAGTTATTTTTAACATTTCCCTTTAGGGGGGAAAACACGTCATGTTTTAATGACTCCACCTCTCCCCACCACCACAAAGGTACTCGACCAAAAGAATAGTGTTCTAACAATGAGGTCATTGAGTGCTAGTGTATGCGTCATAAAGTGCAAGTGTAGCGTCATCAAGTGCAAGTGTATGCTGAACTTTACAATTTGCATTAGAAGTCTTCATGACTTCCATTGATTGGCTGATAGGATTTGTAGAGTCATGTGACGAATTCAAGGTGTCAAAGTGGAAAAAAAATGCAGTTCGCGCCCTAATTAATGTATTGTATATCTCCTTATCGCGTGATATTGTCTACAAATATTAAATAAGCTCAAATGTCCCTCTAATGGCTATCACCAATTTGATCTCACTCAAATGTCACTATAATGGCTGTCACCAATTTGATCTCACTCAAATGTCCTAATGCAGCGGTTCTCAGCCTGGGAGTCGCGCGACCCCTTCTCGGGGGTTGCCTAAGATCATCTGAAAAAGCATATACTCTACAGTTATAAAGTAACAAAAAAAATAATAATGTGGCTGGGGGGTCGCCACAACATGAGGAACTGTACGAAAGGGTCGCGGCGTTAGGAAGGTTGAGAACTGCTGTCCTAATGGATGTCATCAATTTGATGTAGCTCACTCAAATGCCCCTCTAATGGATGTCACCTATTTGATCTCACTCAAATGTCCTTTAATAAACTGTCATCAATTTTTCATAACTCACTCAAAATGTCCCTCCTATGGCTGTCACCAATTTGATATCATTCACTCAAATGTCCCTCTAATGGTTGTCACCAATTTGATATAACATTGGAATTCCCCATTCCCCACCTATTAAGAGAAAGACATATTGAGACAGTTAAAACAGTCACCAAACTAATGTGAATGTTCAGTTTAAACAGTCACCAAGCTAAGGTGAATGTTCAGTTTAAACAGTCACCAAGCTAATGTGAATGTTCAGTTTAAACAGTCACCAAGCTAATGTGAATGCTCAGTTTAAAAAGTCACCAAGCTAATATGAATGTTCAGTTTAAACAGTCACCAAGCTAATGTGAATGTTCAGTTCAAACAGTCACCAAGCTAATGTGAATGTTCAGTTCAAACAGTCACCAAGCTAATGTGAATGTTCAGTTTAAACAGTCACCAAGCTAATGTGAATGTTCAGTTTAAACGGTCACCAAGCTAAGGTGAATGTTCAGTTCAAACAGTCACCAAGCTAATGTGAATGTTCAGTTTAAACAGTCACCAAGCTAATGTGAATGTTCAGTTTAAACAGTCACCAAGCTAATGTGAATGTTCAGTTTAAACAGTCACCAAGCTAATGTGAATGTTCAGTTTAAACAGTCACCAAGCTAAGGTGAATGTTCAGTTTAAACAGTCACCAAGCTAAGGTGAATGTTAAGTTCAAACAGTCACCAAGCTAATGTGAATGTTCAGTTTAAACATTCACCAAGCTAATGTGAATGTTCAGTTTAAACAGTCACCAAGCTATTGTAAATGTTGATAAACCACATGTATGCCACAACACTGACAGTTCAATAGTAGCCCTGAAAGGAAACACAATAAAAAATCAATTCTGGCTTTTGTAGGAGACATTCTGAACGGGAGGGACGCTGTCTGAGACAGGGGGAGATAATTATAGACCTAGGCCAAACACAGAATTCTCGTCTTTGTCTCCATTTTTTACCTTTAAACCAAAAAATAGTGATGTTTTTACCATATCACAAAACTTGTGATGTCTTGACCATATCACAAGAAAAATGATGTCTTGACCATATCACAAGACTAGTGATGTCTTGATCATATAACAATACTAGTAATGTCTTGACCATATCACAAGACTAGTTATGTCTTGACCATTAGCCAAGACTTATGATGTCTTGACCATATCACAGACAAATGATGTCTTGACCACATCACAAGACTAGTGATGTCTTGACCATATAACAAGACAAATGTCTTGACCACATCACAAGACTAGTGATGTCTTGACCAGTTAGCCAAGACTAGTGATGTCTTGATCATATCACAAGACAAATGTTGTCTTGACCATTAGCCAAGACTTATGATGTCTTGACCATATCACAATACAAATGATGGCTGATCACATCACAAGACTAATGATGTCTTGAACAGTGAGCGGAGACTAATGCTGTCTTGACCAGTTAGCCAAGACTAGTGATGTGAGAGAGTCTTGACCAGCGTAACTTACAACCTACGAATTCTTCAATTGTTTTATACAAAATATGTTTCGCTCCAACATTATTTCTTCAAATTACATACTATGATTACAGTGGCATGTATTGTATACAGATATATAAAATGACATGATTGTAGAGGCATTTATTGCTTATAGATGTGTGGAATGACATTTGATTAGTGTCATTTATTGTATACAGATATATTTAATGACATATGATTATGATGTCATATATTGTATACAGATATACAGAATGACATAGGATTAGAGGGGCATTTGTGTGGTATAAATAATCTAAAATTCATCAAGTGTCTTTCCACCAGCATAAGAAATACAGGGATCATAAGCGAGGGGGTGATATGGCAGAGGGGGCAGAAATGGTGGTTGTCTAGCATTAAAAATAGTCTTTAAATTAGTAAATATATACAACTATAGTTGACCTAGTGGTGTAATGATTAAGTTGTCTGCATAACAACTCAGATACCATGTAAGAGTCTGTAAGAGGTGGTGAATAATTATGATTGCCGTAACAAAAATTTAATATTTTTGAAACATATGTGTTAGTTTTGATTCTTTACATAACTATATGTTAAATTAATACCATTCAAGCCATTGTAAATTAAAATTTTTCTAAGGACATTTGTCTCTAAACAAAAAAAATAGACCGCTTTGGTTGCTTTAGAATTACTATTTCACTTTACTTGGCTACCCACCAACATACTCCCAGATACTGATAAAATGTCTTCATCTGAACTTAAATTCAATCACCCGTAAATAGGTAAGAAGCGGCAGAGCTTTTGATATACTCAAATAAGTTATCTACCAACACATTAAACAAGTCCTAAACTTAAAATCCTATAATAAAACTCCTAAAATAACTGCAAGAAACTGAGGACTATTAAAATTAAAAGACAGAAGAGGACTAGTAAAATAGGAAAGTCTGTGGAAGGTAGGTAAGCTGAAATATCTGCGGCACACTGGCGTCACCCAGTAACTGAAACTGACCCTGATCATATCATTAAGATGTTAAACATCATATCATTAAGATGTTAAACATCAGATATTAAGACGGGCCTGGAAATTGTTTCTTTTTGCATGAATGCCAAAAAAAGGGAAATTTTGCTGATGGACTGCCTTGAGGACAAACACTGATGGACTGCCTTGAGGACAAACACTGATGGACTGCCTTGAGGACAAACACTGATGGATGTCGAATGGCCAAACACTGATGGATGTCGAATGGCCAAACACTGATGGATGTCGAATGGCCAAACACTGATGGATGTCGAATGGCCAAACACTGATGGATGTCGAATGGCCAAACACTGATGGATGTCGAATGGCCAAACACTGATGGATGTCGAATGGCCAAACACTGATGGATGTCGAATGGCCAAACAAATGCCACATAGCTGGAAAAAAAAACATGACATCGCTATCACACTCATACATGGAACTTGTTTTATTAATCCTCAGGACATTCAGGCGGCAAAATGTGACATCAACATCCTTTGAAACAAACTTCATCAAAAGAACGTCAAAATGTGACATCAACATCCTTTGAAACAAACTTCATCAAAAGAACGTCAAAATGTTCGACGTCCACCATCAAAATGTTTGACCTCCACAATCAAAAGAACATGGCAATGTATGACGTCACCATTCAGAAGAACATGGCCATGCCTGACTTTAAGAAGAACATGACCATGTCTGACGTCCACCATCAGAAGAGAATGGTCATGTCTGACGTCTACCATCAGAAGAAGATGGCCATGTCTGACGTCCACCATCAGAAAGAGCATGGCAATGTATGACGTCCACCATCAGAAGAGTAGGGCCACGTCTGAAAACACATTTATGAAGTAGCAACAAAAATAATTTTATTTTTGGGGGTCACCACAACAATTGGAACTGTATTAGAGGGTCGGGGCATTATGAAGGCTGAGACCCACTGCCCTAGTGTCTTTGACAAGTTAACCTGGCAACCCTGTATTCAAACAAAATGCTGGCTTCTGAAAATGACTTTGTCTCCACGGAATAACAGTATAGCCTTTGAATTACTTTTCGTTTAGTCTCTCCCCCCCCCCCCCAACCCCACCCTCCCATACAGTCATTTAATGTTACTTTCCAGACGACATCGCGAGACGACAAATTGAAAAGAATGAGCGAGACCAAACGTGTGTGTGTGTCACAAAATGAAAGGCATGAGTGAGACCAAATATGTGTGTGTGTGCTACGTCAGATCCCAGTGCTATGCCCAGGCCAAAACCCAGTACGATGCCCAGGTCAAAACCCAGTACGGTGCCCAGGTCAAAACCCAGTGTGGTGCCCAGGTCAAAACCCAGTACGATGCCCAGGTCAAAACCCAGTACGATGCCCAGGTCAAAACCCAATATGATGCCCAGGTCAAAACCCAGTACAATGCCCAGGTCAAAACCCAGTACGATGCCCATGTCAAAACCCAGTGCGGTCAGTTATTTCAATTCTCATGACTCAGCACATAATCACGTGATTCAAAGGACAACCTTGACACCAGATAAAAGAAGACATCTAAGGATTGCCAACTCTTCCCCCTCCCCTACCCCCTCTCCCCCGCCCCAACATGATTTAACCTTTCTGCACTTGACTGACTCAACACATAACTTGGGGCTACTCCGTCTGGCCGCAAGGTTCTTAACAAAACAACTCACAAAAAACACAACGGCTGTTTGTGTGTCTCTGATGGAATATAGCGACACAATGGCTGTTTGTGTGTCTCTGATGGAATATAGCGAAACAATGGCTGTTTGTGTGTCTCTGATGGAATATAGCGACATATGCACACTGTCGACACACCAAGAGATGGCTGTTTGTGTGACTCTGATGGAATATAGCGACATATGCATACTGTCGACACACCAAGAGATGGCTGTCTGCGTGTCTTTAATGGAATATAGCGACATATGCACACTGTCGACACACCAATAGATGGCTGTTTGTGTGTCTGATGGAAAATAGCGACACAATGGCTGTTTGTGTGTCTCTGATGGAATATAGCGACATATGTACACTGTCGACACACCAAGAGTGGGAGGGAGAGAGAAAGATTGTTTGGTGGAGAAAGACGCTTCTGATATCATTGGGAGATATGGAAATCAGGGAATAATCCCGGGGACAAGGGATAATCCATTTGAGTTTTCAACGGTTACATTATTTTTTACTAGACAGCCCCATGTAGCTAAAAAGCGATTAAGGTATTGATCGTTTCTAAACCACGCAAGAGCAGACCTCAGCACAGCACATGACACAGCACATGATACAACTGATGAGGCTTGAACTCCCAGACCCCAGCACAGCACATGACACAACTGATGAGTCCTGAACTCACAGACCTCAGCGCAGCAGATGACACAACTGATGAGACCTTAACTCCCAGGCTTCAGCACCGCACATGACACAGCACATGACACAACTGATGAGTCCTGAACTCCCAGACCTCAGCACAGCACATGACACAACACATGACACAACTGATGAGGCTTGAACTCCCAGACCTCAGCACAACACATGGCACAACTAATGAGACCTGAACTGTCAGACCTCAGCACATCACATGACACAGCACATGACTCAACTGATGAGGCTTGAACTGCCAGACCTCAGCACATCACATGACACAGCACATGAGCCATGAACTCCCAGACCCCAGCACAGCACATGACACAACTGATGAGTCCTGAACTCACAGACCTCAGCGCAGCACATGACACAACTGATGAGACCTGAACTCCCAGGCTTAAGCACAGCACATGACACAGCACATGACACAACTGATGAGACCTGAACTCCCAGGCTTAAGCACAGCACATGACACAGCACATGACACAACTGATGAGTCCTGAACTCCCAGACCTCAGCACAGCACATGGCACAGCACATGACACAGCACATGACACAACTGATGAGTCATGAACTGCCAGACCTCAGCACAGCACATGACACAACTGATGAGTCATGAACTGCCAGACCTCAGCACAGCACATGACACAACTGATGAGACCTGAACTCCCAGACCTCAGCACAACACATGACACAACTAATGAGACCTGAACTGCCAGACCTCAGCAGATCACATGACACAGCACATGACTCAACTGATGAGGCTTGAACTCCCAGACTCCAGCACAGCACATGAATCAACTGATTTATTTATGAACTACCAGACCTCAGCACAGCACATGAAACAGCACATGACACAGCAAATGACATAGCACATGACACAGCACATGAACAAGCTTTATTTTATACAGTGGTAAAACTGAACATTCAAGCAACTGTGTGGTGTTCGTTGAATACAAGAACCACCCACCCCAACGCCTCGGGCAAGATGAGAACCATTCTGACCGATTCCTACATGGGTTTTAAGTAGACAGAAGCAAGTGTGAATGAAATCAGTGTTATCACCCCATTGTTTACTTATATGCTCTTGTATTTATTTATACAGCCCATTTGGCCTCGAGAGTATTAGTCCCAACTCGCTTAAGTAGCATGAGTTAATTTTTTTGTTTACACAGCATGTTGGGTTCTAGAGTATTACTCACCATTCCCTTTAGTAGCATGAGTTATTTTTAACATTTCCCTTTAGGGGGGAAAACACGTCATGTTTTAATGACTCCACCTCTCCCCACCACCACAAAGGTACTCGACCAAAAGAATAGTGTTCTAACAATGAGGTCATTGAGTGCTAGTGTATGCGTCATAAAGTGCAAGTGTAGCGTCATCAAGTGCAAGTGTATGCTGAACTTTACAATTTGCATTAGAAGTCTTCATGACTTCCATTGATTGGCTGATAGGATTTGTAGAGTCATGTGACGAATTCAAGGTGTCAAAGTGGAAAAAAAATGCAGTTCGCGCCCTAATTAATGTATTGTATATCTCCTTATCGCGTGATATTGTCTACAAATATTAAATAAGCTCAAATGTCCCTCTAATGGCTATCACCAATTTGATCTCACTCAAATGTCACTATAATGGCTGTCACCAATTTGATCTCACTCAAATGTCCTAATGCAGCGGTTCTCAGCCTGGGAGTCGCGCGACCCCTTCTCGGGGGTTGCCTAAGATCATCTGAAAAAGCATATACTCTACAGTTATAAAGTAACAAAAAAAATAATAATGTGGCTGGGGGGTCGCCACAACATGAGGAACTGTACGAAAGGGTCGCGGCGTTAGGAAGGTTGAGAACTGCTGTCCTAATGGATGTCATCAATTTGATGTAGCTCACTCAAATGCCCCTCTAATGGATGTCACCTATTTGATCTCACTCAAATGTCCTTTAATAAACTGTCATCAATTTTTCATAACTCACTCAAAATGTCCCTCCTATGGCTGTCACCAATTTGATATCATTCACTCAAATGTCCCTCTAATGGTTGTCACCAATTTGATATAACATTGGAATTCCCCATTCCCCACCTATTAAGAGAAAGACATATTGAGACAGTTAAAACAGTCACCAAACTAATGTGAATGTTCAGTTTAAACAGTCACCAAGCTAAGGTGAATGTTCAGTTTAAACAGTCACCAAGCTAATGTGAATGTTCAGTTTAAACAGTCACCAAGCTAATGTGAATGCTCAGTTTAAAAAGTCACCAAGCTAATATGAATGTTCAGTTTAAACAGTCACCAAGCTAATGTGAATGTTCAGTTCAAACAGTCACCAAGCTAATGTGAATGTTCAGTTCAAACAGTCACCAAGCTAATGTGAATGTTCAGTTTAAACAGTCACCAAGCTAATGTGAATGTTCAGTTTAAACGGTCACCAAGCTAAGGTGAATGTTCAGTTCAAACAGTCACCAAGCTAATGTGAATGTTCAGTTTAAACAGTCACCAAGCTAATGTGAATGTTCAGTTTAAACAGTCACCAAGCTAATGTGAATGTTCAGTTTAAACAGTCACCAAGCTAATGTGAATGTTCAGTTTAAACAGTCACCAAGCTAAGGTGAATGTTCAGTTTAAACAGTCACCAAGCTAAGGTGAATGTTAAGTTCAAACAGTCACCAAGCTAATGTGAATGTTCAGTTTAAACATTCACCAAGCTAATGTGAATGTTCAGTTTAAACAGTCACCAAGCTATTGTAAATGTTGATAAACCACATGTATGCCACAACACTGACAGTTCAATAGTAGCCCTGAAAGGAAACACAATAAAAAATCAATTCTGGCTTTTGTAGGAGACATTCTGAACGGGAGGGACGCTGTCTGAGACAGGGGGAGATAATTATAGACCTAGGCCAAACACAGAATTCTCGTCTTTGTCTCCATTTTTTACCTTTAAACCAAAAAATAGTGATGTTTTTACCATATCACAAAACTTGTGATGTCTTGACCATATCACAAGAAAAATGATGTCTTGACCATATCACAAGACTAGTGATGTCTTGATCATATAACAATACTAGTAATGTCTTGACCATATCACAAGACTAGTTATGTCTTGACCATTAGCCAAGACTTATGATGTCTTGACCATATCACAGACAAATGATGTCTTGACCACATCACAAGACTAGTGATGTCTTGACCATATAACAAGACAAATGTCTTGACCACATCACAAGACTAGTGATGTCTTGACCAGTTAGCCAAGACTAGTGATGTCTTGATCATATCACAAGACAAATGTTGTCTTGACCATTAGCCAAGACTTATGATGTCTTGACCATATCACAATACAAATGATGGCTGATCACATCACAAGACTAATGATGTCTTGAACAGTGAGCGGAGACTAATGCTGTCTTGACCAGTTAGCCAAGACTAGTGATGTGAGAGAGTCTTGACCAGCGTAACTTACAACCTACGAATTCTTCAATTGTTTTATACAAAATATGTTTCGCTCCAACATTATTTCTTCAAATTACATACTATGATTACAGTGGCATGTATTGTATACAGATATATAAAATGACATGATTGTAGAGGCATTTATTGCTTATAGATGTGTGGAATGACATTTGATTAGTGTCATTTATTGTATACAGATATATTTAATGACATATGATTATGATGTCATATATTGTATACAGATATACAGAATGACATAGGATTAGAGGGGCATTTGTGTGGTATAAATCATCTAAAATTCATCAAGTGTCTTTCCACCAGCATAAGAAATACAGGGATCATAAGCGAGGGGGTGATATGGCAGAGGGGGCAGAAATGGTGGTTGTCTAGCATTAAAAATAGTCTTTAAATTAGTAAATATATACAACTATAGTTGACCTAGTGGTGTAATGATTAAGTTGTCTGCATAACAACTCAGATACCATGTAAGAGTCTGTAAGAGGTGGTGAATAATTATGATTGCCGTAACAAAAATTTAATATTTTTGAAACATATGTGTTAGTTTTGATTCTTTACATAACTATATGTTAAATTAATACCATTCAAGCCATTGTAAATTAAAATTTTTCTAAGGACATTTGTCTCTAAACAAAAAAAATAGACCGCTTTGGTTGCTTTAGAATTACTATTTCACTTTACTTGGCTACCCACCAACATACTCCCAGATACTGATAAAATGTCTTCATCTGAACTTAAATTCAATCACCCGTAAATAGGTAAGAAGCGGCAGAGCTTTTGATATACTCAAATAAGTTATCTACCAACACATTAAACAAGTCCTAAACTTAAAATCCTATAATAAAACTCCTAAAATAACTGCAAGAAACTGAGGACTATTAAAATTAAAAGACAGAAGAGGACTAGTAAAATAGGAAAGTCTGTGGAAGGTAGGTAAGCTGAAATAAGGATGGTAAATGATAATAAGATTTCTGGTTATTGGTTTTACAAAACAATAAGCAAATTTTGAAAAATATATTTTTAAAAATATTAAACGATTATAACAATAATACAAATAAAGTGTAGACCTAAAAAAACTGGTGCTACAGTAACCTGACCATTCCCAATGCAGGATCATTTTTAGCTTTCAATGAAAAATAGTTGGTACAGGAATAAGTTTTTCAGAAAAATAACACTCCGAAAAGGAATGACTGATGCCTGTGATGGTATATGACAGCTGATCTCATGCCTATAACTGTATATGACAGTTGATTTTAGCACTTCAGTTATGTCTTGTATTTAAATTGTTTTAGTTTTAAAATGTTGTCTTAGTAATTAAATTTATTTACCTATGTGCTGAAAATGAATATGTAAAATGTATTTAAAAAAACATTTCCAATTTTTTAATAAAAAAAAAAAATCTTATCTCAAATTATTCTTCTACAGATATAAATTAAAAATATGAAAGAGTCTATCCAATTATCGCTATCTGGTCACTGGACATAAATTTATGGCCTACTCTGTTGTGTCCAGTGAGTTTGGGTTGAGATCTAAAAATCACTGCTGTTTAAGTTATTTTTTAAAATATTAAAGTTTCAACAAGGCTTATGATATTATAAAATAGCATCTTAATATTGTGCAATAGTTTGAAATGCATTGTAAAACAGGTAATAAGTTTATGATATATTTAAAGAAAAATATAATTTAAAGCCTTAGAGCACTTACTAATTACTTTGGCTTTGGCTTAGCGGAACAGACAAATTGTCATGATTTTCCCAAGAAGCCACACAATAACATTAACTTATTAAACATAGGTCTATTCAACTGTCTCTATAGTCTATAGATAGAAGTCTATACTGTTATTAGTTATTAGTATACTAATATATATAGCCTAACTAC
The DNA here is from genome assembly GCA_964017045.1 of Omphiscola glabra. Classification (NCBI taxonomy): domain Eukaryota; kingdom Metazoa; phylum Mollusca; class Gastropoda; family Lymnaeidae; genus Omphiscola; species Omphiscola glabra. The sequence continues at coordinate 553,414 of OZ024811.1, forward strand.
TAGTATATAGTGAATATAGACTACTCACACTCAAGGTAATCACAGCCATTACTCAGTCAATGAGTCATAACTCAGAATTACTCATAATTCATAACCATAAATGTTAACTTAATTGTAATGGTAGGCTAGACTTTTTATTAGGCCTAATTATATAAATTATTACTAATACTAATTTTGGTAAATTCGGATAGCTCGTAACGCGTTTTTTTTACCATCGCCGCCAACTTGACCCGTAAAATTAAGAATAAAACGTTAAAAAATAATGAAAAAATGACCTAAATTGGCTAAATGTATCCCTAAACCTAACCTGAACTCTAAATCTATCTCTAAGCGGACTAAGCCTAACCTAATGAAATGAGGTACGATATATCTTAATAAGCCCTAATTTTTTTAGGACAGGAGCTTAAACATTAACCGGTAAATGTGAAGAGATGGGACCGAATTTTTTGCCATGGCTAAATCTATCCCTAAAAAAACCTGAACCCTAAATCTATCCCTCACCCTAACCTGAACCCTAAAGCCTAAATCTATCCCTCACCCTAACCTGAACCCTAAACCTGACATGCAAATGACGCCATGGCCCTATCTCTACACATTAGCCCGTTAACCGATAAGGAAAGCAGAAATCTAAGCTAAATTCTAAATTTATATTTATTTAATGTCCATATTTTCACTCATAACCGTTTTTAACTTTATGACATTTTCATTCAATGCAACTAAGATCCGTAGGCTAGATCATCAAGATGCTACAGAACTGGAAATATGCAAAAGTAGTATTTAAGAATAGTGAACAGACTTACCTAATTGTATTTTTAGATAATCGTCATGCAATATCGCCATAAAGCAGACGCAAAGAAAATTTCTGAATCCCAGTTAAAATCGCACATCCATTGGTTTGTTTACAAATTTCAGCTGGTAAGTCTTCTTTCCTGCAAAGTCAAAAGAATAGAACAGGCGTAAGACACTTCCGGCTATTATGTATGACGTCATGGGTTTGACTATTTCAATTTTACAGGGGATGTAACAGGAATATTTCTTCGTAATTGCTAAGAATATCGATACCTTCCCTTATCGAGTTGCCACCTGGATTATAGCCATTGTAAAACTGAAATACAAAATTAAATAAATATCATTATAAAAGAAATACCATGCAACAATGGACTTCGATGAGTCGATGGTTTTGTCATGTGATAAGAGTCAGTACGAGTAAGACTTCCGGGAAGCTGTCTGCAACATACACTAGTCGCTCACAAATTTTTCTTCAAACAACTTCTTCTTTTATCATAACTGAATTATAATTGTTGTCACATTTATGAATTTCATTTAAAAAACAAGTGTATTCAATAATATTTTGAAAAGTAAAATTTTAATTAACATTGGGGAAGCGCTGATGAAGACAAACATTTTGCTTTAAAATTAATGATAATGGCTGATCAGCTGTTATATGTTATGTGTAGCAGACAGCCTACCGAAAGCTTACTCATATCACGTGACAAAACAAGGAAGTGACTCATCGAAGTCCGTTGCGAGCGATTTCTAAACAAATTAAGCTTCCGCAACAAATCGAGTGACATCTTCAAGGATATAGGCTGAAATTAACAATTTTTCAGAACAATTGTTCTTAGTTAAACAATTCTTATTCCTACAAAAAATACATATTCAGTTCACTCAGTGACGAACCTAGGGAGTGCGCAGGTGCGCAACCGACATGGACGACACTTCTTGAGTCTGCCCCAGCCACCTTTACCCTACCCTCTTTTATCTTCAGCCCGCACCCCCCATTATAAAAAATATACCCACCCCACCTGAAAAGTCAAGTTGCACACCCACCTCCCCCCCCCCCAACCCGCGCACAAAATGTGTACAACAATATAGATTATCATGCCAATTCCATTTTTTGGTTCTAGTTTTAGAAAATAATTTAAAATAGATTTTGCGGTTTTAGTTTAAAATATTTTTAACTATAGAGAAGAGGCAATTTTTAATTTATCTGAAGAAAGTTATAGTAGTTTAAAATTCAAAAAAAAAAAAATTCAATCTACAGAATATTGGAGATTGTATCCTTTATTTGCATACGATTTCCTTTAGATAAAATCACACATTAATAAATATATAAAGTCTTTTGAAAACCACTCATGTCTTCTTAGATTAGTTAAGCCGTAAATATACGATTTCTAAAAATTACCACTTTTAAAACAAAAAACATGTATCGACCTCTCGAAATACTCTAATTAAAAAGTTTGTTTTTTGTTGTTGTTTTTGGTTTTTTTACTCTGGTAAAATGTGTAAATATTTAGGAAAGGTAGTCTAATTATTATAAGAAAGTTGTTTTTATTGTCCATTGTTGTTCAGTTTGTACAATAATGTTTGCAGTGCTTTTTATAATTTTTTTTTGAATTTATTTATTAATTAAGTAGTTATCCTCTAAAATAATGTAAATAAAAATTATAAGCCACATTACTAATTTTAGTTATAAAAAAATAATTGCATAACACAAGCAGGTCAAGCACTTTTCCGTTTCGCCCCCACCCCCTTTTTTTTAAAACCCCCCAACCTGCAATGAAAATTATTATTAAGCAAATATCCTCAACACATCTTGAAACCCCTAAAACATCTGATAACAATAAATCTTTGTCTCGTATAGCAAATCTCTATCCATTCAATCTCCCTAGGTCCTAGGCGAATATTATTATTATTGTTATTATTATTTGTTGTCTTATATAGCGCGGTACCCCAGCATAGGGCTAGGCTCACCGCGCTGTACATAAAAATATTAGGAAAAGACACATAATCGTGACAATAACATAAAATACATATATGTAATAAAGAACAGATGTATAGAGACAAAACAAAATCTAATGCATATTCACCTCATCCACACCAGAACTTTTACATGACAAGCCATGGACGGCGGCCAGCAGCAGCGTTTATCGGTCAGATGTGGGGAATCAGTCGGGATAGTAGAGTTTAAAGAGATGTGTTTTGAGTGCAGTTTTGAAGGCTGTGATAGTAGATATATTGCGGATGTGTATATAGTGGAAGAGAATTCCATTGTTTGGGGGCACCGTAAGAGAAAGATCTTTCACCGTATGTTTTTGTGCGAGTCTTGGGGACAGAAAGAATACGCCCTTCTGCGGAGGAGCGAAGCTGTCGAAGGGGTGAATAGACAGAGAGAAGTTCGGTTAGATAGGAAGGGCAGAAATTCGAGAAAAAGTTGTGGCAGAGAACAGAGAGTTTATAGTCAATCCGTGCTTGTACAGGTAGCCAATGAAGTGAATGAAGTATTGGTGTGACGTGGTCACGTTTTTTTGCCTTTAGAACTAGCCTAGCAGCTGAGTTTTGAACCTTTTGTAGTTTTTCTAAGAAGTGTTTTGGTGAACCTGACAGAAGAGAGTTGCAATAGTCAAGACGAGAGAGAACAAGAGCATAGACTAGGGTTTTTTGTTGCACTAGTTGTGAGCTAGTTGCGGATTGAGCTGATCTAACGGATGGCCGTGTATGCAAAGCGACAAATGTGGGATATATGATAATCAAGAGACACGTTGTGAGACAGAAAATAACCAAGATTCCTAGTGAATGATGTAAACTGCAATGTATGTCTGAGTTACCTACTTGAAATAAGGTGGGGAGAGCTGAGTTAGAGGATGATTTGCAATCGTGAATAAGAAGTGCTTCCGTTTTGCCATCGTTAAGTTTTAACTTGCTGAGTGTCATCCATGACTTGACATCAGCAATGATCTCCTGCAAAGTCCGGACAGAGGAATCGACAAGAGAGGGATGGGTATGAATGTATAGCTGCGTGTCATCCGCGAATGACTGGCTCTCCACAGCATGCCTCTCTAGCAAAAGGAGCAGTGGCCTGGTATACATTGTAAATAGAACCGGGCCTAAAACGGACCCCTGTGGCACTCCATACACCAAGTCAGCACTGCCGGAGAGACAGCCATCGACAGCGACCACTTGCGTTCTATTGGAGATGTAGGACCTAAACCAAGCCAAAACTAAACCAGAAATGCCAAAGTAATTTTCAAGGGTTTTGTAAAGGGTTTCATGGTCGACAGTGTCAAAGGCCGCACTGAGGTCCAAGAGGATCAGGAGGGAGACATCACCGCTGTCCAATGCGAGCAAGAGGTCATTGGTTACTCTCAAGAGAGCTGTCTCAGTGCTATGGAAAGGTCTATAGGCTTATTGATTAGGACTGAGAAGAGAGTTGTCGTTTAAGTAAGCTAAAAGTTGTTTTAGAACTATTTTGTCAATGACTTAAGATACAAATGATAAGTTAGATACATAGTCTGTTTCAAAGACATTTCTAGAAAGGGCTTAAATCATATCCCCTACTCGATCAACCTCGCTATTTCTACGTAATTCTACTCTTACAGACTGCACTTGCATTCTTACAGCTTGCAGACTGCATTTACTTGTAAACAAGGTCAAGGGAGACTATTTTTAATTAGCCATTTGTTGCGGTGCCGAACTTGGGGTCAGCTAAAGTTCTTTCATGTGAAAAGATAAATGGAAGTAAACAAGACGCCTGTAACAATACCATGGGAAGCGCCATAACCGGAGTGAATTCAGTTTATGTATAGTACGGGGCGCGATAATGCCACCCCCGGACGTTTTATAAATACCATCCCCCGATGAAATAGTCTGATAGAAACACTGAATTCAGGTTATTACGGACCGTTATAGATGGAGAATCTAATCTCTGTTGTTTTGTCTAGGGCTCGTTCTAAAAACAGTCCATAATAAAGGACGATACCAAAGGTTAAAAATAATAACAAATAAAACGACAATCAAGGCCAGAGCTAATTACAAGTAGTAACTTTTTAATTTGTGAACTTCAATTAAATAATAACAGCAAGAGAAATATTATTAAAAATATAAACTTACAGATTTGCTGGTACCGGTACTGTATATAAAAATACAATGAGCACAAAATTGTACGAGGAAATAAAAATCTCTACACACAACAAAGTATAATGACACACATCATGCCCCGTAATCAAGGAAAGGAAAATCTCTCTACCGTCATTTATTCGTATCCCTTTTATACCCAGTTTCAGATGATCATTCTGGAAATGGAATACGCAGTCTTACTGCTTCCCGCATTCTCTAGATCGTTCTATCATGTTCGACAGAAACGGACGATAGTAAACAAAAGTATCAACAAAGGGATATTTTTTCTAGCCGCCCCAACACGGGACCGACTTGAAAGAGGTCATGCACGTGGAAGGCAGGCAAAGCGTGTCTCAACATACGTCATCCCTCATAACAAGGTATACTCTAAAAATCACCACTTGATTTTGAAATCTAACTTTCCCCCACAGAACCATCCCCCTTTTCCGCCTAAGAGTAATCGGCGCCTTCGATTTCTGTCCTACTTCCCGATAAAATGACATTATAGCAGACACCTCTTCCAATCAAGAGCCTTAAGTGCCCTAAATTTTGTCCTTGATTCCCAATAAAAATTATAGCCACTTTCAATGCTGATAGATGCACTGTCTAATGGCGTAACTAGTATCATTGCCGCCATCGGTGTACCAAGTTTTTCGTCGCCCTCTTTAACGATAGAAAACTCTAGAGTTGTTAGAGAACGACACACCTTCATTTAAAGAAAAAATTACACTTGGCTGGACAAAACCAACCGCATTCCTTTCTACGCCACGGTCACAGGCTTAGGTTGAATGTTTGGCACCATATTACAAGATTAATTTTAAATTTTACTCGTCCCCTCAAAATATGAAATGCCCCCCCCCCCCCCACCCCACAGGAGGAAATTGTCTGAAAGAAAAACTATTTGTATACATGTGATATGATATATTTTTATATATAAAGTGTTTCTTTCAGAAATTTCCCCCCGGGGGGGGGGGCACTTCAGATTTTTCTTTTGGGGGGCTGGGCTATCCCAGTTGCCAGTGGCCAAAGACGTAATTAAGGGGTGAAAATGGGACATACGTGCCGGGGCGCCAGACTTGCAGGGGGGGGGTATAGGCTTTGATGGAATTAATTGGTTGAAAATAATGGGTTTCAGAGGTAAGTTTTTTACCTTGATCCCAAAAACTGTAGATATGCCCCTGCTAGTGGCTTCGAAATAGGGCGGACGGAGTGGTCCACCCATGTGTAACTTTTTCTTTATATGCTGGTTTTTCATTTTTGGACAACTGCAGAGTTTGAATCGTGAAAGGGAGATCGGCAAAAATATTTGTCCGCTCATGGCAGCATTAATAGTAGATACGCCACTAGGAAGTGTATCTATCGATAATTATCGATCATTTTCATCGAAAAGTAGGGTGGAAATCGATGGCGCTGATGAATCTTGATTGTAGGAGCAAGCTCCCCACATAAAATTTTTGTTTATTTAATTTTTTTTTTTAAACACCTACCAAAGAATGGAATTGGTATGATAATCGAAATGCTAGTTCACACAAAAAAAAAAATAAAATAAAGAATCCTTAGCTTTCTACTCGATCCTTATATAAAATAAAATTAATAATATAAAAAAAAAATGAGTGCAATGCCAATGGATGGGGCATGATGGGGCACTTTGTTTAGTATTCTGACATTAAAAAGAGAAAAGCAGTTGGGAAGTTAATAGTAATAAATATAAGATAAGTATTAAAAAAAAAAAAACAACAAATCTGTTATTCAGGAAACTTTGTAACAAAGGTAGCACATTAAAAGGAAACAAAAACACCTTTGATTTAATAATAATTTATGAAACGTGCACTATTTCTTTGCACCTTTTAAATTCTAAGTTAGAAAAAAAGCATGATTCATGATGCTTATTTTTTTTAGTCATGCTTTTACAACGAACTATAATTTGAAATCAGATTGCACATTTTAAATACTTGACTAACTATTATTAAAATTGTAGACCTTTATATGTATGTAAATGTATTTTAATACAGTGTCATTAAAATTAAAGTCTTTAAACCTGTGAAGTTGCTAAAAATAATTTTAAAAAATAGCGATATATGCGAACAACAGGAAGTAAGACTGGAGTGGTCAGTGTGATTTTTATAACCAAATACTATAACTTAATTAGCCTTAACTATACGGATCATCAAATATATCGAGCGTAGCTATATTATATCATAATTTAGATGCCACTAATTATAATCGGTTAATGACACCAGACAATATTCTTTTTAAAATTTTTAAAAAATGACAATTTGGTATTTTTGAAATACAACATACTTTGTTTTATTGTTGTACATAATTTGGATCCGGGGGCACTTGGCTTTCGGGGGTGGGGGGGGGGCACTGGGGGGCTTGGAGGTAAAGCTGAAAGAAACCCTGTATATCATTAAATGTGCTGGCTTAATTTTGTCCATGTACTTTTCCTTAACTATTAAAAAGTTAAAAAGCGAAACTAAACTAAAAAGAAGTTTAGCCGACCAGCTACCAAAACTAGGAATAGAAGGCCTAACTTCAAACTTAACTTTAAAATAAAGTTTTTTTATACACGATAATATCAATAATTTGAAAAATGAGTAAGTGACATGTTTTATTTTGAATACCACTATTGTGGTAATCATTAATTCTAAACTAAGATCAGTTTCAATATTTAATCGATTCCTTGGAATTACTGATGACGTGATGACTGTCACTCTGAGTCTGACTGACTGATCAAAAATTTTAGCGTGGAATATAAATTTAAAATATTAATAATACTATACATTAAGTATAAAATAAATACTATATTTAGATTATAACTATAATAGGCTATTTATCTCTATTAGTGAAATTAGTGTCAAGCGTGATGTGATTGTTTAGGGTTCAGGTTAGGTTTAGAGATATATGATATAGGCTATTTTTTAGAGGTTTATTTAAATTTAGGGTTCAGCAGGTTAGGTAACTTAGGGATTAATTTAGGGTTCAGGTTAGGTTTAGGGATACATTAAGAAATTTTTTTAACGTTTTAGGCTAATGTTAAGAGTTATCACCATGACTTCGTTAGGGATACAATGTATTTATTTTTATTTATATTCATTTAGGGTTCAGGTTAGGTTAACAGTTTAGGGATAGATTTAGAATTTAGAGTTCAGGTTAGGTTTAGGGATACATTTAGGAAATGTTTTCATTATTTTTAAACATTTTATTCTTAATTTTACGGTTCACGGCAATCAAGTTGGCAGCAATGGTAAAAAACGCAGTGATATCTCTCAACATTTAGGCTTTAGGCCTACCACGTTTTATTCTTAATTTTACGGGTCGCGGCAATCAAGATGGCGGCCGCATGGTATCTGCAGAAAATGTTAGCATCTACAGGGCTACCAGGCGGGGAAAATCTGCAGCTGGAAATAAAACAGCAGAAACAGGGTAGGGATGATGATTACATGTTGCAGTTAATAGATATGAGGCATGAAGTGGGTACTGGCAATCTAATGCAATTACACAGCAATTGAGAAAGTTTTTCCTTGGCAACCATTTCATCCCTATTATAGGGCATCTGATGCTTCCAAGGGCTGGAAAGGGTGAGATTTTAGGACTTAAATACACCATACCGACTCCTGGCAAAGTTGACTGCTGATGCTGTGAGAGCAGCGTCACTGGCCGATGGGATGTCCTTGGACTGGGCGGCCTCCGTTGGTACTCGATATAGTGGGTGCTGGCAAACGGAAATCTATAAAGTGTCGATTCTCAGCCCGATTCTCGGGCTTGTGAGGGGGGTACTTTGGGAGGGCATAAAGAGCCTGGTACAAGCTTGATGGCTTGCTGAAACCAATTCCTAATGTACAATTTCAATAATTTAAAAAACAAAAATTTAAGCAATATAATGTATTAAAATAAAACAGAGTTTGAGTTTACTGCATTGCAGCATAGTTCTCTGTCCAAGATAACATTAAAGTTCTTGAAAATATCATCTCCTTGAAAATGTTTGCGGAGCATGAACTCATGAAATATGAAGGCAAAGTATCGCAGCTTGTGCCAAACTGTTTTTTTAGTTTGCGCTTTGTGCACATCCACATATTTTCAACATTCTTTGTGTGGACACCAGCCTCATTTGGAGCAACAGAATTTTGTTGATGGACCCTAAGGAAGTCTTCATAGATTCCCTTTCTGATATGGTTTATGTTTGCATAAGCTGCCCATCTGTCTGATACAATAAGTGAGTCTGGAAGGATATATCTCTCTATGCACTCCTGTGATGTAATCGCACATCAGTTTGGCATGAGAGAATAGCTACTACTCTCTCTTTCTATGTCACTGAAAACCCAGGGGCCCTCTCTCCTTCAAACGGACATCAATAAAAGAATTTACCGTTTAAATAGCACATCAAATTGGAACAACACAAATTTTTATTAACTTATGCTGAAGTGGTAGATTACACCTAGTTATTATTTTCATACTATCCAAGTCTTAGGACTGTTCGGCCTACTTACTACTACTAAGTCAGTAAATGAGAGTACTAACACTGAGTATTTAATTTACATTTTATATATGATTAGGCTCATTGACTAACTATTGATGGGTGATCAGAGCTTGATCCTTGTTTTATGATGTTAAACCAAGGGTCCTCAAACTACGACAGCTTGATCCTTATTTTGTGATTATTATGTTAAACAAGGGGTCCTCAAACTATGGCCTGTTTGCTAGAGATGAACCATCAGATTTCCTTAACCAATATTTGGAAACAGTTTTCACTGAAGTGTTTATATTATGTGATAAATGAATAGGGTCTACTGATACTGAATGTATCAACTTATATATTGATTGTTATTTAATCAAGCATATCTTCAAAATACCTTTTGATGTTTTCAGTCTCAAGCCATTAATGATATTAACATTTTAATTACATTGTTTAATATCCCTGCCAACTAATTAAGTATTAAGACTTAGTAAATACATTTTTTGTTCCTTGTGAATTGTTCTTTTTGAAACTATTTAAACTGTCAGTTTTACCAAAATAAAAACAACAGCACATTCTGAAAAAAATCAATAAATCAGCAATATTCCTTCTGATAGATATTTTGTAAACATATCTATGTTGTATTAAAAAATAGCAATTGCTGAATATGAATAAACTAGCAGAAAAAATACATGAATATCCCATTACTCATAAGTGTTTAAAAGAGTAAGATATACCTGCAAACCATGTAATTTTAAATACCAATAGTTTTTTTATCCAAACTATTTCTCCTCGAAACATTTGTACCTAATGATGTGAACTGTTAATAAAGTTGGTTTTTGATTTCACTAAGAAATACAAAACCTAACAATCCAAAATACCATGTTAGATATGTGTAAAAGGGCTAAACAAAATAGCCTTATTTTTACTTTTAAATACAATTTATGCCTTACTACTAGTAATACTAGATTATTAATTTGATTTAGTCATTGTCTTTTAAATTTGGATTTCTGTTAATTTTCTGCTGATTGTTTCCTCCACCAGTACCAGTACTTGTACAGTGGGATAATCACTCTAAGATTGTTCGTATCTGTAAGAATCAAACGGCTGAGAGTGTAAGTTATTTTAACCAATTATTTGCCATAAATTAACTTCTAAATTCATAAAGAAAAAAATGTAAGGAAATCACCTATAATTAATGACTTTTTAATTATCCCTTTGAAATTAGGGCTCAGCTAGGGTTGAAATCATTACTGTTTATAAAAAAAGTTGTACTTTCACTAGTTTTATTAAAGTTTTTTCTTATTAAAGATAGTGATCTGCAGCTAATAGCCCTGCTGAAAGCTACAGTGCATATTTGAAACATTATGCTATTTATCAGTCATAAGCAAAACATTAAATAATAACAGTGTGTCATTCATACCTAACACACTAGTGTATTTAAATTTTACAAAAATAGAGATTCTAAGAATTCAAAACATGACTCATTCATGGCATAGTTAATTTTTAACTCATTTTAACTCTACTTCAGCTTAGGGATCGATGCTTATTCAATCTCAGAAGGGAAGTAAGAGGTCAATTTCGTGTGTACATCAAGTCCAGTCAGGGAGAGGAAAAACTGATAAATGACAGGGATGAATTTGGTAACCATTTGAAGGAATGCAAATTTATATATTTCAAGAATGAGAGGTAAGCATTTTGAGATAAAAACAGTTAGCTTTATATTGGCTAAACTCTAGAAAAGTAAATTCCATCCTTGTGCTTGGTGTTTGCTTCAATGTGATTTCTATATGTATACGCTTTTGAACCTGCACAGCTGCTCATTCTTTAGTGGGTATGCAAAAATTGATAATTATATATGTTACGGCCAAAGCCTGAATTTTGGCCAGGTCCCAAATTGGCCGGCCATTTCGCACTTTGGCCGAGGTGTGTGGCCAATGTCAGATGTACTGGAAATGGCCGGTGTATATGCTACTTTGGCCGGCCATTTCGCGAACTGGCAGGAAATTCCGGACCAATATTCAATATGCTGCACAGAATTTACCATTCTGCACAAGAAACTTCTCACATTGGCATCCATGGACACAGAAGAAAAATCACTACGAACCGTCGCGTCTTCACAATCACTGACGGGCGGTTAAGGCTACACTCGATGCAATTGCACTACCAAGTGCTCACTGACCGGTGGTCAAGGCTACACTGGATGCAATTGCACTACCAAGTGCTCAACAAATCGCTGCAAATGTAAAAATAAAAAACTGCTGTGTAATTTGAAATGTCATAAAAGTTCATCTTGTTGTAACAAGTGGTGATAGAGATTGGACATTTACTGTAATAAACTAATTTGACTTTTTGGCAATTTAGTATAATTAATAATTAATATAATATGATTATCATTACAGTATACAAACACCCAAAATCTTTCATGACCTTTTTCTTCCGACTTTGGCAGATCGCCCCATGCCATTTCGCAAACTGGCTGGCCAAATCCCGAAACCTAGAAAAAAACGGACATTGGCCGGTCAATGTGATGCGATATTGGCCACTTCCCGATTTGGCAGGCCAGTTCCCACTTTGGCCGATTTTGGGCTTTGGCCGTAACATATACATACAAAAGATTTTTAAAGATTGATTTTTTACATTTACGCACAAAAGATATTCAAAGATTTATTGCATATTTATGATTAAAAATTTGAAAGAATTTTAGCATTTTTCATCTCTGTGCTTTGATTTTGTACAACATTTCTCTTTTTAAAAATTGAATACTTGCCTTACCTAGGGTGCAAAATAATCTGATTCCTGCTTAGGGACGTCATTTGGGTAAGGGATTTGCAGATTTTATTTAAATTGCTATGTATTATGGCACTTCCAGTAATAAACAACTTAACAAGCTGACCAAGTTTTGGTTGATCCCCCCCCCCCCCCACCACCTGAAATGACGCCCCTGCTCCTGCCCTGACAGCAATGGAAAAAATGAGCAAGCTTCAAGCTTTGCATACTACTTAAATTTCATTATTAAAACCTCTGCTGGTGATTCTCTTTCCTACATATGTTTTTGTGTAGTCCTCATATTGCCTGCCTTCAAGAGACCCGACTAGCGGATAGCGGCACCATAAAGGAAGCCAGCTACACATTCTACTGGAAGGGGAAACCTGCAGATGAACTTAGGAAGCATGGTGTTGGATTTGCCGTAAAAAACCACATTATTGGCCTGTATTGCACCTTGTTCATTGGGATCGGAGAGGATTCTGCGACTGCCAATGTCATCATCTGCAGGCAAGGCCAAAGTATTCAGTGTTTATGCTCCAACTCTTCATTTGACTTGAGGAGAGAAAGATCTGTTCTATGAGACTCTGGACCAAGAATTATCATGTGTTCCCAAAACCGAAGCATTGTACATTCTGGGAGACTTTAATGCTAGGGTAGGAGCTGATAATGGTTAATGTCTGCTGGAGTTGTGCTGCTCCCACGGTCTCTGTGTTACCAACAGCTTCTTCAAATGTAAAAAAATCCAAAAGGTGTCATGGCGACACCCACATTCCAGGCACTGGCACCAGCTAGACCTCATCATCACAAGGCGCGTGGAGCTAGCCAGGTTACTTCACACCTGCAGTTACCACAGTGCCGACTGTGATAGGACCATTCTCTTGTAGCAATCAAGATACGACTAATGTCCAAAAAATTGCATAATGCTTAAAAGAAGTTTCGCCCACGAATTAACATCCACTGCTCAAACAATCCAGAAAAAATTCAGCAATTCTCAAAAGTGTTGCAGGATACCCTTGCTAAAGGGCCCCCCGATGGCACTATTGACTCTAAGTGGACTCATTTACGAGATGCTATGTACGATTCAGCCATGTCCGCCTACGGTAAAATGGAGCATAAAAATAATGACTGGTACGAGGCGCATTGGTATGTGATGGAACCCGTAACCGAGAGGAAGAGAAGAGCCCTACTTGCCTATAGGGATGCACCTTATGCCCATACACCACAGGTTCTCCGAAATGCAACACAGTGGCCGGCTGTCTGCTGGGATATTTTTTTTGCATTTGACGGCATTCCCCTGGAAGTCCTCAAAAATGTAGAAACAATACTACTTCAGCCCTTACATGAGCTCCTCTGTCTGTATTGGGAAAGGCCTGTTCAGTATCTTGCAAGGAATAGGTTGCCCCCCATGACTGCTCACAATCATACATTCATTTCACAAAAACATACACAGCACAGTCACATTCAATGGCGTTGTCAGCAACGGAGTAAAACAGGGTTGTGTATTGGCACCAACGTTCGTCTCCATTTTCTTCTTGATGCTCATTCAATTTGCATTCAGTATTCAGGGACTGTGAAGATGTAGTGTACATACATACTAGATCTGATTGTATACTGTTCAATATTGCTCACCTTCATGCAAAGACCAAGGTAAAAAAAGTACTAATTCGTGAACTGCTGTTCGCTGACGATGCCGCCTTAAAATCTCACACAGAAGAAGGTCTTCATCGGCTAGTCACACGCTTGTAAAGAGTTTGGACTGTCAATTAGTCTACAGAAAACACATGATGCAAGAAGCACCATCCCCTACAATCATAACTATTGAGGGCCATAATCTGTCGGTTGTTGAGCATTTCACATACCTTGGATCCAATATTTCTAGTTCTTTCTGTGTTGATGAAGAGATAAACATCAGGATTGCAAAAGCAGCAGCAACTATGGCTAAACTGTATAAGCGGGTGTGGAATAATCTCAATCTAACTGATAAAACAAAACTAAGTGTCTATCAGGCATGCGTGCTTAGTACGCTCCTATATGGCAGTGAAGTGTGGACCACATACACCAGTCACGAGCGGAAACTCAACAGCTTCCATCAAGATGTCTGCACCACATTTTACGCATCCCATGGCAGAACAAGGTGCCTAACACAGAGGTCTTGGTACGTTCCAAAGTATGTGGCATATTCTCCGCTCTTAGCAAGTGGCGCCTTCGCTGGTTAGGCCATGGAAGGAGAATGGAGGAAGGCCGTATTCCAAAGATGGAGCTGTATGGAGAGTTGGCAGAAGGGACAAGACTTATTGGACGGCCACGCCTGAGATTTCTGGACGTTTGCAAAAAGAGCATGAGGGATGCCAATATTGAAGTCAACAAATGGGAGATCATTGCCAAACAACGCTCCAGCTGGCGAACAGCAGTGTATGAAGGAGTGAAAAAGGCAGAAGATGTACGAAATGAAGCCCTTGCAACAAAAAGAACATGGAAGGCCAAATCTAACCAGGATTCAATATTCTCCTGCGAGAAATGCAGTCAAGATTGTCATTCCAGGATTGGCCTTGTTTGCCACTCGTTGAAGTGTTAGACTACATAGCTTCTCCATCGTCTCACGAAGATGGAAGGATGCCATATATACATATTGCTTGTTTTTTGACTGCTTTCATAAACTTCCATTAGTCATCAGTTATCCTTTCAGCTATTCATTTTATAATTATCAAAGGTTTTAAAATTTTTATCCAAGCTTGAAAGGGAAAGGCTTGCAGGCTAAAATGCGGATGCCAGTCAACCATGACTTTGGTAAGTTTAGTTTAACTTCATTATTTTAGATATGTCATTTGATCTCAAATGATGCATTGGTGTGAACTGTTAGTGACAATAGCCAATTTAGGAATACTTGTGCAGGTTTTCTCCCACTAACCAGTTATGCAATATGTATAAGCTACAGACAGCTACATCATCATCATATCCCTTAGTCCTTGGACCATTGGGGTGCCACAGATGACATGAAAACTATCCTTCACCAATCCTCTTGGTCTTCTTCACTATGCATAGCATACCCTGTTTTAATCCCGTCAACTCTTTGATGTTATCTTTCCATCTTTTTCTCTGTCTTCTTCTTCTTCTTCCTCCTCTAGTTGTGCCCTGCATGATTTCTTTGGCGAGCTCATGTTTTCTGGTCACGTGGCCATACCACTCAAGTTTGTGCTTTTTTACAGACACCAGGAGGTCATCATACTGCCCAATTGCTTGACAAATCCTTTCTTTCACTTGTTCATTGGTGATATGATCTCTGTAGCAGATGCCAAGAATGCCTCTGAAACATCTCATCTTCATTCCCTTTATTTTCTTTTCAAGTTCTGCTGTTAATGTCCAGGACTCACAGGCATATAAGAAAATGGAGAGGATTAATGAGCGCATCAGCCTGATTTTGGTGCTTGGGGCTATATTTTTGTTGTTCTATTTTTTCTTGAGCCTCTTTCTGCGCAATCCTGGCCATCAATTCGGGCTTGGAGCCTTCTTCCGAGACTATTGCTCGGAGGTACTTGAAGCTGCCAACTGTCTCTAATCTTTCCTCCCAGACCTTCATTTCACTGGCGATGCCAGTGGTGCTATTCATCATCATTTTTGTATTTTCTGCACCGATTTACATTCTAAACTAGGTTGGCAAGCTTTACTTCGCTTCCAGCCAGTCTGTCTATGTCATCCGCAAAGCGTAGGTTGGTGATTGTTCTGCCACCAATGCTGACTGTCCTTACATGCGTTTCCAGTGCATCTGAAATAATTCTCTCTAAGAAGATGTTGAACAGGGTGGGGGAGAGCAAGCAGCCTTGTCGTACTCCAACCGTGGTCTTGAACCATTCTCCGATGTTATTGTTGAAGAATACTGCACTGGTGGCCTTATCATAGAGGCTGCATTTCATTCTGGTTAGGTTTGTGTTGATGTTGTAGTGCCTCATGGTGGCCCATAAAGCAGCATTCCAAACCCTGTCGAATGCCTTCTTGAAATCCACAAAGACGTGGTATAGGTTTAGTTGGCGTTGAGCATATTTCTCACATAGTATTCGGATGTTTAGGATCTGCTCAGTTGTGCCACGTCTGTGCCTGAAGCCCGCCTGTTCTTCAGCAATGTTTCTGTTGACATATGGTCTTAGTAGGTTAATTTTACTCACTTGGTCTTGGCATTTGATGATGTTGAACAGCTGTTTGTTTGACTTGGTATGAAGGTATGCTTCTGGAGGAGCAAGGGAAATAACATAGGAGATAGTACTAATAGTAGGGGAGAAAATATGCCTTTGCTTCAACTTCTGCAGATTTTGAAGGTTTTAGTTGTTGGGTCATTCAAGAAAAATATCCTATTCATGTTATAGAGGAATGTAATGAATTATCCCCCCCCCCCCCCCCCCCAAACCCCGAGGGGTGTGTCAAATATAAGATAAAATGTTGCTGGGTTGTGAATGATTAGGATGTCAATGCTAAGAAGGAAATCAAGACTTGGTTTCATAGATATGTAATATTGCTATTTATCATCTATGTACTCATATAGCTAACTACGCATCTAATTGAAGAGAGGGTCTGGCCAACAAACTCTTCATGAAGATCTACCTGGTTAAAAATGTGTCCTTATCATTTCTGGCTACTTTCCTCTAACTACTAATTGAAGAACTCACTCCTTAATTGCTCAAAATTATATATATCTCCATCTTCATTCACCCACAGGAATTGTATCAGAGTTCCTGTTCACTTTTGATTCTCATGTTACTAATTTACACTGAGCTGCAGACCTGTTTACCCTTTAACTATTAAAATGGAACAATATCACAAAATCGTTCAATACATAATCTTAATAGTAAAAAAATAAAAATACAGTATATATATATAATGTATACACCTCAAAATCGTTCATTGAACGCCAAAATCATAAGAGTAAACAGGTCTGGAGCTGTGATACCATTTCTTATGACTCTACACTAACCTGAGTGGTTCTAATAACTTGACTACGTTCAAATTCTTTGCAGGAGTCTGATAAGTCCAATTTTGCTGTCCAAATGCCACTATCAGGTCTATGAAAGAGGATTATCTACTTACTTATTTTATGTACTCAATTTGTTCAAAGGCATGTAGTGAGGAGGGATGCAACAAAAAGATTAACTATTTTGTTAAAAGTGACCCCAATAGATAGAAGTTGAAAACTACTGATCTGAACTATTGTAATATATGCATCACTTAAAGGAGTTGTAATCGTTTATGTATCTTTTAGCTGCTGGGGAAGAAAATTGCTGTTCCTCTCTTGAATTGTATTTTGACTGTGAAAATTGTGCTATACCAAAGAAAACAAGTGGTGCAAAGATAATGGACAAGCTTCTGGAAATATTTGGGCCATCTTTTAAAGATAAGAATCTCTTTATTGTCTGCGAGAGATCGCAAGCTACTGAACCCATAAAAGAGATGAAAAAGTCTTATGAAAATGTACGTAGCTCAATTCTACATTCTATACAACATGTTCACCTGTAATTAAGAGGACACGAAATGTCCACATTAGCCCCATCCATCCATCACATCAACCTGTAGCATAGACAGATGAACTCTGACCAATGCCAAATAACCATCATGAGCTTTTATTTAGTTGGAAGTTTTAGTGCCAAGCAAGGAACAATTCAGTTTGTAATATTTAGAATAAAAGTTACAGCTGCTGGAATGACCGCTAGATATCAAAATATTGCATATGTTTGCGCCAGATAAGAAAGAATCGTGTACATAGTACAAAGAGTTTTTAAAAATTTTAAATATAAAGTTTGCTTCCTTCTACGATTTTTTCACAGTTGCTATATATTAGCCTTAGTAAGTTGAAAGCAATTTTATTTATATCCATCAGGTGCGGCTCATCCTTGTGGATAGTAAAAGGACTAAGGACAATAAGAAAAAGAATAATGCAGCAGATGATATGATCAAAGAAAAAATATTTGAGAAATCAGATTCGCGCAAGCCTGGAACAGTTGTTGTTGTAATATCAGGTACTGTAGTATAACTTTTAAATATAAATATAACATGTTTTAAATATTTTGCTGGGTGTCCAAGGGGTCTCAACTGAGTCAATCCCATGCATGTGGACTGGAGTTCAATCCCCAGCAAACACCTACACAAGCAAAAAAACAACCAGCACCTGGAATGCATGGCACTTGTTTGCCTTGGATGGCAACTCATTTAAATGAAGGCAAACTCTGAATTCTAACCAGGAGATGGAGTCCCATAGGGGGTATGACAGTGACACATTGGAAATGCAACTCCTGCAATGCTACTGGTGCCAAGCTGTATCATCCACACCTGATGTTCCCTTGGTTTATCCAGATACATTTAGAGAGGCATCTTGCTGTCTAAGGAACCAGCTTATCCTCCTAAAAGAAAAGAAACCAGGCCTTGTGGTTTTGTTCTGCAAAATCTGCACCATCATCACATTTTGACAGACAGATGCCAGAAAAAACAACATAAAGCTACTCATTTATTTCTTGTACCTTATGACAGTGATTAATTTTTTAATCAGGACAGCATTTAAGATGGCCTATTTCATTTTTTTTTAACTCTTATGTTGTACAACAGTATGTTTTAAGTGTATTCTTTATATTCTACAGGTGATAAGGACTTTGGGAGCTCCCTGTATATGCTAAGTTATAAAATGGGCTTTGTCACTGTCCTCATTTATAAGTCTCTTGTTGACCATGATCTTCTTCTCTGGTCCACGGTTTCCTTTACGTTTGATGATCTATGCAGAAATGAAAATGGTTCTGTAAGTTTGTTAAGCGATTTAACCCTTATATGTCCAATATATTTGCCAATAGTTACTCAGCATCGCATATAAAGTTTAAAAGAGTAGATTACAAAGTGTAAAAGTTTGTAATTTACAAAAATCTTGCTATAAATTGGAAGGCTCTGCTTGTGTTCTATACGGGTGTCATTTTTTTTTTGAAAGGTGATACAGCTTACAAAAGGTTTAAATCAACAAATATATTGAATCAATGATAAAGTATTGGGAGACTAAATTTCAATCACTTTGACTTTATAACCATTAATAATTTAGATGTTTTTTTTCCAAATAAAGGATTTCCTGCATATATTTAAAAAAGAAATTTAAGAGGACTGATTTTATTCGTATCCGGAAATTTGTTCGAACAAAATTTCGTAGATGGAAATTTGATCGAATCGTTTTTTCAGTTCACACGTTAAAATTTTGCATTATTTTCTTTTACTATATGGTATAGTGCATTCAAAAAGAAATTTGATTATAAAATTTTAACATGTGAACTGAAAAAAAGATTATTCCAAATTTCCGTTCGATCAAATTTCCGTCAATAAATATTCCGTCGACGAAATTTCTCTCAAACAAATTTCCTGTAACCGATTTTATTTATAGATTTTTACACACTTTTGCATTTATCTATTATTTAGAACTGTATGCCTTGGGAAGAATGAAAAAAATGTAAAACTTCTTTTGTACACGCCCTTTTTTGTTACTGAACATTTATGTACATTTAGTATCAACAAACGGGTAGTGGTAATTGGAGACACTTTCATGTACAATTGCTATCAAAATTACGGGTTGTACTACTTTGTGATAATTTTATGTACATTTGCTATCAATATTATGGGTATTACTACTTAGGGTTACTTTTTTAAAATTAGGATTTCAAGTTTATTTTTATTTTCTAATTCACAGAAAACCTGAACACAAATTGTGTAGAACCGTATTTAAAAACCTGTAGAAACAAAATTTTCATTTACATCCTTTATAAAATTTAGTATTGAGCTATGAGGGTGGGGTAGAAAATTTGACAAAACATACATAAAAGTAACACATGGTATAAGAATACCAATTACTGAACTATATTAATATTCTAATGTCCTACCTGCTTTTACTTTGCAGATTTATTTCACCAACTATTTCAGGAAAAAAAATATATATATGCTTGCGATATTTGTTTTAAAGACTCTCATTTAGCACAGTTATCAGGAATTTTATATTGCCTTCAACTTCACCTTGAGGAATAGGAAAAACAGATTTTTGTGGGTTTGTGTTCGGAAGGTGGGGCTGAAAATTGGAAAGAATGTGTTGTTTTCTGCAATGAGTCTATGTGCCAAGTTTCAGCTCAATAGGTTGATGGGAAGTAGGTCAATTAACCGCCTGAAAATTTTGTCAGCCAGAAAGAAAGAAACACACTAACAATAGCGAATTTAACATTTTAAAAAGGATTTAAAAAATTATGAAACCTGTATAAATTAAATTATATCACTTTGCATAACACATTTCACACTTGTTACAAAGGATGTTGTCAATCCCATTACAAATTATGCAAGCATTTATAATTACTACATGGTCTCTTTAATTATTCATTTAAATAATAATTGGTTACAGATAAATCTTGAGGAGAAAGGAAAGAGGAAAAACAAAATCTCCAATAAAGAAAGCAGGTAAATTCAGATTTATAAAAATATTTGTCTTCTTAGCTCACTAACTTAATCATAAGCAGCTAACAGCACCACAATATGCCAACAACTGATTAATACAAATTCATGTACACCAGAGGTCTGCGTTTTGCGTAGCTTGTATTTGTGTCTATGTGTTAGTATGTTTTTACTTATTTTCAAACGATGCAGTTTGACTTACATATTTGTATTGACTAGGAGCCATAGTTTGTGTGTTGTCACTCACAAAATTTATTTGCACTAATGTGAAATTCTAGGTGTAGAAAATAAAAGAAATCAAATTAATATTGTATAAATCTGCTTTAAAATGACATTTTTTTCTAATTATCATTTTCTAAAATCCCAGTCAGAAAAAAATACAAGAGCCAAGTGAAAACCAAACTTTGGAGGATGTAGACTTGACCAATGAAAACGGTGAAAATTAAATATATTAATACCCTACTCATTTGTCTTTAGAAATTAAAAAAAAAATTGGTATTGGTGATATTTATTATTTCTACTAATACAGATGAAGCTTCTTTATTATTGACACTAACTCATGGGGCATATATGGCCGATCCCTTAGTGGTAGTCTTGGCTGCCCTTCTTGCTAAAATTAATTAATTTATAACCATTGGCTATGAGTTGTTTTTCCTTTCTTTTTTTTTTCTTTTTTGTTGTTGTTGTAATTCTTTGTAATCCTATATAGCATGGCACTTTCAGTTTTTAATTTCGTTATTATTTATGTGTCCTTTTTTATTTTCATTCTTAAAAAAAAGGTAATTTTTTTTAAATTGATAAAAATAAATAAAACTAAAATAAGTATTATTTTATCATCAGAAAACACATCTTTGGTTTGTAATGTTGCTCTAGATGAACAAGAAAGTGACTCTACTAATGTTGGTGGAGATGCACTTAACTTTAAAAAAAAATGTAATATCACTCAGGTATGTGCTTTTTTCTCCACTGAATTCAATTTTTTATCAAGAAAATCACAATAGTTAATAAACAGATATAAATAATTTTTGAGTTTAAAATTTCATTAAAATACTATTACGCCACATGCACTAATAACTTGTTAAACAAATTCCAAACAGTAAATTTATTCTCTTATGAAATAAATTGTTTTAGAATATGCAACATTTATTGTGACTATGTTTTTTTAAATTCTAAAACAGGAAAATGAAACCACCTCAAGGACTCTTGCTGAAGGCTTTACTGGTAAGATCTCAACTTACATTATATACTTGTTCTCAAGCTAATTTGTTCAGGATATATTTCAAAGGATAATGTGGAGTGGTGGACTGATGAGCTGGTCATAGGAGATTTTATACAGGATTTTGACAAATGAAATTATTAATGTAGACTTCTATGCTTCTACCGTAGACTTCTATGCTTCTACCGTAGACTTCTATGCTTCTACCGTAGGCTTCTATGCTTCTACCGTAGACTTCTATGCTTCTACCGTAGACTTCTATGCTTCTACCGTAGACTTCTATGCTTCTACCGTAGACTTCTATGCTTCTACCGTAGACTTCTATGCTTCTACCGTAGACTTCTATGCTTCTACCGTAGACTTCTATGCTTCTACCGTAGACTTCTATGCTTCTACCGTAGACTTCTATGCTTCTACCGTAGACTTCTATGCTTCTACCGTAGACTTCTATGCTTCTACCGTAGACTTCTATGCTTCTACCGTAGACTTCTATGCTTCTACCGTAGACTTCTATGCTTCTACCGTAGACTTCTATGCTTCTACCGTAGACTTCTATGCTTCTACCGTAGACTTCTATGCTTCTACCGTAGACTTCTATGCTTCTACCGTAGACTTCTATGCTTCTACCGTAGACTTCTATGCTTCTACCGTAGACTTCTATGCTTCTACCGTAGACTTCTATGCTTCTACCGTAGACTTCTATGCTTCTACCGTAGACTTCTATGCTTCTACCGTAGACTTCTATGCTTCTACAGTAGACTTCTATGCTTCTACCGTAGACTTCTATGCTTCTACCGTAGACTTCTATGCTTCTACCGTAGACTTCTATGCTTCTACCGTATGCTCTAAAGGAATTTTTAAAAGCTACCAGAAGCTGTAAAATTTTTTTAAAATCTTCACTTTCCTTAATTTTCTTGTATTTTCTCCTTAAAAACAAAACACTTTTTAATTAATCTTGTGTTTTACAAATTATGATTTCAAAAATTTTAAAATTCACTTGCTTTTGCCATTATTTCCTACTAAACTAAACATAAAAAAAAGAAACTGGAAGTGGAAGTATACGTTGCCATATATTTAATCATTTTAGCACTAGCTTCATCTCATTCTATCTAGATATTCATTGGTACTCTATTGCTTACACTTAGACTGACATTTAATTTTATGGGGTCAGTTTATGTGCTGCTTATAGTTACACCCCTTTTAGGATTTACCCATTCAAAACGAGGGAGGTTAGCTTATAAACGAACAGTTTTTATCACAGTTTTCTTTTTTAATTATGCAATAGATATTGCCAATAGTGAACCTGATTTGGGGGGTGTGTGTTGTGCACAGGGTGTGACAGCCCAGTGGCGTAGCTAGGGGGTGAGTACTGCACCAGGTGACACCATCCCAGGGGTTGACACCATCCCAGAGGGTGACACCATCCCAGGGGTTGATACCATCCCAGAGGGTGACACCATCCCAGAGGGTGACACCATCCCAGAGGGTGACACCATCCCAGAGGGTGACACCATCCCAGGGGGTGACACCATCCCAGGGGGTGACACAAATTGAAATATTGCATATTTACAGAGCACACGCTACTCACTCGGTCTAACAGAATTTCATAAAAGGATAACATATAGCATGTAAATTTTCCACACATGTAACCAATCCAAATGATTGATTTATTGAATGTTCAAGGTTGATGCGTCAAAATGATTCAACAACGATTGAATAGTTCGGTAACTTTCGTCAGTGACAGGAAGCGATATTTATCTAAATTCTGATAATAAAGCTTTCTATTGATACCAAATATAATATGGTCGGATGATTCAAAGAACACGATGCAAAACGGTAAAAAAATTATAAACTTTAAAATATAAAAAAAATGACGTTTCTGGTTCTGGTTCGGTACGTTGCTGCATCCATATACTGGCATATGTGCAACGGTTGGGGAAGCGATGTTGCCAATCTAACGGCCCCTAGCAGATGCCAGGGTGGCCTTGAAGCTTTCGATCGTTGTGGAGTTCACGGCGGTATTGTCCAGGTTGTTCCAAGCAATTATGGTGCGTGGAAAAAATGACTGCTTATGTTGCACTGTGTTACTCCGAGGCACAGTGAAGCATTTGTTATTGTTTCGGGTGTAATTTCTCATGGGGTTGTCAGATGTTAAGTCAGTGTTAAGTGACTGTTTGGCTCTAATTAATCGGCCTGGCTTCTGTGGGGTGAGATAATTGTTTGCTGGGATGGCCGGAATTAGCCCCATGGCCATTTTATATAAGAATGTTAGGCGGATCTTTTCTCGTCTGTCCTTGAGAGTGGGGATGTCAAATCTGTTTAAAAGGCCAGTGACGTAGCCAGGCGTGGTGGTTTTATAGTCACGTGCTATGAAGCGCATTGCGTTACGTTGGATTTGCTCCAATTTGTCCACGTCTTGCTTGAGGTATGGGTCCCAGATGATTGCACCATATTCTAGTATCGGACGAACGAGTGCAAGATAGGCATTTCGTTTGCAGGATGTTGGGCAGTGGCGCAGATTTCTTCTAATAAAACCTAGTGTGGAGTTGGCTTTTTTTGAAATTTTGTTTATATGGGGTGACCATTTTAGGTTATTTGAGAAGAGAATTCCAAGGTATGGATTGTTTGTTACTTGTTGAAGGATTGTCCTATTTAGGGTGTACATATAGCTTGATGGGTTTTTTTTTGAGATGCTCATTATGTAGCATTTGGTTTCATTAAATTTCATGCCCCATTTGTCTGCCCAATTCAAAAGGCACTCCAAATCTGCTTGAAGTTGGTTGTGGTCATCGTAGTCGATTATCTCTCTGTAGACAAGACAGTCATCTGCAAACAGCCTCACTTGAGATTTTACAGTATCAGGGAGGTCATTTATCTGACAGAGAAAGAGAAGGGGGCCCAGTACTGTGCCTTGAGGAATTCCTGAGTCTACGGTGGCTTTGCCTGATCGGACGCCATCTACCACTACTTGCATGGTCCGTTTTGTTAGAAATGTTGAGAGCCAGGAGTGAAGGTTGCCGGTAATGCCGTAGTGGTGGAGTTTGTGTAGAAGAAGGCTGTGTGGAACAGTGTCGAAGGCCTTGGAGAAGTCGAGAATTGCCATGTCGACCTGGTTACCTTTGTCATAGGAGGCAAGGAGGTCATTGGTGGTGATGATTAATTGAGTTTCTGTGGAGTATCCAGAGCGGAAACCGTGGTTTAGAGTGGTCAAAATGTTGTAGTGTTCAAGGTGGTTCATGATGTGACGACAGATGATGTGTTCCAGAATTTTGCATGGAACGGAGGTCAGGGATATTGGGCGGTAGTTTGCTGGGTTATGACGGTCACCTTTCTTGTAGGGACTAGTGATATTTGCATCAAGCCAGTCTAGTGGGAGTTTGCCGGAGTCAAGCGACTTTTGGAAAATGCGGGTGATGGTTGGGGCGATGTTGTCAGCCAGGGTCTTTAGGACAATGTTTGGGATACAGTCAGGTCCGGGTGCTTTATTGACTTTTAACCATTTATAATGTTAAGAAAATAATATGTTACAAAATGTTGTAGTATCTTTTGATAATTATGTAAATTTATGTAATTTTTTTTTAAAAAGGTTTTTGAAACCAATTATATTTCAGATGATTTATTAATTCAGCAAAAACTTAAAAACTGTAAGAAACTTGGAGTCTAAACACTGCATAAATAATAGAAATGAATAAAAAGGGTGAAATCAAGGGTGAAATAGACTGTTTTAAAACTATCATAGACAGATCCCACCCACTCCATCACAGATACTTAAGATTAGCTTAACCAGGATGAATTCTTTCTCTTAAAGTTACGACAGAAAAATATAAAAAAAATTTTTTGTTCCCTGTCTGTACGAATTTACCATTGTGAATGATTGTGCGCCCCCCTCCCCCTCCAGTAGTTAACAAATCTAAATGATTGATAATTAAGTTGATATTATCACTAAAGGAGTTCAATTATGGCTGATTTCCATGCTAGAGAAATACTTGATTTGTCTTGTGTTTAAATTTTTATAATTGTAAAATGTTGTCTTGATTTCAATATGTATTTATTTATGTGCTATAAATAAATGCATACAATGTAATCAAATAAACATCACCATTTATTAGGATCAATTAAGTATCTTATCTTATGTTATCTTATGACAATTTTTTGTTATTAAAAAGGTTCACCTGGTGAAAGAATCAAGGTCAGATTTTGCAACAAAGTTAAGGAACTTCTAGTGTATCCTTGGGACACTGTAGGACTTGTAAGTTATTTATTGTCATTGAGGTTTTCATTCAGGGTTGTCATGGCAGGTTGTTCTCTGTCATTGTCTGTTTTATTTGTCCCAACCTTAGTCAACACACAAATTCACTGGCTGGTGTATTGTCCCACGAATTTGCAAATATGAATGTGCTGTGTTCGTTCTGGATACTAACCCACAAACTGTCAAATAGAAACATGATGTGATTGGTTGGGGTATTAACCCACAAACTGTCAATACTGATGTGCTGTGGAGTCAACTCTTTTATTTTAGTAACCACAGAGGCAGTCATAATGGCCGATTATCAGCCGTTATGACAGTTCATCGGTTAAACCTAGATCTTAACACTATGGAAAATATAAAAAATGTTAACATACCATTACCTGTTTAAATGCATTACAGTGAAGTTAAAATAGGGTTACTCTTATGTAAACCTTGAATTTAAAAAAATCTACAATTATGTCTGTTTGTTTCAATTCTGTCTCTTTTCACTGCCATTGAATTCAATCTGTCTAGACAAAAAGTGTGCAACAATGTTGTCTTTACCTTATTGCTGCGATTATTTCTCCTCTATTGTCATGTTTATCATTGGATTGTGCATCTTTAAAAGTAGAGATTGCTTCTATTAGTATTAATCCTCTTTTCATTTAACTCTTCTTTATGTCACGAAAGTGAATAAAGGTAGTGATACATTTCTAAGTATTTTATCTACTATAAAAATATCTAGTAGTGCTTTTGGATTTTTGGTATCCACTTCAATTACTTCAAGCCATTTGTTCCGGTTGACTCTAATATTAAATTTTATAGTATGGTATTAGTTTAGGATCTATCTCTCTATCCAATCTGATTGGATGAAGTGTTGGTCTGTAAATCACCTTCAGTCTTTCCATTAATATTTTAAAAAGACTTTTTTTGATACATTCATATTTCTTCTTTTGTTCAGTTAAATAACTGATAATGTTTTGACTCTTACCTGAAAATGTTTTCATAACAATAT
Source organism: Omphiscola glabra (assembly GCA_964017045.1). NCBI lineage: Eukaryota > Metazoa > Mollusca > Gastropoda > Lymnaeidae > Omphiscola > Omphiscola glabra. Next base: position 580,439 of record OZ024811.1, read on the forward strand.
TCTAGCACAAATGTTTTTATACTATGTTCTAGAACTTTTTTTCCCAACCTTTTTGTGCCATGCCCTACGTAAATATTTTAAAATTATTATGCCCCACCCCACCACAAATGTAATATATACATAAGTTTTAATATTAAAAAATTGAATTGTTCATTGAATGCTTGCTTTTAGGAAGTAGGGAAAAGGCTTTAGGAATGAATAGATTTTATGAAGAAATTTTTAAGAAACACAATAAGTAAATTTTAAAAACATAATTGAGAACTGAAATTCAAATACAAAATGCAAGATTTTTCTAAAATATTAATTTATTATTCATTATTTAATATTTTTTTCAAAACAATACAATGAGAAATCATAAAAACAGTCAGATCACAAATACAGTGTGAGATAACTAATTTAGTGAGAAATTTTCGCTTGATGCTTGCTGCACAGAGATTTTATGTTAGACTCCAATTTAGATAGCTTCAGTCTTAAGTCTCACCACTGTTATATCCAGCCGATTTCTTATTTTTTTAGCAGCAAATCACTTATGGGACTAAATGCACATACAGCTAAATATAAAATTGAAATGGTACCAATAGCTGTCTTGTACATTTGTTTGAATTTGGATGTGTGATTCCCATTTCCTCATAAAGCTATGCCATCATTTCTTTTATATTAAATAAAGTTTTAACAGCTTCATCATTTTGCATTTCTGCGAGATCTTATTGATATTTCATATTTCAAAATATCAGACAAATCCACGAACATTGGCAGCATCATCCATGTTGGAAAATCAATTTGTTTTAAGTCACAAAGTATTTCTTCTAAATCAGCGGACAAACTTTTTAGATAATCGAGAATAACAAGTTTAGCCATTTTTTGAGGCAATGAAACTTTAAAAAAAAATTTCTGACATAATTTGATATATGTAATGAAACCAAATATCTTCGCTTTTGCATCGACAAGAGCTTTATTTGGTCTTTGACGTTGGTTATTTAATATATTTATTTTTCAATGATATCGGCTAAATAGCTCACAAATGCTTTACCTTCAAATATTAACAGGTACTTCATTTTAGGTTTCTCACTTAAAAAGTCACCAATAGTGCCATAAATCTTTTAAAACATTTTCCTTTCGAGAGCTACTTCAGTGTGAAGTCAAAGTCTCACGTGGTCCGCATTTTGTACTTTACTAAATAGCTTGAAGATATGGGCATTCGCTTTAATAGTCTTGATACACTTTATAACTGAATTTAGTACTTCATTAAAAATAGGCGAAATACTTTTAGCTACCATTTGAATAACTCAAAGCGCAAGACAGTTCATCATGAACAACGGGTATGAATCCTTATTTTAAATATTCCTCCAAATACTGACGATTTTTTTTTTTGCTTGCACCACTCGTTTTACTGTGAGGCTGAAAAAAAATTATCACGAAAATAAAAATAATAGGACCAAAGAATATTTAACAATAAAAGAAAGCAATACATTTAAAAAAAAAAAACAAAAAAAAACTTACCATTTACTATTTATACACACTTATTTTTGTTACTACTCAATATATGTTCAAGCTTAATTTCATAAAAACAGAAAACACATCCATTCTAATTAAAAATTTGTACAGAGACTTATCTATTTTATCTATTATATTTTAAATTGAGATTCTAACGATTCCACTTTTACAATACAAGTTAAAACATAGTAGACGGTTGTTCTCAAACTCTTGAATTGCCCCCTTAACAATCAAATTGCCCCTCTGTGGGGCTGGGCCCCACGCCCACATTGGGAAACACTGTTCTAGCCCAAATGTCTTCACTGTAATTATAGGCTCTATAATTTCCATCAAATTATATGAAAAATAATGTTTAATGTCTTTTTCTTTAAAATCACAAAATTTGGGTCTATGATTGTTTTGACTATCTTTCTTCACTGTTGATCCTCTATTTGTATTTCCTGCCTCATGTCTCACTCTTTCCAACTTAAGTTGTTCAATCTTTTTGTGTGCATCAAGAGCTTCTTTCTGTGCATTTGGATTGGCCAGATGAGCTTGTCTTTCCTTATCTCTTTCTTTTTCTAATTCTTTCACTACAAAATCTTTTTTCTTCTTTAATCACTAAATGCTCTGCAACTCTCTGTAATTTCATGTAATCTGCCTTGTCATTAACATTTTTACCTATGTTAGTTAAGTTTAACAGTTATCAATAGGTAATACTTTTAAGTGACTTAATTATTTACTAACTAAACATTTACTTAGATCAGTGGCAGTTCAATGTCAGTGTCAAATATGGCAATGATCAATTAATATCAGCACCAAATAATAAATAATAGAACAATCAAATACTGGGTTTCATAAAAAATGTAAAAAAAAAACAACAACCAATGTAATTAACAAGAACAGTGGTAAAGTCAAATATATAATCAAAATTCAGCAAACATCAAAAGTATGCATAGTTTATCATTGTAAAGTCACCACAGTGTCAACATAACTTTGTAACATCAGGGTAAGTAAACCCAATCCTTGTGGATTTCGTCCTGCGAATTCCACACCATCGTCACCCTGTGACGGATGCCAGCAATATAACTTATAACTTGAGTTAAACCTCAGTTTAGACCACTTGGCCTCCCAGCACCCTAGTTATACATACTGGAAAATGTTGTTGGTAGCAGTTTCCTTTTGGTTGATAGAATTGTGGGAAATGGGATCACACATTGAAATAGTGGGGTCTGTTAAATATTTTTTTTTGTTTCTGGTAATGTTTCTTTGTTTCAGTTAAAGCAACAAATAGCCTACCTTCTGATAAATGAGGAGCTCAAGGAATTCGAAACTGACTTAATTTTCTGTACAACTGATCATGCAAGTGCAAAAATTACTGATGAAACTGAGGTCTTTGAGTTAATAGGAACAGACAAAGAGATCACTTTTTCATTTGACAGGTATGAATAGTCTTAGAAATAACTTTAATGCTTTCTATTTTAAATAAAAATGTTTGCATTAATAAATATTTTTTTATTTAAATATTCAGTGTATTGGTTCAAAGAAATTCTTGTTTGCATAATTGTATAGATATTTGATTCTCTTTTAAATTGATAAGATGTATGAATGATGTTTATGAGTAAATTAGATAATTTTTGGGTATTTTTTGTGATTTTTTACCTCCCCTTATAAAATTTGAAAAGTTTACAAAATGTCATCTTTACGACAATAAATTACAATAGCTTAATTTCCCATACTCTTGAAAACAATTATGTTTGTTTTCTGTATAGTACTGTGTATACATGGTAAAGGAAATGAGTGCAGGTGACATACATGTTAAGATTTTCATTCTTCTTCTTTTTCTTTACCTTGTTTCTGTCTGGTTTTCAATTTTTTAGGTAGGATTTATCTCTCTCTCTATATATATTATGTAAATTTGATTAATACTTATTTGTATGTCTTGTTGTACTGATGAAGGCAAGTGCGAAACGTTTAATTATTTGTAATGTAAAATTATTATTAAAGCTCAATATATATTGTTATATCGACACAGATTGTTCGTGTCTATTTAATCTATTTTAAAGCTTTATCGCAGTCCAACACTTTTATAATATGTTAAGATAGTGACTCATGTCACATTAGAGATGGAGTCGGTGGGCCGTCGAGCGCGAGCTCTTAATGCCCCCCCCCCCGGCGCTCCCCCACACACGCCAGCGCACTGAAGGTTTCCCCGACGCCAGCCCGTGCGGAAGGGTGCCGGGAACTTCCCCCTTGACCTAGGGGAAGCCCGGTTGACCGAGGACGCTGCGTTTTAAGCGTCCGCAGTCCACTCTCTGTGGGTCAGGTCGGCTTTGCTTCCACTCCGGGGGGTTGGTGTTGCGTTACCACCCCCCACCGCCCAAGGAGTCTTTCGTTCGGGACGTTCGTAGTGGCGGGACGAAGCGGTTGCCTAGGAGCGGCTTTCTCACGGCCGCGTAGCTAAAATCATCGGCATGGGTTTTGGCCGCCACCCAAACCTCATATCCATTAACAGCAACTAGTAATCATGTTAGACGCTACTCCTGTTGCGTTGGGAGTCATGCATTTTGGCCGGGGTTTTTGGCTTCGGGTGAACTGGTCACCGTACTAGTCCGCCACGCCACAAAGAGGCAAACCCCATGTGGACGCCCCCAAGTCTCCTCGGGGACGCTGCCGCTGACGCAGCACGGATAGTGACTCATAAATATGGGTCTTTGTCATTCTTAGATCTTTCATCTTAAGCACTCAAAATTGTTGTTGGTTTAGTTTGAAAAATTGGTTTGGAGTACCAACTGAAAGGGGAATGGACCTACTCACAGGTTCTCAAATTTGAGGAAATATAAGAAACAAAAAGGTGATGGTTGATCTGATGAAGTCTGTATGGAGGGTGAGATTATTTTTTCTCAAGTTGGTAATGCAGTAGAGGTTGAGGACGTGTAGTGTTGTAACAGTTATGAAAGAGTTGAAGTAGAGATTGAGGATGTGTATTTGTTATTCTAACAGTTTTGGGGGGGGGGGGGCGGCATTTGGTGGAAGGAGACTTGATCTAGTTTGATGTTAGACTAGAGTTTGGGCCATACATGCCTAGTCATATGGCTTTCATGTAATTTATTATTATAATTTTTTTTTTACATTTTCTTATTTATTCACTTGTGCACTGCTATATAGGTTATCACTGGATTAAAAAAAAATTCTTGTGTTTAAAAGCTGGATCTAAGTGTGATTATGGGAGGAGGGAAATTTTAATTAAGTCTGCAGATTAAGTTTATCCAATAGCTCACAGAGCCAGTGTTGGGCGTAGAGTTAGTGTTGGGGGTGTGGAGTTAGTGTTGGGGGCATGGAGTTAGTGTTGGGGTGTGTGGAGTTAGTGTTGTGGTGTGTGAAGTTAGTGTTGGGGTGTGTGGAGTTAGTGTTGGGGGTGTGGAGTTAGTATTGGGGTGTGGAGTTAGTATTGGGGGCATTGAATTAGTGTTGGGGTGTGGAGTTAGTGTTTGGGTGTGGAGTTAGTATTGGGGTGTGGAGTTAGTATTGGGGGCATTGAATTAGTGTTGGGGTGTGGAGTTAGTATTAGGGGCATTGAATTAGTATTGGGGTGTGGAGTTAGTATTGGGGGCATTGAATTAGTGTTGGGGTGTGGAGTTAGTATTGGGGTGTGGAGTTAGTATTGGGGTGTGGAGTTAGTGTCGGGGCATTGAATTAGTGTTGGGGTGTGGAGTTAGTATTGGGGTGTGGAGTTAGTATTGGGGGCATTGAATTATTGTTGGGGTGTGGAGTTAGTATTGGGGGGGCATTGAATTAGTTTTGGGGTGTGGAGATAGTGTTGGGGGTGTGGAGTTAGTGTTGGGTGTGTTCGAGTTAGTATTGGGAGTCAGGAGTTAGTATTAGCAGGTGTGGAATTAGTATTGGGGGCATTGAATTAGTGTTGGGGTGTGGAGTTAGTATTGGGGGCATTGAATTAGTGTTGGGGTGTGGAGTTAGTGTTGGGGTGTGGAGTTAGTGTTGGGGTGTGGAGTTAGTATTGGGGTGTGGAGTTAGTATTGGGGGGCATTGAATTAGTATTGGGGTATGGAGTTAGTATTGGGGTGTGGAGTTAGTATTGGGGGCATTGAATTAGTGTTGGGGTGTGGAGTTAGTATTGGGGGCATTGAATTAGTATTGGGGTGTGGAGCTAGTATTGGGGGCATTGAATTAGTGTTGGGGTGTGGAGTTAGTATTGGGGTGTGGAGTTAGTATTGGGGTGTGGAGTTAGTATTCGGGGCATTGAATTAGTGTTGGGCTGTGGAGTTAGTATTGCGGTTTTGAGTTAGTGTTTGGGTGTGGAGATAGTGTTGGGTGTGTTCGAGTTAGTATTGGGAGTCAGGAGTTAGTATTAGCAGGTGTGGAGTTAGTATTGGGGGCATTGAATTAGTGTTTGGGTATGAGTTTGTGTTTGGTGTGTGTATTTAGTATTATGTTGTGTGGATTTTGTGTTTTGAATGTGTTTATTTAATTATAGGAGTTTTGAGTTTGTATTGGGGGTGTGGAGTTAGAGGAATATTTTCAGAGAGGACATGGGATAGAATTCAGGAAGTGAAGGTGAAGTGGTGAGGTTTGGGAGAAGTTGTGGATGTTACGAGGGTGCATTTGTGGAGGTGTGACAGGAGTGGATGACCATGTGTGTTTGGAAGATAGGCACGGTTAAAGGGGAAAAGATCGTAATGAAACAGAAATAACATAATCATAAGGAAATGGGTCAGAAGTAAGAAGTAATATTCATGTGATTAAAATAAATACCCAAATGAGGACTTATGAAATGAGGTGAAAATATTTGCAGTTAAAATTTGATGTAAATTAAATAAATATTAACATAGAAATTTGTTGATCATCTGCTCAAGTTCATGATTTTCTTACAATCAGTTTTAATAGGTAAAAAAAAAGCCATATTGGTAATTTAATTTCACTGTTGCATGTCCATCCTCACTATTACATTGGTGAATCTATTTCCATCTTCACTTAGACATTCCTCAAGTTGACAACTAAGTTTATTAACGAAAATTATCATTTTGTTTTCTCTTCTATTTGACTATATTTTTCTAGTCAGTAGTGTAGACACAATTTAAAAGCTTTTCAAAAGAAGTTGCTTTTTTGTCTTACATATTTTCACAGTTATTAATTATTGAATTTAATCTATTTATAGTGATTCAGTACATGTGGTGCAGACCATGACCTACTTGGGCAATGACTCTCGTAAGTGTTTAAGTTGGCAACACTAGGTTCTCCCTTCTGCTAACAAGTGTTTTTTTATAGATATTGAGCCATCCTTGCCATTTTGATTAATATTTCAAGGATACAGTCGAACCCACTTATCTCAACCTCGGCTAACTGGCCTACCCTGTTATGTCGACGTTTTTGAAGTGGAACCGTCAAATTCTCTCTTTGTCTTAGCATTTTCTCCTCGGTTATGTCGATTCTTTTATGTCGCAGAACCCTGATCTCTCTAGCATAAAAAGCGGTCAAATTTGCGACTTAACCTTGGGTATCTCGATCCCCATGAACAATCGCTAGCTTTTGAAAATTATATACAACAGAAACATGCCTATTTCAAACTGTAGCACTTGAAATGAAATGACAATAAAGATGTCTGTGCAATAAACTTGACACAGCAAGAAGCGAGGAGCGATAGGCTTTCAAACAAAAGAGAGGGGATGCAGTAACAGTACTACTTATAGCGAACATGCGTGTTGCTTAATGTGCTGTCACATTCTTAAACGTTGATTTATTTTTAAAACCCAGAATCTGTATTAGAATAAACTGAACTGGCAAATCCAAAGCAAGAGAAAATAAAAACTACCATAGATTTTATTTACTTATAAACAAGGTCAAGAGAGACTATATTTGGTTAGCCACACCCTAAATGTGGTACTGAACTTGGGGTCAGCTAGAGTTTATTCATGGGGAAAGATGACGTAAACACGTCGACTACATAACATTAGGCCTATAATATTTTGCAGAAAAATGCATCTTAAAACTTTTAAGATGTTTGAAACGTAAACATCATTACAAAGATACTTCTTTTTAAAATAAGGAATTGTGATAAGTTTTCATAATAGCAGGTAGAAATTATCGCAAAGTGCTTCCCATTATTATCTCTATGACATTGGATTTATTTTATAGTAAATTTGATACTTGAATCCAGTATACAGGAAGCTAACCAAGGTGAACTAATATCAGTGTCACTTTATAAATGCACATTGCAGAAAAAATGTATATTTCCATTTAGTGAAAAAGCACATAGGCCCTGACATCATGACACTTGATTTCATGAATTGTGTATAGTTTAACTGTTACAGTATAGTAAAGTCTATGAGTGATATATGTTCGAGCAATACACAATCTATGTATACATCTGCCTATGCCGGGCTACTCTTACTAATACTCCATAAGTTTACCCCGTTTACAATAAAAGAATTGAAGAAAAATTACTTTTTATTAGGATTACTCTAATATATATGTAGTGTAATAAATAGTTTTTAAAACTGAACTAGGAAATGCCTATAATTTTTATTGAAGTGTTAGGTTAAACCAAATTTTCAAAAACAATTCAAGTCAACATAGGTGATCCCGACCGATGTACTTAAAATGAAACAATTGTGGTGAAATGTAATTATAATTGACTTAATGAGACATTTCTTGTATGCTAATTGGTACCATATTTATGGAAAAGACATTATTATTTTTACTTTAATAATATTGTAAAACAAAAGGCAGTTTGGGCAGTTATCCAGAATTTTTATTTATTTTATGTTTAAGCATTGGAGGACAAACCACTGTTACAGTCAAGAAAAGCTGAGGCTGTGTTTATTTGGGACATGACTAAGAAGAGTTGTTGGGTACCCGACAACAAGAATGGCTTGCACATTGCCAAGAGAGCCATTGACCGTTTCTGCTCTGACTGCAAAATGAAAGAAACCATAGTTTTTATTGATGAAACAGAAATTAAAGGGGCAGGCGAGTCATTTAGTTCTGTGGTAAGTACAAAGCAGATGTTTATCTGGGAGCATGTTCTACATACGAATTAACAAAAACAAAATTAAAATAAAATGGACTGCAATAAAGTTAGAACTGTAAAATGGACAAATTATTATTTATTTTCATTTCATAACATTTATCTATCATTTAATTTTTCTTTCACTGTATTTTATTGATATTATAATTTTAATATTAAGTGAAAGTGAAATAAAATTAGGTTGAAATTTAAAAAAATTAAATTGTCAAATGATAGACTTATGCCTGTTGTCTGCTGCAAAGCAATTTTATTTGAACTGTTAATATGGTTTCAAATCACTACTTTTTGTAGTTTCCACTGTTCTATTTTGAAAAGTTTCATGAATAAAATCAAGTTTACTTGTAACAGCCATTTCACCGCAGCTTCAAACAATAGTTTATATGTTCATTATAAACTGGATAGGCGCTCAGATAATATTCAGACAATGAGTTTGTAACGAGCAGAGAGAGAGCATACTGACAGTTTGTCATCATGTCCATCTCTACCACCTTTTTTAAATATAAATACACCTTTATCTCTAAAAGACCATATATCCCTCATACTCTTTAATTTTCCCCCTGCTTTGGTGTAGCATTTGCCCCACATTGAGAAAAAGGATAACCTATGTGTTGCAGTGTTGATAAAATTTTGTATTGAGTATAGTTTAGATTATTATTCTCTTGATTAGCAATGAACAAAGGTCTAAATGGCAAAATAATGCATGTCAATTGTTGAGAAAATGATGCAAGCTTGTAGAAAAAACCCAAATATATTTGTTACAATAACTTTCTCATTTTATTGATTTTTACTGTCCAGTTTAGCTGTTGGTGTAAAGACTTTGAGAGATATATTTTAAATTGTTTACAATTAAAGCTTAGAATTGAATTGGCTTTAAAGTGCACTATTATGAGTTACTTGATTAAAATAGAAATGGAACATGCAATAAACAAAGTGTAAAATCATAAAATAAAACAATACTTTACTAATCATAAACTTTAAAAAACATACTACTTTACAAATCATAAACTTTACAAATCATAAACTTTACAAAACATACTACTTTACAAATCATAAACTTTACAAATCATAAACTTTACAAAACATACTACTTTACAAATCATAATCTTACAAAACATAAACTTTACAAAACATACTACTTTACAAATCATAAACCTTACAAAACATAATACACAATACCGGTACACAATTTGCATGCTAATGAAATAATTTTGATGAAAATTTGTATGTTTTAATTTTTCGAAGTATTAGTATTATTTCTTATTTTAGTAGATCATTTTTCAATTAGCATTTGAACTAATTATTACAATATAAAGATATTTTGTTTCAAAATAAAATTGCAGGTAAGGAACGTTTACATCAATGACATCAAATCCGAAATGGAAGAAGAGATGAACAAATATGATAATGATGAAAAGATTGTAGTAATAACTGGTAAGTCCTTGTTAAGTCTATTGTGGTTATGTCCAGGATATGATGGATAGTACTAGTAAGTTCTTGTTAAGTCTATCATGGTTGTATCTAGGGTATGATGGAGGGTAATGGTAAGTCCTTGTTAAATCGATGTGTTTGTGTCTTGGGTCTGATGGATAGTACCGTAAGACCTTGCTAAGTCTATCACAGTTGTGTCTTGGGTCTGATGGATAGTACTGGTAAGACCTTGTTAAGTCTATCACAGTTGTGTCTTGGGTCTGATGGATAGTACTGGTAAGACCTTGTTGTCTATCACAGTTGTGTCTTGGGTCTGATGGATGGTTCTGTCATCATATTCACATATTAAATAATGTAAAGCAACACAGTTTGATGTTTGGTTCTATGTGTTCAATCCTTTCTCACAGCTCAATAACAATCTAAGCTTCTATGTTAAATAAGTTCTTAAGACAAGGGGTTACTCTGTGGATGGCTTTGGCTAAATTCTAATATCTCAACTGCTCAAAACTAATCTAATCACAAACATTCTACTATAACAACACAATCACTTCATACACAAAATAAAAGCATGCATCTTGACAAGAAAGTTTGAAAAGGCTGCACTTTGCATTCCAGGCATACACCAAAACACACAATGATTTGCATCTCTTCACACCATAGTTTAACCTAAACAATTCTTTCATTCTAAAATGTTTTTTTTTTTTCAGCACACTTCGACTGAAAATATATTCTGAAGATTATGTTCCTTTTAACATAATGAGACTATTTATATCTGCAGGAAACCAAGAAATTGCTATATATATTGAGGAGCTAAAGGGGAATAGGACTAACTCCATAATTCTGATTCCAACCAGCTCAATAAAGAACTGTCTTTTGAATCCAGAATATACTTTTGAAGAACTTATCTGCGACCTTCCTGATAATCCTCACACAATTGTAATTTTTAAAAAATGCTTTATTCTTCTCAATAACTATATCTTGGTTAATTATTGTTTTAGTTTCATTAAATACAAATATTTTTTGTTGTAAATATGGATTGTTAAGATTTTAAAAAAAGGGACAACTTTGCTCTATCCTACAGAGGAAAGGATTAAAAGGCTCCAGAGAAGCAAACTGTTTAACCCTTCTCAGCCTAATGCCATTTCAATAGGCTATTTCTGAGGGCATCAGTACCCATAGAAATTATATATATAATAATATGCCCAAGTGAATTATATACCCAAAAAATAGAACCATGCCTTCCCTCTTTCTTGATCAATTTATATCAAAATTTTGCAACTCATAAATTAAATGTATATTATGAAACTCATAGAGGATATGAATTGTATTGCATTAGAAAATTCAGAAAGAAAATATTTATCTTTAATTTGTAAATGATTTTACATAAACTAAAACCTTTATAAAAATTTGATGTTTGTAAACCTAATTTAAAAAAATTCAATTGCAGAAGGATGTGAAAAAAATTGTTTACATTAAAACTGAAAAGGAAACTAATGCCTTTAAAAGTGAGCGAAAAATTAAGTTTTCTCAAAACAATGCATACACTGAGGACCCATTTGAAAAAGGAACTTTCCAGACAACAACGGCAGCTAAAAAGTAAGTTCCTTATGTTTTAGGTCGCTGTCAATTAGAATGGATAGTTACAAGTAGATTGTCATCTCTTGAATTCGCACTGAATGCCTAACGCAACACCAGTGCCATGTCACAAAAATTAATTTTACAGAATTATAAAGTATTAATTAATCATATCTTAATGCTAGCCTGAAACTTCGAATACTGATGCACTGTCTTTAAAAAGAGAACCCTTATTTTTATTTTTTAGCAGCAATCAACTACTATTTCGCGCAAAAGATATACAGATTTCACAGATCCATATTAAATTGTTTTTACCATGTGTTGGCCAATTTTACAATGGTTTATTCACAACCCTCAATCTTTTAGCAAATCTTCTTACATCATGATTTTAGAAACACGGCGCATATTGGCAAAGCAATAAGTCTGCGTCACACATTGTTCATGAAATAATTTGGCACAAACTTGGTTTGACATCTATATGCAGGAGAAACACGATTTTGTCCCACAGAAAACCCTACTCATTTGGCAATTGGGAACTTCCGGCTAGCATCAAGATGGCTGCCTTACAAAGTTTTGAGTACCGAAATTGTTAAAAAAAACATGAAAGTGTTGTTGATTTATTATCATAATCATATAAATTCAATTCGGGAAACTAAGGTTTGTCTTGAGCTCGAGACTACGCCTTGCAGGGATGTATAGGACCGAGCTCTTGATTATATTGCAATTTTATCTGTGTTTGCCAATTGTTCTATATTGGGATATCCACCATGGACAGCTTTAGCTACATTTTGTGTCTCTCCAAACTTTATTGAAGCTCTGTGAAGTTTTCCGCTTACACTGTTGGCCATCTTTGTTGTCATCACAATCATGGCTCATGCAAGCTGATGATACTGTTGGTAACACACCCGGCCCCACGGAGGTAATTGACATTTGCCTATATACACACCCGATCGCCTATTGTCAATGAATGCCCAGTGTATGCAGTTGACCGCTGCCCTCGTGTATCGACTGAGACACCTTTCCATGTCAAGGCTTGCCTGGAAGTGTACCCATCGTGGTGGTGGACGGGAAATGGGCGCACAACAAAAGAAGATGCGTCATTGGTTGTCGTAAACAGCGTCCACTGAAATACGGCCATAGCAAAAACCCCGTCAATATTAATGCTTTCGAGGATCATAACGTAGAACCTTGTAAGGAAGCTTTTAGTAATGAGGTGGATGACGGAAATCAGCCACATACCGTGTCATCCATTGTAACCAATCCCTACGTGTCCATCCTAAGATCACAGCCCATGGCTCATGATTTTACACCACCTCAACGGGACGTGACGAGATCAAATCTAGTTGTTGTTAACTGCCAGCCTGTTGTGAAGCCGCAATCACTGCATTTTTTGGTGCTGTATTTCAACTCCCAGTCATGCAGGAACAAGACATTTGAGGTGTGTGATCTTGTTTTAGAGAGCAAGGCTGACCTTGTGTTCATTACTGAGATGTGGTTTAAACATGTTGTTGATGAGGTCAAGCTGCAAGAGATTACACCTCTGGACTACATCCTTCACTCTTGCCCAAGGCAGTCACACAGTGGCATTGGTATTGCTGTCCTTTATAGGAGCTCCCTCAAGAATAGTGTGGCGTTTTCAAAATCTGATGAGTTTGTTTCATTTGAGATGTGTAAGATGCAAATTAATTATGATGACCAAGCGATTACGCTTCTGTGCATAAACATGCCACCTCCTCTACAGGCCACCTCATATACAGGCCACCTCCTATACAGGCCACCTCCTAATAAGCGATATAAGTTGAAGATATGTCAGTTTACTGCTGAGTTTCTACATACTGGACACGTTCGCCTCCACCAACAACAACATCATTATAATCGGTGACACAAACTGCCATTTTGATTCCACCACCGACAGCTATGTGAAGACCCTAAAATGAGCTCTTGACACACATGGTATGACTCAACTTGTCAGTGCATTTCGGGCGCATCGGACTGTAAAAAATAAAAATCTACTGTTAACAACAGAGGCAATTCTTAGAATAAAATTAATTTTAAAAATATTTAATTTTATTTTACAGAATTATGAGTTTTCATGGTTCACATATTTAATCTATGAAAACATCTGTCATTTTTAAAAATGTAATTACTATAGTCACCTCTTAGTTTGTAGATAAGTAGCTAAAATGTAACATATTAATATCATTAAAATAGCCATCACTTTTAACATGAAATAATACTAGTTATTATAAATTTTCATATGTTATATCAAGAATTCGCTCAGCTTTGGATGAATAGTCAGGCGTTGAACTGATTAGTGTAGTGAGGCACATCTTACTGGGTGTTGATCATGACTAAACAGCCTGCTGAAGTCCATAGTCCTGGGCCACCTTCGTCCATGGTGCGGCTTAAATGATTCGGTGTAATCTAAGCTCCTAATGCCTGAATAGATCTGCAAGGCTGAACAAGATTATGTTAATCTTTCTATATCTATTTCAGTTTTAAATATATCATCGATGGGAGTGAACTTGGTGGCTGTAAAGTCAGAGCTTATTTAGCAGGTAGTAGTGACACAAAGTAGTTAGTGCTTGATACTGTCCACACACAAACTGTCCACACAAACTGTCCAAACACAAACTGTCCAAACACAAACTGTCCTAACACAAACTGTCCAAACAATAACTGTCCACTCACAAACACAAGCTGTTCACACAAACTTTCCAAACACAAACTGTCTAAACACAAATTGTCCAAATGCAAACTGCCCATACACAAACACAACCTGTCCACACACAAACTGTTCAAACAAAAACTGTCCACACACAGCCTTGTTCGTTTGCTAATATATTTTTCCTCTCTGCTATTTCCTTTCCAGAGGAGATGGAGCTGGATAAAAAAGGAAAGGACTCCTCAACAGAAAAGAATGAAGATCCGCCTACAACAAATGCTAATTATAAGAACAATTTTAATATCCCTGTGAAGGTAATAAGAAACTGCGATATTTACAGTTTCACATGTCATTTGGGTTTTCTAAAGTAAATTTTAAGAAAGTAATGTAGCTCCGCATAATGAAATAAATAAAAAATAAAACTTAGGTATCCAACACTTATAAAATGTGGAGAAAGGGTGCCACTGTTTGCAGCCCATTTTACTGGTAAACAACACTTTACCATCAGAACTATCATTTTTCATATCTAGCTCCTCACCATATCCCCACTAAGCCACCCTCCCTCAGCCACCTCAACTTCACTTTTTAGCCACCTAGTCACCCATTCTTCTATGCCCTCCTATTCCCTAACCCAATCCCTTTCCCCATATAGGAAATTCTCCAGCCACACCCCTAAACTATGTTTACACCAGTTTGTGTCTGCCCTACTCTCTTCCCCTCCATCCCCTATCCTTTCCATCTTAATGCCTTTATATTTGTCCTGTATATTGAGAAATTTTTTTCTTATGAGTAGAATTAGTTTTAGTATTGTTTAAATTTTATTGAAATTTCATAATTAAAAAAAATGGAAAAAAATCAAGGGCAAAAAAACAACAAATTTAAATTAAAAAATAAATAACTCATTTGGAGTGATCAAAAATTAATACCATTACTTAAATTTATTATATTCATATAGCAATAATAAATTGATTGTTACTAATATTCTAATTTGATGCGATTCATATATTACATGTGCAAAAAAAGTCAAATTTTCATGCTCTTCCAAATCAACTGTACACTTTTAGATCCCTCCATGCATACATACACATCAGAATGTTTCAATTTATTTATAGACAGTTATGTATTAAATGAAAGGGCTGTAAGTATCATTAAAAATCATGTCACTGGTTTTCTGCCCATTTTGTGGCTGTTGTCTGTGTCAAAAAGTGAACATAATCATGATTTAGCCAAACTGTACAAATACATTGCAAATTATGTGACATTCTTCAGGGATAAATAAAAAAAAAAATAGTTGACTTATATTGTCCCTAGGGAAGTGGGCAACCTTCAAGAATCAACATTGACCACTTTAGACATGAGAGTTGTTAGTATGAACTTGAGTGCAAGAATCAACATTGACCACTTTAGACATGAGAGTTGTTAGTATGAACTTGAGTGCAAGAATCAACATTGACCACTTTAGACATGAGAGTTGTTAGTATGAACTTGAGTGCAAGAATCAACATTGACCACTTTAGACATGAGAGTTGTTAGTATGAACTTGAGTGCAAGAATAAAAATTGACCACTTTAGACATGAGAAGATAGCCACTTCATACTAAATTACACTTCATTATTTCATTCTAAAAAGGGGTAAATTATACACATCATGATTTCATTCTAAAAAGGGGTAAATTATACACATCATGATTTCATTCTAAAAAGGGGTAAATTATACACATCATGATTTCTAAAAAGGGGTAAATTATACACATCATGATTTCATTCTAAAAAGGGGTAAATTATACACATGATTTCATTCTAAAAAGGGGTAAATTATACACATCATGGTTTTATTCTAAAAAGGGGTTAATATTACACATTATTTCATTCTAAAAAGGGGTAATTCGTACACATTATTCTGAGGCATCTGTCCAAATGCAAAATCTTTTAAATCAACAACCACTCCTGCCCCCTCACTTTCTACTTTTATATAAATGTCTCCTAACTACACTGCTAATTTTTGTATTTAGCTCTAATTTGTGCTAAAATAACTTTTAAATATAGAAAAAAAAAAAAAAACCAAAGCACTGATGCATAACGTGCATTATGAGCACTGATGCATAACGTGCATTATGAGCACTGATGCATAACGTGCATTATGAGCACTGATGCATAACGTGCATTATGAGCACTGATGCATAACGTGCATTATGAGCACTGATGCATAACGTGCATTATGAGCACTGATGCATAACGTGCATTATGAGCACTGATGCATAACGTGCATTATGAGCACTGATGCATAACGTGCATTATGAGCACTGATGCATAACGTGCATTATGAGCACTGATACATAACGTGCATTATGAGCACTGATACATAACGTGCATTATGAGCACTGATGCATAACGTGCATTATGAGCACTGATGCATAACGTGCATTATGAGCACTGATACATAACGTGCATTATGAGCACTGATACATAACGTGCATTATGAGCACTGATGCATAACGTGCATTATGAGCACTGATGCATAACGTGCATTATGAGCACTGATGCATAACGTGCATTATGAGCACTGATGCATAACGTGCATTATGAGCACTGATGCATAACGTGCATTATGAGCACTGATGCATAACGTGCATTATGAGCACTGATGCATAACGTGCATTATGAGCACTGATACATAACGTGCATTATGAGCACTGATACATAACGTGCATTATGAGCACTGATGCATAACGTGCATTATGAGCACTGATGCATAACGTGCATTATGAGCACTGATACATAACGTGCATTATGAGCACTGATACATAACGTGCATTATGAGCACTGATGCATAACGTGCATTATGAGCACTGATGCATAACGTGCATTATGAGCACTGATGCATAACGTGCATTATGAGCACTGATGCATAACGTGCATTATGAGCACTGATGCATAACGTGCATTATGAGCACTGATGCATAACGTGCATTATGAGCACTGATACATAACGTGCATTATGAGCACTGATACATAACGTGCATTATGAGCACTGATACATAACGTGCATTATGAGCACTGATACATAACGTGCATTATGAGCACTGATACATAACGTGCATTATGAGCACTGATACATAACGTGCATTATGAGCACTGATGCATAACGTGCATTATGAGCACTGATACATAACGTGCATTATGAGCACTGATACATAACGTGCATTATGAGCACTGATACATAACGTGCATTATGAGCACTGATGCATAACGTGCATTATGAGCACTGATGCATAACGTGCATTATGAGCACTGATGCATAACGTGCATTATGAGCACTGATACATAACGTGCATTATGAGCACTGATACATAACGTGCATTATGAGCACTGATACATAACGTGCATTATGAGCACTGATACATAACGTGCATTATGAGCACTGATGCATAACGTGCATTATGAGCACTGATGCATAACGTGCATTATGAGCACTGATACATAACGTGCATTATGAGCACTGATGCATAACGTGCATTATGAGCACTGATGCATAACGTGCATTATGAGCACTGATGCATAACGTGCATTATGAGCACTGATACATAACGTGCATTATGAGCACTGATACATAACGTGCATTATGAGCACTGATACATAACGTGCATTATGAGCACTGATACATAACGTGCATTATGAGCACTGGTACATAACGTGCATTATGAGCACTGATGCATAACGTGCATTATGAGCACTGGTACATAACGTGCATTATGAGCACTGATACATAACGTGCATTATGAGCACTGATACATAACGTGCATTATGAGCACTGATACATAACGTGCATTATGAGCACTGATACATAACGTGCATTATGAGCACTGATACATAACGTGCATTATGAGCACTGATACATAACGTGCATTATGAGCACTGATACATAACGTGCATTATGAGCACTGATACATAACGTGCATTATGAGCACTGATACATAACGTGCATTATGAGCACTGATACATAACGTGCATTATGAGCACTGATACATAACGTGCATTATGAGCACTGATACATAACGTGCATTATGAGCACTGATACATAACGTGCATTATGAGCACTGATACATAACGTGCATTATGAGCACTGATACATAACGTGCATTATGAGCACTGATACATAACGTGCATTATGAGCACTGATACATAACGTGCATTATGAGCACTGATACATAACGTGCATTATGAGCACTGATACATAACGTGCATTATGAGCACTGATACATAACGTGCATTATGAGCACTGATACATAACGTGCATTATGAGCACTGATACATAACGTGCATTATGAGCACTGATACATAACGTGCATTATGAGCACTGATACATAACGTGCATTATGAGCACTGATACATAACGTGCATTATGAGCACTGATACATAACGTGCATTATGAGCACTGATACATAACGTGCATTATGAGCACTGATACATAACGTGCATTATGAGCACTGATACATAACGTGCATTATGAGCACTGATACATAACGTGCATTATGAGCACTGATACATAACGTGCATTATGAGCACTGATACATAACGTGCATTATGAGCACTGATACATAACGTGCATTATGAGCACTGATACATAACGTGCATTATGAGCACTGATACATAACGTGCATTATGAGCACTGATACATAACGTGCATTATGAGCACTGATACATAACGTGCATTATGAGCACTGATACATAACGTGCATTATGAGCACTGATACATAACGTGCATTATGAGCACTGATACATAACGTGCATTATGAGCACTGATACATAACGTGCATTATGAGCACTGATACATAACGTGCATTATGAGCACTGATACATAACGTGCATTATGAGCACTGATACATAACGTGCATTATGAGCACTGATACATAACGTGCATTATGAGCACTGATACATAACGTGCATTATGAGCACTGATACATAACGTGCATTATGAGCACTGATACATAACGTGCATTATGAGCACTGATACATAACGTGCATTATGAGCACTGATACATAACGTGCATTATGAGCACTGATACATAACGTGCATTATGAGCACTGATACATAACGTGCATTATGAGCACTGATACATAACGTGCATTATGAGCACTGATACATAACGTGCATTATGAGCACTGATACATAACGTGCATTATGAGCACTGATACATAACGTGCATTATGAGCACTGATACATAACGTGCATTATGAGCACTGATACATAACGTGCATTATGAGCACTGATACATAACGTGCATTATGAGCACTGATACATAACGTGCATTATGAGCACTGATACATAACGTGCATTATGAGCACTGATACATAACGTGCATTATGAGCACTGATACATAACGTGCATTATGAGCACTGATACATAACGTGCATTATGAGCACTGATACATAACGTGCATTATGAGCACTGATACATAACGTGCATTATGAGCACTGATACATAACGTGCATTATGAGCACTGATACATAACGTGCATTATGAGCACTGATACATAACGTGCATTATGAGCACTGATACATAACGTGCATTATGAGCACTGATACATAACGTGCATTATGAGCACTGATACATAACGTGCATTATGAGCACTGATACATAACGTGCATTATGAGCACTGATACATAACGTGCATTATGAGCACTGATACATAACGTGCATTATGAGCACTGATACATAACGTGCATTATGAGCACTGATACATAACGTGCATTATGAGCACTGATACATAACGTGCATTATGAGCACTGATACATAACGTGCATTATGAGCACTGATACATAACGTGCATTATGAGCACTGATACATAACGTGCATTATGAGCACTGATACATAACGTGCATTATGAGCACTGATACATAACGTGCATTATGAGCACTGATACATAACGTGCATTATGAGCACTGATACATAACGTGCATTATGAGCACTGATACATAACGTGCATTATGAGCACTGATACATAACGTGCATTATGAGCACTGATACATAACGTGCATTATGAGCACTGATACATAACGTGCATTATGAGCACTGATACATAACGTGCATTATGAGCACTGATACATAACGTGCATAGATGTATCTTCAAATTGCGCTGAGATCCCTCTTAATTCTACAGAAAATCTTCTAAACCAGCAGTTGGAGTAGCTAGAGGGATGCCCAGGATGTTCATTGGTTTTGCTGCCCCTCACTAACTAAAACTAAAAAACATAAATAATAAACCTAAGACATATTTAGTTTATGCAGCGGACCAAATATACTGCATCCCAAAAAGGGCAGCCGTACCTAGTCTTTCTATGTGTTTCTAGCCCTTGTATTAATGTAATATATAGGTTTCCACTTTCATTGCAATGTTAAATAGTATATCACTGTTAGATATTTCAATAGAATTGCCACATATTTATATACAAAACACGATATTGTCTATGATAATTTTATTATTTATTTTGCTATGTTCTTTTCATACTAATTATACAAATATTTATCAGTTGGCTTTATAATAAATTTAATATGTAAACAAGCTATGCACTTGATATACCTGTACCTGACTTCCATAGTGTAATATTGACTTTAAGTGTGATTATTTATTTATACATACCACCTTGATGTCACATCATTTTAACAATGTAAATTTAATCTCCCAGAATGATCCTTCTGCTGTTGCACAAGTAAAAGACATAATCTCTTCTCCATATAAACCAGGAGGTAATTTAATATTATGTCTAAGAAAACAGCGGCAAGAGGTTAAGTTACTTTAGAAAATTGTCCAGAGTTTAAAAATTTAAAAAAAAAAAAAACAAACCAAAAAAAAACTTTCAGTTACAAACTCTACTACTCTGCCAACCTTTACCATTTTGCCCAACCCTTTTTTTTTTTAACCCAGCATCCAAAAAGCTCTTCCCCCCCCCCCCCCCCCCCCCCAAACTACAGACAGGCCAATCATTTTAGCCTCTGTCTCATAATTGTCACTGAGCTACTTGCTTTGATCATCAACTCCTTGTCTATAACTGCTCTCTTGTATCTTCCCGAGGGCTTTCTATGACATAACAAGAAAGCCCATTGTGTTGCTGATTCCTATTTCATGTTCATCACAACTCAAAACAGCAAAAAGCAACTTGGAGAATCAATATTAATTTCTTGAGTTTTAGGACATATTCCTTTCTGCAGAGTATTGCAGCATATACAATCATAAAAAATTAACTAGGGATCATCCATAATGGACAACCATGGATTAGGGGGACGGGGTCGTACAAAGATCTTGCAGATGTCTGCAAGCTAGCTTCTTTTTTTTTCTTTTATACAGTGCTTAAGTGTCATCTAGTAGTGAAATTTCACAAAAATTATTAACAACCACTCTAAAAATTTGGTTCCTATAATTTATCAACAAATGTAAACAATGTGAGTTTTTCCTCTGGTTATCTTTAATCAAATTATATATAAATTAGATAAAAATATGGATTTTTTTATCCATATAAAATGTAAACAAAAAAATTTAAATATTAGACCCCCCCCCCCCTCTTTTTCCCCTAGGTGTCTTCATCCTTTTTGGGTAATGCCTAAAAGCAAGTCAACGTAGTACAGTAATGGGGCTAAAATAATTATTTTACTATTTTAATTAATTTTAAAAAATGTTATTTTGTGTGTAATGCTCATCCTCTTAAAAACTTTTTTTGTAGGTTTAAGTCTTCCCACACATGATGGAGCCAAGTTGGCTGAAAAAAAGTTGATGGGTCCTGATCCAATGAATACATCCAAACAGATGTCATTTGATGGGACAAAATTTTGTGAAAGGGAACAAAATGCTGTACTGGTCTCTAAGGTACTGAAAATATCGGAATTTTTTTTCTAGTTTGATTTTCAGCAAAGTTTAATCTGAAATGGTATTACTTTATAGGTCTATTAAAATCTATGTTTGTGGCCGAGAAAGAGAGAATCAGAAATAAACAGTACATCTATTGAGACAATCCAGGTTTTGACTCATAGCAAGAAGTGAAAAGCCAAAGACAATGAAAATAGTTGTGTAGGGCTTGGAAAGGTAAAGTGAGAAGACCTCAATAAATACCAACAAAGATATTTTTTTAAACTTGGATTATATTGTGCGGACAGTAAAAAAAATTTTTTTTTTTAATTTGGGAATTTTATGAGTTATTTAAAATGAACATGACCTTAACTTTTCAACATTGAGTACAATTGTGCTACTTTTTATCTTTCTTCAACTTACACACACACTGTCTGCTCCTTTTTATCCTCTAAGTATAATTTCCAATTCACACACACACTCAGGGCACTCTTTACAACAGCGGAGACCCTGGAGTTTGGAGTTTCAAGGAGTTTGGATTAAATATGTTGGTTAAAATTGGGAAAATGCTCTCCACTGACTTTTAAATCAAATTAAATGACCAAATTCGTTCAATAGTCATTAAAAATTTGTAAAGCTTGATGCCTCTACAAGAGTGAGTTTCCTAGAAGCTTGAGGCCCCCTAGGAGTGTGAGGCCCTGGGCCATTGCCAAAAAATGTACTTTCAATTGAAAATATAAAGTTATTTGTGTTATAAAAATGAAAAAATAAGTTTTTTTTATATTATGTCTGTAAAATTCATTAGTATCCTATTCTGCACTACTTCCACTATTAGAACTTGAACTGCTATGAGTTCACTACACTAGCATAATTACCACCACCATTAGTGATGATAAATATCACTATCTTAGTGCTAGCTCTACTGTCATAATTATCGCTACCATGAGTAAAGACAAGAAAATTGTCATCAAAATCACTTCCGTAAAGAAATAATTTTAAAAATTGGGCTCTTAATTAGCAGGGCCAACATCTGGGTCCAACATGTTTAACAAAAAATCTCAGAAAATTTCAGCTCAATTTAAAATAAAATTTAAACAAAATATGAACACATGAAATATTTACCTTCTTTTTTTCGATAAAGTGAAGTAAAACTAGTTAACCAGAATTATCCAATATTACAATCCCTAAAACTTGTGAATCACATTTATAATAATAATTTGCTTATAGATACTGATTATGTGGTCTGTATACCACAGCAGCAGCCTTAAAGACATATGATTGGCCATTGTGACTGCTCATGGGCTAAGCATCATGCTTTCTCAATCTGACGTTTCCATTGTTGCAGTCTGGCAAACCACTCTCAAAGACATCACGGTCCCAGGAGATATATCCAGTGAATGAGGAGGATGACCTCCAATTTAATGCACAGCCTGGTGGTAAGTTGGGAGTGTGGTTAAATTAGGAAGTAACAACTTATGTGGTGTATCTCCAGATATGTCTTCATTTTTCAGACAGCTTTTAGGAATAGGTCCCATTTGGCGACTACATTAGCACACTGTCATCCAAACACATAAATGTGTATGCTTTGTATCTAAAATAAATAGTTCGATTAACATTCAGGGACACAAAATAGACTCTCAGAGATTCTAACACATTATAATATGTTGATACAATTTTCTATAACTGTTTATTAAATATAAACATTGGTTAACATTTATTAACAAACAATTTAAGATTATTTTCATGGAAACAATTACAATGTTTTACCTGCTGGTTTGAAAAGCAAAGCAGGGACATTTTCACTCTTTTATAAGGTTTCTACCTCGGTACTTAAAAAATTGTTAAAATTAGGGTTTATAATAATATAAAACACATATTTTAAAAAGTTAATGAAAGACATATTTTAACTTAGTAATAACTACTTAGTTTTCCACTGTGGTCACAATCTATTAACGATAAGAAAAGTATCCCATTACATATGCATCAACATTCCAATCATTGTTCAATCTATTTCAATTTTATTATTTTAGAACTGGGAGAGTTTACCTTGTGTCAAAAATGGTTGTGTGATTTGTGTGGAGATTTACTATTAATATAGAACTATTTTCCTGTTGGTAAAACTGATTTAATGATATTGTTAGCATAACTATTATATTTGCATGCAATTATGATCAATAGTTTTAAGGATATGAGATGGACAGAAAATTTGTTAAAATGTCTGATAGCCAATTAAAATTAAAGCTGTATCTTCCTGTTTTTCAATGTAATCGTTGGAAGTAATCTTATACACTGGTTTATAGGATCTGCAGCGGAGTAAAGTTCAAAATCAGGTAAATTTTATGTTAGCCGTATTTTAGCCACTTAGAGGATTTTCTGATTAGATTTTATCCATGTTAATGATACGTTAAAAAAACACAAAGTCGTAAAGTTATTAGAGTTAGTAGAGTTTGTAGGATTAGTAGAGTTATTAGAGTCGTGGAGTTAGAGTTTGTAGAGTTAGTTGAGTCGTAGATTTAGTAGAGTTTGTAGAACTCATTATTTGACAAAAATTCTTATTATTAGAGTTTTTAAAAAAAAGTGTTTTAATTTGTAACAAACAATGTTATTAATACTTTTCCAGAGTTTGTCAGGGGACGAGACACCAAACTTCTGAAATGATTGTCTGTTCCAGATGAAATAATCAAGCGAAAGAGATTTTGATCACATCGCCAGACAATTCAATTTGTGTTTTAGCTTTGCTTTTCTTCACTTTATGTAAGCCTTTTTGTCTGTTAATATTGTTTAAAAGCTTTATGTAAGCCTTTTTGTCTGTTAATATTGTTTAAAAGCTTTATGTAAGCCTTTTTGTCTGTTAATATTGTTTAAAAGCTTTATGTAAGCCTTTTTGTCTGTTAATATTGTTTAAAAGCTTTATGTAAGCCTTTTTGTCTGTTAATATTGTTTAAAAGCTTTATGTAAGCCTTTTTGTCTGTTAATATTGTTTAAAAGCTTTATGTAAGCCTTTTTGTCTGTTAATATTGTTTAAAAGCTTTATGTAAGCCTTTTTGTCTGTTAATATTGTTTAAAAGCTTTATGTAAGCCTTTTTGTCTGTTAATATTGTTTAAAAGCTTTATGTAAGCCTTTTTGTCTGTTAATATTGTTTAAAAGCTTTATGTAAGCCTTTTTGTCTGTTAATATTGTTTAAAAGCTTTATGTAAGCCTTTTTGTCTGTTAATATTGTTTAAAAGCTTTATGTAAGCCTTTTTGTCTGTTAATATTGTTTAAAAGCTTTATGTAAGCCTTTTTGTCTGTTAATATTGTTTAAAAGCTTTATGTAAGCCTTTTTGTCTGTTAATATTGTTTAAAAGCTTTATGTAAGCCTTTTTGTCTGTTAATATTGTTTAAAAGCTTTATGTAAGCCTTTTTGTCTGTTAATATTGTTTAAAAGCTTTATGTAAGCCTTTTTGTCTGTTAATATTGTTTAAAAGCTTTATGTAAGCCTTTTTGTCTGTTAATATTGTTTAAAAGCTTTATGTAAGCCTTTTTGTCTGTTAATATTGTTTAAAAGCTTTATGTAAGCCTTTTTGACTGTTAATATTGTTTAAAAGCTTTATGTAAGCCTTTTTGACTGTTAATATTGTTTAAAAGCTTTATGTAAGCCTTTTTGTCTGTTAATATTGTTTAAAAGCTTTATGTAAGCCTTTTTGTCTGTCTATGTTAAATAATAATTTAACAGCTTTATATAATCCTTTTTGACTGTGTACGAATTATTTTAAAGCTTATGTACGCCCTTTTGACTTTCACTGGTCAAATTATTTTTAAGCTTTATGTAAGCCTTTTTGACTGTCTGAGTTAAAATTATTTTAAAGCTTATGCTAAACCACTTGTAAATTTTGAAGGACTGGAATTGGATTCAAGCAACCAAAATAATTTTATATGAATTATATTTGCTACCTTCAGATTTCATAAATAAACATTCCAGCAATTTGTAGAATATTTTAAGTGGAGTTGTCAGGTTTATGAATATTCCAACAAGTTATAAAATATTTAAATTATATTTTTTAAATTATATTTTTTCAAATGAACATTCCATGAATGTATAGAACATTTTAAGGAGAGTTGTTTTAATTAACATTCCAGGAAATGATAAAACATTTTAGGTAGAGTTCTTATTTTCTCTAATTTCTTCTCACTATTAGCTTTTTTAAAAAAATGACAATGCCATGTAGTTAAGTAATTACCGTAATGGCAGATTTTAAATGTAAGAGGGTCAGAGGTCATCAGGGTCAGAGTTCACTTTATCTCTTAAAAAATTGTGACATAACTTAAAACAGGTGGGGAGCCTGTAAAGTAATGTGTTGTTAATTTTTTGTTTAAAATGTCTTACTTCACAAATAGAACTAAAATATAATTAGAAGGATTTGAGTGCTGGGTCATCCATATATTACGTAGGCACTGAAGGGGTTGTTCATAAAGGAGATTTTGTGTATGGGGAGGGATATCAGCATAATGATAACATACATTTATGTACAAATTCTGCTTTTGTGTATGGGGAGGGATATCAGCATAATGATAACATACATTTATGTACAAATTCTGCTTTTGTGTATGGGGAGGGATATCAGCATAATGATAACATACATTTATGTACAAATTCTGCTTTTGTGTATGGGGAGGGATATCAGTAAAATTATAACATACAGTTATGAACAAATTCTGCTCTTGTATATGGGATAGATATAAGCATAATATTAAGTGTTAACATATATTTATGAACAAATTCTGCAATAGTTAACGTGAAATTCTGACAGTCTACGTCTACGTACCTTATAAAGCCAAAGGTCACCTACAAATCTGTAAAGTCTATTTTATTGGACATAATTTTTAACATAATTATTTAGTTAAGCCGAATAAAAGATAGAATGTAGGCCAGGATTTGGGCATTTCTATTCCAAAAGGTTGTTGTTAATTGAATAATCATCAGCGGACAGCGTCTTAACGCGGTTGATAAAGTTACTTACTTGGGCAGCACCCTCTCCAGATCTGTCGTCATGAAATGAATGCCAGACTCGCAAAAGCTAGTGCCATATTTGGCAGGCTCCGCAGAACTGTTTGGTGCAGAAGAGGTATGAGACGAGAAATGAAGATCAAGGTCTATAGCGCAGCAGTCCTCTCAAAATTGCTCTACGGATGTGAAACGTGGACAGTCTACCAGCGTCACGCCAAGAAACTGAACCATTTTCACACTGCCTGTCCCAGGAAACTCCTCTGCATCAGGTGGCAAGACAAAATTCCTGAAACAGAGGTCCTCGCTAGAGTGTACCTACCAAGTATCTTCACCACCCTGAAGTCCCAACTCCGTTAGATGGGACACATAGCCCACATGGAAGACCACCGGCTCCCTAAACAGATTTTCTTTGGAGAACTCACGATTGGCAAGCACACCCAAGGAGGTCCAAAAAAAACGTTACAAAGACTCACTGAAAGCGGCACTAAAGACCTTCAGCATCAACACCACTAAATGGGAGCAGACAGGCAGGACAGAGTCATGTGGAGATCAGCGGTCAAGATAGGGGCTAAATCTAATGAAGCCAGTAGGATAGCCACCACTGAGACAAGCAGGCAAGCATGATAGAGCAATATTAAATCACCGACTGCAGCAACTAACCCCTGCCCGCGGTGCCAGAGATTATCCCGAGCACGAATCGGATTAGCAAGCCACCTACCAACTCAACAGTAACCCACCCTCCCCCCTAACCGGATGACTGGATGGTCCTAGTCGATGTTGACGGACGAACAACAACAAAAAAATCTTTGAAACAGATATTTTTATCTTATTAAAAAAGTATTATTATTTTTGTTAATCCCAATCAAATAGGATCTTTCTTATTTTATTGTGTAAATTAAACCAGAAGACCTTTTAAACTTATCAGTGTAATTATTCGTCTACATTGTTTTGTCACAAATTTTATGTTATATAAAAATTATAATAAAGCTCCAATAATTGTTGGTCAAAGTTAGTTTTTTTTTAAAATTTTGTGAATAATAAACATTTTTATGGCATTGTCACTAAACTATTTGTCCATTTTTTTAATTTCCTGTTAGTAGCTGTTGGCTTTAGTTGATTCCTTATAGATGAGTGTTAGTAGCTGTTTGCCTGGGTTTGTAACTGTTGACCTGTGTATGAATGTGTTGCCCAGAGTTGGTACCAGAAATTCAAGGTCAGAAAATGGATTTGATTCAACTTTAAATCTAGGGACTAAATATAATAACATTTTATTGAAGTACCGGTACTTCTCTCAGGTATACTGTTGTGAACTGGATTTTTAAGCGTGATTCTCTTTGTATAAGAAAGTGAGCTGTTGGTGAATAGTTTTGTGAGGGCGAGGTCGGATTATGCGATGTCTGTAAACGGGTGGGATGTTTCAATGCCGTGTGACCACGGGGTAAGAGGCAGTTCGTGGAGGTATTCTGTTATAGTCAGTGTGTTGAGTTATTGTCAGAGCGGTTAGTGTGTTACGTTCTGTTTCATCTCGGCATACTATGTACATCGTGAATAAAGAAGAAGACAATCGCACAGCGCATCGAGTTGGTAATAAACCATTAGTGGCAGAAAAAAACCCTTAGACATTTTGAGCCAATGAACTGTCTGCCAGAATGCGGAGGGAGTTCGTAACATGCAAGTCAAGTTTTGAAAATTTTATTGGAGAAACAAAACTCTAAATAACGTTGGCAAACTGAAAACAACTTTACGTGGTTTAAATATGGTGTTAAATTTTTTAATTGTAAATTATATTTTGTGAAGCGTAAAACACTGAAAATAATTGACAAACATATTTCATTTACTTAGAAATTGAGGAACTATGCTTGCAAAAAATATATGGCTATTAAATGCACTAGGGTTTTGCTCTATAACTTTGGGGCCATCCATAAATGACGTCACGCAAATTTTGCCGATTTTTGACCCCCCCCCCTCCCCCATCGTCACAAATCGTCACAAAAAGTTAGACCCCCCCCCCCTAAAATATAACGTCACACATCCTTACACCCCCCCCTCTATAAAAAGTCCCTGTGTCCACTATTGTCCTTTACAAACCCTTACGAGAGTCACCTCCCGTGGATATCAAATTACAGCACTGAGCACCTGTGTCAGAAACACTTCACTAGAACAGTGGTTCTTATCCAGTGGTAAAAGTACCTCCCCAGCCCTGAGGTGTGGTAGACCAGAAAAGTGCATTCATTGGCGTAGCTAGAGGAGTGCAGACCGCACGGGGGTGAAACCATCTCAGGGGGTGACATCAAATTGAAAAAATTGCGTATTTACAGAGCACACACTGCTCGGTCTAACCGAAATCCACAAAACGGTTACAGATGACGCGTACATTTTGCACACATGTAACCAATCAAAATGCGTTTTTAATTAAAAGTTCAAAGTTGATGCGTCAGCAATTTGGTTACCTTATTATTAAGTCAGAAACACGTCGTTTTGACCATGTTTCAACGCCGAATGGAGTGTTCGTTAACTTTTGTAAGTGACATTAAGCTAAATTCTGAGAAATAAAACTATTCTTTGATAACAATGAGTGATTCTAAGTACATGTTACAGTTCTTAAATACATTTACCTCATGGCCTTCAATTATTTTTTTTCGTTCTTGTATTTGTTATACTGTGGACTAAGTTTCTTTTTGCTGCTTTCTTTTTAATCAGTTTGTGTGCATTTTGATTACAGCAGTAAATATTTTCTGGTGAATTTTGTCGGCGCATTGCTTTTAATGGTAATTTTTTCCATTGTCTATAAAGTTAATTAAAGAAATAAAACTAAGATAACTAAATTGTTTAATTATTGTTAATTTTATTACAATATAACTTATACCTTGGGTGGGGGGGGGGGGTGTTTAAAACGGAGTGGGCCTGCAGCCCTGTAAAAAAATGTTAAGAATCCCTGCCCTAGAGCATTTACTAAGATACCACCACATCTCTCCCGCCCCCCCTTGTCACGGTCAACCATTTGTTATCCTTCCACCCCACTTCCTGTGGTTGCCGTGGAATGCGAATTCTATGACTCCAGTGTCCGTCTTTATCCATAAATTCTCACAGATGTCATTGCAACTACACCCAGAGTTTCCTCCTATTTGGCGTCTTGTAATTTGATCTGAGGCCATTTTTCGGACCTAGCATACCTGGACTGTTTCTCCCAGTGATAGCAGTTTAAAAATAAAATGATGGTTGTTGTATAAATGAATATTTTAAAAATGTCTGTAATTTAGCGTTATTAAGTGCATTTCTTTACTACAATATTCTACTATTCATGTGACGTCACATTGCTTGAGGGTCCCCCCTCCCCCTCGTCACACATGGTCACAAAAATCTGACCCCCCTCCCCCCTAGACGCGTGACGTCATTTATGGATGGCCCCTTTGGTATCACAAGATCTAATTTATAGAATCTATCTACATAGACAACGTTCATAATCTAGCATATATACACTATATGCTATCTATATAGACAACATAGATGGCTTAGCACTGTGGTCGGCAAACTCGTTTGTCAAAAGAGCCCAAAATCAACAGCAGGACGATTGAAACATTTTTGAGAGCCAAATCTCTCGTCAAGAACCATGCTTTTCGGAGTCAAAACCGATTTGTGGCTGACTGGCCGAGTCGCACTCAGGTCGCTATAGACCCGACCACGGACCTAGCATATACAATACAGACTATCAACATAGGAAACATAGATGGCCTAACATATACTATACAGACTATCAACACAGGAAACATAGATGAAGATGGCCTAACATAAATTATATATAGACTATTAACATAGGCAACATAAGGCCAAGCATATGCTAAATAGTCTATCTTCATAGACACCATAGATGGCCTTTCATATGCTAAATAGACTATCTACATATACAGCTATATGGCCTAACCTTTGCTATATAGACTCTCCACATAGGCAACACAGAAGGCCTAGCAAACTCATTTCGCTAAAATGTTCCCCGATGAAATCATATTGTGCCACACGCCTCTAAGTCGTCGCTATGACAACACAACAGGAAGTTTGAGTCCAAACTTATTTTCCGATGTCCGACACATAACAATCCAGTTCATAACACTATCATGGTAAAGGTGTTTATAATTGCTAATTGTAAAATACAAAAGAATGACGTCCAAGATGTCATTGTTATAAGAAGAAGGTTTTTTTTGTTTTTTTTTGTTTTTTTTAAATAGACTATCAACATAGGCAACATAAATGTTCCGATACATTTAAAGATATTTTGTTATCTGGTGTCATAGAAACTTGGCTACCATGTATCTATAGAGAAACTTGGCTACCATTTATCTATAGAAAATTGGCTACCGTTTATCTAGAGCAGAGGTCCACAAACTTTTTTGTCTCGTAAACCATTTGCAATGATTTTCTGTTTTGGGTAGACCCCCTGCTTACCTGATATTGTTTGTTTTTTTACAAATTCATTAACTTTAAATGTATTTTTGACAGCCGGTATAGTGCTACTCACTCTGAAAGATTTAAATTTATAACGGTAAAGGTAGTGAAGTGTAATGTGAAAAACGTTTTTTTTTTTTTAAATGTTAAGTTGTATACATTCAAATTAAAACAAACCAAATTAAAATTTACTTTCTCTTACATAAAATAACTAAGCAAAAAATAAATTCTTTAAGTGTGAGGGATGAACCTGATGATTTAATAGCAAATTTTCAACATTTGGCATCTATTTAGTTAGGTTTAATATCAAAGCTCCTCGGTTAATGATGTCCAGTTTGTTTCTTTTTTTTTTTTTTGTTAGGAGATTGGTAACTGCGCTGAAACCCCTTTCCACTAGGTATAAGGATGGAAAAGCAATTAAAAACTTTCTCGCGATATTGAATAATACGGAATAAGTAACAGGTATGTCTTTTTGAAGCCTGAATTGCTGATATTCGTTTCTAGACTGTACCTTAAGTTCTTCGTTAGTGCTTATTCCGATCAGTTCCTCTTGTAATATGACATAGGTTTTTTCAATGTCACCGTATGGATTGATAATCTACTGTGGTATTACCATAGTCAAAACATCCTCAAACCTAGTTTCCAAATCTGAATAGAGGGCATTTAAATGTTGAACGTAGGTTGAAATGTCGTCATCCTGGCAGTTTGTCTGTGACAAATTGGGGAACTGGGAAAATTCGCACCAACCAATATTTTGCTTAATTAGCTTAATTCTGACAAGAAACGGTGAAAATATGGACTTTTTTAAAATGAAATTTAGACTGTCAGATTGTAACTGCAAGTTAACCATATTAAATTTAGTAAACAAATCTGTTATATATGCAAATGCAATGTCCGTTTTACAATGGACTACGATTAG
This sequence comes from Omphiscola glabra, assembly GCA_964017045.1. Classification (NCBI taxonomy): domain Eukaryota; kingdom Metazoa; phylum Mollusca; class Gastropoda; family Lymnaeidae; genus Omphiscola; species Omphiscola glabra. The sequence continues at coordinate 612,812 of OZ024811.1, forward strand.
TCGATTGTTTTGTCACGTGATACGTGTAAAAACAAGTAATACTTCCGGTAGGCTGTCTGCAACACACTAGTCGCTCACAAATTTTTCTTCAAACAACTTTCTTCCTTTAATCATAACTGAATTATAATTATTGTCACATTTATGAATGTCATTTTAAAAAAAACGCGTGTATTCAAGAATATTTTGAAAAGTAAAATTTTAATTAACACCGGGGAAGCGCTGATGGAGACATTTTGCTTTAGAATTAATGATAATGGCAATGGCTGATCAGCTGTTTATCTGTTGTTATGTGTTGTTATGTGTAGCAGAAAGCCTACTAATGGCTGGTACGTATCACGTGACAAAACAAGGAAGTGACTAATCGTAGTCCATTCATTAAATTTTCTTTTAAAATTTGATCTTTAGCATCCAGAAACTCTAAAATAGTATTAAATAGTCTAAAAAAAAGTGTAAAAATCTTGTCAAACATAAGCCTTTCGACAGCCAGCGTACTTCAGTGTGAAGGAATTATTGATGAAAGTGCTTGTCATTAATTTTCTTGATACAACTGTGTAAATAACCGCGAAGCTCTGAGACAAGATTGGACAAGAATTTCTACTGCGCGCATGCGTGTAACATTATGATACCGGTATATCATTATGTTCAAGTTTTTACATGTTCAAATTGTATTGCAACAGCAAAGCGAATGCCTACAGCCTACACAATTTTATGAAATATACTAATATAATTTAATTAATATTTAAATGGAATAAAATAGTGCATTATAAAAGCCATTCTTCGCTACTATTAACATACTTGCGACAAAAGTTTGTATACAAAACCGTAGTAGTGTATCGTCGGTCTGTTTGTTACGTTTTCACGTAAAAACTAGCAACAAATCTCCGTGATCTCGTGCGCAGATAAAGTTGGAGGTCCAGCTAGCTAAAGAGTTGACACAGGCTACAAGGTCTAGCTAGCTAAAGAGTTGACACAGGCTACAAGGTCTAGCTAGCTAAAGAGTTGACACATGCTACAAGGTCTAGCTAGCTAAAGAGTTGACACAGGCTACAAGGTCCAGCTAGCTAAAGAGATGACACAGGCTACAGGGTCTAGCAAGCTAAAGAGTTGACACAGGCTACAAGGTCTAGCTAGCTAAAGAGTTGACACAGGCTACAGGGTCTAGCAAGCTAAAGAGTTGACACAGGCTACAAGGTCTAGCTAGCTAAAGAGTTGACACAAGCTACAAGGTCTAGCTAGCTAAAGAGTTGACACAGGCTACAAGGTCTAGCTAGCTAAAGAGTTGACACAGGCTACAAGGTCTAGCTAGCTAAAGAGTTGACATAGGCTACAAGGTCTAGCTAGCTAAAGAGTTGACACAGGCTACAAGGTCTATCTAGCTAAAGAGTTGACACAGGCTACATGGTCTATCTAGCTAAAGAGTTGACAAAGGCAACAATTTATTGCCTAAAGATACTTTTTTACCTAAAAAAACTTACATGCAGAGAAAATAAATACGTATGCGGGCGGAGCTGTGGGAAACTGCTTGTTTATAATTTATAATAATTTTTAAACAGTTTCATATATCAGAAAATATACCTAATAACTTAAATTTTCATATGATTCTTCATCACGTTTCATGAACACTTATGATTTAACAATTTTTACTTCATAGGTACTTTTATAATTTATGTAGGAATATATATGTCTTTATATTATAACGTAATATTATTTAAATAAAAAGGTTCTTTCTCTGTATATGGATTATTGCATTCATGGAGTGTCAAAATAGAAGCCACGACTTGCTTACATGAGAACCCTTGCAAGTTGTCGTCGACACATGGGGGTCGATATAGATCACTTTGGAAATCTCTGGTGTAGATAAATAAAGCCATTGACGTCATCGGGTGTGTGGAATGATTTTACATTTAAGAGACATATGAAGACATAACACAGTTGTTGTCTATGAAGTATTAACAGACTTGTGGTCCATGAAGATATTACATAGTTTTTGCCCATGATAACATAACACTAACAGACTTGTGGTCCATGAAGTCATAACAGAATTGTGGTCCATAGAGATATAACATAGTTGTTGCCCATGATAACATAACAGACTTGTGGACCATGATGACATGACAGACTTGTGGTCCATGATGAAATGACAGACTTGTGGTCTATGAAGTAATAACATACTCGTGGTCCATGAAAACATAACAGACTTGTGGTCCATAATGACATGACAGACTTGTGATCTATGAAGTAATAACGTACTTGTGGTCCATGAAAACATAACATAATTGTGGTCTATGATGACAAGACAGACCTGTCGTCCCTGATAACATACAGCCGATGATTGTACGTAAAACTTAATTTTAGAACACAACGTCTTACTCCCGTAGTGCCTATAAATAACTTTAAATTTTGTTTGGTTTAGTTATGTGTTCGTCTTGTGTTAGACCAGCGGTTCTCAACCTTTCTAATGCCGCGACCCCTTAATGCAGTTCCTCATGTTGTGGCAACCCCCAACCATAAACTTATGTTCGTTGCTACTTCTTAACTGTTATGTTCCTTCTGTTATGTATAGTAATGAAAATATGTGATATGCAGGATTTATTTCCATGGTTACAAATTGAACATAATTCAAACATGGTGATTAATCACAAAAAAAACAATAGATAATTATAAATTGTGAACTATTTATTTCTAACTACAAATAAATGAGATTTTGTCTTGAAGCATGGTGTAGCATGGTTAACAGTCTTAACATAACTACAGTAAAGTACATTGCTACATTTTGCGACAGTATGCGTAAAAAGCCAACGTCAGTGCGAAGGTTGAGATTGCTTCTTTTTTACCAGATCAGAAATGCTCGGGGCAGTTTTTGCAAGCGCACAACGAAGATCATATTCCACAACAATTCTACTTCTGTATTTAGACTTGATTACCATGTCATCTATTCTTCTGCGGACAGTGTCGTTGGATAAAGGAAATTGTACTCAATTTCGTAACAAATTTATCTCCGATCATAACGCGAACAATGTTTTTGGCCGCTGGCAGCAATAAATCTTCAGCAACGGTGTGAGGTTTCATAGCTCTGGCGATTCTGAGTGCCACCAAAAATGAAGCTTCAACGGCTGCTACGTTTTGTTTGTTGTACTTGCCACCAGTTTCAAGTCTGGCTTTCTGGAGTCCATCAGCTTTACTTCTAAAATAGTTGGTATCCTTGCCGGCAAAACTTGGATGCTTGCTATCAAAATGGCTTTTAGTTTGTTCAGCTTCATAGATTCGGCTGATAGAACTTCACAACAAAAAACACATTGCGGTTTCTCAATCCCTGTTGTAATTATTGAGGTAAAACCATATTGCAAAAAATCCTCACTGTATTTTATTTTTTTAACGTTCTTCTCTACACGATTCATTGTCATGGGATGGTTTGCTAAAAGATGGTATATTGAAGATCTCAATGTAAAAAATAGACATATAAAATTTTGAAGAATTTGAGAAAAGAGGATTTTAAAGTTTGAAAGTATCCAACATATTCTCAAGTAAAAATACAATTCTATAATTTGCCTCTTTTTAGTGATACCATTTTACTTTCAAACTATATCAGTTACTAGATATTTTGTGACAGGTTTTTACAGTTTATTATCAGGCTGACTCTGTATTGTGACTTGTCAACTTTTTCCACTGAAAATTGAAATTTATTAATTTAAATATATTTATGGTGTTTAAAAGCCAATTACATCTCTTATTCATCACTTATTAAACTTAAGTGAACTCTCTAAATAAGAAAACAAATTGTGGCCGAAATAAAAAAACAATTTATTTTCAAAAAATCGTAAATTTGTTTTTTTATCTGAAGCAGTGTACAAGCCACTGAGATCTTGTACAGGTGGTGTAATTTCCGTGTAATGACTCAATGATAATGTAATAAATTATATCAAATTTATACTTTCACGGTGCCATTATCATTCAGCTTATTATAAATTATAAGTGTTATAAGTGACATATAAGTAATATGACTCATTATGACCTTGAACTGGTACTGAAATTTATGGAATAGGCTTATGTTATGCTATTTGACACATACACATCTGTCATTACTCAGTTCACTGTAAGACTTTGATTAATAACATAAAAGATAATGGTCTGCATTTTCAATAACAATGAGAACATAGAGATATTTTATAACGTGCTTAACACTACAGCGTTTAATCAGATGGGACTAAATACAATTGCTTAAAATGTTTGACAATGACTATGTTGTAAATCACTGTAACTGTAATGCTCTCATCACTCAATGGCCAGAATCAAAAGAAGGCGTGAAGCAGTAGACTTTTTATTTTGCTTTTTATTTTTATTTTTTGCCTTTATAAGCAATCGTCGTTCATCAGGGGTAATTTTTAACAGAGACGTAACTTAATACGACAGCATGTTGAGCTTGGGCAAAATAGTACTGACTGCAGGTGAGGGCTACTGAAACTGATTAAACTTAATCCTAAATTTTCCTCTCAGTACACTGCTTCTAATCATATAAAACTTGAACAGTAACTATCTTTACCCCATGTATTATAACTAGAAAGACTCTGCTTCCTCAACCGATATTTACTTTTGCCTTTAAATTTTCACTTTAAATTCATCGTAGATTACAATAGTAGCATTTATTGTTCGGTGTAATTTCAGCATCTGACATTTGACCTATATTCTTTATTTATTTACGTTTTCTTTACTTGCCATTGGTTAAGCGCATCACTTCATATTAAAGGAGGTAACTTTGAGTTTTTTCTTCTACATTTTCACTGGACTTGTCAGATTCGTCTATTGTATGCCCGATTTATAATCCGCGATTACCCGTAAACGAGCTGTTTTGTGCAGTAGTTTTCACTGTATGTTTAAGCTTTATTATGGGGTGAATAGTTCAAATGGGGATATCTAACAAATGAAAATTGGTGACATTTCTGGTTTTTCAGCTGGACCAAATCAATCGGTTTCTAAGAAAATCATCATCGGAAATGTGTGTTTTCCAATGGTCCTTGTCGCGACCCACAGTTTGAGAACCGCTGTGTTAGACCAAGTCATAACAAAATATTATTGATTTTATTTCATGAAGCCACCGTCATTTTGAAACATAACGTTGGTACATACAAGTCGTCTTGTTTTGTGTAGCTGCCATTTTGTAACATAACGTTGGTACATACAAGTCGTCTTGTTTTGTGTAGCTGCCATTTTGAAACATAACGTTGGTACAGACAAGTCGTCTTGCAAAGGTGAGAAATTTCTAGAAATATGATTTTTTTTTTGTTACTATATAAAAAAATAATGTTGGCATGGGACCTTTTGTGATCAAGATATAAAATGCTACTACTTATTTATTGAAGAGTCTCTCAACAGATAGAATCGACTTAAAAACAATAATTATAAAATGAATATAATAATTGAACGTAGACTAATGTTTCTCATTGACCCTCTACTAGAAACTAACTAACTAACATATATCCTGATATGACTTGAGCTTAAGCTCTTAAAGCCCGAGCTAGTACAGTTGCAACCTGCTCCTTCTATTGGGACGTGTCATTTAACATTGTCTGAACGTAGGGCTCTCGTGACGCCCCAGGGTGGAGCACGAAGTCAGTAGATGAGCTAGTGTCTCCAGGGCTTTCGGGTAATTCTGGCAAGTCGGATCACTGTTGTCTAGCCTGTTGTTGTATGAGTTAGTGTATCCTTGGCCAGCGAGTAATGCTGGCAGGCAGTGACGTAGCGAGGGGGGCAAGGGGGGCATCATGCACCGGGCGCTACTCACAAAGGGGCGCCAAATGGTATATTTTACATATAATATTGTATGGTTTTCGAATGGGGGGGGGCGCTAAAAAGGTATTGTGCCCGAGCGCGAGTTATGCTCGCTACGCAACTGCTGGCAGGTCAGATGAGCTAGTTTCTCTTGTGCCAGCTAGCAATTCTGACAGGTCAGATGAGCTAATCTCCTGGGCCATCCAGCAATGCTGGCAGGTTAGATCCCTATTGTCTAGCCTGTTGTAGTATGAGGTAGTAGAAGACTTTCTATTAAAGCTAGCGTGTCACCGTACAATTTAATTCTCTCTCTTTCATTCAAGTGTCAGTATTTTTTTTTGTTTCAGAAGTTAATTCTATTAAAACTATCAATAAAACGTGTCTTAACTATGTGATAATTTCATTTATATTTCATTAATGATCGCGAAAGTCTATAGTCTACTAAATAGCAGAAATAAAGTCCGTAGTAACAACAAGGTCGTCTTATATCCTACAACGGGGATTCATAGTCAGGGACGACTACACCCCGAGGTTTGCGAGAGACAGTGCCCAGTGGTGTGGGAAGTGAGGTAGTGCCCAGTTTTGTGGGAAGTGAGGTAGTGCCCAGTGGTGTGGGAAGTGCGGTAGTGCCCAGTGGTGTGGGAAGTGAGGTTGTGTCCAGAGGCGTGGGAAGTGAGGTAGTCCCCAGAAGGGTGGGAAGTGAGGTAGTGCCCAGAGGTGCTAGAAGAAAGTCGTTGATAAACGGTGTTAGAAGAGAGGTAGAGCCCAGTGGGGCTTGAATAGAGGTAGTGCCCAGTGGGGCTTGCATAGAGGTAGTGCCCAGTGGTGACAGAAGAGAGGTAGTGCCCAGTGGTGTTGGAAGAAAGGCAATGCCCATTGGTACTAGAAGAAATGCGGTGCTTAGTGGTGCTGGAAGAGCTACTGCCTACTGGTGGTAGAAGGGAGGTAGTTCCCAGTGGTGCTGGAATAGATGTAGTGCCCAGTGGTGGTGGAATAGATGAATTTGAATTCTCTCCCACTACACATCAGTAATATACCAACCACCCAGGCCTTCAAAACTACATTCAAGATACATCTCTTCAAACTCTACTCTTCCGAGTTATTCAGACATCCGTTGATAGATAAACAATGCTGCTGGGTGCCGTCCGTGGCTTGATATGTTTATAGTTCTGAGTTTCGTGGGGTAAATATAAATATATATATATACAGCTTTTCCTTTTAAATAAATGTATATATTTTGATTGCATGATTATTTTGGCTAATATTTTTATTTGAAGCATGGTGAGTCTAGCACTAGGCTGGGGTACCGCGCTATATAAGAACACTGTAATAGCAATAATAATGATACCTATAAATTTCACTAAAGCATTACATAGTAAACTAATGAAAGAATTAGGATAAAATATTTGTTTTATTGTTTTTTTTTAAAAAATGCACGACCAATTCCAAAAATAACTGTAGTCTCACTGTCACATAACAACAAAGAATATATATGTATACAAATGAAATGCCACGTTTAGAATGGGAATTTAAAAAAAAGTTTCGGACCAAGTCCAATTGTTTTCAGTTACTGTAGACGTGTTTGTGGTATGTGTTGTGGTGAAGAGTTCTAGGCACATTTTGTTTATGACGTTGAGTGTACTTTTTGAAATCATTTCGTTGCTATAAGTGGTAGAGATTTTTATTGAATTCTTTGAAAGCATTGAATGACTTACCAGCAAAATTTTTAAAATCATATATTATTTGAGCAGACGTTATTAACTATTTAAAAATAAATGGATGTCACCAATCGAGCGAGTCGTATTTTGTGTGTGTGTCTCTTAAGCCGTGTACAACGCAATAACTTGATCGTATTTGTAGCACTAAGAACGTGCATTTTACACCTACCAATACTTTTATCTGTTGTAGTCAGTACGTTATATTAACTTGTGATGTATTCATCTTTTATAGAATTCGAATACAGTATTGAGGTCATTTGTGACAAGAAATAAAACAATGGGGGTGAGTATTCTACCTTTAATTACATTAAAAATATATTTACGTATTATAGTATTGGTTATATTTACAATAGATGTAAGTGTTCTAGTGTTGGTTTCTTTTACAGAAGATGTAAGCATCATAGTTTTATTTAAATGTACAATAGACTGAAGTATACTGGTTTTTGTTTTATTTACAATTGATAAATTATTCTAGAGTTTGCTAAACTCACAAAAGATGTAGATATTATAGTGTTAGTTTCATTTAGATTAGAGTATGTTTCTAGTGTTGGTTCCATTAACAATAGATATAGGTATTTCTAATCTTTGTCTATCAATACATTGACCTTTTTGTTTAGTTTTTAACAGTTAAGTTATATAAACAAAGTTCACCACTTTAATAATTTAAAATATTTTAATTTTATATATGACAGTTAAAACATAAAATTGTTTATTGTATTTGTTTAAAAAAAAAATTTCCTTACTATATTTATATGAGAAACTGTACATTAACTCTTAAGAATTTTTACTCATATCTTGGGACAACATCGTATATTATATAAAGTAAAAATATTGGCAGTACAAACAATACCAAATTATGTGATGTAAAATATAATAAATACAATATATTGTATAAAGTTCGCTTTAAAAACAACGTCATATAGTCATAAAGTTGGCAGTAAGAACAGCACCATATATTATATGAAGTTGGCAGTAAGAACAGCACCATATATTATATGAAGTTGGCAGTAAGAACAGCACCATATATTATATGAAGTTGGCAGTAAGAACAGCACCATATATTATATGAAGTTGGCAGTAAGAACAGCACCATATATTATATGAAGTTGGCAGTAAGAACAGCACCATATATTATATGAAGTTGGCAGTAAGAACAGCACCATATATTATATGAAGTTGGCAGTAAGAACAGCACCATATATTATATGAAGTTGGCAGTAAGAATATCATCATACATTGTATGAAGATGGCAGTAAGAACAACACCATAAATTATCGTATGAAGTTGGCAGTACATATGCAAATACACAACATATTTTTTTTGTTCCTTTATAATAAAATACTTATGTCTCTACCAGTGTCAGCAAACTTTTCTTTTATTTAAATCAGAACATTAAAATAACGAAATTGATGTTTTTCTCATTGAAAAAGATAGAGCTGATCCACAGCTGTCAGATCAACAGTTGTCAGATCCTACCTGGCTGTCAAAATTGTCATTTTTGGTCGACAATACACATCACACATGAATGAACTGAACTTAAAACTTCAGGGAAAGCATAACCTCATCTGTGATATCTACAGAATCATCAAAGCATTTTGGAGAAAGCTGTCATTGATTTAAGCCCAACTGGAAGGAGAAATGGAGAAATTTTTTTTTTTTTTTTTATTGTTTAGTTTTGCTCTACATCACCAATCAATCTCGAATTTCAAAAAATTAATTATTTAATTATTGTTGACTTGAAGAAGAATTCTTTGGAGAGATTTTCAGATGTTGACAGAATTGAGAGTGACTTTCAACTGTTCCAGAATACTTTTGATTGTAACTTTGATAATGTGCCAATTGAAATACAATTGGAGCTCATTGATTGGCAAGTAATAGCAAGCAATTGACTTGATGAAAGAGACGCACAGAGAAGAATCACTTGTTGATTTTACCGCTGCTTACCTGATGTTGAGTTTCTGAAACTGAAGAAATTTGCCGCATGACATCAGTGTTTGGAACAACTTGGGTCTGTGAGCAAACAATTTCACAAAGAAAATATGTGAAGTCAACACATCAAACACGAATGACATTCGAAAAATTATCTTGATTGGATGCAGCTCAGCAATACCAACCCAAACATTGATCATATCATCATAATCATCAGTGCCACTACAGCCCATGTAGGGCCATGGCCTGCTCCACCAGATCCTTCCATTTGAAGCGATACTTGGCTTTTCTCCTCCACGTGCGAACCCCCAAGTTGTGTAAATCCCTCTTTACATCGTCGATTAATCTCAGCCTTGTGCGACCGGTGTGTCGTCTGCCCCTAGGTTTCTGCTTGTATATCACTTTTGCTGCTCTACATTCCAGCATCTTTTCAATATGTCCTGTCCAACGCAGTATGCCTTTTTTATTATTGCGACTATGGGTGGGTCTTTGCACAATTGGTATAACTCTTTGTTTGTACGGATTCTCCAGACATAACTTTCCATCACTAGGCCGTATATTTTTCTGAGGCTTTTGCTATCCCATGTATTGACAAGGTTCTCTGGTTTTCTTGTAAGGGTCAACGCTTCACTAGAGTAAGTTATTACTCGTCTAATGATAGTGATGTATATCGTCTTCTTTGTTCCAGTTGAGAAGTTTTTTGCTTCCCAATAGCTTTTGTAGACTGAAATAGGAACGGTTGCCTGCTGCTATTATTCATGTCATCTCTGACATTATTTCATTGTGCTCGTTTATGCCCATAGATCTTTGAATGTAGCACTCTCTTAAATTTGTGGTTGTTTATATTGTCATCAGGGAGGGAGTTTCATAAATTTATATATATATTTTTTGGTTCATTTACAGGAAGACCAAACATTGATGATATCTTGAAAGCCAAACGTCAGTTTCAAGAATCTCAGTAACACCAACTGCTTAGTTTTTGAGATTCGGATTCGATCCCACTAGGTATGATGTAATTATCTTTTTGCTAACGTCGTGTTCTTAAATAAATTTTTTAATTAAATAAAAATGTAGGTGCTCTTTCTTTTTGTACATTGCACGCTACTCACTCATGATTATTATGGAATAGTAAACTAATCATCTTTTTCCTCAGAGCTTTCGTTCTGCTTGAAATTATTGTACATATTAAGTATCCGGTCCGCTTTCATGATTGTTGCCGTTATCTAGCCCGCCGTGAAAAAAGTTTGGTGACCCTGAGTTAGATAAACAAAATAATGATACAACACATAAAAAAAAGTAGTGATCTAAAATGAATGGACAGGCTTAAATTATACTAAACATATTGCCAACATTAGTATCTGAATAAATAGTTATACTAAAAGTAATGAATGGGCCTAAATTATATTAAATATATTGCCTATATAATATTTAGTTAACTAAAAAAAATATTGATCTAAAATTAATGAATGGTTATAAAGTAGAGTGAATATATGCCCAAGATTAATATATGAAAAAAAAAGCATTTTAATGAGAATATTACGTACACATATTTGTTTTCTTGAAATACGAAAAAAAGAAGAAAAGAAACACAGGGGCTGTCCATTAATTATGTCAAAACATTTTTGGCGATTTTTACCTCCCCCCCCCCCTTGTCAACAACTTTTCAAACTTCCAGAGACCCCCCCCTATAAAATTACGTCAACATCTGATTACCCCCCCCCCCCCCCCCCAAAAAAAAATAAAGATAAAATGGGAAAAAAACCAACAATATTTTAAATAGACCAGTTTACAACTACAACAAAAAAGTGAATAAAAGTAAAATGTTTACAAAAAAAAGTTTAATAAATTTTAACTTATGAAATTAAATTTATTTAAAAAAGTAACATTGTTGACGTCAACTTTTCTTGACCCCCCTCCCCCTTGTCAATAATTGTCAAAATTTTTTAGACCCCCCTCCCCCCTATTTTGTTGACATAATTAATGGACAGCCCCCACAACCGTATATAGTCAATTATTCACTCAATATATGTGGCATTGTTTGTCCAACCGATGCTATTGAGAGAGTGGTACATTAGGTACATTTGAAGTGTTCATTACAACACCACTGCTTTCATACTAAAGTCTGTTAAAATTAAAACAAATTATATGTATTCAATACAGCCCAAAATTCCACAAAGTACTTTTTCGTTAAAATCAAGTTCATAATTGCTATCGGTCGTAAACAATTTATGAGCTGGAAATAACGCTAAGTGTTTTAAGTTTTACACGATTGAGAGAGTCGGCAGGGAATAACGTTGATCGTGTTTTCTCAGCCGACTCTTCAAAAATGACAGTAGGGCCTATTACTATAGTACTAATTGAAATGAATTTTCAAAGAAATACAATTTATAGCAAATCGGCATACCTGCTAATAATGAATTTACTTATGCAAATAAATTTAATATTTAAAAAAACATATGCATTTCCTATATTTATAATTGTTTTTGGCTAATTCGGTGAGATAGCACCGTGACGTCACTTACTTTGTTTTCTTAAGGTGCTGTTTTGGAATCACTCCCCTTATTTTTTTGTTAATAGAGTTACATTTTCATTAATATGACTATGGCAAATTTGTATTGGTTGATTAATTATAATTTTAAAATGTCATTTGTTGGCTTATTATAATTTTTTTATTTGTTCCGACATCTTTGAAATGCATTATTTTATGACGGCATGGTGTTTTATTCATTTTGTGGATATTATTTTTGGCGGAACCTGAAATTAAGTGTGTAAGAGTGTATTCTATGAGACTGTAAGTTGGGTTTTTATACTTTCTTTGTATAAATAAATATTTTTGGCCATTTTTGGGGTGATCATTTTCATAGTTTTCATGGCCAAAACCCATAGAGAAAAATACCAATTTAGGGAGAGGGTCAAAACCGAAGTTAGGGTTGGGGTGAAAACCCAGGTTAGGAAGAGGTTCAAAACCCAGGTTAGGAAGAGGTTCAAAACCCAGGTTAGGAAGAGGTTCAAAACCCAGGTTAGGAAGAGGTTCAAAACCCAGGTTAGGAAGAGGTTCAAAACCCAGGTTAGGAAGAGGTTCAAAACCCAGGTTAGGAAGAGGTTCAAAACCCAGGTTAGGAAGAGGTTCAAAACCCAGGTTAGGAAGAGGTTCAAAACCCAGGTTAGGAAGAGGTTTAAAACCCAGGTTAGGAAGAGGTTCAAAGCCCAGGTTAGGAAGAGGTTCAAAACCCAGGTTAGGAAGAGGTTCAAAACCCAGGTTAGGAAGAGGTTCAAAACCCAGGTTAGGAAGAGGTTCAAAACCCAGGTTAGGAAGAGGTTTAAAACCCAGGTTAGGAAGAGGTTCAAAACCCAGGTTAGGAAGAGGTTCAAAACCCAGGTTAGGAAGAGGTTCAAAACCCAGGTTATGGATAGGGTCAAAACCAAAGTTAGGGACAGGGTCAAAACCCAGGTGATGGATCAATTTAAGGTTCAGGTTAATTTTAGGGATATTTTTAGGGTTCAGGTTATGTTTAGAGATACATTTAACATTTTTTTCATTAATTTTTAACGTTTTATTCCTAATTTTAGCAAATGTAAGATATTTTACTTTTTCCACGGCCGCCATTTTGGTTGTATTGTGATACGTCACGGTGTTATCTCTCCGAATTTCTCATTTAAAATAAAAATCGTACTAAAATTAAAAATACGCAAACATTTATTAGCCTTAGTAAAAATCGAAATAAAATACACTTCTAGTATCCAGTCATCCGGTTAGGGGAGAAGGTGGATTACGGTGAGTTAGTAGGTGACTTGCAAATCCGATGCGTGCTCGGAATAATCTCTGGCACCGCGGGTAAGGGATAGTTGGTCCAATCGATAATAGAATATTGTTCTTTCGGGCTACCCTGCGTGCCACAACTGTGGCTATCCTACTGGCTTCATGAAATTTATCACCTTTCTTGACAGCTGTTCTCCACCTGACTGTCCTGTGCTGTCTGCACCTATTTAGTGGTGTCAATGCTGACGGCCTTAAGTGCCGCTTTCAGCGAGTCTTTGTAACGTTTTTTGACCCTTTGGGGACGGTTATCTGTTGAGAGAGCCAGTGGTCTTTCATACGGCCTACCTCATGTAGTTTCAACTCTGTTGAATCTACATGAGGGTGGTGAAGTTACTAGGTAGTTTCACTTTAGCGAGGACCTCTGTGTCAGGCACTTTGTCTTGCCACCTAATGCCGAGAAGATTCCTGAGGCATTTTGTGTGAAAATGATTCAGTTTCTTGGCCTTTACGCTGTCCACGTTTCACATTCATAGAGCACATGGCCACTTTTGATTAGTAATAAAGTCATTTGGTAAACAATATTTTAATATCCGGACCGCATACGCTTTAAAATGCTCAAAATAAGTCGACTGATCATGTTTAACAAATTTGTCTTTTCATGATTAGAGCAAATGTAAAGGAAAATAAGTTCTTATTAGAAAGCATATTATTACTAAGTTATTTCTTTGAATTAAAAAAAATACAATTTTTGTATTATGCTCTAATTTCTTCTCATTTTTTTTTTCAATTTTCAGAAAGCTCAAAGTAAATCAGGGATCCTGACAGAAAATCTAAAATTTAAACTAAAAAATGGTAAAATGTTACTCCACTTTTTCATTAGAGAGATTGAACAAATTCTGAATTTGAGAAAGAAAGATCGGGAAAAGATCAGTGTGGAGGTGTAGCAAGATGTGGGTAAACCTGTTTGTTGGGAATGAGAGGGTAAGGAAGAATATGAAGAAAGATTGTTAGAAAGGTTTAAACAAATGTTCTAGGCTAAGACTAAAAGGAGAAAGTAATGTAGTTTATGTATGAGATGAACACGTTAATGTGAGTAATAGTGACAAATTTAACATTAGAGAGTCCTAGAGTAAAAAAGTTACAAAAGAGGAAAAAAAGATAAAAAATGTGTTTTTTAATTAGGGTATATATTATATATATTTATTACCTATTATTGTTATCAGAGCATTGCAAAGATGGCAGTCAAGGAGATGGCACAGGTGGGAGATGTAACAAGAAAGATAAATCAAGTCTTTTCTATGGTAATTATTTGTTGATATAATTTTCGTTGATGTACAAGCATAGAACAAAGTAAACCCATTTTAATTGATGTATGTCTCCGTTACTGTTAAGTAACTGATGTATACAATACAACATTCTATGTCTCAGTTAATACCATGTTAATGTAAATCTTAAGATGTTAGTATTTACACATTGTATTTCTTACATCAATTATTGTCTCTTAATTCATCTCAGAAATTAGTCTTGTAAACTACTGATATGAATGTGTAGACTTAATGAAATCTAGTTCAACACAGATAATAGAAGAGAGACATGTGTAACACATTCAAATGTACTTTCTTTGATGACCTTGTCAGGTACACATGAAACCCAGGTGTCAGAACGTGGAGAAGCAGATCTGCAGAAACATGTTGTTAGCTGTAAGAAGAATCCAGGTCACACACAGTTTGTACCTGTCAACGATTTTAACATCAATCACCTGCCCAAAGGCTACCATGACATCGACCTAGTTGAGTACATCAAAGCTACAGCTAACCTGACTGTCAGGGTAGATGTTACAAAGACCAGTAGGAAAAGACCAAAGTTTTGGGCAAACGTCAATCAACGATATCCATTTCATGACAAGAGAGGAAGTGACGTCATGAGACTAGGGACTGGGATGGTGTATAATGTAAACAAACCATACAACAAGGGAACTTGTCCATGTCACAAATGTCAACACTCGGACACACCCAGCAAAGTGTGGGGGAAGGTAAGGATGTACACGGCCACACACGTTGTGTTTGATGACCTTGAGGCAAAACGCACCACGTGTAGATTGTACTATGATGGACGAGATAGTCCACTGGTCACTCTGGTTGGCTGGACGGTGGAGATGGCAGACATTGAGGAGGACTGGTGTGTGTTGGAATGTGTTACATGTGACGTAGATTTACTGGATAAACTGTACAAGATGTGGAGACACTGGGATGATCTATGGAGGAACGTATACTATAAATTCAGTAGTTCTAGAGATAAGAACGCGTTTTTATTCATAGCATCACATCCACATGGATGTTCTAAACAGATCTCTGTAGGACAGTGGATAAACAGGTATGAAGTGAGTCATGATAAAACCAAGTACACGTACACAACATGTACATGTCCGGGCAGTAGTGGGGCTTATGTTCACTCACTGATGTGTTATGATGGCTGGTTATATAATGACCGCCATGTCCACAGTGGGGTCACATCTGAGGGAATCAATTTTAGTGGCACTGGTCGGGACTGGCGCTAAAATCGATCGTGTAAACAATGACATAATGTTTTAACTACTTTACACACAGTTGTATCAACTGTTTATTGTTGTAATAGATAACAACCTCTACCATACCCAATGTATACCCTCAACACAACGCCCCATGAAGACCCTCACCTGCATTATGGGCACCCTTATCTCTATCAATCCCATCGTATGTGCTTACATCATATTAATACTGTAGAGAACCTTGGCCGTCTCTGTTCTACTCTTGTTCTCTACCTAATTTATGTGGATGTCCACCTTGTTCACTGTGTCTCTCGTACTTCAACAATAAGGTAATAACACGTTGATGGTTAGACTTACAGTTCATGTCATCTGCTAGACTGTTCTCAGTCAAGACCTTGGAACTCTTCTCTGACTGTCCCCATTTGTCTCTCTCTTTCGTTACTATATTCTCACGTCTATCTTCTACTTCTGTCCGGCTTCGCTATTGCCCGGCGGAAATCTTGCCCGGCGGAACTCCTGTCCGGCGGAGTTCTCCCACCTGACTGTCCTATTTCCTGTCCGGCTTCGCTCTCCTTTCTCTTGTCTAACGACAGCCTTTTATAACTCCACGAATTGGCCGTGGTGTCTCTAGAGATTACTTCTCCGTGCTATTCTAGTTTCTGCACGCTGGTACTCTAATTAACCCAACACTTCCCTCCGTCTAAATAGACCAACTAGCCACTCCTCTTGCATTCTAATTCCTAATTATATTAGTGTCACCGTCGCGCTCCTCGTGCTTGGTGATGTCGGACGCGAGTGCTAGTTGCTCAGTCTCCGTCCTGTGCGTTTCCCAATCCCCTGCACCCTTGACCTACCTTGCATTATAACATCTTGAAATATCCCAGTGTCACCCTCAATCGTGCTTCTTCGTTTGATTGACATCTGATGCACGTGTTACTTAGTCAGTCATCGTACTGTGGGTTTCCCCCACCCATGTACCACCGAGGCTGAACTCTTTACAACACTTTGTTTATTTTCATGACTTTTCTTTTGTTGACATTTTGACATGATTTTATTTGAACTTATCTTTGAACCTTGATCCAATAAACGTATAAAATATTTGTTGTATTTAAAACTGTTTCTTCTATTGTACACCATTTTAAAGTAGTTTTGTCAACTTTTTTTAGATGAAATAAACATGTAGAAATAAAATCGTTTTGATTGTGTTTATTTATTGTATGTGTGTTGTTTATTTTGAATGAAAGTAACATTGACATACATGGACATGGTGGGTGATGTGGTAACATGTGGGTAAAACTTTGTGTTCTGTGATGTGGTAGCATGTTGGTAAACATCTATGTTTGGAGATGTGGTAACATGTGGGTAACCCTGTCTAGGAGGTGATGTGGTAATATGTGGGTAAACCTGTGTGGTTGGTGATGTGGTAACATGTGGGTAAACCTGTGTGGTGGTTGATGTGGTAATATGTGGGTAAACCTGTGGGGTAAAAATCTGTGTGGTGGGGTGATACTACATATTATGTTTGAACGTATTTGAAATGTGGCTCAGTGTGGGTAATGTATAAACATTTGTGTGATCCTGAAATTCATGAACGTGACAACATGTGTCTGAACATTTATGGTTGGGAATATAGCAGCATGGGAGTCAACTTTATGTTTGGGAATATAGCAGCATGGGAGTGAACTTTATGTTGGGGAATATAGCAGCATGGGAGTGAACTTTATGTTGGGGAATATAGCAGCATGGGAGTGAACTTTATGTTTGGGAATATAGCAGCATGGGAGTGAACTTTATGTTGGGGAATATAGCAGCATGGGAGTGAACTTTATATTGGGGAATATAGCAGCATGGGAGTGAACTTTATGTTGGGGAATATAGCAGCATGGGAGTGAACTTTATGTTGGGGAATATAGCAGCATAAGAGTGAACTTTATGTTGGGGAATATAGCAGCATGGGAGTGAACTTTATGTTGGGGAATATAGCAGCATGGGAGTGAACTTTATGTTGGGGAATATAGCAGCATGGGAGTGAATTTTATGTTGGGAAATATAGCAGCATGGCAGGGAACTTTATGTTGGGGAATATAGCAGCATGGCAGGGAACTTTATGTTGGGGAATATAGCAGCATGGCAGGGAACTTTATGTTGGGGAATATAGCAGCATGGGAGTGAACTTTATGTTGGGAAATATAGCAGCATGGCAGGGAACTTTATGTTGGGGAATATAGCAGCATGGCAGGGAACTTTATGTTGGGAAATATAGCAGCATGGGAGTGAAATTTATGTTGGGGAATATAGCAGCATGGCAGGGAACTTTATGTTGGGGATTATAGCAGCATGGGAGTGAACTTTATGTTGGGGAATATAGCGGCATGTGGGTGAACCTTTATGGTGGGGAATATAGCAGCATGGCAGGGAACTTTATGGTGGGAAATATAGCAGCATGGGAGTGAACTTTATGTTGGGGAATATAGCAGCATGGGAGTGAATTTTATGTTGGGGAATATAGCAACATGTAGGTGAACCTTTATAGTGGGGAATATAGCGGCATGTGGGTGAACCAATATGGTGGGTGTCTCAGTATGGTGAAGGGGATAAATGTGGGTGATCCCATTTACTGGGTTATACAGTTTAGGGCAGTGCTACTCAAAGTGGTGGTCCGCGGACCGGTGCCGGTCCGTAGGCCATCATCCACCCGTCCGCAGACGTTTTCAAGAAAACTCATTTCGCTACCACGTCAGTACAAGAAAAATAGTGCACCGGTCCCTGGTGCAATGGAAAAATTCCTGCCGGTCCGCCATACTAAAAAGTTTGAGAAGCACTGGTTTAGTGGATGTTTCAACATTTAAGTAAGACCGTATGATTGATTCCTCATTGTAGGGGATGTGGCAACATGTGGGTAAAACTGAATGATGAGTGCGTTCGTGGGGGCAATGTGGAAAAACCTCTTTTTGTAATCATTGTTTGGTTTGTTATGATATGGATCTAACATCTGCGTTGGTTAGATATGAGTGAAAACGTCACAACAAAAAGTCATATGAAACAAGTCACACGTTTTGTTAGTGAAAAATGTCACTAAAGAAAAATGAAAGAAACGTAACACAGCTTGAAAATCACACCCACTTACTCGTTTATTTGTATATATTTATAGATTTACACACCCTATACGAAAATATCAACTTTATGAGTGATTAAAGTTACTTGAGTTTATAACAGCCGGGTGAGATTTGGGGAACAAATGATTTTGTAAATATTTCTGTCCAAAACAACATTGACCTCAGTGATTCCATTGATGTTGTGTCAACATGCAGTGAAACTCTATGGTGAACTCCTCAGTCCGGGGGATGTGGCAACATATGGTTTAACTCGTATAGTGTTCGCATAAGAGTGATAATGTGACAAAGTGAGGGTGAAAGTAAATTGTGAATGCCTGAGTGTGGCTTATAAGACAACATGTTGGTTTAATGTTATGGTATGTGCCGCAGTCTTTGCGATCCGGTAAAATCTGAGTAAACATGCATGGTGGGTGCCATAGTGTGGTTAATGTGGTAAAATGAGGGTTAACGTATTTGGTGGCTGCTTCAGTTTGGAAAATGTTGAAAAAACGTATGAATATGTGGTGGATGCCTCGGTGTGTGATGCGGCAACATGTGGTTAAGCTATGTGTTGAATGCCTCATTTTTGGCACTGCACAACATGTTGGTGAGACTATATGTCACTTGCCTTAGTGTGGTTGATGTGATTAGTGTGGTTGATGTAGCGAATTGTGACAACATTTACAAATAAAACATCAAACACAGTTACTGCTTCAAAGAAAACAACGACAGGAACATCAACTACAGACATCTACAACATCAAATACAGACATCTACAACATCAACTACAGACATCTACAACATCAAATACAGACATCTACAACATCAACTACAGACATCTACAACATCAAATACAGACATCTACAACATCAACTACAGACATCTACAACATCAACTACAGACATCTACAATATCAAATACAGACATCGGTGCAACTAATAATACATCTACAACATCAAATGCAGACATCGGTGCAACTAATAATGCAACAACAATATCAAATGCAGTTATCTCTGTAACTAATACTACGTCTACAACATCAAATACAGTCAACTCTGAAAACAAAACTACATTTACGACATCAAATACAGTCAACTCTGAAAACAAAACTACATTTACGACATCAAATACAGTCAACTCTGAAAACAAAACTACATTTACGACATTAAATACAGGGACCGCTGCAGCTATTAATACAACTACATCATCAAACAAAGTTATCTCTGAAAACAATACTACTACTACAAC
Source organism: Omphiscola glabra (assembly GCA_964017045.1). Classification (NCBI taxonomy): domain Eukaryota; kingdom Metazoa; phylum Mollusca; class Gastropoda; family Lymnaeidae; genus Omphiscola; species Omphiscola glabra. Next base: position 632,855 of record OZ024811.1, read on the forward strand.
ATCAAACATAGTCACCACTAAATCTAATAATACAACTAATACGCCAAGTACAGTGACTACAACACATTATACTACAACTACATCAAGTACATTCAACGTTGAAAACAATACTACAGCCACAGTATTAAATCAATTTATAACTGCATCCAGTACTACAGATACAACAGTAAATACATTTGCCTCTGCAAAGAATACTACAACTACAACAACAAATACTGTCACTGATTTAACTAATACTACAACTACAACATGATAATGTCATCGCTGCAGAGAATACTACACCTGCAAATAAAAATAGTCCTCGCAGCAAATACAGCTACGCCATACAAAAACGAGTCGTGTCTGCAACAAATAATACGACTACAACACCAAAACAGTCACCGCTGCATACAATACCACAAATGCAACATCACATAGTGTAAACCGATTAATCTAATATTAAAACTTAAATATCAAACAAATATATATCTGCAAAACTAAAAGTACAAGATTAAAAAAAAAAACAGCTCTTCAAACAAAACTACAACTGAAACTTCAAATGGATCACCTCTGTAAATAATACTACAACTACACCATCACTACCGTCTTATTAAAGTCTTTAAATTTGTGAAGTTGCATTAAGTGCGAACAACGGGTGGTAAGACTTCGACTTAAAATCAGAATGATTTTTATATTCGAATAATGTAAGCCTTTAACATTGTAATCGGTTAAAGGTACCAAATAATATTCTTTTTTAAAAATGTTAAAAATAAACATTTATTCGTTTTAATTTTAAAAATATATTGTTTTTATATTGTTGTACAAATTTAGCTCAGGGGGGCATTGACTTTCATCGCATCCACCTCTAAAGAGATGGCTGAAAGATACCCCGAACATGACACCAGTCTCATCAAGACCATACAAGGACCGAGCTAGGCACATAGAATGTCCACTATGCAGGACAGGGGATGATGAGACAGAACAACATTTATATCTGACAAGCAAACACAATCTTACAGACTAAATCTACACTTAAACAAATCATACAAGCAGGTACAGTTCACACAGTAGATACAGACAGAGCCATGACACTAAACACAATACCAGAATCCAAAAGACAAGAAACAACACACAATAAGTCTCATATTACTTTCACAATACAGAAAAAATGTTTGGAATATCAGACTAATCGCATTTTTTCACAAACAAAATTACACAAACAAACATTTGAAACATGTTTTTTTAGATTTAAAGGACAAAACATAATTTGGGAAATGCCGATACAATTTATTTTATTTTATTTTACAATGCCATAGAAGTTGTTTTGCATCTACTATAAAAAAGGCTACTTAAATTTAAAGACAATTTGCTCATAATATATTCGTCCTCTCCAACATCCACACATTTTACATCTCTTTAGATGCGTACCTAGAGTGTTTGGCACCCGGGGACAACATTGGCGCCCGGAGACAACATTGGCGCCCGGGGACAACATTGGCGCCCGGGGACAACATTGGCGCCCGGGGACAACATTGGCGCCCGGAGACAAGATTCATTGTAAAGCGCCTCCTTTTATTTTTTCAACTCTCAAACCCATAATGTCCATCAATAAAATAATATCAAAGCACATGTTTGCGCCCCTAACTAGCTGGTGCCCGGGGACATCTGTCCCCTTGTAGCCCCACTTCGCTTACACATCTGCATCTTATCATAACCTAACATCTGAAATCAGTCCATATTCCAGCTAAATTACCTTACCTTAAAATATTGATTACTTAAAATATCTTTAAATCTTTTAGTCCTTCAAAATTCTCTACCTTATTTTTCCACAGTACCACTATTTATATTATTTCATTTAGTGTCATCCTATTTCCGGCACCAGCTAATGAGATCTCTTAAGTTTTTCACTGTGCTCCGTTACTTGACTTACTCCTATTTGTCTTGTTTGCTAAAAAGGCTCAAAGCGAAAACGTTTAAATCTTATTGTCCTTTCTATTAATTCAAGCTTAACATACCTTGTTATACTATTTTATTCATGTCATGTCAGCTTATTATTAATGGTGCCACCTAGTTATTTATATGTCTCTTCTTGCTCTATACCTTGGTTATTATTGTAAGATCTGAAATTGAATGACTTTCCATCCTTAAATTGACAAATATTTCTTTAGTTGTTTTTATTTTTTTGAAATTCAGCTGAAGATTATTTTCACGACATCAACCGATAAAGCTAGTACATTAATTGCGTTATAATCTTTCCATTTCAGATTTTAAGTCAATGATATCGGTATCATTATCAAATTAATTGATTGGAACGGTGTTGCTCGGGCTCTGGATATCATTAGTAAATATTGTATATAGGACATGGGAGGTAACGCAACTCTGTGGATTATCTTTACTCATTTCTCTACTTAATGATAACTGGTCATTCCCCTTGACATTGTCTAGGTTATTTGTTAAAATAGATGAGTTTGCAAGCAAGAATATGAATAATTGCAGCTAACCATGAAAGTTTATTAAGATGTGTTTGGAAATGGTTAAATGCTGATGAGACGTCTATCAAAGGCAGTCTAACATATTTTTATGACTTTCTAGGTGTTTGTTAAGTCCTTCCAATAATATTAAGATTGCATTTTGGTTCTACTTGCATAATTATAAGCAAATTGGTGGAGGTCATTATTTTGTTATACTTTATATCTTTCATGATAATTTCCTTCTTGTATTTGATAATTGTAATAATGACGGCTCTACCCGTTTTCTACATATTACCAAATTATTTTATACTTTTAAAATGATAAGTTTGGAAGATTCATATTTTTGACGCTGATTTTCGTAATATAGGATGCACAAATTATCCTACTAAGGCACAAATTATCCTACTAAGGCACTTATTTCCAAAAAAGTAAATTGAAAAAAACACTTTTTGACTAATGACACCACACAATGAGAACCACTCAAAAACAATAAGATAGACATACGATAATACTCACTAGAAGCATAATTGTCCCTCAAATTATACAATTTTAAAAATACAAGACTACTAATTATGGAAACCACAACAAGACATCATATTTTGTAATCCACTCAAAATGAGAATTAATTCAATTATCACTATTTTAAAACACTTTAACTATACAACAGAATACCCATTACCATCATATTTTGAGAACCCCTCCAAATACAATTTTCATTTAAAGATTATTTTAAAAAACAATTACAATTCACCTTTTATGAGTAGTGACCCCGTAACAATGAGAACCACTCGAAATATAAGCCAATAAGAATAATTATTACCATTATTAAATGAGAACACCTCAAATGAAAAAAATCCAATCAAGAATATCAATAAAAAATTCATATTAAAACATTTAATTAAACAATAAGAGGAATACAAAGAAACATACGAATACAATAAATGCTTATATACGACCCGCTGAAAATTAGAATTAACTAATTAAAATCCAATTTAATCTTCAAAATACAAGAATACTTATTAAAAATTCATGTTAAAATGATGAATTACAAAATTGACTAACCAAAGTAAATTAAGCGAAACCACTGAATAAAAATACAAAACAAAGGAGAATATTAATTAAAACCAAATTAAATTAAAAAGTAATTATGCTTTTATCACCTCATTGGTTAAAAATTAGATTTCTTTGTGGCTTAAATAATCCTTATACTCCATTGTGGTTTAATTAATCCTGATATTCCTTTGCGCTGTAGACATCTGCCGACTTGCCTTCATTTTCGGTATATTTTCTTTGCGCCTAAAGCGTCTTAAAAATATACGTGATTGGAGCACTATATACTACTGACCTCACGCTTTTCTTAATTGCATGGGTCAAATTATATTTAGATAGTATGGAAAAACAACGTGACTATCGTAATTTTCTTTATGCCTCTATATTTTATACACAAAATTCTAACTTCTTTTATACTGTAAAGAATGTTGGATTAAAAAAAAAATGCTCCTTTGAATTTTTTATAAAATCTTAAAATAATTTAGTATCAGCACCAAAACATTTTGCAGCTTCGTGCGTTTACAACTGCATTGTGTACTAAAAATTAATTATCTTATTTAAACGAAATCAAATATTTGCTTATATGAGGATTAAAAACCTTACCGAATAATTTGTAAATCAATTTTAAAATAACTTTATGATATGTTGTTTTCATTAAACCGATTCACATATGTAAGACGATGTAAACGAATTCCTATAACATGGTGCATCGTGCATGCATTTTTGCGTATTTTTAAAGGACATGCAATGTTCACGTACTCCTCCATTGTTATCGGGTTGTCCTAGGCACCAGTTGATGTAATTCACTACTTTGTTGCCTCTTTCATACTCCCAATACTTATCCCTGAACTTGTCTGTCCCTCCAATTAGTGCTACATCGACATTGTTAATAGAAAGAATTTTGGATATTGTTTCTTCTTCCGACTTATCGTTCACCTCGACGAGGTATCCACACACTGTCTGACACATAACCTCAGATGCAATATCGTCTTTCTCAGCTTTGTGTGAGAAGTAGTACGACTTCCCAAACAAGTCATATTTGTTAAATAGTTTCAGATTCGTCTCGTTGGGAGTACATGCTATTTAAAAAATATGTAAATATAAAGTATAACTTAATGTGAGAAAGTTGAGTCTAAAAGAGAATAGTAGCGGTGACAACAGAAACAGACAAAAAAACGTGTACTTCTCTGTTCACTGAAGTATTAAATAACATTTGTCTCAGTTTTTGGGACTTAGTGTAACTTTATCGTTGTAAGAATATTGGTGTCAATGTACTTGTGTAAGTGTATGTCTGTCAATATACTGGTGTAAATGTATTGGTGTCAATGTGTTGGTATAAGTGTATTGGTGTCAATGTGTTGGTATAAGTGTATTGGTGTCAATGTACTTTTGTAAACGTAGTGGTGTCAATGTACTGTTGTAAGTTTATTTCTGTCAATGTAGTGGTGTAAGTGTATTGGTGCCAATGTGTTGGTGTAAGTGTATTGGTGCCAATGTACTTTTGTAAGTGTATGTCTGTCAATATACTGTTGTAAGTGTATTGGTGTCAATGTGTTGGTATAAGTGTATTGGTGTCAATGTGTTGGTATAAGTGTATTGGTGTCAATGTACTTTTGTAAACGTAGTGGTGTCAATGTACTGTTGTAAGTTTATTTCTGTCAATGTAGTGGTGTAAGTGTATTGGTGCCAATGTGTTGGTGTAAGTGTATTGGTGTTAATGTGTTGGTATAAGTGTATTGGTGTTAATGTTCTGGTATAAGTGTATTGGTGTCAAAGTGTTGGTGTAAGTGTATTGGTGTCAATGTACTGGTGTAAGTGTATTGGTGTCAATGTACTGATGTAAGTGTATTGGTGTTAATGTACTGGTGTAAGTGTATTGTGTTAATGTACTGGTGTAAGTGTATTGGTGTCAATGTACTGGTGTACGTGTATTGGTGTCCATGAACTGGCATAAGTGTATTGGTGTCAATATATTGGTGTATATGTATGTCTGTCAATGTACTTGTTAAGTGTATTGGTATTAATGTACAGGTGTAAGTGTATAGGTGTCAATGAACTGGTGTAAGTGTATTTCTGTCCATACAGTGGTGTAAGTGTATTGGTGTCAATGTACTGATGTAAGTGTATTGTGTCAATGTACTGGAGTAAGTGTATGTCTATGCATTCATAAGTACAAATATATGGGTTCATAATTTATGGTTGTAATCGTAAAAGTTTACATGTGTTGCTAGAATGCAGCTGAGTATAATTCGGGCATTTGTAGTGATCAGAAAGATAAAATTGGCTAAAGAAGAGATGTAGAAAACATGGGTACCGAACATGTGAGATATGTATAGTAGAAAAAGACATTGTATTTATAGATTGGTTATGCGTCGATCTCATAGGTTGTATCTGTGCTTTGGCTGATTACAGAACAACTTAGGTGAACTCTGTGACAGCTGGAATCAATGACAATAAGGGTTGTGTGTAATAATTAAACTTCGTGACCTGATTATCCTGTGTTGTAGTTATGTTGTACGACTTGACATATGGCCTGATTATCCCGTGTTGTTGCTATATTATATGACTTGACATGTGACCTGATTATCCCGTGTTGTTGCTATGTTGTATGACTTGACATGTGACCTGATTATCCTGTGTTGTTGTTATGTTGTACGACTTGACATATGGCCTGATTATCCCGTGTTGTTGCTATGTTGTATGACTTGACATGTGACCTGATTATCCCGTGTTGTTGCTATGTTGTATGACTTGACATGTGACCTGATTATCCTGTGTTGTTGTTATGTTGTACGACTTGACATGTGACCTGATTATCCCGTGTTGTTGTTATATTGTTTCACTGGACGTGGTGAGTTGTTTTCATGAATGTTTGAATTGACATGTGTGAATATTGATTGGAGAACTGGAGTGAGTTATCATGTGATGTGAATATTGATTGGAGAACTGGAGTGAGTGATCATGTGATGTGGATATTGGTTGGAGAACTGGAGTGAGTGATCATGTGATGTGAATATTGATTGGAGAACTGGAGTGAGTGATCATGTGATGTGAATATTGGTTGGACAACTGGAGTGAGTGATCATGTGATTTGAATATTGATTGGATAACTGGAGTGAGTGATCATGTGATGTGAATATTGGTTGGATAACTGGAGTGAGTGATCATGTGATGTGAATATTGATTGGAGAACTGGAGTGAGTGATCATGTGATGTGAATATTGGTTGGAGAACTGGAGTGAGTGATCATGTGATGTGAATATTGATTGGAGAATTGGAGTGAGTGATCAAGTGATGTGGATATTGGTTGGAGAACTGGAGTGAGTGATCATGTGATGTGAATATTGGTTGAACAACTGGAGTGAGTGATCATGTGATGTGAATATTGTTTAAAGAACTGGAGTGAGTGATCATGTGTTGTTAATATTGTTTGAAGAACTGGAGTGAGTGATCATGTGACGTGAATATTTGTTGGAGAAATGGAGTGAGTAATCATTTGACGTGGGTTATAAAAAGAATGCAGAATGTTGAATAGAGGCTAGTTGTTAAACAGACCAACGGCTTCAGTTGGTATCTTATTATACTATTACATAGTTGTTACTCAGACCCAGACTTCAATTGGTAACTTATTATACTATTACAAACCGATTGGCACCAAACTGAACACGCCACTTGGAAAAGTGAGTTATTTTATACACCTCATAAAAGTATCTCACTTTGAGAATATTGACCTGATAGTTGTGTCAACGTAAATTAATAATACCTAATGCTGTGTTGTGGCTTAAGTTTTTGTAATGTAAAATAAACCACTTTGTTTGTTGTTAGCTTGATCTGCAATAGAATGAGCTCAAGAAAGTTTTCCCTGTGAATGTTACTTTAGCAAAATACAATCATGAATCGGAAAAAATGCAATTTGCGGCCATTTTTTTGTTTCTGGTATTATTATTATTTTTGGATATTGTATAACTAAATTTTGTAACGTTTACTGAATGTTTGTAATGTTCACCTTAAGCTTTATGTGGATTTATTTCTTTGTTTCTAGTCGCGTTTTATTTTCACTTATTGTTTATATATTTTGATGACTACACTTCATTCAAGTTTGATGTATTTCTCTACTTCAGTCCTTTGTAAGTCATTTGTTTAAATTTTAAGAAAATTTTACTTACTGGGCTTAGATGAAGATCCATATATAGATCCTGATCCAGATAAAGATCCAGAGACTGATCCAGAAACAGATCCAGATCCGGATCCTGGTTGTCGAAAAGGTCGTACTGTGGCTGTAAGATGATACCATTTGATACAGAATACAAATAGTAGACACATTTTATAAAGAGGCATCTCTTATTTAATCTTGATTCTGAAAAACCACTCAATTCTTATGAGCTACCCTGTCATCAATGAGATTTTCAGAAAATCTCCTCTTTTCGCTATCTGGAGGGACAAGAGCCTTAGGGACATGCTAGTTAGAAGCCACCTCCAGGCTATTCAAGCGCATAAAAGACTAAACGGCTCAATCGTAGCCGATGTAACAAATGTCCCTAAGTGATTCAAGTTGATCAGATCACTTTCCTTCTGGAAATTTTCAAAATAAAAGATGGCTTTACCTGCACAAGTCGCAACGTGATTTTCACCATCATTTGTAAAAAGTGCGGCAAATTATAGGTAGAAGAGTCATGTCGTCGCCTTGGAGACCGGTTTAGAGAACACCTAAATAACATAAATAAACAGCTTTTCTGTCCGGCCTCCAACATTTCAATAGCACTAACCATGATCGTATTTTAGACATCGCAGATACTGGCATAGTGTATTCTTGCAGATTGGGATATTTATGGAGAATAATATAATAACAATATTTGGTACGTTAACGCCATACGGCATAAACCAGATTCACAATTTTACGTAACTGCCATGTCTCTTTCCTGATTGGGCTTTTACAATTTACTTCAAGTCACTTCCTTTCCATTCTTCTTTACTTTGTTTTTGTCTGTTCTTTTCGCCCACTCCTACTTTTCTCTCTCTTTTTAGGTAGAATATATCTTTCTCTCTCTCTCTCCCTCTCTCTCTCTCTCTCTCTCTATATATATATATATATATATATATATAAATATTATGTAAATTTGATTTATATTTATTTATATGTCTTGTTGTACTGATAAAGGATGTGCCGAAACATTTGCTTATGTATAATTAAAAATTATTGTTAAAGCATATATATATATATATATTGTTATATTGACACATATTGTTCATGTCTAATTAATCTATTTTAAAGCTTTATCGCAGTCTAACACTTTTATCTCTTATTACAAACATGTTAGAAAATAGACATCTCATAATACAAACTAGTTATAAAATATGCATCTCTTTACCGATTTTTCAGCGTATCTCTTCTTACAATCCTTCTTCATTGATAAACATGTAACCTTAAAGAACGTGCGGTCCTCAAATCAGTCCTTACTGAAAATTCCCAGTGTGGATCAACACAGAAAAAAGTCGTACGGTGTGCGCTCCTATGAATCGGTAGCGCCAAAGTTATGGAATATTTTACCTCCATCTTTGAGTAGCATTGAAAAGGACAGAAAATCATTTAGGAAACATTTAAAGACTTTTTTTGTTTAATAGATTTGATGACACCAGAGCGCAATGAGCATGCTAAAGTACCATGGATACCAGCGCTATAGACGTATCCAATCAATCAATCAATCAATCAAACCAATCAATCAATAAAAGGCTGTACCCGTTTTTTCTGTTTTGTTGCATTATTTTGACGTACAAGAAATTATGTTGCACGTGTTTTTTAACTGTGTTATTTACATATAATTTTATACATTTCAAATATTTATGACTACAAATAACGTTTACATGAGAACTAAATTTATTTTAATGTACACGAAACTTTTTAAGTGTTGCAAAAGATTCTTTGTGACAAGTTCATCGAGTCATTTTATGAAGAACAAATAAAAAATAAATTAGAAAATTATAAATATTTTCATTTTTAAATCACAAATCTTTTCATATTTGAAATAACATCTCTATGAATTTCAGCAATGCCATTTACGTATTACAACTATTAAAATATTTTCATATGTATACAATATATATATTTTTTAGAAAAAGGAAAGTTTAAATTCTTTTTTTTTAAAGTTACATTATGATCCACGCCATCAGTTTTATTCTTTCCATTAATCCAGTTATTCTAAAATGTTCTAAAACACCGATACATTAAAAATATTTACCATGTCGTGGCAACACACAAACACTATTCATACAAAGTTAGAAACGAATATTTAGAATTAAAAGATGTTCCCTTTTGAGAGTAATAATTTAATTGCTTGATAATGTATCTGTTTTCTGCCTATTTTTTCACAATCTACCCCCAAATAAAATCCTTGAAAAAAGTTTATCATTAATTAAACTTTTCTGAAAGAGTGTTCATAAATATTTATAAGTTTCATTTTTTTTTTTTAATTAGCCGAAACAATCTAACAAATAATGTGGATGAAGTGCAGTCACCTAGCACTGGCAATAAGAATCTACATCATTCACTGTAAGAAATATTCTAATTATAATTGAAAAGTGGTTCAAGTAAGATAGGAAACAAATAAGATAGGAAACAAATAAGATAGGAAACAAATAAGATAGGAAACAAATAAGATACATATACAAATGAGATAGGAAACAAATAAGATACAAATACAAATGAGATAGGAAACAAATAAGATAGAAAACAAATAAGATAGGAAACAAATAAGATACATGTACAAATGAGATACTTATGTACAATTATACAAAATACGTTTCTTTCACCTATTAATCAAACTATTGCATAATGTCAGAATGTTGCCCGATTGTGGCACGACTCATAGATTGAGACCCGCTTCTAAAATCTTCACATACTAAGTCTTTCAAAAAAGGTTCTAAAGCTTGTTATAAATTTTATTTTTATGTCCACTCTCCTGCCCTGCATAGATTATTCAATGTACAATTTCACCTATACAATAATTCCTCCATATTTTAATTACTTTAATTGAAGGGTTGAAAATGATAGGGGCAAAAATTATGGAAATTATTTAACTTTTTTTTGCTATATCTTCAAATTCCTAAAATACATACTTCTATTTGCTTCAAAAACCGAAATTTCTAAAACATATGCAAGAAATCTTCCATAGAAAACATTTGTGCTAAATGTAATTGTCATAAAAATTCAAATTTTAATTATTCCATTTTGTAAATTCAAACTAAATATTAGATACGGCAATATCTACGTTTGTGTCTTCAGCTTAGAAGATGGAAACTGAATATTAGATATGGCTATATCTAAGTGTATGTCTTCATCTTAGAAGATGGAACCATTTCAAAATCGATATTTATCTTTATATTTTATGTTAATCCAAATCAAATCAGTTGGAATATATTTTACTTTTTTGTTTCACAAAAATATGACTAATTCACAAAAGTATTTTTTGTCCAGTGTTAATATAAATATTTTTTTTATAATAAGTATATTTATTTAATATTATGCTACTACAATATTTGAATATGATTTATCTAATGATAATACATTGATACATCAAATATTAAAAAAAAAATAAGAAAAGATTCTGGCGTTCACTTCTGCTGATTGTTTAACGACACATATTTTCCTGAAACATTATCATGAATACTTTTATGTAAATGAAACATAAATGTCAATATAGATTTGTCGTAAATCATTAAATTAATTACTTGGTTTAATATGAGCTCGGGTCGTCAATATGACGCAATCAGACTCACTAATTGGGACACAGTTCTTTGCCTGATGAGAGAATGTAAACAATATATTAGATATAATTTGCTTCATTATGATTATGTACTAGATGAATGTGAATGATCCTGGTTCTCAACCTTCCTGATGCCGCGACCCTTTAAGACAGTTTCTCATGTTGTGTCGACCCAACCACAAAATTATTTCCGTTGATACGTCATAACTGTAGAGTATATGAGTTTTCCGATGGTCCTATGCGACCCCTGTGAAAGGGTATTTCGACCCCCAAAGGGGTCGCGACCCACAGTTTGAGAACCGCTGAACTAGAGAAAGCGTTTCTGCTGGAGAAGTAAAGGGTGGAGCTAATTTGATTTAAACTATTTTTATTGGATTTAGATGAGAAATAAAATTATTATTCTAATAAAATGTATTTAATTTTTAAAAATTTTTTTTTTAAAATATAGTTCTTAATATTTTTTTTTTTAAATGAACACGATCGAGTCGATTTTACATCATCCATTTTGTTCTTTTCTCGCGACTCGAAAAGATCTAGCTGCTTGAATAAAAAATCCTCGCAAAAGCCGCAATTAGCTTGGAAATCACAAATAATTAAATTAGGTGAATTGCTAAGTGACTCCTCTCATCACTGGGAGCCTTAGAAATATGATTCACCATGAGATGAAGAGATGATCATTTCTTTACCTACACAGGTACAGCTTCAACCAAAGAATTAGACCGTACATTTAACATTTATAAATAATCTGAACAACAAAAAGTATTCGGCAATTTAATAATAGGTTCCTAGTTAGAGTCTTCAACTTTCAAATCGTATTTTGGTAGCTTTAAAATAAATGAAAAGTGTTTGATTACGTAATCTGAGGTCATTAACAAAATCACATACATTGGAATCATGTCATTTACCAAATGCACGCACATTTAGTCTTGTCATTTGTCGAATGCACACACTTTTGAGCCATGTCATTAACGAATGCATCGTAATTAGAGTCATCTAAATGACAATTGCACACTTATTAGAGTCATCTTAATGATGGATGCACACTTATTAGAGTCATCTTAATGACTTATTAGAGTCATCTTAATGACTTATTAGAGTCATAATAATGACTTATTAGAGTAATCTTAATTACTTATTAGAGTCATCTTAATGATGAATGCACACTTATTAGAGTCATGTTCCCCCACGCCCTTAAACAAATTATCTGAATTAAACACTGATTGTAACATTTCTCAAAAATGCACCCATAATTTTTTTATTTATTCAGCAAATTCTAAGGGACTTATACCCAGCTTTATCGCTAGAGTCTTCTAAATCAGCCTTTTCTGTTCAGTCCCCCCCTGCCCCCTTTTTTTTTATTACGCCAATCAAAGTGAAAGTATGAAGTAATTAAGCTTGTGCAAAATAAATTCACGGGGTAAGCAACAACCGGAATGAATTCAGGTTATGTATGGCATTAGGCGAAATAATGCCTCCCCTAGAAGCTTCAAAATTCCTTACCTGTAACAGAAATACTACAAACATTTCTACTCCATTGCAACCACTGGATTATAAAATAAACTAAAAAGTTATTTCATCAGCCCCCCCCCCCCCACACTTTGTTTTCTCTTCATAATATTAATAGGTCCTACGACGTCTGTCCTATTTCATATAAAAATGACATTATAGCTGACCTAAATAAACTGAAAACATTAAAGAAAATGATGTTTTTCTAGATTGGACAAAAATTGGCCGTCCGTGGCACAACTATTGAAAGTTCAGAAAACCCAAGTGTGCCAACAGAACACTGAATTAAATGAGCGCTAACATAAATGTATGAGATCAGAATTTTAGTTATTGTCGAGAGCCAGTCGTGAGGTCAAAAGGTTATCTTCTGATGTGTTTGTAAATATAAAAGTTATATAATTAACTAACACATCGGAGCTGTAGTGTTCTAAAATTAACTAATACCTGGGCGCTGTAGTGTTCTAAAATTAACTAATACCTGGGCGCTGTAGTGTTCTAAAATTAACTAATACCTGGGCGCTGTAGTGTTCTAAAATTAACTAATACCTGGGCGCTGTAGTGTTCTAAAATTAACTAATACCTGGGCGCTGTAGTGTTCTAAAATTAACTAATACCTGGGCGCTGTAGTGTTCTAAAATTATCTTATACATTGCTGGGGTAGTGTTCTAAAATTAACTTATACCTGAGCCCTGTATTTTTCTATAATTTACTTATACCTTGGTGTTGTAGTGTTCTATAATTAACTTATACCTTGGTGCTGTAGTGTTCTATAACTAACTTATACCTGAGCGTTGTAGTGCTCTTCATCTGGGCAGGTTTTTTGCTTTCCCCTGGAATTCGAGCATTCATGATACTTTGAACATGAAGTAGGGTCAGGAATTTTGCCATTTCGCCTACCCTGGCAAGGATTAGAACCTGAAACACATTTGTATTACTATTATTAAATGTTTTTGTACTGATTAAATTGATCTTAAAAGAAAGCTTTGCTAAATATTATTATTATTATTTGTTTTCTTATATATAATTTACATGTCAAGCCACTGACGCCAGCCAGCAGCATCGTTTAGAGGTGAGAGGGTGGAATCATTCGGGGTGTACAGTTTAAAGACATGTGTTTTGAGTGCAGTTTTGAAGGCCTGTGTAGTTGGCATTTTGCGGATGTGTAGTGGCAGAGAATCCCATTGTTTGGAAGTGCAGTAAGAGAATGATCGTTCATCATATGTTTTAGTGCGTGTCTTAGGAACGGATCAAATACGCTAGTCTGCGGAGAAGAGAAGATGTGGACGGGGTGAATAGACAGAAAGAAGTTCGGTTAGATAGGAAGGGCCGGAATCCGAGAAAAGTTGTGGCAGAGAAAAACAGCTTGTAATCAATGCGTGCCTGTATAGGGAGCCAATGAAGTGAGTTGTGTAGTGGAGTGACATTATCACGTTTTAATAGCCTTTAGAACTAGCCTTGCAGCTGAGTTTTGAACCTTTTGTAGTTATTCTATGAAGTGTTTTGATGAACCTGAGAGAAGAGAGTTGCAATGGCCAAGACGAGAGAGAACACGAGCATACACTAGTGTTTTTTTTTGTGCTAACTGTGAGGTAGTGGCGGATGGAGCTGATCTGACGGATAGCGGTGTATGCAGAACGACACATGAGAGAGATATGTTTATCGAGAGACATGTTAAAAAGAATATAACCAAGATTTCTAGCAGCGGATGTAAACTGTATGTCGGAGTTACCTATATACTTGAAATGAGGTGGGGAGAGTTGAGGTAGAGGATGATATGTGATTATGAATGAGGAGTGCTTCCGTTTTGTCATCATTAAGCTTTAACTTGCTGAGTGTCATCCATGAATTGACATCATCAATGTAGGCAACATAATGATCGACCACAATGGGTAAGCAAGCTATCTTATGCGCAAGCAAATATTCAAATTGACATTGTCATGTTGTACACAATAAATTTAAGAGTCTGTCTACTCTGAATCTTTCTGACAGAACATTCTGTAAGTGCTTCTTGTAATAAGATCTATCAGATAAAGTTATAGCAAAGAGATTTTGAATTCAATTCAATTGTAAAGTGCGATAGCACTGGTAATGTTTTTATATATTTAACGCATCATTCTTTCTGTTTTTATAATTGTTAATGTTTTTTCTTTAAAACTTGAATAAACAAGTGGTTCAATGAGACTTCTAACGAGACGCAACTGCTCATTCTAAAGTTACGAAACTGCTCATTCTAAAGTTACGCAACTGCTCATTCTAAAGTTACGCAACTGCTCATTCTAAAGTTACGCAACTGCTCATTCTAAAGTTACGCAACTGCTCATTCTAAAGTTACGCAACTGCTCATTCTAAAGTTACGCAACTGCTCATTCTAAAGTTACGCAACTGCTCATTCTAAAGTTACGCAACTGCTCATTCTAAAGGGACGCAACTGCTCATACTAAAGTTACGCAACTGCTCATTCTAAAGGGACGCAACTGCTCATTCTAAAGTTACGCAACTGCTCATTCTAAAGGGACGCAACTGCTCATTCTAAAGTTACGCAACTGCTCATTCTAAAGGGACGCAACTGCTCATTCTAAAGGGACGCAACGCTTTCTTTACAAAGGATGAACTTTTTTTTTTCATTGTTAGATGTATGCCTTCAATACTTCATTTCATACTGTGATATAAGATACAGTTTAAAATGGTGAAATAAATACAAAGAAAAAAATAATACCAATATGGCGGAAAAGATATCAGTTGAACAAATGTGACATGCTTACATCAAGTAGAACAAATGTGACATGCTTACATCAAGTAGAACAAATGTGACATGCTTACATCAAGTTGAACAAATGTGACATGCTTATATCAAGTTGAACAAAGGCCTACATAAAGTTGAACCAATTCAGACACAAATTGACCCACCAAACTAGTCTTATGTTAAAAGTCCTACATCAAGTTGAATGACATAATTAAAAAAGTAAATCAAATGTTTAAATATGTAATTTAATTTTTTTAAATTGATTTCTAATTACAATATTTCTTACCCTGAAAACTAACCAGGACGTAATGGCTTATTTCAATCATTCTTATCTTGACAGCTCACCGGGACGTATTAGCTTAATACAATAATTCTTACCTTGACAGCTCACCGGGACGTATTAGCTTAATACAATAATTCTTACCTTGACAGCTCACCGGGACGTATTAGCTTAATACAATAATTCTTACCTTGACAGCTCACCGGGACGTATTAGCTTAATACAATAATTCTTACCTTGACAGCTCACCGGGACGTATTAGCTTAATACAATAATTCTTACCTTGACAGCTCAACGGGACGTATTAGCTTAATACAATAATTCTTACCTTGACAGCTCACCGGGACGTATTAGCTTAATACAATAATTCTTACCTTGACAGCTCAACGGGACGTATTAGCTTAATACAATAATTCTTACCTTGACAGCTCACCGGGACGTATTAGCTTAATACAATAATTCTTACCTTGACAGCTCACCGGGACGAAATGGCTGATTAGAAGGAGCAGCAATACAGATTTCTGTGTAAATATAAAATGATATTAAACTCTAAGCTCGGCAGTTTTAAATGAAATCAAATGTGTGTGTATGTGGTTAGCCATGTGTATGTATGTGGTTAGCAATGTGTATGTATGTGGTTAGCAATGTGTATGTATGTTGTTAGTCATCTGTATGTATTTGATAACCATGTGTATGTACGTGGTTAGCCATGTGTATGGATATTGTTAGCAATGTGTATGTATGTGGTTAGCAATGCTTATGTATGTTTTTTACCTTATCGAATCTGTGGTCGCTCTTTTTAATATTGCAATAACATTGTTCATATATCAAGAATAAAACATATTAAATGTGTAAAGCCATATGACGTTTGGTTAATGGCCGAAATTCGTTTTCATTCCGAAACAACCTGCTTATGATTGCTAGATTTGATATGATTGGTAGAACAGATTTGAAGTAATAGCTCCGCCCCCACTCACACACATACACACATGCATTGTCATTAATTCAGTTGCTATGTTTTATGTTTTGAACAGGTATATATTTCTATTACCAAATGTCTAGAGACAGAGGAGATACCAACAGTTTAATTCATCAGTGGACTTAATTAGATGTACAGTAGCTCACTGTTGCATTCAAAGAGCTAGGCTGTTCTGAGGCCGGCTGTTCTAGAGCAGGCTGTTCTGTAGAGGGCTGTCATGAGGCAGGCTTTTGTAAAAACAAATGCTGTTTATAGCTAGGTTGTTCGGGGTTAGACTACTCTGATATAGGTATTTCTGTGACAGGCTGTTCTGAGGATTGTTGCTCTTATGCAAGCTGATCTGAGGAAGCCTTTAATGAGGCAGGTTGTTCTGAGACATGCCATTTTATGCTGAATGTTATGAGTCAGTCCTGTCTAAGACAGACTGTTCTGAAGCAGGCAATGTTGTAACAGACTGTTCTATGGTCGACTGTTATGAGCGAGACCATTTTAAGAAAGGACATGCTGACACAGGCTGTACTTAGGCCGATCGTTCCAAGGCAGGCCTTTCTGTGTCACCCTGTTCTGAAGCAGACCATTCTGATTCAAGCCTTCCTGGGGCAGGCCGTTCGGGGGCAGCCTGTCCTTTTCTAAGACTGGCTGTTCTGCACTCGGCTGTAGTAAATCACATCTTCCTGAGACATGTTTTCCGAGAAAAGACTTTTTGTTGCAGGCTTTTCTGAGACTGGCCTTGCTGAGTCAGACTTTTCTGAGGCAGGCTGTCTATGGCGGAGAGGGACGAGTTTCTGTTTAATGCCAGAGCAGTGGACTAGCCCATTATTTATTTTGTAAATCAAGGAGAGGCAGGCTATTCTGAGGCCGTTCTAATACAGAATGTTCCGTGTCAAGTTTGTATGAGGCAGATTGTTCTTATACAACTTTGTTCATTTGTTATGAGGCAGACCTTTTTGAGTCAGGCTGTTCTGAGCATACAGTTTTGGGGGCCTTTTCTGAGGCAGGCCGTTTTGAGGCAGACTGTCCTGTGTCAGACTGTTCTGAGACATACTGTTTTTTGCTCGGCTGTTGTAAAGCAGACCTTCCAGAGACATGCTTTCTGAGAATGGCTTTTCTGAGGAACCCCGTTTTATTGAAGACAATTATTTGACAGGCTTTTCTGTGGTTATGCTGTTCTGAATTATGCTCTTATGAGGCAGGCTGTACTTTGCATAGCTGTTCTGATGTAGACTTTTCTAAGACTTTTTTGATGCAGGGCTATCTGAGCACAACTGTTCCGAGGCAGACCTTTTGAGTCAAACCGTTCTGATGCAAGCTTTTCTGAGGCAGGCTGTTCTGAAATAGGTTGTTCTGAGGCAGGCCGTTCTGTCGCAGGCTGTTCTGTGTCAGGCTGTTGTGAAGCAGACTTCTTGTGATTTAGTATATTCTGATCCAGGCTCTTCTGAGTTAGGCTTTTGTGATGCTGGACGTTCTGAAGCAGGCCGTTCTAACAAAGACTGTTAGGTGTCCGGCTGTTTTGAAGCAGACTGTTCTTATGCAGGCTGTTCTGTGGCTCGTCGTACTGAGATATGCTTTCCTGAGGCAGGCTGTTCAGTGGAATGCTGTTCTGAGGCAGTTCATTCTAAGACAGGCTGCTCTGTGGCGGGCCTTTCTGAGTCACAATGATCTGAGCCAGGCTGTTGTGAGGCAGTCGTTCTGAGACAGGCTGTTGTGTGGCAAGCCGTTGACGGCCAGGCCGTACTGAGCCACACTGTTTCTGTGTCGTTCTTTTTAAATACAATCTAAACATTGCATTTGTACATCTAATAGACAATCAAAGCTTTCAATGGCCATATCTATTTTACTTTACTCACCAAAACAGTCATGGTCCTGGACTAAGTTGAAACTCAACCCTCAAAAAACGTGTCGTCTTTGTCCGATGGAAGCGATAGGTAATGAAATAGTCACACTGCACGTGAATAACTTAATGTCTACCACAAGTATTGACATGTCAATTCGGATTACCTACCTTACCTGAGAGGTTCTCAAACTTTTGCATTAATTACTTCTTTTGCTTAGGCTGATCTGAAAACTAAGCTACTTTGAATGTTCAATAAAATATTTTAACAATACTTAATAAATTACTTAAACCTTCCCTTATTTCGTGCGGTAAACCTGGCCTAGAAGACATTTTATTCTAGGTTTGAAATTGAAAATCCTGATTTGAGTTAATTTGTTTGTTAAAACTTTGGATAGATTCTGATCAAAACCAAAGACTGCAAGTCTAAAGGATAGACAAGGTCAATAGATTAACTACTACAAAACAATGATATTTCTACAATAACCGTTCCAGTAAAAAATAAGGAAACAATTAAACACTTGGTAAATAGTCATATTAAAAAAGTATATGTAGATTGTCATGGATGTGTAATATGCTGGAAAGGTTTCAATGAAATATTATGAAATATTATGGAAATGTTATATGCTGGAAAATGTTCAATGATTCAATGCTGTTTAGGGGGACACATGAATAACATGCTCCTACTTCGTATAAAATGCCTGTGCGCAGAGATTTTAAAAAAAATATTCTAATTTGACGGTTTGATAGTCCCAAATTTGAGAACCAATGAGACACCTGTTATAAAAATTGGCCATATATTCATTTTGATTATACTCACGAGACAAAACATTACACTTATGTCAGAGTTAAAGATGCGTTTGCGTGGGTTGTAAAAACAAATTAGTACATGGCGGCTCGTGACTTATATTAATGGGGATGCTGAAATAGGAAATGTTTAAGCATTATTTTAATAATGTTTCGTGCAAATCAAAAAACACGTTAGCACTGAGAAAAAATATTAAGATAAGTGTCCGACGAAAAGCATGTATAATTTGTTTATATAACGATGACAACGTATAATCATAAAACGATGACAACTTACATATATGAGGATGACAACTTATAGATATGATAAAGACAACTTATAGGTATATATATAATTACAACTTATATATATGACGATGATTGCTAAAATTGTGATTTGTTTTTAAAAAAAGGAAAAATATTTAGAAGAATCGAAAAAATAAAGAGTGAATTATGTAATAAATAAATTGTGTTTAAAAACATGGATCCTAAAGTTTCGCAGATTTAAAGTGGGAGCCGCCACTGGGTTCTAATGTGCAAAGCATATTATTTTATTTCATCCCTACTTAAATAGTAAGATAGAATGAATCTGTCAGATTAAAAACCACACGTTAAGTTTTTTGTTAAAACAAGTATTCCGTGCAAGCAGAGATATCTACGACACACATATATTCCAAACAAACAAAAAAATTTACAACACACATATATTCCATGTAAACAAAGATATCTACAACATACATATATTCCGGACAAAAAAAATCTACAACATACATATATTCCATGCAAACATATATTTACAGCACACATATATTCCATACAAACAAAAGATTTTGACAACACACTTATATTCCAAACAAACAAAAATACCCATAGTTAAATCCAAACATGAAAAATGTCCTTAGTATAGACATTTCTTTGTAATTGAACCTAAACTTTTGGCTATTCGAAGCCAATGCGGCAAACATAAAAATAATAAAAAAGGCTAATTTTTAAAACAATACTTTATAATTTTAATGTAGTGCACTATCTATTGTAAGATTGCTACGTGTTTAAATTGACATGTACATGTTATATTAATATAATAGTGTGAGCAAACTAAAAAGAGTAGTACTAGACCTGTTCCGCTAGCCTATTAATAAAGCCTAGGAATTAGCTACAACTTCACAAGTGTTGGTTACGCCAAATCAAATTACACAATTCTGGGCAGGTCAAGGAACAAGTGTAATATTATATGTTACCCGTCGTAACATTATGTAAATAATTACTTCACAGAAAAAAATAGCGTTGAATTTGGTGATGGCGATGTAGAGCTATAGATATATTTAATCTGGAAGACATTAGGATGAATTTCTGATTTATCTTTTAATGAACAGTGTTAAGGTACGTTGTGTGGTGGGTCACTTGCTTTAGTATCCACTGCTTATATCAGTAATGGAGATCTAGCTAATCCAATGATTGTTAAGCAAATGTTGGATAGAACCTGCATGAAGAAAAACCTCAACACTTTATGAGTTGTGCATTCTTGACAGGTCGTTAATTCTAACTTCATATCGATCTTGACAGGTCGTTAATTCTAACTTCAAATCGATCTTGACAGGTCGTTAATTCTAACTTCAAATCGATCTTGACAGGTTGTTAATTCTAACTTCAAATCGATCTTGACAGGTCGTTAATTCTAACTTCATATCGATCTTGACAGGTCGTTAATTCTAACTTCAAATCGATCTTGACAGGTCGTTAATTCTAACTTCAAATCGATCTTGACAGGTCGTTAATTCTAACTTCAAATCGATCTTGACAGGTCGTTAATTCTAACTTCAAATCGATCTTGACAGGTCGTTAATTCTAACTTCAAATCGATCTTGACAGGTCGTTAATTCTAACTTCAAATCGATCTTGACAGGTCGTTAATTCTAACTTCATATCGATCTTGACAGGTCGTTAATTCTAACTTCATATCGATCTTGACAGGTCGTTAATTCTAACTTCAAATCGATCTTGACAGGTCGTTAATTCTAACTTCAAATCTGTCTTGACAGGTCGTTAATTCTAGCTTCAAATCTGTCTTGACAGGTCGTTAATTCTAACTTCAAATCTGTCTCGACAGGCCGTTAATTCTAACATCAAATCTGTCTCGACAGGTCGTTGTTTCTAAAATCAAATCTGTCTCGACAGGTCGTTAATTCTAACTTCAAATCTGTCTTGAAATATTGACACTAAATATTGACACTAAATATTGACACTAAATATTGACACTAAATATTGACACTAAATATTGACACCAAATAGTGACACTAAATATTAACACTAAATATTGATACTAAGTTTTGACACTAAATATTGACACTAAATATTGACACTAAAGATTACAAGATGTTTATTCTAAATAAAAACAATGGGGATTATTGATTCATGAAATATCTTACGATATTGATTTTGTGAATTAAAACAACTCTTAACAATGTAAAGGTAATTTTATATAGGAACACCTTGGGATAATCTAGTTACTACAGCAAAGGTGTCCAGCCTATACGTTGTGAACTCAGATCGAGTTGCGAAGAGCTTAATTTGAGGACACCGGCAGAAACAATAGACCAAGAGAGCTAGTTTATATAAAAATAATTTTCTCTTTTTTAAATGGTGTCTTAAATTTTGAGTTACAATGTCAGTTATGACATTATATTTGTCACAATTACATAACATTATAATTGTCACAATTACATAACATTACATATGTAACAATTACATAACATTACATATGTCACAATTATATAACATTACATATGTCACAATTACATAACAGTAAATATGTAACAATTACATAACATTACATATGTCACAATTACATAACTTAAACATGTCACAACTACATTACATTAAATATGTCAACAGTTAGATTATACTGGGAAAAATGAATTGTAAATGTATGTATTTACTTTCCAAGATTTTACCTAATATAAAAGTTGTTCTGCAATATGTCATGGTAAGGGTAACTTTGCTTTAACATCAATGAGGTCCTGACTTTAAAACGCTTGAGGACCTGTGCAATAGTGTGATCAAGATTAGTAGTTCAGGGCAATTAATGAGATTTTACATCTTTTGATATATAGCGACACTCTATTATATCACGTTAGGAAATGGCGTCAGCTGACCGTCGAGCTTAAAGCTCTTTATGCCCTCCCTGGCGCCCCCCACCCCAGCCAGGCGCTCCCCCACACCAGCCAGGCGCTCCCCCACACCAGCCAGGCGCCGGGTTTCCTCGACGCCGGATCGTTCGGGGGCACGCCAGAGACCTCCCCGGGCGTGGACCATCCCAACCAGCAACAGCTCGATCGGGTTTGCCGAAGGAGACCATCCCCGCTTGGAGACGTCTGGTCGACCGAAGACGATGTGTTTAAAACGTCCGCAGTCCACTCTCCTAGAGGGTCGGCACGGTAAATTAACGTGCTAATATCTCCCCCCCCCCCACCCGTCCGGGGTAAGCATCGGACGCCCTCTAAGAGGGATTCTACTCTGGTTTTCCACCTCGCAACTAATTCGCGAAATACCTGGGACGATGCGGTTGCCTATTAGCAGCTTTCTCGGGGATGCGTATTTAGAATCATCGGCCAGTGACTTTCACCACAGCCTCTCGCCTCATATCCCTTAAAGGCAACTTTTAATCATGATCCCTACCCTGTCTCTGCCTTTTCTTCCCCCTTTGAGATATCACAGGTGGGAGCCCTGTAGGAGCCGTTTATTCCATCAGTTACTCTGCATGCCCCAGTCTGCCACGAAGGACACGCAATGGTGTTTATGTTTCCCGGGTTAACGTCGAGGGGGTCGGTGGCCAACTCTTACAAATCTGCAAGCCACCACATACTTGTTGACCGGAACCCCGGGGACCGACACTCTATTAAGTCAGCCGATCGCTTTAAAACTAGTATGATTAAAACAACACGTTCCATATTGAAAAAACTAGAATTGAGAAACTACATCAACAGGTGTTAAGTGGAAACTACATCAACAGGTGTTAAGGGGAAACTACATCAACAGGTGTTAAGGGGTAACTATTAATGTCGAAGGACATGAATACTGCCTTTTCTATTTGAAGAGTAAGACATGCATGCCTGGTGGCCCTTGCTGTTATCTATTTAAAGAGTCAGACATGCATTCCTGATGGCCCTTGGTGTTCTCTATTTGAAGAGTAAGACATGCATGCCTGGTGGCCCTTGGTGTTATCTATTTGAAGAGTCAGACATGCATTCCTGGTGGCACTTGGTGTTCTCTATTAGAAGAGTCAGACATGCATGCCTGGTGGCACTTGGTGTTCTCTATTTGAAGAGTAAGACATGCATGCCTGATTGCCCTTGGTGTTCTATATTTGAAGAGTAAGACATGCATGCCTGGTGGCCCTTGGTGTTAACTATTTAAAGAGTCGAAACACATGCTTGATGGCCTTTGACAAGTGTCAGACATGGATTCCTGATGGCCCTTTATGTTTTCTAATTGAAGAGTCGAAAATGCATGGTTGTGGGCCCTTGTTTATTTCTATTTGAAGATTTGGACATGCATGCCTTAGCCCTCTTACTTTTTATTCTTTTTGAACTGGCACACATGCATGCTTGCTGTCCATTGATTTTTTTGCATTTATTTTAATGGTGAGACATGTATGTTTGCTGGCCCTATTTATTCTATGTAATGTGTCAGACATGTATGTTTGCTGGCCCTATTTATTCTATGTAATGTGTCAGACATGTATGTTTGCTGGCCCTATTTATTCTATGTAATGTGTCAGACATGTATGTTTGCTGGCCCTATTTATTCTATGTAATGTGTCAGACATGTATGTTTGCTGGCCCTATTTATTCTATTTAATGTGTCAGTCATGTATGTTTGCTGGCCCTATTTATTCTATGTAAAGTGTCAGACATGTATGTTTGCTGGCCCTATTTATTCTATGTAATGTGTCAGACATGTATGTTTGCTGGCCCTATTTATTCTATGTAAAGTGTCAGACATGTATGTTTGCTGGCCCTATTTATTCTATGTAAAGTGTCAGACATGTATGTTTGCTGGCCCTATTTATTCTATGTAAAGTGTCAGACATGTATGTTTGCTGGCCCTATTTATTCTATGTAAAGTGTCAGACATGTATGTTTGCTGGCCCTATTTATTCTATGTAAAGTGTCAGACATGTATGTTTGCTGGCCCTTTTTTTCTATGTAAAGTGTCAGACATGTATGTTTGCTGGCCCTTTTTTCTATGTAAAGCGTCAGACATGTATGTTTGCTGGCCCTTTTTTTTTCTATGTAAAGCGTCAGACATGTATGTTTGCTGGCCCTTTTTTTCTATGTAAAGTGTCAGACATGTATGTTTGCTGGCCCTTTTTTTCTATGTAAAGCGTCAGACATGTATGTTTGCTGGCCCTTTTTTTCTATGTAAAGTGTCAGACATGTATGTTTGCTGGCCCTTTTTTTCTATGTAATGTGTCAGACATGTATGTTTGCTGGCCCTTTTTTTCTATGTAAAGTGTCAGACATGTATGTTTGCTGGCCCTTTTTTTCTATGTAAAGTGTCAGACATGTATGTTTGCTGGCCCTTTTTTTCTATGTTAAGTGTCAGACATGTATGTTTGCTGGCCCTATTTATTCTATGTAAAGTGTCAGACATGTATGTTTGCTGGCCCTATTTATTCTATGTAAAGTGTCAGACATGCATTCTTGATGGCTCTTGCTTTTTCTTAATATTTCGATTCGTTTCTTTCTTTTTTTAAAGGTTTTAAAAAGTCAATAACTGACTTAAGAGACAGACATAAATGATGGTGTATTTGTTAAACTCCTATTATCAGTTATCAGTTTAATAACTTTATGTTGATAAAATAGTTTTTACTTTAAAGTATTGCATTATTTTCTCCTGGATTGTTTGCTCGACAAAAACATGTTTGCCGTGTGCATAGGAATTAAAACTATAGCCCCTGTCCCAACAATGTCTGAGGGACAGTGAACCATGAAACTATAGCTCTTGTCCCAACAATGTCTGAGAGACAGTGAACCA
This sequence comes from Omphiscola glabra, assembly GCA_964017045.1. Classification (NCBI taxonomy): domain Eukaryota; kingdom Metazoa; phylum Mollusca; class Gastropoda; family Lymnaeidae; genus Omphiscola; species Omphiscola glabra. Next base: position 658,276 of record OZ024811.1, read on the forward strand.
TGAAACTATAGCCTCGGTCCCAACAATGTCTGAGGGACAGTGAACCATGAAACTATAGCCTCGGTCCCAACAATGTCTGAGGGACAGTGAACCATGAAACTGTAGCCCTTGTCCCAACAATGTCTGAGGGACAGTGAACCATGAAACTATAGCCCTTGTCCCAACAATGTCTGAGGGACAGTGAACCATGAAACTATAGCCTCGGTCCCAACAATGTCTGAGGGACAGTGAACCATGAAACTGTAGCCCCGGTCCCAACAATGTCTGAGGGACAGTGAACCATGAAACTATAGCCTCGGTCCCAACAATGTCTGAGGGACAGTGAACCATGAAACTATAGCCCTTGTCCCAACAATGTCTGAGAGACAGTGAACCATGAAACTATAGCCCCTGTCCCAACAATGTCTGAGGGACAGTGAACCATGAAACTATAGCCCTTGTCCCAACAATGTCTGAGAGACAGTGAACCATGAAACTATAGCCTCGGTCCCAACAATGTCTGAGGGACAGTGAACCATGAAACTATAGCCTCGGTCCCAACAATGTCTGAGGGACAGTGAACCATGAAACTGTAGCCCTTGTCCCAACAATGTCTGAGGGACAGTGAACCATGAAACTATAGCCCTTGTCCCAACAATGTCTGAGGGACAGTGAACCATGAAACTATAGCCTCGGTCCCAACAATGTCTGAGGGACAGTGAACCATGAAACTGTAGCCCCGGTCCCAACAATGTCTGAGGGACAGTGAACCATGAAACTATAGCCTCGGTCCCAACAATGTCTGAGGGACAGTGAACCATGAAACTATAGCCCTTGTCCCAACAATGTCTGAGAGACAGTGAACCATGAAACTATAGCCTCGGTCCCAACAATGTCTGAGGGACAGTGAACCATGAAACTGTAGCCCCGGTCCCAACAATGTCTGAGGGACAGTGAACCATGAAACTATAGCCTCGGTCCCAACAATGTCTGAGGGACAGTGAACCATGAAACTATAGCCCTTGTCCCAACAATGTCTGAGAGACAGTGAACCATGAAACTGTAGCCCAGGTCCCAACAATGTCTGAGGGAGAAGTGAACCATGAAACGATTTACTAAAACTTGAGGATCAGTGATCTATATGCTCTAAAATGACTTAACCAAATAAAAAAAAAAACAGAGAAGAATATTGTGCCAATATCTCAAATAATTTCATGGTAAGTGTGTGGTGACATTTGATCACAACTATAGGGCGTGTGATCTAGTGTTAAGTATGTGGCAACAAGTTGGTGAATCTTTTACGGTAAAGATGTAGCAACAGGTTAGTAAACTGTCAAGGTCATGGAATCAGTCAGAGAGTGTGTGTTGTGACTTTGGGAAGAATGGGACATGTGAACGAATGCGAACGAAAGCTAACGAATGTGAACGAATGCGAACAAATGTGAACAAATGTGAACGAATGCGAACGAATGTGAACGATGTTAAAATCACGATTACATGAGAGGTTAAAGGTAGAAAAAGGTGGGGGGGGGTAACTATTGTTGAAGAGAGCGGGGCTGTTATTATGTTCACGAACCTGGAGAGTGAACGATCTTGACTGCGAGAGATAACTTGTAACGAGAGCTGATGTATGATTATTCGCTCTCAAATGAATGGACGTTTTTGGTAGCTGTGTTTTGATTGCAAGCTGTGATTATCTACTTGTACATTGATACTATGTCAGAGGACTAATATGAATTGTCATCAGATCTGAAATAAAGTATTGTAGTGTACTCTGGATCGTGTTGCCTTCTTCGTACCAGAGAGAGAGAGAGAGAGAGTTCTTTGAACTGGAATAAAGAAGACCTAGACAACACAAATATTTCTGATATGAGCCGGAAGGTTCATATATGTACCAGAATAGTTGACATAAGCCAACATGGTGGTTATCTCAATATGGTGATTGGCGTAAATGTGGATGATCTTATATAGTAAGTGGAACTGTGTGGAGGATGTGTAAGCCTATATATTGGATACGTCATTATGGGCATGTGGGTAAAACTGAAAAGTGAGTGCACTAGAGTATGAGGTGTGGCAACATGTGGCTGAACCTGTTTTTATGCCCTTGGTCCGGATTGTGATGACCTAGATTCAACATCTGCTTTGGTTACTGGATGAGTGGAAAAAACGTCACTGAAAAAAGTCACTGGAAAAAGTCATATGACACAAATCACCAGTTGTGTTAAGGCAGAAGAAATGTGATTCAAGGAAAAGAAAAGGCAATACGACAATGTTGCCACATGTAGATTTATATATCATGAACTATTTACACTCTCTTACAAAAATAATTACTTTAAGATTGATTACAGGTCTATCTTTTTAAAACATCGTGATGAGATTTGGGGAACAAATGAATTTGTCAATTCTGTAAACAATACTACAACTGCAACATCAGTAACAGTCATAAATGAAAAAAAATGCTATAACTACAGCATCAAATGCAGCCAAACATGCAACCAATACTAATACGGTCAACCATCAAATACGGTCAACGCTGCAAACATTGCTACAGCATCAAATGTGGTCAACGCTGCAAAAATTACTACAGCATCAAATACGGTCAACGCTGCAAACATTGCTACAGCATCAAATGTGGTCAACGCTGCAAACATTACTACAGCATCAAATACGGTCAACGCTGCAAACATTGCTACAGCATCAAATGTGGTCAACGCTGCAAACATTGCTACACCATCAAATGTGGTCAAAGCTGCAAACATTGCTACACCATCAAATGTGGTCAACGCTGCAAACATTGCTACAGCATCAAATGTGGTCAAAGTGCAAACATTACTACAGCATCAAATGTGGTCAACGCTGCAAACAATACTACAGCATAAAATGTGGTCAACGCTGCAATCAATACTACAGCATCAAATGTGGTCAACGCTGCAAACATTACTACAGCATCAAATGTGGTCAACGCTGCAAACATTGCTACAGCATCAAATGTGGTCAACGCTGCAAACATTGCTACAGCATCAAATGTGGTCAACGCTGCAAACATTACTACAGCATCAAATGTGGTCAACGCTGCAAACATTACTCTAACTACAACATCTAATGCAGACACCACTGCACCCAAAACAACTACAACATCAAATACACTCACGGATTTAATCATAACTACAACTACAACATCAAATACACTCACGGATTTAATCATAACTACAACTACAACATCAAATACACACACGGATTTAATCATAACTACAACTACAACATCAAATACACTCACGGATTTAATCATAACTACAACTACAACATCAAATACACTCACGGATGTAATCATAACTACAACTACAACATCAAATACACTCACGGATTTAATCATAACTACAACTACAACATCAAATACACTCACGGATTTAATCATAACTACAACTACAACATCAAATACACTCACGGATTTAATCATAACTACAACTACAACATCAAATACACTCACGGATTTAATCATAACTACAACTACAACATCAAATACACTCACGGATGTAATCATAACTACAACTACAACATCAAATACACTCACGGATGTAATCATAACTACAACTACAACATCAAATACACTCACGGATTTAATCATAACTACAACAACAACATCAAATACAGTCACCGCCGTAACCAATACTACAACTATGTAATAATATGAAAACATAGCTGCAACCAAACTACACTATTCAATACTGTCAGTGCTGCTTTCAATACTACGACTACACATTTATTAACCATCACACTAAGACAAATATTTGTAATAATGAAAATTGCGTCCCGAGGTTTTGTATATTTTTTTTTAAAGTTATCACTTTTGTCAACATAAAAAGTGATGCGTATTGCGTACTTGTGTGGGGATTTAGCTCCACACAAGAAAGCATTGCCAATGAACGCTATCTTGGTATCCAATGAACTTTACGTTCAACTGTACGTTCAAAGGTATATTCATGAAGTAGCATAGTACAAGACACAGCCGTCTGAAAGGGACGATAACGTGATCGGATTGACTACACATTAAAGTAAATATTCTGTTATTGTTTATAGAAGATGATTGCGTTATTCATTTCCATATCGCAACAAAACTTGGGAAGATATAATTTGACCATAGCCCATGGCAAAGGTACGTTAAAAAAAACAGTTGATTTTAGCTCCTGTGGGCTTGGCGTGTACTCAAGGGGGTTTGGGTGTGTACTCAAGGGGGTTTGGGCGTGTACTCAAGGGGGTTTGGGCTTGTTCTCAAGGGGGTTTGGGCTTGTACTCAAGGGGCTTTGGGCGTGTACTCAAGGGGGTTTGGGCGTGTACTCAATGGGGTTTGGGCGTGTACTCAAGGGGGTTTGGGCGTTTACTCAAGGGGGTTTGGGTGTGTACTCAAGGGGGGTTTAGGCTTGTACTCATGGGGGTTTGGGCTTGTACTCAAGGGGGTTTGGGCTTGTACTCAAGGGGGTTTGGGCGTGTACTCAAGGGGCTTTGGGCGTGTACTCAAGGGGGTTTGGGCGTGTACTCAAGGGGGTTTGGGCGTGTACTCAAGGGGGTTTGGGCTTGTACTCATGGGGGTTTGGGCTTGTACTCAAGGGGCTTTGGGCTTGTACTCATGGGGGTTTGGGTGTGTACTCATGGGACTTTGGGTGTGTACTCATGGGGGTTTTAATGTGTACTCATGGGACTTTGGGCTTGTACTCATTGGGCTTTGGGCTTGTACTCATGGGACGTTGGGCTTGTACTCATGGGGCTTTGGGCTTTTACTCATGGGGCTTTGGGCTTGTACTCATGGGACATTGGGCTTGTACTCATGGGGCTTTGGGCTTGTACTCATGGGACATTGGGCTTGTACTCATGGGGCTTGCGCTTGTACTCATAGGGCTTTGGGCTTGTACTCATGGGACATTGGGCTTGTACTCATGGGGCTTGCGCTTGTACTCATGGGGCTTTGGGCTTGTATTCATGAGGGCTTGCGCTTGTACTCATGGGGCTTTGGGCTTGTACTCATGGGGCTTTGGGCTTGTACTCAAGGGGGTTTGGGCGTGTACTCATTGGAGATTATTCTACTTTGGAGACTTATCGTGATCTCCTGGGGGATAATAACATATTTTTCATTAGTAATAATAAATACATTATTTTACTTCTTGGGATCTTGGTTAAGGAAAACCCAACGTCTCTTGCAATAATAATGGCGAACACTTCAATGTTTAACTAATTTCTATGTCTTGCAGTATTTTCATTTGTGCTATGAGATCTTAGACCCGAGTATTTTTTTTTATTTTTGGATTTCGACCACATCCTTCACAGCCAAACCACGTGATCTATTCATTTCTTTCTCCTCAGCTAGAAACGTGCACATCGTCGTGTCAGGTTCAATGAATGTCTTTGTAGCATCGTGTTCAGCCAGGCGTGACCTGATGACGCGATGACTTTCTGCCTAGCCGTACTCATCTTCGTCCTGCAGTGCCTGGGGTCACTGTCCCTGTCGAGCGGTAGCGTTGTGCATGGTGACTGTAAGACTGTAACGGTTCTTTGATACTTCAATCAATGTACACCATAGATTTGTACTCTGTGGACCCTAGAATTGTCATAGGGGGTCGCAAGGGGTTTACACGGGGGTCGCTGACTTAAACAGTTCACTAATCCAAACAATTATAGTTTTTTTTTCCTGTTTTAAATTAATATATTTCATTAGTTCTTTAAAAAGTTTAAATATTTGCATATTAACTAATATATTTACGTGTATTTTTTTTTCTCAGGTTTAAATATCTTTTCAATGAATCGGTTTCGCTTCTGCCAGTGTTTTTTTTTTTATAAAATGGAATGCAGTGGCGTAGTGAGGGGGGGCAAGGGGGCATTATGCCCCGGGCGCTACTCACAAATGGGCGCCAAATGGTATATTTTACTATAATATTGTATGGTTCTCGAATGGGGGGAGCTAAAAAGGTATTGGGGGGCGCTGAAAAGGTATTGTGCCCCGGGCGCGAGTTAAGCTCGCTACGCCACTGATGGGATCACGACGCAAAACTAAGTATCACTATCGTTACATCCACGAGGGAGCCAGTGCTCAACTCTTCAACCGACCGACAAAAGAAAGAAGTTTAAAATAAAATAACTTGGCAGGCGTTAAAAGAAAAGTGACGACCAACAAAGTGCGGCTAAAGGAATCGTCGTAAAACTCAGTTTATCTTTCTCATTGCAGACGACGCTTATTTTGGAGTGAATCGAAAGCTCAAGTGCAACTGTGAGTCAAGAGGATGTTTCGAGAACGGTACCTGCAAGTCCAACAACACTGACTGTCTGTGGGGATGGTTCGGACCACTCTGTCAATTTAGTAAGTCAATCATATATATATATATATATATATATATATATTTAAATATATATAATTGTATACACGGTAATTTACAAATTGTGTGCAAGTTACTCCAGAAAGTAAACATGTGTCACACCGTGAAACTAAACTTTACTTTTACAACTTTTTAACTCCCAATAATGACCCCAATGTCATTTTATACTGCTTCAACTATGCATTGAAACATGGTTGTATCAGCCCCCCCCCGGCCTGCATTGGAACATGGTTGTATCAGCCCCCCCCCCCCCCGGCCTGCATTGGAACATGGTTGTATCACTCCCCTGCCTGTATTGGAACATGGTTGTATCATCCCGCTCCCTGCATTGGAACATGGTTGTATCACCCCCTCCCTGCATTGGAAAATGGTTGTATCACCCCCCTCCCTGCATTGGAACATTGTTTATTCAGCCCTCCCCCTCAATATATCACTGTATCTAAACATGATTGTATCTGACACCTATGTTTGTAGTGAAGCATGGATGTAACAGCCCCCGTCCCCCTCAATCTATCCCTGTAGTGAAGCATGGTTGTAACAGCCACCCCTCCCCCTCAATCTATCCCTGTAGTGAAGCATGGTTATATTCGTCACATATCCTTGTAGTGAAAAAGCATGGTTTTTATCAGCCAACTATCCCAGCAGTGAAGCATGGTTCTATTAGACACGTATCCCTTTAGTGAAAAAGCATGGTTGTATCATCCACCTATCCCGGTAGTGAAGCATCATGTTCTTGTCAGCTGGTGCCATGAAATAATTCAACGATTGATTAGACTTATGAATTGTTCTTTTTTTTTTTATCCAGGAGATGCTGCTCTTGACTCAAACAGCTCGTTTCCCAAAGCCGTTGACAACAACGCCCTCACGTGTGGGTCCAACAAACACAGACCAATCATCATCAGACTCAGCGAAAAGCTTGTGTTCTCGTGGATGAGAATTGAATTTGACGACTCGCTGGGTGCGTGTGCATGTTATTGAGCATATGTGTGTTAAAGTATTGGTGTTAAAGGTAACTGCATAATGTTGTTGTTGGTCGACAGTCGTTAGTCGACCACGTATACATTAAATCATCAGATTTGAGCCATTTCTGTCCGTGGGAGAGCAGATGGCTGATGAGGCCTATTCTGGCACGAAATTTTATTTTGCAATAGGTACAGGGGAATGATGGGGCATCTCAGGGAGCAGAGTCAGTGAGTGTAAGTGTATTTATGTAAGTGTACGAGTGTAAGTATGTATGTGTGTAAGTGTGTGCGTGTGAGAGAGAGAGGGAAAAGGTTAGTAACGTCACAGTGATATGAAACTCTTGGATTTATTGAGTACAATGTCTCCCCATTCTCCCTCCCAGCCTCCTAGCCAGCCCCTCCCAGGCCTGATCCTCAGCTCCCCTTCTTGCCCCTCTCTTAGCCTGCATTCCCTGTGCCTATTCCCTGAACCCTCCCCTTTGAGCTAAACACCAGGATATTTTTGGCCCAACATACATGTCACATTCGGGGGTCGAACGACCCTTTCCCAGGGGTCGCCTAAGACCATCGGAAAACACACGTACTCTACAGTTATACAGTAGTAACGAAATTAATTTTGTGATTGGGGTCGCCACAAAATCATGAACTGTGTTAAGGGGTCACGGCATTCTGAAGGTTGAGAACCACTGGTCTAAATATACAAAATTACCCAGATATAATTACTAAACAAAATTACATAGAGAATATTACTATGCAATACTACATAGATAACATTGCTATATTCTCTCCTATTGTTCATCTACTTCGTCTAGGCAAGCCTGAAAATATCAGTCTGAATATATCGTCTGACGGAAATCCCGTTGACTGTCATGACAAGAAAGATCTCTACATGGCGTCCAATGTCATTGACATTTTCTGTTTGGTCAAGGAATCCATTGACACTGTCCACATCACATGGACAGGAGTGCTAGCCATATGCACAATAAACATCAATGAGGGTAAGATACTAAAGTTCTTGCTGTGTGCACACACAAATCAATCAATCAATCAATCAATGGTGATCATGTTTGAAATAAAACAGTTTACATTTGCTGTTACATCAAGATGCAATCAATGGAGATCACGCAGACACTTGGAGATCACGCAGACACTCAATGACCACGGAGACACTTGGAGATCACGCATACACTCAATGATCACGTAGACACTTGGAGATCACGCAGACACTTAATGATCACGAAGACACTTGTTGATCACGCAGACACATGTTGATCACGCAGACACTTGGAGATCACGCAGTCACTTGGTGATCACTCACAGACACTTGGAGATCACGCAGACACTTGGAGATCACGCGGACACTTAATGATCACGCAGACACTTGGTGATCACGCAGACACTTGGAGATCGCGCGTCACTTTGTGATCACGCAGACACTTGGAGATCACGCAATCCCTTGGTGATCAAGCAGACACTTGGAGATCACGCAGTCACTTGGTGATCACGCAGACACTTGGTGATCACGCAGACACTTGGAGATCACGCAGACACTTGGTGATCACGCAGTCGCTTGCTGTTCACTCACAGACACTTGGAGAGCACGCAGACGCTTGGAGATCACGCGGAAACTGGGTGATCACTCAAAAACACTTGAAGAGCACGCAGACACTTGGAGATCACGCAGTCCATTGGTGATCACTCACAGACACTTGGAGATCACGCAGCCACTTGGTAATCACTCACAGACATTTGGAGAGCACGCAGACGCTTGGAGATCACGCAGTCACTTGGTGATCACTCACAGACACTTGGAGAGCACGCAGACGCTTGGAGATCCCGCAGTCACTTGGTGATTACTCACAAACCCTTGGAGAGCACGCAGACACTTGGAGATCACACAATCACTTGGTGATCACTCACAGATACTTGGAGAGCACACAGACACTTGGAGATCACGCAGTCACTTGGTGATCACTCACAGACACTTGGAGAGCACGCAGACGCTTGGAGATCACGCAGACACTGGGTGATCACTCACAGACACTTGGAGAGCACGCAGACACTTAGAGATCACGCATTCACTTGGTGATCACTCACATACACTTGGAGAGCACGCAGGCACTTGGAGATCACGCAATCACTTGGTGATCACTCACAGACACTTGGAGAGCACGCAGACACTTGGAGATCACGTAGTCACTTGCTGATCATTTACAGACACTTGGAGAGCACACAGACACTTGGAGATCACGCAGACACTGGGTGATCACTCACAGACACTTGGAGAGCTCACACACGCTTGGAGATCACGCAGTCACTGGTGATCACTCACATACACTTGGAGAGCACGCAGACACTTGGAGATCACGCAATCACTTGGTGATCACTCACAGACACTTGGAGAGCACGCAGACACTTGGAGATCACGCAGTCACTTGATGATCACTCACTGACACTTGTAGAGCCCGCAGACGCTTGGAGATCACGCAGACACTGGGTGATCACTCACAGACACTTGGAGAGCACGCAGACATTTGGAGATCACACAGTCACTTGGTTATCACTCACAGACACTTGGAGAGCACGCAGAAGCTTGAAGATCACGCAGACACATGTTGATCACGCAGACACTTGGTGATCACGTAGACACATGTTGATCACGCAGACACATGTTGATCACGCAGACACTTGGAGATCACGCAGACGCTAGGAGATCACGCAGATACTTGGTGATCACTCACAGACACTTGGAGAGCACGCAGACACTTGGAGATCACGCAGTCACTTGGTGATCAAGCAGACACTTTGAGATCACGCAGTCACTTGGTGGTCAGGCAGACACTTGGTGAATACGCGGAAACTTGGTGATCATGCAGACACTTGGAGATCACGCAGACACTTGGAGATCATGCAGTCACTTGGTGATCAAGCAGACACTTGGAGATCACGCAGTCACTTGGTGATCACGCAGACACTTGGTGATCACGCGGAATCTTGGAGATCACGCAGTCACTTGGTGATCACTCACAGACACTTGGATAGCACGCAGACGCTTGGAGATCACGCAGTCACTTGGTGATCACTCACAGACACTTGGAGAGCACGCAGATGCTTGGAGATCACGCAGTCACTTGGTGATTACTCACAAACACTTGGAGAGCACGCAGACACTTGGAGATCACGCATTCACTTGGTGATCACTCACAGACACTTGGAGAGCACGCAGACACTTGGAGATCACGTAGTCATTTGGTGATCACTCACATACACTTGGAAAGCACGCAGACGCTTGGAGATCACGCAGACACTTGGTGATCACTCACAGAAGCTTTGAGAGCACGCAGACACTTGGAGATCACGCAGTCACTTGGTGATCACTCACAGACACTTGGAAAGCACGCAGAAGCTTGGAGATCACGCAGACACTGTGTGATCACGTGGACACTTGTTGATCACGCAGTCACTTGGTGATCACGCACAGACACTTGGAGATCAGCATGACAACCCCGTAGATGGGCAGGTTGTTACATAGTTTCTCGGACAAAGTGAGAACTAAACAAAATTCAAACGTATCCATTTTGAGTAAACTTCACCAAATCTGATGCACACAACGCTGGCCAATTTATTGTGTCCTAAAAATAGTAATTGTTTTATTATTTCTGGTCCATTCAATGCTCTAACGTGGTGGCTACTGGTTAAACAAGTCACGTGGTGGCTACTGGTTAAACAAGTCACGTGGTGGCTACTGGTTAAACAAGTGACGTGGTGGCTACTGGTTAAACAAGTCACGTGGTGGCTACTGATTAAACAAGTCACGTGGTGGCTACTGGTTAAACAAGTCACGTGGTGGCTACTGATTAAACAAGTCACGTGGTGGCTACTGATTAAACAAGTCACATGGTGGCTACTGATTAAACAAGTCACGTGGTGGCTACTGATTAAACAAGTCACGTGGTGGCTACTGATTAAACAAGTCACATGGTGGCTACTGATTAAACAAGTCACATGGTGGCTACTGGTTAAACAAGTCACGTGGTGGCTACTGGTTAAACAAGTCACGTGGTGGCTACTGGTTAAACAAGTCACGTGGTGGCTACTGGTTAAACAAGTCACGTGGTGGCTACTGGTTAAACAAGTCACGTGGTGGCTACTGGTTAAACAAGTCACGTGGTGGCTACTGGTTAAACAAGTCACGTGGTGGCTACTGGTTAAACAAGTCACGTGGTGGCTACTGGTTAAACAAGTCACGTGGTGGCTATTGGTTAAACAAGTCATGTGATGGCTATTGGTTAAACAAGTCATGTGATGGCTATTGGTTAAACAAGTCATGTGATGGCTATTGGTTAAACAAGTCAGTGATGGCTGTTGGTTAAACAAGTCATGTGATTGCTATTGGTTAAACAAGTCATATGATGGCTATTGGTTAAACAAGTCAGTGATGGCTATTGGTTAAACAATTCAGTGATGGCTATTGGTTAAACAAGTCACGTGATGGCTATTGGTTAAACAAGTCAGTGATGGCTATTGGTTAAACAAGTCAGTGATGGCTGTTGGTTAAACAAGTCATGTGATTGCTATTGGTTAAACAAGTCATATGATGGCTATTGGTTAAACAAGTCAGTGATGGCTATTGGTTAAACAATTCAGTGATGGCTATTGGTTAAACAAGTCACGTGATGGCTATTGGTTAAACAAGTCAGTGATGGCTATTGGTTAAACAAGTCATGTGATGGCTATTGGTTAAACAAGTCAGTGATGGCTGTTGGTTAAACAAGTCATGTGATGGATATTGGTTAAACAAGTCATATGATGGCTATTGGTTAAACAAGTCAGTGATGGCTATTGGTTAAACAAATCAGTGATGGCTATTGGTTAAACAAGTCACGTGATGGCTATTGGTTAAACAAGTCAGTGATGGCTATTGGTTAAACAAGTCATGTGATGGCTATTGGTTAAACAAGTCATATGATGGCTATTGGTTAAACAAGTCAGTGATGGCTATTGGTTAATGCAGTAACGTGATGGCTATTGGTTAATGCAGTAACGTGATGGCTATTGGTTAATGCAGTAACGTGATGGCTATTGGTTAATGCAGTAACGTGATGGCTATTGGTTAATGCAGTAACGTGATGGCTATTGGTTAATGCAGTAACGTGATGGCTATTGGTTAATGCAGTAACGTGATGGCTATTGGTTAATGCAGTAAGGTGATGGCTATTGGTTAATGCAGTAAGGTGATGGCTATTGGTTAAACAAGTCATGTGATGGCTTTTGGTTAAACAAGTCATGTGATGGCTATTTGTTAATGCAGTAACGTGATGGCTATTTGTTAATGCAGTAACGTGATGGCTATTGGTTAAACAAGTCAGTGATGGCTTTTGGTTAAACAAGGCATGTGATGGCTATTGGTTAATGCAGTAAGGTGATGGCTATTGGTTAATGCTGTAAGGTGATGGCTATTGGTTAAACAAGTCAATGATGGCTTTTGGTTAAACAAGTCATGTGATGGCTATTTGTTAATGCAGTAACGTGATGGCTATTGGTTAAACAAGTCAGTGATGGCTTTTGGTTAAACAAGTCACGTGATGGCTACTGGTTAATGTATTCAAGGGAAGCTATACAAACGTAAAGTCCCGTTGTTCTACCATAATAAGATCAAACAAACAATTTAGCCATGGTGCACACGTCTTTGGGTACACACAAATGTATTCAATATAAACTCACTTTAAACGAATCAGGTCGCAACATGGCCCTAAACATGAACAACACCAGGTCCAGCAGTGGGAATGCGATGAGCGAGAGTGACAGCGCCCACCTTGTTGTTGATGGGAAATATGGAAATAGCTCGGCATGCGCTAAGACAAGTTCAATCCAAGATTTCCAATTTTGGGACTTCCAATTCCACGTGGGACATTTTGTGCACACAATCGTAATCCGGAGAAACAGTGGTGAGCCGTTCTTGTTAGATGGTTCAGAGGTCACCCATTAAATGAATAAGTTATGCTTGTTTAAAAAACCACTTTAAAAAAAATCTGCATTGTTATTTTAAACTAATCAATTCGGTACTCAATTCAAGAAATATTTTGAACAGATATCATTCATAAAATGATTCTTATTTTTTTTTTGTCAACCAATCAGTCCATTCAAATGGTTTGGTCAATAAAAAAATAGGAATTTGTGTCTCATCTTTACTTTTTTTTTTTTAAAAACGGGACAAAGTTAGCTGTTTAAATGTCTATAATTTTTAACGGGACAAAAGTAAGTGTTTATATGTCTATCATTTTTAAAGGGGCAAAATTAAATGTTTAAATGTCTATCATTTTTAACAGGACAAAATTAAATGTTTAAATGTTTATCATTTTCAAAGGGACACAATTAAATGTTTAAATGTCTATACTTTTTAACGGGACAAAATATTTTTTAAAGTCAATTATTTTAATTGGGATACGGTTTTTAAAAGTTTATTGTTTTTGAAGAGACAAAAAAGTTTTTATGTATAGAAACACAAGTGGAAGAGCCGATGTTAAACGACAGAAAAGTTTTTATGTATAGAAACACAAGTGGAAGAGCCGATGTTAAACGACAGAAAAGTTTTTATGTATAGAAACACAAGTGGAAGAGCCGATGTTAAACGACAGAAAAGTTTTTATGTATAGAAACACAAGTGGAAGAGCCGATGTTAAACGGCAGAAAAGTTTTTATGTATAGAAACACAAGTGGAAGAGCCGATGTTAAACGACAGAAAAGTTTTTATGTATAGAAACACAAGTGGAAGAGCCGAAACGGCAGAAAAGTTTTTATGTATAGAAACACAAGTGGAAGAGCCGATGTTAAACGGCAGAAAAGTTTTTATGTATAGAAACACAAGTGGAAGAGCCGAAACGGCAGAAAAGTTTTTATGTATGGAAACACAAGTGGAAGAGCCGATGTTAAACGACAGAAAAGTTTTTATGTATAGAAACACAAGTGGAAGAGCCGATGTTAAACGACAGAAAAGTTGTTATGTATAGAAACACAAGTGGAAGAGCCGATGTTAAACGACAGAAAAGTTTTTATGTATAGAAACACAAGTGGAAGAGCCGATGTTAAACGACAGAAAAGTTTTTATGTATAGAAACACAAGTGGAAGAGCCGATGTTAAACGACAGAAAAGTTTTTATGTATAGAAACACAAGTGGAAGAGCCGATGTTAAACGACAGAAAAGTTTTTATGTATAGAAACACAAGTGGAAGAGCCGATGTTAAACGACAGAAAAGTTTTTATGTATAGAAACACAAGTGGAAGAGCCGATGTTAAACGACAGAAAAGTTTTTATGTATAGAAACACAAGTGGAAGAGCCGATGTTAAACGACAGAAAAGTTTTTATGTATAGAAACACAAGTGGAAGAGCCGATGTTAAACGACAGAAAAGTTTTTATGTATAGAAACACAAGTGGAAGAGCCGATGTTAAACGACAGAAAAGTTTTTATGTATAGAAACACAAGTGGAAGAGCCGATGTTAAACGACAGAAAAGTTTTTATGTATAGAAACACAAGTGGAAGAGCCGATGTTAAACGACATAAAAGTTTTTATGTATAGAAACACAAGTGGAAGAGCCGATGTTAAACGACAGAAAAGTTTTTATGTATAGAAACACAAGTGGAAGAGCCGATGTTAAACGACATAAAAGTTTTTATGTATAGAAACACAAGTGGAAGAGCCGATGTTAAACGACAGAAAAGTTTTTATGTATAGAAACACAAGTGGAAGAGCCGATGTTAAACGACAGAAAAGTTTTTATGTATAGAAACACAAGTGGAAGAGCCGATGTTAAACGGCAGAAAAGTTTTTATGTATAGAAACACAAGTGGAAGAGCCGATGTTAAACGACAGAAAAGTTTTTATGTATAGAAACACAAGTGGAAGAGCCGAAACGGCAGAAAAGTTTTTATGTATAGAAACACAAGTGGAAGAGCCGATGTTAAACGGCAGAAAAGTTTTTATGTATAGAAACACAAGTGGAAGAGCCGAAACGGCAGAAAAGTTTTTATGTATGGAAACACAAGTGGAAGAGCCGATGTTAAACGACAGAAAAGTTTTTATGTATAGAAACACAAGTGGAAGAGCCGATGTTAAACGACAGAAAAGTTGTTATGTATAGAAACACAAGTGGAAGAGCCGATGTTAAACGACAGAAAAGTTTTTATGTATAGAAACACAAGTGGAAGAGCCGATGTTAAACGACAGAAAAGTTTTTATGTATAGAAACACAAGTGGAAGAGCCGATGTTAAACGACAGAAAAGTTTTTATGTATAAAAACACAAGTGGAAGAGCCGATGTTAAACGACAGAAAAGTTTTTATGTATAGAAACACAAGTGGAAGAGCCGATGTTAAACGACAGAAAAGTTTTTATGTATAGAAACACAAGTGGAAGAGCCGATGTTAAACGACAGAAAAGTTTTTATGTATATAAACACAAGTGGAAGAGCCGATGTTAAACGACAGAAAAGTTGTTATGTATAGAAACACAAGTGGAAGAGCCGATGTTAAACGACAGAAAAGTTTTTATGTATAGAAACACAAGTGGAAGAGCCGATGTTAAACGACAGAAAAGTTTTTATGTATAGAAACACAAGTGGAAGAGCCGATGTTAAACGACAGAAAAGTTTTTATGTATAGAAACACAAGTGGAAGAGCCGATGTTAAACGACAGAAAAGTTTTTATGTATAGAAACACAAGTGGAAGAGCCGATGTTAAACGACAGAAAAGTTTTTATGTATAGAAACACAAGTGGAAGAGCCGATGTTAAACGACAGAAAAGTTTTTATGTATATAAACACAAGTGGAAGAGCCGATGTTAAACGACAGAAAAGTTGTTATGTATAGAAACACAAGTGGAAGAGCCGATGTTAAACGACAGAAAAGTTTTTATGTATAGAAACACAAGTGGAAGAGCCGATGTTAAACGACAGAAAAGTTTTTATGTATAGAAACACAAGTGGAAGAGCCGATGTTAAACGACAGAAAAGTTTTTATGTATAGAAACACAAGTGGAAGAGCCGATGTTAAACGACAGAAAAGTTTTTATGTATAGAAACACAAGTGGAAGAGCCGATGTTAAACGACAGAAAAGTTTTTATGTATAGAAACACAAGTGGAAGAGCCAATGTTAAACGACAGAAAAGTTTTTATGTATAGAAACACAAGTGGAAGAGCCGATGTTAAACGACAGAAAAGTTTTTATGTATAGAAACACAAGTGGAAGAGCCGATGTTAAACGACAGAAAAGTTTTTATGTATAGAAACACAAGTGGAAGAGCCGATGTTAAACGACAGAAAAGTTTTTATGTATAGAAACACAAGTGGAAGAGCCGATGTTAAACGACAGAAAAGTTTTTATGTATAGAAACACAAGTGGAAGAGCCGATGTTAAACGACAGAAAAGTTTTTATGTATAGAAACACAAGTGGAAGAGCCGATGTTAAACGACAGAAAAGTTTTTATGTATAGAAACACAAGTGGAAGAGCCGATGTTAAACGACAGAAAAGTTTTTATGTATAGAAACACAAGTGGAAGAGCCGAAACGGCAGAAAAGTTTTTATGTATAGAAACACAAGTGGAAGAGCCGAAACGGCAGAAAAGTTTTTATGTATAGAAACACAAGTGGAAGAGCCGAAACGGCAGAAAAGTTTTTATGTATAGAAACACAAGTGGAAGAGCCGAAACGGCAGAAAAGTTTTTATGTATAGAAACACAAGTGGAAGAGCCGAAACGGCAGAAAAGTTTTTATGTATAGAAACACAAGTGGAAGAGCCGAAACGGCAGAAAAGTTTTTATGTATAGAAACACAAGTGGAAGAGCCGAAACGGCAGAAAAGTTTTTATGTATAGAAACACAAGTGGAAGAGCCGAAACGGCAGAAAAGTTTTTATGTATAGAAACACAAGTGGAAGAGCCGAAACGGCAGAAAAGTTTTTATGTATAGAAACACAAGTGGAAGAGCCGATGTTAAACGACAGAAAAGTTTTTATGTATAGAAACACAAGTGGAAGAGCCGATGTTAAACGACAGAAAAGTTTTTATGTATAGAAACACAAGTGGAAGAGCCGATGTTAAACGACAGAAAAGTTTTTATGTATAGAAACACAAGTGGAAGAGCCGATGTTAAACAACAGAAAAGTTTTTATGTATAGAAACACAAGTGGAAGAGCCGATGTTAAACGACAGAAAAGTTTTTATGTATAGAAACACAAGTGGAAGAGCCGATGTTAAACGACAGAAAAGTTTTTATGTATAGAAACACAAGTGGAAGAGCCGATGTTAAACGACAGAAAAGTTTTTATGTATAGAAACACAAGTGGAAGAGCCGATGTTAAACGACAGAAAAGTTTTTATGTATAGAAACACAAGTGGAAGAGCCGATGTTAAACGACAGAAAAGTTTTTATGTATAGAAACACAAGTGGAAGAGCCGATGTTAAACGACAGAAAAGTTTTTATGTATAGAAACACAAGTGGAAGAGCCGATGTTAAACGACAGAAAAGTTTTTATGTATAGAAACACAAGTGGAAGAGCCGATGTTAAACGACAGAAAAGTTTTTATGTATAGAAACACAAGTGGAAGAGCCGATGTTAAACGGCAGAAAAGTTTTTATGTATAGAAACACAAGTGGAAGAGCCGATGTTAAACGACAGAAAAGTTTTTATGTATAGAAACACAAGTGGAAGAGCCGATGTTAAACGACAGAAAAGTTTTTATGTATAGAAACACAAGTGGAAGAGCCGATGTTAAACGACAGAAAAGTTTTTATGTATAGAAACACAAGTGGAAGAGCCGATGTTAAACGACAGAAAAGTTTTTATGTATAGAAACACAAGTGGAAGAGCCGATGTTAAACGACAGAAAAGTTTTTATGTATAGAAACACAAGTGGAAGAGCCGATGTTAAACGACAGAAAAGTTTTTATGTATAGAAACACAAGTGGAAGAGCCGATGTTAAACGACAGAAAAGTTTTTATGTATAGAAACACAAGTGGAAGAGCCGATGTTAAACGACAGAAAAGTTTTTATGTATAGAAACACAAGTGGAAGAGCCGATGTTAAACGACAGAAAAGTTTTTATGTATAGAAACACAAGTGGAAGAGCCGATGTTAAACGACAGAAAAGTTTTTATGTATAGAAACACAAGTGGAAGAGCCGATGTTAAACGACAGAAAAGTTTTTATGTATAGAAACACAAGTGGAAGAGCCGATGTTAAACGACAGAAAAGTTTTTATGTATAGAAACACAAGTGGAAGAGCCGATGTTAAACGACATAAAAGTTTTTATGTATAGAAACACAAGTGGAAGAGCCGATGTTAAACGACAGAAAAGTTACAATAATTAGTAAAAGAGAGAAGGCAAACTAAGGGGAAAAAAAAGGAAAAGAGAGAAGGCAAACTAAGGGGAAAAAAAAGGAAAAGAGAGAAGGCAAACTAAGGGGAAAAAAAGGAAAAGAGAGAAGGCAAACTAAGGGGAAAAAAAGGAAAAGAGAGAAGGCAAACTAAGGGGAAAAAAAGGAAAAGAGAGAAGAAAAATGCATAAAATAAAAAAAACACACAAAAAATTAAAGTTTGTGAAGGAAAAGTTATTTTAAAAAATAATCTCTATTAACCTAATAATGAGACTCCATTCTCTGATCTCACCCTTATCTCAGAAAACTTGAACTTTTCCCACATGCACGGGTTTCGTTTTGACGTGTACAGTGAGACCGACATACTGGCCCTGCACTCAGACTACATGAGGAGTGACGACCACAGTATCACCATCAAAACAGAAACTATAGAACCTGTGATGCACATGCGAATCATTCTGGGAAACAGGAACCCTAATCAAGTCAAGTACATCGAACTGTGTGAAATCGAGGCATTTGGGGGTAAGAGATTGAAAAAGTAAAGTATATACACACACCAATACATGCATATATAATACAAAATAAAAAAATAGACCTCATTGTCACCATTTGAGATCATCATTCTCTTCACTTGAGAACCTCCTTATCAACACATGGAAACACCATTACCACCAATTTGGAAAATAATTCTCACAATATGAGAACCCCATTCTGACAACCTGAAAACCTCATTCTTAATAATTGGGAACCTCATTCTTACTAATTGGGAAACTTACTCTTACTAATTGGGAGACTGATTCTTACTAATTGGGAACTTCATCCTCACTTATTGTTTCATTTGCTCTCTACATTCATCCAGATTGTGCTCCACCATATTATGGCTTGTATTGTGAAGGTGTCTGTGGCAAACGGTGTAAGGACCGCCGCTGTCACTACAACGGCTTTTGTTACCATTGTCTGGATAAAAAACTTGGCAAGCGTTGCCTCGACGGTAAGTTACGTAATCAATATACGAGGTCTAGACATTAGAGTATCTATGGTGCTTAATATTTCTGAAAAAAGGGTCGAAAGAAGTTAACACAGTAAGAAGCATCTTTTCAAATTTAACAGGAATCTAAGTTGAGTTTAGATTGTGTATTAGCCTGTTAAACCTTTATATAAATTGCGTCAGATAGCATAATATAATGGTCTCAATTAGCCGAACAATTTTCACTCATAATCTCAAACCCGTCTTGCTATTTATTGTTGGGCAGTGTGCACCAACTCACACACATGTTCATCCTCATTGATAAGAGTTGTGTGTATGTTAATAACTAACTAATTATAAGAGAGTTGTTCTGCGATAAAGTTTTAACGTAGATTAATTAAACAAAAGCAATATGTGTAAATAAAACAATATATGCTGAGCTTTAATTATGATTTCCCGAAATTCACATGTAGACTTTTCAGAAAATGCCTTCATCAGTACAAAAAAACAATATTTATATACTTATATATTAAATTTACCAATATATATATATATATGTATATACATACATGGTTCCTGTTGTAAATGAGAGAAAGCATAAGATTGGGAGCAAAACCCAGACAAAAACTAAGTTAAGAAGAACGGACAGGAAATGAGTGGAGGTAAAATTTAAAAACCAAACAGGAAAAGAAAGGGCAGCTATGTATAATTGTGGATTTGGTTTATACTCTTTGGGGTCAATGTACCAGATATTATTATTACATTATTTTAAATATACATCCTATCTGGTGCATTACTTTTAGACAATATACCAGTAACTACAATGTCTAAAATACCGATACGGTTAGTACTTTTAAAATGTTTGGAAACTCGACAAATGGCTTGTTTATTTATGTTATAGAAGTGTTCTCTAAAATGGTCTCCAAGGCGACGACCTGTCTTTGCTATATATAATTTACCGCACTTTGTACAAAAGGTGGTGTAAATTACGCTGCGACTTGAGCAGGTAAATCCATCTTTGATTCTGAATATTTCAAGAGGGAAAGACTAGTGAACTTATCAACTTCAATCACGCAGAGAAATGTGTTACAAAGCTACGATTGCAACGTTTTGGCGCCTTTAATGTGCTTCAATAGCAAGGTGGTGGCTTCTAATTAGCGTGTCCCTAAGGCAAGGTGGTGGCTTCTAGCTAGCGTGTCCCTAAGGCAAGGTGGTGGCTTCTAATTAGCGTGTCCCTAAGGCAAGGTGGTGGCTTCTAACTAGCGTGTCCCTAAGGCAAGGTGGTGGCTACTAATTAGCGTGTCCCTAAGGCAAGGTGGTGGCTTCTAGCTAGCGTGTCCCTAAGGCAAGGTGGTGGCTTCTAGCTAGCGTGTCCCTAAGGCAAGGTGGTGGCTTCTAATTAGCGTGTCCCTAAGGCAAGGTGGTGGCTTCTAATTAGCGTGTCCCTAAGGCAAGGTGGTGGCTTCTAATTAGCGTGTCCCTAAGGCAAGGTGGTGGCTTCTAATTAGCGTGTCCCTAAGGCAAGGTGGTGGCTTCTAGCTAGCGTGTCCCTAAGGCAAGGTGGTGGCTTCTAATTAGCGTGTCCCTAAGGCAAGGTGGTGGCTTCTAATTAGCGTGTCCCTAAGGCAAGGTGGTGGCTTCTAATTAGCGTGTCCCTAAGGCAAGGTGGTGGCTTCTAATTAGCGTGTCCCTAAGGCAAGATGGTGGCTTCTAATTAGCGTGTCCCTAAGGCAAGGTGGTGGCTTCTAATTAGCGTGTCCCTAAGGCAAGGTGGTGGCTTCTAATTAGCGTGTCCCTAAGGCAAGGTGGTGGCTTCTAACTAGCGTGTCCCTAAGGCAAGGTGGTGGCTTCTAATTAGCGTGTCCCTAAGGCAAGGTGGTGGCTTCTAACTAGCGTGTCCCTAAGGCAAGGTGGTGGCTTCTAGCTAGCGTGTCCCTAAGGCAAGGTGGTGGCTTCTAGCTAGCGTGTCCCTAAGGCAAGGTGGTGGCTTCTAATTAGCGTGTCCCTAAGGCAAGGTGGTGGCTTCTAACTAGCGTGTCCCTAAGGCCCGTGTCCCTCCCAAAAATGAAAATAGTTTGTTTTTTTTAAATATCATTGGTGATAGGGTGTGCCGTAAGAGGGGACCGCTTTTGGAGAACCAGAAAACGAGTTTTAAGTTATGGGGATGAAAAGTTAACTAAAGTTTAAAAGAATAAAGCTCTAATTCGAGTGACAGCTGCTTTTAAAATTGGCTCAGCATATATTCTAAGTCAGAAAAAAATTCAATATTTCTGCCATACTTTCCCCAAAATCCTCATCATTGCTGCAAAATCTTGTCGGTCTAAGCCAGTGGTTCTCAACCTTCCTAATACCGCGACCCTTTAACACCGTTCCTCATGTCGTGGCGACCCCTAACCACAAATTTATTATCGTTGGTGCTTCATAACTGCAGAGTGTATGTGTTTTCCGGTGGTCTTAGGCGACCCATCTGAAAGGGTCGTTCAACTCCCAAAGGGGTTGCGAACCACAGGTTGAGAACCGCTGGTTTAAGCAGATGTGAAAAAGGATAGAAGTTTTACATGCTTGAGGATGGGACGATGAATATAGCAGGAAACTGTTACTGTCTTTTTTTCTTATAGTAAATGGACGTCGATTTTTTGGTTACCGTTAAGGTTAATTGTGATGTGTAAACAATTGACTGTACTTTTATGGATCATTGAAGTTAACAATATGATAAGGTCGCGTGCAGTGAGCTAATTGTTAATAATTATATGATTATGTTACATGCATGGTGCTAATTGCTAACAATATGATTATGTCACAGGATTAGCGCTAATTGCTAAAAATATGGTTTTGTCACATACTTTGCGTTTATGAAATCTTGTTTTCTTACCATATATTATTTTCCCGGTCTTGATTTCGTCTGCTTACCTGATTGGTTACATTTGACTTCAACAATAAATGGTCTATTATTATTATTTTATTAAAACAATATTAACTAAACCCGACAATTTTGGTCTAAAGATTACAATGTTTTCTATAGATGACATTTTTTTATCCACAGATATTGTAGAAAAGGGGTTAATTTTATCCCAAGGGGAGATCACTATCATTATTGTCATTTCCGTGTTTATGAGTTGTGCACTTTGCTGTTTGACTGCCTGCCTGGGGCGCATAAGGGCAAAATATTGTCCGAAAAAAGGTGAGAGACAATGACAGGTGTGTAAGTCCTTCTACAACATAACTGTATTTACATTAAGGGATATCCTAAAATGTGAGACAGTAGTACTGATCCGGCAGCACATCAGAATTTTTGGTGCTACAGCCCATGTGGGGCCCTGGTCTGCTCCACCACTACAGCCCATGTGGGGCCCTGGTCTGCTCCACCACTACAGCCCATGTGGGGCCCTGGTCTGCTCCACCACTACAGCCCATGTGGGGCCCTGGTCTGCTCCACAACTACAGCCCATGTGGGGCCCTGGTCTGCTCCACAACATCCTTCATTTCGGATCGTTCCAAGGCTTTCCATCTCCATGCGCAAAACAGCAACTTGTGTAAGTCCTTCTCTACATCGTCTATCCATCTCAGTCTTGGTCGACCGGTGAGCCGTCTGCCCTTAGCTTTCTGCCTGTATATCACTTTTGCTGCTCTACAATCCGGCTTCCTTTCAATATGTCCAGTCCAGCGCAGTTTGCCTTATTATTGTTGCGACTATCAGCTAGTCTCTGTATATCTGGTAGAGCTCTTGGTTTATACAGATTCTCCAAACATCATTTTCCATCACTGGGCCATATTTTTCCTGAGGATTTTCTTCTCCCATGTATTAAACATGTTCTCTGCTTTTCTGGTAAGGGTCCAAGTCTCACTAGCGTAAGTTAGTACTGGTCTTATGATCGTTTTGTGTATTGTCTTCTTTGTTCCCCTTGAGAGGTTTTTGTTTCCAAGTTGAGTCTGTAGGCTGAAAAGGGAACGGTTGCCTGCTGTTATCATCTTGTTCACCTCCGACTTTATTTCATTATGCTCGTTTATAATTTGATTGATTGATTGGATACTTCTATAGCGCTTGTATCCATGCTACTTTAGCATGCTCACTGCGCTCTGGTTTACTCAAATCTATTAAACAAAAAAGTTTTCAAATGTTTTCTAAATGATTTTCTACTCTTTTCAATACTCCTCAAAGATGGAGGTAAACTATTCCATAAATTTGGCGCTATCGCTTCAAAAGAGCGCACTCCGTACGACTTTTTTCTGTGTTCATCCACACTGGGAATATTCAGTAAGTACTGAGTTGAGGACCGCAGGTTCTTTAAGGTTACATGTGTATAAAGCATTTCTTTCAGATATTCCGCTCCAGAGCCTACTATGCAGCCGTACGCCAAGGACAGAATCTTGTGGTCAATGCGCTAATTCACAGATAATTGAAAGCGGCAACTCTCTAAAATGTATGGTCGTTTATTTTAAAGTTGTCATCAGCTTGTGTGTTTTGTGACATTATAATATATTTTGTCTTTGGTTCATTTACATCAAGACCAGCTTTGACTGAGGCATTTTAAAGTTGTCATCAGCTTGTGTGTTTTGTGACATTATAATATATTTTGTCTTTGGTTCATTTACATCAAGACCAGCTTTGACTGAGGCATTTTAAAGTTGTCATCAGCTTGTGTGTTTTGTGACATTATAATATATTTTGTCTTTGGTTCATTTACATCAAGACCAGCCTTGACTGAGGCATTTTAAAGTTCCCATTGTGCTTTTATTTTATATCATTCCTGTTTCTTCCCAGTAGCGCCATATCGTCTGTGATGTCAGGCTCTGCAACAGTTGGTTATATAAACTTCCTGATGGTCGTTGTTCTGTACTACCTCTCTGGAAGTAGCTGGTTATGGTTCCACTGATGCGCACGTGTATGCTTCTAATAAATTTTTCTAGCGTGATTTTAAACAGGATAGTTGATAGAGAATCTCCTTGCCTGAGGCAGTGATTAACTGGGAACTCCATCGTGTATTTTCCCTGTACTTTGATTCTACATTTGGAGTTAGCCATCGTCATATGTATGAGCCGAGTAGGTTTGTTAGGGACTTCAAGTTCCTAAAGAGCATTGTATAGGTCAGTTAGGTCAGTGGTCGGCACATCAAAGCTCACGAGCCGCATTTGGCTCTTTAGTAACTTCATGCAGCTCCCTGGCTCTACGTATTCATGTGAACAATCATTTTCAAGCAAGAACCTCATCAAAAGTAAATTGAGAACTAGTCTTACTGATGAGAATCTGGAATCTTGCTTGAAACTAAACACAACGCCATACAAACCAGACTTATCAAAGCTTTCCAAGGAAATGCAAATTAAGGTCATAGTTCACATTAAATGCAAGGTCATAGTTAACATTAAATGTAAGGTCGTAGGTCACATTAAATGCAAGGTCATAGGCCACATTAAAGGCAAGGTCATAGTTCACATTAAATGCGTGGTTTGTATTTTTTCTCAATAAATAAGTTTATTATTATTATATCTGGTTGTAAGTAATGTATATTAGCAAGTTTAACCCGACTCCGGATAACATTGCTCTCGGCTGATGGCTCTTGAAAGGAAATGTGGCTCTCAATATTGTGCTGCTGATTGCCATTCCTTTTCCTGTAGCAAAGTCTATAAGACGTGTTCCGTTGTCATTGCTCTCATAATGCAGATTTTCCTTTCAGAATGTTGGTCTGTAAGCAGAGTTCTCTCACATTGAAAACTCCAAGGATTATTTGGTATCATGGCGTGATGCCTCATCTTCGTGCTTTCATCTGTATCTTCGGTTGGTGCATGTGCGCAGATTAATGTGATGTTAAACATTTTGCCTCTTATCCTTATGGAGCTAGTCATTCACTCACTGGTTTAAACCCAAAGACCTCATTTACTGTCTCTCTTTTGACTGCAAACACTGTTCCTAAGGTGTTTGTGTTGTTTCCACTGAAGAATATTGTATACTCCTTAGTACTTAGTGTCTCCTAGTCTGTGTAGACTCAGTACACTCCAGGTCGCTATATGTATATCATTTTCTCTTCAGGCAAGGGTCGATACCATAATGATCAGTCCGTTTTTTTTCATATTAGGTTTAACTTTCATAACTTGTGATTTTTAATGTGACAGGGTCGCCAGCCCTGCATACAACCATTTGGGGGGTGGGGGGTGTGGGGTGCCCCTTGCAGCTCTCAGGGTAGCTGCCTCTGTATTGTGTCGCTTCACTAGCCTATGTGGATCACTTCAATTCCTACAAGGCAGGATGTTCTGATTTTGGTCCGCTTCTTGTATTTTATTTCACTTGTACTCGCTATATCTGGTAGGCATTTCACCACCTGAGAAGGCGCTAGATGGAGCATCAGTATCTCCTCAGGAGCGGAAATACACAAAGTGATCACTATAGTGGCACACAAAGAACGCAACTTAAAATTAGATATGCGCACCAAATTGTATAATGACGTTAATTGAATTTGTCAATATAAACCAGCCGGTAAATAAAATTGTAAAGAAGAGGACGATATGTTTAGGGCATGAATTAGGACTATAATGTTTAGGGCGTGAATGAAGACGATATGTTGAGGGCTTGAATCAAGACGATATGTTTAGGGCAAGAATGAAGACGATAATAATATGTTTAGTGCATGAATGAAGACGATATGTTTAGTGCATGAATGAAGACTCTATGTTTAGTGCATGAATGAAGACGATATGTTTAGGGCATGAATGAAGACGATATGTTTAGTGTATGAATGAAGATGATATGTTTAGGGCATGAATAAGGACGATATGTTTAGGGCATGAATGAAGACGATATGTTTAGGGCATGCATGAAGACGATAATAATATGTTTAGTGCATGAATGAAGACGATATGTTTAGTGCATAAATGAAGACTCTATGTTTAGTGCATGAATGAAGGCGATATGTTTAGAGCATGAATGAAAACGTTATGCTTAGGGCATGAATGAAGACGATAATAATATGTTTAGTGCATGAATGAAGACGATATGTTTAGTGCATGCAGGGCCGGCCCTAAAAATTGCGGGGCCCTATGCGAAACGGTTTGCGCTGGGCCCAGTCTGGGTAGGGATAAGGATAATAAGTGAAAATTAAGATTTTGTATTAGAAAATAAATTAGCGCGGGGCCTATGAAAGTGCGGGGCCCATTGCGGCCGCATAGGTTGCAATGGCCTAAGGCCGGCCCTGAGTGCATGAATGAAGACTCTATGTTTAGTGCATGAATGAGGACGATATTTTTAGTGCATGAAAGAAGACGATAATATGTTTAGTGCTGAATGAAGACTCTATGTTTAGTGCATGAATGAGGACGATATGTTTAGGGCATGAATGAAGACGATATGTTTAGGGCATGAAAGAAGACAATAATATGTTTAGTGCTGAATGAAGACTCTATGTTTAGTGCATGAATGAGGACGATATGTTTAGGGCTTGAATGAAGACGATATGTTTAGGGCATGATAGAGAACGATATGTTTAGGCATGAATGAGGACGATATGTTTAGAACATATATCTCATTTGGAAATGGCGTCAGCAGGCCGTCGAGCTCAAAGCTCTTTATGTCCTCCCTGGTGCTCCCCCACACCAACCAGGCGCCGGGTTTCCTCGACGCCGGACCGTGCGGGGGCACGCCAGAGACCTCCCCCAGGCGTGTACTGTCCCCACCAGCAACCGCTCGATCGGGTTTGCCAACGCAGACCCTCCCCGTCCGGAGACGTCTGGTCGGGACGGTAAATTAACGTCCTAATATCTCCCCCCCCCCCACCCGTCTCGGGGAAGTATCGGACGCCCTCTAAGAGTGATTCTACAGTCGCTTTCAGCCTCGCAACTAGTTCGCGAAATAGCTGGGACGAAACGGTCGCCTAGGAGCAGTTTTCTCAGGGTTTCGTTTAGGGCATAAATGAGGACGATATGTTTATGGAATGAAAGAGGGCGATAAGTTTAGGGAGTAAAACGGGATATGTTTCGGTTGCGAAAGGAAAAGAAGGATTTTATAGAGGCCGATAAGTTTATTAAATCAAAGAGGGCATAAGTTTAGGGAATAAATATTTAGTGAGTCTAAGAGGATGATAGTTTCAAGGAGTACACAATGGAAAGATATAGAAATGGAAAGTAAAGGACGATAGACGTAGAAAGTAAAGAAAGAAATACTTGTTTATTCATGATTAATAAATGGAAATGGAAAGTAAAGAAAGAAATACTTGTTTATTCATCATTCCTTTGTTTCCTTAAACTTTAGTCCCCGCCACACGTAAAAGTCAACCCGCGCCCAAAGATATGAAAGACAAGACAAAGAAGGCTGATGTCCCTTTAACAGAGAAAAAGTAGTGATTATCTTAGTTTTCTTCAACCCGTTGGACCCACCGCCCTTTACGTATGACCTCCCCATTAACGTGTGACCCTCAATTTACGTATGACCCCAATTTATATATGATCTCTATTTTCATATGGCTCCCCTTCACCAATGATCCCCATTCATGTATGACCCCCATTCTCGTATGACCCCCAATCACCTAGGATCCCCAATTCACGTATGACCCCCATTTACGTATGTCCCCTATTTTTGTATGATCTCCATTTTAATATGGCCCCCATTCACCTACGAGACCAATTCAAATATGACCCCCATTCACCTTTGACCCCCCTTCATATATGACACCATTCACCTATGAGCCCCATTCCCGTATGACCCCATTCACCTATGACCCCTATTCACCTATGACCCCCATTCATGTATAACCCCCAATTTCAGAACACATGTTAAAATGTTCCTCTGATTACTGTGATAAAGCTTTCTCGCTTACATCCAATAATTTTAGTCAACTTTTACAACCCTTGAACCCACAATGATATTAGCTGCTGACGGTGTTACGCTGAGATGTATTAGAATAACCCTTGAACCCACAATGATAGTAGCTGCTGACAGTGGCGTAGCGAGCTTAACTCGCGTCCGGGGCACAATACCTTTTTAGCGCCCCCCAATACCTTTTTAGCACCCCCCCCCTTATTCGAAAATCATAAAATATTATAGTAAAATATACCATTTGGCGCCCCATTGTGAGTAGCGCCCGGGGCATGATGCCCCCCCCTCCCCACGCCACTGGCTGCTGACGGTGTTACGCTGAGATGTATTAGAATAACCCTTGAACCCACAATGATATTAGCTGCTGACGGTGTTACGCTGAGACGTCATAGACGTTATTTGTATAAACATCCATCCAAGGAGCAAACAGCTGGTAATATTGGTGTTTTAATCAAACATAATCAACAAACGGATGCTTTCATTTTTAATTGATAACATTTGGAAACTATTTCTATGTTGTTGTTTTTTTAAAGTATAATTTCAAAAAAAATCTCTCACCATTTCTTATAATTGAAACTGCACTTGCTTAGTGATCTGGAACAGGGGTGCTTAAAACGTTTAGTCCAATGACCCCATTGCAATCTGTTAAAAGGTCTCAGGCGTGCTACATTTTCGTTGTAATTGAATCTACGTGTTTGAAAAGTGTATTCAAAGTTGTCAGTGGCATTCATGGGGGATGAACTAAATAGTTTGAGAACCCCTTATCTAGAGTAGTATTAAAATGTTGACGTAATTTTTAATTTAACGATAATACTAAGGCTTTTTGCTTCGACATTTTGTTTTGTTTAAAAATTGAAATGATTCAAATAAACCAGTTTTCTTTTTGTAAACAAATGAAGTTTTGATTTCATTATTGCTTGTTCAGTTGATCTTATTTATGTTCAGTTGATCTTATTTATGTTCAGTTGATCTTATTTATGTTCAGTTGATCTTATTTACCTATATAAAGCATTTTATCTTATGTACACATATACACATACATCAAATGGCAAGACAAAGTCCCCAACATGGATGTCCTGTCTCAAACAAATATGTGCAGCGTCCCAGCTATTTTAATCCAAAGACGCCTCCGCTGGCTTGGGCACGTCAAGCGAATGCAACCTGGTCGCATACTTAAGGACGTGCTGTACAGCGAGCTGGCGACAGGGAAAAGGTCAGTTGGACGGCCTCGTCTCAGATACTTAGACATATGCAAAAGAGACGTGAAGGCGGCCAACATCAACGTCTCAAATTGGGAGGACCTGGCAGAGGATCGATCCACATGTCGGGGCATCGTGAAGGCAGGATCACTACGTGCCGAGGAGCTCAACAGGGCGGAAGCAGCTGTAAAGAGAGCGCAGAGAACGGCCAGAAAACACTGCTCCACCGCATTCGTGTGTGGGACATGCAAAAGAGCCTGCCACTCGAGGATCGGTCTCACTAGCCACACCAAGAGCTGCAATCAGACAAGATAAATATATCGTCTCTCGTAGACGGAAAGATGCCATACTATACAATAGAAATACAAGGAGACACCGGTGCCATCACTCAGAGTTCAAGTCAAGGAACTTATTTACAAAAGACTTATACTTTTAATTTTGGGACAATGCGATTTAACTTCTTCCAATCTCAAAGAATAAAAAGTTCTAGAAGGTAATAAAAAATGTTATTTCCATCTCTTACATAAAACAGAAGAATTTTTACGGCCAGTACATGTCTTTACAGAAACGTTCTGTTAAACACAAGTTTGTTCTTACATTTCACTGTTTTGGCTTAGCGTAGTTAGTCAAGGTTTGGAGAAGTCAGTTTGGCAGGATTATAGAAAGGTAAGTGGTTTCAGATTTTTAAATCTACTGTTGTGTACATTCTTATCTGAAAAAAGCTTATAAATCAACTTCTAATCAACATGGAGGGGGTATTTGAGACTTGGGGAAAATATGGAGGGGTATTTGAGACCTGGGGAAAATATGGAGGGGGTATTTGAGACCTGGGGAAAATATGGAGGGGGTATTTGAGACTTGGGGAAAATATGGAGGGGGTATTTGTGACCTGGGGAAAATATGGAGGGGGTATTTGAGACCTGGGGAAAATATGGAGGGGGTATTTGAGACCTGGGGAAAATATGGAGGGGGTATTTGAGACCTGGGGAAAATATGGAGGAGGAGAAAGAAGACATGGTGAACATATGGAGGAGGAGAAAGAGACATGGTGATTAATATAGGAGAAGGGAGACATGGTGATTAATATAGGAGAAGGGAGACATGCAGGTTGACAAATAAAAAATGTGTACTAAAAAAATAACAATTCACCCATTTAAATGACATCACAGTTTTTAAAAAAAATGAAAAGATATTTGAAACCAAATTTGAAGATCTTCGTGTACTACATTTAACTCATCTGGTTTGTAATTTGATGGAGAAAGACAAGCAACTATAGCAAGAGGTAAAGGAGATTTCAAGCCAACTTGTACAGTGCACATTACTACTACATTATTCTTTCCTAACAGCAAAATAACTTTTGTAAATACTGGTCTTCACCTAAAGGTAGATTGTAGTTTAATTACTCTATCAAATTAGTGCTCTTAGCTCATGGCTACATTGTGGCTATATTATGGCTACATTATTTCTGCATTAGAGACAATTTATCTAAAAATATATGTATAGTTGTAACTAAATTTCGCATAATTTAACTTTTGTTGAATTGACAGTAATGACAATTGTCAAGAATATACATACTCCATTTATTTGTTAAAACTGTTTTTCTTCACATTAAACAATTGAAATGAATGATTGCATGACTCCTGTAGAAACCGGCTTCTCATCAAGATTAGGTGTCATCTTCTCATCAAGATTAGGTGTCATCTTCTCATCAAGATTAGATGTCATCTTCTCATCAAGATTAGGTGTCATCTTCTCATCAAGATTAGGTGTCATCTTCTCATCAAGATTAGGTGTCATCTTCTCATCAAGATTAGATGTCATCTTCTCATCAAGATTAGGTGTCATCTTCTCATCAAGATGAGGTGTCATCTTATCATCAAGATTAGGTGTCATCTTCTCATCAAGATTAGGTGTCATCTTCTCATCAAGATTAGGTGTCATCTTCTCATCAAGATTAGGTGTCATCTTCTCATCAAGATTAGGTGTCATCTTCTCATCAAGATTAGGTGTCATCTTCTCATCAAGATTAGGTGTCATCTTCTCATCAAGATTAGGTGTCATCTTCTCATCAAGATTAGGTGTCATCTTCTCATCAAGATTAGGTGTCATCTTCTCATCAAGATTAGGTGTCATCTTCTCATCAAGATTAGGTGTCATCTTCTCATCAAGATTAGGCGTCATCTTCTCATCAAGATTAGGTGTCATCTTCTCATCAAGATTAGGTGTCATCTTCTCATTAAGATTAGGTGTCATCTTCTCATCAAGATGAGGTGTCATCTTCTCATCAAGATTAGGTGTCATCTTCTCATCAAGATGAGGTGTCATCTTCAAACATAATATTAACATAATTTGAGTGGCCAATAATTGTTAACAAATTTCCAACGTAGCCCCTTTCAGGGCCGCATTTATAACTGCGTTACCTCTAGAGAATTGAATGAAAAATAAGTTCCCATGTGAAGGATGTACAGCCATCTTTGTAAAAAAAGCACAAACAAATTTTAGCAAGGGTAAATTCTCCAAGATGTTTAATACTGCAAGATAAACTTCTCTATGATCCAGACACAAAAAAATGTTCTTGCTAAGAATATTGCGTTAACTGTTAAAACAGCTTTAAGAAGTGGTTTTAAAAGTTAACGCAATATTCTTAGCAAGAACATTTAAAAAAAAAAAAAATGTTCACTAGTAATAAAATAATGGGTCAGATTATCAATGTTTGAGTTGTCTGGTTCTATATCACCTTCAGTATTTTTGAAATGTCTGGTTGTATATCGCCATCGAATGTTTGGAAATGTCTAAGTCTATAGCTCTGTCAATATTTTGTAAATATCTGCTTCTATTACTCTGTCAACATTGTAAGCCTTACAATTGTTGAGTAAAGTTACTGAAAGTGTTGCTGCTGTCTATGTTATCCTGATCGAAATAATCATGCAGCGAGCTATCAGTGTTGTCCATTGTATCAACATCTGACAGATCTTCCTGTCTCTCTGTCAACTGTTCATCCCTGTCAACATCATCAACACTGTCATTGTAACTTTGACTGATCCGGGGAACCGAAACATCCCCAACAACATTGTTCTTCTCATAATCCACAGAGTCATTCTTCCCCACCCCACTACCCTCCTCCCATCCATAAAATGGATTGAAATCCATGTCATCCTCTAGAGGTAAATCTCTACTATCCTCTAAAGGTAAATCCCTACTATTCTCTAGAGGTAAGACTGTACCATCTTCTAAATCACTTTGATGAACCATGTGGATTTGACTGGTGTTTTCAAAGTATTTTCCTTGTGATGAGAAAGGATCGGGTTGAAGGCTGACATGTTCATTACTGCTTCTTGTTGAAATAAATTGTTCATTGATTGTTTTGGTAGGAAGTTCATTAGTGCGGCCAGTAGACAGAGTGTCCACACCAGTGCTGAGAGTTGATTTGATGGCGCTGGTAGGGGAATCATCATTGTGGCTAGTAGTCAGTGTGTCCACACCAGAGCTGAGAGTAGATTTGATGGTGTTGGTGGGAGGGTCATCATTGTCTCCAGTAGACAGTGTGTCAACACCAGTGCTGAGAGCAACTTTGCTATGTCTACTTTCATTGACACTGGTCAGGGTCCTTGGAGTTGTCTGGTTTACTATTGTACTTAAAGAATCTTCATAGGTTTTAGGTGCTGAGGAAATGAAAAGATTCATAATAGTCTGATAACAATTAAATCTTAAGATTAAGGAATCAAAAAATTCCACAAATTTATTGTTTAATTCAATATTGAATCAGAGAATATGTTTATATTATTTTACAAGTTTTTATCACTAACTAACAGTTATCAAAAGTAAATTTAAATGGCATATCGGTCTTATTAACAACTCATCACATACAGTTGTAGAATATGTAACTATGTTGTCAACAACTCACCATGTACAGGTGTAGAATATGTAACTATGTTGCTATAAGGTCCATAACCTGATACATAGCGTGCCTGTACCTAAGACATACATAAATTTAGATTAAATTTTGCCTTTAAACTCTTTTGTTGATGCATAATCTCTGGTTGCAAAAAATAACTGGTTGCTAAAATTTCTCTGGTTGCTTATAAGACTCTCTAAAAACTCTGATGTTGCTAAAAAGTCTTTGGTTGCTAAATCTCTCTGGTTACTAAAAAGTCTTTGGTTGCTAAATGTCTCTTGTTGTTAAAAACTCTTTTGCTGCTAAAATGCTTTTAATTTTTAAAATGTTTCTGGTTCCTAAAAACTGTTTTTGGTTCTGGTTGCTAAAAAGTCTCTGTTGCTACAAAGTCTCTGGTAGCTACTAATATTTCTTATGTGAAGCTAATTCTTATGTGAAGTGCAGTGAGCCTAGCCCTAGGCTGGAATAAGGTGCTATATAAAACCCCCTTAATGAAAATAATAATAATATAAAATACTCAATGGAATAAACTTGCTTAAGCTACTGACAGCTCCAGATTGATGGCCTCAATTTTAAGAACTATTGATAGCAATGATTACGATGTAACACAGAAACATGACAACCTCAAAGCAAACATATTTGATTTCAAAATTCTTTCTTGTAGATTTTGAACTTAATATTTCTAGGAATAAAGTATTTTTGCTTTTCATTTATTGAGAATTTTTGAAATAGTGAAAAAATATCTATAAACGTTAACAAAAATTAAATTGAACAGTTTTTGATGGTTGGAATGAAATAATTGATATATTTTCACAATTATAGGCCTATTTGTTTAGGATAAAATGGGTGAGACAATATTTATATATATACTACTGTTGACTCTAAAGCAGGCTGACACAACATAAGGCTCTCCTGCCGCATGAGGCCCACCAGCAACCACTTTGCTGCCTGTGAAGTAACGAAATATTCTTTATTCTTTTCTTAATAGCTTCCCATAACCCCCCCCCCCCCCCCCGTTTCTATTTTCTTTTGGCCTGAACAACTCCTGTCCTAATTTCTTTTGGCATTTAAAAGTGTTTCATAAAGTATTACGGCCCATGTTACATTTTGAGTTGTGCAGGCCTGCTCTAAAGAAATAGTTATTAATTTAATTTTTACTCAGTCTAAACACATTAAGAGCAATTAAAAGATTATTTAGAACTAATGAAACAATGACATCACCTTGAAATAGTATGTGGTATTGTAATGTAGCCCTGCAATTCTACTCTCCAAACCAGTCTCACTCTGCCCCAGCCAATCAGCATTTTCCTTGTTGACATCATCAGTAAACAAAACTATGTAGCCTTAAAAAATTTGATTACAAGATTTATCATTTTTAAATTAAACACATAAGTGATAAGAAATTTAGACTGAGGAAATTTTATTTAAAATGTTAATAAGGATTAGCAACCTGAAATATGTTGGTGGACTATGGACTGATAAATAAGGATGTCAAAGTAATAAAGTATAAAAAAAGATGTGGAATTTATAGTACTTTCAAGGTCCTAGGATATTGACAATATGAATCCATCCCTAACTTGAAAAGCTAAAATAAGTGTTAAAACCATTGTGTCCACGTGCCTATAATTTGGTCCAAAGTGATTTCTGGGACTGTCCAGACCACCTTGACTGTTGTGGAAACATTGAAGTGAATGCCCTGAATTCTGACACTGGATGGTGCAGCTCTTTTGTCTGTTGAATTAAAGTAAAAATGACAAACAATAATGCAAAAATAAACAATATTCTATGTAAATACCACAGAACAAATACCAGTTACACAGAAATCTCATATTACTATCACAGAAATCCCATTTGAGCACCAGACAACCCCTATGAGTATCACAGACATCCCATATGAGTATCAGAGACAGTTATTTGAATATCACTGACAACCAGTTTGAGTAAAACATATTTCTGTATCCCATACAAGTAATAATAAAATGTCACAATTTTCTATCTGGAATACTTAACCTGTTGGCGGATTGTAGACAACAGTTCTGCTCAAAGGTCCGTAACCCGCCTTATTCATGGCCTGGAGTTTGAAGTAGTAGATGGTGTGTGGAGTTATGGCCCCTATTTTTGCCTCCTTTTTCTTTGTTTTCATGACGACCCAAAGCTTGGTGTCCAACGTTGGATTGGGAGTCAGGTAAATGATGTATTCTGTTGTTGAAAGATTTCTCTTTAAATTGTATAATGAAAACTTAAAATTGTTATAAGTGCTGCCATAAAGAATTCTTCAACTATGTAATACTGATACAACATTACATGTCAATATGCTGACTCCAACCAAAGATTTAAAAACATTGAAAAGTATAAGTTGTCAAATATAAGTTGTCAAATATAAGTTGTCAAATATAAGTTGTCAAATATAAATTGTGTAATATAAGTTATCATTTATATGTTGTCAAATATAATTTGCCAAATTTAAGTTGTCAAATATAAGTTTTCAAGTATAAGTTGTCTAATATAAGTTGTCAAATATAAGTTGTTCAATATAAATTGTCAATCTTTGTTAGGGTTACGAGCAAAATAAAATGTATTAGGAACATTTGTTTACAAAACAATAATAAAATTGCTAATATTTCAAAAAGTCAGTCTCAATCCATTGTAAGAACAGCATGGAGTGTCTCTTCCATATTTGCATTCAAATGTGACACAATCTGGCCTACAGCCTACAGGCTTATTAAATTACCATTTGGTGAATTGTAAGCCCACTAACCTTCTAATAAAATCCTTTGGTGACTTGTGGTCCACTAACCTTTTAATAAAACCATTTGGTGAATTTTGGTCAAACGACTTTCTAATATTCCATTTGGTGAATTGTGGTCCACTAACCTTCTAATAAAACCATTTGGTGAATTGTGGTCCACTAACCTTCTAATAAAACCATTTGGTGAATTGTGGTCCTCTAAACTACTAATAAAACCATTTGGTGAATTGTGGTCCTCTAAACTTCTAATAAAATCATTTGGTGAATTGTGGTCCTCTAAACTTCTAATAAAACCATTTGGTGAATTGTGGTCCTCTAAAATTCTAATAAAATCATTTGGTGAATTGTGGTCCACTAACCTTCTAATAAAACCATTTGGTTATTTTTGTCAAATGACTTTCTAATATACCATTTAGTGACTTGTGGTCAACTGACCTTCTTGAACACCATTTGATGTCTTGGGCGCAATAGACCTTATAATAAAACCATTTGATGACTTTTGGTTAACTGACTTTCTAATAAAACCATTTGATGACTTTTGGTTAACTGACCTTCGATTATACCATTTGATGTCTTGGGCTCAGTCCATGACAACAAAATATAATTGAGTTGACTTGGATGCCTTGATGCTACTATATTGTCTGGTGCTGATGTCGGGGCTGTAAGAGAGATATATCAGATACAAATACATTTATAAGGGACAATCTACAAATGGTGTTAAGCCCTTTTGGCCCACCCATACCAAAAACATCAAAATTTGCAATTAAAATTAGACACCCTCTTCAAACATCATCACAATTTTCATATCACGTATAAGGAGAGTAGATGATTAATTTTTTGACAAAAAAAGGGGGAGGGGGGTTTACCTCAACCATCCTTTGAGCAATCATTGGATTTAGGTCATTTCAAAAAATATCTCTACACCACCAAAGTGATCCAGACTCTTAGCCTCCCCCCACCTGGCTATCAATGCCCCTGAAACTTATGGATTGCCCATACTTGGATAATTCTTTTTAGTTAAAAATGTATGCACAAAGTTAAAAAGAGAATCAATTAAAATTAATCAAACCCTATTCACAAATCCAAGTACATAAATTAAAAGAGTTTGGTATGAGGTAAATATTTCTTCGGTAAATTTAATAGTTTGGCTGTGTTACCTATTTCTTGGGTAGATTTAATAGTTTGGCTTTATTATCTATTTCATGGATAGATATAATATTTTGGCTGTGTTACCTATTTCTTGGGTGGAATTAACTACCGGCAAGCTCCACTGGCTGGAGTTACTTCCCTTGACCACTTTGACTGAAACCTCATACTGGGTGCCAGGTTCAAGGTTGGTCAACACAAGCACCTGATCGCTAGTGTTGATGTATGAGTAGGCTTCCCCAGACAGTGGTGAGTATCTGATCTGTCAAGATGTCAATTTGAGGAGCATTGAAAAAAGAACAAATTATTTTATAGTTGTTTTTTCTTACAGGTCTTGTGGAAATTATTTTAGGGATGTTATTGGAGGTAAAAATTGTATAACATTTGGCATGGCTTTGGTGGATGTTATTGTTGGTAAATTTGTTATAACATTTTGCTAAAATAGAAATATTTTATTGGAGAAAAAGTAATTAATTAATCTCCTAAAAACAGCGAAACTAAGAGGATGATGGATACTTAAAGGATGGTGAATACTAAGAGGATGGTTAATACTCAGAAGATGATAATTTTAGTGCTAGGATTATTTTGACATTGCTTATGTATTTGACGTTGACTCTTTAGAAAAGTACAATCCGCATGTGAGAGATTACCAGGTAGGCACGTCCATCCGTGGATCTTTGGCTGTTAGAAATGGCCGGATCTGACCAAGTCAGTTTCAGTGAGAATTTACTCTCTGCATGGACGGTCAGTTTGACAGGGGTCAGGAATGGGAGGGGTTGGACTGGGACTGGAGAGCAAATCAGTCAAAATTATTAAACATAGATTAAATTAGACCTGATGGACCCTTTTCTTTTTTCATATGTTGTAAAGTCTATGATCCTCCCCTTCTAAAATCGGTCTTAAATATAATTATTGTTGTATATCATATCAAATAAAAGAATAAAATATTCCTTTAAAAAAATATTTTTATTATTAGTTCAATATATATTAGAATGAGCTATGCTGACCATAACGCCAAAGAACAGAACAGATTTAATAGTGTTCATATTCTTAAAAACGATTATAGCTAATTTCTATTATTTTACAGAAATCGAATAAATTTAAATGCGCAAAAAATATTATATATCCGCTTTTATTTTAGTAAAAGTTTTAATATTATTATTATAAGTTACAATTACATTTACAGTAACAACTAATGAACTATCTTGCAGCATTTTATATGCGTTTGAGAGTTATGAAACATTCTTTTAATAAAAAATTATGTTCAAAGAATTACACCATAATCACATTCTTCGGGAAAACCCAAGCATACATTGTTTTTTAGTGCATTGTTAATATTTCAAAATAAAATTTTAATTAATTTGTTCTAAATAAACACGCAAATGATGTCATAGCGCATATTTTAGCAAAAACTTGTGGTTATTATATCAACAAAAAAAAATTCAATCCAATGACATTAACATTGTGAAAAAGAGATGCTATATTCTCATTTTACAAATGAACATATGTTTGCCAATTAAGAAAAATCAATGACGTTAACAAAACGTAAGTACATTTACATAATGATACCCATACCCGTACAGATGCATATAAGGCTGTGCACCGGAATATATGAAAGAGCTGCTTTATAAACATGTAACCTTAAAGAACCTGCGGTCCTCAACTCAGTCCTTACTGAAAATTCCCAGTGTGGATGAACACAGAAAAAAGTCGTACGGAGTGCGCTCTTTTGAAGCAGTAGAGTGAAAGTTATGGAATATTTTACCTCCATCTTTGAGGAGTACTGACAAGGACAGAAAATCATTTAGGAAACATTTAAAGACTTTTTTGTTTAATAGATTAGATGAAACAAGAGCGCAGTGAGCAATCTATAGTAGCATGGATACCAGCGCTATAGAAGTATGCAATCAATCAATCAATATTAAAACCCAATCATTTTAAACAAGTGAAAATTAAATTTTTTAAAATAGAGATGGATTAAGATTTTGTTAAAAAAATAGATACATAAATGACATACAGACAGAGAGAGAGAGAGTGAGAGAGAGAGAGAGAGAGAGAGAGAGATAGAGATAGAGAGACAGACAGAACGCATTCATGAATAGTTGCGCAAAAGTTATCTTTTATTCTGTAAATATTTATATACATATATATCAATTAATGTTTGTATGTCCCGTATGCGCTACTATACCATTCTTCCGATAAAACTTTTTTGACTTATTGTGTACACATCCCCAATTTTTTTTTTATTATTACACACATTTTACAATATTTCCTTTTGGGCCCCGGGGCCCTAAATTCTTTTTTTCCTTTTTTAAGCTAAATATAATTTCCGTAAGTATACATTCCTATACCATTCATCGGATTGCGATAAAACTTTGGTAAGTTGTAGTGTGCACGCCCGCAGAGGTATCAGAAATAAATTATCAATTTTGAAATATTTATTTTGGGGCCGGGAGCTCTAATTATTATTTCTTATATGAGCTATACAAATATAATTTCAAATAGAGCTGGTGGATGGAATTTATTCTAATACAAATAGCGACATTTCAGTTTGTGTGTGAAATAATAAGTAGGTTTCTGAATTAGTACGTCCATTTTACAATTTTGCTTTTGGGCTATTGCATGGGTGGATCAATCGCTAAACGTGTGTGAACTAAATTTTGAAAATCCATGCTTCTCACGTGGTCAGATGTATGTTGCCTACTCACACATCGAAAAACCTTCTAATTTATTTGTGTAAGCACCAGATGGAAAAAACAAAAAATATATTCTATTAAAAAGAGTAATTCAAAAACGTAATTAAAAAACAAACACTTTTTTTCTTTGAGTGGCATTGCAACGCATGCCAGAATCTTGCAAGTTTTGAAGAATTTACTTGAATTACACAAATTCAACATAAAATGACATTTGTTTGTTTTTTTCCATAAAGTAGAAAATAAACAATACAAAATTGGATAGATTAGTGTAGCCAATGGTAAGAGACATTAACATGGCACTTACCTTCTTTAGTTCTGGCTAGTATAAATGTTGGTGAACTTTCTCCGATGTGGTTGAATGCCCTGACACTGATAATATACTCAGAGTCTGGTTCTGGTGACAGAAACACATTGAACAATTATAACATTTAATTGATGCCCTGACACTGATAATATACTCAGAGTCTGGTTCTGGTGACAGAAACACATTGAACAATTATAACATTTAATTGATGCCCTGACACTGATAATATACTCAGAGTCTGGTTCTGGTGACAGAAACACATTGAACAATTATAACATTTAATTGATGCCCTGACACTGATAATATACTAGGAGTCTGGTTCTGGTGACAGAAACACATTGAACAATTATAACATTTAATTGATGCCCTGACACTGATAATATACTCAGAGTCTGGTTCTGGTGACAGAAACACATTGAACAATTATAACATTTAATTGATGCCCTGACACTGATAATATACTCAGAGTCTGGTTCTGGTGACAGAAACACATTGAACAATTATAACATTTAATTGAATGCCTTGACACTGATAATATACCCAGAGTCTGGTTATGGTGACAGAAACACATTGAACAATTATAACATTTAATTGAATGCCTTGACACTGATAATATACCCAGAGTCTGGTTATGGTGACAGAAACACATTGAGCTTTTACAAAATTTAAAATCCTAGTTTAATTATTTCAAATTAGTTGCTTCTTGATCTCATTTTTCAACAATCTCCTTAAATAAATGTTTATACTTACTTATTTTATCATAAATATGTTTAATAATTTGTATAGACAATTGTTTTTAAAGATACGATTATGTATGTATTGCAAAAAATAATGTATGTTTCTGTTCTTGTTTCTCATGTACACTAAAACCAAAACACTTTTCAACTCACTCAATGACTTGATTGTATAGGTCATCTGTGAAGGGCCAAGGATCTTCCTGTAGACCTCTGGAATAAACTGACCATAGCCCACAACGTAGCCATGTAAAGGGAAGCCTGATGAAGCAGTTAAGTGAATTATTTATTCATCAAGATATCATTTCAAGTTTTTAGTGTTTGTCGAGTATCGGAGTTAATTAGAAATTGATGCAATTGAATGTCATGTTTATTACGCGCGGTGTGTGTTAGAGAGTTTTAATTAGTTAATGAACGCTCTTTCAGCGCTTGACTGAGTGACATATTTTTATGCTAATTGTGACATATTGTCTTGACTGTATTGTGACGTAAGTTTTAGTCATGCCAGTCTTCAGTGGGACTTTGTGGAAGTACGATGTGTTTCTTTTAGGTCTGAAAGCGAGCTGTGCTATAGCATAATATATGCATGTGTCTATTGAAGTTTCAGCCTGTATTTATAATTAGTTATTAAAGTTATACTTATTATGAAAAGGAATTGGGTTTATTTAGTGATATTAGGAATAGTACGACGTATTACAATGTGTTTTGGGAACTTGACAAATTTCTCAATCCAGAAGAACATAGAGGAGTTGACAGTGTTACTCTTAGATTCAAGTTGAATTGTTGGCTAAAATTATGGTGTGTAACATAGCTGCTTTTGTTATTCCTCTTTCAACAAAACTTGTAAGTAAATACAGAAGATTCAATATACATCTTATTTTGAAGGTGCTTGAACCCTAATTGTGTAAAAAAAAAATATGAGTCTGAGTTCTGTCCCCTGCTAATGGATTGTCTGAGTTCTGTCCCCTGCTAGTGGATTGTAGTTCTATCTCAATGATGTTAAAGTCATTACCTCTAAGTGGTGGCTCCCTCCAATGTAATGTCAATGAATGTTCTGTGGCTACAGCTGCCAGACTCTCAGGAGGGGAAGGTCTGGTTGGAACTGGGGATAAACAGAATCTAATCCTAATAAGTTTCTTAGAAATCTATGGACGAGGTCCCCACTCTTGAATGTGGCCCCTTCATAACAAAACATTTTACATTAAAACTAAAGCGTTACATCAGTTAACTGCCTACGTGCAGGGAATGTCGACTCCACCCAAGGTGAGTACAGTCCTGTCCCATTTATGGTCATGGCTGCTACACGGAATGTGTACGGTTTTGATGTTGACATATCTGGAGTAAGAAATAATGCATATCAATTAACTGAGAAAAAGTGACAAAAGCTTTTGTCAGCAGACATTATTGCATGTTATACAGAGTATCATACTTACTATTGTAGGAGCTATGCCTTATATTGAAAGAGCTATGCCTTATATTGAAAGAGCTATGCCCTATATTGAAAGAGCTATGCCCTATATTGAAAGAGCTATGCCCTATAGTGTCTGAGCTATGCCCTATAGTGTCTGAGCTATGCCCTATATTGAAAGAGTTAAGCCCTATATTGTCTGAACTATGCCCCATATTGTCTCACCTATGCCCAATATTGAACGAGTTATGCCCTATGTTGAAAGAATTATGCCCCATATTGACCGAGCTATGCCCTTTATTGAAAAAGATATGCCCTATATTGTCTGAGCTATGCCTTATATTGTCTGAACTATACCACACATTGTGTGAGCTATGCCCTAACTTGACTTCACACTGGTGATTTGCCTGGATACTGTTTTTATTGTGATTAAGTTGCTCACTCAGAAAGGTGAAGTTTGTCACCAACTTAGAGACTCTAAAGCTGGCCAGCCTCTGTCCATCTCTCTCCCTGAGTATCAGCTTGTACCCTGTGACGACCCCATTGACCTCATCAGGGTCTGGTGGACTCCAAGTGGCCAGGAGAGCCTAGAAAAATGTTAAGTATAAAACATTTGGTCTGGATTGCAGTAATCCAAAGTTTAACTGGTAATATGCATGGAAATATTAACATATAACTGCATAGTTGAATATTATGATTTCTGATACATATATTGTTATGGTCTGTACCATACAGGTTGAATACATGAAACAAGAATAGTGACATGACAGACTTTTTATTTATGGTTCATTCCTGATTCTTTCTACATATTTTATTTTTTTGTCTGGATACTTTATGATTACAATGTAAAGATAATGCAACAATTCTGAAACACTGTAAACAAAATAATTTTATTTCAGTCATATCTAATCAAGTTGTCTAGATATTAAGTCACTGTCTGTATTAATTTGTGAAGATAAAAAATGTAAAATAGTTCCAGTCTTTCAACAGAATGCAACTTTGAAAATTCTACAATGACAAACTACCTCAGTGACAACTTTACAACATTTACAAGACTACAACATTGAAATTGTTTACTGTTGAGTTGATGGGCTGGATCTGAACATCTTTAGGTGGGCCGTCAGGCTTGTCACTCAAAGTTTTAGCAAACATGACAATCCCTTCACCAAGTAATGCACCATCATATGGGA
The DNA here is from genome assembly GCA_964017045.1 of Omphiscola glabra. Classification (NCBI taxonomy): domain Eukaryota; kingdom Metazoa; phylum Mollusca; class Gastropoda; family Lymnaeidae; genus Omphiscola; species Omphiscola glabra. Next base: position 702,048 of record OZ024811.1, read on the forward strand.
TGATCTCAAATCTGATGTTGGAAACAAAACATACCAGGACAAGTCAGAAACAGATTGGAAGTCAGAAACAGATTGAAAGTCAGAAACAGATTGGAAGTCAGAGACAGATTGAAAGTCAGAAACAGATTGAAAGTCAGAAACAGATTGAAAGTCAGAAACAGATTTAAAGTCAGAAACAATTTGAAAGTCAGAGACAGATTGAAAGTCAGAGACAGATTGAAAGTCAGAAACAGATTGAAAGTCAGAAACAATTTGGAAGTCAGAGACAGATTGAAAGTCAGAATCAACTTGAAAGTCAGAATCAAATTGAAAGTCAGAATCAACTTGAAAGTCAGAAACATATTGAAAGTCAGAAACAGATTGGAAGTCAGAATCAACTTGAAAGTCAGAAACAGATTGGAAGTCAGAAACAGATTGGAAGTGAGATACAATTTGAAAGTCTGAAACAGATTGGAAGTCAGAAACTGATATAAAGTCAAAACATGACCCCAAAAAAATGTAAATTAAGTGTTTAAAGATGCATGGACAGTACAGCAGGATTTCTTGAACGTTGCTTTGCAATTTTTCTTTAATTTTGGTTTGCAAGTCTCCTTGAAATTGTGAGGTGCAGTCTTAATTTCAATTTCAGTTCAACTCCTAGATGAAAATGATGATTGATATTAAACTACTCAAATCTTTTAAATCCTTTACTCTGATATTTGAGACTAAAGTTCATCAAAAGAGTTACAGCTGTTTCTCTAGTTACCTTTCCATGGAGACAACTCTGCTTAAAGGGGCATAACTGTAGTGAAATCTCCTAAAGTTGATCTACTTCTTTGATCAGATAATTTCTGTTATGTTCAGAAATGTATGTAAACAGAAATACTTGCAAATAACCACAGTTACCTGTGTTGTTAATGCACATGTACCTGCAGTGTTTATCCACCTGAAACTGCATTGTTATTGCACATTTAAATGTGTTGTTAATTAAAATTTACCTGTGTTGTTAATGCACATGTAACTGCATTGTTTATCCACCTGTAACTGCATTGTTAATGCACATTTACCTGTGATGTTAAATAAAATTTACCTGTGTTGTTAATGCACATGTAACTGCATTGTTTATCCACCTGTAACTGCATTGTTAATGCACATTTCTCTGTGATGTTAATTAAAATTTACCTGTGTTGTTAATGCACATGTACCTGCATTGTTTATCCACCTGTAACTGCATTGTTAATGCACATTTACCTGGGATGTTAATTAAAATTTACCTGTGTTGTGAATGCACATGTACCTATGTTGTTGATGCACACCTACATGTGTTCTTAATGCACATCTACCTGTGTTGTGAATGCACATGTACCTGTGTTGTGAATGCACATCTGTGTTGTGAATGCACATCTGTGTTGTGAATGCACATCTGTGTTGTGAATGCACCTTTACCTATGTTGTTAATGCTCATCTACCTGTGTTGTCAATGCATATTTTCCTGTGTTTTGAATGGACATCTACCTGTGTTGTCAATGCACATTCACTTGTCTTGTTAATGCTACAAGTTTCACTCACCTGTAGTTACTAAACTTTTTCAAACTGCCCGCCACATAGTTCAATGAACTCCCACTAAGCCAGGCACTTTGTTTATCCTTGTGACCAGGCCGCCAATAACGGATGTGGTATCTGGTCACATGACCTCTCTCCGGTCGCTCCCATTGGACATGTATTTTTGTGGATGAGATGACCAGGGCTTTGGCATGCTTGACCATGCTGGGTGGATAGGCTATAATATGTAGGGCAATATAACATTAATTTGATAATTTTTTGTTAAAAAAACTAAAATAAAATTTTAACAATAGTTATTGCATAAAAACCATTGTAAAATTATGCAGTGCAAAGGATATACAAAGTCCGTTATGTCCCCTCAAGAGAACACTAGAAAAAACTAACAGAATAATATTTTATAAAAATCAGGATTTTCCTAAACCTATATTTATTTAAAAATATTTTGAGAACCACAATTCTTTAAACTAAAAGTTTGATGAGAATCTGACTGATTTGACATGTCATCAAACAATTATAATAGGTTGTCTGACAAAAGTTGATTACGACCATTTCTAAACATCAGTATGTTGCCAGGGTTGAATCTATTCATGGGTGTATAGATGGCTGTTCAATTCAATTCATGGAAAAGATCTAGTGCAGCTGACGGATGGGGCAATTCCATGCACAGTGTTAACTCTTGCTTTTCTGGCTTGTCTCTTTGTGTTCTGCAGCAGCTGTTCTGTTAGCCTCATGTTGTAATGAGCCTTGGTGTATGGGGGAGTGTCATGAGTCTTGATTCTTTGAGGACTGAATAAATGTGGAATGCTTGAAAAGATGCTGTCAGTGTGTCTTTACAATGAGTCTCCAGCAAATCCCCAGCCAATCCCCAACAAATCCCCAGGACATCCCCAGAAAACCCCCAGCTAATCAACAATTTCAGAGGTGAACACAGCATTTCTTTAAAGATTTCTATATAAAATAGAATGAAGATTTTCGTGTCAATCAATATCTGTATTTCTCCATGTTACTTAGTTACCTTGTGTAGCAGTCCGTATGTAGAGTGGTTCAGCATCACCTGCCTCATTGTAGGCCCTAATAGACACAACGTACTTAGTGGACGGCACTGTAATATCACACAGTTTAAGACAGTATCATTAATATAACAATGTAATATAATAGCGGTTTTATAATAGTTTAGTTATTACTGTAATCTAATAGCAATGTTATAATCATATAGATATTACGGTTCCATGACAAAACGACAAGGGACAAAATGACAAGTGACAAAACGACAAGTGACAAAACGACAAGGTGACAAAATGACAAAACGACAAGGTGACAAAATGACAAGGTGACAAAACGACAAGGTGACAAAACGACAAGTCTTCAACGCCTCCACCGTCTTTAATGCCTTACATTGGTGTTTCCCAACATGGGTCCCACGCCCCACTGTGGGGCAATTTGAAAATGAGCTATCTAGAACTTGAAAACACAAACATCTCACTAACGTTAAACAATAAATTATTACTAATAATTAAAATAATATAGAAAAATATTTCATTAAAATTATTTCATACTTGAATGTCAGTTCTCCATATATGTTTTGAAAATTTACTTACTATGTTTCCTCACCAATTTCCTAGTGATTTCTTCCTAAAATCTATCCTTAAAGCTTCTTCAGTGAACAACCGTATTTTTGAATATTAAAAATTATGTATATGTTACATGGCGGCAAAGAATTTTAGAAAAGCTTAGTTGGGGCATGGCACGGGCTTAGGTGGGGCATGGCACAAAAATGGTTGGGAAACACTGGCTTAGGTGGGGCATGGCAAAAAAAAGGTTGGGAACCACTGCCTTGCATACAATAAAGTATGGTCAACTTTTTTTTTATATTTAACATGCCTTATAGTTGGGGAAACACGGTATTGGATTATCAGACTAACCCTAACCCTAACCTCAAACCTTGTCATTTTGTCACCTTGATTTGTCACTTGTCGTTTTGTCATCTTGTCGTTTTGTCACCTTGTCGTTTTGTCACTTGTCGTTTTGTCACTTAATAATAATAAGAATAATAAAGTTCATTTGAAAAATCACGCTTCATCCCCAAAGGCTCGAAGCGCGGTACAAAAACTAAGCTGGGAGATAATAACAAGCTGGAAAAGATTGTAGACATCATCATTCCAGCAGGTGTTTGCGAAATAGATGAGTTTTTAAATTTGTTTTGAAGGACTCCAGCGCCTGGCTGTTTTTGAGAGCGTCAGGAAGGGTGTTCCAAATGGTTGGGCCAGCAAATGTGAACGTGCGCTTTCCGTAAGTTTCAAGGCGAACACGGGGTATCGAGAGTTTGCCACTTGCCTTTTTGTCACTTGTCGTTTTGTCTTTTGTCGTTTTGTCTGGTTACCAGATATTATTTTATGATACTAGCCGTGTTATAATAGTTTAGAAATATAATGCAATGGCCAAATTATAATTGTTTAGATAGCACTATAATATATTGACCACATGAGTAGACAATTGTGACAATGTACTTAGATCATCAGTGACATGTTACTTAAGAACATCTGTAACAACTTATTTAATTGAAATATGATGACATACTTAGATCACCTGTGACAACTTACTTGGGTCATCTCTGACTACTTTCTTAGATCACCTGTGACAACCTCCCTGGGTCACCGCTGAATACTTTCTTAGATCACCTGTGACAACTTACCTGGGTCATCTCCGACTACTTTCTTAGATATCCTGTGGCAACTTACCTGGGTCATCTCTGACTATTTTCATTGATCATCCGTGACAACTTACTTAGATCATCTATGTCAAATTCCTTTACATCTGCCCCAACTGTTGCTCTTCTCACATTGAGGGGGTCAGTCAGTGGACCATAGACAATTTTGTAACCCTGAGAAACACAGATACAAGACACTTGGTAAATTTCTTTTACATTTGAAAACAAGTCTATTTTCAACTAAAAACTAGATTCTGATATTCGAGACCCACTTTAGCGAATTCAACCGCCTGCCATGTGAGCGTTATCCTCTCTTGTTTGGCTACGGCACTGGCTGAAGCGATCTTGGCTGGCGGCAGGAAAGCTGAAGCAACAATAATAAAATATTACTGATGAAATATTTAGGATGAATATTTATGAACTATTTTTAATGATTCATTATCAATTATGAAATATTAATGATGAAAATTCAATTAAGGAACTGCAATGATGAAACAAATGCCACACAAATTCATAACTTCAAGAAATTAAAAATTTTAATTCCCTACTCAATGACAATTGTGACAAAAAGTACATTTGGTTGTAGTACTGTACACATTGTGTACATTTGAAGTACTCAACCAGATTTCAAAAGGTGATGACAGAAGGTGATGACAAATGGTGATGACAAAAGGTGATGACATAAGGTGATGGGGAAAAGGTGATGACAAAAGGTTTATAGAATTGAAATTCTAACCAGAGCTCATGTCATATTTGTGACTATGCTACTCTGCCACAAGCTACAGGCAACCCTGCAAAACGTTACAAGAAATTCACAAGCTACAAGAAAGTTAAATCAAAATTTAGCTCTCACAAGATGACTGCTTCTGTATCCGTATCCAGTTGGAATGAGCTTCAAATCCCCAAGTCATCAAAGTTGAAATACGCAGATAATATGTGGCATTCTGGCCGGACGCTGGAGAAAACAATGTATGTGACATATTTTATAAATGTCCATAAAGGTCTATTGCAATAAGAAAGCTTGCTCCATTTAAAGGATAATATTAATGGCAACTTCAGATGCCACACATCACACAAAAATTCAGGGATTTATTCTTCAGGAGATTCATTGATAATCCCTTGCTTTGCCAGTCTTTCTATGTCACCTAACTTTGCCAGCCTTTCTATGTCACCTAACTTTGTCAGCCTTTCTATGTCACCTAACTTTGCCAGCGTTTCTATGTCACCTAGCTTTGCCAGCCTTTCTATGTCACCTAACTTTGCCAGCGTTTCTATGTCACCTAGCTTTGCCAGTCTTTATATGTCACCTAACTTTGCCAGCCTTTCTATGTCACCTAACTTTGCCAGCGTTTCTATGTCACCTAACTTTGACAGCCTTTCTATGTCACCTAGCTTTGCCAGTCTTTCTATGTCACCTAACCTTGCCAGCCTTTCTATGTCACCTAACCTTGCCAGCGTTTCTATGTCACCTAGCTTTGCCAGCCTTTCTATGTCACCTAACTTTGCCAGCCTTTCTATGTCACCTAACCTTGCCAGCCTTTCTATGTCACCTAACCTTGCCAGCATTTCTATGTCACCTAGCTTTGCCAGTCTTTCTATGTCACCTAACTTTTAGTCTTTCTATGTCACCTAGCTTTGCCAGTCTTTCTATGTCACCTAACTTTGCCAGCGTTTCTATGTCACCTAACTTTGCCAGCCTTTCTATGTCACCTAACTTTGCCAGCGTTTCTATGTCACCTAACTTTGCCAGCCTTTCTATGTCACCTAGCTTTGCCAGTCTTTCTATGTCACCTAACTTTGCCAGCGTTTCTATGTCACCTAACTTTGCCAGCCTTTCTATGTCACCTAACTTTGCCAGCGTTTCTATGTCACCTAACTTTGCCAGCCTTTCTATGTCACCTAGCTTTGCCAGTCTTTCTATGTCACCTAACTTTGCCAGCGTTTCTATGTCACCTAGCTTTGCCAGCCTTTCTATGTCACCTAACCTTGCCAGCGTTTCTATGTCACCTAACTTTGCCAGCATTTCTATGTCACCTAACCTTGCCAGCCTTTCTATGTCACCTAACCTTGCCAGCGTTTCTATGTCACCTAGCTTTGCCAGCCTTTCTATGTCACCTAACTTTGCCAGCCTTTCTATGTCACCTAACTTTGCCAGCATTTCTATGTCACCTAGCTTTGCCAGTCTTTCTATGTCACCTAACTTTGCCAGCGTTTCTATGTCACCTAAACTTGCCAGCGTTTCTATGTCACCTAGCTTTGCCAGCCTTTCTATGTCACCTAACCTTGACAGCGTTTCTATGTCACCTAGCTTTGCCAGCCTTTCTATGTCACCTAACTTTGCCAGCATTTCTATGTCACCTAGCTTTGCCAGTCTTTCTATGTCACCTAACTTTTAGTCTTTCTATGTCACCTAGCTTTGCCAGTCTTTCTATGTCACCTAACTTTGCCAGCGTTTCTATGTCACCTAACTTTGCCAGCCTTTCTATGTCACCTAACTTTGCCAGCGTTTCTATGTCACCTAGCGTTGCCAGCCTTTCTATGTCACCTAACTTTGCCAGTCTTTCTATGTCACCTAGCTTTGCCAGCCTTTCTATGTCACCTAACCTTGCCAGCGTTTCTATGTCACCTAGCTTTGCCAGCCTTTCTATGTCACCTAACCTTGCCAGCGTTTCTATGTCACCTAGCTTTGCCAGTCTTTCTATGTCACCTAACTTTTAGTCTTTCTATGTCACCTAGCTTTGCCAGTCTTTCTATGTCACCTAACCTTGCCAGCCTTTCTATGTCACCTAACTTTGCCAGCGTTTCTATGTCACCTAGCTTTGCCAGCCTTTCTATGTCACCTAGCTTTTCCAGCATTTCTATGTCACCTAACCTTGCCAGCCTTTCTATGTCACCTAACCTTGCCAGCGTTTCTATGTCACCTAGCTTTGCCAGCCTTTCTATGTCACCTAACTTTGCCAGCCTTTCTATGTCACCTAACTTTGCCAGCATTTCTATGTCACCTAGCTTTGCCAGTCTTTCTATGTCAACTAACCTTGCCAGCCTTTCTATGTCACCTAACCTTGCCAGCCTTTCTATGTCACCTAGCTTTGCCAGCCTTTCTATGTCACCTAACTTTGCCAGCCTTTCTATGTCACCTAACTTTGCCAGCATTTCTATGTCACCTAGCTTTGCCAGTCTTTCTATGTCACCTAACTTTTAGTCTTTCTATGTCACCTAGCTTTGCCAGTCTTTCTATGTCACCTAACTTTGCCAGCGTTTCTATGTCACCTAACTTTGCCAGCGTTTCTATGTCACCTAACTTTGCCAGCCTTTCTATGTCACCTAGCTTTGCCAGTCTTTCTATGTCACCTAACTTTGCCAGCCTTTCTATGTCACCTAACCTTGCCAGCGTTTCTATGTCACTTAACCTTGCCAGCGTTTCTATGTCACCTAACTTTGCCAGCATTTCTATGTCACCTAACCTTGCCAGCCTTTCTATGTCACCTAACCTTGTCAGCGTTTCTATGTCACCTAGCTTTGCCAGCCTTTCTATGTCACCTAACTTTGACAGCGTTTCTATGTCACCTAACTTTGCCAGCGTTTCTATGTCACCTAGCTTTGCCAGCCTTTCTATGTCACCTAACTTTGACAGCCTTTCTATGTCACCTAACCTTGCCAGCGTTTCTATGTCACCTAGCTTTGCCAGCCTTTCTATGTCACCTAACTTTGACAGCCTTTCTATGTCACCTAACCTTGCCAGCGTTTCTATGTCACCTAGCTTTGCCAGCCTTTCTATGTCACCTAACTTTGCCAGCCTTTCTATGTCACCTAACCTTGCCAGCGTTTCTATGTCACCTAGCTTTGCCAGCCTTTCTATGTCACCTAACCTTGCCAGCGTTTCTATGTCACCTAGCTTTGCCAGCCTTTCTATGTCACCTAACTTTGCCAGCATTTCTATGTCACCTAGCTTTGCCAGTCTTTCTATGTCACCTAACTTTTAGTCTTTCTATGTCACCTAGATTTGCCAGTCTTTCTATGTCACCTAACTTTGCCAGCGTTTCTATGTCACCTAACTTTGCCAGCCTTTCTATGTCACCTAACTTTGCCAGCGTTTCTATGTCACCTAACTTTGCCAGCCTTTCTATGTCACCTAACTTTGTCAGCCTTTCTATGTCACCTAACTTTGCCAGCGTTTCTATTTCACCTAGCTTTGCCAGCCTTTCTATGTCACCTAACTTTGCCAGCATTTCTATGTCACCTAGCTTTGCCAGTCTTTCTATGTCACCTAACTTTGCCAGCCTTTCTATGTCACCTAACTTTGCCAGCGTTTCTATGTCACCTAACTTTGCCAGCCTTTCTATGTCACCTAGCTTTGCCAGTCTTTCTATGTCAACTAACCTTGCCAGCCTTTCTATGTCACCTAACCTTGCCAGCCTTTCTATGTCACCTAGCTTTGCCAGCCTTTCTATGTCACCTAACTTTGCCAGCCTTTCTATGTCACCTAACTTTGCCAGCATTTCTATGTCACCTAGCTTTGCCAGTCTTTCTATGTCACCTAACTTTTAGTCTTTCTATGTCACCTAGCTTTGCCAGTCTTTCTATGTCACCTAACTTTGCCAGCCTTTCTATGTCACCTAACTTTGCCAGCGTTTCTATGTCACCTAACTTTGCCAGCCTTTCTATGTCACCTAGCTTTGCCAGTCTTTCTATGTCACCTAACTTTGCCAGCCTTTCTATGTCACCTAACCTTGCCAGCGTTTCTATGTCACCTAACCTTGCCAGCGTTTCTATGTCACCTAACTTTGCCAGCATTTCTATGTCACCTAACCTTGCCAGCCTTTCTATGTCACCTAACCTTGTCAGCGTTTCTATGTCACCTAGCTTTGCCAGCCTTTCTATGTCACCTAACTTTGACAGCGTTTCTATGTCACCTAACTTTGCCAGCGTTTCTATGTCACCTAGCTTTGCCAGCCTTTCTATGTCACCTAACTTTGACAGCCTTTCTATGTCACCTAACCTTGCCAGCGTTTCTATGTCACCTAGCTTTGCCAGCCTTTCTATGTCACCTAACCTTGCCAGCCTTTCTATGTCACCTAACTTTGCCAGCCTTTCTATGTCACCTAACCTTGCCAGCGTTTCTATGTCACCTAACTTTGCCAGCCTTTCTATGTCACCTAACTTTGCCAGCCTTTCTATGTCACCTAACCTTGCCAGCGTTTCTATGTCACCTAGCTTTGCCAGCCTTTCTATGTCACCTAACTTTGCCAGCCTTTCTATGTCACCTAACCTTGCCAGCGTTTCTATGTCACCTAGCTTTGCCAGCCTTTCTATGTCACCTAACCTTGCCAGCCTTTCTATGTCACCTAACTTTGCCAGCCTTTCTATGTCACCTAACTTTGCCAGCATTTCTATGTCACCTAACTTTGCCAGCATTTCTATGTCACCTAACTTTGCCAGCATTTCTATGTCACCTAACTTTGCCAGCATTTCTATGTCACCTAACTTTGCCAGCATTTCTATGTCACCATTCTTTGAATTCTGGCATACAAAGCAGTAGGGACTTAACATGGCTGAAGCTTGAAATGCCCAGGGCATCATTAAATAAATGATCAAATCCAATAACTAACAATTCCTTTTTATAACATGTATTTTATTATAAATTATGCATACAAACTGTCTGTTTAAAATTCTTACCCCCAAAAAATAGTATCAAAGATACCAACCGATGAAAAATGTTAATTTAAAAAAAAACTTCCAATGATAAAATGTTTATTAAATATACACTGACAATGATAATTATTCTCTTAAAAAGTATAAATCAAAATGTTTATTTAAAGATATACTAACAATGATAATTATTCTCTTAAAAAGTATACATCAAAATGTTTATTTCAAGTATATACCCACTATTTAGACAGCTGTATATAAAATACAGCCACCAATCAGAAAAACTTTATTTAAATGAGAAACTATTTAAAACATATTTCAACCAATGAGAAAAGCTGTATTTAAGATGCACCCACCAATGAGCAACTGTTTATTTCTGCTCCCTCTGACAAAAACTTTTTCTGCTCTGCTGTCCCCTTCTGTCTTATAATGAATGTTGAAACCTCTGATGTACATTGGAGACACATTGTCTGGTACTTCCCAGTCCAGCTGGATGACCTATATTTTGAATAGGCTACATTAAAAACAGTAATTAACAAAAAATAGGGCACAATACTATAATGTCACACCAAAATTTCCCTTCAAATACAGAAATGAACTCAACAATTTTAATTAGCATTGCCTAAATTTAAAACAAAAAAAATAATAATACATTTAGAACCAAAGCTGTTAACAAATGCTCTATATATTTAGTCAGCATTATAGTCGAGTTCATTATGACATCATGTCAATATACATCCAACATCATTCTGACATGTAAACATACATCCAACATCATTCAGACATGTCACACTACAGCCAACATCATTCTGACATCATGTCAACATACAGCCAACATCATTATCACATCATGTCAACATACAGCCAACATCATTCTAACAACATGTCAACATAGAAATATTTGTATAATCAATTGAACAAATGTTTTAAATGTTAGAAAGAGATAGGGAAGTTGTATCAAATGACCTCGACTCACAGTTGAGTTGAGTGTCTTGGCTGACATGTTTGCTGGCTCCAGTCCCTCATTGGTCAGTGTTGTGACCTTGACCTCAGGCCCTGGCTCACCTAAACTGTCATCAGTTCCAGCTGTCACACCTGAAACATTCAAGTTTTAGACTTTATGTTAATTAAAATATCTCTTCAATTCAAGCCATTCATCCAAAACAGATATTTTATAGGATATTGGCTCACAAACAAATCTAATCAGTTACAAAATGGTGATTAATATGTCAAGTATGATTGGCCTTAAATATAAATATCAAACCATAAGTAAAAACATTTTTACCAATTTTAACCAGTTGAACCCGCGATCCCGCTTTATCGGTCTGCGCCTTAAAAATTCACACCCCACCAGACTAATATATCGATCTCCCATACCTTACTATAGATCGACAGTCCGTATGTAAAATGTGTTGTAAATACTGAGCTCATGGTTTATCACGTGACTTGCGAAAGGTCACAGTAATGGCCGCACTCAAGTATGCATTGTTTATGTTATGTTTTAGTAATGTTTTTCGATGTATAGAGGTGACGAAAATGCAAAAAAATAATTTCTAAAGGACACAAGCTAGAGTAGTTTTATGATAATGTAAATAATTCAGAGAATTATTATTTTCTTTTGAAAAAAGGATTGAAATAAACAAATATATAATGATAGTGACAATCGATTGACTTCAACTTCTCTACTCTAGTCTCTAGTGCTATCGATGTGTGCTGTGGGAATAAAATAAACAAGGTCTACCCCCTAGTTCTAGCCGTGGCTTTTATGAAAAATCAGGGTCCTATAAATGACCTTTTACTATGCCATTTTACAACATTTCTAAGACAATTTCATTTCTGTTATACATTTTATAATACTAATGGACTACTAACAGACACAATTAGATTGGAATAAATAAAATTTATTTTAATTTTATAATCATTTGATTTTGTTTGCTTGTGTGTCAGTGTGTGGACATTTTTTCCCAGGAGCCCAGGGGCATGGGTATTTTAGGCCCAGGAGTCCAGGGGCATGGGTATTTTAGGCCCAGGAGTCCAGGGGCATGGGTATTTTAGGCCCAGGAGTCCAGGGGCAGGGGTATTTTAGGCCCAGGAGTCCAGGGGCATGGGTATTTTAGGCCCAGGAGTCCAGGGGCATGGGTATTTTAGGCCCAGGAGTCCAGGGGCATGGGTATTTTAGGCCCAGGAGTCCAGGGGCAGGGGTATTTTAGGCCCAGGAGCCAAGGGGCATGGGTATTTTAGGCCCAGGAGCCCAGGGGCATGGGTATTTTAGGCCCAGGAGCCAAGGGTTCAAAGGGTTAAACACACTACTTTACAGTTATGATCACATTAAAATTAAACAAATATAATATAGTCTAGTAACTAATGTGTCAGCATTGACAACTTTTCATAACAACCCTGCTAAATGACTGTGACAAAGTCAAAAAACTCTCAAAACACTTTTGACAAAAATGATTAACAATTGTGCCAATGTTAACAAACCTACTAAATACTCTGTTTTCTGGTCCAAGTCGTAGAGTTCTGTCCCCACTCTTGTTGCATTGATCACGCTTGACTGACTTTCACCCTTTTTACGGTAGCTCACCTGAAGATACAGCAGAAAAATGTTGAAAATATTTTTTTCTGGCAATTTTTTCCTTCAATGCCACAACTGCTATATAACTCTGCAATTTCTTGACTGCCACAACAGCTTTGTAACTCTACAACTAAACCAATTGTCTGAAAGTTAGTTCCTATTCAAATGTTAAAATCAAACAAAGATGTTTTATTATCAAACATAACAGTGACATGGTCCTGACATATAATATACAAGAAATTATTTACAAGTTAAAAATGTTTGTAAACCAGAATTTTTAAATAATTCATAATTTTACAATCTTTATATATTAAAAAAATCTTGTGACAATTTTTCTTTAATTGCTGCTTTGAATATACAATTATTTCTCACCTGATAATATACAATAGTGAAATTGTAGTTAAGGGGAGGTAGCCAGTTGACAGATAACCTTGTAGGTGACAAGGGAATAGTCTGGATCTTGGTGACAGGGGGAGGTGGTGGAACTAGTCGTTCATAAATAAAACAATAATAATTAAAATTGTATTTGAAATGGTTATAGCCCACTCAAATACTTAATATTTGATCAGCTAGGTATTTTGTAACATGTAAAAGTTCTGGGGTGGGTGGGGTGAATATGAATTTGTTTTTGTTTTGTCTCTATACAGCTGTTCTTTATTACATAAATGTATTTTGTTTTATTGTCACGATTATGTTTCTTTTGCTAATATTTTTATGTACAGCGCGGTGAGACCAGCCCTAGGCTGGGGTACCACGCTATATAAGACAACTAATAATAATAATGATAATAATGATCCCAATCTGACAAACAATAAAAATGAATCTTTACAATTCAGAATTCAAGCATTTCAATTTAAAGACTGAATTTTCTTAAGCTTTATAAGACAACTAATAATAATAATAATAATAATGATCCCAATCTGACAAACAATAAAAATGAATCTTTGCAATTCAGAATTCAAGCATTTCAATTTAAAGTCTGAATTTTCTTAAGCTTTAACAAGTTGAATAGCATTGAAATTTAACATGATATGAGCTATCAAACAATTTTCCTACCATTAAAATCACACATAATTTAACAATAATATATAATTATTTTCACATCTATTACATTTCATGTTTGACATATTGGAAATTTGCCCTTTTTGGACCTCCAATAGAAATGACATATAGAACAATTTTCCCACCTTTGACATCCAAAATGACATTAGCCTCAGCCCTGCCAGCTTGTGATCTGGCCACACAAGAGTATGTGCCCCTGTCTGCCAGCCTACTGCCGTTGATGAGAAGTGATGATTGTATGACTGAGTTGGCATCATCAATGATAGAAGTGACACCTGTACCATCTCTGTCATTGCTTATTCCCTGGATATGGATAAATACAAGATGAACAATTAATCCAGCATAAATTTAGATTTAATTAATCAAATTAAAACACTATTGAACCAACTGCAATATGATGGTAGAAGAAAGTGTGATTTTTCTCAAATATTTTGTTGAGCAACAGATAGCTATAATGGTTTTGATGATAATTGTTCATGAGAATGTTCAGACAAAAATCATTAATCTTTACTAGTTGAAGTGATTTCAATATTCTTCCTCACTGTTTAAAACATGGGGAGACAGTGGAAAAGTTGACCAATAAGAGATGATAGTTGCAGGGGAGACTGTGGTCTGGTTTTACCAATAGGAGATGATAAACACAGTGGAGACTGTGGTCAGGTGGACCAATAGGAGATGATAGTTGCAGGGGAGACTGTGGTCTGGTTTTACCAATAGGAGATGATAAACACAGTGGAGACTGTGGTCAGGTGGACCAATAGGAGATGATAGATGCAGGGGAGATTGTGGTCAAGTTTACCAATAGGGGTTGATAAACACAGTGGAGACTGTGGTCAGGTTGACCAATAGGAGATGATAGATGCATGGGAGACTGTGGTCAGGTTGACCAATAGGAGATGATAGATGCATGGGAGACTGTGTTCAGGTTGACCAATAGAAAAGTTCATTATTTCCCAATAAAATAAATGAAATGATAAACACACAGAAATCTGATATATTATTTCGTGAATGGATGAAGTGGAAAAAAAGTTGATGTTAACTAAGTTCAGCTTTTAAATAAATCAAGCGGAAATATTTTTATAGGAGCTGTCCATTTTAAATTAATGTCACCACCCTTACATCCCACACCCTAACACCTCACACTACTACTGAAATAAATAAAAAAAACTACTGACCTAGCATACTAACCTATCATACTGAACTATCATACTAACATAACATACTAATATATCATACTGACCTATTCAAACTCAAGTTTTCTGTAATTTCAGGTGACCAAAAAAGACCTATGTTGAGTTAACTGAACACTACTTCCTTAAATACAATAAGTTTAGGTAATTGGCCACTGACCCCTTTAAATACAATGTGTTGAGTTAACTGACCACTAACCTCATTAAATACAGTGTGTTGAGTTAACTGACCACTGACTTCATTAAATATAATGTGTTGAGTTAACTACCACTGACCTCATTAATTACAGTGTGTTGAGTTAACTGACCACTAACCTCATTAAATACAGTGTGTTGAGTTAACTGACCAATGACCTCATTAAATATAGTGTGTTGAGTTAACTGACCACTGACCTCCTTATATACTGTATTGTACTCCAGGTGGATCCAGATAATTTCAGGCACTGGTCGGCCATAGGCTTCACACACCATCCTAGCAGGTGAGCTGACCATGACAGTGACCCCATGGGCTGATAGGATTTTGGGAGGCTCTGTGGCATAACAAATTAAAATGATGACACATGGAGATAAGATGTTTGACTTTACTTATTGCATATTTGGATGAACTGTTGGTTACATTTAGATTTTATTTAAATAACTTAGTGTGTATAAGATGGCAGATGGTATTTGGTGACATGGCCAGCTCTAGACAGCTACAGATCTCAGATAACAAACACTGATCAAGCTAACTCTAGAAAAACGCTCAGAATTTGTTGGTGTTTACAAATATATAAATTGATATGTGAATCACTAAATATTTAAACGGGTTTCTACCAGCAAGCGACAAAACAAATCAAATATTTCTATTGAATGTTAGTGCTGCAGCAAGCCTGCTTTAGTTTACACATAAATATTTAGATGACACATTGATCACAGTAGGAGGCCATTTTTTGCTAAACTGACTGTGTCTGCCACGCTATTTAATGCTGAACTGCAAATGACAGCCATTCCTTTTGTTGCTGAACTGACAGTGTCAGCCATTCCTTTTGTTGCTGAACTGCCAGTGTCAGCCATTCCTTTTGTTGCTGAACTGACAGTGTCAGCCATTCCTTTTGTTGCTGAACTGCCAGTGTCAGCCATTCCTTTTGTTGCTGAACTGCCAGTGTCAGCCATTCCTTTTGTTGCTGAACTGCCAGTGTCAGCCATTCCTTTTGTTGCTGAACTGCCAGTGTCAGCCATTCCTTTAGTTGCTGAACTGCCAGTGTCAGACATTCATTTTGTTGCTGAACTGACAGTGTCAGACATTCCTTTTGTTGCTGAACTGCCAGTGTCAGCCATTCCTTTAGTTGCTGAACTGCCAGTGTCAGCCATTCCTTTTGTTGCTGAACTGACAGTGTCAGCCATTCCTTTTGTTGCTGAACTGACAGTGTCAGCCATTCCTTTTGTTGCTGAACTGACAGTGTCAGCCATTCCTTTTGTTGCTGAACTGACAGTGTCAGCCATTCCTTTTGTTGCTGAACTGACAGTGTCAGCCATTCCTTTTGTTGCTGAACTGACAGTGTCAGCCATTCCTTTTGTTGCTGAACTGACAGTGTCAGCCATTCCTTTTGTTGCTGAACTGACAGTGTCAGCCATTCCTTTTGTTGCTAAACTGACAGTGTCAGACGTTCCTTTTCTTGCTGAACTGACAGTGTCAGACGTTCCTTTTGTTGCTGAACTGCCAGTGTCAGCCCTTCCTTTTGTTGCTGAACTGCCAGTGTCAGCCATTCCTTTTGTTGCTGAACTGCCAGTGTCAGCCATTCCTTTTGTTGCTGAACTGCCAGTGTCAGCCATTCCTTTTGTTGCTGAACTGCCACATATCTTACCAAAGCTCACTATCAAATTAAACATTAATATAAAATGTGTATAACAATAAAATATCATCCTTAATCTCACCAATAACATGAGAAATGTTTTTTTAAACAAACTGAGATGCACTTATTACTCACCATTTATAGCATCTATTGCTCACCATTTATAGCACCTATTACTCACCATTTATAGCACCTATTACTCACCATTTATAGCATCTATTTCACACCATTTATAGCACCTATTGCTCACCATTTATAGCATCTATTTCACACCATTTATAGCACCTATTGCTCACCATTTATAGCATCTATTTCACACCATTTATAGCATCTATTTCTCACCATTTATAGCACCTATTGCTCACCATTTATATGATCTATTGCTCACCATTTATAGCCAGGCGTATTAAACCTTGGGCCTCCCCTGCACGATTCTTGGCTTTGCAGATTATTTCCCTTTGAGTCGCTGGCGTAACTTTGTAAAGCAGTAAGGATGAAGAGACACTGTCTTGGCTGTCTTGATGTGATCTCACTGTTAATGTCTCGGCAAAAACACCGCTTGACATTTCTATCTACATTTAAAATGTAACACTTGTTAATAAGTTCATAATTATATTATGATAAAATAATTTAATTAGTGAATTTTTGTATTGTTTTGGCAACAATGGCAAAAATGTAAGATACTTATGACCTCAGCCCGTTTGCTTAATGACCCCGTCTAGTTTGCTTTATGACCTTGGCCAGTTTGCTTTATAATCTCAGCCAGTTTGCTTTATGACCTCGGCCAGTTTGCTTTATGACCTCGGCCAGTTTGCTTTACGACCAATACAACACATGGGACAAGATGATGTTCAACTAACTTTGTGACATGGTGATATTCAGCTCACCTGTGACAAGCTGATGTTACCCTCCATTGTTTTGATTGACCATTCAATAGTGGGCAGCTCGTGTCCACCAGCCTTACACGTGACATTGGCGTTACCTCCTACATTGACATTAGTTGCCTGGTAGTAGAGAATACTGGGGGGAACTGGGAACAAAAGAAAGTGATCTCATCAATTGA
This sequence comes from Omphiscola glabra, assembly GCA_964017045.1. Classification (NCBI taxonomy): domain Eukaryota; kingdom Metazoa; phylum Mollusca; class Gastropoda; family Lymnaeidae; genus Omphiscola; species Omphiscola glabra. The sequence continues at coordinate 719,668 of OZ024811.1, forward strand.
TATAAATGATTCATTGATACAAATGATAAATGAACAACAATTATAAATTGATCAAAATGATAGATTGATAAAAAATGATATTTTGATAAAATGATAAATTGAAATTAATGATGCAATTATGAAGATGATAAATTTATAAAAATGACCCAAAAAATATTGTACAATATTTTTACAATTACTTTAAAAGCTGTTGTGTACAACGTTTAAGATTAAAATTCTGAATGATAAAATCTAAATGGAGACAGAAAATTGAAAATGTGTGAGACACATTGCAGGTGAGTGCACTACCAGTGCAACATCCCCAACTGTGTTAAATTTCTCCAGAAAAAAATACTTATTTTAGGATGTTTCCTTGCTCACTATGACACATTTGTATGCACTCATAGTTCATATAAGCACAGTGACTATCTTTGGAAATGAAAATAATCTCTTACCCTTCGAATAGTTTCAGCATGAGACTGTTATTATATAGCACGGCAAGGTAAAAAGATAAAAAAATTGTAAGTATACATAACGACATACAACATATCAATGACCTGCCGCAGGGGTGACAAACACAAGTTCCTTAGATGGCTCACTTTCGCCAGCAGTGTTCAGTGCTGTGATGTTGACACCATACAAGGTCTCAGGGTCAAGGCCTGTCAGGTGCACTTGAGGAGTTTCTCTAATAATTTCTGCATTGGTTGAATCTGAAATTTCAATATACGTTTATTAAAATTTAAATGAAAAGGTGTTAAATAAATAGAATTTTGTATTGGATTGCGGTTAAGTTAGTAACTTCCCTAACTCTCACAGCTACGATATTGACAAGATTAAAAAGTTTTATTACAAAATGGAATGAGGAGTCTAAAATAAGTTATCAAAATTATTTATTTTACCATTATGAATTTTCTTTGGTTAATCTTTGAGGAAAGAAAAGAATTTTAGAGTTACAGAACCTTATGTGTAATTATTATTAGAACTATAATTCACTATACCAAAAAAATTAAAACATAAAATATTTGTTATCAATTCATGCATTTAGTTAGTAGATTATTTTTGTGTGTAGAGAGCCCATTTTTCATCTATTGCCAGTTCGGCTTCTTTGGTTGACACTTTTGACCAAAGATGAGCATCCTTGCTTGTTTGACAGATGATTCCAATCCCCTGGGCTGTTTTTACATAGAAACAGTGCATATAAGGTTTCAAACCAGCTAACAAGGCTATCATTGTGCCACAGGGCTACCATAGTGCCACAGCACAGGGCTACCATTGTGTCACAGAGCTACCATTGTGACACAGAGCTACCAATATGCCACAGGTTTACCATTGTGCCACAGGGTTACCATAGTGCCTAAGCACAGGGCTACCATTCTGTCACAGAGCTACCATTGTGCCACAGAGCTACCATTATGCCGCAGGTTTACCATTGTGCCACAGGGTTACCATTGTGTCACAGGGCTACCATTGTGCCACAGGGCTACCATTGTGCCACAGGGATACCAAAGGGCCACAAGGCTATGATTGTACCACCGGGCTACCAATTGGCCATAGAGATATCAATTCATTTCTTATATCTATTGCATATTGGGTACTGGGTGGCCGAGTGGTTTAAACTGAGCAAATCTCAAGTTAATGGTCAATCCCCACCAAAGCCCAGTCAAGCAAAAAAAACACACCACCAGCACCCCGGGTGGATGGGACTCATTAACCTTGGACGGCAACTCATCTAAGAGAAGGCAACTCTGAATTCAAACCCGGAGATGGGGAGATGGAGTTCACATGCGCCTAACTGGCAGCAGTGAGACCTCTCGAACATCGAACATCGGAGCGCCACGAGCATGCTATCATAGCATGGAATGAGCGCTATATAAGTACTCAATTCAAATCAAATATTGTCTTAAAAAACTGACAAATGATAACTCACCATTGAAGTTGTGTATATTTATTCTGTAGGCAAGCACTGGGCAACACTCAGGTATGGTGGGCACTGGCCAAGTTAAATGAACATTGGAGCCTGTTTTGTTCACAATTTTAACCTCCGATGGTGATGACGGCAAATGATCTGAAGGAGCTGGTCTGGGTGTGCTTGTTGTTGGTCGGGGCGTATTTGTTGTGGCATCAATGTTCTTGTTGGCTCTGTTACCTAAGGGATATATTTGTTGTTAAAATAAATAAATATCAAATATGAACATAAATACATTAAATTTAAAACTTACCATAAATAGGCATGCATTTTATCAAAGATTACAATAAATATGTGTCTTCTAAGTGGTTAATGTACATGCAACAATAAATTTGTTGGTCTGTGTTTATTTTATGATCATCAATATTGTTGAATGCTCATACTGACATCTCATCATAACTTCATCTCTTAATCAAATATCTGTTGACTTTTTAACAAAAACATAATTTTTATAATAGATTTTTTTTTAAATCAACAAATGGCAAAAACCATTCAAAAATGAGAGGGCTATTATATAAGTTTATTCATTTTCCTGTGATAAATTTGGTCTTTTGTTGTTATTTTTTTGTTATTGTGTTGTTATTTTGATGTATTTTTTGTGTTACCTCTTTGATATTACAAAATTTAGTAAATATTATTTCTTTTTAAAATAGGCATTAAATTTAAATTAATTTTTTTTTTAAAAATCACTTATTAACCAGAGTTAGTATTTATTAATTATAAACTCTATCTGTTACCATTTTTGGGGTCAGCTTTAGGAGCCACAAAAATTGAGGCCCATTTGGTGAAAGGACCCGTTCCATTGACTGTACTAGCGGCCAGACGAACTCTGTATATTTCATTACTCAGGATATCTATAGAAGATTCAAACAAAGAAAGGAGAAGAGTTGTACTATTTGACTGTGGGAAAATGACAAAGGAATAATAATATGGCTTGATTCTCATAATTAGAGAGCATGAACCAAAAAAAATCATTAAATAAAAAATTTACCAGTACATTGTTGGTACTATATGGGAAAACTTTACTTCCTGAGAATCGCAGTTAGGGTAGGGGAAGGGTTGGGTTGAGTCACCTGGGATGAGGACGGCTTATTAAGTTATTTTTTCTTCAAAAATTTAAGGCACCATTTTAAGTAAGCTTTTATATATTTTTTTTTAAAATCATAAAAGCTTTACAATAACTCAGTTGTCCCTTATGATTGCACTAAATAGTAGATGCATTTTATAATTATATCTTCATCATTCTGATCCAGTAGCTATTTTTGCATCGACCTTTTGACACAATAACAAGTTTTAAAAATCTGCAAGACTTGCTTAGTTACAGCATTACAGCTAAGTGTTTATTTTAAGTTTAATATTGTTTGCACTGTTGTTGGTTCATTGAAGGAGGCTTCTTGTGGACATGTTCATTGTTTTGATACGAATTTTTTACAGTTTTCTCATACTTTCTTTCCCTTATTTCCTTCTTCCTTAGTTGGTCTTGTCTGCAAAAAAGTTTCAAAATAATAATATAATGTTTGGATTTACCTGTAAGGTTAAATGCCCTTACACTTTCCTCTGCTGTGACTGTTTGTACGTCACCTTTCTTCGATCCCTCTTGTTTGTACTGCAAAGTGTATCCAGTTATGTCACCATTTCTTGTGCGAGGAGCAGGGGGAAGCCACTTGACTTGAACAATCTGTTTAGACAATTTATATAACAATCTGTTCAGATATAATCTATATAACAATCTGATCAGATATGATCTTTGTAACAAACTGTTCAGATATAATCTATATTATAATCTTTTCAGATATATTCTATATAAAAATCTGTTCAGATATAATCTATGCAACAATATGTTCAGATATAATTTATATTATAATCTGTTCAGATATAATTTATATTATAATCTTTTCAGATATAATCTATAAAACAATCTGTTCAGATATGATCTATATTATAATCTTTTCAGATGTAATATAATATATTATAATCTGTTCAGATATGATTTGCTCTACCTAATGTTTTTTTTAATTACGTCTTCTGGTAGAAACAATTTTTATCATCACTCTGATTTAGCCACTTTTTAAGGACTAAAATTAACATCTTAAATCCCTTTTCTTATAAACAGACAGAAGCTGAAAAAGGTCCCTAACTTGAATAAATAAAGGATTTGCATTATTCATAATCTTCAACAGCCATCCATCAAGAAAAAGTTTGGTGCCTTGTTAAAGTGTTTCAAACAGAGATAGATCATCCAATTGTCGTGACAGAAATATTTTAATAAAAAGTAAACTAACAAAATCCTACAAAATTATCTGAATTTTCATTAAACGTGGCTACACAAAATTGTACAATAACATTTTTGAACTAACTGTAGTGGTAACTACGTTTAGCAATGTCAACAAGAAAATAAGACAAATGGATTCAAAACTTACTGTCGGGTTTATCATCTGCAGGTTGAGCATCCTTGGAGCACTGCTGGGAATACCAGAGAAAGTCTTAGCCTGGACACTTGAGCTGGGAGGTTGGGATTTGTTGGCCTGAATCAACGTGTAAAATACATGAGTGCAAGATCAGGATAAAGTTGGATAAATGTCAACACATGTCCATGGGATCATCACAGTATTGTAGGAATGTCCCATATATCTTACATTTAGAAATGGCTTTGCAGGCCGTTAATCATGAGCTCTTGATACATTCACCCACTTTTTTAGGCATTTTCCCAAATCACAGTAGTTCTAATGTAGGGGCACAGTGGTGGCTTCCCATGGAAATCAAATCTCATGATTCTCACTAAACAGTTAAGCCTTGTGCGTGTACACATGACATGTATGACCTACCCACACAACATAATATACGTTTTTTTTTATTCCATTATATTAACTTTTCTTTTATTCATGGCTGGCAAACTCTTCTGATGGCCACTTCCCGTCAACTTATTGAGCTCAAACTTGGCACAATGACAATACATTCTTTCAGATTTTCAGCATGTTATAAAAAATGTATGAAAAATAAAAAAAGGATATTAGGGGGAGGGGGTTGTTTATTTTAGATTTTATTGTAGTTTTCATTAAAAATTTTCATACAGTTATCCAGGACTGTATGCCTTACTTGCTTCAAAACTTATCTAGTACAAAACTTCAGTATATTAAGCCCTGCATACACAACTGGTGGCAGCATGATTTTTATTGATGAATTGCAAACCAAGTAATTGCACACCAAGTAATTGCAAACCAAGTAATTGCAAACCAAGTAATTGCAAACCAAGTAATTGCACACACCAAGTAATTGCGCACCAAGTAATTGCACACCAAGTAATTGCAAACCAAGTAATTGCAAACCAAGTAATTGCACACCAAGTAATTGCACAACAAGTAATTGCGCCCCAAGAAATTGCATACCAAGTAATTGCACGCAAAGTAATTGCACACCAAGTAATTGAACACCAAATAATTGCACACCAAGTAATTGCAAACCAAGTAATTGCACACACTAAGTAATTGCACACCAAGTAATTGCTTACTAAGTAATTGCACACCAAGTAATTGCACTCCAAGTAATTGCACACCAAGTCATTGCACAACAAGTAATTGCACACCAAGTAATTGCACACAAAGTAATTGCACACAAAGTAATTGCACACCAAATAATTGCACACCAAATAATTGCACACAAAGTAATTGCACACAAAGTAATTGCACACAAAGTAATTGCACACAAAGTAATTGCACACCAAGTAATTGCACACCAAGTAATTGCACACCAAGTAATTTTGTATTCTAAGCCAAACCAATTGATTTTTTTTTAATGTGCAGCTGAAATGTGCACAATGACAAAAATGTTGCACAGACAACACACAGACCTTCAGAAGAATTAGTGGGAACATCACTACAATCCACTTTGCAAGATTTTAGTGTTGTATAATTCCTACAGATGTAATTTTTTTAGAACACAATGGCTAATTGTTACTCTTGGTGCCTCATTTGCAAAACCCTGGTTCCGATAGGGTCAAAACCCTGGTTCCGATAGGTCAAAACCCACGTTAGGGATAAATTTAGGGTTCATGTTAGGTTTAGGGATACATTTAGGAAACTTTTATATTATTTTTAACGTTTTATTATTAATTTTACGGGATGCGGCAACCAAGATGGCGGCCATTGTAAAAAACGGGGCACTATCTCTACCGAATTACCAAAACAACAATAATGCCTTTATATTACTTGTAGCTTTTTCCGTGATTTTATATTGGGCCCTGAAGCTGCTGTATTTATCTATGGATATAAAAATTTGAAATTAGATTTGATCAATGAACATTACCATCATTGTCTGTATTTGAAAACTGTAAATGATATTGGGGTGAAGATCCTTGGCCTCGTAAAATGTCACCTCCCTGCTGACTGTAGCTTTCCTCTTGCGCCCCTTTCCATTGGCGGGATGGAAGATGACCGTATAGGACAGGACCTGCTGACCTTGCAGGGGCGGTTGCCATGACAACAGTATGGCATCAGAAGAAATGGGTGTGGCGGTGAGATTTCTCACAGAGTGCGGGTCTGTGAAACAAGTTAAAATAATTGGCATGTAAAACTGAGGGCAGTTTTTTAAAAAAATTTGCTCGTTAAACTAGGGGCAATGTCAAAAAATAATTTGCTTGTTAGAATAGGGACAGTGTTAAAATAATTTGCATGTAAAACTGAGGGCAGTGTTAAAAATAATTTGCTTGTAAAACTAGGGGCAGTGTTAAAATAATTAGCTTGTAAAACTAGGGCCAGTGTTAAAATAATTTGCTTGTAAAACTAGGGGCAGTGAGGGATCATTTAAAAAAACTTTAAAACAGTATCTCAAGTCGTAGGAGTTAAACATTTGCTTAGTATGAAATAAGTAGAGAAGTTTGTACAACTGAAAAGATTAAATATCCTGATGTGGGCCTAGTATCGTATTATTAGTTTTTTTAAAGCAAGTGGTCATTTTTAGGAAGTGTTATTTCTGATCTGATAATTTTTTTTGTTTCAAACTCAGACTACAGGTAACACATTGATCTCATAATCCCCAGATGAATGTTGACCTATTTAAAAATCTGGAGGACATTGTATTATGGCATGAGTAAAACACAACTGAAGAGCACAAGACGTGTTTTACAGTAAATATCTCATCCTTAAAATCCTTTGTTATGTATGATCTTTTAAATGATTTAAGGTAAATAGTTACTGCAATTTAACAATCTCTACAGTAAACAATTAATACTAGGTCTATACAATAAATAATTAATACTAAGCCTGTACAATAAATAATTGATACCAGGCCTATATAATTAACAATTTTAATACTAGGCCTTTACAATAAACAATTAATACTAGGCCTATACAATAAACAATTTTAATACTAGGCCTATACAATAAACAATTTTAATACTAGGCCTATACAATAAACAATTAATACTAGGCCTTTACAATAAACAATTTTAATACTAGGCCTTTACAATAAACAATTAATACTAGGCCTATACAATAAACAATTTTAATACTAGGCCTATACAATAAACAATTTTAATACTAGGCCTATACAATAAACAATTAATACTAAGCCTATACAATAAACAATTTTAATACTAGGCCTATACAATAAACAATTTTAATACTAGGCCTTTACAATAAACAATTAATGCTTGGCCTATAGAGTAAATAATTAAAGAAATGTTACCTTCAGAAACAGGAAGAATTGTCATAGATATAATTTTACTCCAAGGACTGGAAATGTTGTCAGTTATTGACTTGACTGCAAAGTCATAAGTGGCATTAGACTGTAAGTCCAAAAGTCTGACCTTCCTTCTTTTAGACCTTACTGTTTGATGATTAGTCTTAAGTGTGCCGTACTTCACCACATACAATCTTTCAGATGGCACTCTTCCTAGGACCCGAAGGTCAGGGTCACGCCACGCCACTTCAATATCATTAGGGGGAATAACCCTGGCAGTTACTTTCCTAGGCACACTGGGCAGCTTTCTGGCCTCTGGAATCAGAAATAAAATAATTTTGATTTCTTGAAGATAAGATAGGTATTCTAATCTGCCTGCTTGTAGATAGTAACTATATTATTTGGCATAGTAGAGAAAAATGTCATCATGGGCACATTCAAGATATGACAAATGGTCTGACTTGATGCCAAAAACGATTTTGTCTTTAAGGAGGTCAATTGTCTCTGTTTACTGATATAGCTAAATATAGATTAACTCAATTAGCATCATCATACAGTTCCTTTCGTATCCGGAAATTTGATCCAAAGAAATTTCGTCAACGGAAAATTGATCGACGGAAATTTGATAGAACAGAAATTTGGTAGAATCTTTTTTTTTTAGTTTTTACGTTAAAATTTTGCGTCATATTTCTTTTTGAATGTATTATTTTGTTTTACTACATAGTATAGTGCCATCAAAAAGAAATTTTATGAAAATTTTAACTTCTGAACTGAAAAAAAGATTCGACCAAATTTCCAAGTATATTAACAAAAAGATTTGACATTTTTAAAAACTTTACTTTAAACATCAATGAAAAATAAATGGAAAATTCCTTAAGAAGGTGAAAAGATATGTGTAAATATTATAATTCTCATCTTAATGGTTTCAATAAGTATCAATGTAAACAATGAAAAGATATGTGCAGGTGTGAAGTAGCTGTGCAGGTGTGAGACAGTTGTGCAGGTGTGAAGTAGTTTTAGAGGTGTGAAGAAGTTGTGCAGGTGTGAGGTAGTTGTGCAGGCGTGAAGTAGCTGTGCTGGTGTGAGGTAGTTGTGCAAGTGTGAAGTAGCTGTGCTTGTGTGAGGTAGTTGTGCAGGTGTAAAGTACTTCGGCTGGTATAAAGTAGCTGTGCAGGTGTGAGCCTGTTGAGCAGGTCTGAGGTAGTTGTGCAGGTGTGAAGTAGTTGTGCAGGTGTGGAGTAGTTGTGCAGGTGTAAAGTAGTTGTGCTCATATTAGATAGTTGTGCAGGTGTGAAGTAGTTGTGCAGGTGAGATGTAGTTGTGCAGGTGTGAAGTAGTTGTACAGGTGTAAAGTAGACCTGCTGGTGCGAGGTAGTTGTGCACTTGTGAAGTAGTTATGTAGGTATTAAGAATTTGTGCTGGTGTGAGGTAGTTGTGCGGGTTTGAGATAGTTGTGAGGATAAGAGATAGTTGTGCTGGTGTTAAGAAGTTGTACTGGCGTGAAGTAGTTGTGCAGGTGTAAGGTAGTTGTGCATGTGTGAAGTAGTAGTGCTGGTATGAGGTAGTTGTGCAGGTGTGAAATAGTTGTGAGGATGCGAGACAGGTGTGCTGATGTGTGACAGTTGTGCTGGAGTGAGACAATTGTGCGGTTTTGGGGTAGTTGTGCAGATGTGAGGTAGTTGTGTAGGTGTGATGTAGTTGTGCAGGTGTAAAGTAGTAGTGCTGGTGTGGGGTAGTTGTGGTTGTGTGAAGTAGTTGTGCGGGTGTGAGAAAGTTGTGCTGGTGTGAAACAGTTGTGCTGGTGTGAAACAGTTGTGCTGGTGCGAAGAAGGTGTGCGGGTGCGAAGTAGTTTATGAGGGTGTGAAGTAGTTGTGCGGTTGTGACGTATTTGTGCAAGTGTGAGGTAGTTCTGCAGGTGTGAGGTAGTTGTGCGGTTGTGAGACAGTTGTGCAGGTGTGAAGTAGTTGTGCAGGTGTGAGGTAGTTGTGCAGGTTTGAATTAGTTGTGCAGGTATTAAGTAGTTGTGCAGGTGTGAATTAGTTGTGCAGGTATTAAGTAGTTGTGCAGGTGTTAGGTACTTGTGCAGGTGTGAAGTAGTTGTGCAGGTGTGAGGTAGTTGTGCAGATGTGAATTAGTTGTGCAGGTATTAAGTAGTTGTGCAGTTGTGCAGGTATTAAGTAGTTGTGCAGTTGTGAGGTAGTTGTGCTGGTGTGAGGTAGTTGTGTAGGTGTGAGGTAGGTGTGCAGGTATGGTTAAGTTATGCAGGTGTGAGGTAGTTTTGCAGGTGTGGTTAAGTTGTGCAGGTGTGAGGTAGTTGTGCAGGTGTGGTTAAGTTGTGCAGGTTTGAGGTAGTTGTGCAGGTGTGGTTAAGTTGTGCAGGTGTGAGGTAGTTGTGCAGGTGTGAAGTAGTTGTGCAGGTGTGAGGTAGTTCTGCAGGTGTGTGGTAGTTGTGCAGGTGTGAAGTAGTTGTGCAGGTGTTGTGCAGGCGTGAAGTAGTTGTGCAGGTGTGAGGTAGTTGTGCAGGTGTGAATTAGTTGTGCAGGTATTAAGTAGTTGTGCAGTTGTGAGGTAGTTGTGCAGGTGTGAAGTAGTTGTGCAGGTGTGAGGTTTTGTGCATTTGTGAATTAGTTGTGCAGGTATGAAGTAGTTGTGCAGGAGTGAAGTAGCTGTGCAGGTGTGAAGTAGTTGTGCTGGTGTGAAGTAGTTGTGCAGGTGTGAGGTAGTTGTGCCGGTGTGAGGTAGTTGTTGCTGGTGTGAGGTAGTTGTGCTGGTGGGAGGTAGTTGTGCAGGTGTGGTTAAGTTGTGCAGGTGTGAGGTAGTTGTGCAGGTGTGGTTAAGTTGTGCAGGTGTTAGGTAGTTGTGCAGGTGTGGTTAAGTTGTGCAGGTGTGAGGTAGTTGTGCAGGTGTGAAGTAGTTGTGCAGGTGTGAGGTAGTTGTGCAGGTGTGAAGTAGTTGTGCAGGTGTGAGGTAGTTGTGCAGGTGTGTGGTAGTTGTGCAGGTGTGAAGTAGTTGTGCAGGTGTGAGGTAGTTGTGCAGGTGTGAGGTAGTTGTGCAGGTTTCAAGTAGGTGTGCAGGTGTGAGCTAGTTGTGCAGGTATGAGGTAGTTGTGCAGGTGTCAAGTAGTTTTGCAGGTGTGAGGTAGTTGTGCAGGTGTCAAGTAGTTGTGCAGGTGTCAAGTAGTTGTGCAGGTGTCAAGTAGTTGTGCGGTTGTGAAGTATTTGTGCAAGTGTGAGGTAGTTCTGCAGGTGTGAGGTAGTTGTGCGGTTGTGAGACAGTTGTGCAGGTGTGAAGTAGTTGTGCAGGTGTGAGGTAGTTGTGCAGGTTTGAATTAGTTGTGCAGGTATTAAGTAGTTGTGCAGGTGTAAATTAGTTGTGCAGGTATTAAGTAGTTGTGCAGGCGTGAGGTAGTTGTGCAGGTGTGAAGTAGTTGTGCAGGTATTAAGTAGTTGTGCAGTTGTGAGGTAGTTGTGCAGGTGTGAAGTAGTTGTGCAGCTGTGAGGTAGTTGTGCAGGTGTGAAGTAGTTGTGCAGGTGTGAGGTAGTTGTGCATTTGTGAATTAGTTGTGCAGGTATGAAGTAGTTGTGCAGGTGTGTAGTAGTTGTGCAGGTGTGAAGTAGTTGTGCAGGTGTGAGGTGTCACGGTCAGATTGTGTGGTTACTTTTTTGTGTGTATGTTTGGTGGGGCGGAAAGAGAGTGCTCGTGGTATTGGCTATATTTTTCCACGAGTATGACCGTCTTGGCAAGGGGGGGACCCAGGGGAGAAAGTGTTTGTTGTGAGTTGTGAAAACATTAGAGTGGTGAATGAATGTGAACATTTTTCTTGTTATCACGAGTGCATGGGCAATAATGGTATAAAAGGAGAGACAGATTATTATTAGGAGAGAACGATTTATTATTGCGTGTGGATTCGACAGTGTTTTTTTGAGTGAGGACTTGTATAACGTTATGATGCTGTTTTGTGTATTCATTGGATTTGTTAGTCACTTCACCTGACTATTCAATAGAAGGTGCTGTGTTTGAACACTTATATTGTCAACGAGTAATAAACATATTCGATGACTCTTAAACGACGTTGCGTGGTTTTTCCTTTTAAACTATCGGCTTTATAGGAGCCAGGAAAATGTACAAGTACCAGCTTTCCAGAAGCTTAAAAAACGGAGTTGTAGACTCTGAAACGATATTCTGTGGCTACAGAAGGGACCTAATCTCCTAGACAACGTACTTTTCGTACTGTGGCGAAAAGATACATTGCCTTGGATGGTTCGGACGGGCTGGCTTCGACGGGCCCCCACTGTGGCGAAAAGTACGTTGTCTAGGAGATTAGGTCCCTTCTGTAGCCACAGAATATCGTTTCAGAGTCTACAACTCCGTTTTTTAAGCTTCTGGAAAGCTGGTACTTGTACATTTTCCTGGCTCCTATAAAGCCGATAGTTTAAAAGGAAAAACCACGCAACGTCGTTTAAGAGTCATCGAATATGTTTATTACTCGTTGACAATATAAGTGTTCAAACACAGCACCTTCTATTGAATAGTCAGGTGAAGTGACTAACAAATCCAATGAATACACAAAACAGCATCATAACGTTATACAAGTCCTCACTCAAAAAAACACTGTCGAATCCACACGCAATAATAAATCGTTCTCTCCTAATAATAATCTGTCTCTCCTTTTATACCATTATTGCCCATGCACTCGTGATAACAAGAAAAATGTTCACATTCATTCACCACTCTAATGTTTTCACAACTCACAACAAACACTTTCTCCCCTGGGTCCCCCCCTTGCCAAGACGGTCATACTCGTGGAAAAATATAGCCAATACCACGAGCACTCTCTTTCCGCCCCCCCAAACATACACACAAAAAAGTAACCACACAATCTGACCGTGACATGAGGTAGTTGTGCTGGTGTGAGGAAGTTGTGCAGGTGTGAGGTAGGTGTGCAGGTGTGGTTAAGTTATACAGGTGTGAGGCAGGTGTGGTTAAGTTGTGCAGGTGTGAGGTAGTTGTGCAGGTGTAGTTAAGTTGTGCAGGTGTGAGGTAGTTGTGCAGGTGTGGTTAAGTTGTGCAGGTGTGAGGTAGTTGTGCGGTGTGAAGTAGTTGTGCAGGTATTAAGTAGTTGTGCAGTTGTGAGGTAGTTGTGCAGGTGTTAAGTAGTTGTGCAGGTGTGAGGTGGTTGTGCAGGCGTGAAGTAGTTGTGCATGTGTGAGGTAGTTGTGCAGGTGTGAATTAGTTGTGCAGGTATTAAGTAGTTGTGCAGTTGTGAGGTAGTTGTGCAGGTGTGAAGTAGTTGTGCATTTGTGAATTAGTTGTGCAGGTATGAAGTAGCTGTGCAGGTGTGAAGTAGCTGTGCAGGTGTGAAGTAGCTGTGCAGGTGTGAGGTAGTTGTGCAGGTGTGTGGTAGTTGTGCAGGTGTGAAGTAGTTGTGCAGGTGTGAGGTAGTTGTGCAGGTGTGAGGTAGTTGTGCAGGTGTGAGGTAGTTGTGCAGGTGTCAGGTAGTTGTGCAGGTGTCAAGTAATTGTGCAGGTGTCAAGTAGTTGTGCAGGTGTGAGGTAGTTGTGCAGGTGTGAGGTAGTTGTGCAGGTGTGAGGTAGTTGTGCAGGTGTGAGGTAGTTGTGCAGGTGTGAGGTAGTTGTGCAGGTGTGAGTTAGTTGTGCAGGTGTGAGGTAGTTGTGCAGGTGTCAAGTAGTTGTGCGGGTGTCAAGTAGTTGTGCAGGTGTCAAGTAATTGTGCAGGTGTGAGGTAGTTGTGCAGGTGTCAAGTAGTTGTGCAGGTGTCAAGTAGTTGTGCAGGTGTCAAGTAATTGTGCAGGTGTGAGGTAGTTGTGCAGGTGTCAAGTAGTTGTGCAGGTGTCAAGTAATTGTGCAGGTGTCAAGTAGTTGTGCAGGTGTGAGGTAGTTGTGCAGGTGTGAGGTAGTTGTGCAGGTGTGAGGTAGTTGTGCAGGTGTGAGGTAGTTGTGCAGGTGTGAGGTAGTTGTGCAGGTGTGAGTTAGTTGTGCAGGTGTGAGGTAGTTGTGCAGGTGTGAGGTAGTTGTGCAGGTGTGAGGTAGTTGTGCAGGTGTGAGGTAGTTGTGCAGGTGTGAGGTAGTTGTGCATGTGTGAGGTAGTAATGCAGGCATGAGGTAATGTAAAGGTTAGAGGTAATTGTGCAACACTACATTTAAGAAGTCTTTTGGAAGAAAAATAAAATAGGAGGGGATATGGAGTTAGTTGAGGTTGGATTTTTGAAAAGATAGTTAGACAAAGGTAGTGGAATATAAATGGGAATTTCAAAATTACATTTAAAAAATATTAATAAATCCAGCTTTGCTAGGTCTATGTTAGGTCTATGTTTGGTATATGTTATTGCTATGTTAGGTCTATGTTAGGACAAGGTTAGGTCTATGGTAGGTCCATGTTAAGGCTTTGTTAGGTTCATGTTAGGTCAATGTTAGGTCTATGTTAGGTTAATGTTAGTTCTAAATTAGTTCTATGTTATGTTTAAATTAGGTCTTTTTAGATGAATGTCAGATAAACGTTAGGTCAATGCAAGGTCAATATTTGGTCTTTGTTAAGTCGAAATAGTAGACATAAAATTAAGTGCAATACTACTCTTATATTCAACACACGATGGCAACAAAACTGATGTCACAGCACAATTAACACACAGCACAACTGATGGCACAACACAATGAACACTTAACATAACTGATGGCATGGCACGATAAACACACAGCACAACTGATGGCACAACTCAAAAAACACACAACAAATCTAGTGGCATGGCAGAATTAACACACAACACAAGACATGATTTTTTAAGGGCCGCCAAGTATGTCACAAGTTAAATTCTTTAATAACAGATATTCTAATAAGCCTGATTTGTAGTTAATAGCTAAATTAATTAGCTATTGGAGAAAAGATGTCTCAGGGCGTCTAAGGAAGAGACCAAATTTTAAGACCAATTTTTGAGCCTGAAAGTGTGATGATGTTAATGTACTTTTTTGGGAGAAATGGGGGGGGGGGGTGAGTCTGATATTTGTGTCAGAGGAACGGAGACGGTAGAAATAGTCAAAAAAATAGCTTGACGTAGCCTACTTAATTAATGGACGGCCCTTAGGCATATTTCTACTAATCAAAAATATATTGTAAATTTTATATAAAATGAAATATAAATACATCGTATCTTACACAAGGTGAAAAGTAAAGTTTCTTTCTTCACAAAAGTCAAAAATGATAACTAATATTAATAATATCATTTTCAAATTGAAAGGAAAGAAAAAGAGGGGGAAAATCCAAAAAAACTTCAGTTTCCGGTAAATAAACTCAACGATGACCTTATAACCACTTCTCACTTCTACGCAATCTGAAATTATGAAAATGATATCCTAAATAAAGGTCTACTATTAAATCAACACTGCATGCACACAAATATTCTCGCATAGTTCTATTTACCGTCCTTGTAGACACCAACACACAGTAGAAGACAGATATAAATCAACATCCTGCGAACAACCTGGCACTATATTTACTAATAATAACACATGGGATTCTGTAACGGAAAACGTGTGCTGACCCAGGGGAGACCATCTGCTTGGCTACCACTTGGAACTTCCCTAGCAACGAAACGCCGACACCATTTGAAATCATAGCAGGGGGTCGTCTCATAATCACCGGTATCATCGTTTCGTTTGGTATCATGGACATTAACGAGATTTTGGGATGCAAGGGGATTTTTATGACTATTGTTACATGGATATATTTTGACTGTTTTAATGCAATGGATGGGAATACGCTTACCTCAGCAAAATACAATGCATTGGTTAACGCAGTTAAGCATTCAAGGCAAACAAAGATGATGAAAGGGATTTAAATAGTTCTGAGACCTCCTTCAGCCATCGAATTTTTAAAATCTCTCAGGCGTCTTTCTACGAGGGGCGTCATTTGGGTAGGGCTGGGGGGGCATTTCACCATGAATTGTCAGGTTTTATTTTAATTACTATGTACTGTGGCGCCTCCAGTAATAAGCAACTCAACAAGTCGGCCAAGTTTTTGTTTTTGCCCCCCTCCCCCCCCCAAACCTGAAAAAAACCATGAAATGACGGGCCCGCCTTTAACCATAGTATTTTAAACAGTTCCGAGGCGTCCTTTACGCGCCCATATTTCATTACAAACATTGGTTTCTTTGTTAATAAAGATGTAGACTCCATGAACCATGTAAGAAAGTTTGTAAATTTAAAAAGAGGCTATCCAGTA
Source organism: Omphiscola glabra (assembly GCA_964017045.1). NCBI lineage: Eukaryota > Metazoa > Mollusca > Gastropoda > Lymnaeidae > Omphiscola > Omphiscola glabra. Next base: position 735,525 of record OZ024811.1, read on the forward strand.
ATGGCGTCACCCAATTTGTTGTTGTTATTAAAACGTTTGGGGGCGGGGATCATGAATTTGTCTGTGTAGAGGGGTGTTAAACGCCTACAGGGCGTGACCTATTTTATGGATGGCCCCCTGGTGTAGAAATTTTGAGCGCTGAAACAAGCCCCAAAAATTTTAGTAGGCAAAGGTCAAAGGTCATGGTTTTAGAGACTTTTCAAATGTCAAGACGTTTGAAACGTTCCCCCTGGGAGACATAACGTTTCAATCTATCTCGTCCTCCTCCTCTCTCTCTCTCTTTCCATCTCTCTTTCCTCTCTCAATCCCCTATCTCTCTCTCGCTCTCTTTATCTCTTCCATTCTCTTTTCCTCAACCCCTTTCTCTATTTCTTTCTCTCTTCCTCTCTTTCTTTCTCTCGCTCTCTTTATCTCTTCCATTCTCTTTTCCTCAACCCCTTTCTCTATTTCTTTCTCTCTTCCTCTCTTTCTTTCTCTCGCTCTCTTTATCTCTTCCATTCTCTTTTCCTCAACCCCTTTCTCTATTTTTTTCTCTCTTCCTCTCTTTCTTTCTCTCGCTCTCTTTAACTCTCTCTATTTCTCCATATCACTTTACCTCTCTCTTTAATCTCTTTCTTGCTCAATTTATTTATATTCACTGATCTCTTTATTTCTCTTTCTCTCTCCCACTTTTTCTCTCTCTTTCTCTCTCTGTGTGTCTTTCTCTCTCTTTCTCCACCTCTCTTCCTATCGCTCTTATTCTCTCTCCATATTCTTTATTTCTCTCAATTTTTTCTAACCCTATCTCACTCTCCAACACTCTCTCTTTTTTCCCACCCCTCTGCCCCCTCTCTCTCTCATGCTCTCACTCTCTACAATTAAACTTGCTTTACAGTTCAGTTGGGTGTGAACGTTCACAATTCTTATATTCCTTAAATCATGGAGATAAATAACGGTTAACCCTTTGCTACTAAGTCTACTGTCTGGAAACCATTAGTTCAAATACAGATAGCATCATCGCGATGAGAGAGCCCCCCAGTCCAGTCCGTGCGCCGTTGAATGAAGCAATTACAATCCGGAAATGAATACTCAGACGACACTGAAGTGACCACGTGACTTTTAGCCAACTAATGGATGGTCAACACTTGATATCATCTTCTATTGCCGGGCATGGTCATGGGGGTAGTGAGGCACTCCGTTCAAATCAAAGCTTTGAACAAAAAGATAAATCTGCTCTTGACCTAGCGTCGCCATTATTTATGTCACCCATAAGTTATTTAATGCATCATTGCCTGAGTGACAGCACGCCAGCTTCCAGTTGGATGAACAGTGGACAATGCCGGCGCTTCTTCCGTAAAGCAATCGCCTAGGGTGCTGGGCTAAGGGGGACAATGGGCTAATGAGGGCGCTGGGCTAAGGAGGGCGCTGGGCTAATTATGGTCCTGGGCTAAATGAGGCGCTGGTCCGATGAGGGCGCTCGGCTAAAGAGGGCGCTGGGCTATTGAGGGCGCTGGGCTAATGAAGGCGCAGGGCTAATGAGGGCGCTCGGCTAATGAGGGTCCTGGGCTAAAGGGGCGCTGGGCTAATGAGTTCGTTGGCTAAGGAAGGGGCTTTCTATTTCTTGTTTTTGTTTCCATTTATCATGTCTGCTGAGGAAGGCTCTGCTTAGTCGAAATTTCTTTTTTTATATCCTGTATTTATATTTCAAGCGTCCACACACCTTGTTTTACATTTTCCTTCACACAGCTTCACTCCCCCTATCTTGACCTTAACAATCTTGACCCCATCAATCTTGACCCCACCAAGCTTGACCCCACCAATCTTGACCCCACCAATCTTGACCCCATCAATCGCAACCCCACCAATTTTGACCCCATCATCCTTGACCCCACCAATCTTTACCCCCTCGAATCTTGACCCCATCAATCGTGACCCCACCAATATTGACCCCACCAATCGTGACCCTATCAATCTTTACCCCTTCGAATCTTGACCCCCATCAATCGTGACCTCACCAATCTTGACCCCACCAATATTGACCCCACCAGTCTTGACCTAACCAATATTGACCCCATCAATATTGACCCCACCAATCTTTACCCCCTCGAATCTTGACCCCCATCAATCTTGACCCCACCAATCTTGACCCCACCAATCTTGACCCCACCAATCTTGACCCCACCATTCTTGACCCAACCAATCTTGACCCCACCAATCTTGACCCTATCCATCTTTACCCCTCGAATCTTGACCCCCACCAATCTTGACCTCACCAATCTTGACCCCACCAATATTGACCCCACCAATCTTAACCCCATCAATCTTGACCCCACCAATCTTGACCCCATCAATCTTGACCCACCAATCTTGACCACACCAATCTTGACCCCACCAATATTGACCCCACCAATCTTGACCCCACCAATATTGACCCCACCAATATTGACCCCACCAATCTTGACCCCACCAATCTTGACCCCATCAATTGTGACCACATCAATCTTTACCCCCTCGAATCTTGACCCCATCAATCGTGACCTCATCAATATTGACCCCACCAATAGTGACCCCACCAATATTGACCCCACCAATATTGACCCCACCAATCTTGACCCCACCAATCTTGACCCCACCAATCTTGACCACATCAATTGTGACCACATCAATCCTTACCCCCTCGAATCTTGACCCCATCAATCGTGACCTCATCAATATTGACCCCACCAATAGTGACCCCACCAATATTGACCCCATCAATCTTGACCCCATCAATATTGACCACATCAATCTTTACCCCACCAATCAATTGGGATTTCATTTATGCTGAATGCACAGGTCTAATAAAATTAAGCAAAAACAAAAAGAAAAACAAAACACAAGACAAATGAGAAGACTTGTAACAATTTGTTTGGTTTTGAATTTAGTAGAGTAGTTCAACTTTTCTCTTCCAGGTCAGTACATCATAATGCACATGCACCTATGGACCTTCAAAAGAAACAAACATACTGTACAGTATAATGGACCACGAAAAACTACGCTTACAGCAAACTCTTGAAAGGGACCACGCAACATTTTCACGGCAAAATAATTTAAGAGTGATCACCGAACATTGCGGACCAGAAAATATACCATTAAGATGGAAACCAAACAATATACACCACAGTGTAACATTATAATGGGTCAGCCAGTAATGTGCTCTACAGTTTAACATTATAATGGAGCAGCCATTAATGTGCACCACAGTGTAACATTATAATGGACCAGGAAATACTATACAACAGTGTAACAGTATAATGGACCAGCCAGTAATGTGCACCACAGTTAAACATTATAATGTGCCAGCCAGTAATGTGCACCACAACAAAACCTTAAAACAAACGATCCAACAATGTGCACCACATTAATATAGTAAAATGAATCATTTGATAATATGGTCAGCCAATGACGTGACAATTACCCGTTAATTGCGTAGTCGTTTAGACATAGTTAGCTGTCACCTATGTTTCTTTACGATGTGAACATACCACATGTGGACCTAAAGATAACAGAAGTGGACCTACAGATTACAGAAATGGACAAACAAATAACAGAAGTGGACCTATAGATAACAGAAGTGGGCCTACAGATAACAGAAGTGAACCTACAATAACAGAAGTGGACCTACAGTAACATAAGTGGACCTACAGATAACAGAAGTGGACCTGCAGATAACAGAAGTGGACCTACAGTAACAGAAGTGGACCTACAGATAAGGGAAGTGGAACTACAATAACAGAAGTGGACCTACAATAAGAGAAGTGTACCTACAGTAAAGTGGACCTACAGATAACAGAAGTGGACCTGCAGGTAACAGAAGTGGACCTACAGATAAGGGAAGTGGAACTACAATAACAGAAGTGGACCTATAATAAGAGAAGTGTACCTACAGTAAAGTGGACCTACAGATAACAGAAGTGGACCTGCAGGTAACAGAAGTGGACCTACAGTAACAGAAGTGGACCTACAGATAAGGGAAGTGGAACTACAATAAGAGAAGTGTACCTACAGTAACAGAAGTGGACCTACAGATAACAGAAGTGGAACTGCAGGTAACAGAAGTGGACCTACAGTAACAGAAGTGGACCTACAGATAAGGGAAGTGGAACTACAATAAGAGAAGTGTACCTACAGTAACAGAAGTGGACCTACAAATAACAGAAGTGGACCTGCAGGTAACAGAAGTGGACCTACAGTAACAGAAGTGGACCTACAATAACAGAAGTGGACCTACTGAAACTAGAGAAAAAACATCCTTCTAGGACTAGTGAAGGGGACAAAACATAATTTGCGCCATCTGGGGTTGTAAGACTACAAGTTGGGCACCACAATGTACCACGTGACGTATGTTCCCCCTTAAATTGTGTGGACGGATAACAAAGAAATGCGAAATATGTTGCTGAATCTTAAACAACCAATGGGTCTCACACTGATATATTTTTCAACACATTCCCACCTGTTAGGATCATTAGGTGAATTCTCTTACTTCTGACAGGTGAGAGGTTTAATCCAGGTGTGTAAAATGTCGACCAAGTGTTAAATCGTGCATTTAGTTTTCTACCCTTCAATTAGTGACGTGGACAAAGTTTAAAATTATTTAAACAATACGACCCACAAGGACTTGATAAAATTGTTTCTTTATGATTTTAAACAGAAAGTGTTTTTGGTAAAAAAAAAAAAAAAAACTCCACGGTAGGTACCCATAACAACTCAATGCATTCACGCAATAAGTCTTAATGTATATATGTCACTGTTATTTTAAATATAAATACTACATGCTTGAACAGTAAGTTCAATCTTTTTTCATGACTGAATAATAATAATATTTTCGTACAAACAACAAACACTAAATTCAGCACCGTTCACTGGGAATGGCAAAGGGTCTAAGTAAGAAGTCATCGCGTGAGAATCCCCGCGTGTGGCCAAACGTCAGAGTGAAGGATGACAGGTAAGGGGGAACAACGTGGTATGAAGGGCAACTACTCTCTCCTTTTTTTTTTAGCTACACATTACTTACCACATCTTGATTCACGCATCACAACCACACAAAAGCCCTTAATTTTTAAGGTAATTCCCAAAAACGCCAAATTAAAATCTGGCGCAGAGAGGAAAGATTGTATACTGAGAAGGCTGCTATGCATATGTTAGTTCTCTTCATTAAACTATCAAAGCATACAGGCAAATAATATCACTTGATTTTCAGCAATATTTTTGATACAGTGAATAAAAAAATTTGAACATTGTGTACAGTAATTTTAAAAGAAACAAAGACATCTGTATACGCATCTTGTTCATTTCAGGCTGAGAATGGAGAGTGGACTTATCTCATGTTGTCTTTCCTTTGTTCTCGGTAAGTGAAGCATCTTGTTATTCTAGCACCGTTCTGCTTTGCTGTATTCCAGAGTTGCAATAATTATACACAGTGGCGTAGCGAGCTTAACTCGCGCCCGGGGCACAATACCTTTTTAGTGCCCCTCAATACCTTTTTAGCGCCCCCCCCTATTCGAAAACCATACAATATTATAGTAAAATATACCATTTGGCGCCCATTTGTGAGTAGCGCCCGGGGCATGATGCCCCCCCTTGCCCCCCCTCACTACGTCACTGATTATACAAGAGTTGTAACATGTATAATTAACTCATTATAAGAGTGTTGGACTGCGAAATAGCCTTAACGCAAATTCATTAAGCAAAATGTGTGTAAGTAAAACAAAATAGGTTCAGCTTTAATGATGATTTTACAAAATACAGTTTTTACACATGTATTCTCTAGCGTTTCGGAAAATGCCTTCATCAGGACACAAAATTCAATTTTTAAAAAAAGACAAAATGAAAAAAAAAAAGAGTTATAATAACTAAATAAGAATTGTACTTATATTATTTAAATTAAAATGTTGACTTTTAAAATAGATTTTTAAAAAAAAATTCAATAAATGGTTTTGAAAATATGTTTTTTTATTGAACTATTAAATCCGGCATGGCTGTCTCAACTTTTAATCAAACCAAAGATGGCCTTTAGCCTTTGACCCCGTAACGACCTTTCGACATCACAGTTTAGGTGAGAATGTGAAAAATTCAATTATACACATTTAAGTAATAGTTTCCATTACACGTTGCACTACACGTGGGCGAGAGAGTGAGGTGTTTGAACTCTTGTCCCTTAAAACTATGACCGTTTGGTTGATTACAGAACTTGCAGGTTGGTAACGAAACGTTAAAGAAAAGTGTAAGGTATTTAAAAAAATAATTTAATGTTAAAGAATTAGAAAGAAAAAAAACCACTTAAAGTAGTGCTACTGTGAAATACTTACAGTAATCGGAACCTGTCATCTACAAGTCTACGTAACATTAAAAAGATTAATTAAGATCTGCTTTAAATAAAAGAGTTTTATGTGGTGTAGCTTTGGGACCTGATTCGCACGATCTTTGTTTTTGGGATTGCTCTTATTAAAGTTAACCATTGTTCGAACAATAGATTTGGCATTTAGGACCATTGCTAATTGTTACAAATAACTCTAGGCTGTAAACGAGTGGTTGTCACCTCCCCTCACACTCTCCCACCACCACCCACCTCCGAACGCTGAACTGACAGTATGACAATTGTGAACAAATTAATGTCTTAACAATCTGAACAACAAATGTAATTTCCTTAAAATCTAACAAGGATTAATTGCTCAAGGGAGATGATTGTTCTTTTCTATAAATAACTGTCGTCTAACAAGGGGACACCACCCTAAAAAAAAACCAAACAAAAAAGTTAGCAAACCCAATTTTGCATAAGACAACATGGCCTGCCGTGTATTTCGTGACTGTCTTATACTTTATTTACCTCGTATTTACACACAACCCAGCGCCCCAATCCCCCCCCCCTTTTCCTTACTGACATGAAAATGGTCTAATGCTAATGAATTTATCAGACTGTTGAAAGTCAGGGACAGTAACAAAACAGGAAAATATTATGAGCTATGTCCCTTGCTTAATGTGTTGGTGGGTCGTGAGGTCACAAAAGTTGAAACGCAATATTTTAATTATAAATCATTCACCGGACAGTTGTATACATAATACATCGGACAGTGGTATAAATAATACATCGGACTGTGATATGCATAATACATGACGCATCAGACAGTGATACACACTCATGGGTCTCAGGACGAGGGCGTGACGTCATATCCTGGCGTTGTGCATCTCTTAATTTCACGCTTACACTTACACACATAATATTATCAGTGTAGTGGGGTTGGTAATGTCCATTTAGTCGAGTTGGTAATTTCCATTTAGTCGAGTTGGTAATGTCCATTTAGTCGAGCTGGTAATGTTCATTTAGTCGAGCTGGTAATGTACATTTAGTCGAGTTGGTAATGTCCATTTAGTCGAGTTGGTAGTGTACATTTATTCGAGTTGGTAATTTACATTTAGTCGAGTTGGTAATGTACATTTAGTAGGCGAGCTGGTAATGTACATTTAGTCGAGCTGGTAATGTACATATTATGGAGTTGTTAATGTCCATATTATGGAATTGTTATTGGTCGTATTGTTAGGTTTGTAGTATCCATATAGTGGGGTTGTTAATGTCCACATAATGTGGTTGTTTAAGTCCGTATAGTGGGGTTGGCAATATCCATATTGTAACACTATTAATGCTCATATTTTGTGTTTGTTAATGTCCATATATTGGAGTTGTTAAGGTCCATATAGTGGGTTTTTAAATGTAAATATTGTGGGGTTGGTAATGTTTATACTGTGGGGTTGTTAATGCCTATATAGTGGGGTTGGTAATGTCTATATAATGGGGTTGGTAATGTCCATACAGTGGGGTTGGTAATGTCATTTAGTGCGTTTGGTAATGCCTGTGATAGTATGTATGACGTACGATTATTGTTGTGTGTTTGAGTGAAATGTGTGACCTGTGCTGTCCCGTGTTGTCGTCACGTGGTGTGACTGGACGTGGTGAGATGTTTTCAGGAATGTTTAAACTTGAAGGTGTGGGAACCGGTGTGAGTGATCACGTGATGTGAGTGTTGAGATATCACTGATATAATAATACTAATATAACCGTGAGAAATAAAAATAAATTAGAATGGTGAATAAAGGTTAGATGTTACACAGACCACAGACGAGTTGAGATCGTACTTCACTATTACAATGCCCCTCTCGTTTAATTAATAATGTCCCTATAAAAAAAAACACAGCAGTTTTACTCTATTCCCACACAATCCAACATTTTAAATAGAAATCCTGATGTCTCCTAACGGAAAAAGCTACCGAGCTCCTCGTGAGAATCTCTGATCTAAATCAAGAAATTACACTAACTACAAAACTTTAGAAAAATATTCACATCTTCTCTTTCATTAATACTTTTTTTCTTAAACTTTAACAAAACTAAGACAACGGACTATCATTGTATTTGTCTTTTCTGATGCTATTTATAGCTGAATACTTATCACTCTGCGGTACTTATCACTCTGCGGACTTTTTCCTAGACTACCGTATCTAATTTTTTTTTTAATATCTCAATGTCTTTTTGTACATTAAATCTTATTTAAGATAATGCAAGACATCGCGTAATGAATCTTGTCCATTGCATAGTTGTCTTTTCATCCATGTGTAGTGTTTTGAATCATTACAAAAGTCATGAAGCCATTTAAAGTTTGGAATTTAAGAAAACCACACACAACAATAAATTGTGTTGTACCATACATCATAGTTGTCATTTGTCAAACTCCTGAAATAGACGAGGCCCATGCGAAGGTTAATCTTGCCGACGAGAGGGCCATCAAGGTGATTTATAAGTCCTAGAAAATAATAAATGTCTGCATAAGAGAGGACAATATGTGTGAAAGGTTTAGAACAATCCATCAAAGTGCACGGCCCAAATGTCCTTTTGGAATGAACTTTAAAAAAATAAAAGTAAAGATTAAATAAATTACCGTAAACACATTTTTCATAACGGCAGTAAGTTATAGCCATTAAAATAATTTTACTTGGAACATCAAAGACTTAAATAACGTAGACTGGAACAAAACAAAACAAAAAAGGAAAGTCCGGTTCAGCACCCTAGCAAACACCCCTTGCCTTACACCGCGGCCCAACACCCCGGTCCAACATCCTAGTCCAACATCATAGCAAACACCCCTTGCCTTACACCGCGGCCCAACACCCCGGTCCAACATCCTAGTCCAACATCCTAGCAAACACCCCTTGCCGTACACCGCGGCCCAACACCCCGGTCCAACATCCTAGTCCAACATCCTAGCAAACACCCCTTGCCGTACACCGCGGCCCAACACCCCGGTCCAAAATCCTAGCCGTAAAACTGACCCAACACTCTAGCCTTACAGCTGACCAACACTCTAGCCTTAAAACTGACCCAAAATTCTAGCCTTACAACTGAACAACACTCTTGCCTTACAACGGACCCAACACTCTAGCCTTACAACCGACCCAACACTCTAGCCTTACAACTGACACAACACTCTAGCCTTACAACTGACCCAACACTCTAGCCTTACAACTGACCCAACACTCTAGCATTACAACTGACCCAACACTCTAGCCTTACAACCGACCCAACACTCTAGCCTTACAACTGACCCAACACTCTAGCCTTACAACTGACCCAACACTCTAGCCTTACAACTGACCCAACACTCTAGCCTTACAACTGACCAACACTCTAGCCTTACAACTGACCAACACCCTAGCCTTACAACTGACCCAACACTCTAGCCTTACAACCGACCCAACAACATTGCCTTACAACCGACCCAACAACCTTGCCTTACAACCAACCCAACACTCTAGCCTTACAACCGACCCAACAACCTTGCCTTACAACAGACCCAACAACCTTGCCTTACAACCGACCCAACAACCTTGCCTTACAACCGACCCAACACTCTAGCCTTACAACCGACCCAACAACCTTGCCTTACAACCGACCCAACACTCTAGCCTTACAACCGACCCAACAACCTTGCCTTACAACTGACCAACACTCTAGCCTTACAAACGGCCAACACGCTATCCTTATAACCGACCCAACACTCTAGCCTTAAAAACGGCCAACACCCTTGCCTTACAACCGACCCAACAACCTTGCCTTACAACCGACCCAACAACCTTGCCTTACAACCGACCCAACACTCTAGCCTTACAACCGACCCAACAACCTTGCCTTACAACCGACCCAACACTCTAGCCTTACAACTGACCCAACACTCTAGCCTTACAACTGACCCAACACTCTAGCCTTACAACTGACCAACACTCTAGCCTTACAATTGACCCAACACTCTAGCCTTACAACTGACCAAACACTCTAGCCTTACAACTGACCCAACACTCTAGCCTTACAACTGACCCAACACTCTAGCCTTACAACTGACCCAACACTCTAGCCTTAAAACTGACCAACACTCTAGCCTTACAACCGGCCAACACTCTAGCCTAACAACTGACCAACACTCTAGCCTTACAACTGACCCAACACTCTAGCCTTACAACTGACCAACACCCTTGCCTTACAACTGACCAACACTCTAGCCTTACAACTGGCCAACACTCTAGCCTTACAACCGGCCAACACTCTAGCCTTACAACTGACCAACACTCTAGCCTTACAACCGGCCAACACTCTAGCCTTACAACTGACCCAACACCCTAGCCTTACAACTGACCCAACACTCTAGCCTTACAACCGACCCAACACTCTAGCCTTACAACTGACCCAACACTCTAGCCTTACAACCGACCCAACACTCTAGCCTTACAACTGACCAACACTCTAGCCTTACAACTGACCCAACACCATACCCTGACAACTGACCCAACACTCTAGCTTTACAACTGACCCAACAATCTAGCCTTACAACTTACCAACACTCTAGCTTTACAACTGACCCAACACTCTAGCCTTACAACCGACCCAACACTCTAGCCTTACAACTGACCCAACACTCTAGCCTTACAACCGACCCAACACTCTAGCCTTACAACTGACCAACACTCTAGCCTTACAACTGACCCAACACCATACCCTGACAACTGACCCAACACTCTAGCTTTACAACTGACCCAACAATCTAGCCTTACAACTTACCAACACTCTAGCCTTACAACTGACCCAACACTCTAGCCTTACAACTGACCCAACACTCTAGCCTTGCAACCGACCCAACACCATACCCTGACAACTGACCCAACACTCTAGCTTTACAACTGACCCAACAATCTAGCCTTACAACTTACCAACACTCTAGCCTTACAACTGACCAACACTCTAGCCTTACAACTGACCCAACACTCTAGCCTTGCAACCGACCCAACACCATACCCTGACAACTGACCCAACACTCTAGCTTTACAACTGACCCAACAATCTAGCCTTACAACTTACCAACACTCTAGCCTTACAACTGACCAACACTCTAGCCTTACAACTGACCCAACACTCTAGCCTTACAACCAAACCAACACTCTAGCCTTACAACTGACCCAACACTCTAGCCTTACAACTGACCCAACACTCTAGCCTTACAACCGACCCAACAACCTTGCCTTACAACCGACCCAACAACCTTGCATTACAACTGACCCAACAACCTTGCCTTACAACCGACCCAACACCCTAGCCTTACAACCGGCCCAACAACCTTGCATTACAACTGACCAACACCCTTGCCTTACAACCGGCCCAGAACCCTAGCCTTACAACCTACCCAACACCCTAGCCTTACAACCAGCCCAACACCCTAGTCTTACAACCAGCCCAACACCCTAGCCTTACAACCGGCCCAACACCTTTGCCTTACAACCGGCCAAACACTCTAGCCTTACAACTGACCCAACACTCTAGCCTTACAACTGACCCAACACTCTAGCCTTACAACTGACCCAACACTCTAGCCTTACAACTGACCAACCCTCTAGCCTTACAACCGGCCAACACTCTAGCCTTACAACTGACCAACACTCTAGCCTTACAACTGACCCAACACTCTAGCCTTACAACTGACCAACACCCTTGACTTACAACTGACCAACACTCTAGCCTTACAACCGGCCAACAGTCTAGTCTTACAACCGGCCAACACTCTAGCCTTACAACTGACCAACACTCTAGCCTTACAACCGACCCAACACTCTAGCCTTACAACTGACCAACACTCTAGCCTTACAACTGACCAACACTCTAGCCTTACAACTGACCAACACTCTAGCCTTACAACTGACCAACACTCTAGACTTACAACTGACCCAACACCCTAGCCTTACAACTGACCCAACACTCTAGCCTTACAACCGACCCAACACTCTAGCCTTACAACTGACCCAACACTCTAGCCTTACAACTGACCCAACACCATACCTTTACAACTGACCCAACACTCTAGCCTTACAACTGACCCAACAATCTAGCCTTACAACTTACCAACACTCTAGCCTTACAACTGACCTAACACTCTAGCCTTACAACTGACCCAACACCCTAGCCTTACAACTGACCCAACACTCTAGCCTTACAACCGACCCAACACTCTAGCCTTACAACTGACCAACAGCCTTGCCTTACAACTGACCAACACTCTAGCCTTACAACCGGCCAACACTCTAGCCTTACAACCGGCCAACACTCTAGCGTTACAACTGACCAACACTCTAGCCTTACAACCGGCCAACACTCTAGCCTTACAACTGACCCAACACCCTAGCCTTACAACTGACCCAACACTCTAGCCTTACAACCGACCCAACACTCTAGCCTTACAACTGACCCAACACTCTAGCCTTACAACTGACCCAACACCATACCCTTACAACTGACCCAACACTCTAGCCTTACAACTGACCCAACAATCTAGCCTTACAACTTACCAACACTCTAGCCTTACAACTGACCTAACACTCTAGCCTTACAACTGACCCAACACCCTAGCCTTACAACTGACCCAACACTCTAGCCTTACAACCGACCCAACACTCTAGCCTTACAACTGACCAACACTCTAGCCTTACAACTGACCAACACTCTAGCCTTACAACTGACCAACACTCTAGCCTTACAACTGACCAACACTCTAGCCTTACAACTGACCCAACACCCTAGCCTTTCAACTGACCCAACACTCTAGCCTTACAACCGACCCAACACTCTAGCCTTACAACTGACCAAACACTCTAGCCTTACAACTGACCCAACACCATACCCTTACAACTGACCCAACACTCTAGCCTTACAACTGACCCAACAATCTAGCCTTACAACTTACCAACACTCTAGCCTTACAACTGACCTAACACTCTAGCCTTACAACTGACCCAACACCCTAGCCTTACAACTGACCCAACACTCTAGCCTTACAACCGACCCAACACTCTAGCCTTACAACTGACCAACACTCTAGCCTTACAACTGACCAACACTCTAGCCTTACAACTGGCCAACACTCTAGCCTTACAACTGACCAACACTCTAGCCTTACAACTGACCAACACTCTAGCCTTACAACTGACCAACACTCTAGCCTTACAACTGACCAACACTCTAGCCTTACAACCGACCCAAAACTCTAGCCTTACAACTGACCAACACTCTAGCCTTACAACCGACCCAACACTCTAGCCTTAAAACTGACCCACACTCTAGCCTTACAACCGACCCAACACTCTAGCCTTACAACTGACCCAACACTCTAGCCTTACAACTGACCAACACTCTAGCCTTACAACCGGCCAACACTCTAGCCTTACAACTGACCAACACTCTAGCCTTACAACTGACCCAACACTCTAGCATTACAACTGACCCAACACTCTAGCCTTACAACTGACAAAACACTCTAGCCTTACAACCAACCCAACACCCTTGCCTTACAACCGGCCCAGAACCCTAGCCTTACAACCTACCCAACACCCTAGCCTTACAACCAGCCCAACACCCTAGTCTTACAACCAGCCCAACACCCTAGCCTTACAACCGGCCCAACACCTTTGCCTTACAACCGGCCAAACACTCTAGCCTTACAACTGAACCAACACTCTAGCCTTACAACTGACCCAACACTCTAGCCTTACAACTGACCCAAAACTCTAGCCTTACAACTGACCAACCCTCTAGCCTTACAACCGGCCAACACTCTAGCCTTACAACTGACCAACACTCTAGCCTTACAACTGACCCAACACTCTAGCCTTACAACTGACCAACACCCTTGCCTTACAACTGACCAACACTCTAGCCTTACAACCGGCCAACAGTCTAGCCTTACAACTGACCAACACTCTAGCCTTACAACTGACCAACACTCTAGCCTTACAACCGGCCAACACTCTAGCCTTACAACTGACCAACACTCTAGCCTTACAACTGACCAACACTCTAGCCTTACAACCGGCCAACAGTCTAGCCTTACAACCGGCCAACACTCTAGCCTTACAACTGACCAACACTCTAGCCTTACAACCGGCCCAGCACCCTAGCCTTACAACCTAACCAACACCCTAGCCTTACAACCGGCCCAACACCCTAGTCTTACAACCGGCCCAACACCTTTGCCTTACAACCGGCCCAATACTCTAGCCTTACAACTGACCCAACACTCTAGCCTTACAACTGACCAACCCTCTAGCCTTACAACCGGCCAACACTCTAGCCTTACAACTGACCAACACTCTAGCCTTACAACTGACCCAACACTCTAGCCTTACAACTGACCAACACCCTTGCCTTACAACTGACCAACACTCTAGCCTTACAACCGGCCAACAGTCTAGCCTTACAACTGACCAACACTCTAGCCTTACAACCTTCCAACACTCTAGCCTTACAACACGGCCAACAGTCTAGCCTTACAACTGACCAACACTCTAGCCTTACAACTGACCAACACTCTAGCCTTACAACCGGCCAACACTCTAGCCTTACAACCGGCCAACAGTCTAGCCTTACAACTGACCAACACTCTAGCCTTACAACCGGCCAACACTCTAGCCTTACAAATGACCAACACTCTAGCCTTACAACCGGCCAACACCCTTGCCTTAAAACTGACCCAACACTCTAGCCTTACAACCGACCCAACAATCTAGCCTTACAACTGACCAACACTCTAGCCTTACAACTGACCCAACATCCTAGCCGTACAACTGACCCAACAATCTAGCCTTACAACTGACCCAACACCCTAGCCTTATAATTGACCAACACTCTAGCCGTACAACTGACCCAACAATCTAGCCTTACAACTGACCCAACACCCTAGCCTTATAACTGACTAACACTCTAGCCTTACAACTGACCCAACATCCTAGCCGTACAACTGACCCAACACTCTAGCCTTACAACTGACCAACACTCTAGCCTTACAACTGACCAACACTCTAGCCTTACAACCGACCCAACACTCTAGCCTTACAACTGACCAACACTCTAGCCTTACAACCGACCCAACACTCTAGCCTTACAACTGACCAACACTCTAGCCTTACAACTGACCAACACTCTAGCCTTACAACCGACCCAACACTCTAGCCTTACAACTGACCCAAACACTCTAGCCTTACAACTTACCAACACTCTAGCCTTACAACTTACCAACACTATAGCCTTACAACCGACCCAACACTCTAGCCTTACAACAGACCCAACACTCTAGCCTTACAACTGACCAACACTCTAGCCTTACAACTGACCCAACACTCTAGCCTTACAACCGTCCCAACAGCCTAGCCTTACAACTGACCAACACTCTAGCCTTACAACTGACCAACACTCTAGCCTTACAACTGACCCAACAACCTTGCCTTACAACCGGCCCAACAGCCTAGCCTTACAACTGACCAACACTCTAGCCTTACAACTGACCCAACAACCTTGCCTTACAACCGGCCCAACAGCCTAACCTTACAACTGACCAACACTCTAGCCTTACAACTGACCAACACTCTAGCCTCGTATTTACTTCTTGTATTTTTAATTCAATTCTAAAATCCTATTTACTTCACACAATTCTAGAATCCTATTTACATCCTGCCACGACATATAGTTTTAAATGTCAATTTGATTGTAATATTAATGCAACGTAAATTTAAAAAAAGCGATTAACTCGGGAGGAAAGAAATTAACTCTTTATTTGCAGTGCTGTTGTTGTGTTTTGTTCTGTGCTGTTGTTGGGTTTTGTTTGATGCTGTTGTTGTGTTTTGTTTTGTTTGATGCTGTTGTTGTGTTTTGTTTTGTTTGATGCTGCTGTTGTGTTTTGTTTGATGCTGTTGTTGTGTTTTGTTTGATGCTGTTGTTGTGTTTTGTTTGATGCTGTAGTTGTGTTTTGTTTGATGCTGTTGTTGTGTTTTGTTTGATGCTGTTGTTGTGTTTTGTTCGATGCTGTTGTTGTGTTTTGTTTGATGCTGTTGTTGTGTTTTGTTTGATGCTGTTGTTGTGTTTTGTTTGGTGCTGGTGGTGTACTTTGTTCGGTGCTGGTCTTGTGCTTTGTTCGGTGCTGGTGATGTGCTTTGTTCGGTGCTGATGGTGTGCTTTGTAACGTCTTAATGTGAAGTTACTGTGGCGGCGGCGAGTCTGTAAAATATGTAAATGAAAGTTGCCCAGGTGTGACTTAAAAGGAGAGTCAAATAAGGGACTGGAACGAGCTTCCAAAAGCAACAGACACATTTGCAGCTATTGCCTCCTGCCTTCTAACCACCAGATTATAATACTGTTGTCGGAAAGCCATAGCAACCAGTGAAGTATCCCCTTCAAAAACATGCACAGTTACATCGCGAACCCCTCAGAATGATCAAGACGTTAATCTTGGGCCCTCAAAATATAGAAGAAGAAGAAGAAGAAGTGAGCGATGTGTCAACATTGTCAAGGGGAGGACACTGGGGTGTCAACTGTCAGGGAAGTAAAAAAATAGCGGAACAAGATTTATATAAATAGAGGAACAAGATTTATATAAATAGCGGAACAAGATTTATATGGGCTTGAAATGAGAGGACATTTAAAAAGACGTTTCGTCTTGACGCCCTATTCAGGAAACAACACATAATTTAAAATGACAAATAAATAGAGACATGGTAAAAATCTGAATGACTTCAATGTGGATTAATATCTAGAACTATCAGGGTTAGGACACTAATGTGTCAACTATCAAAGGTAGGACACTAATGTGTCAACTATCAAAGGTAGGACACTAATGTGTCACCTATCAAAGGTAGGACACTAATGTGTCAACTATCAAAGGTAGGACACTAACGTGTCAACTATCAAAGGTAGGACACTAATGTGTCAACTATCAAAGGTAGGACACTAATGTGTCAACTTTCAGGGGTAGGACACTAATGGGTCAACTATCAAAGGTAGGACACTAATGTGTCAACTATCAAAGGTAGGACACTAATGTGTCAACTATCAAAGGTAGGACACTAATGTGTCAACTTTCAGGGGTATGACACTAATGGGTCAACTTTCAGGAGTAGGACACTAATGGGTCAACTTTCAGGAGTAGGACACTAATGGGTCAACTTTCAGGAGTAGGACACTAATGTGTCAACTGTCAGGGGTAGGACACTAATGTGTCAACTATAAAAGATAGGACACTAATGGGTCAACTATCAGGGGTAGGATACTAATGGGTCAACTATCAGGGGTAGGACACTAATGGGTCAACTTTCAGGAGTAGGACACTAATGGTTCAACTTTCAGGAGTAGGACACTAATGTGTGAACTGTCGGGGATGTCTCAACTGTTACGGTTAAGACACTGAGGTGTCCACTTTGTTAGAGAAATGATACTGGGTCCACTGTGTCAGGGATAAGATACTGACGTGTTCACCGACGCTGGGGTAACATACTTAAGTGCCAATTATTTCTGTGGCAAAGCCATATGATTTGTGACTTTTTTTATGAGGAAATCTGAAAAAATGACTTAAAATTGACAAAAATATCAAGAATGTAATTACCTTTTAGGGCAGACTGAGGGGAGTGATGGGATGGAGTGAAGGGGCAGAGGGAGGGGTGACCGATCGGAGGTGGGGGGTCAGAGTGAGTGGTGGATTCAGGGGTCAGAGATAAGGGACAAAAGAAGGGCTGGGGGAAGGGTGGGGGGAGGTGGGATGGAGAGAGCGAGTGGAGGGGAGAGCAAGTGGAGGGGAGAGCGAGTGGTGGGGGATGAATAAGGGTTTGAGGCAGTGGGTGGAGTGACGGGGGAGGCAAGGGTCCGAGTGATGTGTTGGATTCAGGGGGCGGAGATATGGGGCTGAAGAAAGGGTGGAGTGAATGAAGGGGCTGAAGTAGGGCAATAAGTGAGAGGTAGGAGGGAGGCATGGAGGGGATGTAAGAGGCGAAGAAGAAAAACTGAATGCATAAAGACACTTAATTTCAAACATGGCCAGTTATTCATAAAATTGGCTGATAAAAATTATTTCAATATTTATAATTTGGCTAACGTGACACCAAAATGTCACAATGATGATTACAACTGGGATAGCGTGACACCAACATGTCAAAATAATGATAGGAAACGAGAATAATGACCTGAATAAAGCGGACTGAGGATTCATTAAGTTAACTCCATAGTTGTTTCACATTGAACTGTTCTTAATTGAACCTACTTAATTGCATTACTCCATTTATTGCAAAGTATTTATATTAAAAGTAGTGTATTTACTATTCTTTAATAAATGCCCTGTTGTGAAATTGTGTAATTCAAATGTGCACTTTTGGCTCCCAAAGTTGTTAACGATAGTAAAATTTAGGAAAATTATGTTAATTAAATTGTAAGTTATAGCATGTCTAGCAGGAAGGGCGCCCATTTTATAATTTTTTATCGTCACCCCTGAGGACTGACGTCACATCTTAAGACTGTCGCCACCAGCTGTCATATTTCTCATGACATTCTGCCGCCTTCCATTTTCAGTCATTTCCGGAAGAAAAAAAAACATCGAGTCAACAATTGTTGTTGGTTTCATCAAAGTAGGTCAACAACCGCAGTCTTCTCTCTAGTGTCTTGTAGATGACCTACTTAATTAGCATATGCGTTACTCGCCCGGATCTGAGAAGAGTATAAGGATATAAGGCCTGCATTACAGCACGCAGTTCCCCCTATAACCTTATATTGACAAACATAATGGAATGAAAAATGAATATTTGATCGCCTTTTGAAAAGATGGCGCCCTGGGCGGGTGCCCCTTTCAATCCCTGTCCTATGACGTCATTTACAAGATGACGTTTGCAATATCTCTGCCACATGAACATGACAATGACAGTCACTAAAATTATTTGCTAAATATATCAAAGTCTCTCACACCGTTGTCCACTGCACCCACTTCAAACCCTGGCCACATATCCCCAGGTATAGATACGACTAGGTCAGAGCTAATTCCGTCCTGACATTTCGTGACTATACCAGTCACTGTAGTGCAGTCCGTGCCTTGTCTCGCCCAAGTCTCGCGGTGTTGTGACGCCTCAACGTGACGTGATACAGGAAGCAGCGCAGTCCGGTTGGTTGAGACCGTTAATACGTTGAAATATTGTGCTTCTGCTAAATAAAGTGGGTCTCCCATCTGTGTCCGTAAAGTGTGTCTCCCATCTATGTTAGTAAAGAGGCTCTTCCATCTGTGTCAATGAAGTGGGTCTCCCATCTATGTTAGTAAAGAGGCTCTTCCATCTATGTCAGTGAAGTGGGTCTCACATCTATGTTAGTAAAGAGGCTCTTCCATCTATGTCAGTGAAGTGGGTCTCACATCTATGTTAGTAAAGAGGCTCTTCCATCTGTGTCAGTAAAGTGTGTCTCCCATCTATGTTAGTAAAGAGGCTCTTCCATCTGTGTCAGTGAAGTGGGTCTCCCATCTATGTTAGTAAAGAGGCTCTTCCATCTGTGTCAGTAAAGTGTGTCTCCCATCTATGTTAGTAAAGAGGCTCTTCTATCTGTGTCAGTAAAGTGTGTCTCCCATCTATGTTAGTAAAGAGGCTCTTCCATCTGTGTCAGTAAAGTGTGTCTCCCATCTATGTTAGTAAAGAGGCTCTTCCATCTATGTCAGTGAAGTGGGTCTCACATCTATTAATCCAAATAGTTACACAAAATGTTTAAAAAAAACTTTAATATATTGTTTTTTGTGTTGTTTTAGTTAATTGTTTGAAAACAAAAATGTTAACATGCTTTCTTTGCGTAATAAATTTTAAGAAAATAATTATTTTACTTTTACGTTTTAATGTGTTTAAACGCGCCTTTGATAGGAAGTGGTGTTTTAAAACATTTTATATTTTTCAAATTTTTGTGGGCTTCTTTTTCGTTATATAATTTTCTATTTTATTTTTTTTCTACTTTTTAGTATGGAAAGGTTACTCTTTAAAAATATCCACAAAAGAGAAGGTACTCTAAAACACAAAAATTGCTTTAAAAATCCAAGGAATCGTTACTTATCTCTTTAAATAGTCATAAAACTAAAAATAGACTTAAACAACTGATTGCCGTTTGCTGTTCATGCTTAAAAAAACAGCACTTTCCCCCATCCTATCACAAAATGCTACGTTTATGACCGATGGCTTTGTAAGCGAAGTAGTAGCGTTGTTGTGTTATTCATCACCATTTTGTATTTCCCCTCAACTCAAAACACCCCCCTCCCCTCACTTCCATTGTACTGGAGATGTGTCAACATTCAAATTCAGCTTACAGGTGAATTTACGACGACTCAGTCGAGCGACTGAGAGAGTCAAGTGTGTCAACTACAAAATTGCGCTGTACAAACAAACGAGATGGAAATGCGAGCAGAAAGCATTTAAGAATTGTTTCCCTCACTTGAGTCTTTATTATTGTTCGTTTTCCTTAACATAAATGCATGTATGAAAAATCCAGCACCTTTGACCAACAACAACTTCTCTTCACGTTTGACCTGTCACTTCACTTGTGACATATCTGTTCACTTATGACTGATCTGTTCACATTTAACTGGTCTGTTAAAAGCAATGCATGTTTTTTTTTTTGTCGACTGTCATGATCTTCATCTTGTTACAAAGATTCTGTTCCTTTCCAAAATTTGTGACGTTTTAGGACGACGAGATTTTTTTAAAAAAGTAATTAGTGGAACAAAGTATGTGGAAGTTTGAATAGAAAGACAGGAAAATGCGTCCAGCAATAACGATGGCGAACACTGAAGTCTTTTTTAATTGTTTCTAATTCTTGCCGTTTTATTTTTCCTTAGTTCTATCTGCTGAGGGAAGGCTCTTGGCCGAAACGTTCTTCTTTTATTGTCCACTCTTTCTATTTCAAGTATCCAACTTGTTCAACTATTTCATTTACACAACCTGAACGCCATTCTTCATTAATTTATTTTTAAAGAAAAGACTAGTGAAGCAACTTTACCTCTAAGGCGTGAGACAAGGGAGATATACTATGCAATATAGATCATGTCTCTCTTTGACCTTTCCGTCAAGAACAGTTTGTTTGAATAAATTTACCGGTAACCAAGGGCGACCATCATCGTAGGATGAAAGAAAATTACCAGGATAAAACAAAAATGTGTCTTCAACTTCCTCATGCACATCACTTGGCCACTGATGTTGTCAGTAAAACTAAGGCTGTGAATGCCCTGATAGGATTATTGTAATCCATGCCATAAACTCCTTGTAATTTTGAGATATTCCACACAGATAGGCAAGATTTGTCTGGTAAAAAGGGATTAAATATATCATAAAATAAGTGAGTCACTTTTTTAAGTAGTTAATGGCGAGACACAAAGAGGGCCTAGTGTCCAGCACTTTGATGGTGACACAACGAAGGCCTGCTGTCCTGCACGTTGATGGCGACACCATAAAGACCTACTGTCCTTGTACGCTGATAGCGATACAATGAAGTACTACTGTCCTGCACGTTGATGGCGATACAATGAAGTTCTACTTTCCTGCACGTTGATGGCGATACAATGAAGTACTACTTTCCTGCACGTTGATGGCGATACAATGAAGTACTACTGTCCTGCACGTTGATGGCGATACAATGAAGTACTACTGTCCTGCACGTTGATGGCGATACAATGAAGTACTACTGTCCTGCACGTTGATGGCGATACAATGAAGTACTACTTTCCTGTACGTTGATGGCGACACTATAAAAACCTACTGTTCTGTACGTTGATGGAGACACAATAAAGACCTACTGTCCTGTACTTTGATGGAGACACAATAAAGACCTACTTTCCTGTACGTTGATGGAGACACAATAAAGACCTACTTTCCTGTACGTTGATGGCGACACTATAAAGACCTACTAATGATACTTTTTTCAAAAAAAAAAAATATCTGAGGGAAAAAAAGTGTGGGTGGGTTAAAATAAAATATTCTACCCGAAATAAAATAATCGTTGTAGAGTCCTCATTTTGTTCCCTCTTAGGGATCACATTTAGTTCCCGTATAGGGACCACCTTTTTTCCCTTGTAGATACCACATTTTTACTCTTGTAGAGACCAGTATTTGTCCTTTAATAGGGACCACATTTTGTTCCATTTAGAGATCCCATATTGTTTACATTTTAATACCTTGTAGAGACAATAGTTTTACTCTTGTAGAGACCAGGATTTGTCATTTTATAGAGATCACATTTTGTTCCCCTAGAGAGACCAGGATATTTTCAATTCTAGAGAACACATTTTGTTCTCTCGTAGAGAGCGCATTTTAATACCTTTTAGAGACCATTTTTTGCTTTCTATAGAGACCATAATTTTTCCATTGTAGAGACCACATTTTGTCCCCTTGTAGAAAAACCCATTTTGTTCATCATAGTTTAATACACATCATGGCACCCCGACACAAAAAAGCCAAACACATTTGACTCATTTGAAGAAAACAAAACTCTTCAGAAATACAATAATTCGATAAAAAAAAAGACTGGTCCAGGTCCATCTAGCAGCTTTTAAACAAAGTCCTAACCTAACACACAGTGGATCACTGTGTGGATACCACAGTGAAAATAAAAGTACAGTGGACTGTGTGTGTGTGGGGGCTGTGGATGATTAAGTTGTTGCGAGCAGCTATGTAAATCTGTAGTAAATCACTTTCAAAACTGACAGCGACGGAAGGCGCAGACGTCAAACAAAACACAGAAAAAATAATTATAAGAAAAATTATAATAATAAATGATGTGAAGGTGCGCTGAAGCGTTTGAAATTCTTATTTGACTTTTGCGTTCAAATCTTTTATATTTTTATGTTTGACAAAAAAAGCTAACATTGCTGACTTCATTTTTTAAAAATGTATTCTTTAATTTGAATTTCAGTTTGTAAATATATTTAAATGAAGCACCCCGCTGCTATTAGCAACCATTGGACAGAAACTAACCACAAAACACGCTGTAGTGCATAAAGATTGTGACCTGAGCACATTTTCCCCCTTGACAAATTAAGACGACGCCCATTCCCGGAGTCAGTGCACGTCTTGTCTTAGCCGCGAAGTCAGTGACCTTCTTGTCTTGGCCAAGGAGCCGTTTATAGTGTCTGGACCAGGGAGTCGTTTATAGTGTCTTGGTCAGGGAGTCGTTTATAGTGTCTGGACCAGGGAGTCGTTTATAGTGTCTGGACCATGGAGTCGTTTATAGTGTCTGGACCAAAGAGTCGTTTATAGTGTCTGGACCAGGGAGTCGTTTATAGTGTCTGGACCAGGGAGTCGTTTATAGTGTCTGGACCATGGAGTCGTTTATAGTGTCTTGGTAAGGGAGTCGTTTATAGTGTCTGGACCAGGGAGTCGTTTATAGTGTCTGGACCATGGAGTCGTTTATATTGTCTTGGTCAGGGAGTCGTTTATAGTGTCTGGATCAGGGAGTCGTTTATAGTGTCTGGACCAGGGAGTCGTTTATAGTGTCTGGACCATGGAGTCGTTTATATTGTCTTGGTCAGGGAGTCGTTTATAGTGTCTGGATCAGGGAGTCGTTTATAGTGTCTGGACCATGGAGTCGTTTATAGTGTCTGGATCAGGGAGTCGTTTATAGTGTCTGGACCATGGAGCCGTTTATAGTGTCTGGAGCAGGGAGTCTTTTATAGAGTCTGGACCAGGGAGTCGTTTATAGTGTCTGGATCAGGGAGTCGTTTATAGTGTCTGGACCATGGAGTCGTTTATAGTGTCTGGATCAGGGAGTCGTTTATAGTGTCTGGACCATGGAGTCGTTTATAGTGTCTGGATCAGGGAGTCGTTTATAGTGTCTGGACCAGGGAGTCGTTTATAGTGTCTGGATCAGGGAGTCGTTTATAGTGTCTGGACCATGGAGTCGTTTATAGTGTCTGGACCATGGAGTCGTTTATAGTGTCTTGGTCAGGGAGTCGTTTATAGTGTCTGGACCAGGGAGTCGTTTATAGTGTCTGG
The DNA here is from genome assembly GCA_964017045.1 of Omphiscola glabra. Taxonomy (NCBI): domain Eukaryota; kingdom Metazoa; phylum Mollusca; class Gastropoda; family Lymnaeidae; genus Omphiscola; species Omphiscola glabra. The sequence goes on from OZ024811.1 coordinate 759,882, forward strand.
ACCAGGGAGTCGTTTATAGTGTCTGGACCAGGGAGTCGTTTATAGTGTCTGGACCATGGAGTCGTTTATAGTGTCTTGGTTAGGGAGTCGTTTATAGTGTCTGGACCAGGGAGTCGTTTATAGTGTCTGGACCATGGAGTCGTTTATAGTGTCTTGGTCAGGGAGTCGTTTATAGTGTCTGGACCAGGGAGTCGTTTATAGTGTCTGGACCATGGGGTCGTTTATAGTGTCTTGGTCAGGGAGTCGTTTATAGTGTCTGGACCAGGGAGTCGTTTATAGTGTCTGGACCAGGGAGTCGTTTATAGTGTCTGGACCATGGAGTCGTTTATAGTGTCTGGACCATGGAGTCGTTTATAGTGTCTTGGTCAGGGAGTCGTTTATAGTGTCTGGACCAGGGAGTCGTTTATAGTGTTTGGACCAGGGAGTCGTTTATAGTGTCTGGACCAGGGAGTCGTTTATAGTGTCTGGACCATGGAGTCGTTTATATTGTCTTGGTCAGGGAGTCGTTTATAGTGTCTGGACCAGGGAGTCGTTTATAGTGTCTGGACCAGGGAGTCGTTTATAGTGTCTGGACCAGGGAGTCGTTTATAGGGTATGTTATATTGCCTAATATCATCACAATTAATTTTACAAGAGAATAATCTAAGCATAATGAAAATTGAAAGAAGTGGAGGCTCTAGATCAAAGTAACCGTCAAAATGTTTTTGTGTACACGCTCTAAAATACATTTCGAGCGTCAGTGGATTGGTCTGAGTGGGGAAGGATGTGGTGGTACAGGCCATGACACTCTACTATACACAGTAATGCCATTTATCATGATTGTAAAATCATTGATTTTGAAACGTGCATTAACGACAGAGCTCAAAACATATCCTACAGCTATTTTCTCACTCCCCTCTTCGATTGTTAGGCTTATTCCAAACTGTTTGGGGTCAGGCCTAGCTGTAAGAAAGTTACGTTTTTTAAATTGTTGAAGTCTACATCTGGAATGGCTTCCATGTCAAAAAAGATGTATCGACCATTTGATATTAAACCAAATTGGTAAATCAAACATTACATTTCAGCGGAACTATTCAGTCTTGAATTTATAAACGAGGCACATAAAAAAAAACTCCATAGATTAACGAAAAATACACATAAACAGCAATGACAGATTGACACAAAGACACAAAAAATAACAACAATGACACACTAACAACGACACATTAACAAACAACGACAGATTAACACAAAGACACATTAACAGCAATGACACACTAACAACGACACATTAACAAACAACGACAGATTAACACAAAGACACATTAACAGCAATGACACACTAACAACGACACATTAACAAACAACGACAGATTAACACAAAGACACATTAACAACAATGACACACTAACAACGACACATTAACAAACAACGACAGATTAACAAGGATGACACACTAAAAGACTACGACACATTTTGCTAGCATCAGTCCGTCACAATGTGACGATGGAGTGGAGTTCGCAGGATTCGTGGATTATTCTTCTAGGATTATAAGCTGGTTCCCAACAGCAAATCGCCTCTCTCTACGCCGCTGGATAACCCAAGGGAACATCATGTGGATGATACAGCTTGGCACCAGTGGCGTCGCAGAAGTTGTCGGAATGTTTCATTGTATCAATGTTATCCGCCTTTCGGCCACCCAGCACTACGACACATTAACAGCCTACCATTTATGGTTGAATTTTTTCTTCTCATAATGACATCATCATTTTAAGCAAATATTATAAAAATACAAAGAGTTGAAATGGGCAGATTTTTCTCCATAGAAAGTTCATGATCTACCTCAAACTTGTGTCAAATTAAGAATACAATCTGAACCATTTCTCCCATTTTTACATATTTTTTTCTGGATTTGATAGCGATGATATTGATATAACTTGTAACTTTGGCTTTAGAAACATTCATTTTGTATGGAGATTCTTGACTTGACAAACAAGAACCATCGCATGGAGACTGGAAACTCTGTGTCTGCAGGCGGGTTTACATTTTTAAGGGCCCAAAATTGAGATGTGGGGAAAAAAAAATTGAACTATAAATTACACAAAAAGTGAGATGGGGAGGGGGCGAAAGTGAAGAGTGTCAGAAAGGGCCATCAAAAGTAACCTTTCTTCTCGGCAAAGTTCCTCTTACTATTTTGTAATAACTCATGCGTACACCTAAACCTAGGTACAAAGGCCGGCATGCACCTGAATACATGATGAAAGGGCTAAACGCCGCATAGATGACATCGGTCTGATGATAAAGTGCAGGACGGAAGTGATCAGACCCTGGTGACACTAAACGCATGCGCACATTTGAGATCAAGAGCGGCCATCAAGCTTTAGCTCTGATATCAACATCACTGAATAGGCGGAGTCAGATGGGCGTGTCATCTGGATTATGATTAATTAATTCGGAGGCATGCTTTAAATCGGAGTTAGATGGGAATCTATTACTTTTGGAGCCCGGAATCGTAGCCTCAATTTCCATATTATCCGCTTGGAAGTTGCCCAATCAAAAGCGACTTATGAAACATTTAATTTTGCTGAATTAAAGAAACATCAAGAAAACAAACGAAACTGAGTCAGAGAAAAACACAGACAGGAAGTGAAATGTTGACCTTCTTATGATAACATTACGTTGAAGACTCTTTCCATTCTAACAATATATCATACAATTTTTTTTTTAATCTAAAAAAATATATTTGTTTGTCTCTATATTTTATATTGTCGTATAGTGGCTTAATTTCGGAAGGACATCCAATTGTTTATGCCAGTTGGACTGATGTATCCTTGTTGTATTGTAAGCCAGTTGTACTGCTGTATCCTTGTTGTATTGTATGCCAGTTGTACTGATGTATCCTTGTATTTTTGTATGCCAGTGGAACTGCTGTCTTCTTGTTTTCTGGTTTTTACACCACTCCACCAATAAAAGCTGCTTTGGTCGACCGAAGTTGTGGTTTGTGTGGTCAGTGTTGCCCAGGGATAGGGAACTGGAGCTTTGGTCAGTGTGGCCCTGCGATTTTGGACTGGATATGTGGTCAGTGTGGCACAGTGATTTGGGATTAGACATGTGGTCAGTGTGGCACAGTGATTTAGGACTAGAGATGTGGTCAGTGTTATAGACTATTTTATAGACTACGAAAAGGCCTTTGATAGCCTGTACCGACAAACATTGTGGAAACTTCTTCGGCACTATGGAGTACCAGGGAAATTAGTCAGGATTATTCAGAGCTCTTATGAAGAAATGACATGCAGGGTGGTCCACGAAGGTAGACTCACAGATGCCTTTACAGTCGAAACAGGAGTCAGACAAGGATGCCTCTTGTCCCCATTTCTATTCATCCTTGCCATTGACTGGATAATGAAAAAATCCACAGACAAAAAAAGGAATGGGATACAGTGGACACTCTGGGAACAACTGAATGACCTAGACTTTGCAGATGACATTGCACTTCTGTCCCACAACCAGCAACAAATGCAGGAAAAAACAAAAGATGTAGCCACCTTTTCATCACAGCTCGGACTTAATATAAATAAAAGCAAGACGAAAATCATGAAGGTGAACTCATCCAACCAAGAGCATATCTGTCTGGAAGGAAAGGCACTGGAAGAAGTGGAGTCCTTCAATTACTTAGGCAGCACCATAGACACAAACGGCGGATCCGACGCAGACGTGAGGTCTAGAATTGGAAAAGCTAGATCAGCATTTGTGTTATTAAAGAAAATATGGGAGTCGAAGCAGCTGAAACCTCAAACCAAAGTCAGAATCTTTAATACAAATGTCAAAACAGTCCTACTTTATGGAGCAGAAACGTGGAAAACATCAGCGAGCATTACACAGAAAGTGCAGACATTCATAAACACATGCCTTAGAAAGATCCTTAACATCAAATGGCCAAATACCATCACCAACAAAGATCTATTAGAAAGGACATACCAGGTGCCCGTTGATGAAGACATCATAAAGAAAAGATGGAGGTGGATTGGGCATACTCTGAGAAAACCCCCAGATAGCACCACCAGACAATGTCTAACATGGAATCCACAGGGAAAAAGAAAGAGAGGAAGACCTAAGAATACATGGAGACGTGAACTAGAGACAGACACCCAAAATATGGGATACAACTGGAAGCAATTGGAAAGGAAAGCACAGGACCGGGATGAGTGGAAAATTCTTGTGGACGGCCTATGCCCCAGACGGGGTAAAAAGGCATAAGAAGAAGAAGATGTGGTCAGTGTGGCACAGTGTTTTGGGACTGGAGCTGTGGACAGTATGGCACAGTGATTTGGGCCTGGAGATGTGGTCAGTGTTGCAGTGATTTGGGATTAGGGATGTGGTCAGTTTGGCACAGGTATTGGGGGCTGAAGCTGTGGTCAGTGTGGCACGGGGATATGGGACATCTGATGTACTCCATCGGGTCATTGTCAAACTAATGTACACTTTCTTTTTGTCCTCAGTTAGCCTTGTGGTCGGTCAGTCAGACTTCGTGTGTCCGGCCAACAGCAAGATGGGTTTGTGTGACCCTGTACCCAACCCTTGTTATGGAGATGAGGACTGCTTGAATGGTGAGTGTTCAGTCAACAAGTCAAAATAACACCAAGAAAAACTACATATATGCAGAATACATATTTATAAGTCAGCGGATCTCAACATGTGGGTCACGACCCGTTAGGGGGTCGAACCACCCTTTCACATGGGTCTCCTAAGACCATCGGGATACACATATACTCTACAGTTATGAAGTAGCAACTAAAATAAAATTGTGGTTAGGGGGTCGCCACAACATGAGGAACTGTAACAAAGGGTCGCGGCGTTAGGAAGGCTGAGAACCACCGTTATAAGTGATGAAGATTTAGATAAAATATATTGTAATTCAACTCTGTAACAAGATAGATCTGATAATCTCTTAACGTATTTTAATGCGGGCCTGATGCACATATTTTAAAAGCTGACCTTTCAGCAACAACACAATTTTCAGTCACATTTAGAGAAATAGTAAACAGTCACATTTAGAGAAAAGTAAACAGTCCCATTTAGAGAAAAGTAAACAGTCACATTTAGAGAAAAGTAAACAGTCACATTTAGAGAAACGTAAACAGTCACATTTAGAGAAAAGTAAACAGTCACATTTAGAGAAAAGTAAACAGTCACATTTAGAGAAACGTAAACAGTCACATTTACAGGAATAGTGAACAGTCCCATTTAGAGAAAAGTAAACAGTCACATATAGAGAAAAGTAAACAGTCAAATTTAGAGAATAAGTATATAGTCACCTTTAGAGAAAAAAAGTACTCAGTCTTGTTGAGACAGTCAAAGAAATATGAAGACAATGTACACTTCAGAAGGCTATAAAAGTTCCCAATAGAAATATGCAGTTTTTAAATATATATTTTGAATTTACATTATTATATATACATTTTAATTGTGTATTTCTCATATGCATTTTTGTTACTCTCTAAACACTGAGTTTAAAAACAAAGCTCTACTTGGAACTCAGTCTTCTCATACTTTATACCGGTGGTTCTCAACCTTCCTAATTCCGCGACCCTTTAATACAGCTCCTCATGTTAGTGGAGACCCCAAACCTGAAAGTTATGTTCGTTGCTACTTCATAACTGTAGAGTATATGTGTTTTCCGACGGTCTTAGGCGACCCCTGGGAAGGGATGGTTTGACCCCAAAGGGTCACTGCTTTATACAAACCTATAAAAACATTTTGTTCCTGTTTCTAAATATTTTAACTACAAGTGAATAACGGATTTCCTCAGCCGTTTAATTCCTGCTAAATGGATTTTCCCTCAAACCAAATTCTGCAGATCCAGTATACCACAAGCTCTCCATATCTCTCTAACTCTCATGGTTCTCTTTCGATCTCTCTATAATTCACAGTACCCATACAAACCATTTTAAAATACACACAACAGGTTTCAACCATTTGACCCAATCGTCTTTGCGAAACGGACTTTCGCTGTATGAAATCTGAACAGCTCACTTAACCTCTTTAGTATGTATGCAGTGTCTGACACATGCGTCAACCAATGAGATCGCACGTCCTTGAGACATACGCTGATTACATTTAATTACAGCAGCTTATTAAACGTATGTAATAATAAAGCATTCACTTACGACTTCATGACATTAACCCTTGGAAAATATGTCCTCAACTACTCTGGAATATTTGACTTTTGATAGTGTCCAATTGATGTTGCTTGTATTTGACAGTGTCATTCTGTTGTTTGTATTTTACAGTGTCATACCGATGTTGTTTGTATTTGACAGTGTCATACCAATGTTGTTCGTATTTGTAAAACTTAATGGAGACATCTGTTCCTCGTCTCTCCCCACACAGGTGACATCTGCTGTCCCCACGCCTGCAGTCGAATGTGTAAACCAAGAATAGCTCGTCATCAAGGTCTCAGGCCGGCGTTAAGTAGCAGTCTGCCAGATCTACTGAATGACCCAAGAGTTTATGTTGGTAGGTGGATAGCTGGATGGCTTGTGTTTAGCTGGAAAGATGGATGGTTTGTTGTGTGTATGTGGAAAGATGGATGACTTGTTGTGTATAGGTAGTGGTTGCGTTATGTGTGTATGTTGAACAATGACCCAGTAGGTTGGGTTTGTATTATGTTATAGGAAGTTGTATTATGCAATGTTTTTTGAACCGTAATACTAGGTTTGAGTTGAGTTGTCTGTTGTCTTAGGGGCGAATGCTGATACTATGATTGTGCTTGTTAAAAGCTGATTGGTAATATTTGAATCAGCTGTTATTATGTGAATACTATATATATTATTTCTGTGATTGACATTTCAGCTGTGAAATAATATATTGCTGTCCTTTACCATACGTATGCTATTTTCATTATGACTGTTATATAATCTATACAACCACTAGCATAATTTCCGTAAAAAACTTCGTTGGTATCTAAACAAAATTTCACATTAAAGTTAACGATGCCCCACCACAGGCCAGTGTCCAGAGGCCAGCTGTGTGAATCTGTTCGGCAGCGACACCAACCAGTGCGACACCTCCAGACTGTGCCCCCAGGAGCAGTACTGTTGTAACGACGGCTGCAAGAACGTCTGTCTGGTCAAGCCCGAGTACGCCGCCCTGGTGGCTGAGCGCGAGGCAAAGATGAGACAGCACCAGCAGCTCATGTATCAGGTGAGACAAGGTGGCAGGGGCTGGTGAGACATGGTGGGATGGGCTGGTGAAATAAGGTGGGATTGGCTGGTGAGAAAAGGTGGGAGGGGCTGTGAGATAAGTTGGGAAGGGGCTGGTGAGAAAAGGTGGAATTGGGCTGTTGAGACAAGTTGGGCGGGGCTGGTGAGAGACGGTGGACGGGGCTGGGGAGACAAGGTGGGAGGGGCTGGGGAGACAAGGTGGGAGGGGCTGGGGAGGCAAGGTGGGAGGGGCTGTGAATACGGTTGGAGGGGGGCTGGTGAGACAAGGTGGCAGGGGGTTGATGAGACAAAGTGGGAGGGGCTGGTGAGATAAGTGGGAGGGGCTAGTGAGACAAGGTGGGAGGGGCTGGTGAGACAAGATGGGATGGGCTGGTGAAATAAGGTGGGATGGGCTGGTGAGACAAAATGGGAGGGCCGGTGAGACAAATGGGAGAGGTTGGTTAGACAAGGTTAGAGGGACTGGTGAGACAAGGTGAGCGGGGCTGGTGAAACAGTAGTGGGAGGAATGATTTGCCTAAATCTAAGCTTAAATGAGGTGCAGGTGGGACACAGGGGGTGGGGTTCGGTGTCCAAACCAATGTCAAAATATGGCGCAAGTGGGACAAGGTGGGTAAAATGAGATGTCTAAATGTGGCGCAGGTGGGACAAGGTGGGTAAAAGAAGATGTCTAAATGTGGCGCAGGTGGGACAAGGTGGCTAAAATAAGATGCCTAAATGTGGCGCAGGTGCGACAAGGTGGGTAAAATGAAATGCCTAAATATGGCGCAGGTGGGACAAGGTGGGTAAAATGAGATGCCTAAATATGGCGCAGGTGGGACAAGGTGGGTAAAAGGAGATGCCTAAATGTGGCGCAGGTGGGACAAGGTGGCTAAAATGAGATGCCTAAATGTGGCGCAGGTGCGACAAGGTGGGTAAAATGAAATGCCTAATTATGGCGCAGGTGGGACAAGGTGGGTAAAATGAGATGCCTAAATGTGGCTCAGGTGGGACAAGGTGGGTAAAATGAGATGCCTAAATGTGGCTCAGGTGGGACAAGGTGGGTAAAATGAGATGCCTAAATGTGGCGCAGGTGGGACAAGGTCGCTAAAATGAGATGCCTAAATATGGCGCAGGTGCGACAAGGTGGGTAAAATGAGATGCCTAAATGTGGCGCAGGTGGGACAAGGTGAGTAAAATGAGATGCCTAAATGTGGCGCAGGTGGGACAAGGTGGGTAAATGAGATGCCTAAATGTGGCGCAGGTGGGAAAAGGTGGGTAAACTGAAATGCCTAAATGTGGCGAAGGTGGGACAAGGTGGGTAAAATGAGATGCCTAAATGTGGCGCAGGTGGGACAAGGTCGCTAAAATGAGATGCCTAAATATGGCGCAGGTGCGACAAGGTGGGTAAAATGAGATGCCTAAATGTGGCGCAGGTGGGACAAGGTGAGTAAAATGAGATGCCTAAATGTGGCGCAGGTGGGACAAGGTGGGTAAATGAGATGCCTAAATGTGGCGCAGGTGGGAAAAGGTGGGTAAACTGAAATGCCTAAATGTGGCGAAGGTGGGACAAGGTGGGTAAAATGAGATGCCTAAATAATGCGAGAGTTGGGCGTGGAATAGGAAGAACAGAAATATTTAATTATGTATTCAGTTAGAAAGTTTGAAATTAATGAGTTTTAGAACTCAGATTTATTCAAACAGTAACGGTGTGTGTGTGTGTGTTTGTGTGTGCGTGCGTGCGCGCGTGCGTTTGTGTGTGTGTGTGTGTTTGTGTGTGTGTGTGTGGTATGATACAAGCGTCATGATATCTTAGGCAGATTCGTATGTTATGATAAGGTTTAACTCGGGCTCGATGAAAGGTATTTGCCAAAGGATCTTCGCTGTGGGATAAGTTTGGGCTACCTGGAAGTCAACTGTTCTCAACCTGTCGGTCACGAACCCTTTGGGGATCGAACGACACCTTATACAGGGGTCGCCTAAAATCATCTGAAAACACATATTTATGAAATAGCAACGAAAATAGTGTTATGGTTGGTGCACCACAATATAAGGAACTGTATTAAAGGGTAGATGCATTAGGAAGATTGAGAACCACTGCTGTAAGGGATTCTAATTTTGAATGGAAGCTGTGGATTTTAAGCTGGATATTTAGCCACTGTTCTTTTGATCAGACCATAATTACAATTACCGTGACACAGAAACACCAGGAAATGCTAAGGAGGCGACAACAAGAATACTACATCCAGCAACAACGGCAGATGGTCGCAGCCGAGCAGGCCAGGAGGCAAGCGGAAGTGCAAGCCGAGCAGGCCAGACGTCAGGCTGAGGTGGCAGCGTATCAAGCCAGGAGGCAAGCAGAAGCAAGGGCAGAAGCAGAGAAGGAACTGGCTGCACAACAGGTAAAAATATTTAAGATGCAGCTAGTGGCACAGCAGGTAAAAATATTTAAGAAGGAGCTGGAAGCACAACAGGTAAATATATTTAAGAAGGAGCTAGTGGCAAAGTAGGTGAACATATTTGAGAAGGGCCTGGTGGCACAAAAACCAAATATGTTTGAGAAGGAGCTGGCGGCACAAAGGGTTAAAATATTTGAGACGGAGCTGGCGGCACAACAGGACAATATATTGCAGAAGTAGATGGCGGCACAACATGTAAAAATGCTCTCACCGAGTGTTAATCCAAAGGCTTTAAACATGAGAATATTTTTCAGCTAGATTTTGTTTTTAAAAGCCATTTAAATTTTTATATCTTGCTGGATTAACCTCTGTTCATTTCTGGATTAACTTGTTAATTTCTGGATTAGCTTGTTGAACTCGCCATCTATCCTTGTGGCGATACAGCCCATGTAGGGTTTTTGCCTGCCTCACCACTTCCTTCCACTCGCAAGTCGTTCTTTATATCCTATTGTTGTGCGTCTCTTCACAGGCCAGGTCGAGATACGAAGCTGATCTCAAGGCAAAGGCTGAAGCTGAAGCCAAGGCAGCAAGCAAGATGCAGCAACAGATGGTAAATATGTGTAATAATTTTATGTAATCATTATGTTTAAAATTCATGCAAATCTGGTCGTTAGCAGGCTGCATAAATGTAAATAAATTCACAACAATTATGAAAAAAACGTATGTGACTTAAAAAAGAAAAAAAGCAACATATAAATTAAGTAAATGTATTATTATTATTTTTTTAAAAAAACAACTTTTAAATTAAAATATTTTTTTTTTTTAAAGTCACATAAGTTTTTCCATAATTAATGTGAATTTATTTAAATTTATGCACATTATGAAAATACATATCTGAATTTTTTGCATTATATTTTTGTAAATTAAAGAACGCGAGCTTAATATGTATTATATTTTATCTCTCAAGGCTCAACAACAAGCTGCAGCCCTCTTACAGCAACAGCAGCAGCAGCAGCAACAACAACAGCAACAGCAGCAGCAGCAACAACAACAACAACAGCAGCAGCAACAGCAGCAGCAACAACAACAGCAGCTGCAGCAACAACAACGAAAACAAGAACTTCAGCCTCAGACCGTAACCTCAAAACCGTCAGCGCCATCCAGTGGCGGTTTCAGTTTCCTGGATAACTTTGTCGACGCCCCTCAGACTCCAGGAAGCCCCACGAATTTAAGAAGCACCGGCACCCAGGAGATACAGCAACCCAAGACGTCATTCCAGGATTCCTTCTACAATTTACTCAGCCGTGGATTCTCGAATGAAGTAAAGAGAGACAACCTGGCCGGGTCAATGCTTAACCAGGTGAACTCCCCTGCAAATTACAACCCGTACAGTTTCGCGCCGCAGCAGAGTACACAGAACAAGAATGAGGCATACGACATCTCCTACATGCAGCAAACACCGGAAGCTCAGTATCGACTGACGAGTCTCATCAGTTCTCAACCAGGTCCTTCTCAGACGTTGGCCATCGGCGGTAACTTGTACTCCCAGATGTCACCGAATTACCCCGGCTCCAACGTCCCATACCAACAGCAGAGATCTGTCATTCCAGACCCGGCGCCTGCCAGGCAAGAGCAGCCGATAGAACCTTACCTGATGTATCATTTCATGCAGACGGCGGCCTAATCTATTTTAGTGTGTACTTCTTTAGTATCAAATAGTACCCGTCAGTTGAACATTTAACTAATATTAATCTATGGGTAATCTAGGGTTATCTATGGGTAATCTAGGATTAATCTATGTGTTATCTAGGGTTAATCTACGGTTAATCTATGGGTAATCTAAGGTTAATATATGGGTAATCTATGATTAATCTATGGCTACACCAGAACTCCTTGTTAAGTTATCTTGGCGAAAATATAATCGTTTTTTAATCACACTTATTATAAAATAGTGCCCAGGATTATTTAAAAACCATCATTCCAATGTTTAAAAGAGTCAAATTCGGTTTCAAAATAAAACATTATTTACCCCATTCAAAATTCAAGTGTTAAAAAAAAAAAAATAATAAATAATTTAAACGAGTATGATATTTAAACCAACAACTCTTCAAATGTGTTTTTTGACTTCTAATTATGTTATATATGTTTCTTAAAATACAAATTAAATCGATCTTGCTTTATGGATATAAATAAACAATAGCACAAACCATAAATCAATTTCAAATCTGTACACAATATTTATAACTAATATTTGTAATTATGAAAAATAATAAATTAAACAACCCTAGAAACGAAATGTTTGTATAAATCTTTTATTTGCATTCTTTTATTAATATATTTTAAATTAATATTATAATGTCCCATTCTGTTTCAAACCGCATATTTATTTCATCAACAATTTCAGAAAAAGAAAGAAAATATTACGCACCTAACGCACTTGTTATTTTTTTTACGGGAAGTGGGTCAATGAGCAGTCCGAAGAATTTGCCAGCCAGCCACGAACAAACGCGAAGTTAATATACATGATTTAAAAATGAAATTATGATCTTGTGAAAGAGAAAACTGTCAATGACCTAATCTTATCGACTATGAATATTAGTCATGTAACAAATTTACGTTTACAGATCCGGGGACAGAAGTGGAAGGGGAATATTGATGGTTGGGTTTGAGGTTTTCTGGACAATTCGTTTAAAACATTTTCTGACGTCATTCGAAACAACTTTTAGACTAATTTGATTTTATCATTTTAAATAATGCAAATAATTGTTCATGGTTCAATCGAAACCTTGAAGCTATGTGATTTAATGTAATGTACTGTAATGCAATGTAATGTATAATCAAAGCAAAAAAATCTGTAACCTTTAGTTATGTCTGTCAGTCGCGTTTTTCATGCCTTTAATTCCTATTGACTACAAACTTGGCCTGACAGAAGGTTTGTTTCGGGGCACTACTTTCTTTCAAGTCATTGTTTTCGTTTTGTAAACGTCCATTGCGTTGTTTACTCGTGGCGTAAGATTTTTATCAGTATTCGCGTGACTTTGACTTAGGTTTGCAAATAAATGAAGGACTGCGTTCAAGCCACGTGAAGGAAATAGTAGAACAAGGAATATGGAAGCTCGGAATACAAAGGCAGGACAATTAAGGAAGAAAGTTTCGACTTATAGCCTTCCCTTAGCAGCGATACAAATGAAAATACGACGAGAAAAAGAAACTAATTTTTTTAAAATAAATTAAATGTTCGCCATTGTTATTGCTACAAGTTGGATTATCCAAAACCAAGATTACATGAAGTAAAAGAATGTATGTGTTATTACAGATAAGAATAAGATCTCAATGGACAAAACTATTTTGGGGATATCTGAAATAGAAGAAATAAGAAAAGAAATACATTAGTGATCATTAGAATATGGTATTTGATTGATGCCAAAAAGGTGAATTAATTAGTTTTCCCTTCTAACTCTCACGGGCTGGCTGGGTTGTATCTAACTCTCACGGGTTGGCTGGGTTGTATCTAACTCTCACGGATTGGCTGGGTTGTATCTAACTCTCACAGGTTGGCTGGGTTGTATCTAACTCTCACGGGTTGGCTGGGTTGTATCTAACTCTCACGGGTTGGCTGGGTTGTATCTAACTCACACGGGTTGGCTGGGTTGTATCTAACTCTTACGGGTTGGCTGGGTTGTATCTAACTCTCGCGGGTTGGCTGGGTTGTATCTAACTCTCACGGGTTTGCAGGGTTGTAGTTAGGAATAAATCCTTAAAAAGACACATTTCAAAACTCCTTAATGTAGCATTGTCATGAATGAAGAATTTAGAATTGAAAAACTCCGCTATTTCCCCTAGCTACATGCTCATGCAAAAAGAATAATGTAATGAGAAAACTCCCATAAAGTTACATTGTCATTTCTGAGGTATGGGGAAGTGAGAGGACTCAACTATAGTAGCCCTGTTTTCTTTTTATATTAGGGATGCAAATTCAGCCAAATACTTTTTTTTTCAACAATGGTTTTGTGGGGTGGGGGGAGGCTTCAGCAAACATTTTTACCCGCCATGGGTGGCACTGACGCTGAAGTTGGACAGTTAAGGCCCTTTAATTAAAATATACTTTGGTACGTGAGTTTAAAATGTAAAAAAATTACCCAAAAGGCAAATTGATAGTGTAATCTTAACAAATGTAGATGTATACAAATACTATAATAGCAAGTAAGGCAAACAGTTAGATATTGCGTAACAGAAGTAGATTTATTCAAATACAATGCTAGTAAATAAGGCACAGTAACATAATGCGTAACAAAAGCACTAAATTTATTTTATTTTAAGTACACAAAAAAAAAAAAAACTGTATGAAATCTAAATAGAAAAAGTGGAACAATTAATTTACTGGAACAATTAACCGCCCAAAAGGACGGACGTTTGAATTAATTTACTATTTTAGATTTTTAGCTAATCAAGATTATAATGCTTTAATAACTATAAAAACAAGACCACACTGCTAGCATTGGACTGAGGACATACCTGTCATAAATTGTAGTCTGATTTATTATTTAACATGCACATTAAAGTTTACAGCTCGAGTGGTGGAAATAGTGTCGAAACTCCCTCACAGAAAAATATCTAATTAATAATTTAAAATGTAATATTTAAAGTTATAAACATTTGTCAATGAGAATACCAAAGGAATGTTCACGTATCAACAAATATACTTTAAAAATTTTTTTTATACCGGTTTTAAATTTAAGTAAAAAAAATGATGATAACTAAATTAGCGTATAAGGTAAATGATAAATTTATATAATAAAAAATCCAAAAAATTGCCACACTCAATGGCAACTACTTGCTTTGGAATGGTAACACTTTCTAAAATCGCAACTCTTCCCATTGGAAAGGTTTCATTCACTAAATAATCGTTGTCTGGGAGCATATAGAATTTCCCCCAACAAACGTGAACTACTGAAACAGATTACCATATAAGGTAATGTCAAGAAAATTAAATAATCTGCCGAATACAACGTTGTTCTAAAATTAATGTAACAACATATTTCATAATTTTGTTGATACCAGTTCCGGAGTAAAAAAAAACAATAACATGATTCTAAATCGTGTTGAATATCCGATCTGAAATTCCATGACTTTTATTTTATTCCCATTAAACTAAAAATGGGTTTTATGATATTTTTATTTTCCCATTATGACAGGAAAGGCTTTTGAAAATTCGATTTCTTTCAACTTTGCTACGCCCTCTTATCATAATTTCCATTTTACCTTTAAAAACCCCCTCTTATCTTAATCCTACTCCGCTATAATTTCTACTTTGACCGTCAACTCCACTGTGGACGTGATCAAAGTACAGCCTACGCTTAACATCAAATCTCATGACGCATGCGCCACTCGTACCAGGACACGTTGGACAATCGTAGAAGTATCGACTACTCGAGACCCCGACGTGTTCTCTGTGTGTCCACTTCCCGATGGACACCATCTTGGCGCAGCCGTGAGGATGTGAGATAATCACCACGAGTTTTAGCGTATGAGGGGATCGAATGAAGTGTTTCCGTAGACCGGTGCGCAGCTCATCCCACGCGTTCATTTTTTCGCACACATTATTTACTAAAACCTTATCGCACGTGGCGCATGCTAGTCTACATGTGTCGTTTTCGGTATCGGCGCTTATTATTCGGAAACCGTCGATGTTTGTAAGTGGGGAATTTTGCGAATCAAATTCTAATCTGCAGAGGACTGTTTTGGACTCGGCTTCATTAAAAACTAAATGGCAGGCTGTGTACACGTGCATTTCCAGCCATACAGCCGTGCGTCTGCCCGACTTCTTACATTTTCCACAAGGACAAGGCTGGTGGTAGTTGTCCTTCGTAGGGTCTTGTTTGATAATGTTGTAAATCCTTCCTGAGCCTGTCCGATTGTATTCCCTCCCCCTTTGGTCGTGCAAGTGGTAAGGGTCTTCACTTCCTGGTTTACGATCTGGCCTTCGCTTGCTGACGTAAGCAACGCTAATCCTCACTGTGAGGTACCCCGTTAAAAATATAAATCTTAAAAGCCAAGATTTCCTGTAGCGTTTTGGCAGGTGGTCTTCGTTTAGATCTGTGAAAGGTATAAATCTACCATGCGTGGACTGTTTTTTACAATTGGTGTAGCTATTTAAGGATGCTTCTTGTCCACAAAATAGATGATCTTCATGGACACCTGGAATTATTTAGTGAAATGTTGCCTAGTTCTTTTTGTTGTGTCAGTGACAATAATGTTGAAGAAATGTAATTAGCAAGTGGGACAGACAAAGAAAGACAAAGAAATACAATAAAAAAACAGAGAACGAAAATGAAAGATAAATGAAAACACAGAGTGACAAAGAAAGAAGATGAACGACAAAGAAAGACAACGAAATACAATGAAAGACAATAAAAGAAAATGAACGACAAAGAGAAACAAAGAAAGACAATGAAAGTAATAAACACTCGAGTAAACTGAGTGTGTGATAACATTTAACATTCCAGACAAGTGTCTGCTGCTTGTCTATCGGAAGCAAGGTCTGTCCAAGTCCGCTTCGACTTATAACGTCTCGTGGAACACTAGTCTGATCTGATCGTTGGAACATATTTGAAAACTTAATCACCGTGTTGCTTATTGTATCAGTCATTTCTGTGACTTATTGTATCAGTCATTTCTGTGACTTATTGTATCAGTCATTTCTGTGACTTATTTTATCAGTCATTTCTGTGACTTATTGTATCAGTCATTTCTGTGACTGTCGCATAGACAAGTGCGCTCTTGTTAGGAAAACAAATAGTCGAAACACAAAAGTTTACACGAGAGAAGTAAAGAGTGTGTCTTATGTAAGCAATACCTTTATTTTGTTAAAGAAAGTTTGGTTTTGAAGAGAAGCTATAGACTTATCATTACAATTTATATATTTATTAAACTTGGAAAAAAAAAAAAATTTTGTACATAAAAGAAATCTTGAAACCAAATTGTCTAGGGCCAGGCCTAGAATTTAATTCCAGTTTATTGTTTGATGTTAGCAAAAAAGTCAGTTCTCTTTAACATTTTGTCATCTTTATTCACCTTTATTTACACCATCTCCTTTTCCGTTACTTCTGTCATCCATGGTTTCAGTTGAAGTCATTTGCGTTAATGATAATGCATGTTAGGATATCTGTCAATGAAAATGCATAATAGTGTTAGGAATTATGCCTAAAAATCTGAGGGACTTAAGAAACCTAAGGGACCGAAAAAGTCTAAAGGGCCTAAAAATCAAGGGGCCTGAAAATCTAAAAGACCTCAAAAATCAAATGGGCCACAAAATATAAGGGTCCTAAAAAAAATCTAAGGGACCATTCTCAAACTAAGTGACACCATTGAACAAACAAACAAATTTAGCTTTGCTACCTGTTATGAAGGATGACGTATTTTTTAGCACGACTATCTCGCGTCCCACGTGCATGACCCCTCGTGAACTCTCGTGACCGCATTTGAAGTGTGGCTAGAAAAACCTTATTTATTCTAGTCAGGAGAACTGTCGAAAATAATAGAATATTCTGGATAAAACGAGAAGGCAAAACAATGCATTAGACGGTTCTAGACATTAGTAGGAAATGCCTATGAAAAGGGCTGACCGATAGAGAGGAGAGAGATTTTGTTTTGATCACGAGATGCTATGTCATACTTTGTTGTGTGTAGAGATTTTTATGCTCATTGTATTTTTATATACAGTACCGGTACCAGCAAATCTGTAAGTTTATAATTTCAATCATATTTCACTTGCTGTTATTATTTAATTGAAGTTCACAAATTAAAAAGATATTAATTGTAATTAGCTCTGGCCTTGATTGTCGTTGTATTTGTTATTATTTTAAATGTTGGTATCGTCCTTTATTATGGACTGTTTCTAGAACGAGCCATAGTCTAAAATTAAGAGATTAAATTCTCAATTCATAACGGTCCGTAATACTACCATAAAATGTCATGAACAACAGCTACCATAAAATATCACGAACAACAGCTACCATAAGATGTCACGAACAACAGCTATCATAACAACAGCTACCATAAAATGTCATGAACAACAGCTACCATAAAATATCACGAACAACAGCTACCATAAAATGTCACAAGCAGCAGCTACAAGTAAATGTCACGAACAACAGCTACCATAAGATGTCACGAACAACAGCTACCATAAAATGTCACGAACAACAGCTACCATAAGATGTCACGAACAACAGCTACCATAAAATGTCACGAACAACAGCTACGATAAGATGTCACGAACAACAGCTACCATAAGATGTCACGAACAACAGCTACCATAAAATGTCACGAACAACAGCTACCATAAGATGTCACGAACAACAGCTACCATAAGATGTCACGAACAACAGCTACCAAAAAATGTCACGAACAACAGCTACCATAAGATGTCACTAACAACAGCTACGATAAGATGTCACGAACAACAGCTACCATAAGATGTCACGAACAACAGCTACCATAAAATGTCACGAACAACAGCTACCATAAAATGTCACGAACAACAGCTACCATAAAATGTCACGAACATCAGATACCGTCAGATGTCGCGAACAACATCAAAAACATCTTTCAGGGACTCTCAATATCTCGGTAGCTTCCTTCTCCGTGACAACCAAACCATACCTCACTTTTCCAAACCTGTCTTCCAAAACAACACCGTAGGTTCTACTTATAATCACACTGTTCCCCTTTAACACCTTACCCTGTCAATCTTGCAGCCTTACACTGGGATTACTTGAAAAAACAAAACTAGTTTTATTTGTTGCAGTTGTAAATGTTCCTTGTGTTTTTTGAAAACTCGGCGTTTAGGACTTCTGACATATTAATTGAAATTTAGCAGCTGCAAAGCCAATATCATTTTAATAAAGTATGTATTAAATAAAAATCATGTAAAAACCTATCAATAACATTTTAAGCTTTCCCGAAGTTTTTTTTGCTGTAGCCAATAATACATTTACGGGAAGTTTTCAATCGGTTCACTGAACTTAACATTTCTTATAAAAATTAAGGTCTATAATTATTCGGATAGTACTTTAAAAAAAAAAATCAAATACGTTCCTGCAAAGCTAATAAATTCATAGCAGTTTTCAAACACATTTCTCAAATTTAACATACACACGAAGTCTGATGACAATGTTGACACT
Source organism: Omphiscola glabra (assembly GCA_964017045.1). Taxonomy (NCBI): domain Eukaryota; kingdom Metazoa; phylum Mollusca; class Gastropoda; family Lymnaeidae; genus Omphiscola; species Omphiscola glabra. The sequence continues at coordinate 778,644 of OZ024811.1, forward strand.
GTTGTGGAAAACCAAAGACTTTTGAGCACCAGCTTTTGAGCTGTACGGTGACAACACAGTTTGTCTTAAGTCGGTGTCGCAAAATTAATGGAATAAACAAATACTCACAGTTAATCTAAGTATCCACAATCTTTGCAGACTGGCAACAATATTTTATAGAGAAAAATTGTAAAATAAGCTTTCTTGCAATTTCGAACATTGGAAGGTATCGAAGGACTATATGTCTATGTCCAAATGTCGTAACGATGTCAATGTTATGTACGACTATATTTCTGTATGTCAATTTTACTTATGAGTTTGCGTCTCTGACAATCTAAATGACTCGATGTCATATGATCATGAGTCTATTTGATAATGTTTATGTACAGTTTAACATTCTCATCAGTGCTAAATTCTCTCCTTTATAGTCAAACAACTATAAAGCAAGCAACAACATAAACACATACATATATACAAATATATATAAATATATATATGTATATAGGTTTATATATATATAAAGGATACTTACACCTCAATAACCAGACGCCAAGCTGTAGCCGCTTACATCAATGTATCCAGGTAACACACTATAGCCACTTTAAAACCTGGTTAAATGTATAGCCTCTGACAAAATTGCATGGCATAAGCACAATTAATAATCGAGAGGGTCCACCCAAATTTCAAAGAATTTTTTTTTACAGGGAAATCCTACAATAACCGAATACATTTATAAAAACGTTATTTTATTGGAAAATGACTTTGGGTTTACCTTCACTTGCACAAATACAAAAACGGTTTTTCCAAATCCGATAATCAAAAATTCGTTTCACGCTCTAGTGGAAGTGAATGGCGATGACGTCAAACTCTTTTTGTACTAGATTGGTTAGTCCTTCAAGTTCCTTCCTACGTTGTACTACGTCTTACTAGCACCAAATCAACCCAAGTCCTTGTGCATAATAAATTCAACTTTAATTTAACATCTAATTACATTCTATAGACACATGTATGGCGCAGCTGGCTATCAGACAGAAATAAAACATAACGTTCTTCCACAAAGTTCCTTTCACGACTGCCACCCGACTAAAACGTACGTCACACAGCAGACTAGACAATACGTCATAATGGGCATACAAATACATCACCAAATCAAGCGCGGGAAGAGCGTTCACTAACTAATTAATCTCCCAAAAACACACATAGCGTTTACTGAAACATAATCATTAATTTTTAGTCGCACCAATTATTAGTGAACTCCCATACTCGACAGATGTGTTCGAAAACATGCTCGTGAATGCCAGTCTTCCCTGTATAATGGTTTATAACATAAATGATTAAATATGAAGATATATAAATTAGCTGTTTAACGTTAGAGCCCGACCGGTTACCTCAATTAACGCATCCTTATTAAATCTTCACCCTCTCAAAATATAGAATCCAACCTTGTGCAACCCCATCAGGACCAGCTGTACTAGTTAGCCATACCCCTAGCAAGGCCAATATACTAGCTAACCATACCCTCATCAAGGCCCGCTATACTAGCTAACAATGCTCCCATCAAGGCCAGCTATATTAGCTAACCATACCCCATCAAGGCCAGCTATACTAGCTTACTATACCCCCATCAAGGCCAGCTATACTAGCTAGCCATACTCCCTTTATCCCATCTTATATTCACCCATCATAATTATCCTGTCTTATACTCACCCCATCCCCCTTATCCCGTCAAGTCACCTTATCCTCCCTTAATCTCACCCCCATATCGTCAACATTCAGCACATCCCTTTAACCAATCTAATCTTTCTATCACGTCTTATACGCACCCATTCCCCATCATCCCATTTTATATTCCCCCATCCCGTCTATATTGAAACCATCCAGCACCGATCTCTCTTCCCAGCTAGTATGTGCCCTTTGAACTACGTGTCCTTTGAACCCCGTGCCCTTTGAACTACGTGCCCTTTGAACCCCGTGCCCTTTGAACATCGTGCCCTTTAAGCCCCGTAACTTTTTTACTACATGCCTTAATATCTCCCCATTGTCACCACACACTTTACATACCAGTGGGGGAGGGGGGGGGCTTGAGTGGATGTAGATATGCTCTGTAGATTTTAGGTAGATAAAGATCATAAAATGTTTCACTAGACATTATTAGACCGTTTCATTATGAACAAGTCTTTTAGAAATATAGAGAAGATCCTAATCTGTAGGTGCACATGAAAACAAGAGCGGTGTTTTGTATACACATAAAGCACACATCATAGAAAAGTTACAAAAAAACATCCCATAAACATCCCACAATCATCAGGCAAACAGCACATTAACGTTGCACAATCATCAAACAATAAGCACACAATCCTCACACAATCACCAAACAATCCTCAGAAAATCAGCACACAATCCTCAAAAAACATCACACAAGCATCCCACAATCATCAAACAATCATCATACAAACAGCACACAAGCAGCACACACACATCACACAAACATCAGACAAACATCACACACAACATGCAAAAAGACAAAACAACACATATAGTTATTATGTTTGTGGCCACAGTTTTAATGCAGCAACTTCAGATATCACAGAGTTTGTCAATGGCCCTCTTCTAGTGCCATGAATTCATTATAACTTGGAGCAAATCATTTCTATTAAATTTATTGTGACATGTAATGACAAGTAAGTGTGACAGTTGTCACTAAATCCTACTTGACTTGGACAAGTAGAGACTACTGTAGTAAGACAACAGTATATATTATTATTTTTTTTTAAATGACAATGCCAGATAATAGGACAGGCTTAGGAGTTAGTCATAGTAAGCTAGTGTCAAGGGCTTCTCCCCCCTACCACCCTCCCTCCTTACCTTGTGTAGACGCCCCTGACTAGTGCTACTTAAAAAAACATTATTTTGTAAACTGATTTATTCAGTTGATAAATAATTCTTCCAGTTAAATGAAATTCCTTTAGAAACACAATTAGAAGCCTGTTCTGTAATAATAATAATGATCAAATAATTTCTTTAACATTAACAGATCAAATAATTTAAAACTGAAAACAAGCCAATGTGTTTTCATGGCACTTCTTAGATCTTTAACTTTAAATGCTTGCAAGAAAAGCTGTATACTTTTATCTAGTTTTACAATTTCCTTTGCACAATTGAACACAATCCCTTAGATTGTATTCTTTCTTCTATCTTGACTTATTATTATAAACCCTAGTGCTTAGGTTATTTCTGCCAAAAGATTAACAATGTTGTTAAAGAGTTTATATTAAAAAAAAAACATTTCTTTGTCTTTGTAAGCCATGATATACTTAAACCGTATCCGGAAATTTGATCGAAAGAAATTTCGTCGACGGAAAATTGATAGACAGAAATTTGATTGAACGGAAATTTGGTCGAATCTTTTTTTCAGTCCACACGTTAAGATTTTGCTTAAAATTTATTTTTGGATGCATTATTTTGTTTTACTATTTATTACAGTGCGTTCAAAAAGAAATTTGACGAAAATTTTAACGTGTGAACTGAAAAAAAGATTCGACCAAATTTCCGTTCGATCAAATTTCCGTCGATCAATTTTCCGTAGACGAAATTTCTTTCGATCAAATTTCCGGTAACCATACTTAAACATTGTTGTTACACAATTTTTTCAGAAAAAAACATTTTTAATCTTAGTAAAATACTTACACATTGTTGTTAGAGAGTTATTTTTTTTTAAAAATATGAAAAAGTTATGTGTTTTTAATCGTACTAAGATAACTTAAACATTTTGTAATTGTGTAATTTAAAAAAAAAAAAAAAAATGTGTTTGTAATCTTACTGATAGATTTAAACGTTGTTGTTAGAGTATCAAAAACATTTGCTTGTAACCTTACTAAGATATACTTAAACATTGTTGTTTGAGAGTTTATTTCCACAAACCAGGTTTTACTAATTTTACCAAGCAAAACAAATTGTTTTAATTAAAATTATCTTAATTATTTAACATGACTGCAATCCTTTTTTTTACTAAAAATGATGGACTTGACCATTAAAACTTTTAAGAGATGTATTCAGAAGTTTACAAAATCAGGAAATGGTGTATGCCTATTTTTTTAAAATTAGTTTTATAATTAAGATGACTATGAATTTTTTTTGTAAATATTAAAGACATCTGCCATTGCCTTATAAAACTAAAATAATGCAATACAAATACACAGGGCATTGTTTCCTTGCTGGAGTTTGTTCTAAATATGTGTCCAGCCTGTAAAACCTAGCTGTCATCGTCTGTGTCACTCTGGCTAGAGGCTGTGTGTCTGGATGCGGAGTGTCTGGATGCGGAGTGTCTGGATGCGGAGTGTCTCCCATCATTGCCACCTGTGGACTGGTACAAGGATGACCCTGGAGGGCTGGCAGGGGGCTCTGGTGGGTTAATAACAAACGTGTGGGTGGGGGAGGGATAAAGTGAAAAGAACTTGTTAAAATTGTAAATACTCTCTAAACAATTTTATAAGGCAGATGTAAGTCATTAATTGGTCTCTGTGTATGTCCAGGCAGATGTAAGTCATTAATTGGTCTCTGTGTATGCCCAAGCAGATGAAAGTCATTAATTGGTCTCTGTGTATGTCGAGGCAGATGTAAGTCATTAATTGGTCTCTGTGTATGTCCAGGCAGATGAAAGTCATTAATTGGTCTCTGTGTATGCCCAGGCAGATGAAAGTCATTAATTGGTCTCTGTGTATGTCCAGGCAGATGTAAGTCATTAATTGGTCTCTGTGTATGCCCAAGCAGATGAAAGTCATTAATTGGTCTCTGTGTATGTCGAGGCAGATGTAAGTCATTAATTGGTCTCTGTGTATGTCCAGGCAGATGTAAGTCATTAATTGGTCTCTGTGTATGCCCAGGCAGATGAAAGTCATTAATTGGTCTCTGTGTATGTCCAGGCAGATGTAAGTCATTAATTGGTCTCTGTGTATGCCCAAGCAGATGAAAGTCATTAATTGGTCTCTGTGTATGTCAAGGCAGATGTAAGTTATTAATTGGTCTCTGTGTATGTCCAGGTAGATGTAAGTCATTAATTGGTCTATGTGTATGCCCAGGCAGATGAAAGTCATTAATTGGTCTCTGTGTATGTCCAGGCAGATGAAAGTCATTAATTGGTCTCTGTGTATGCCCAAGCAGATGAAAGTCATTAATTGGTCTCTGTGTATGCCCAAGCAGATGAAAGTCATTAATTGGTCTATGTGTATGCCCAGGCAGATGAAAGTCATTAATTGGTCTATGTGTATGCCCAGGCAGATGAAAGTCATTAATTGGTCTCTGTGTATGTCGAGGCAGATGAAAGTCATTAATTGGTCTCTGTGTATGCCCAGGCAGATGAAAGTCATTAATTGGTCTCTGTGTATGTCGAGGCAGATGAAAGTCATTAATTGGTCTCTGTGTATGCCCAAGCAGATGAAAGTCATTAATTGGTCTCTGTGTATGCCCAGGCAGATGAAAGTCATTAATTGGTCTCTGTGTATGCCCAGGCAGATGAAAGTCATTAATTGGTCTCTGTGTATGCCCAGGCAGATGAAAGTCATTAATTGGTCTCTGTGTATGCCCAGGCAGATGTAAGTCATTAATTGGTCTCTGTGTATGCCCAGGCAGATGAAAGTCATTAATTGGTCTCTGTGTATGCCCATGCAGATGAAAGTCATTAATTGGTCTCTGTGTATGCCCAGGCAGATGAAAGTCATTAATTGGTCTCTGTGTATGCCCAGGCAGATGAAAGTCATTAATTGGTCTCTGTGTATGCCCAGGCAGATGAAAGTCATTAATTGGTCTCTGTGTATGCCCAGGCAGATGAAAGTCATTAATTGGTCTCTGTGTATGCCCAGGCAGATGAAAGTCATTAATTGGGCTATGTGTATGCCCAGGCAGATGAAAGTCATTAATTGGCATCTTTGCATTTCCACAAACCCTCTCAGGAGTTTAATATAATATGTACAATAACATCATTTATTATTAAACAGTATTTTACAGACAGAACACAGTCTCGGCTTTCTCATCTCCTCTACTTATCCAGCAAGTACCCTACCATCAACATCACTGTGTCCATCTAAAGCTGGACCGTGGTCATCCTCTGGGTTGGGGGTGATGGGTGGAAGGGGCTGGGAAGAATGCAGTTTGTTCGGCATTTCTCTGTCAATCTCGGAGACTTTGACTTTCTTGGAACAACTCGAGCCACTGGAACCAGCAGAGCTGTGGCCTAGGGAAAGACAGGACATTTGATTCTATTGGTCACTTCTCTGTGCATGGAAAAATAAGACCACTTTTATGTACATGGAGAATAAGACTACTTCTGTGTACATGGAGATAAGATCACCAAGCATTGTATATAACAATATGCTAATTGTTAAAGAGTATCCCAATGATTAAGATCATATTTGATTCTTGCACAATTTTTAACCTGTCAAATTTCTGTTTTTTTAAATTACAATTTTTCGAGGGTCATTTTTGAATTACATAAATTTTAAATTCTTAAAAATGTGTCCGAAAAAAAATTGCTTTTAGATGCACCCATTTAGAAGGAGAACAAAGTACCAGCCAATTTTACATAGTATTATGTTAAGACTATAAAACATTAATGACTAAAGGCTTTTAGACAATCTTTGTTAAGTTTCCCATTGAAAGGTGCTCTCAATGTCCCTATTCTTTTAATGATCAAACAGACTACTTGCCTGATGATGGCCTTCTCTCCACCCAGTCCCCACCAGGTGGAGCTGTGGGCCTGTTGACCGTCACATAGGATCTGAGCATGTTTTGTTGAGCATTGACCAGTCGGTCGTCTGTCTGGGGGTAGGGGACTTTGGTGCTGTCAGGATGAAACTATCACTGTAAGAGACTGCTTATACTAATGACATGTTTTCTGTTGACTGGTATCTCTAGACAATACATAATGCAAAGCTAGCCAGTAAGGGGTGGTGTGGCCATTACTTGCAACTGTAGGGGGTTAAAGCAGTTACCCCTTAAATGGCTAGGGAGTTAACCCCCCACCTGCCATAAAGAGTTGAGGCATTTACTCCCCGACCACTGTAAAGGGTTAAGGCTGTTACTCCCACATGCCCTGAGAAAATTAGATTTAAGATCATGTATATCACTATTCATAAAAATCTATATTTCAATTTAAAGCTCAATTTACTTGCCAAGATTTATATAATTTCAAAGCCCTTCTAAACTATTGAGAGTAAGCCATCTAAACTATTGAAAGTAAGCCATCTAAACTATTGAGAGTAAGCCATCTAAACTATTGAGAGTAAGCCATCTAAACTATTGAGAGTAAACCACCACATGCAGGCCTGCCTTAGGCCATTGCAACCTATGCGGCCGCAATGGGCCCCACAGTTTCATAGGCCCCGCCCCGAATTTATTTTCTAATACAAAATCTTAATTTTCACTTATTATCCTTACTCCTACCCAGAAAGGGCCCCGCGCAATCCGTTTCGCATACAAAGGCCCCGCACAATCCGTTTCGCATACAAGGGCCCCGCGCCACAATTGTTAGGATTGGCCCTGACCACATGAACGTCTAAAATGGTTTCAAAGCTACAATCTATAAAGTTAAAATGTTTATCAAAACAGAAACCAAACGTTTCCCATCATCTGCCAAGATTTATGCTCTGGCTAAATCATAACACCATTGAGATTTTATTCACAAATATTTTTAACAATTCCCCCCCCCCCCCCCCCACCTCCCGGTCAGGGCACTTGGAAAACTGACAACTTCTTTCTGACTTTCCAATTTTCATTTCGTTAATTAACTATTACCTAATGTTATTCTGGCCAATCAACATTCTGTTTACATCAAGCTCCAATATTCTTGGTGTGTTGAAGGAGTTGATTGGCTCACTTTTCAGACTCCAAGAGTGAGAGGCTTGCATCTAGATATTGATTAAAAAAATTATATTTAAAAAAATATAACACTCATTGAGTAATTAAATAATTTTTGTAAAGTCAAAATTTAAAACAATCTTAATTAATCTTGAATTTTTCAAATTAAAAATATTTATTTTCTTCCACATGAAATATAGTTTCTCTTTTTCAACTAACTTGTTTTTTAACGCCTTTAAATGGGGTACTCCTTATAATAATAACCATTGAATGGGGTACTCCTTATAATAGTAACCATTGAATGGGGTACTCCTTATAATAGTACCCATTGAATGGGGTACTCCTTATGATAGTAACCTTTGGATGAGGTTTTTCATTACTGAAAAATATCCTCTGTTATGAACAGTTCTAGGATACAAACTGCGTTCAAGTTTAAACACCCCAAGAATGAGGATCAAACACAGAAGAGCTACAAATTTATGCACTCACATTCCACATAGACTTGGGCGAGGACTTCATGAAAGCCATACCACTTCCTGTCACCTTGACCTCACCGTTGACCAACTCCTGAGTCCTGTCCTGGGATTTCATGTCAGACATTGTGGCATGCTGCTAGAAAACAATTGAAAAGTCTGATCAGTTGCCATTCTATGAGATATTGAACATAACATCAGTCAAGGTAACTACATTCTGATGCTGTGTGTATATCACTAGGATTATAAGCATCCCACACATCCCCCTCCCCAACCACACCTCTCCCACAACAACCTCCTCCCCCAACACTCTGCAAAGTGTACAGTTCCCCATGGAAGTTCCTCATGGGAGTTCACCATGACAGTTTTCCCATAACAGTTCTCTATGATGGCTCCCCATGAAAATTCCCTCTGACAGCTCCCCCCCTGACAGTTTCCCCATTAAAGTTCTCCAACAAAGTTCCCCATGACAGTTCCCCCTGTCAGTTACACAATTAAAATTCTCCCTCACAGTTCCCTATGACAGATCTCTTTGACAGTTCACAAGGTACTAACCGGTTGAAGAAATTGTTTTTCATGCTTCACCAGCCTGTAGTGTGAAGAAGGGGTGGGTGCTGGGATGGTTGTACTCCCTGGATCTTTAGAGGGCGTCAGACTTCGGTGAACTCTGGATGGGCGGCTGAGTTTGTGGGCATAGGTCGGCTTGACCTCTCTGTAAATCACATAAATAAATTAACGTAAGAATTGGGCTGTTAAAGATGAAGTGTTACCAGTCAGTAACAAACTAATTAGTTAACAGTCAGTAACAAACTAATTAATTAGCAGTCAGTAACAAATTACTTAGTTAACAGTCAGTAACAAATTGATTAGTTAACAGTCAGTCACAAATTGATTAGTTAACAGTCAGTAACAAATTAATTAGTTAACAGTCAGTAACAAATTAATCAGTTAACAGTCAGTAACAAAGATCAACAAGCTCCCATCAAGACAAGCTCCCATCAAGACAAGCTCCCATCAAGACTAGCTCCCATCAAGACAAGCTCCCATCAAGACAAGCTCCCATCAAGACTAGCTCCCATCAAGACAAGCTCCCATCAAGACAAGCTCCCGCCAAGACAAGCTCCCATCAAGACAAGCTCCCACCAAGACAAGCTCCCACCAAGACAAGCTCCCATCAAGACAAGCTCCCATCAAGACAAGCTCCCATCACAAACAGTGACTCACCTTCCTCTATAGGAGTACATGGGCTTGATCAGAAATATGCCAGATTCTTGCTCAATTGTGTCCAAAGTTTCCATCAGTAGATTTGCCAGTTTGAGTCTTTCCAATCCCATCTGATCCATTTTCTGGGCCCACTGTTTGGCTCTCTGATGACCCAGTAAGACATCATCAAGTTTTATTATTTAAAATTATTAAATAAACAACTGCTGTTATTTTTTTAAAATTAAATTTTACTTTAAACTTAGATATTCATGATAAAAAGGTCTAATTTAAATGGTGGCCTGTTTAAACTTATCATAAATTATGCATTTAAATAGGTAAAAACAAAAAGAGTGAAGTGTGTTCCCATTATAGGAGTCAAGTTAACAGTATAAATGATCCACAGTGTCAGTAATTTATTGAAATAAGATAATTAGTTAATGGATTGTGTTTGAATCCACAATACCTACATTAATGGTGTACACACCTGGTTCTGCAGGTCCTCCATTTTGTTCAGCACATCAACAACCTCATCATCCACACTACTGCTGTTCTTTACATTGTCTGACAAAGAGACAAACATAGACTTGAAATGAAACAAGTCAACAAGTAATTATATACAGTACAGTACACACTCTATTTTTCAATGATCACAAATCAATATATTTCTACATTACCTAGGGGTTGAAAACTATCTCACGAACAGTTAATAAGTGTCATATTAAGTGCCATATTAAGTGTCACAATAGGTGTGATATTAAGTGTCATATTAAGTGCCATATTAAGTGTCACAATTGGTTCCATATTAAGTGTCATAATAAGTATCATATTAAGTGTCATATTAAGTGTTATATTAATTGTCATATTAAGTGTCATATTAAGTGTCAAATTAAGTGTCATATAAAGTTCCATATTACAAGTATAAAACCGTGATTTTGTTTGTAAACATATGTATGATAAGGCAAAATTGTGGACTAACATCACATATGTTACAATCTTAGTACGTAACATTCATGTATTCCAGAGAATATTGAGTAAGTAATAATATATTTAAGTATGTATGACAGCCTTGTGTATATGATAATATTTTGTATAGCATGATATTATGTATGTGATAATATGCGTATTTTACAGTTTTGTGTATGTGATAATCTTCAGTATGTGACAAAATATTATGAATATGACAATCATGTGTATGTGGTAACGAAATGTTAATATTACGTGAATGCAAGAATATAGTGCATGTGATAGTATTGTTGATTAGACAATATTGTAGTGACAACATTATGTTAGTGATAATATTATGTTTGTGACAATATTATGTTTGTGACAATATTATGTTTGTGACAATAATATGTTTGTGACAAAACTATGTTTGTGACAATATTATGTTTGTGACAATATAATGTTTGTGACAATATCATGTTTGTGACAATATTATGAATAATTTGGACACCTTCAATTTCTTTCATCCTGGTGTGGTGTACGTATTTCTTGACCAGGTGGGCCAACCGTCGGGCAGGAAGGCTGACATACTCATCCATCCGTGACACAGCTTCCTAAAAGATGACAGAGATAATCAGTAGATCTGAGAAAGCTGCTCCTAGGCAACCGTTTCGTCCCAGCTACTTCGCGAATTAGTTGCGAGGTGGAAACCCACTGTAGAATCCCTCTTAGAGGGCGTCCGATGCTTCCCCGGGACAGGTGGGGGGAGATATTAGGACGTTAATTTACCGTCCCGGCCCCTAGGAAAGTGGACTGCGGACGCTTGAAACACAGCGTCTTCGGTCAACCAGATGTCTCCGGGCGGGGAGGGTCTCCACCGGCAAACCCGATCGAGCGGTTGCTGGTGGGGACGCTTCACGCCCGGGGAGGTCTCTGGCGTTCCTCCGCACGGCCCGACGTTGGGGAAACCCGGCGGCTGGCAGGTGTGGGTGGGCGCCAGGGAGGGCATAATGAGCGTGAGCTCGACGGCCCGCTGACGCCATTTCCTAATGAGATATGTAGATCTGTTGTTCCTAGGAGTCTTTGTTTATTTTAGATATCTTAGCTTTTCAAGAAACATTCTAAAATTAGAATGAGTTCTACAATTTTTTAGACTAGAACCACAATTCACAGCAGATGACTAGCTAGACAGAAAGAGCAATTGTCAAGCATGAATGAAATGTTTAGATACTGACATTGATCAAAGAAAAAGATGTTGGGGATGCTTAGTGAATAATCCTTTGATGTTGGTGATGCTTAGTGAAGAATCCTTTGATGTTGGTGATGCTTAGTGAAGAATCCTTTGATGGTGGGGATGCTCAGTGAACAATCCTTTGCCATAGGTTGTAAAATTTTAATGAAGAGTAACAAAACTTAGTAAAATACTGAGCACCTAGGTTTTCTATAAGAATACCTAATATAATCAGGTTATTTATAAAATCAAAACAACTTAGTGCAGTGATATGGCTTTCATTAGATAGCAGTTTTTCTCTAGGCGATCTGTGTACCCCACAAATTGAAGCAATATAGTTGGATATATAAAGGAACCCCAATGGTGTCGTCACGTCATGAATTTCTTGAGGAAATATTATTGCAATTAAATAAAGCAGACATTAACATGATTAAAGATTTGCTATAATCATTCTGTTTATCTGGCAACTAGAACTGGATGAAACTCTGGCCAGTTGTAACATTGGTAAATTTAATTTATAGAGGACAAGAGCCAAGCATTGGGAAAGAGCCAAGCATTGGGAAAGAGCCAAGCATTGGGCAAGAGCCAAAAATTGGACAACAGCCAAGCATTGGACAAGAGCAAAGCAATTGGCAAGAGCCAAGAATTGGACAAGAGACAAGAATTGCACAAGAGCCAAGCAATGGGCAAGAGCCAAGAATTTGACAAGAGACAAGCAAAGACAACATTTTGCAAACAAAGATCAAGAATAACAAACAGATATAAGATTATCTCACCATGTACTTCTCAGGGTCCAGCTTATCGTCCATCACAGCTTTCTTCATAATCTTGGAATTTCTCTCAGAGTCAAGTCTTGTGAACATAACGGAGGCCTCGGGAGAGGGTGACTTGTGGTGGACCTTTGTAGATTGGACAGATATAGCAGTGAGGTTAGAGGTCAAGTATGTTGAAATTTTTTTACATTTAACTTTTGTCTTGTAATTTAGCACTTTCATTCAGTAACTAAATTAAAACTATTTTCAAATCTTAATCAACTTATAAGTACTCTTGATTAACTTGTTCAAATACTGGTGGACACCACTTCTATGAACTTTTTGAAATTATTCATACTTCAGCACCGGGTTAATGTTACTAATGGTTAATGTTACTATGGGTAACTTCCTGTAAATTCATACTTACCCCAGCTCCCCTGCTCGTTGACAGCGCAGACTTTGTTCTCAGTGGTGACTTGTCCAGGGACATTAACTCTCTCTGCAAGTCGTTGATGGTTTGTTGCATCTCCTTCATGATCACAGAGTTTTGTCTGAAATGTCGGAGAGACATAGCGTAGAAATAGTCATGAAAGTTTTTAGTTATGGTAAGACAAAAATGGAGTCAGCTGTTTTCACTATCGTCCAATTTTAAACTTTAGTCAAAACTCTTCATGTCTATTAAATAATTTTTTTTGTTCCGTTATTTTGATGCCTATATTTGATCTGTTTAGTTTTACATTATTTGAGAAGCCACTCAGTGGATGAATGCCCCAAATTCTCCCCTCTCCCTAAATATATTGTCTGATGACCTTTCAACTGGTTTTTAAACTGAAGCTACTGTCAGGTATAGTAGGAATTGAGGTTTGTTTGAAGGAAGTGACCACGAGAATTTAAATCATAAGTTTAGGTTCCTTTTAAGAAATGAGAGGAAGCTATGTGCTTTTTAAACAAGTCAAAAAGGTGTTTAGTTAAAGGTGTTTAGTTAAAGGTGCTTAGTTAAAGGTGTTTAGTTAAAGGTGTTTAGTTAAAGGTGTTTAGTTAAAGGTGTTTAGTTAAAGGGGTTTAGTTAAAGGTGTTTAGTTAAAGGTGTTTAGTTAAAGGTGTTTAGTTAAAGGTGTTTAGTTAAAGGTGTTTAGTTAAAGGTGTTTAGTTAAAGGTGTTAAGTTAAAGGTGTTTAGTTAAAGGAATGGGTTTTTAATAAATAAAATCATGAATTGAAGTAAAAGGCTTCACAAAGTTGTTACAAAGCAAATTTTACAACACAAAAGTAACAATATGATGTTTAGTGAATGGAATTGCTCCAATGTAACATACTGTAGCTGCTCCTGATAGTTGATCCTATCTTCCTCAAGCTGTTCCTTGCTGAAATAAAAGAAAGTGGTAAAATGATGTTGAAGTTAAATTGTAGTGCAGTGGACAATTATATGAGGAGACCAATTGCAAAACCTAAAATGATGTTGAAGTTAAATTGTAGTGCAGTGGACAATTATATGCGGAGACCAATTGCAAAACCTAAGTTACTTTAAAAAAAAAAAAAAGAGTTATCTATCGTGGCTGGTTAATTAAGTGTCAATCTACAGTAGTTTGTGATTTTAATTGTTAAAAAGCTTTATGTAAGTCTAAAAATGACCATTTACATTAATACAAATGCTATAATGTGGCAATTAAAGCTTTTAGCTGGCTAATTTCATTATATAAGTTCCTGAGTCCCTTGATCAAGAAGTAAAGGCTATGAATTTAAGACATATGGATAGAAGGCTAGGTATTTAAGACATATGGATAGAAGGCTAGGGATTTAAGCCACATGGATATAAGGATATGAATTTAAGACATATGGATAGAAGGCTAGGGATTTAAGCAATATGGATATAAGGCTATGAATTTAAGCCATATGGATATAAGGCTATATATTTAAGCCAAAGACAAAGATATCTAAGGCTATAATGTAAGCCATAGGGATCTAAAGCTATAATCTGAGCCATAGGTTTCTATGGCTATAATTTGAGCCATGGGGAACTTGGGCAATAATTTAAGCCTAACGTATCTAAGGCTATAATTTATGCCATAGTGATCCACTGAAGTAAGAAAATGGAAGCAGAATCTCACATTTGTAGATACTGTTGCTGCAGCTCTTTGATATCAAGCTGTTCTGACAGGTTCATGGCTTGTCCACTCTGGCCTGAGACAGTGGACTCTGCTGTAGAGGGAGATAAAACGGCATCTTTGGCTGGGTCGCTGGGCACCAATGATTTCTGAGTTTGTTCCCTTGATAACATGTTCAAGGCTGAAACTGGAGGTTCCTGCCAGAGAAAATTAAATATGTATTGTTACTGCACTGTTTACAAATGATATTACTGCACTGTTTAAAAACAATATTACTGCACTGATTTCAAACATGGTTTTATAAATACTTTTGAATATTTAACAAAATTGTATTCAAAATCGTATGTAATAAAAGTTTTAGTTTCAAAATTGATTCCAATGGTATTGAATTAGTGATTAATTGACCTACTCTTCTGGGGGGGGGGGGGAGGAGGGGGGGGTAATTGAAGCAAACAATCATTAAGACTACTACAAGTGTAGCTGAATCAAATGTACCATATTCAAAATATTTTATTAATTTAATCATTTTATTTCAAGGTGATGGTATTCTGTAATAATCTTATCAGAATTATGCACAGTGGCAGATTACATTTTTAAAGTAGAAGAAGTTTTTATCTGATACACTAAGCTTAGGTAGCATTTCTCACAGCTAAACTGGTACACACAGTACTCACCCTATCAAACACAAGCACACACAGTCATCACCCTATCAAACATAAGCACACACAGTCATCACCCTATCAAAGACAAGCGCACACAGTACTCACCCTATCAAACACAAGCACACACAGTCATTACCCTATCAAAGACAAGCACACACAGTCATTACCCTATCAAACACAAGCACACACAGTACTCACCCTGTCAAACACAATCACACACAGTACTCACCCTATCAAACACAAGCACACTGTTTATGAGAGAACTGACTTCTTCAAGAACTGAAAAGAAATATTAACATTTAATTATAGAAATAGTTGAGTGATTTTCCCATTTTTCTAATGCATCACACAATTTTTACTATATCTCATAAAAAAACATTTTAAAAATGGCATGATTGAGAATGAGGAACTACACAGGACTTCTGCACACACCTATTTACATTAGATTTTTAATAATTTCTAATGGAATGTGCTGGTCGGATGGTTACACTTAGAAATCAAGAAGCATAAATATTAATTTTAAGACCAGGAAAAATGTATCTCTCTCCCCCAACCATCCCACCTGTGGTCCACAGGACATCCCTATGTTCTTGAGCTAAGATTTCTTTTTAAATCAATCACTAAATATTTTTGTCAAAATAGGTAACAGTATACAGGTGGACTAGACATTATTTCCTACCATAAGCAACATTTGGGTACTAGTATACAGGCAAACTAGACATTATATCCTACCAGAGGGAAACTTTTGGGTACTAGTATACAGGCAAATTAGACATTATTGCCTACCATAGGCAACATTTGTGTACTAGTATACAGGCAAATTAGACGTTATTCCTACCATAGGCAACATTTGGGTACAAGTATACAGGTGGACTAGACATTATTTCCTACCATAGGCAACGCTTTGTGTGAGTTCCACAATTTGTGGCATGGCTTTCTTAGTGTAGTCAAAACTGAGAGCTTCCAGGTCAGACATCATCTGGTGGGCGGACATCAGATCTGAATGATTGAACATTTTATACATTAAATTAAAGTTAACCAGAAATGAGTCACAAAATAACAGGAAATTAGTAAAACACAGTAAGGTTAAACCTGAAAAAAGGAACACAACAAAACAATGAACGTGTTGGCAGGAAGCCTTCATCAGCGAACAAACAGAAAAACGAATAAAATAAAAAATATCAAAAAATTATAATATAGCACTTAGCTGAGTAGTAGTGTCCAGGAGGGCAGCAAAAGATTTGTGACAGAAAGTAAGTGGAAGAAAGGTTAAATAGGGAAGAGGGAAAGAAAAGAGGACAAGTAAGTCCACTGTGATAGGTCGTGACGTGGAGGGGCGGAGCTAGGTTCAAACAGTGAACAGTACTTAAAACACACAAAATAACACCTTGATTTGGGGGAAGGGGTATTGAAGGCCTGGGGTGTTGAAGGCCTGGGGTGTTGGAGGCCTGGGGTGTTGGAGGCCTGGGGTGTTGGAGGCCTTGGGTGTTGGAGACCTGGGGTGTTGGAGGCCTTGGGTGTTGAAGGCCTTGGGTGTTGGAGGCCTGGGGTGTTAGAGGCCGGGGTGTTGGAGGCCTTGGGTTTGGAGGCCATGGGTGTTGGAGGCCTGGGGTGTTTGGGGTCAGGGGTGTAAAAGGCCTGGGGTGTTGAAGGCTTTGGGTGATGAAGGCCTTGGGTGTTGGAGGCCTGGGGTGTTGGAGGCCTGGGGTGTTGGAGGCTTTGGGTGTTGGAGGCCTGGGGTGTTGGAGGCCTGGGGTGTTGGGGGTCAGGGGTGTAAAAGGCCTGGGGTGTTGAAGGCCTGGGGTGTTGGGGGTCAGGGGTGTAAAAGGCCTGGGGTGTTGGGGGTCAGGGGTGTTGGAGGCCTGGGTTGTTGGAGGCCTGGGTTGTTGGATGCCTTGGATGTTGGAGGCCTTGTGTGTTGGAGGCCTGGGGTGTTGGGGGTCAGGGGTGTAAAAGGCCTGCGATGTTGAAGGCCTTGGGTGTTGAAGGCCTTGGGTGTTGAAGGCCTTGGGTGTTGAAGGCCTTGGGTGTTGGAGGCCTGGGGTGTTGGGGGTCAGGGGTGTAAAAGGCCTGGGATGTTGAAGGCCTTGGGTGTTGAAGGCCTTGGGTGTTGAAGGCCTTGGGTGTTGGAGGCCTGGGGTTTTGGGGGTCAGGGGTTTAAAAGGCCTGGGGAGTTGGAGGCCTGAGGTGACAAAATAATTGAAAAGTCAAGCTAGCCTCTTACCTTTGTCTAAGAACGTTTTTCCTACTCCATCTTTGAAACCCATGACCCCATTGTAAACGTTCAGGTATTCTTTCAACAGTGGATGCTCACGTAAAGAAATGCCTTTCCTTAATACATTTTAAAAAAACAACAAATGTTGCATTAAAATGTTGTAGTCTTGTTTCATGTACCAATGCAAGTAGATATTTGGATGATCCTTCAGGTTATACTTTACCTTATATAATCTAAAATATATGCCTTTTAATCTACAATATACAATCTATAATAAATCCATTATAATCTATAATATATCCTTTATAATTTAAAATGTATCCTATATTATATTTACTATATCCAATATGATATATCATATAATCTATAATATATAACCTAAAATATGTCATACTTAAAATAAAATATATCATATATAATGTTTAATACATCCTATGTAATCTATAATATATCCTAATAAATCCTATCTGCGCCATTCAAACATTTGATTACATGAGATTCCTAAACTTATATTCCTCATATTATTTTGTACTTATGACACAACTTTTTTAAACATGATTTTAGTTCATGTCTAATTTATTGTCAACTGACAAATTTTTTTTTTTTAAAATTCAGAAAAATGAACCTACATGATGACTTTTTGAACAATAGGTTGACCTAGATCTCTCCTGCTCCCAGGAAATTCCTTGTTGATAATTTCACTGAATGATTGCGCCGACAGGCGATGTGTTGTCTTAAACCCAGGAGGAGGTGATGTACCGATGTCATTGACAGAATCTGTTAGGATTGTGTTTATTACAAAATAAAATCTACCTGCATCAAGTGAAAATGTTGACAAGGAAATTATTTTTTTTTAAAATGGTCCATGAAATAAATCAATTCTTACAAGACATGGCTGTGAAATAAAGTACTTCCGTTTTTTTATAGAGAAAAGATTTTGTTGTAAGGTTGATGCATTTGTGATATTTATATGATACCTTTACTTAAACGCATGGGTGTGGGGTGCTGGGTGGCTGGGGTGCTGGGTGGCTGGGTGGCTGGGGTGCTGGGTGGCTGGAGTGCTGGGTGACTGAGCAGTCTGAACTGAGTTAATTCCTAGCAAACCCTAGCAAAAGCTAACACACACTCTCTGCACCCCAGGTGGATGTGACTCATTAACCTTGGATAGCAACTCATCTAAGAAAAAGCAAACTGTCAACTAAAACCCAGATATGGAGTCTTGTAGGCGAATAGGACAATGATATCATTAAAATTGAGAAAACTAATCTGATGCTGCTTGTGCCAAGCTGTATCATCAACACATGATGTCCCTTGGGTCATCCAGACGTGTGGAGAGAGGTGACTAGCTGTCTAGTGAGCCAGCTTATCCTCGTAAAGAAAAAAAATCTCAGGCGATGTGATTTCGTCATTCCAAGTCTACACCATCGTCACATTGTGACAAGCAGATACCAGAAAAAAACAAAAAAATAAACCCATGAAATAATACCTTGACTTCTCCAATATTTTTTTAAAAATTACCTTCTACTGATTCACAACTTACCTCCCATCTCATCATCGTCCTCGTCTATAATTAACTCGTCATCTACAGTTAATTGTGTCGGTAACAATATAGCGGGAGACTTTGACCTCCTGTCTTCCGCTGCCTGTTTGGCCTCACCAAGTTTCATCTATTCAAATACATAAGGAAAAAAGTTGATTGAAGAAAATAATTGAGATGCATTCAATATTTTACAAGTGTCTGTTATAGAGTTTTGATGTTGATATTTTAAGAAAACAAATTCAAGTGGGGAGATAGTTCTGTCATTCCACTCACAGAGATAGTTCTGTCATTACATCCACAGAGATAGCTCTGTCATTCCACCCACAGAGATAGCTCTGTCATTCCACCCGCAGAAGGTAGAGTCACAAAAATTAACTAACTTTATGCTTAATATATTTTCCCCCAAAATAAGTCTATATAAAAATGTATATAAAGTTTATCTTCCTATACATAAAAAAATATTTTTTTATAAAATCAGATGGTGACTTTTGCCTCATTGACTTTTTAAAAGTTAAATTTCATTTCAGTTTAAATGTCATTTTGGTTAATTAATTATTTTAAGTTAAATAATCAATAAAAATAAGACATTCAGAGACACATTCAGAGACACATTCAGAGACATATTCAGAGACACATTTAGAGACTCATTCAAAGACATATTCAGAGACTCATTCAAAGACATATTCAGAGACTCATTCAAATACATATTCAGAGGCACATTCGAAGACATATTCAGAGACACAATCAGAGACTCACGGAGACACATGTATAAAGAAACATTCAGAGACATTCATTCGTTCAAAGTGACAGATGCAGCTTCAGAGCGGCAGGTTGCTGACAGCTCAGAGCGGCAGGTTGCTGACAGCTCAGAGCGGCATGTTGCTGACAGCTCAGAGCGGCAGGTTGCTGACAGCTCAGAGCGGCATGTTGCTGACAGCTCAGAGCGGCAGGTTGCTGACAGCTCAGAGCGGCAGGTTGCTGACCGCTCCTAAGAAAATGCCTTGAATGTACAAATCCATCCTTGCTTCTCCTACCTTAAACTGATGTCGAAGTGAAGCTCTGCTCTGTGCCGAAGCCGCTCTCAGCTCTTCTTCCGTTGTTCCATCAAATTTGGACACATCATTGGATGATGCGGACTGAAGAAATAACATTTTTCTTTTTATTACAGCAATAATAGATTCTCTTTTACATTTTAGCATGGACATAATGTCTCTAATTGTGGATTTTGTTACAGCAATAAGAGATTCTATTTTATATTTTAACATATACATAATTGTCTCTAGTTGTGATCAACTTATGATAATTCTGACTTATGACTGTATGATCTTAGATCCAAAATTTTAAAAATATTCCTTTAAGTCACTTAGAGCTAAAGCACTGAATATAATCTATTAATTAAAGTGACTTATATAAAGATATCAAATCCTGTAAAGAAATAGCTAAGGCATCTAACACATTGAGCATTTCATTTAAAATGATGATTATTAAGGTACTGAATATTATTTGCACATCAATATCTGGCTGGAAAACTATTGTTGAGCAAGAGGAAGCAATAATACTTGATTATATTAACTTTTAATTGTTAATACAAATCTAGATTTAATATATAATGAGAATTAGGAAACACATAACTTTTACGTTTTTGTTTTTACAATTAATTCAAATTTAAAAAAAAAATTCCATCTCTCGCTTTTATTAAATTTTAATATATGAGCAATATATTCAAAAGAAAAAAATATTTCTTAAGATGTAAAGAATTAGAAAAACAAAGAAATACGCTTAAAGTAGTTTCAACTGTGACTTTTTGAAAAGTCAAAGGTAAAACATGATATTTTTCCGGGTTAAATTTGTGTACATTTACCTCAAAGTTATATTGAAGATATTTTTAAGCCCAAGTTGTAAATTAAGATGGACACATAAAGTAAACAGTGTACCAGGATTTTATTAAAATGTTGCAGATTAGAGGTACAGGAAAAAATATCATATCAAAGAGGGGAAAATATATTATTTATACATTTCACAACATTTATTGCACACACAGCTTATAATCTGTAACACAGCAAACATTAACAATATCAAACAACTGTTATATTATCTTGTATATATACGTAGAGATATGTATGTAAAGACACCATTAAAAAGTATCAAAACAATTTTTCAATAAGATCATTTATAAAGCACATGGTTATCATGTCGGTATCAAGATTGTCAGGAATTGTATGTAAAGCTACAACTTATTTACCCTTTTTACACATTAATTAATGCTACATATTTTTTACACTTTATCCACATTTATTTACTGCTAAACAACTTTTTACTCTTTGTCCAAATTTATTTAATGCCACATATTATTTTACTGTGTATCAAAAGATTTGAAGGAAAAAAAAAAGATACAACCAATCAATATAATTCTTTAAACATGAAAGTAATTATTGTGAGAGTCGGGTGCATTAGTTTTGTTTTAAGGTAATATTCTCAATTTTAATATTGTGTTGTAAATCTGCATTTGGAATGACACGAATAGCATATCTTTTGTAACATATCTTTTGTAACATATCTCTTGTAACATATCTCTGGGAGATAAGAGAAATAAAATCTTAAAGAGAGAGATTTGAAGTGCTGGGGACAACTCGAATTAGGATGGCACCAATAGTATAATTCATGTAGTCTAATAATAACAATGGATTCCTAGGACGATGAAAGTCAAATAGTGTCCTTTCTATAGACCTACACGAATTGCATAGTTAATTTTAGACTTGTTTCAAGGGCTACATTTAGACTTGTTTCAAGGGTTACATTTAGACTTGTTTCAGGGGTTAAATTTAGACTTGTTTCAGGGGTTAAATTTAGACTTGTTTCAAGGGTTAAATTTAGACTTGTTTCAGGGGTTAAATTTAGACTTGTTTCAGGGGTTACATTTAGACTTGTTTCAAGGGTTAAATTTAGACTTGTTTCAGGGGTTAAATTTAGACTTGTTTCAGGGGTTACATTTAGACTTGTTTCAAGAGTTAAACTTAGACTTGTTTCAAGGATTAAATTGAGACTTGTTTCAAGGGTTAAATTTAGACTTGTTTCAAGGGTTAAATTTAAACTAGTTTGAAGGGTTACATTTAGACTTGTTTCAAGGGTTACATTTATACTTGTTTCAAGAGTTAAACTTAGACTTGTTTCAAGGATTAAATTGAGACTTGTTTCAAGGGTTAAATTTAGACTTGTTTCAAGGTTTAAATTTAAACTAGTTTCCATGGTTAAATTTATACTTGTTTCCATGGTTAAATTTATACTTGTTTCAAGGGTTCAATTTAGACTTGTTACAAGGGTTAAATTTAAACTTGTTCAAGGGTTAAATTTAGACTTTTTTCAAGGGTTAAATTTATACTTGTTTCAAGAGTTAAATTTCTTATCCATGGTTAAATTTATACTTGTTTCCATGGTTAAATTTATACTTGTTTCAAGGGTTTAATTTAGACTTGTTTCAAGGGTTAAATTTAAACTTGTTCAAGGGTTAAATTTAGACTTGTTTCAAGGGTTAAATTTAAACTAGTTTCCATGGTTAAATTTAGACTTTTTTCAAGGGTTAAATTTATACTTGTTTCAAGAGTTAAATTTCTTATGCAGCGAAAGTTTCAATGTGTGTACAAGAATAATGAATTAACACTGAACACAAGATTGTCAGTAAGTTATAGCAGTCCAGAAAGGTCAGATAATGTGGATTAAACCAATATTAACAGTTGACAATATGGCAGGATACAATATGGATTAAATGACAGCTAGAACTAGACATCGGGGAACATACAAACCACAATAATGAATGATTTTATTTAGCTACAGTAAATCTGAACGTTGAAGTTGAGCTATTTAATAAAGTAAACATCATTGAAATTTACTCATTAATTATTTGCTTGATGAAAAAAGCAAATGCTGTATCTAGTAAAAAGTATTATTTAATTTCTCTTGTGTAAAAATGTATTATTAAATTAAATATATTATTTAAATGATTTGACCAGGTAATTTTTACCAAATGTCATTCTTAAGTTTTTATTCTTCTGTATTTTATTTCATATAATATATCATAGAGCATCGTCCTCATATGTGAACATAGAGCATTGTCCTCATATGTAAACATCACATATGAAGTGTTTGCAATGATTATGAAAATAAATAAATCCATTTTACTGTAGCGGTTGAGGACTATATCAGAAACTCTAAATATAACACAAGGTATGTTAACGATGAAAACTCATCACACAATAGTTGTATGGATAAGAGATAAGTGAAACACCAGGTATGTAAGCATGCACAGTCATCACACAATATGTGTATGAATAAGACTACAAAACTGAACATCCAATATGTCTACCTGCCCCAACCTTGACCTTTGCTTGGCACTGAACAAAATCATGGTAGACTGCTTTGACAAGGTCATCTCGGAGCTCTCAGAGAACGTGTCTCTGTGAAACTCAAAGTCCCCAAGAGTTGACTCCCTTTCATTCTGGTATTTGGTGGCATTCTCTTCAGCCTGAATTGCTTCCCCTAGCTCTGGCATCTTCTCTATCTGGGCTATCAAAGGGTAACCTTCCAAAAGGTCAACGGAAGGAAGTTCAAGGCTTTGAAGAGTTGATTCCCCTGGTTGTGAGGACAAAGCCACTTCCACGGTTGACATCCTGCCTTCCAACTCTTCCGCTGTTTTGTCCGGCAGGTCAGTAGTTGGTGTTTTCTGGAGATCTTGTTCACTAGAAGGCCTTATGTCTCCACCAGAGATCTCATCCTTACTACCATGCTAAATGATTCCAGGATTTAAATTCAAAATCATTTAGTATACAGACCCTGGATATTGCTATGATTTGGAGGACTCAAGAGAATAGTGTGGCACACAGGAATATGCCCTTTCCACTCCTCCCCTCCCCATTATTAGTTAAATAAACAGATGATAAAATATTATAATAATTCTTTTTAAAAAGACAACTGTCACAGATATAATTATTTGGGAGATAAGTCATATGGGAATTTTTACTTATGTCATAAATAGAGTATTGGAACTGGCCAATGAGAGGAGAGCAAGAGAAGAATGGAGTCTAAATAAATATGAGAGTTTCAATTCACAAAATGTGTGTGTAGGAAGATAGACTGAACAGAAATGTTTGTGTTTAAATGAAGATTTATAGTGTATTGAAATACTTATGAGTTTTGGGATTTAGTATGTTGGGCACATGAGATTTAGAACTATTTCAAGTATTTATTATTATTGTGATTATCACTGTCTGTAATAAATAAAGTATAGTGAGTCATTTGAACCACTACACCTCTGTTATAATTCAGAAGACATTGTGATTGTGACAACAACAAATTTCCTCCTTGAACCAAATCTGCTACATAAATTATCACTATTATAAAACAAAACTAAACGAATATTCAATTTTCAAGGTAACCTTGCAGCCATTTTGTTTGTTACTTCAGAAAACATGAACAGTAAAAAAAAAAAAAAAAAAAAAACTTTCATTTTGGCTTGGTTCAACAGTTACATATATTTACAGGAAAAATAAAGGTTTGCATAGAATTAAAGAAAAGGTTTGTCAAGAAATAAATAAAATAAAAGATCTAAAACAGATGCAGGCCAGTTTTAAAAGATGAGAAAATGCATCTATACCTACAGGCATTATACATCTAGGCATCTACACAGAACTTAAAGTAAAAACTATAGAGCTAATTAACTAAAATTCAGAGCAAATTATAGAATATGTTAAAACAAACAGTATACTTTATTATAAATGATGTTAAATTAGTGCTTAATCCAATCAATTTGGTTTCTATAACTAATTACCAAAGGTTGTATTCATGTATTGAATTAGAATTATTTCTTTTTTTGTTTTTTTGTTAATGATGTAAAAACATTTCTGGACAAAGACGGATGCCGTGGCTGCCTTTAATTTCTAAACCTACCAAAAGAATGAGCTGATACCACTTACTCGATCATTATTTGTTGTCGTCACTTTATATTATTAGTAAGGACATTCTGTTGGACTATTCAACTTTGGTGCAGAAACATGGAGAATCACTGCTGGGAATATGAAGAGAATCCAGTCCTTCATCAATAAATGCTTAAGAAGGATTCTCGGGATTCATTGGCCCGACAGAATCAGCAACCAGAAACTGTGGCAGCGGACAAAGCAAGAACCTGTAGAACAAGAGATCCTCCAGAGAAGATGGAGATGGATTGGCCATACGCTCAGGAAACCTGCCTCCAGCATAACTAGACAAGCCTTGAATTGGAACCCTCAAGGAAAACGGAAAAGAGGCAGGCCTAAGAACACTTGGCGCCGTGAAGTGGAGGCGGATACCAAGAAACTTGGCCACACTTGGGGGAGGCTGGAGAGATTGGCTCAGGATCATGATGCCTGGAGGGCTCTTGTAGGCGGCCTATGTCCTAATCACAGACGTCGATGAAGATCGGCTGCTGTTCCTCGAGGACGAAAAGGCGAAAGAAGAGATTCAACTTTGGACAAAAGGATGCCATGTTCTATTGGGTTATTAGCTGCGGTTTATTTTTGAATTGCTTCATTAGGTCAACCTTTTCAAGTAATGAAGCTATACTATATGCAAGTCTCATTGAGGACTATTGATAGATTTCACTTTATTTTTTGCTTAGGTTAGCCTTGTAAAGCAATGAAGCTATACTCTATGCAAGTCTCATAGAGGACTATTGATAGATTTCACTTCAATTTTTTTGCTATGATAACAACACCAATGCCATACTCCCTCTGTTCTAATGGAACAGCCTGCAGCTTACCTCTGGCCTTTGTATTGAGAGCAGTTCCATATCTACAGCAGGGGGCGCAGATGCGCATGTGCCCAGTCTAGCATTCATCTCTTGAACCTTATTACATGTGAAAGCAATCAAATCTAAAGACAGATGTCTACAAAGCAAATAAATTACACATTAAAGAACTTTCTATACAAACCGAATCCCACAAATGTACAAAGCAAAATTAGGTCATGAGATATAGGTCAACTCTCTCTCTCGCTCTCTAAATAAATATATATATATATATAAGCAAACTCTTTTATAAAAATTCTAACCCTGAATTATAAAATTAAATAAATTGGTTATGCTGAGCTAATTTTTTCTTAATGTAATTGGATAGGACACGTTTGTTGGTTATTAAAAACATTATTCTTTCAGTTCAGATAGCAATCGTTATCTTTGATGTATTATTTAATTAAAAATATGAGATAAACTATTCTTGGTTAAAATAGATAGTAATAACTTTTTCTTCTTGTTTTATTTAATTTAATGTTTCAAGGATCAGCTTCAATTTTGATAAAATGAAATTTTTGTTTGTTAAATTTTGTTTGTTAATTTTTAAAGAAACAAAAAAAGAAATATATATAAACAGCCTAGGCTAAACAAAATTAATGAAAGATAGAAGCAATTTGGTAAATATATAATAATATATATATAAGAAATAATAATAATTATTAAGAATTGAGACAACAACATGGACTCTCCTCCAACAACAAGAAGATGCTAAATAAACTAACAGAAGACAAATTGAAATAATCCAGTCATGTTAAGTTTAGACATTACTAATTCATATATTAAAAACTTTTACTTCTTTATTTTGCATTCGTTTTTTGTCTGTTTTGGGTTGGTTGTGGGGTGAGGGGGGTGGGGGTTCAAGCAACAGAGAAGACACCTGGCAGGTGTGATGACTACATTTTGTGGGCTCCATGGCAACAGCCACAGAGAAGACACCTGGCAGGTGTGATGACTACACATGATGTCACCATGGCAACACCTTCCCTCACCTTGGCATCATCTGTCTGCTGCATGAGTCTCAGCAGCTCCTGTTCAGACTCGGGGGTCAAGGTCACGCCATCAGCACCCTGCTGCTGGCCTGGGACAGGGGTGGGGATCCCTGACCCTTGGGATGGGGTCACATCTTGTGGGGTCAAGTTTGCTGTAACCTGCAAGGCGTCAGTTCTTTTATGTTCTTCCTCATGTTCCTGAGAATGTGATGACATCACGTGTAAGAAGCATTACAGGACAATACACCATCATGATACCATCATGACACTATTATGACATCATCATGAAAAAATCATGACATTATTATAACACTATCAGGACATCATCAAAACACCATACTGACACTATTATAACACTATCAAGACACCATCAAAACACCATCATGACAGTATTATAACACTATCAGGACACCATCAAAACACCATCATGACACTATTATAACACCATCATGGCACTATTATAACACTATCATGACACTATTATAACACTCTCATGACACCATCAAAACACCATTGTGATACTATTATAACACCATCATGACACTATTATAACACTATCATGACACCATCAAAACATCATCATGACACTATTATAACACCATCATGAAACTATTATAGCACTATCATGACACTAGTATAACACCATCACAATACAAAAATGAAATCACCATGACACTATCATGGCACCATTATGGCATTATTATAACACTATCAGGACACCATCAAAACACCATCATGACATTATTATAACACCATCAGGACACCATCATGACACCATCAAGACACTATCATGAAAAAATCCCAACCCGTCAATGACACCATCATGACACCATCAAGACACCATCATGACATTAGTTTAATACTTTGATTTATATACTTTGTATACATACTATAAAAACAAATATTATCTCAGGTACCACTAACCCTAGATCAGTAAATGTTAGGTTACTTTAATCCTAGGTAAGTTAATGTTAGGTTCCACTATTCCGAGATAATTAAAAAGTTACTAAACATTTAAATGATTTGATGACAATTTGGAAATAATTATTTGAGGTCATTTTACTCTGATCCATTTTTATAAATATTTTCAGTCAATGTCAAAAATGATTTTTGTCAGAACCATCCCATAAAAAAAATAATAAAAATAAAATTAAATATTTTTTTTTGTTGCCTTAATAATGAAATTTTAAATAAAGTAAAAAAGGAAATTCTTGCATTCTTTTAGAACTGAAAATAAGGACTTAAAGTAAAAGAAAGTAAGAATATTTTTTTACTACTTTATAAGTTCAAAAAGTTACAGATCTGCCATTTAATTTGATAGAAAGTAAAAACTGTTACTTTAAAAAATTTTCATTCACAATTGTGATAGAATAATAAATCATGGAATTAACATCTGTATGGTCGGTTCTAATGGAATCAATAACAAACCAGTTTTTCTTGCTCTGTAATAAATTCCTCCAGTTGTGTCATGGCTGCGTCTGCCTCTTTTTCAGCATCTGTCTGGAGCTTCAGTGATTGGTCAATCTGTTCAATCAGAAGCTTGCGTTCCTAAAGATGATATAAATAGAGACAGCTTGCAAATCTGAAAGCTTGTGGTGCTGTTCCAGGGACAAAATAGTTAAAAACGAGATTTCAGATGGTACAGTAATTAAAATCAAACCCAGATGGTGCCCTATTTAATGTCTCACCCAGATGATGCCCTACTTAATTACTAACCCAGATGGTGCCCTACGTAACATCTAACCCAGATGGTGCCCTACTTAATGTCTCACCCAGATGATGCCCCACTTAACACCTAACTCAGAAGGTGCCTTACATAACACCTAACCCAAATGGTTCCCTACTTAATGTCTCACCCATATGATGCCCCCACTTAAAACCTAACTCATGTAAGGCACCATCTGAGTTAGGTTTTAAGTGGGGGCATCATATGGGTGAGACATTAAGTAGGGAACCATTTGGGTTAGGTGTTATGTAAGGCACCATCTAACATCTAACCCAGATGGTGCCCTACTTAACTTCTCACCCAGATGATACCCTACTTAACATCTCACCCCGATGGTGCCCTACTCAAATTCACACCCAGATAGTGCCCTACTTAACATCTCACCCATATGATGCCCTACATAACATCTCACTGAGATGATGCCCTTCTTAACATTTCATCTCATTTAATTGACCTACTTACAGCCTCCCATTTGCTCTTATGCTCATGAAACTGGGCTTTTAGTGTGGCAACTTTCCTCTTTGTCTTGGCTGTGGTCAGCTGTAGTTGCTCTTCCAGCTCTTGGAGTCTGTGTGTGGTCTGTCATGGACAACAACAAAGATAGAAATAAGAGAATAACTTTTTTCTTAGACAGCATTTAGATGTGTGACAAACATCATTTAGATGTGTGACAGACAGCATTTAGATGTGTGATATACATCATTTAGATGTGTGACAGACAGCATTTAGATGGGTGACAGCACTTAGATGTGTGACAGACAGCATTTAGCTGTGTGGCAGACAGCATTTAGATGCATGACAGACAGCATTTAGATTATTGAAAGAAAACTGTCATTGACATTAATGATATAAGGCAGAAAATGACTTGGGATGTGTCTGTTGTATAGTGTTTCACCTTGAAGCTGATTAGGAGTTTACAATTAGACTGATACTATTTACAACCATTCCATGACATATAAGATTAAAGGACTAAGAAGATTGCAGGACTGAGAAGATTGCAGGACAGGTAGTAAATATTAACCAAATAAAAATGGAGGACTGGCAGCATTGATGGTGGTCAATGGAGGATATTTTTTACTTTCTTCATGACCTATAAAAGTTAAAGTACTCACAAGTCTTCTGTACTGAGCGAATTTTCCATTGATTAGATCAGTGGGTATGGAGGTCTGTAAACATATGATATCATGAAAGTCAGGTGATGACAGCATAAAAGCCAGGTAATGACATCATGAAAGTCATGTAATGACATCATGAAAGTCAGGTAATGACAGCATAAAAGTCAGGTAATGACATCATGAAAGTGATGTAATGACATAATAAAAGCCAGGTAATGACATCATGAAAGCCAGGTAATGACATCATAAAAGCCTGGTAATGACATCATAAAAGCCAGGCAATGACATCATGACAGCCAGGTAATGACATCATGAAAGTCAGGTAATGACATCATAAAAGACAGGCAATGGCATTATGAAAGCCAGGTAATGACATCATGAAAGCCAGGTAATGACATCATGAAAGACAGGTAATGACATCATGACAGCCATGTAATGACATCATGACTGGCATGTAATGACATCATGACATCCAGATAATGACATCATAACAGGCAGGTAATGACATCATGAAAGTCAGGTAATGACATCATGAAAGCCAGGTAATGACATCATAAAAGCCAGGTAATGACATCATGAAAGCCGGGTAATACACAGCAAAATGATAACAAACTGTTTAAATGCAAAATAAATCAATACGAAATATAAATCAACTTAACGTTTCCCATAAGGAACTCTAAATGGATTGTCTTAAAAGCTAAAGCAAAACAAATTGATCAGTTTTGGATCTAGGGAACAAAATATACCTATTTTTTTGTTGATGCTCTGGATCCCTGCAGTTACATAATTTCTATACTATATCTATACCATTACAAAATATTTCGTACATTGTTCAAAGAACAATTTAAAATTGATCAAAATTCTTAGGTTTTTTTTTATCTTAGAGCATTGAGCAAATATTTGATCACCAAATGTACGTCTGATTCATGACGTCAAAGTTGATAGTCCTAATTATTTAATCATGTGACCATTTCTTGAGAGCTACCTCCTTCTAAAACATTTTCTTGATGTTTCATACATTTCTGTTGTTATTCAGTGGTACCTACGAGTACTTTTCTATAACAGTTCTATAGTTCTATTGTGAACATTTCTTGAGAGGTACCTCCTTCTAAAACATTTTCTTGATGTTTCATACGTTTCTGTTGTTATTCAGTGGTACCTACGAGTACTTTTCTATAACAGTTCTATAGTTCTATTGTGAACATTTCTTGATGTTTCATAAGATTTTGTTGTTGTTTTGTACGGACTATGACTAATTTTCTTAACAATTTCTATTGTGATATTGTTCTGAAATTGTAGAAAGACTAAGTAAGGGGCAAAGTGAGTTTCACAGCTTTAAAAGACCCAAGAGTCTGGATATGTGTAAACATTTCAGTGACAGACCCAAATGGACTCATCCAACAGGTCAAGGCCAAGGTCAGACTCTGAAACTGGCTGGACAGACGCCCTGGGCTTGGCGTGGAGGCGGTTCTTTTCATCCACCGTTGCTGTATCTGGATTACCTCCCTCATCCTGAATCGCTACCTCTGCAAACTCTTTATCTAAAAATTTGAAAGATTAAGACTGACAAAAGTTAGGGAAACATTGCTTGCAATTATTTTGCAAAAAAAAAAAAAAAAAAAATTAAAAGAAAAATTATTAAAAAAACCAACTATTATAAAGTAATGAAAAAACAGCCAGGACATAATTGAAAATGTCAAGACAACCAATGACAGCCCAAAGATTTAAATCGCACACAATAATTTAAATGTCTGGTTATATATATTTTAAAGCAATTGATTAATATAAATAAATAATAATAAAGACCCTAGTGCTAAAAGTACTTAAGCCCCATTTTTTTTCCAAATCAATCTTAACTGTGACCTTTTCTTATCCGGTTTAGCCAAGTGTACTGCAGAAATTTGAAGACATTAACATGTGCCTAAGTCCCTTGATTAAACAAGACAACACATGACAATGATCACATTTCATAGACGAAAAGAATATTTGAACTTTTTTATCCCAAAATGTGTATTTTGTGACTTAAGTACTTTTAGCACTAAGGTCTAAGAAAGTGTCTCACCTGTTTTTGTGCCCCCTGACCTGGCCTGTTTCAATAGAAATACAAAAGGTTTTTTGTTTATTTTTTGAATGAAGGGCACAACACATTTCTTTAATGAAAATTTATTTTAGTTTTATGAGTAAATTTTATAGATACATTCTAAAGCAGTGGTTCTCAACCTTCCTAATGCCGTGACCCTTTAATACAGTTCCTCGTGTTATGGCGACCCCTAGCCACACAAATGATTTTTGTTTAAACTTAATAACTGTGGAGAATATGTGTTATCAGATTGTCTTAGGCGACCTCTGGGAAAGGGTCGCGCGACCCCAAAAGGGGTCGCGACCCACAGGTTGAGAACCGCTGTTCTAAAGGACTAATCTAATTTAAATTGATGGCTATGATTTTGGATGCAGATCACCAAGAAACTTCAGATCCCATCAGTGGTATGTATCAGTAGTATCTATCAGTAGTATCTATCAGTGGTATCTATCAGTAGTATCTATCAGTAGTATCTATCAGTAGTATTGATCATCGTGTAACGTATGTTGCTGTTGGTTACATTTATTACTCTGTGTTACCCTAACAATAAATTGACAGTAATATTAATTTACGTTGATCATTATGATAAGCCTATATGATAATCATACTTCTACTAATTATTGTTTAGTACACATAGATTGACTTATTTACAAAGTATTTAATGGATTGTTAAGCAGATTGTAGATTCCCCCCTTTCACCCCTCCCAACCCTTTTTCCCTATGCCCATTCACCACTTCCAAATTCTATTTAATTTATGACAGCACTGGGTTACATCCCTTAACTTACATCCCCTTTGGTCGTGGTTGGCGACTTTGCCACATTCTTGCCAGGTTTTTTGTCTCCACTTGATAGTGACTTGCCCTTTGGCTCTTTAATATCAGGTTGGCTCTCCTGTTGCGAAACAAGTTTTAACTAATCAGCAAGCCACTTATAACGAGACATTACACTCATAATGAGTCAGCCACTCATATGAGAAAGCACTCATACTGAGACAGGAAATCATAAAGAGACAGACACTCATAATGAGTCAGTTAGGTAACAGGTCTTCATAGCTGGGTACAAAATCTTTATTGCTAGGCACAAAGTCTTTATTGCTAGGTACAAAGTCTTTATTGCTAGGTGCAAAGTATTTATTGCTAGGTACATTTCAGATGTCAGGTACTCTCATTTCTTCAGCCATCTTTTAACTTAAATTATATTTATGCACCAATAACACATTTTTTTCCATTAGCACAAATACATCCTTCAATGTACTGGAGAATCCTCAAATTTACTGGCAAATCCTTAAATCTACAGACCAATCCTTAAATCTACTGTCCAATCCTTCAATATACTAGCAAATCCGTTAATTTAAAGGCCAATCCTTCAATCTGCTGGCCAATCCTTCAATCTGCTGGCTAAAACATATTTAATTTTCTTGTAATAAGAAACAATCTAAGTTTCATTACGATCTAAATCTTGATGGTTTTATAAGCTGAAACAAACTATTTTTAAACATTCAACTTCAAGATCACATATTAACATGAATAGTATTTCAGTCCTAAATGAAATTTTGGGTTGCACTAGTAAATGACAGGTTGGGTAATTTTAGGGTAATAAATGAAGGGCTGCGTACATTCCAGCTGTGTGAAGTAAACAGTAGAACAAGGTATGTGAAGTAAACAGTAGAACAAGGTATGTGAAGTAAACAGTAGAACAAGGTATGTGAAGTAAACAGTAGAACAAGGTATGTGAAGTAAACAGTAGAACAAGGAATGTGAAGGAAATAGTAGAACAAGGTACGTGAAGTAAACAGCAGAACAAGGCATGTGAAGTAAATAGTAGAACAGGGAATGTGAAGTAAATAGTAGAACAAGGTATATGAAGGAAATAGTAGAACAGGGAATGTGAAGTAAATAGTAGAACAAGGTATATGAAGGAAATAGTAGAACAGGGCATGTGAAGTAAATAGTAGAACAAGGTATATGAAGGAAATAGTTGAACAATTTATAGGAAGGAAATAGTAGAACAAGATATGTGAAGGAATTAGAAGAACTAGGTATGTGAAGGAAATAGTAGTACAATGTCTGTGAAGGAACTAGTAGAACAAAGTACATGAAGGAAATACTAGAACAAGACATGTGATGAAAATAGTAGAACAAAACATCTGAAGAAAATAGTAGAACAAAGTATGTGGACGACAGGACATAAGAACGTTTCGGTTAAGCGTTGGGTAATTGTAGGGTTTGGTCATTTTTGGGGATGGATAATTTTAGGGGGAGTGGCAACTATGATATTATTAGTAATGCTCTTTTTATAGTAACTGACAAATGTATTGATGTTCGCCAACTTAAACTTCAAACCATCAGGATGAAGCTTTATTTTACATAAATAAATGAATGCGTTTTAAGAACCTTTGTTTGCAGACAAACACATTCGAATGCTACTCGATGGCTTGAATGATTTGACACATAATTGCTATTAGACTAATCGTCATACCGAGGTCTTTCTTTTTGAAACGGACTCCCGGTGAGCTGCGTAGCTGCACCGTTATAATACGGCACGTCGAAGCTCTTTTCATTACAGGTAATGCTTAACGATTGGGCCATGAATTTCAGGAACATTTTGAATGCTTCCAGGGGCGAATCAACGCCGCGAATTGAGTGACATCATGATGCTGTCCTTGAGGAATGTGATGTTATGTGATGTCAGTGATGTTATGTGATGTCAGTGAGGAATGTGATGTTATGTGATGTCAGTGAGGAATGTGATGTTATGTGATGTCAGTGAGGAATGTGATGTTATGTGATGTCAGTGAGGAATGTGATGTTATGTGATTTCAGTGAGGAATGTGATGTTATGTGATTTCAGTGAGAAATGCGATGTTATGTGATTTCAGTGAGGAATGTGATGTCAGTGAGGAATGTGATGTCAGTGAGGAATGTGATGTCAGTGATGAATGTGATGTTATGTGATGTCAATGATGAATGTGATGTCACGTGATGTCAGTGAGAAATGTGATGTTAAGTGATGTCAGTGAGAAATGCGATGTCACGTGATGTCAGTGAGAAATGCGATGTCACGTGATGTCAGTGAGAAATGCGATGTCACGTGATGTCAGTGAGAAATGCGATGTCACGTGATGTCAGTGAGAAATGCGATGTCACGTGACGTCAGTGAGGAATGTGATGTCACGTGACATCAGTGAGAAATGCGATGTCACGTGATGTCAGTGAGAAATGTGATGTTAAGTGACGTCAGTGAGAAATGCGATGTCACGTGATGTCAGTGAGAAATGAGATGTCACGTGATGTCAGTGAGAAATGCGATGTCACGTGATGTCAGTGAGGAATGTGATGTCACGTGCGTGATGTCAGTGATGATTGTGATGTCACTTGATGTCAGTGAGAAATGCGATGTCACGTGATGTCAGTGAGAAAGCGATGTCTTGTGATGTCAGTGAGAAATGCGATGTCACGTGATGTCAGTGAGACATGTGATGTTACGTGATATCAGTGAGAAATGTGATGTCACGTGATGTCAGTGAGAAATGCGATGTCACTTGATGTCAGTGAGAAATGCGATGTCACGTGCGTGATGTCAGTGAGGAGTGCGATTTTCGTGATGTTAGTGAAGAATGTGATGTTTCGTGCTCTTAGTGAAGAATGTAATGTCATGTTCTTGAATAGTGAGGAATGTGATGTCAAGTTTTGTGTTTGTTTGTTTTGTGTTTTTTTTAAATATTTTTATTGGCGAAGAATGACAATAAGTAGTTTGTGATTGACTCTTGGATGTTTGGGATTGACAATAAATTTATTTGGGTTGACACTAAGTTGCTTGACATCATCCTATTTAGTGTCAATCTGTTGTTTGGTGTTAAAATTACGCCCGAGTAGAAACAATGTGGGGGTTATAAAACATAGTTGATACACACGGAACACCAATGACCAAATAGTAACACCCCTATATTTACTAGTAGGCAGGGCGCCTACGGAAGGGGGGTCAGGGGTTACGGCATGGGACCACCAACCACTCAACTCCATTCGCAAATACACCTGGGTCGTTTTTTTTTTTCTTTATTTTTCAGTAGAGATTGTTATTATTATTATTATTATGTAAGCTTGGATACTAGGCCACAATGTAATTTCTTCTGTTGTTTTTACCCACGTTTCTTAATTATAATATAAAAAGATTCACACAATTTGAGCATATTCAAATTCACTACCTAAATTTTTCTGCATTGTACAATCTTAAAATATCGTATACATATTAACGTTTTTTCTCCTGTTTGATGTTTATTTTGCACACGGCTCTAATTCACCAGGAATAATTAACAAAACAACATGGCCGAGGAAGTAGTTCCCCCCATTAAACAAATAGTGCAGCTTTGTGGAACTCTTTTGTTTGACGTCGCGTCGGTATAATCGTTGAGGGCAACTATTTGAGCATCATGAGTAAACACTATTAGAACTACTTCTTAGTGTCACGAGGTATTAGAACGACTTTACCGCGTCACGTGAAGAGCTGAACAAAAACAAACACCGACCAGAATCATAAAGGGTATGAGAATGAAACTCATTGTTAAACAATTGAATGAATTAATGATGGGCAACATCTTAAAACAAAATTCATTTAAACAACTAACATTTCTTATTGCCCGGTACTTAGTAAAGACTTTATTGGGGACTTACGATCATGGTTCATTAAAAAAAATAACATTTATTATTGCCCGATACTTAATACTTGATGGGAGACTTTGAAAATACAAATGTAATTATTATTGTCAAAAGTGAAAAGATACCATTTACAAAAAAACAACATTTGCCCAAAATACAAAAAGAAAAGAAAATCAAAACAGATGAGTTTTTTCAGTCTTATTGGATTGTTTTTATTTCTGCCTTGTCAGAATGTCCGATTTTGAGTATACAAGGGGTAAACCTCTTCCCAGCCAATTGTTATTTATAATTTGGTGGAAGAAATATAATTGAAAATATTGCATTTTTAGAAGGAAAGAAAATTTACCAGAATGTAAATCTGAGTGGTCTGACTACCTTCCATCAGATCTTAGTGATCTGACTACCAACCATCAGATCTGAGGGATATGACTATCTACCAGCAGATCTGAGTGATCTGACTATCTAACATCAGATCTGAGTGATCTATCTACCGGCAGATCTGAGTGATCTGACTATCTACCAGCAGATCTGAGTGATCTGGCTATCTACCAGCAGATCTGAGTGATCTGGCTAGCTACCAGCAGATCTGAGTGATCTGGCTAGTTACCAGCAGATCTGAGTGATCTGGCTAGCTACCAGCGGACATCTTAAACATCGTTGGCATTTTTAAACGTTTAATCCCAAATTTATCAGCGTTACTTTGTTACAGTTATACACCAATTTTACAATTGTAATGTTACAATTTCTTAAAAACTACTTTATTACACTTATATGGTCATCATTGTGTTACAATTTTATGAGTGTTGCCATTTCACAATTTTATGAGTGTTGCTATGTTACAAGTGTATGAGTGTTGCCATTTCACAATTTTATGAGTGTTGCTATTTCACAATTTTATGAGCGTTGCTGTGTTACAATTTTATGAGCGTAGTTATCTTGCAATTTTAAGAGTGTTGCTATATTGCAATTTTAAGAGGGAGCTATTTCACAATGTTATGAGTATTTCCATGTTACAATTGTAAGTACTGGGATCCTACATTGGAACAATAATGGAAGCCTTACAAACACGGACTACACTTCTGTTTATGACTTTCTCACCACTCACTCTATCGAATCATCATATTATAAGAGACAATACAACTACAGACATGCGCAGTGCCTTATTATTGGTCAGTCACATTACCATTGTTTCCATACAATTCAAGAAAGGGAATTTCCGAAAAAACATAGTCACTTACAAGGGACCTGAGTGTAGTGAACGTCAATATATACACAAACAATCCATGATTGTTCAGTACCAATTAATACTAGATGAATACATTATATTGTAGAGCAATAATTTATACAGGGCGTAATGAAGGGCATAATGAAGGGGGTAATGAAAGGCGTAATGAAGGGGGTAATGAAGGGCGCAATGAATGGTGTGATGAAGGGCGTAGTGAAAGGCGTAATGAAGGGGATAATGAAGGGCGTAATAACGGGCCTAATGGAGTGGGTAATGGAGGGTGTGATGAAGGGCGTAATGAAATGCGTAGTGAAGAGGGTAATGAAGGGCGCAATGACGGGCGAAATGAAGGGCGTAATGACGGGTGAAATGAAGGGCGTAATGACGGGCGCAATGACGGGTGAAATAAAGGGCGTAATGACGGGCGAAATGAAGGGCGCAATGACGGGCAAATTGAAGGGCGAAATGAAGGGCGTAATGACGGGCGAAATGAAGGGGGTAATAAAGGGTGTGATGAAGGGCGTAATGAATAGATGACTATAAGTCATTCAAAACTACTGCATCCACATTATTCGGTAATCCATAGAATATAATGGATGACAACACAGAGTAAACTGACGAACAGAGCATCGACGAAAAAAAGAGAGATAGTGAGACATGTAGAGAGACAGAGAGAGAATGCGATAAAGAGAGACATATATATATATATATACAGAGAGAAAAAGAGAGGGTGAGATAAAGTGTGAGACCGAGAGAGGGGGAGAGAGAGCTATAGATAGAAAGGCAAAGACATAGCGAACGAAAGTGAGAGAGATACATAGTTGCATACAGAACGAAAGAGAGAGAGAGATCTAGAGTTGCATACAGAACGAGACAGAGAGATACAGAGTTACGTGCAGAACAAAAGAGAGACATACAATGTTACATACAGAACGAAATAGAGACATACAGAGTAGCATACAGAACGAAAGAGAGAGAGAGAGAGAGATCTAGAGTTACATACAGAACGAGACAGAGAGATATAGAATTACGTACATAACGGAAGAGAGATACCGAGTTTCATGAAGAACTAAAGAGAGGTATAGAGAAAGTTAGAGAAAGTGTGAGGTACATGTAGTTAGAGAAAGAG
Source organism: Omphiscola glabra (assembly GCA_964017045.1). Lineage (NCBI taxonomy): Eukaryota > Metazoa > Mollusca > Gastropoda > Lymnaeidae > Omphiscola > Omphiscola glabra. Next base: position 817,332 of record OZ024811.1, read on the forward strand.
TGAGGCATATATAGATGAAGAGGGAGAGCGAAATAACGCAAAGAGATATACACATATAGATGGCGACAAAGAAGAAATAGATCAGTGATCCAAAGAGAGAGAAAAATGGGGAGGGGGGCACACATATGTATGGAGACAAAGAGAAATAAAGTAGAGTTCCAAAGACGGAGGCATACATAGATGGAGAGAAAGTAGAAATAAGGTAGATATCAAAAGAGAGAGGCATACACAAATGGAGAAAAGGAGAAATGGAGTAGAGATCAAAAGTGAGAGGCGTAAATAGATGGAGACAAAGATAAATAAAGCCAACCTCCAAAGAGAGAGGCATATATAGATCGAGAGACTGAGAAATAAAGCAGAATTCTAAAGGCTATTGTTAGTTATCCTCAACACCAAATATCTAAAATGTCGACCGCACCTTGAGTTTGTTAGCTCCTTTCCTGTTCTTAGTCATAATTTCACCAACCAAGGGTTCCACCAGTGGCAGCTCCACCAAAAGGTAAACCACCAAGAAAGTTCCACCAACCGAAGTCCCACAATCACAAAGAGATAATGCCAATGAGTATGTCCTTTGTTTAATCCACGTGTCCAGTTTGGATAATCTCAACCTTTCGGAAACTTCCTATGTCAACATATTGGAATCAGAGATGTTTCAGGTGAAATCCATTTTCTGACAATGACTGAGTCATCATAACTGGGACCTGTTCCACTTATGCTACAGAAAGTCTCACGTGTTTAACATATGATTTTGTTATACTCGGAGAGAGTTGACGGAATACTTTCAATGACCTAACTAGTGTTTGAGCCACTATTGGCAACCTTTCTTTAAAACAATAATAATAAATTTCACTTTCAAGATCACATTCAAAGATGTCCGTTGTCAATATTCAAACATGGGAAGGGGGATGAGCCCCTCTAATGAGAAATATATTGACCCACTCTCATGAGAAACAGATTGACCAACTCTCATGAGACACATAATGACACGCTCTCATGAGACACATATTGACCCACTCTCATAAGAAACAGATTGACCCTCTCTCAAAAGAAACAGATTGACCCTCTCTCATAAGAAACAGATTGACCCTCTCTCATAAGAAACAGATTGACCCACTCTCATGAGAAACAGATTGACCCACTCTCATAAGAAAAAGATTGACCCACTATCATAAGAAACAGATAACCATCTCTCATGAGACACAATATATTCCTTAATTTTACGTATATAAAAGAAGCATGCTACGCTAATGTAAGATAAATAGTTGTGCAATAAAATTGCAATGTCCCCTTAGATTTTTACCAAATCATTTTTCTTAAACACAACATATCTCTACATGAAAGTTCTCTAACACATTCTACACATTATCATAAACACATATCCACATCAGAATTCGGCTAACAAACATTGGACAAGACTTCAGGCACATCGCAATACCAAAATAAAACCCAACAAAAAACTCGTATTCGACTCAACAGGAAGTCAACATGGGCAACGTTACGTCACTCCAATTAGGGACAAGTGAACCAAATGAAAACATTAAATTTACTCAGCTTGCCACCGCGTTATCGGGAGAATCGGCGGCAGTCAGACCCGCGCCAACAACAGGTCAATGAATGGTGATGGCTTCATTAGAAACTGGCCGCCGTATTGCAGGGGGATTTCGCGTGGCCGTGGCGATGTGACCCACGTGCAGAGTGACTCGTGTGGCGCCGGTACGCGTGCGGCACCTGTGCTGCGGTCAATGTTTTCAACGTATTGAGGTCCACGAGTCGTGTATGTGTTGTGTCCACGTGTGGCGTCGGTGTTAATGTGTCTGTAATTTGTGTCGTGAGTGATTTTATCAAGGTATTGCCAGTCTCAACGTGATGCATAGGGGATTTTGTCCAAGAGAGGCGTTGGTGATATCGCTCAACTGTGGCCCAGGTGCTTTTGTCCAAGAGAGGCGTTGGTGATATTGCTCAACTGTGGCCCACTTGCTTTTGTCCAAGAGAGGCGTTGGTGATATTGCTCAACTGTGGCCCAGGTGCTTTTGTACAAGAGAGACGTTAGTGATATTGCTTAACTGTGGCCCAGATGCTTTTGTCCAAGAGAGACGTTAGTGATATTGCTTAACTGTGGCCCAGGTGCTTTTGTCCAAGAGAGGCGTTGGTGATATTGCTTAACTGTGGCCCAGGTGCTTTTGTCCAGGAGAGGCGTTGGTGCTATTGCTAAAATAAGGCGCAGCTGCTTTTGTCCAAATGTGTTCCAGGTGCTGATGCCTACAATGTGTCGTTGAAGCTATCGTGCTATTGTCCATGAGTAGCGTCGGTGCTATGCTCAAGTGTGACCAGGTGATATTGTCCATGAGTAGCGTCGGTGCTAATGCTCAAGTGTGACCAGGTGCTATTGTCCATGAGTAGCGTCGGTGCTAATGCGCAAGTGTGACCAGGTGCTATTGTCCATGAGTAGCGTCGGTGCTAATGCTCAAGTGTGACCAAGTGCTATTGTCCATGAGTAGCGTCGGTGCTATTATCGGTTTTTGTCTTGCTACGAACCAGGGGTAATTTATATCTTGAAATCCCCGTGTGACGTCGGTCCCCGTGTGATGTCGGTCCCCGTGTGACGTCGGTCCCCGTGTGATGTCGGTCCCCGTGTGATTTAGGTCCCCGTGTGATGTCGGTCCCCATGTGATGTCGGTCCCCGTGTGATGTCGGTCCCCGTGTGATGTCGGTCCTGGCAAAGTCATCAAGTCAGCCATGAACCAAAGCGGTTGCAAGGGCTCTTATATACTTAAGGGGTTACCTATGCGGCTGCAATGGGCCTCGAATATATAAAGGGCAACACATGCGGTTGCAAGGGGCCTCTGCGTCTGCACGGGACCTATGCTATTTAAAGACTAACCCCTACGGCTGCAAGGGGCATATAATATTTAAAGGGCAACCCCTGTGGCAACAATGGGCCTATGATATTTTAGGGGCAACCGCTGCCGCTGCAAGGGCCCTCGGATATTTGAGCAACACAAACATTTGATGTCGAAAACATTACTAGAATTACATTAACGATGCTGGAATTCTGAGGGCCACCAGAATATCTGTACCCAGGAATCAACATCTATTGCGACCATGTATGTACATGTGCGTGTCTGACTTATTTTGTCTTTATGTACGACGTGTGTGACTGAGTACGCACACATTGTGCATCCGCTTTGGGTATTGTAATCTATCACTGATGACTTTTTTTAAAATTTTGTAAACTGTTATTTACTCTCAAAAGCAAATCGTCCCACGCACGATTATTTTAGCCTCGAAGTTAAATTCATGTTTACTTTGTTTTGGGATTTCCCCGCCATCAACAGGGAAGCGTTTAGGGGCAGAATCCATTCCACGAACAGGTGAAATTAATTAAACGCGCATGAAAAGACCATTAATCCAAATGGACAAAACACTTGAATGACGCCCGCTCCAAGGTGATCGCAACAAAAATACGCCCCGAGTAAATAGACCCCGGGCATAATTTAGAGCCCATTGAAAGGCCCTTCTCTGTCTGCGGGCGTTGTTAGGCAGCCGATGGTCGTGGAAGGTTCGTTGTAATCAAACAGTTCGATACATAGATCACATTGGAATATGTATTAGGGGAATGTTCTTATTTGTGTGTTCTTTTAGTTCGGCATCAGGAAACATGTCAAACAATAACAAAACAAAGAGAGCTCTATACAGTATCTGTATTAGACTGGATTAATACAATGTGTGCGGGACTAATTGCTCGGTCTCACATACACACCAGATTGAATGAATACAATGTGTGCGGGACTAATTGCTCGGTCTCACATACACACCAGATTGAATGAATACAATGTGTGCGGGACTAATTGCTCGGTCTCACATACACACCAGATTGAATGAATACAATGTGTGCGGGACTAATTGTTCGGTCTCACATACACACCAGATTGAATGAATACAATGTGTGCGGGACTAATTGCTCGGTCTCACATACACAACATATTGAATGAATACAATGTGTACGGGACTAATTGCTCGGTCTCACATACACACCAGATTGAATGAATACAATGTGTGCGGGACTAATTGCTCGGTCTCACATACACATCATATTGAATGAATACAATGTGTGCGGGACTAATTGCTCGGTCTCACATATTATACACACCAGATTGAATGAATACAATGTGTGCGGGACTGATCGCTTGGTCTCACATGCATGTCAGATTGGATGAATCTATTGTTTGCTGACTAATCGCTTGGTCTAACTGACTCGTCAGACGAGATTAATTTGTTGTATGCTAACTAATCACTTAGTCTCACATACACGTACTAGCTAAAATTATCCTTTCCTTCTACTCTTTGGCGTAACTAACTAATAGGGGGAAGAGGACGGGGGTATATTGGTGATGTCCTTGTCATGTACATAAACACATGTCATATATAAGTAGATTTTTCCCCCACATATAGATTCGAGCACATATTTTAACCGATGCAATGATGGTTTATGGGATGGCAAGAGAAATGGGACAACAACACCCTCACCACCTTCACTCACACATCACCTTCACACACACACACACACACACACACACACACACACACACACACACACACACACACACACACATTATTATTATTATTATTATTATTATTGGTATTTTTCTATAGCGTGGTACGCAAGCCTAGGGCTGGGCTCACCACACTGTACATACAATTTAACAAACATAATCATGAACTTAACATACCAAACATACACACATGTGTGACATGACTGACCCCAAATATCGACGTCACAAGCAGGTTGACATTATGCATAAATGTTTTAATAACGTTACAATAACGCGATGTGCGGGAACAAGGGTTTGGGGGAAGTATACTGAAATATAACGCTACGCAGACGTCTACAGAGACAATGTCTAGTCATCAGGAGGACTTTCATCAGTATTAAATAGGCGTAGTGTCCCTTTACTAATGATGCAATTTCAGGCAATAATAAAAATAATAGTAAAAAAATAATACTGATTATGATAACAATAATAGTAATATAACTGCAGACGTGGCATCCGTTAGTATTAATAACGGTGCAGACGTGTGTAGATAAAGATGTCAGACCTTTCATTCTCATTAACACAGAAAATATGTACTTAGAAAACCATTTAAAAAAAAAAAAAATTGTTCATCATTTTACTGGTTCTTCTCCGTGGCTGTCAAAATTGTGAATAATGTATCATTGCTGAGTTAATCGACTCAGCCAAGTCATTTATTATAAAGAGATGATAGACATTGGAAAAATACACGTTTAGAGGCGGGCTCAAAATGGCGTAATAATAAAACAACAACAAATTAAAATATAAAAAAAAACTTTAAAAAATCCGGCCAAATATGTAGGGAAGTAGCAGATCGATATTATTAATTGGCTTTTAAACTATGCTGACCCTACTCAACCCACAAGCAACCACGCACAACCCACAAGCGAGCCCAGTACCTGTTTCTCGTTGGCCCTCAAACCCCCCCCCCCCACGTCTCGATCTCTACCAAGTTTATTCCACTTTTCACGGCACTTAAGGCCGCCCTTGACCACATCATGTACCACATTCCCACTCCCCTTCCTTCACCCATCCACACATTTAGAATCAATATCGCCACATCCTCTACCCCAACCACCCCACCTTTCCACCACCCATCCACACACTTAGAATCAATATCGCCACATCCTGTACCCCTATCCCCCCACCACCTTTCACCACCCATCCACGTCATTAGAATCAATATCGCTTATCGGAACGATTTGAGATCGATAAGAGTTAAAACACTGTGCAGCTAATCGAACGCCGATACTTTCCGAGCAGCCGACGGGCTTCGATTTTTTTTGCGCTCCTCCTTGTGGCGACAGGATGGGGGTGGGGCAGAGGCCATCTTGGAAAATCAATGGGAATAGAAAGCTGACGTCCTTATAATGCGTCATTTAGAAATGGCGTCATGGCGTCCTGCCCCGACAAAAGAAGAGTCCAGAGTGAGCACCGGCATTAAGAATATTTTTTATTGCCTTTCCGTGTTACTGAGACGAGTGGCCAGGGGTTAGAGTTGTTTTGTATGCTTAAAAATAATGACCACACAAAAGGGGAAATGATGTTTAATAGACCGTGACGGGCGACCGATGAATGTTAGATATGGCCGGATTGATAGCGTTGACATCCACTGTGCGTTCATAGGTCTTAATGTCGTCCTCGGGTGGATGGGAATGGTTAAACCTTGAAAGGCAACTCGTAAAAGAAAAGGCCAAATCTGACATTCCGCCCAGGGATGGATTCCCGTAGGTGGTATGGCAACGACGCAATGAAGATTCCGACAGCTCCTGCGAAGTAGAACGCATAAGAACGTTGTGAGACACTCGAAATACTGCTGTTCATCTTCTGCATCCTGGTCACAGTGAGACACGCAAAGCACGGCTGGCCATCTACTGCATCCTGGTCTATTCCCAGTCGTCTTGACCAAGTCTCACTGCTGGTAATCTTCTGCATCCTGGTCTATTCCCAGTCGTCTTGACCAAGTCTCACTGCTGGTCATCTACTGCATCCTGGTCTATTCCCAGTCGTCTTGACCAAGTCTCACTGCTGGTCATTTACTGCATCCTGGTCTATTCCCAGTCGTCTTGACCAAGTCTCACTGCTGGTCATTTACTGCATCCTGGTCTATTCCCAGTCGTCTTGAACAACTTTTGCAATTGGAACAAGTTGGCGGGGACGAGAGAGTGAGTCTGACGAAAGAAGCAACTCCCGCCCTCACTTAAAACAAAATACAGCTCAAGTACCCAAGTCGAAGCCTTGTTCATCTTGGCGTGCCAAGGACAAAAACATTATTTCTTACTTGGTATCACTGGAGGTGAGGCGGAACGTGCAGGCATGTGGTGGTGAGGTCTTGGTCATATGTGAATACAGACTGTATGGACACAAGGGGGGGGGGGGGTTGGTTGTTGTGTTGTGCCCTGTCTGTCTTACATTCCTGGGGTCTTTGGTTGGTTGTCATGATGGGGCCCTTCTTGCAGACATTCCTAAGGGCCTTGGGTTGGTTATTGTGCTGGGCCCCGTCTGTCTGATATTCATGGGGCCTTGGGTTGGTTGTTGTGCTGGGTCCCGTCTTTCTGACAGTCATGGGGCCTTGGGTTGGTTGTTGTGCGGGGTCCCGTCTGTCTGACATTCATGGGGCCTTGGGTTGGTTGTAGTGCTGGGCCCCGTCTGTCTGACATTCACGGGGCCTTGGGTTGGTTGTTGTGCTTGGCCGAGGCCTTGGGTTGGTTGTTGTGCTGGGTCCCGTCTGTTTGACATTCCTGGGTACATTGTTCTACAAGTCAACACTGGAGAGAGAGGGCAGAGGGTGGGCCTTTGTTACTAAGTAAATACAGAAGCCATTTGGCTAACTGACATAATGTTGATAAAACGCTTAATTCCACCAATCGCTGGTCGACCATTCCCTTATCTCAAAGTCACCACCCACCTTACCCCCCTCCGACGATCCAGCAGTCGTGATATAGTTCCATATCAAATACTCGCGCTGAGTTAGGACTGTGAGTAGAGGGCTGATTAGCTCGCACACAATTACTATAAAGAAATAAATGATGGTTGCCAGACAGTTTAGCATCGGAGAACAAGTTTCTCATAAAGAAATGAATGATGCTTGCCAGACAGTTTAGCGTCGGAGAACAAGTTCTGCTACCATGTGTCCACTACCTCGCTCTGTTGTCTCCTGCTACCATGTGTCCACTACCTCGCTCTTTTGTCTCCTGCTACCATGTGTCCACTACCTCACTCTTTTGTCTTCTGCTACCATGTGTCCACTACCTCGCTCTTTTGTCTTCTTCTACCATGTGTCCACTACCTCGCTCTTTTGTCTTCTGCTACCATGTGTCCACTACCTCGCTCTTTTGTCTTCTGCTACCCTGTGTCCACTACCTCGCTCTTTTGTCTCCTGCTACCATGTGTCCACTACCTCGGTCTTTTGTCTTCTGCTATCATGTGTCCACTACCTCGCTCTTTTGTCTCCTGCTACCATGTGTCCACTACCTCGCTCTTTTGTCTCCTGCTACCATGTGTCCACTACCTCGGTCTTTTGTCTTCTGCTATCATGTGTCCACTACCTCGGTCTTTTGTCTTCTGCTATCATGTGTCCACTACCTAGCTCTTTTGTCTTCTGCTACCATGTGTCCACTACCTCGCTGTTTTCCACCACACAACCCACAATGATATAATGTTAATTATTGGAAAGTTTAAATTTTAAAAACACATAGTTATAAAGAAATGTTGCTATTTGATACACGTATTGCTAATATTTCAATGTGTGCATCTACACGCTGATGACGTGATCTCTCGTTTTAAATTGCTGCACGTGGGCTTAGCACATACAACACATGTTCAAAGCACATAAAACACTTGCCCATAGCAAATACATCACATATCCATAGCACATACAGCACATGTTCATAGCACATACAACACATGTCCATAGCACATAGATCACATATCCATAGCACATACATCACATGCCCATAGCATGTACATCACATGTCCATAGCACATACACCACATGTTCATAGCACATACAACACTTGTCCGTGGCAAATACAGCACATGTCCCTAGCACATACAACACATGTCCATATCACATACAGCACATGTCCATAGCACATGTAGCACATGTCCATAGCAAACACAACACATGTTCATAGCACATGTATCACATGTCCATAGCATACACAACACATGTCCATAGCACACACCACGAGGCAATAGCACATACGCTCCATACAATATATATGGGACTTAATTATACATAAGGACGGGTGAAACAAGAAGAATTCAAATAAAATAATTGCCATTTCAGGAATATAGATGTTTACAATTCAAATATACTAATAAATATAAAGATAAATGTAAAATAAATATAAAGATAATCAGTTTGATTAACACAAAAAATGTGATGCAAAAATGAATAGCATCTGGATGTTTGAAAATAAAAATATGATAATTCCTTTTGATGGAAGCCACAGTTGGATAACTGAGAGATTATATCATTTTTCTTTGGTGGGGGGGGGGGGGGGTTATTGGGTAGGAGGTGGGAGAGGTTAGAACGGCTAATGACAGGGTAGGAGGGGGAGTGGCAATGATAGAGAATAAAATACCGCCTTCTGTTGTGTGCGCCATTGTCTCCTTGCCCTTCGTTTTCTCCTTCGTGGCGACTGAATGGTTTGATTTATACAGACAACAATAATTGATGGTATACTGAATGGTTTGATTTGTACAGACAACAATAATTGATGGTTTATTGGTTGACTGAATGGTTTGATTTATACAGACAACAATAATTGATGGTTTATTGGTTGACTGAATGGTTTGATTTGTACAGACAACAATAATTGATGGTTTATTGGTTGACTGAATGGTTTGATTTGTACAGACAACAATAATTGATGGTTTACTGAATGGTTTGATTTATACAGACAACAATAATTGATGGTTTATAGGATGACTGAATGGTTTGATTTATACAGACAACAATAATTGATGGTTTACTGAATGGTTTGTTTTGTACAGACAATTTTTGATGATTTATTGAATGGTTTGTTTTGTACAGACAACAATAATTGATGTTTTATTGGTAAACTGAATGGTTTGATTTATACAAACAACAATAATTGATGGTTTACTGAATGGTTTGATTTGTACAGACAACAATAACTGATGGTTTATTGGTAAACTGAATGGTTTGATTTATAAACCAACAATACTTGATGGTTTACTGAAAGATTTGATTTGTGCGCTATTGTCTCCTTGCCCTTCGTTTTCTCCTTCGTGGCGACTGAATGGTTTGATTTATACAGACAACAATAATTGATGGTTTATTGGTAAACTTAATGGTTTGATTTATACAGACAACAATAATTGATGGTTTATTGGTAAACTTAATGGTTTGATTTATACAGACAACAATAATTGATGGTTTATTGGTCGACTGAATGGTTTGATTTGTACAGACAACAATAATTGATGGTTTATTGGTCGACATAATGGTTTGATTTATACAGACAACAATAATTGATGGTTTATTGGTCGACTGAATGGTTTGATTTGTACAGACAACAATAATTGATGGTTTATTGGTCGACTGAATGGTTTGATTTGTACAGACAACAATAATTGATGGTTTATTGGTAGGCTGAATGGTTTTATTTATACAGACAACAATAATTGATGGTTTATTGGTAGGCTGAATGGTTTGATTTGTACAGAAAACAATAATTGATGGTTTATTCTTTAACTAAATGGTTTGAAATGGATTGGCGTTTTATTGGTCGACTGAATACAGACAAAGTGTGTTTCACTAAGACAAACATAAGTTCATTTTTACCAACTTTCAATAAAAAATACCCAGCGGTTGGAAGCACACGTGAAAAGGGAGACTACATAGTTAAAACGTATTCATATTTCAAATGTGTGTTATTTCCCTTAGATTTAAAATTATCAAAAGTCTGTGTGTGCAACTACACTATAAATATTGCTACAATATAAATATAATAAGTAGATGGTATTATGATGTGATCATTACACTATGCATCGTAATATTATTATTTAATGGGCGTTCATAAACAATAAAAAAACATCTCATGCATAGCACTATCTGGTGTGTAGCAGTATCTGGTGTGTAGCTGTGTCTGGTGTGTATCACTATCTGGTGTGCAGCAGTGTAGCAGTGTCTGGTGTGTAGCACTGTCTGGTGTAGCACTATCTGGTGTGTAGCAGTATCTGGTGTGTAGCAGTTTCTGGTGTGTAGCAGTATCTGGAGCGTAGCACTATCTGGTGTGCTGATTCAACCAATAAATGCCAATAAGATGCTCACCCCGTCCCTGTCTATCACAACCCGTCCCTGTCTATCACAACCCGTCCCTGTCTATCACAACCCATCCCTGTCTATCACAACCCAGCCCAACCCTTCACCGCCACTCACAAACTGTCCAAACATATCCTAAACCACCTATCAGATTGTTCCTACGTATCCCAACCTATCACAACCTAATCACCAACCTGTTTCACACCTGATGTCTCTGGAGTTTGCTGTGTGCTGTCTGTCTCGGTTCTCTTTGCAACGTCACCGGATGGCAAGGCGGCGACAACAAAACCCTGGTATGATAAAATAGATTGACATGAGACAATGTCACCACAATAGATTGACATGAGACAATGTCACCACAATAGATTTCCATGAGCTAATGTCACAACAATAGATTGACTAAATATAATGTCTCCAAACATATTGGTTTGATAATACAATATATTGACATAAGATCATGTCACCACAATTTGAATGTATTCTTGTTAAGTTAACTTAGCCTCATACCATTCAATCATATTTCATCATTAATTGTAATATTAGATGTCTTGCTAATTAAAAAAAAAAAAATAATTGATAATAACAATAATATTGAGCCAAGTGCTTTATAAATAGGTCATGTATCAAAATAGAATTATCATTCTATGACTGGTAGTCTCCGACTCATCATTTAAAAATGTAAATCAACGGAAATATTTTTATTTCAAACGATTTCAAGCTAGCTGTTCCCAGAGTATTTCTAAACTATTGTTGTTAGAGATTACTATGATGATCGCTTCTAAAAGACTCTCTAGACTAGACAACATGTCTAACCAAGTAGGCGTCATATTTGACAACCGGCTTAGACAACTTTTTGGTTTCTAGCAGTCATACAAAGCAAAGTGTGAGGTTAGGGAATTGAAAAGGAGTTATTAAAACAGAGCCTACAAGAATTTTGCCTTTGCCAAAAAATGTATCAATTAATTGTGGAATAAAAGTGTTCTGGTTTCAAATCTAGTGGATATTGGAAAGGATAAAACTAAGACTTTTAAGAAATAGCACACAATAATGTCACAAGCATAACAAAAAAATGTCCCATTTATGTCGCAATGATGTCGAGAGAGGAAGGGAACATAATAAACGACATATATTTGTGATGCCTAAATGTTATATGTAAAGGTGTAGGTGTGAAAAACAGCAGAGATGATAAGGCAGCTGAGATGACAGGACAGCTGGGATGACAAGACAGCTGAGATGACAGAATAGCTGAGATAACAAGACAGTTGTGATAGCAAGGCATGTGCGATGGCAAGACATATGAGATGGCAAGACATCTAAAGTTGTAAGACAGCTGGGATGACCAGGAAGCTATGATTACAAGATAGCTGACATGACAAGACAGCTGAGATGAACAGACGCTGAGATAAAAATATAGCTGGGATGGCAAGACAGCTGAGATAACAAGACAGCTGAGATGGCAAGACAAACGAGATGGCAAGACAGCTGAGATAACAAGACATCTGAGTTGGCAAGACAGCTGAGATGGCAAGACAGCTGAGATGGCAAGACAGCTGAGATGACAAGACAACTGAGATGGCACGACAGTTGAGATATCAAGATAGCTGAGGTGGCAAGACATATGAGATGACAGCTGCTGAGATTAAAACACTGAAATGGCAGGATAGCGGTGCTGACAATGTACAATGTATTCAAATGTCAGGTTAAGGCATTCAAATGTCATGTTAAGGCATTTAAATGTCAGGTTAAGGCATTCAAATGTCAAGTTAAGACATTCAAATGTCAGGTTAAGGCATTCAAATGTCAAGTTAAGGCATGCAAATGTCATGTTAAGGCATTAAAATGTCAAGTTAAGACATTCAAATGTCAGGTTAAGGCATTCAAATGTCAAGTTAAGGCATGCAAATGTCATGTTAAGGTATTCAAATGTCATGTTAAGGCACTCAAATGCCAGGTTAAGGCATTCCAATGTCATGTTAAGGCATTCACATGTCAAGTTAAGGCACACAAATGTCTAATTAAGGCTCTCAAATGTCAGGTTAAGGCATTCAAATGTCAAGTCATTCAAATGTCATGTTAAATCATTCAGATGTCAAGTTAAGGCATACTAATGTCTAGTTAAGGCACTCAAATGTCAGGTTAAGGCACTCAAATGTCAGGTTAAGGTATTCAAATGTCAAGTTAAGGCACTCAAATGTCAGGTTAAGGCATACAAATATTATTTTAAGGCAGGCCTGCATAACTCAAAATGTAAGGCGGGCCGGAATACTTTATGAAAAACGTGTGCGTGCCGAAATAAAATAGGACGGATGGAAAGCCATCAAGAAAATAATAATAATAAAGAATATGTCGTTACTTCACGGCGGGCCGCCAAGTGGGTGCTGGTGGGCCCAATGTTGAGAGGGCCTATTTAAAGGCATTCGAATGTCAAAGTTTCAGACTATAAACAAAGCACAGCAAACGTTTAATATGAAGCAAACAAACACATCTACAATGAACTCGATGAGAAATGAATGAAATCTCCCAATGTATTAAGCTCATTACATTTGCAACATCAACAAAAAGCACACCATTAAAAAAAGCAATCTTAGAGGAGAGCCGATTAATGGCACACTGTTAATTATATTGATTTTAAGAGAAGGGCTTTTGTTCCTATTGATTGATTTATTTAGAGATTATTTTGAACTTGTTAACTGTAATTGGATTATTTTGAAAATATTTTGAACTTGTTAATTGTCATTTGATTATTTCTTAAAAAATTATCATAGGATTATTTTAAAACAATATTTTAAACTTTGTAATTGTAATAGGTGGGGGGGAGGGATTGTTTCTATACAAATTTTGCCAGAAGTAACCACCTTATTGGTCTGTAGGTTGATTAGATCCTGCTGTGATTGGACCAAAGCTTCCCTCAATTCTTCCGACTCCGCCTACAAAATATCACATGGCACACATTTATTGCTTGGCTAATATTACATGCGCGCACTGTAAGAGTTTAAAGCCGTTTGAAACAAATGGCAATGCTTGGCATTAATGGAAGTTCCCCAGTACCAGTACCACCCCATCTTAATTATTTATTGTTCAACATCTTTTCTGTTTTCTATAAGAATGAAAAGGCCCGTGGATAAAAACGCATACATATTTTCATGCATACACATTAGTCTTCATTAGAGAATATTATGAATAAAGTGTGTGTGTGTGTGTGTGTTTATTTAACTTATGGATGCAAGGACAATTTAATATCCATATAGGCCTACAAATAAATCATTTCAATGAATCTTTTTTTTAAAAAATGGTCCCTAGCTCCTCTCTCCCTACAATCTCCCCTCTATAAGCATTCAACTTTCTCACTAGCCCTAGCTCCTCTCTCCCAACAATATCCCCTCTCTAAGCCTTCAACTCTCTCACTAGCCCTAGCTCCTCTCTCCCTACAATCTCCTCTCTCTAAGCCTTCAACTCTCTCAATTGCCCTAGCTCCTCTCTCCCTACAATCTCCCCTCTCTAAGCCTTCAACTCTCTCACTAGCCCTAGCTCTTCTCTCCCTACAATCTCCCCTCTCTAAACCTTCAACTTTCTCACTAGCCCTAGCTCCTCTCTCCCTACAATCCCCCCTCTCTAAGCCTTCAACTCTCTCACTAGCCCTATCTGCTCTCTCCCTACAATCTCCCCTCTCTAAGCCGTCAACTCTCCCACTAGCCCTCACATTTTTCGACCCCTCCCTTCCCCACACGCAGACTTGACTCATTATTATATTCACATTTAAAGTGAAATCACGTCAACGTTTTTTTTTAGCGTCAAATCGGCAAAAATTGAAAGGAAATCAACAAATTAAACCTCATGCAAACCTATTGTGATAAAACTAACAAAAATGTTTTCTTGATGATGGCGTCCAACTGCAAAATGAAAGCTCCTTATTTTTATAAAATTGTTGGTGCTCCGTTTGTTAAATTTTATGTAGAGCGTAGTGAGCCCAGACCTAGGTTGGGGTACTACGCTATAAAAAAACCGTATTATAATAATAATAATAATGTCCAAATAATATCTAACAATGTTTAGTCTAGAGAATTTGTTTCAGTTAAGTTGTAGATAACACTTGAATTGAAATAACTTGTATAACATAAAAAAAAGACCAACATATTCCAAGACGATTGCCAGATAATTTAGAGCATCTAACTTTTTTTTAGAGACTTTTTTTTCAGGGATGGGTGAGTGTAAGGGGCGGGTGCTCTTAAATGAAAAATCGAATCAAGGGGTGCGGGAGGGAAAGAAGTGTGAGAACCGCTGGTTGGATTGTCTAAAAAAATTTTTTGAAACGAAACGGTTTCCACTGGGGTCAAGAGAAAGAGAGATGCAGAGAGATTAAACACAGAGAGGGAGGGGAGATTGAAGAGGTTAATAAAGGAGGTTAGTGAGAGATGGACAGAGAGGTAGAGGGGGGTGGGAGGAAAGGTAAAATTAATCAACTAGGTCGAAACCAAACATCATCACTCACACATTCTATCTTGCGTATTAAACGTATATGGACACACGTTATAGGTGTGAGAATTATGTTGGAAACTAAAAGTATAGATATTTGTAGAATTATAGATATTTGTAAAATTACAGATATTTGAAGCATTATAGTTATTTTTAGAAGTATAGATATTTGTATAAGTATAGATATTTGTAGAATTATAGATATTTGTAAAATTACAGATATTTGAAGCATTATAGTTATTTTTAGAAGTATAGATATTTGTATAAGTATATATATTTGTAGAATTATAGATATTTGTAAAATTACAGATATTTGAAGCATTATAGTTATTTTTAGAAGTATAGATATTTGTATAAGTATATATATTTGTAGAATTATAGATATTTGTAAAATTACAGATATTTGAAGCATTATAGTTATTTTTAGAAGTATAGATATTTGTATACGTATAGATATTTGTAAAATTATAGATATTTGTAGCTTTACAAAATATGTGTAGAATTACAGATATTTGTAGAATTATAGAGATCTGTAGAATTATAGATATGTGTAGACTTATAGATATTTGTAGAATTACAGATATTTGTAGCATTACAGTTATTTCCAGAAGTATAGCTATTTGTAGCATTATATATATCTGTAGAATTATAGATATTTGTGGAATTATTGATATTTGAAGAATTAGAGTTCTTTAATATTTTTAAAAGGATATTGGCAGTCATGCAGTCATAATTGATCAATGAATTATTCAACATCCAACCTTCGTTATAAGACAATGTCGAGCTTCTTATCTAAACATTATAAGCTGGGTTTTATTTAATAATTGATGGACTGCATTCAAGTTGTGTAGATGAAATATAAGAACAAGGTATGCAAAACTTGAATTCATAGACAGGACAAAGGACTTTGACTTTTCGGCGTAGAGCCTTCACCAGTAAACAAGACAAAAAGAAGTATAACAAGTATCAGATCAGGGTAAAAAAATATTTTTTTTTTAGTTGCCGGAAGAAGGATTTTAGTGCCATTTTAGAATGCACTGTCGGAATGTAAACATCAAAAGATGTTGTTTTAAGAACCCATTCACTCACCCCAACCCACAAGAATATGAAAAAGAATTATTGGAATTCGATCAATGGTGCCGCACGGGGCTGGTCTGCACATGCGCCCCATTCGTGTGACGTCTTAATGATGGTGCCGCAAGGGGCTGGTCATAACATGCGCGCCATTCATGTGACGTCCCAGTGGTGCCGCACGGGGCTGGTCTGCACATGCGCACCATTCGTGTGACGTCTCAATGATGGTGCCGCACGGGGCTGGCCATAACATGCGCAACATTCGTGTGACGTCTAAATGATGGTGCCGCACGGGGCTGGTCTGCACATGCGCGCCATTCTTTTGACGTCTTAATGATGGTGGCGCACGGGGCTGGTCATAAATGCGCGCCATTCGTGTGGCGTCTCAATGATGGTGCCGCACGGGGCTGGTCTGCACATGCGCGCCATTCATGTGACGTCTTAATGATGGTGGCGCACGGGGCTGGTCATAACATGCGCGCCATTCGTGTGGCGTCTCAATGATGGTGCCGCACGGGGCTGGTCTGCACATGCGCGCCATTCATGTGACGTCTTAATGATGGTGGCGCACGGGGCTGGTCATAACATGCGCGCCATTCGTGCGACGTACCAATAATCAATCGTGTTTTCGAGTGTGTACAATAACTCAATATTTCTATTAAAAATTATCAAGCGGACGATTTTTACATAGCCCCCCCAAAACCACTTATCCTAATTTTAAACCACAACATTGATCTCCCCTCGATCCCAACCGCCCTGACCCCTCCCCACCACCTTTTTTTTTCATTTACCTACTGGGATTATACGGGCTTATTGACACCAATAGAACCTCTTGTAAGGTCTAAGATATTGTCTGTTTGGGGAGGTGGGGAAGGGGGGGGGGAGAGGTTACAAATCAATCGAAAGGCAAAGCTAATAGGTATAGATCATGACGTAACCAGCGGTCGAATTAGGACGAGCGTATTTCATGGCAGTGTAGCGGTATTAGGTATTAACGTGTAGTCCTTCATACGTAGGTATTACCTAATTTGTCCCTGAAACTAAAATATCATTGATACAGTCTAGTCTTGGGTAAGTTCTCGTTGATCTAGTCAAGTCTAGTGATACGTGACTTCATATCATGCCTGTCCGTTATAACTGTAAGTGGACTTACAGACGCAGAGTACAACACATACCTTTGTAGACCTTCTCCCACCCCCTCCCCAACGGGTAAACATAACTTCAAATGACAAAATTAAATTGTCTTCGAGTCAAGGCTAGAAGTGACGTGGCTGGACGTGGCTCATTGAATCTCACTTTGATTTATCAGCCGTACTCAATATAGTGGTCGCGGAGTTTCAAAAGTTCATGATCTTCAACAATCCTTCTCTTCGATGTTTTGAGGGCCCACGATCAATGATTTGATTATTATGGCTCTTATATCGTCTTCTTTCCTAAAGTGTATATCTGTGTCTGCAAAGTATGACGTGTCAATGGACTACGATGAGTCGATTGTTTTGTCACGTGATAAGCGTACGTACGAGTAAGAGTAAGACTTCCGGTAGGCTGTCTGCAACACACTAGTCGCTCACAAATTTTTCTTTAAACAACTTTCTTCCTTTAATCATAACTGAATTATAATTATTGTCACATTTAATGAATGTCATTTAAAGAAACGCGTGTAATCAAGAATATTTTGAAAAGTAAAATGTTTAATTAACACTGGGGAAGCGCTGATGGAGACAAACATTGTGCTTTAAAATTAATGATAATGGCAATGGCTGATCAGCTGTTATCTGTTGTTATGTGTTGTTATGTGTAGCAGAAAGCCTACCAATGGCTGGTACGTATCACGTGACAAAACAAGGAAGTGACTCATCGTAGTCCATTGAGCAGAGGTGAACCGCCAACGCACACAAGAATTAAAGCACCACCACGTATAGAAGGCGCCATCACCATTAACCATTTTAACACCAACACATGGTGATGCGCCACCCCACACCCCTCAAAAATTTAAACACCAACACACGAAGAAACGCAAAGACAAACACACATTTAAACACCAACACGCGAAGAAACGCAAAGACACACACACACATTTAAACACCAACACGCGAAGAAACGCAAAGACACACACACATTTAAACACCAACACGCCAAGAAACGCAAAGACACACACACATTTAAACACCAACACGCGAAGAAACGCAAACGCCAACAATAATTTAAACACCAACAGAATCAAAACTGACATCACGTGACGGCAGGGGGGGCAGTTTGTGTGTGGAGGGGGAGGGGGGCTAATGTGTCTACTCTACACATTGTTACGCTAGATTTGATTCGTACACAGACAATCTAATCGTGCTTAGCTGGCAATAATCGGCGCTACAAACTGGTGTGAAAACACTTGCACCGAGCTGAACCATTCAGTGATCGTATGCGCCATAAACTGCTGTGAAAACACTTGCACCGAGCTGAACCATTCAGGGAATGAATGCACCACCAGCTAATAAAGAAACAGTTGTTTAGATTATTCATTGGATAACTTATCCGTATCCACCCCGTGGAATTTCAATGACTTACTACAATCATCGCTAGTTCACAAAGAACTAAGTTAGATCGAACCTACAGGTATATAGTTTAATGGCTGAGACACATAGACACTGGGACTAGTTTAAATGTATATTTGCCTTACTATATGGTGGACCGAGTCTAACACCGGCCAGTCAAAGAAAGTCTACTAGTTCAAAAAGCGACTGAGCCCGGCACAGTAGAGAAGAGAAATATTTCTAACAATCCAATGTTTCTATAACTAAACGGGATACTCTCCAACAACGTTCTTCATAGAGACGCTGCCACATCGAAAAATCTTCAAGTATAAACAACTCTTTGTGTAACTAACCACTTGTGGTACGGTTTACTATCGCTAAGAATGTGGGCAGTGTGTGTGTGTGTGTAATTATGAGAGTGATTATGTGTGAGTTTTGCGAGCAGTTTGAATCATTGTAGATTTCACGAATTACTTATGTTAAAAAATATAAATAAACAAATTTTATCTTATATAAATAGCAGGATGGCCATGTAGTTGAAGACACACACTAACACCTATATTTATATGTATAATTAGTATATCATATATATATATATATATATATAGTAGAGTTGACATGAACAAACAAGCGAACATCCATTCAATAAAGTAAAGTTCATATGAAGTGCAGAGCATTTGAAAATTGTTCATGAACTTTATTGAACGCTCATTTATACTTATAGGATCAGTGCTTAACATACATTAGTGGCTATGTGGCCAAGCTATCTAGCTGCAAACTATATTTCTGAAATTGTCATATGTTACCCATACTATGAATGGAGATTATTGGATTTGGGCAAGGCGTTATCCACTGGGCTGTGGAAGGATAAATCAAGATAGTTACTAGGTAATATGGGTGGATACATAAAGATAGTTACTAGGCAAACGTGGATGTGTATAAAAAGTTACTGAGCAATGGGTCGATTAGATACACCAAGATAGTTACTACGCAATGGGTATCAAGATAGTTACTGGGCAATGTGCGGATATGTCAAGATAATTATCGGGAAAGGGAAGGATACATCAAGATAGTTAATGGAAAATATATGGATGCATCAAGATAGTTTCTGGAAAATGTGTGGATACATCCAGATAGTAACCAGGCAATGGGTGGAAATATCAAATTAGTTACTAGGGAATGGACATTAAGCTAGTTACCAGGCAATGTGTGGATAGTTCAAGACAGTTATCGGGAAATGCGTGGATACATCAAAATAGTTGCTGCTAAAAAAGAAAAACACCGGTACTGTGGTACCAAGCAGCGAGTCAGCTCTCGACCTGGACCCGTGGGCGTTTTACGATTGTCACAGAGTGAGATCTCGGAGATTCGGCTTATCTGTTTTGGCTTCACTTACAGTCTGCACATCTTAAGTCAATCTAACTATAGCACCAACCACTTACAGTCTGCATATCTTAAGTCAATCTAACTATAGCACCACCCACTTACAGTCTGCATATCTTAAGTCAATCTAACTATAGCACCACCCACTTACAGTCTGCATATCTTAAGTCAATCTAACTATAGCGACACCCACTTACAGTCTGCACATCTTAAGTCAATCTAACTATAGCACCACCCACTTACAGTCTGCACATCTTAAGTCAATCTAACTATAGCACCACCCACTTACAGTCTGCACATCTTAAGTCAATCTAACTATAGCACCACCCACTTACATTCTGCATATCTTAAGTCAATCTAACTATAGCATCACCCACTTACAGTCTGCACATCTTAAGTCAATCTAACTATAGCACCACCCACTTACAATCTGCACATCTTAAGTCAATCTAACTACAGCACCACCCACTTACAGTCTGCACATCTTAAGTCAATCTAACTATAGCACCACCCACTTACAGTCTGCACATCTTAAGTCAATCTAACTATAGCACCACCCACTTACAGTCTGCACATCTTAAGTCAATCTAACTATAGCACCACCCACTTACAGTCTGCACATCTTAAGTCAATCTAACTATAGCACCACCCACTTACAGTCTGCACATCTTAAGTCAATCTAACTATAGCACCACCCACTTACAGTCTGCACATCTTAAGTCAATCTAACTATAGCACCACCCACTTACAGTCTGCACATCTTAAGTCAATCTAACTATAGCACCACCCACTTACAGTCTGCACATCTTAAGTCAATCTAACTATAGCACCACCCACTTACAGTCTGCACATCTTAAGTCAATCTAACTATAGCACCACCCACTTACAGTCTGCATATCTTAAGTCAATCTAACTATAGCACCGACCACTTACAGTCTGCATATCTTAAGTCAATCTACTATAGCACCGCCCTCTCACCACCAGACGACACAATAGTTCATCTCTCCCTTTTTATAACAAAGCTCCAGTATTTAAACATGATCTTATCCTGTATAAGATGTTTGTATGTTTGTTTTTATAATGATCATAAATGGAGAAAAGGGAAATAGGGGGGGGGGGGTGGAATTGCAATCAGGTGAGGTAGTTTGTTTCGTTAAGTTTGGTGCAGATGTTTGTTTGTATGTGCAGGTTGCTCTCGGTCTAATTCTATGGGTATGTTCCTCCCTGTACGTTTCTTTAGCGTCACAATAAAGACGCCATATTCCCTCCAACAGTTGTGACTTTAATTTCTTATATAAGTATTACAAGACAGGATTCTAACAAAAGACAAGGCAATAAAAGCAAGTAGGCAAGACTCCTTGGACCCGCCATTTTTAATGTATGCATTAAGGGTCACCGGGTACAGCTTACGCCATTGCTGTTATACACTAGACAAAGGCATCTTTAGGGACGAAGTTTGTAAAAAATAGTAAACAAAATGTTGGGCGACCACAGGCATTAATTAATCATTATGTGTCGTCAGGCTCTTCGTGATAACTCAAGTCTAAACATGGATATTAACATAATGTATCAACACTTAACTATAAGATGTGGACACACTAAACATTTGTTAACACTCAAGTCGGACACACACACACACACTTAACAACACTTAAGTCTAAGAGAAACCAAAGGTTTAGAAAAATCGCCCACTCGTGACATGACGTCACCAAGACAAACCTTGCGTCTGCTACTCCTCGCTCCCTTCCTGTGGTGGCTGGGTGGCAGAGTCCCTGGCCGAAATTCATACGCCGGTGGGTTGTTGTCAATGGCCAGTCTTAGGTCCATGTACTGAACTAGCGGCGTAGCCATGGCAACACAGCTGGCACGACATGTAAGTACAACTTATCCCACTAACGAAAGCTTTGTGAGACGAACTCACCACGTTCCACCTCTCCGCACAAGGTCGTTGAAATGCACTACACATTAAAAGATGGTTGACCGTGTTTGTGATTTAATAACACTTTGAGGTCATCGAGTACATTTCAAACTGATCTTTTCAAAATAAAATAAAGTAGTGTAAGAACCAACTTCCAAAAGTTCAATTTATTTGATAAAAAAAAAGGCAGAAATAGTTCAAATGAGATAGAAAAGGAGACAGCCACGCATGATGTTTAGAACTGTCTGTGCTCGTCAACAAGCATGATGTTTAGAACTGTCTGTGCTCGTCAACAAGCATGATGTTTAGAGCTGTCTGTGCTCGTCAACAAGCATGATGTTTAGAACTGTCTGTGCTCGTCAACAAGCATGATGTTTAGAACTGTCTGTGCTCGTCAACAAGCATGATGTTTAGAACTGTCTGTGCTCGTCAACAAGCATGATGTTTAGAACTGTCTGTGCTCGTCAACAAGCATGATGTTTAGAACTGTCTGTGCTCGTCAACAAGCATGATGTTTAGAACTGTCTGTGCTCGTCAACAAGCATGATGTTTAGAACTGTATGTGCTCGTCAACAAGCATGATGTTTAGAACTGTCGGTGCTCGTCAATAAGCATGATGTTTAAAACTGTCTGTGCTCGTCAACAAGCATGATGTTTAGAACTGTCTGTGCTCGTCAACAAGCATGATGTTTAGAACTGTCTGTGCTCGTCAACAACACACTATTTTTGAGTAGAGGTTAAATATTTCTTCATGCTCCTGTTATCCAGCAAGATCCAAGGGTGGGCTGACATGGGTGGATGAATGGATGATGCGACGGAAAATTAAAGTTACATTCTGACCTTGACACGGTAAAGAAATTGTGGAAATAATTTCAAGTTTTTTTAACAGTTTTAAACGGATTATTCTATAATATGTTCAACTAAAAATAGACAGTTTCATTCTGGCCAACCAAATGCCATTTACCGAACAAACCTCTCAACCATCGAACCCCATCCCCAAAAACGCCTCCCAAACCTTCTAATCCTCCAACGCCTCCTACCCTCCTTAATCTTCAAATCCTCCAACGCCTCCCAAACCTTCTAATCCTCCAACGCCTCCCGACCCTCCCAAACATTATAATCCTCCAACGCCTCCTACCCTCCTTAACCTTCTAATCCTCCAACCCCTCCCAACCCACAGATTAAACACCCAAAACGAAAACAAAGCGGTCTGATCACAAAAGACGAGCACGGACACAAAACGGTCCCAAAAGACTTTGTTCCTCAACACGCCGTCTATAACAATACAACTTTGACAGCGGAGAGACAAGTCAACTTATCGATCGGCCAACCACTTCGCTGGGGTCTGGTCTCAATAACGGTATTACCCTGTCAGGCCGTCCCGGGGTCATATCTTATACTCTGGGGGTCGTCTTAGGCTTAAACAAGAGAGATCTTACGTCGATAGACCTGGACAAACTTTGTGGCTTATGTTAAGTGATTGGAGAGCTTACCAGACGGACGGATGTGACGTCAGAACATGAACAGGTAGAAAGCTATAGGCATTGGAATTGCATTGATTTAATGGGCAATAATCAAATAGTTTGATTTGACACCGGTGCACAACGTCGTATCGGCCAAACGCCTCCTCTCATTTCTTCGGCAGGTGGCTTTTCAAAGGTGTTATAAACTTAGAATTTTTAAGGGTAGCCCAGGGGGAGGGGGGGTTGTTTATACTTAACTTAGCAATTGGAAGCAACTGTTGACAATCCAAAAAAAAAGATTTCCAGGACAAACCCTAGCAACAACAGTATCATTCTTAGCCTAAGACTTGGATCAGTCTATTCATTGGTTTTTTTTTTTTTTCTGTACAGCTTTGATCGGCTGCGTTTCGGTATCAAAGATAAATTACCAAGAATGGATAAGACACTTTAGGAATAAGTTAAGACACTTTAGGAATACGTTAAGACACTTTAAGAAGACTTTAAGACACTGTAAGAATACTTTTTGATGACAGGACACTTTAATTAAATTTCTTGATAAGCAGTTTAGGAATACGTTAAGACACTTTCGGAATACGTTAAGACACTTTAAGAAAACTTTAAGACACTGTAAGAAACTTTTTGATGACAGGACACTTTAATTAAATTTCTTGATAAGCAGTTTAGGAATACGTTAAGACACTTTCGGAATACGTTAAGACACTTTAAGAAAACTTTAAGACACTGTAAGAAACTTTTTGATGACAGGACACTTTAATTAAATTTCTTGATAAGCAGTTTAGGAATACGTTAAGACACTTTCGGAATACGTTAAGACACTTTAAGAAAACTTTAAGACACTGTAAGAATACTTTTTGATGACAGGACACTTTAATTAAATTTCTTGATAAGCAGTTTAGGAATACGTTAAGACACTTTCGGAATACGTTAAGACACTTTAAGAAAACTTTAAGACACTGTAAGAATACTTTTTGATGACAGGACACTTAATTAAATTTCTTGATAAGCAGTTTAGGAATACGTTAAGACACTTTAGGAATACGTTAAGACACTTTAAGAAGACTTTAAGACACTGTAAGAATACTTTTTGATGACAGGACACTTTAATTAAATTTCTTGATAAGCAGTTTAGGAATACGTTAAGACACTTTAGGAATACGTTGAGACACTGTAGGAATACGTTAAGACACTTTAAGAATACTTTAAGACACTTTAAGAATACTTCTTGATGATAGGACACGTTAATAATAATTCTTGATAAGACACTTTCAGAACATTTGATGATAAGACAATGTAAGAATGATTGAAAGCACTTTCAAATTACTTCTTGATGATAGCACATTTTAATAATACTCCTTGATAATACACGTTAAGAATGCTTCTTGGCGATAAGACCCTTAACGAATACTTGATAATTTCGACGAATCAATAATTCTGTATATCATAACCAGGAAAATATGTTTCACAATTTGTCAATTAATATGTATTTAAAAAAAAATGGCAACCATAAAATAAATCCATATATTTTAAATTAAAGTCGATTGCAAAATTACAAGTTTTTTATTTATTTTTTATAAGTTCTACTATCACAAAAATAACCCCCATGATAGCTTCTACTATCACAAAAATAACCTCATGATAGCTTCTACCATCAAAGCAAATCCGTGTGAACCCTATGATATAAATTTCACAGCCAATCTCACAAAATATCCTTCTGATGATATCCATCCTGGAACTGTTCCATTTCTAACGTCCACAACCACACACCACACAAAACCTTTCACATAGTTCGAACGCCGAAATTGCTCGATAATTATCTAAGACAATACTAAGACGATAAAAGGAAATGATCCATTACTTTGTATCACGTCTTTCCATAAAAAAAACACAAAAACAAAGAAAAGGTAATCCACTCATGAAACGTTATCATTGAACATAGGAATTTAGTAGCTGCAGTCGCCCCAGTTATCCACCTTGTAATGTCCTCAGTGCCATGCTACTAACGGAAGACGAACATGTTGGCGCCAAATCTGGCCCAGGGTTCTGACTATAGTGTCGGGCAATTGTGGTAGACCTAACTGTGGGACAATTGTGGTAGACCTGACTGTGGGACAATTGTGGTAGACCTGACTGTGGGACAATTGTGGTAGACCTGACTGTGGGACAATTGTGGTAGACCTGACTGTGGGACAATTGTGGTAGACCTGACTGTCGGACAATTGTGGTAGACCTCACTGTCGGACAATTGTGGTAGACCTTACTGTGGGACAATTGTGGTAGACCTGACTGTGGCGCGTGGTGGGGGAATTGGGGCGGGGGGTTAAGGGTTGGCCGGGCTAGGGGGCCGGGGTGTTGCTAGGTTGATGGGTCATTTACCAGGCACCCCATTAGGCACCCCACCAGGTACCCCTACCAGGCACCCCACTAGGCACCCCACCAGGCACCCTTACCAGGCACCCCTACCAGGCACCTCACCAGGCACCCTTACCAGGCACCCCACTAGGCACCCCACCTGGCACCTCTACATCAGCGGTTCTCAACCTGTGGGTGGCGGACCGTATTTTGTTTGTAGGTCACTTTGGAACAGGTGTCCGTATTTTGTTTGTAGGTCAGTTTAGAACATTTGTCCATAGACGGCCCTGGATCGATCACAATTTACATGACACACAAATGACATGCATATTTTAGTTTTAAATCCTTTTCAGACATGTCTTTTTAAACAGTCATTTCATGTATCCAAAGAGCAGAAGTATAAATATCCTCTCTCTCTCACTCTCCCTCCGAGTCTCAATCTCTCTCCAACCACACATCCATCCAATCAGCAATCTATCAATTTTCCCCTCTGTCTCTCTCTCTGTCTCTCTCTCTGTCTATCTCTCTCTGTCTCTCTCTCTGTCTATATCTCTGTTTCTCTCTGTCCCTCTCTCTGTCTCGCTCTCTGTCTCGCTCTCTGTCTCTCTCATCCGTGTCTCTGTCTCTCTGTATCTCTCTGACTGTCTCTCTGTCCCTCTGTCTCTCTGTCCCTCTGTCTCTCTGTGTGTCTCTGTCTCTCTTCCTCTCTCTCTGTCTCTCTCTCTTTCTCTCTCTCTGTTGGATGTGACACCCACAATACCAATAACTCTCAAAGTTGGTTCATCATTATTTAAAGTGCAAGATAACTTCACCCCCCCCCCTTTCCCCCTCTCGCGCCCCCAAAACACGTATTTTTTGTTTCGGTGGTCTCCACAAAAACTCAGAGACTGCATGGCTGGGTTCTGAGATCCCTTGTGGTGGCAGAACCTACTTAAATCCGCCCCTGAGTTGAATAGTTTAGCTCCGACTGCAGCAGTTTGTCTTTGTATC
Organism: Omphiscola glabra; assembly: GCA_964017045.1. Classification (NCBI taxonomy): domain Eukaryota; kingdom Metazoa; phylum Mollusca; class Gastropoda; family Lymnaeidae; genus Omphiscola; species Omphiscola glabra. Next base: position 844,397 of record OZ024811.1, read on the forward strand.
TAATAAATTAACGGACGTTCATTTAATAACGGACGCCTCCTCGGCGTTCTGGTTGCCCTGGGCGACGGCGGCCATTGTTGTTATAGATCATTGGTCGCAGGAGCCCTGCGGTTGGAGCATTAGAGCAATGCGAGTAATGCCCCTTGGTGTTGTGACAACAGACTTACCACCCTACCCCCTGCCCCTCGTGAAATCACAGTGCATGTTGAATGACGTCAACAAGCGGCTTAAAATTAATCAGGTTTTAAAGTCAACGCTGGGACCAATGAATGGCAGAGTGGTACGACGTGGTGGGGTTGGAGGGGTCGTGGAAAGTAACTGAGACGGTGTCGGAGACAAAGTAAGTCAGTCAGTGGCACAGGCAAAGTAAGCCCAACAGTGGCAGTGACAGAGTAAACCAGACACTGGCAAAGGGGAAGGTTAACTTTGGTGTAGTATTGAAGTAAGAAAATTCAAGGGAATGACACAATTAAGAGGATGAGAAATGCGGACATGTTAATTAAGTAAATAGTGACATGATGTGGCATATCGAGTTTTTGCTTTCTAAGGATATTTATTTGTTGGGTTTTTTCCGTCTTTTTTGGGGGGGCGGGGGGGTGGGGTGGTGAAAGGGGGTTGGAAATTATGTTATTGTGTCAGTTTTTAAGTGCGTGTGACAAAAAAAAAATGTTTGTGTAATATATGGACTTAAATTTTCACAAATGATGGGTGACCCTATTAAAACTAGTTACCAAAAGTTGGGTTTCGTTCTTTTCGTGTAACACAATGTTTTAAACACTGAGTAAGTGAAGGTTTTAAATATAGTGTAACTCAAGGTTTTAAACACAGTGTAAATAATGATTTTAAACACAGTGTAAATCATGGTTTTAAACACAATGTAACTCAGGGTTTCAAACACAATGCAACTCAGGGTTTCAAACACAATGTAACTCAGGGTTTCAAACACAATGCAACTCAGGGTTTCAAACACAATGTAACTCAGGATTTTAAACACAGTGCAACTCAGGGTTTTAAACACAATGCAACTCATGGTATTAAACGCAATGTAACTCAGGGTTTCAAACACAGTGTAACTTCGGTGTTTTCAACACAATGTAACCCAATGTTTTACCGAGGGAAGGCTTTTAAACTTTAATACAAATACAACAGCAACAATCTTGAACATCGACTTTTGCTTTTCGGACTGTTCGTTGAACTAGTTAAAAAATTAATCATGGTTACAAGGTAATGTCTTTTTCATAAATATATCTCACAGCTATGTCAATGTTATCTCACATTTATCTCAGTTATCTTATAGTTATCACAGTTATATCATTGTTATATCATTGTTATCTCAGTTATCTCATAGTTATACCATCGTTATCTCATAGTTATCAAACAGGTATCTTACAGTTATCTCTTAGTTATCTCACAGTTATATCAAAGTTATAGCATAGTTATCTCACAGTTATCTCAGTTATCTCACAGTTATCTCACAGTTATCTCACAGTTATCTCATAGTTATCTCATAGTTATCTCATAGTTATCTCACAGTGAATGATTGTGTGGTGTACCAAAAAAGCCTATTTATATATACTTGAGTTTGAGGTTGAAAGATAAAGTGTATGACATAGAGGTTGAGACAGTAGTTGACATGAAGGGTTGACACTGAGGTTGAAACAAATGATGACACAGAGGATGACACAAAGATTGACACAGGTTGACACAGAGGTTAACACAGAGGTTGACACAGAGTTTTTCACAAAGGTTGACACAAAGGTTGGCACAGAGGTTGGCACAGAGGTTGGCACAATCGTTGACGCATAGGTTGACACAGGGGTCGGCACAGAAGTTGACACATAGGCTGACACAGAGGTTGACATAGAGGTTGACATCAAGGTTGACACTGAGGTTGAAACAAATGATGACACAGAGGATGGCACAAAGATCAACACAGGTTGACACAGAGGTTTTCACAGAGGTTGGCACAATGGTCGACACACAGGCTGACACAGGGGTCAGCACAGTGGTTAACACAGACCTGCAAAACTCAAAATGTAAGGCGGACCGTAATACTTTATGAAAAACTTTTGCGGGCCAAAAGAAAATAGGACAGAACTTGCGCTGGCCAAAAGAAAAAAGGACATGACTTGTGCTGGCCAAAAGAAAAAATGACAGGACTTGTGCTGGCCAAAAGAAAATAGGACAGGACTTGTGCGGGCCGAAAGAAAATAGGGCAGGACTTGTGTGGGTCAATAGAAAATAGGAAAGGACTTGTGGGGGCCAAAAGAAAATATGACAGGACTTGTGTGGGCCAAAAGAAAATAGAACGGACTTGTGTGGGCCAAAAGAAAATAGAAAAGGACTTGTGCGGGCCAAAAGAAAATAGGACAGGGCGGAAATCTATAAAGAAAATAATAACAATAAAGAATGTTTTGTTAATTCGCGGGCCACGAAGTGGATGCAGGTGGCCACATGCGGCCCGTTGTGCAGGCTTGCTTTAAAACATTGAATCAACTAAATGCATTATATTATAAGATAATTTATATTATAAGATATCTCTATATAAAAGAAGATAACTATATAAGAGAAGATAACTGAATATAACAAAAGATAAACCTATATAAACGAAGATAACTCTATATAAGAGAAGATAACTCTATGTAACACAAGATAACTATATATAAGAGAAGATAACTCTAGGATCAAATACATACTGATTCTCTTCCATGAAAAGCAATGTAATTGAAATGTGAATGCTTTGTTGTAAGGGAAATGGGTTACATCAGTAACAAGATGGATTACTTATGAAAGGAATTGAATTACTTTTGGAAGGGAAATGGGTTACTTCTATACAAGAACTGCTTTCTTTTCCAGTATATGAATGAGTAACATTAAAAAAAATAAGTATAATTTTAATCCATTTTTTTCTAATTCTTCTAGGATCCCAAGGAATCTTTTGGGATACACTTGGGATACACTTGGGATACACTTGAATGCATTAAAGTTTGTTAAATTGATTTGTTAAAGCCAGAAATGACCACAATAGTCTCACTGGGTTGACCTCTTACTTTATCCCGTATTATTTATGTAAATGCAAAATGCCTGCTGAGAAATGTTAGTGCAACATGGGAAGGATGCTGTGTCATTGTTGCACCTACCTGCATCTGTTTAGTCTCTGATTCATATTGTGTCTTCAGATCCTCAATGGCCTGCCGGTGACTTTCGTGAAGCGCACTGATTTGGTGGTCCAGGTGTCTGGCCATCTCTGAGAAACCACGGAGAGATGCCAGGTTTTAATGAGAAGTCATGTTTAGTATTTTAAAAAATTAATTTGAAATAAAAAAAAAAAAAAACAAATTGTAATCAGCAATAACAATTGTGCTTCACAACCAACAACGTGATAATAAAGTAGACAAATTGTTCAAAATAAATGTGCTCAACAAAATCTTCAGCCTACTTTTATAGGATTAATAATACGTGATGTTGTATTGTTATATTGTTTAATGACCAACCTTTTTGAGCATCTTTATTCTGCTTTTTCTGCTCGTCCAACTCTTTTTGTAGCAACACAATTTTTTGCTGAAGTTAACAAGATGAAAACAAAATAAGATGAATGAAGTAAGATGAACAAAATAAGATGAATGAAATAAGTTGAACAATATAATATGAACAAAATAAAGTAAACGAAACATGATGGATACAACAAGATGAACAACATAAGATGAATATAAGATGAACAAAATAGGATGAATAAAACAGGATGAACAATATATGATGAACAAAATAAGATGAACAAAATAAAATAAGATGAACAAAATATTTGAATTTTTTAAGAACCGTTTCAAGTCGCATTATAATTATCATTTTTTTCCTCTAAACATTATTCAATTACTCTTAGCATAATGAAACCCAAGAATCAATGATAGAGGATAGATAGTCATATCGCAAGGACAAATGGAGATAGCAATATTTATATGCAAAAAAAAAAATAATAATTGTTTATTATTGTCGAGTATATCTTTGCTTTGATATATCGCCTATATCGAGAGTTAAGGAAAGTGGTTGCCCAAAGGACTGGTTGCACAAGGGGCAATTTACTCTATTCTCAATGATGGACATTAAAAAAAAAAATCAGGCAATGAAGCAGGCAAAAAAAAAAAAAAAAAAAGGGAGAAAACCCAATTATTGTAGTGGCACAACCTAAAAGCTTGCATTAATTGTAGGATAAAAAGAATCCAGATTGTACTGACGGATTAAGAAAGTTGTCCCAAAGACACAGTGAGAAAGTTGTCCCAAAGACACAGTGAGAAAGTTGTCCCAAAGACACAGTGAGAAAGTTGGCCCACAGACAGAGTGAGAAAGTTGGCCCACAGACAGAGTGAGAAAGTTGGCCCAAAGACAGAGTGAGAAAGTTGGCCCAAAGACAGAGTGAGAAAGTTGGCCCAAAGACACAGTGAGAAAGTTGGCCCACAGACAGAGTGAGAAAGTTGGCCCAAAGACACAGTGAGAAAGTTGGCCCAAAGACAGAGTGAGAAAGTTGGCCCAAAGACAGAGTGAGAAAGTTGTCCCAAAGACAGAGTGAGAAAGTTGGCCCAAAGACAGAGTGAGAAAGTTGGCCCAAAGACAGAGTGAGAAAGTTGGCCCAAAGACAGAGTGAGAAAGTTGTCCCAAAGACACAATGAGAAAGTTGTCCCAAAGACACAGTGAGAAAGTTGGCCCACAGACAGAGTGAGAAAGTTGGCCCAAAGACACAGTGAGAAAGTTGGCCCACAGACAGAGTGAGAAAGTTGGCCCACAGACAGAGTGAGAAAGTTGGCCCACAGACAGAGTGAGAAAGTTGGCACAAAGACACAGTGAGAAAGTTGTCCCAAAGACACAGTGAGAAAGTTGGCCCACAGACAGAGTGAGAAAGTTGTCCCAAAGACACAGTGAGAAAGTTGTCCCAAAGACACAGTGAGAAAGTTGGCCCACAGACAGAGTGAGAAAGTTGGCCCAAAGACACAGTGAGAAAGTTGGCCCACAGACAGAGTGAGAAAGTTGTCTCAAAGACAGAGTGAGAAAGTTGGCCCAAAGACACAGTGAGAAAGTTGGCCCACAGACAGAGTGAGAAAGTTGGACCACAGACAGAGTGAGAAAGTTGGCCCACAGACAGAGTGAGAAAGTTGTCCCAAAGACAGAGTGAGAAAGTTGGCCCAAAGACGCAGTGAGAAAGTTGGCCCACAGACAGAGTGAGAAAGTTGGCCCACAGACAGAGTGAGAAAGTTGGCCCAAAGACACAGTGAGAAAGTTAGCCAACAGACAGAGTGAGAAAGTTGTCCCAAAGACAGAGTGAGAAAGTTGGCCCAAAGACACAGTGAGAAAGTTGCCCACAGACAGAGTGAGAAAGTTGGCCCAAAGACACAGTGAGAAAGTTGGCCCACAGACAGAGTGAGAAAGTTGGCCCACAGACAGAGTGAGAAAGTTGGCCCACAGACAGAGTGAGAAAGTTGGCCCACAGACAGAGTGAGAAAGTTGGCCCAAAGACACAGTGAGAAAGTTGGCCCACAGACAGAGTGAGAAAGTTGGCCCAAAGACACAGTGAGAAAGTTGGCCCAAAGACAGAGTGAGAAAGTTGGCCCACAGACAGAGTGAGAAAGTTGGCCCAAAGACAGAGTGAGAAAGTTGGCCCAAAGACAGAGTGAGAAAGTTGGCCCAAAGACACAGTGAGAAAGTTGGCCCAAAGACAGAGTGAGAAAGTTGTCCCAAAGACACAGTGAGAAAGTTGTCCCAAAGACACAGTGAGAAAGTTGGCCCACAGACAGAGTGAGAAAGTTGGCACAAAGACACAGTGAGAAAGTTGGCCCACAGACAGAGTGAGAAAGTTGGCCCACAGACAGAGTGAGAAAGTTGGCCCACAGACAGAGTGAGAAAGTTGGCCCAAAGACACAGTGAGAAAGTTGTCCCAAAGACAGAGTGAGAAAGTTGGCCCAAAGACAGAGTGAGAAAGTTGGCCCAAAGACAGAGTGAGAAAGTTGGCCCAAAGACAGAGTGAGAAAGTTGTCACAAAGACACAGTGAGAAAGTTGTCCCAAAGACACAGTGAGAAAGTTGGCCCACAGACAGAGTGAGAAAGTTGGCCCAAAGACACAGTGAGAAAGTTGGCCCACAGACAGAGTGAGAAAGTTGGCCCAAAGACAGAGTGAGAAAGTTGGCCCACAGACAGAGTGAGAAAGTTGGCCCAAAGACACAGTGAGAAAGTTGGCCCAAAGACACAGTGAGAAAGTTGGCCCACAGACAGAGTGAGAAAGTTGGCCCACAGACAGAGTGAGAAAGTTGGCCCAAAGACACAGTGAGAAAGTTGGCCCACAGACAGAGTGAGAAAGTTGGCCCACAGACAGAGTGAGAAAGTTGGCCGCGAGATGAAAACCCCTGAGGATTGTCAGTATGATCTAATTTATATGTCTTGGTTTGAATCAAACAACATTGACTGCTCGTTGGTTCTGTTTCACCATGTTGAAAAAAAAGAACAAATTCAAAGACAAGAGTCAAACACACACACACAAACACGCTGCACTTTTTAAAGAAGTTCAATAAACATATGGTTCTTATAAAATTACGATTACCGCAAACATGAGTATCACAAAACTCAAGCATTAAAAATCATTACATGTAAGTGCAAATGAAATTGGTTTTAAAATGTTTGATTAAAACAATAAAATATAATTTGGAGAAATGTTCTATACTACATGTTAAGTATGGATGTGTTGGAGAAGTGGTCTGTCAATACAGTATGTAATGTACAAGTTAAGTATGGAAATGTTGGCAAAGTGTTTTGTCAATATAGTATGTAATGTACAAGTTAAGTATGGATGTGTTGGAGAAGTGGTCTGTCAATACAGTATGTAATATACAAGTTAAGTATGGAAATGTTGGAAAAGTGTTTTGTCAATACAGTATGTAATGTACAAGTTAAGTATGGATGTGTTGGAGAAGTGGTCTGTCAATACAGTATGTAATGTACAAGTTAAGTATGGAAATGTTGGAAAAGTGTTTTGTCAATACAGTATGTAATGTACAAGTTAAGTATGGATGTGTTGGAGAAGTGGTCTGTCAATACAGTATGTAATGTACAAGTTAAGTATGGATGTGTTGGAGAAGTGGTCTGTCAATACAGTATGTAATGTACAAGCTAAGTATGGATGTGTTGGAGAAGTGGTCTGTCAATACAGTATGTAATGTACAAGTTAAGTATGGAAATGTTGGAAAAGTGTTTTGTCAATATAGTATGTAATGTACAAGTTAAGTATGGATGTGTTGGAGACGTGGTCTGTCAATACAGTATGTAATGTACAAGTTAAGTATGGAAATGTTGGAAAAGTGTTTTGTCAATACAGTATGTAATGTACAAGCTAAGTATGGATGTGTTGGAGAAGTGGTCTGTCAATACAGTATGTAATGTACAAGTTAAGTATGGATGTGTTGGACAAGTGTTCTGCCTCTAAAGTATGCAATCAATGTAGCATAAATTCCAGACTTAAAAATCCAGTCATTTATGTAAAGAGTATATGGCTAAACAAAAACACCCAATCAAATCTAATTGCAAAGTGGAATTTAGCAACCAATTATTATTTAGTATACAATTGTCACTGCAAGCAAGCACCAATCATCACCTGGCTTTCTTCATCAGAAAAGCTTAACTGTGTCAGACTCTTCTCCTTCACATGATTAGATTCTGTCAGCTCTACTTCAAGTCTAGAAATCTGCTGCCGCTGTGCAATAATTTTGGCTTCTCTCAGGGCCATTTCTTTTTGCAGCAGATCTGTTTCTCCAGCAGCTGCCTGGGACATTGGTCACACAAGAGTACAGTCCCATATCGAGGTCAAGAGTTGGATAAATTGTATTTTAACTTATCAGCTACAGCCAAGAAATTGTATAATACCGTTTCCTGAGTTTCAATGTTGGGCAAATAAGTGTGAAAAATGTGAGGGATGAGAAGAGATGGGGATAATGGCTGAAAAAAAATAAAACTCATTATAGACCTAAATCCCAGAAGATCTCCTGGCAAAGGTTGAAGATCTAATGGCAAAGGTTAATGATCTCCTGGCAAAGGTTAAAGATCTCCTGGCAAAGGTTGCAGATCTCATGGTATAATGTTAAGGGGGTGAATCTTTACTGGTAACCTTGAAATGAATCTTTATATGATAGGCTTGTAATTCTTCTAGAACAAACGACTATGTTTGTCAACTAAACCATTGTATTTAAGAGCACAGACATAGAGGGGAAGATCTGGAACAATCTAATTTGTTTGTCAACTAAACCATTGTATTTAAGAGCACAGACATAGAGGGGAAGATCTGGAACAATCTAATTTGTTTGTCAACTAAACCATTGTATTTAAGAGCACAGACATAGAGGGGAAGATCTAGAACAAACTAATGTGTTTGTCAACTAAACCATTGTATTTAAGAGCACAGACATAGAGGGGAAGATCTGGAACAAACTAATGTGTTTGTCAACTAAACCATTGTATTTAAGAGCACAGACATAGAGGGGAAGATCTGGAACAAACTAATGTGTTTGTCAACTAAACCATTGTATTTAAGAGCACAGACATAGAGGGGAAGATCTAGAACAAACTAATGTGTTTGTCAACTAAACCATTGTATTTAAGAGCACAGACATAGAGGGGAAGATCTGGAACAAACTAATTTGTTTGTCAACTAAACCATTGTATTTAAGAGCACAGACATAGAGGGGAAGATCTGGAACAAACTAATGTGTTTGTCAACTAAACCATTGTATTTAAGAGCACAGACATAGAGGGGAAGATCTAGAACAAACTAATGTGTTTGTCAACTAAACCATTGTATTTAAGAGCACAGACATAGAGGGGAAGATCTGGAACAAACTAATGTGTTTGTCAACTAAACCATTGTATTTAAGAGCACAGACATAGAGGGGAAGATCTGGAACAAACTAATATGTTTGTCAAATAAATCCTTGGATTTAAAGACACATCAAACAAGTCAAAGTCTTCCTTACAAACATTACCTTAGCAAGTTCAGCTGCTGTTCTAAATTTTTGAACCTCCAGATTTTTAGACTCCATCTGTTTGACCATGACATGGACCTTTTCCTCCCGGTCTTCCAACTCTGATTAAGGATAAGAGGAATTGGGGGAGGGGTTTATAAATTTAAAAATAGTAAAGTCTGTCATATTTTCTGTTTTATCTCCTATCTTTTATAAGATCAGCGGTTCCCACAATATTAGGGTTGTAGGTTGCCTTAAAGCAGTGGTTCCCACACTATTGGGTGCTGGGTGGCCGAGTGGTCTGAACTGAGCAAATCTCAAGCTAATGGTCATGAGTTCAATCCCCGCTAAAGCCCAGTCAAGCAAAAAAACACCACCAGCACCCCGGGTGGATGGGACTTGTTAACCTTGGACGGCAACCCAACTAAGAGAAGGCAACTCTGAATTCAAACCCGGAGATGGGGAGATGGAGTCCACATGCGCCTAACTGGCAGCAGTGAGACCTCTCAAACATGGAACAGCGGAGCGCCGTGAGCATGCTATGGAATGAGCGCTATATAAGTACTCCGATCAATCAATCTCCTAGATTTGACTTTGTAACGTGCTTCGAGCCTTTGGGGATGAAGCGTGATTTTTCAAATAAACTTCATTATTATTATTATTATTATTATTATTAGGGTAGTAGGTTGCCTTAAAGCAGTGATTCCCACACTATTAGGGTAGCATGTTGCCTTAGAGCTTAATGGAAAGAATGCACTTGTAGATGTGAACATGTTAGTACTTGATGCACCAGTGGTTCCCACACTGTAAGGGTAGCATGTTGCCTTAGAGCTTAATGGAAAGAATGCACTTGTAGATGTAGACCTTCTAGTACTTAATATACCAGTGAAAATACAATAATAAAATTAAATAAAACTGCTCAGAATACTTTGCCATTAATATACCAGCCACTAATTGTATTATCTCTGTTCTCACTCAAGAACTCAACAGTTGATCGTACCGCACAATTACACACCAAATGTCTTGCTACAGACTAATTTTAAGGAACAATGAAAAACTCTTTTTTATTGTATAACCTGTATCCACATCCTCTATATAAATTATCATTTTAAACATATATTTAAATTTTAAGACTTAACGAAAGTGTTTTACAATCAAAATTAATTATTTATGTTTATTTAATAACTAGAATCAGGAAAGTATATTGGTGGAAATTCATAAATATAAGGCCTTGTCATTGAATGTAAATATATTTAATCATAGGATCAACTATCTAAATAAAGCAAAATATTTTCATATATACAAGATATTATAGTTTCATTAACTCTTTAAGTTCCATGCTTAACTATTTTACCTTACTTTAAGTGAATCAGTTTCATTTAACTCTTTAATTGCCAAGCATGACTACTTTACCTTTCTGTAAGTGTAGCAGCTTCTCACTAAGGCCACTGACATCTTCTTTGGCTTGCTGCAGGGCTTTCTCAATTTTTTTTCTCCCTCTGGGAAGATAAACATTGTTAAAAAATCAATTTAGGTAAGATTGTATTGATGTAGTTGTGTATTTAACTTCAAGTAAACAAAAGTTGAAAGGAAAAATATTTTAAAGATGATTGGGTTTTTTATTTTTAAAAATTTTTAACTTTAAATCTTTTTATTGAAATCCTAGAATTGGAGAATGCGGTTGTTTTTTTTAAATTTATACATTCATGAAAATTAAAATATTGTTAAAATATATATTAATAAAAACATTGATGAAATATTGAAAATATTGATAAAGTCTTGATTGAGTGAAAAAATCTGTCACAAGCACACATATTTATTTCAAATTCTTAAAATTATTAGAGTCATAAATAATACCAGATTGTTTAAATCATGCGTGATTTACAAATACAACATTTTGAAAACACTGATACAACACTTATAGAACAATAAGAAAATAAGTCAAAAGTAATGGTAAAAAAACAATGAAGACTCCAAAAGGCATCAGAAGAGTTCAGAGTTCAACAATGTACTGAGTCTTGTTTACAGGTAAATAAATTAACATAGACATTTGATATTTTTCTGTCTTCAAATTTTATAAATTATAAGTTTTTGACTAAATATAGTTTTAAAAACAATTGTTAGCAATTTAAAAAAGCTCTAAAGCCCTATATTTCTAAGGTTCTATGGCTATGTGGGTCTATGGTTTCATAGCTATATAGCTTTAAGCCTTGATGGCTCCAGGGTTCTATAGCTCTATGGCTCTAAGGCCATATGTTTCTAAGATTCTATGGCTCTGCAGGTCTATGATTCTATGGCTCTATTGCTCTAATTTTTGATGGTTCCATGGTTCTATAACTCTATGGCTGTATGGTTTTGATCAATAAAAATACAACAAAAACTGGCAGAAATAAAACCAGGTTAAAAGTTATTTTTAACTGAATTAAATGTGTGTAACAGAGAGAAATGAAATAGATGAATCTATAGAACAAGTCCCAATTGACGACAATACAAGAAATGGAACAACACGAAACAGTCAAAGTGATTAGAAATCCTTACACATAAGTGGATCAATACTAGAATATAAAATAAAATATAAGTGACATTATTTTAGAGATAATTAAACATTTGGCAAATATAATGAGAGAAAATAATAATTAATTCTAAAAAATCATTTGGTACGGGATATCATTCTTTCGTGAAAATTAATTATTGCATTATGTTTATTTCAAACTGAAGATTTAAATTTTTATTTCTTTTTAAAATCTTTGTCATTCATATCAAAGAAAGCAAATAATTTATCATAAATCAAATTGTCTTTGTTTGTAGCTTCTACAACTAGATTAAATAAAACCTTCAAAAATGTCCATAAAAATGGAGTCTACTTCCTCAATGTCTATTTTTCCTAAAAGTGTATAGGAGTTTCTTTATAAATTTGTTTCTTTAAATTGCAAATGGATATGTTGTTAATAAATATTAAGATAGATTTCTTAGGACAAAAGGTAATAATATGTTACCAAAGATGTATTCATTTTGATTATTTGCTTTAGCAATGCTGAATATGACTATACAACACAACCTGCCTCACAGGGTTACGAAGCTGACCATTGTTATGACAACAGTCACAAGAACACATGTTTATTATTACTCAATATTTCTAACATACATTATTAATGATGTTGATTACAATGATTGTTGTTACAATTTATACATATCAACAGACATCCAGACATACAACATCTTCATTGTAATGTATTTGTCACTTACTTTGGTTCAGTTAGATTTCCTCTGATTATGTTACACAAAGAAAAAAAAAATTCAAAATTTCAAAATTAGAGTTTAGGTTTAGGGAACAAATATGACTATAATAGAGGCGTTTTATTTTGATAATCAATAAAGAAGTAGGCTTTACTTAATAATTATGTACATCAGAGTGTCTTTATACATCAGAGTGTTTATGCAAATCTTAGTGTCCATGTACATCAGAGTGTCCATGTACATCAGAGTGTCTATGTAAATCAGAGTGTCTATGTTCATCAGAGTGTCCATGTACATCAGAGTATCTATGTACAGCTTGGTGTCTATGTACAGCTTGGTGGCTGAGTGGCTCTGTACAGCTGACTGGATATGTACAGCTTGGTGGCTATGTACACTGGTTGACAGTTTCAAAATATTCTATTCAAATCTACGGCACTAGCTAAGAACTCACTAAGTACTCACTAAGTACTCACTTATTACTGGCTTTCTTCTCAGCCACTGCTCCCATGTATTTGATCATGTCCTTGTTGAGTTCGGCCAATCTCTTGGTCAGTTCATGGGCATGGTTCAATGAATCCTCAACAGTACTGGACACCTGGGCAATTGGGGAAAATATATGTCACACAATTACAAACTTGTATACATCCCATCATCACTTTCAAAGCTTTTTCAAGCAGCCAACTCACTATCACATGGTCATACACAAAATGTAATGAAATAATTAAATGTTATCACAGTCATAGCTCTCCGCCACATGTCTTTTCTTTTTTTCTAAGTTTAACAAATGCTGAATTTTATAATTCATTATTTTTCAATAAAAATCTAATGTACATTAGTTTAAACAACAAATTGAACCATGTTAAACTTATCATATTAAAATACATCATTAGCTGTTATAAAAAAACACAATTATTTCCAAGTGTTGGTTTCAACCTTGCACAACATCATTGCTTAACAAATATTATTCCAAATATTAAAATTTTAAAGTTATTATTGACAATTTTAAAACAGCCTCGATGTTGTCATACAATTAATTATTTTGTGCCATTATGTATAAAATTCAGCATATTAATGTTGGCTAAGCTGTGACCACCAACCTCATCCAAGTCCATGTCTGGTGTAGTTGGAAACCAATCTTCTTCATCAATGTTTTTGCAGTTCTCCATGAAAAACTGATGAAGACAACAATACATGGGTGTTAACAACATCGTCTGTCATTTTTCTCAACACTACATGGGTGATAACAACATCTTCTGTCATTTTTCTCAACACTATAATAACACTAGGACATGCACTGTGCGATCTCATATAGTCAGTAAACACACATATGTTAACATAAGAGCCATGGTAGTAGACAACTTCTAATCCACTGAATGATTACATTTTTACAATTACATATTTATGATTACATTTTAATGATTGTATTTTAATGATTATATTTTAATGATTACATTTCACTGTTACACTTTTATAATTGTTTAGAAATTCCCTATGATACTTAATCATAAAACAATAAAATATTTTAATAAATTATATTGTTCTACATATCTCCTGGACCCAATATTCATCTGTGAAAAAGCTGTCTTAAAATGAACACTCATCCACTGAGACATTGGTTATATATTATGGGTAAATTTGTGTATTTTTCAACCACAAGAAACTAAATGTTATATTAACTTTCATGCACAAGAGATCAAATCTTATGTTACCTCATTGACTTGTTGAAGAAGTCTTAGCTTTTGATGGCAAATATCTGAGTAGCCCACAATAAAGACAGTAACTTGTTGTTGATACTGTAATGTTGATAAATTGTTGTTCATTAAATATTGTTGCCTCGTTCAAGTGATAACACAATGGGTTAGGTTCAATTTTAACTGTATAGGAAAATGACACTTTTGAACAAAAATTTCAAACATTTAAAACTTATCTGATAAATGACATTTTGAACAAAGTTTCAAACAATTAAGACCTGTCTCAGAAATGACTTTTTGAACCAAGTTTCCAACGATTAAGGCCTATGTGATAAATTGTTCATTTGAACCAAGTTTCCAACGATTAAGGCTTATGTGATAAATTGTTCATTTGAACCAAGGTGCCAACGATTAAAGCCTGTGTGATAAATTATTCATTTGAACCAAGTCTCCAACGATTAAACCCTATGTGATATATTGTTCGTTTGAATTCACTAAACTTTGTACCTGTCGTTTCTTGATTTCATCTTTGAGAATGGCTTCTAATTCACTCTGCAAAAAAAAAAAAAAAAAAAAAACCCCTAAAAAAATCACAATAACTAAATTAGAGATAGCTATCAAAGTAATTAGTAGGGTGAACCTGTAATAAGTATAGACAAAACACCACAATCAATTAAAAAGTAAGTAGATGATAAGTCTTCTGTTTTAATGAAGATGTAAAGAAAGGAAAAAATGAATCACCTAGAATTGGTTCTACTTCATTACTTTAAGCTGAAACAATTGTTTTAACAAATGGATTTGAAGTTACAATTATAGCTACTGCATTTTTAAGAATACAGTAAACAATTTACAAGCAATAATCAAAGTAACAAATGAGAACTAAGCTTACCAAATCATTGACATATTCCATGGATGGGGACAGGTACGTATCATCCACAATATCCATTGCCCCATAGATCTGTTAGATATAAAATGAACATGAAAAAAGATGTGAACCATTATTTATCTTTAAGTTTTTTTTGTTTTTTTTATTCATTATCTATTTAAAACTTGGATGTTTAATTAAATAAAGATCATTCATTACAAGCATTCCTGAACAATCCTGTTTTGCATTTTTTAAAGGCACCCCCTAACAGATTTTTTTTTCTTAGAAGTAGCATGTTTATTTAATAAATAAATTAGATTTTTATAGAATAAATAAATTGGATTTTTTAGAATAAATAAATGAAATGTATTCATCTATCTTACCATTTCCTGATACTTATATGAATACTCAGATGATATGTACTTAAGATATTGAGTTAACTGATACCTTATAACTATGGCTTATTGTACAAATATTTTATAATCAAAATAAGATTATTTAAGAAAACATAAAATGTATCTTACATTTTGAACTCGTGTCATGACTTTATTAAGTTCATCTCGTGTTTCATCAGCTACTCTCTGTGCCAGTGAGCGGGCATTCCGGTCTATCACCGCCTGAGCTGGGGCATCACCACGGTCAAGAATTGAAATCCGTCCAATGTAGTTCAATGTCATGTTGATGTTGTTGTTATTTTTTTATATTAGAATACTAAATTTTGAAACAAATTAAAAGTTTATAAGTTTTTTGCATCAAAGTCAAAATATAATTTTGAAAATTTGTCTTTACTTTTAAAATTGAATAACCAATGAACTAGACTTAAAATAATTTAAAAGATCAACTTAATTAAATCATGCTTATTGATATTTTATCGTGTGTTAGGTGGACAGTCTTTTAACAGAAGGCTCATTAGACTAAGGGCCAAAGGAATAAAGCATGTATCTGCATAAGTGAAAATATAGCAGCAATGTTTGACCTTAATATTGACTGGGCAAATCGCTATTCGCAAATTTTAAGTTTAAGTTAAACAGTACTTGACTTAACATTAATCATTATTCTATAACTCATGTATGTCTTTGTAGATCAGATTTTCTTTTTCTTTTGAACATCTTGATGTTTGGATAGCCCCAAAAAAAAAGATCATGATGTATGTTGGTCTAATTCTAATGACATTTTTTAAATTTATTTCTCTATTACCTTTGTCAGAATTCAAGATGGTTAAACAAATGTTATATGCCATTAGTTAGTCAATATCAAGCAGAACAACTCAGTATGAGTTATAAAAAAGAATGACAGTCGAGAAAATTGTCATTTGTGTACAATACTCAAGCTTCTTTTATTTTTCAAAGAATTAATGTTAATTTTATGTTACAAACTAGACACTTTTTTCTAACAATTTAAATCATTTAATTGATTATAAAATGTTAATCTACAACTTAGCATATAAAAAAACATCATGCTTTTCGGGTCTGAATTTTATTTTACCGGAAATACCATCTGGAACAGTGGAGAAAGGTCAACAGAGAGGGTTGGGGCTGGATTTTTTTTTTTTTTTTTGGTTGAAGTGCCAGACCCAGGAGCGATCACTTTGCATGAGTGCATAGAGAAGTATATCACATATTGTCTCCTCAGACAAATGGGTGGCTGATGCAAGCATAAATGAGATCAGACATGGTGAGTCACACTCTGCTGTGGTCCATCAATAAAACTTAGTTGAACCAAATGAAGCTGCCACTGATGTTTACACATGTCACAAATATGTGGATGCGTGCACAATGAAAAGACAGTTAACACCAACTGCACTCTTATCTCTGTTAACTGAGGGGAAAAACTAGGGATAATTGTCCAGTTCAGGGACTTGAATCTTAACCCTTACAGTACCCTGCGTGTCTTTTTGCAGTGACCTACTTTTTCCCTGTGACCCAAACGCGTCTTTTTTCACCAACCCATTTTTTTCACTGTGGCCCAAGCACCTCTATTTGCCACATAGAGGGGTATCTAATATAAACACAAAAACGAGGATATAGCCATTCACCATAGTCTCGGGCAGAATGTTTTTCGTTAGGGGAAGAGTCAACTTTTATTTTGCCTTTTAAATAATGAAAATCGACCAACTGCTGAGTTTTTTGTGCTGATCTGTCTTTGTTGCTTCCATGGCGCTACATAGCCCCATTGTTCATGACCACTTACTCCCACTTGATGAAACCTTTTGTTCTGAAACTGTTCTGAGCTTTAATTGGGATTAGATGATTCTCATGAGGAAGAGGGGGAGATACTGTTGAAGGAAAGTGGCCTGCTATAGCTCAAAATTTGCGCCTACGGGAGCCTGTTGGTTTGACAGGTTTTAAACTAGTGTCAACGTAGAATAGGTACTTCGCCAAAGCAAGGGACACTCCTAGAAAATTTGTATCGGAAATGGGCGTCGGCGCAATGAAATCCGAGTTTTTAATTTTTTATGTGCATGTAATTAGAATAAATCAGGAGTCCTTTTGGCCCATAATTGAGGTTTGACTCCGCCCATCTGACTAGGCCCATTCACATTAGGAGAAATGTTTAGCTGCATTTCCATTTAGTTTTTTTGTTCTTTATATCAACCTTAAGTGATGAAAATCGTATGTCAATATAAGGCATCTTTCCCTCAAAAATTTTTATAGAAATTTAAAGAGCATGTCTTTCATATTAAAAGCCCAAAAACACGATACATTGATGTATATGTGTGCCAATTCTCATTGATGTAGGTTGTGTCCAACGTTCGCTACGTTTATCCAAGTGACCTGCATTACCATAAGGTCGCTCAGCCTAAGTTCGACATGGCGTCGGCCACGACCCCTTTACAATTAAGGAAGATGCCGATACTTAGGAAATATTTAATTATCACTACTATTTACATCAAAATAGTTGATAAATTATGTTTTAGAATGAATTAACATGTTATTGAAATTATAATATTTTAATTTGAGGTTAAAATACCCAGTAGAGTCCATATTATAATGGATCATCATTTGCTGTGTGCAAAATGTCATGGCCATGCGCATGGGCAGCCATTCACAGTCACTTGCATAATGGCTATACCGTACTACTATCTCATTCATTAAAGGTTGCCATGTGCAACAACTATTAAACTAGGTCAGGGAAAGCTTTAATTAATTAGTCATGCACCAAAGTTGAAAGTTCAAAATAAGTAGTTCCCGACCAGTATTTTAGTAATAAGGAGATGCGTAGCCTTATATAGATTATATAGCATATACCGGTATAATGGACGCCTTAGATTTGGTAAACAGAAAAGCCTTATATTAATACATTATATTAAATTTACTGATATACTTAGTGCATAGTTAGATAAATTATAATTTACATATAATTGTATCGCATTAATTTTAACACAGCATTAGTTCTGTAAATAAAAGTCTTATAAAATTATCATTAAAACGAGAGTTATTTAGCTCGTACGGGAACAGCGGAATTGGGTCACAGAATGTGGCGATGCGGTCCATGTTAAAAAAGGACAAACAAAGTCGTACTTTAAAAATTCATAACTTTAAAACTACAACAGCTAAAAATATGATTTTGGTGTTATTATTCTGTAAAAAATTATCTCTATACCTCTATGCCATTGGTTTATTTTTACAAAATTTTTGAATTTTTTACCAAAGTACCTAACGTAGAACGATTTAAGTAAATGTGGCTGGGCACTGTCTCTACATGTTATCAATTTTTTAAAACAAAAAACGGTTACTAAATAATTTGCAAACCTATCAAATTTTGGCTCATTTCCAAAAAATGTCTGGGCCACAGGGAATAGTTAGCAAAATGATAGCCAGTACTGATTACAAAATTTTTGAATTTTTTACCAAAGTACCTAACGTAGAACGATTTAAGTAAATGTGGCTGGGCACTGTCTCTACATGTTATTATCAATTTTTTAAAACAAAAACAGGTTACTAAATAATTTGCAAACCTATCAAATTTTGGCTCATTTCCAAAAAATGTCTGGGCCACAGGGAATAGTTAGCAAAATGATAGCCAGTGCTGATGTTATATATAGCAAAAAGTAGGTCGGTACCAGAAGGGTTAAATTCAAATGAATAGCAGCTATGCGTACCTGGGTCCCTTTAGACTCTAGACTAAATCTAAATGCTATTCGGATGTCATTTGTGGTAGTTTATTTTGGTAAAACTGAAGAAGTAAGTTTAAAAACATATAGTCCATTCAATTATATTTCATTTGATACCAAACTTTTAATTTTATCTACAAACTAACAAACTCAAACCCTACAACTACAAATATATTTTTAATATATTTTAATAAACCCAACGTCTCATCCTTTAAACCCGGGTCCGAAAATTCGCAGCCTTTTGTAATACCCGACGCTGAAATGGTATATTTAACAAAAATATTTATCTTATCCATACGTTTAAGTCAATATGATCAACATTTGAAAATTATTGTTTTATTCAAAGAGACGTAAACAAACGCCATATTACCGGATGTAATAGATCACATTTGTAGTTGCCTGACAACTGAACGCCAAATGTCCGGTGAAGATGCTATTTTAAACATCAAAATTTAAATCCATTGAAACAGTTTGTACGTAAAATTGGTAAAGCAAGCGTTTCTTTCAAGCATCTCTGTGAAAAATATTTTTATTAAAATATATTTTTATTACAAATTACTAAATCGTCATTTGTAACAGTTTTAAAAAGAATAGTAACTGTTGCCTAAAACAAAACCGATTACTGTTTGTGGAACCAATGAAATATCGCTACGCTCGAGATATTTGATGTTCCGTATATTAAAAAGGCTATTCTTGTTAGAGGCTTACACTATTCGAATATAAATACCCTTAATTATAATGAGCAATTTATTTTCAAATGATATTTCATCATAAAAGCATGAATTTTAATTTGAAATAGGGACTTAAAAATAAATTTATAGCATGCTAAAGTAGCATGGATACCAGCGCTATAGAAGTATCCATTCAATCAATCAATCAAATAACAGACGCATCATGAATACAAATAGTATATGTCTTATTAATTATTATTAAATGTAAATATTGAGAGTTCTCTTTAAGTGTAACGAATTTTCCTGAATAGCAGAGTTATTTTGTAAAAAAAAACAGCCTGCATTTAAAAATTTCCAACAGCTTTTTTCTTGTTAATATCAGAATTATTAACAAAGTGCCCCAGCTATTTGCACGGTTTTCTATTAGAAAGCTATAAACATGTATATTTATATATATATATATATATATATATATATATATATATCATTTGGGTTGAGCAAGTGGGGGGGGGGCATTCGTATAGACCTTATTACTTAACACAGTGGCGTGGCTAGGATTGGTGTCACCAGGTGCGGTAAGCTCATAGTATCACCAAAACTCCTCACCCCACCCACGACTTCCACGATGTATTTCTCCTTGTTAAAATAAGTCCACAGTATAACAATAACGAGAAACAAAAAAAAAACAATAAATGAAGTTCATGAGGTAAATGTATTAGGAACTGCAACAGCGTTACGTTATAATTATTTTTACTTTAAATTTACTTTATTAAAAATTTTCCTTTCCTGGTTTTCAAAGCTGCGAACCTGTCAATCACTTGACACAATTCATATTACTTTTAATTGATCTTAGTGCCCATATCAAAAAGCCTTGACTGTCCGAGGTGGATCGTATATAGTTCTTGATAAGCCTTTATTTTGAAAAGCTCTGATCACATGAAGCCACAGACAGACAGATCGTAAGAAACGATTGAAAGCTTAGTGAAAGTATTGGAAGAGATTCTAAGAAGTCCCATTCAACTATGAATTTCAAAACATCAAATACTGACGAGTCCATGACCCATTGAAAATCAATATCAGCTGACTTTAGGTGTATTCTAAGCCTTGGTATTTCTTTTAATAGTTCATCTTCTGATAATTCAACACAGATTTTAATTTTGGAACAGATATCAAAAACTATTCTTCATTTTGTGATAGTACACTCTTGGGTTGAATAGCCCCTAACATAGCTGCTACTTCCTCGATCGCATGTGATCTGATCCTGGATTCATAGTGAAAGCAATCAAAACACACCGGCATCTCCATCCTGTTTTCTGTTGGCAGAGAGAGTCCAGCATCTATCAATTGTTCTCCTGCTATTCTCTTCTTAAACCTTAATCTTCTTTCTACATAATTTCATATTGGTCTGATTTTACAAGTGCTTTATCAATACCATGTTCCACCAAGTGACAGCGTTTCTCGTGCAGAAACAATGTTAAGACTTATATGTTGATCACCACATTGTCAAGAGTAAGCATTCGGTCTGCAGATACTGCTGTATAAAATTAACTTCCTCAAGGAGATCAGCCCAAAGGTAAAGGTAGCAGATAAACGTGAACTCACAGACAGTATGTAAAAGAACATGTGCTGTAGGACAATCGTGCTCAAATTTTAAGGGGTGGTGCTAGTGGCGCACCCGCGCCTCCTAGCTACGCCGCTGACTTAAACATTTCCTTTTGACTCTGTTTAAACTTGCAACTATTTAGAGAAGATTATTATTATAGGTACCTTTTTCCCCTAAATAGGTTCATACCACAAGCAGTCCAAACATAGCCGCCACTCGTCTCTTCGAGGCCCCCTGCAAATTTTAGGTTTTCTCCAAAATGATTATCATTTGATTTTTGCGTCTGATCTCACTCACACAGCTCACGTGACAAGGGATCCAAGAAAAGCAAGCGACATTTCATTTTGCTACTAGTTTAGTGATAATTCAATTCAGACAAAGCATCACTTGCCCAATTGTGGTCAATGTGGCTTGGGACAGATAGATATCAACATTCATTTGCCCCCCAATCTTGTCAGAATTTATCTTACATGTAGTTCATAATATTATTTATTGCTTGTATTGAAATGAACATTTACACGAGTATGAGTTCATTACGTTATATTCCGAAGACTACTTTTTTTTTCAGTGTCAATTATTACTTTGAGGCGTATCTATTTTCTAAGTTTATCGTCAAACACTTTTTTTTTGTAAGGTTTCCTTTGACATTCTCCTGTGACTTTATTTCTTTCTTTTTTTTTTCTGTGACCTTTTTTCTCCTCTTTCAATCACTTAACCACGCTGACATAATTAGATGATTTCAGTTTTTATCTCCCCTTGACTTTTTCTTTATATTGGATACAATATTTTATTAAGGTACTTATGAAATTTAGATTTAGTTCAAATTTTGTTAAAAGTCAACAGAAAGGTTTTATATTTTTGTTACTTTTCCCACGTTACAAGGGTTTCTAACTCTATACGTGCATTTAAGTCTAACTCTATACGTGTATTTAAGTCTAACTCTATACGTGTATTTAAGTCTAACTCTATGCGTGTATTTAAGTATAACTCTATACGTGTATTTAAGTCTAACTCTAGACGTGTATTTAAGTCTAACTCTATACGTGTATTTAAGTCTAACTCTATACGTGTATTTAAGTCTAAATCTATACGTGTATTTAAGTCTAACTCTATACGTGTATTTATGTCTAACTTTATACGTGTATTTATGTCTAACTCTATACGTGTAATTATGTCTAAATCTATACGTGTATTTATGTCTAAATCTATACGTGTATTTAAGTCTAACTCTATACGTGTATTTAAGTCTAACTCTATACGTGTATATAGGCCTGTCCCCGAAATAACGACTGGGAAGACAGATTGTCTTAGTGATCAAACACAACAGCATTGACACTTTCAATGACATCAAACACACAAACAATTTTGAAGTCTCTATCATTAAAAACGCTCTTTTGAATAAATACTATCTAATGACAGAATACTCTTAAAACGACTAAACACTCTCTAATGACTAAATACTCTGTAATGAAAAATACTATTTAATGACCCAATAATCTGTAATGACTAGATCAGGGGTGGCCAGACCTGTAGTAACTGAGAGCCATATTTAAAATTTTAAAAAAATGTTGAGAGCCGCATTGAAGCACTATGGGTCATGACCCCACTCGCAATGAAAAATTCCTTTTGTGATTTATTTTTAAAAATTACTTTTTTTTCGAATTTAAGGATTTACACATTTCAATTGTTTTAACCCTAACCGTATGTTGAAGAAATATATGCGTTACAGTTACACAATTGAAGAAATATATGCGTTACAGTTACACAATTGAAGAAATATATGCGTTACAGTTCCCAAATCATTTTCAACCCTTTGTTTCAGTCAAGATTATTTTTTTTAAATTTCATTTATTTTTTATAATATATATTTCAAACGAAAAGTTTTAATTTCTTAAATTGTTCGTGAGCCGCAATGTGAACAAAGAAGAGCCGCATGCGGCTCGCGAGCCGCGGTTTGGCCACCGTTAGACTCGATACTATCTAAAAAATAAAAATTCTCTAAGGACTAAATAGTCTTTAATGACATTTTAAAGGCATGTACGGGTATTTGACAGGAGTACCGTATTGCATGGAAACATCATCATCATCATCATGTCCCCTAGTCCTTGAACCTCTGGGACGCAAAAGCTGACATGGAAACTATCCTTCTCCATTCCTCTCTGTCTTCTGCACTACGCATAGCATCGACTAGTTTTAGTCCCGTCCACTCTTCGATGTTATCTTCCCATCTTTTTCTCTGTCTTCCTCTTCTTCTCCTTCCTCTGGTTGTGCCCTGCATGATTTCTTTGGCGAGCCCTTGGTTTTTTGTCACGTGGCCATACCACTCAAGTTTGCGCTTTTTTTTTACAGACACCAGGAGGTCATCGTACTGCCCAATTGCTTGACGAATCCTTTCTCTCTCTTGTTCATTGGTGATTTGGTCTCTATAGCAGATGCCAAGAATGCTTCTGAAATATCTCATCTCACAGCCAAATACTAGTGTTGAAAGAGTACCCAGTAGCATGAAAAAGTCTCACATGTGTATGATGTATTATTTATAAGTATATATTGTATTATTTATGTGGTATTTTGTATTATTTATGTCTATGTTATATTATTTATATGTGTTGTGTTATTATTGAAATGTAAGTTTAGCATACAATTTTACCATGTGTATGGTTCAAATGACCTCAAAACACTACTAGTGATTGCGTGCACATTTGTGACCTTACTGAACTTCCAAACATAGATTTTAACGAAGGCTCCAGAGGCGTAGCTGGTGTGTTTGGCGCACGGGGACAAGATTTACGCCTGGCGACAAGATACATTTTAAGGCGCCCTTTTCTTTTTTTTAAAAACTTTCAAACCCATTATTTTCATAAATTAAATAATATCAAAGCACATTTTGGCAGCCCTGACTAGCAGGTGCCCGGGGACATCTGTCCCACCTGCCCCATTTTGCTACACCTCTGGACGGCTTATTAGTTTATTTATTGCTTCGGTTGAAATATGTTGTAAGTGTTATGTGTATATTAAAAACCGTGTAGCATATTCTTCGCTCTTAGAAAGAGGCGACTTCACTGGTTAGGCCATGTATACAGAATGGAAGTCCAACTCAGATTCACCTTCTCCATGACTATCAACAAGACCCAATCAGATTCACCTTCTTCGTGACTATCAACAATTCCAACTCAGATTCACCTTCTTCATGACTATCAACAAGACCCAATCAGATTCACCTTCTCCATGACTATCAACAAGTCCCACTCAGATTCACCTTCTCCATGACTATCAACAAGTCCCACTCAGATTCACCTTCTCCATGACTATCAACAAGTCCCACTCAGATTCACCTTCTCCATGGCTATCAACAAGTCCCACTCAGATTCACCTTCTCCATGGCTATCAACAAGTCCATCTCAGATTCACCTTCTCCATGAATATCAACAAGTCCCAGTCAGATTCACCTTCTCAATGACTATCAACAAGTCCCACTCAGATTCACCTTCTCCATGGCTATCAACAAGTCCCACTCAGATTCACCTTCTCCATGACTATCAACAAGTCCCACTCAGATTCACCTTCTCCATGGCTATCAACAAGTCCCACTCAGATTCACCTTCTCCATGACTATCAACAATTCCCCGTCAGATTCACCTTCTTCATGACTATCAACAAGTCCCACTCAGATTCACCTTCTCCATGGCTATCAACAAGTCCCACTCAGATTCACCTTCTCCATGGCTATCAACAAGTCCCACTCAGATTCACCTTCTCCGTGGCTATCAACAAGACCCAAGGACACGTTTAAAAAGATGTATTTTCATCTACAACAACCAGTCTTCAGCAATGTTCAGCTGTACTTTGCTTTATCTAGATATAAATATTTTAACTCATTATCTGTCGTCTCCAACAAAACACCAATTCACAACTACGTCTTTCAAGAAATATTTCTTTCTTATTGCTTTCTGAATTCATTTCTTTACTTTTCCGCTCCTACTCTTACACCTACAAGACGATCAAATATTTTGTCTACCAATGTAACTTGCTAAAATAAAAAAACAACTACTTTTTAAAAACAATCACTTTAAATGTTAGTCTTACGTGTGGTTGTTTTAGTTATGTTGCAGGTAATCTTAGAGGTCTTGGTGATTGTCCCAATCATTTTGAGTGTTGTCTTGTGTGCTTGTATGATTG
The DNA here is from genome assembly GCA_964017045.1 of Omphiscola glabra. NCBI lineage: Eukaryota > Metazoa > Mollusca > Gastropoda > Lymnaeidae > Omphiscola > Omphiscola glabra. The sequence goes on from OZ024811.1 coordinate 869,744, forward strand.
CTCAATAAGTTACCGATTTGTCTTATGTATCTTGGTTGTTCTAGTTATTATTTTGTCAGCTTATTTATGTTTTTTTTTTATTTCTAGTAATACTTTTGTATGTTGAAGTATGTGTCTTTGTGGTTCTGGTAATACTTTTGTGTGTCGCTTTATGTGTCTTGGTAGTTCTATTAATACTTATGTAAGTTGACGGATGTGTCTCGGTGGTTACAACAATATTGTTTTGAGTTTACTTAGCTGCCATATTAGAGCTATCTATCGGTAACCTAAATTGATATCCTTATTTTAAGTAATAGTAGAACAGTTGTTGTATTATATAAACACAAATGAACAACGTGTTTAAACATGTTTGTATTTATAAACAAAAAGGGCAAAAAAGTCGACTAAGCTTACCATTACTTTGTTCATGAACATTTTAAATAAAGAACACAATTGTCTTATCTTAACTACTCAGTACGTATTTAGCGGATGGATTTCATTTACAACATTGAACAACGTGAGGTATAAATTAATGGTACTCTAACAGCCCAAAAATTATAGAAATATAATTGTTTGGTAATTTTTTTAGTGATATGGGAACGGTTTGAATGACATGCGCAGAGAGACAAGAAGAGACTTGTGGGAATGAACAAGACGGTTTTTGTTTGTGATAATGTTAGCGATTGCAATGATTTAAGTATATATCGTATAGCACCGGAATGGCTATCTTCCTTCTGTGTGTTTTATTAAGTATGTGAAGTGTCTACAAATTGGCCGACAGTATATTGTGAATTATAATATGTACATCAGATACAGAGTGATGAAAGCTAATCAGATCTGTCTCGTGCTTCCATAGCAGTAAATAATCATATTCAAAGAAATAGTGTTAAACAACTATAGTTACAACTACATACAACATATTTGGATAATAACTTATCTCGCCCTACAAATTAAATTAAGGAGCATAAAACATTTTACAACTTAAGGTAACACTAAGGGTACATACAACTTGTTTTGAGAAAAGCTGTATATTATAAGAATACATTTAGAACAGCTAAACGTACACTATTTCATTCCAGGATAATTTGATTCTGAAAACTTCTATTCCAGAATTTAATGAATATTTATATTACTTTGCTATCTATGTTATCACTACCAAAACAGTATGTGACATCTATGTTATCACTACCAAAACAGTATGTGACATCTATGTTATCACTATCAAAACAGTATGTGACATCTATGTTATCACTATCAAAACAGTACGTGACACTTATGTTAACGCTATCAAAACAATCTGCCACCATGCCGTGCTCTTTAAAGTTATATGGAACTTCTTCCAAAGCTGATTTCAACCAATCGCATGCTTTAATATTAAAGTTGTTAATAGCAATGGTTCTAAAACTTTTTGTAAAAATAATGACATTTAGATTTGAACAAATGTCCCTAAAAAAATATTTTGCATACTGAACTGCAGAGATTGAATTTAAACCTTATATATTTCAAATCTTCAAATGAAGACATTTTAAAATAATTTAAACATTTTATTTCAGAACTAAAAATACAGTTTTTGTGTGTGTTTTTTTTTCATCTGAAGATATATTTTAATTTATACTCTAAAATCGAGTGTAGTGACTTAAATATATGTATATGTCACCATAAAACACAATAAATTCTTGAATTAATGGACCACTTCCAGTCAACTTAGAAACTTGAAACACAATAAAGAACTGAAATAATGGACCACTTTCAATCAATTTTGAAACTTGAGAAACTAAGTCCAAAACCGTCAAAAATCGCTACACAAATCAAAAGAACTAAACGAATCACCATGGTGTCCTTGCACGGGGTTTTATTCAATCTGCTATAATAGAAGCTGTTATCTATACAGTATCTAAAATATAATAGAAGCATTTATCTGTTCAGTATCTAAAATATAATAGAAGCTGTTATCTATACAGTATCTAAAATATAATATAATCATTTATTTGTACAGTATCTAAAATATAATAGAAGCTGTTATCTATACAGTATCTAAAATATAATAGAAGCGGTTATCTATACAGTATCTAAATATATAAAAGAAGCTGTTATCTATACAGTATCTAAAATATAATAGAAGCTGTTATCTATACAGTATCTAAATATATAATAGAAGATGTTATCTATACAGTATATAAAATATAATAGAAGCTCTTGTCTCTACAAATATCTAAAATATAAGTGTTTATTTATTTATTTTTTTGCGTTTCAAATGGACCCCGAGGGGCCAGATTGTGAAAGGGTTGCAGAGATTTATTCTTGACTAAACAGAAAAAAAATACTTTTGAAGAAAATCTTTTAGAAGCGTGACGTCACTGATGTTCATTGTTCGTTGTTACAACGTTATCCTGATACAAAGGAATGAATTAGTTGACTTATTTAGTATATGTTGCCGTTGATGGATATGAGGCTTGGGTGCCGATGATTTTACCTACGCGGCTGTAAGAAAGCCGCTCCTAGACAAAAGTTTCGTCCTAATCTTCCGTCCGGACCGAAAAACTCTCTGGGCAGTGGGGGTGGTAACGCAACACCTTCCCTTCGGAGTGAAAGCAAACCCGCCAAGACCCTTTGGGAGAGTGGACCGCGAACGCTTTAAACGCAGCGTTCTCGGTCGACCGGACCCGGGCCAGGGGGGAGGTTTCCGGCATGCCGTCATATGGTCTGTCGGTGAGGAAACCAGGCGGCTGACCCGTGTGGAGCTGTGCCGGGGGGCATTAAGAGCTCGCGCTCGACGGCCCACCGACGCCATCTCCTATGTGACATATTCTGTGTATGTAATATCCGTATTCTGACCGCGGCAGCGTCTCCAAGGAAACTTGCTGGCGCCCACATGGGGTTTACCTATTCCTGGCGTGGCGGACTACTAAGGTACTTGTCCACCTTAAGCAAAAAAAACCCGACCGACCGACCGCATGACTCCCAACACAACGGGGGTAGCAGTGTCTAACATGATTACTCTTTGCCGTTGAGGCTTGGGTCGAGGTCAAAACCCAGGCTGATGATTTTAGACAATTGGCAGCGGCAAGCCATCGTTTACATTGACATCACAGAATTAGCAACCATTGTATGAGTGGCTTTATTGAATCACCAGCTTCACCATCCATAAGAAAGTTACCGTATTCAATTGTTACAGTTTCCATAATGACATCGTCTCAGTGTAAACATTAGATTGTAGCTAAAATGCTTTCCACACTGTAAGCATCTCATAGGAGATAACAAATAATGTTAACATTTTTTTTAAACATTGAGATAACTTGATGATAACAACAAAAACAGACATCATTTACCACCCCCACTGACACATTTCCCCTACGATGATAAGCTGTTTCATTATTATGGTCTATCATGTATTTATTTCATTGATGTAATGTGCACAAACTATACACGTGTATTCAAATCAATAAACTGCAGGAACTCTCCTCCTCGTAGTGAATCAAATGTATATTTGCTAGTTTTTATCTACCTACACGTAATTTCAATTCTACGGTTTCATATTGTCTGCTGAGGTACTAATATGCACATCCACACGACCACTCATCCATTTATCTATTTATTCACCCCTCAATTACTCCTCTCATCTACCCGTCCACTCTACCACCGATCCAACAATCCGCTGATCCATCCACCCACCCATTTTACCATGCATCCATTAACAATCTGTCCACATATATACAGCATGTCATCCAATCATCCAGCCATTCATCATTCAAGCCATCCACCAGTCTAACTGTTCAACCGTCTATCGGTCCAACAATCCACCAATTCTAACTGTCCAGTCTAACTGTTCACCCGTCTATCGGTCCAACATTCCACCAGTCTAACTGTTCACCCGTCTATCGGTCCAACAATCCACCAGTCTAACTGTTCACCCGTCTATCGGTCCAACAACCCACCAAATCACTCATCCACTCGTCCACAAATCAACCAAAGCACCCATCCAACCATTCACAAATCCTCCATGCATTTACTCATCCATCAATTTGTCCACGTATCTACCCGTCCCCCAACGCACCCATCCATCCATCAAACCATCCAACCATTCACCTATCCAAACATCCACCCATCCACCAAACAACCAATCACTCGTCAATCCATCCACAAATCCCCTTATACATCCAACTCTACTGATTCACCCACCCAACCACTCTTCCACCCATCCGCAAATCCCCATATGCATCCAACTCTACGTATTTAACCATCCACCCATCATCCATTCACCCAACCACTCGTAAATTTATCCGTTTATACATCCAAGTCTACTGATTCACCCCAAAAACAGTTTACAAGTGAGTTGTAGAAGAATGAAGAAGATTTATGATTTGTTGAAAGTGCGAGCTTAAAAAAGAGATGAAATGATGAGAAAGGTCAGATAGTATTTCAACATTTACTTCGTGTAATGTCAACACGTGGGCAATTGATCAAAGAATATTATAATCATTTTTAAACATTCAATTGTAAAGTAATACTTGATATCAGCGGTGCTTTGGAGCCGGTTCGGTCAGGTTCGGGCGAACCGTTAGTTCAAAATAATAAATATGCCTAAAATCAAGTACTAATTTGAATGACTGTGGCGGTGACCAATATGGCATAAGGGGACATACCAGCTGCGAACCCTTTGTTACGAATTTGGCAATACACCGCTGCTTGATATTTAATGCACATTCAGTTACATTTTAATACTTAATGTATGGCATCTTTCCGTCTACAAGAGACGATAGATTTATATTCTCTGATTGCAGCTCTTAGTGTGCCTAGTGAGGTCGACCCTTGAGTGGCAGTCCCTTTTGCAAGTCCCACACACGAATGCGGTGGAGCAGTGTTTTCTGGCCTTTCTCTGCGCTCTCTATAAAGCTGCTTCCGCCCTGTAGAGCTCCTCGGCACGTAATGATCCTGCCTTCACGATGCCCCGCCATGTGGATCGATCCTCCGCCAGGTCCTCCCAATTTGAGATGTTGATGTTGGCCGCCTTCATGTCTCTTTTGCATATGTCTATGTATCTGAGACGAGGCCGTCCAACTGACCTTTTCCCTGTCACCAGATCGCTGTACAACACGTCCCTAGGTATGCGACCAGGTTGCATTCGCGTGACGTGCTCAAGCCAGCGGAGGCGTCTTTGGATTAAAATAGCTGGGACGCTGCATTTATTTGTTTGAGACAGGACATCCGACTTTTTCCTGCCATTTGATGTCAAGGATGCGGCGCAGGCATCTGAGGTGGAAGCCATTGAGCCTTTTTTCGTGTCTGGTGTATGTGGTTCATGACTCACTTCCATAGAGGAGTGTAATCAGTACGCAGGCCTGGTATACCTGCAGCTTAGTTCTTGTTGTGAGTTTGGCATTGGACCAGACTCTTTTCTTCAATCTCGCCATGACAATTGCGGCCCTCCCTATCCTACCACTTATCTCATCCTCCATTGAGAGGTTGCTCGAAATGTTCGAACCTAAATATGTGAATCTGTCAACAGCATCCAAGACGCAGTCGTTGATGGAGATAGTGGGGGGGGGGGGAGAGTCAGCGTCCTGAGCCATAATGTTGGTTTTCTTTAAGCTGATGATCATGCCAAACTATTTGCAGGCAGCGGATAAACTGGATACAAGGCTCTGCAGGCCGTCTGCTGAGTGAGATACTAAAGCGGCGTCATCTGCAAATAAGAGCTCACGTAGCATGACCTTTCTTATTTTGGTCTTAGCTCTAAGGCGCGCAATGTTGAACAATCTCCCGTCTGCTGTAGTGTGAATGTATATTCCCTCGCTGTTGTTCTTGAAGGCATACTGGAGTAAGATGGAGAAGAAGATTGCAAATAAAGTAGGAGCTAGCACGCAGCCTTGCTTTACTCCACTACTTACTGGAAAAGCTTCTGAGGTGGCACCGTCATAGCATACTGTGCCCTGCATGTTATAGTGGAACTGCTCGATGATGTTAAGCAGACGTGCAGGGCAGCCTATTTTTTTAGGATCTGGAAGAGGCCGCTTCTGCTGACAAGATCAAAAGCTTTAGTGAGTTCGACAAACGCGATGTATAGAGGCATATGTTGTTCCCTGCATTTCTCCTGCAACTGGCGCAGAGAGAAGATCATGTCTATGGTTGACCTACCGGCTCGAAAGCCACATTGCGATTCTGGGAGTACACGCGATGCTAGGGTCTGCAAGCGTGTTAATGCAACTCGGGCAAAGGCCTTTCCAACTATGCTAAGAAGGAAGATTCCACGATAGTTGTTGCAGTCACTCTTGTCTCCTTTGTTCTTGTACACTGTAACAATGTTTGCATCTTTCAACTCCTGTGGTAGCTGTCCCTGTTCCCAGCACATAGTAAGGAGATCGTGCAAGGGCCTTAATAGAACTTCCTTTCCACATTTGAGAACCTCTGGTGGAATTCCATCATTGCCAGGGGCTTTCCCACAGGCGAGACAATCGATGGCTCTATTTACCTCTTCTAGGGTGGGTAGGGTGTCAAGCTCATCCATGACCGGCAGGTCTGGGATATCGTCCAGGGCAGTGGTTGAGACATGGTTCATTGTTGCGTATAGTTCCAAGTAGTGCTCAATCCACCGTTTGAGTTGTTTATCCCGATCAGTAATAAGTTCCACTGTTTTTGACATTAAGGGCGCAGTCTTGGAGGTCAGAGGCCCTGTTGCTTGTTTTATATTCTCGTACATAGCCTTTGCATCTTCTCTATCAGCAGCTGACTGTATGCTGGAGCTTAGATTGAGCTAATATGTAGATACAGATATCATCGAAATATTCGGATAAAGAATATGTCTTCTGTCCTTCTAACAGACATGTTTCCCAGGCATATGTGTAGATACAGATATCATCGAAATATTCGGATAAAGAATATGTCTTTCGCCCTCCTAACAGACATGTTTCCCGCTAATTCTGAAGCATGAGATGTGTCTAAATTAATAATGGGGTATGATATAGGTCTAATTAATATCATCTCAATCCTGCCATGCATTATATTTTAATATTGGGTTTAAAACATTTTCTCTTATCTCGTAGTTGATTAGTCCCTGTTTTTTGGGCTCGACACAATTACTGTCAGCTTTTTTTATTAGTATTAAGTCAACTCTTTATCACTGAAGTGATCACGTGCTATATGTATGTTCTCTAATATTTTCGGAATTGTCATAATGGTATTTTTCATGGGCAACTCACACTCTAAATCTCTTTAAGCTTGTAAATACATGACCTTGGTAGCCCGATAATTATCTTCTTTTATTTTATTTCCTAACATAAAATCTGTTACTGAAAACTCAACAATGGGGGTCAAAATAATTTACTAAAATATGGGGTATCAATGTTAATATACGTCTTCTTCGGTGTTTCAATGTTAACATAAGCTGTTTGATAAGTCTTTATCAATGTTTCAATGATAATATAACCTGTTTGATAAGTCTGTATCGATGTTTCAATGTTAATATAAGCTGTTTGATAAGTCTTTATCAATGTTTCAATGTTAATATAACCTGTTTGATAAGTTTGTATCGATGTTTCATTGATAATATAACCTGTTTGATAAGTTTGTATCGATGTTTCAATGATAATATAACCTTTTTGATAAGTCTTTATCAATGTTTCAATGTTAATATAACATGTTTGATAAGTCTTTATCAATGTGTCAATGTTAATATAACCTGTTAGATAAGTCTGTATCAATGTTTCAATGTTAATATAACCTGTTTGATAAGTCTGTATCAATGTTTCAATGTTAATATAAGCTGTTTGATAAGTCTTTATCAATGTTTCAATGTTAATATAAGCTGTTTGATAAGTCTTTATCAATGTTTCAATGTTAATATAACCTGTTTGATATGTCTTTATCAATGTTTCAATGTTAATATAACCTGTTTGATAAGTTTGTATCGATGTTTCATTGATAATATAACCTGTTTGATAAGTTTGTATCGATGTTTCAATGATAATATAACCTTTTTGATAAGTCTGTATCAATGTTTCAATGTTAATATAAGCTGTTTGATAAGTCTTTATCAATGTTTCAATGTTAATATAAGCTGTTTGATATGTCTTTATCAATGTTTCAATGTTAATATAACCTATTTGATAAGTCTGTATCAATGTTTAAATGTTAAAATAACCTGTTTGTTAAGTCTTTATCAATGTTTCAATGTTAATATAAGCTGTTTGATAAGTCTGTATCAATGTTACAATGTTAATATAACCTGTTTGATAAGTCTGTATCAATGTTTCAATGTTAATATAAGCTGTTTGATAAGTCTTTATCAATGTTTCAATGTTAATATAAGCTATTTGATAAGTCTTTATCAATGTTTCAATGTTAATATAAGCTGTTTGATAAGTCTTTATCAATGTTTCAATGTTAATATAAGCTGTTTGATAAGTCTGTATCACTGTTTCAATGTTAATATAACCTGTTTGATAAGTCTTTATCAATGTTTCAATGTTAATATAAGCTGTTTGATAAGTCTGTATCAATGTTTCAATGTTAATATAACATGTTTGATAAGTCTGTATCATTGTTTCAATGTAAGTATAACCTGTTTGATAAGTCTTTATCAATGTTTCAACGTTAATATAACCTTTTTGATAAGTTTTTATCAATGTTTTAATGTTAATATAACCTGCTTGATAAGTCTTTATTGATGTTTTATTGTTAATATAACCTGTTTGATAAGTCTTTATCAATGTTTCAATGTTAATATAAGCTGTTTGATAAGTCTTTATTGATGTTTCAATGTTAATATAACCTGTTTGATAAGTCTTTATCAATGTTTAAATGTTAATATAACCTGTTTGATAAGTCTGTATCAATGTTTCAATGTTAATATAACCTGTTTGATAAGTCTTTATTGATGTTTCAATGTTAATATAACCTGTTTGATAAGTCTTTATCAATGTTTAAATGTTAATAACCTGTTTGATAAGTCTGTATTGATGTTTCAATTTTAATATAACCTGTTTGATAAGTCTGTATTGATGTTTCAATGTAAATATAACCTGTTTGATAAGTCTGTATCAATGTTTCAATGTTAATATAAGCGGTTTGATAAGTCTTTAGCGATGATGTAATGTTAATATTATTGTTTGATAAGTCTTTATCGATATATAAATAAATTAAATTGGATACATCATGTAAATTATTGAATGTCCTGGTACCAAACTCTTTTTGCAAGCTACTGTTGCTACTACCTGTGTCACGAAGTAGAGAGCCCTTCCTCCAAAATAAAAAATAAAAAATATTTTATGCTCTTCTGGCTTTCTAGGCTGCTCATCCACACTACCAACAAACTGCATTTCGTACATAAGCGGGTCTTTCTGAACCTTCCTTCTTCAACTATTAGAACTGTATGCCTTGTCTAGTATCTCTGAACCTTCCTTCTCCAACTGTTAGAACAGTATGCCTTATCTAGTATCTCTGAAGCTTCCTTCTCCAACTATTAGAACTGTATGCCTTGTCTAGTATCTCTGAACCTTCCTTCTCCAACTATTAGAACCGTATGCCTTGTCTAGTATCTCTGAACCTTCCTTCTCCAACTGTTAGAACAGTATGCCTTATCTAGTATCTCTGAAGCTTCCTTCTCCAACTATTAGAACTGTATGCCTTGTCTAGTATCTCTGAACCTTCCTTCTCCAACTATTAGAACCGTATGCCTTGTCTAGTATCTCTGAACCTTCTTTCTCCAACTATTAGAACCGTATGCCTTGTCTAGTATCTCTGAACGTTCCTTCTCCACTATTAAACCGTTTGCCTTGTCTAGTATCACTGAAACTTTCTTCTCCAACTATTAGAACTGTATGTATATGCATGTAATTTTGTCTGCTCCTGTTAGCTCCAGGTCTTGTCTGTGTTGTTCCCCTATCATAACATTGCCTAAAGTTGGCCTTTAGGTGTCTCAAATGTCCGCAAGTAAAACAAGGGCTAATGACTCCACCATCCTTAGATCGAATTCTCAATTTACCCCAGTGACCTACCCTATTGTTATAAAAGGCAATGTGTTAACTTGTCTTGTTTACTTACTTGTACAAAGATTAAATATTATATATTTGTGACACCACGTCCTAACTGCATCACTGTTCATATTTAGAAATAACTTTTTGCGGCACATTTAGTCCTCAAGTCCTTCGAATGATTTCTCTGTTTAAGAGCTGGTCACCCAGTTATCTAAAGTTATATGTTAGTTAGATTGGAAGGCTCTAAAATTGTCATTTTTGTGTGTCAAACTATTTCATTAATGTCTTTATTTTTCCCAGTGGTACCCCGCATGCTTTAGTAGTTGTAATTTAACGTTTTAGTATTCCGACAGTTGTTGTGTCACGTCCTCCGTCATGAGGAAGGATTGTAGCTCCCCGATCAACCTAGCCTGTAGCTCGGTGATCCACTATTTTGAGTGGCAATGTGTTCCAAATTAACATTGTATTCGTCCAGTTTGTGAGTGTTATCATACTTCTGTAGACTTTTGAGTAAATGATAATTTTATGTGTTCTTCTCTAGCTACTATTCAACTGAACGACTTCTGTTCTTTTGTTCTTTTTAACAAGTATAATTTCTTTATCAAGTTAATCTAATTTGTATTGTCTCTCTTCTCTGCCTGTATACGTTATTCTTCTTCAAGTTTAGCTATACGTTATTCTTCTTTTTGTTTTGCTATACGTTTTTTCTTCTTTTTGTTTTGCTATAAGTTTTTTCTTCTTTATGAATTCAAACCAAGAGCCAATATGATCAATAAATTGATAGTGGGCCATCAAATATGAAAAAAAAAATTAGGTGGTGGATTATATTTATAGCATTGAACAACTTAAGGTAACATTAAGGGTGCATGCATCATATTTTAGAATCAACTTTCTCAACATATAAATTAACTTTTGTTAAGTTACGTTTTTAAATACACATCAAGCGTGTGTTTTTCTTTAATACAATTATGAACTATTCATATTGACACATACGATAATAAAACTGTTTTATAAATAGACAGGCAAAAGTCAAACAGTACAGGGTAAGCGCACGTCCTTCTGTTTACACTAAAGAGATAGTCATTTATGAAATAATACTTAGTAAGAATATACCATTTAAATAGTCACTAAAAAAACTTATATCATGGAAATAGTACTTTGTAAACACATATCATGGGAATAGTACTTTGTAAACACATATCATGGAAATAGTACTTTGTAAACACATATCATGGAAATAGTACTTTGTAAACACATATCATGGAAATAGTACTTTGTAAACACATATCATGGAAATAGTACTTTGTAAACACATATCATGGAAATAGTACTTTGTAAGTACATATCATGGAAAACATATCATGGAAATAGTACTTTGTAAACACATATCATGGAAATAGTAATTTGTAAACACATCATGGAAATATTACTTTGTAAACACATATCATGGAAATAGTACTTTGTAAACACATATTATGGAAATAGTACTTTGTAAACACATATCATGGAAATAGTATTTTGTAAACACATATCATGGAAATAGTACTTTGTAAACATGTATAATTAAAATATTAAACATAATTGAGCTCATATTTTTGAAATAGTATTTACATAAACTAAAATCGTACTTATAAAAGACATAACTTTACACTATTTTTTATAAACACATATATTGGAGATACACGTTAAAAATATTTAACATTAAACATTACTAGGTAAATACCTTGTGATGTGACTTAGAAAACACTCAACACTGAAAAAATGCTCAGTTTACACACAAAACAATAATGTACAATTGAGTATGTGGTAAAATAATTTTATACAGTTTAATATATATCATACACACCATCATACAATACAATAGGTCCATTACACTCCAACATAAATAATAATATGTCTTAAACACATCAAACATGAAAACAAACATACAATTTAAAATACAATCCAATGGACGAGCCAAATATGTCTCATACACTCCAAACTTACAAGACAATATGTTTCATCACACTAAAACACAATTAATATATTCTCATACAAACAATCATATAATAAAATATGTCTCCTACACAACGACATACAACTCAATATGCACCAAAATATTACACAATATGTTTTAAATTTAATAACATATATATAAGAATGAGCTATACTGACATAACGCTTAAATCCCGAAAATATTTTGATACGTTCAGCCTCTTAAAATCAAACATGGTTATTTTCTATTATTTTAAGGAAATCGAATAAATTTACATGAGCAAAAATTTTATATTTCCTCTTTTATTTTATCAAAAGTTTAAGTATTATTATTATAAATTACAAATACATATAAAGAAACAACTAAGGAACTATCTTAAGCATTTTATATGCGTTTGAAAGTTATGAAAAAAAAATTAATTAAAAAAAATATGATCAGAGAATTACACTCTAATCACATTTTTTGGGAAAACCTAAACATCAGTTGTTACTAAGTGCGTTCTTTAGTGCATTGTCAATAAGGCGAAATAAAATTAAAATTAATTAGTTCTAAATAATCACGCAAATGACCTCATAGTAAGAATTGCCTATTTAGCCAAAGCTAAACGTTCTCTGATTTAATAAAAGAGCGTGACAAAACTGATAATGTACATTCCCCTTTTTATAAGTAAAATTAATAAATAGCATTGAAACTCAAATACTAATTTAGCTTTGTATTTTTAACATTTAATAGGTTTGTACATCTATTCATTCCAAAATAAACTTTGATGAAATTTATAAAGTAGTAAAAACTCTACATTTAAAAATAATTTTAATAATAATATGCTATTTAATTAAATTGGTGCAGCAAAACTAAAAAGCCAAATAGCATTTTTAATGCACTTATCACCGATCTAGATAAGAACAAAGCATATTAAATGCAAAAAAAAAAATCTTTTGCGTAAATAAGGGGGCTACAATCCAGTGGATAATTTATGTATTTTTTAAAATACTCTGTGGGTGAGTATACTATACATTCATTGTGCCCAATGCAGCACAAGATAAACCTCAGAATAAATTTGATCAATAATTAACCTTCTTCGATACATTTATATCGATGGTAGGAAATTGAGTTCATGCATTTTTACTTGGATGACAATATCTTTCAATCCAATGACATTTCAGTTGTAAAAAAAAAATGAAGATATATTCTCAATTTACATATGAACATATGTTAACCAATTAAGAAAATCAATGACGTTAACAAAATGTATATGCATTTACATAATTATACCCATGGATATCAACACCCACTCATTTTACACAAGTGAAAATTTAATTTTAAAAGTAGAGATTTTAATAGATAGAAAGATAGACAGAAAGACAGACATACAAATACACAGATAGATGATAGGTATATAGAGATGTAGATAAAATATAGATAGACGGATGTATGAATGGATGGATGAAAGGATGGATGGATGGAATGGTGGGTGGGTGAGAGGATAAATGGATGGATATATAGGTAGGTAGAAAGATAGTATGTAGGTAGGTTGGTAGGTAGGTAAGTAGGTAGCTATATAGATATGTAGGTAAGTAGGTAGGGAGATAGGTAAATAGATAGATAGATGGGTAGATAGATACACAACTGTTTACTCTTATGATGTTGTCCTACAATGTATGATTGTAAGGTTTATACATTATAAATATTGTGTGTTTGTTTACTATTAACATAATGCATTGAACAATTTTTTGATGATATTGTACGATTTTAAGATTTTAAGGGTAAACAAATCTATAGATAGTAGCTGGATAGGTATATAGTTAGGTAGATAGGTAGGTAGATAGGTAGTTAGATAGGTAGGTAGGTAGGTAGGTGGGCAGGTAGGTAGTAGGCAGGTCGACAGATAGGTAGATATGCAGGCAGAAATGTAGATAGTAGATAGGTAGATGATAGATAGATAGCTCGTTAAGTAGATAGACAAACAGACAGGCAGTCAGACAGACAGAGAGACTGAAGGAGAGACAGAAAGAGAGACAGTCAGAGAGACAGACAGAGAGACAGGCAGAGAGACAGACTGAGAGACAGACAGAGAGACATAGAGACAGACAGAGAGACAGACAGTCAGACAGATCATCCTTGAATAATTGCAAGTTAAGTTATCTTAATTCGGTAAACTATATCTATACATGTATAAAACTCAATATATATATAAGTATATACCCTATGTGCTTGTATACCATCAATCTAAAGGTAATTAAAAGTGTGTGAATTGTTTTTAAAAATGCAAATGTTTCTGAATTATTACACACATTTTACAATATTCCGTTTTGGGACCGCGGACCTATATTCTTTCACCCCCCCCCTTTTATGGGCTAAATATAATGCGTTCCTATACCATTCATCCGATTGCGATACAAATTTGGTAAGTTGTCGTGCGCACCAAAGGTTTCTGAATTAGCTTATCCATTTTGAAATATTCCTTTTGGGGCCGGAGCCCAAATTATTTGTTTCATATATGAGCTATACAAATATAATTTCAATCAGAGCTATTGCATGGGTGGCTAGAAATCAATCAAATACAAACGACATTTCAGTTTGTGTGTGACATATGTACAACCATTTTAAAATTTTGCGTTTGTGGCCGGGGGCCTTATTTTAAAAATAATAAATATTTGAGCTATCTAAATATAATTTAAAACAGTTACTGCGTGGGTGGATCAATCGCGACAAGTGTGTGGACTAAATTTTGAAAATCCATGCTTCTCACATGGACAGCTGTATGTTGCCCGCTTCTGCATCGAAAAAACGTCTAATGTGTACACAGCAGACGGAAATAACAATAAATATTTTCTATTTAAAAATTACTTTAAAACTTAATTAAAAAACAAACACTTTTTTTATTGAGTGGCATTGCAACGCATGACGGGTTGTCGCTAGTACAACATAATGTTTCTCAAACACACTAACATACGATCGAATATGTTTTTGAAATCTAAATTCTTCATTTTAACTAAAATTAACTACCACAAATGACATCCGAGTAGTATTGAGTCTAATGTGTCCAGAGTCCGAAAGGGGGCGCTGCGTGTCCGGGTCCATTTTGACTAGTGCTATTCGGATGTCACCAATAGGTGCAGCCTTATTTAAATCACCATCTAAAAAAAAAACAACCTTATTCGTCATCATTGTGTTACGGGAGACAAACATAAAGTACGTCTTTACAAGACTCATTTTTCAATGCCGACATTATACATGTGTTCAAATAAACATATCTTTAATCTGAATAATTATATTTGTTTCCTAATTACTTTGCCATCGTCCCCTTTATTTGCACTCATCCCACTTCCCCCATAAACACACACACACACAAACACAAAAACACAAAAATCTTAAAATTTATAAACAAAAATAGTATTTATATTACAGAACAAATGGTAAAAGGTAAACAAAAACATTCCAGGGATATAATAGCCCAAAACTTAAGAACCACTGCTTTAAAATCATTGGTACAAATAGTGTACATTAATTACATTAATAATTTCAAAAGTAAACGACTGCGAAAATGTTGCAAGTAATGACAAGTAAAAAGTTAAATTATAAAAGTATTGGTTGACCACAAATTACATTTAACATAAATTGACGCACATTACTTTTTTATGTTTCAAAATATCAACGACAACTTTACTAAATGTACATTACATTGTGAACTGTAATGTTATTTTTAATACAGAATTGGACTAAACATATTCAATTAATGATAGAGTTTAAAAATATTTAGCCGAAAGTTTTCAGTAAATCAGTCAATTCTACCAAATTATAAATAATATTTGCATACTGAGAACTTTTCGTGCATACTTCAGAAAAGTTCGTGGTTGTTACAAATGTCGACCCCTTTTAAATTCCTTCCATTTGTTGTATATGGCTGCTATAATGCAGATCAATGGGTTAATGGCAGCGTTCAGAAACAGGAGAAAAATAACAAACCAGGCGTATTTGTCAGGACTAACTTTGTGTCCATTTAAAGACATTAAACCAATGACACAACCTGGAAACAAACACATGCATTTAGACATGACAACGATAAATAGTTGCTTAGCAACATCTTTTTCTCTTCCTGAAATGTTATCTGATGTCTTGTTCATTTCTGTACATGACATTGCTATAAAAATAATGGCTTGCCCTAATGCAGTTACTAAAAATAAAATAAAATTTAAAACTATAACTATCACTAATGCATATTGCCCACTATGATAAGAGATAGTGGTCAGTGTTAAACCAAGACACATACCATTAGATGAGTCGCTTGTCCACTGGGAGGTTTTCATAATAAGAAAAGACAATATTAACCCAATGATCCATGAACATACAACAAATATATTTACAACAATCCCTGTTAGTCTAAACTTTTCGTGTGGACAAAGAATCACCAATAATCTGTCAAGTGTTATCAGTAAACTAAAGAAAGTGGAAGTTTCACTTGACAGTGTAGACAAAAATGCAGAACTCTTACACAAAATACTGGCACGCCAATCTTTTTCATAGAGGACATAATTGTCTCTGAAGTTAATATCCTCAGACACAATGATTGTGAGGTAAACTCCCATGACAAAATCGGCTACTCCAAGGTTAGTTACTAAAATTCCATAAGGATTCTTTAATATTCCACGGTCATTAAATATCCTAGTTACCAAAACCATAATGTTACCAACCAATGAAAACATAGCCTCAAGCCAAATAATAGAACGTTGCAATGTGTCACCAATAAGATCTTCACATGAAGATATCCCATTAAATGGGGCATAACATATGTATTTTGGTATCACTCTACCAACAACTTGAGGACAACAATATTTAACATTGTCTGAGTACAACGCAGACGTGATATTTAGTTTACTTATGAGATTCGCTGTGTCTTTTTCTAATAGCGTTGTATTGCGAATATCTAAAATTTCTAATGAACCTATTTCATACAGAGCTCCAAAACTTTCTATTTTTGTATTTGCTAAATTTAAATATCTTAACATACGACTACGATGTTTGTATCCAATATTTAAAAGAGACAAGTTTGTATAAGATAAATCTAGGTTGCAACTTTTAAAGTCTCCATTTAATAAAGAGAGATAAATATTTCTGGTTAAATTTAAAAACGACAAATTAGGAAGATACTTTATTTCGATTTTAATAAATTTATTGTAACTTAAATCTAATTTAAAAATATTCCTGTGAAAATTTCCAGGGATTAAATATTCTAAACTTTCTAAATTGCAGTTGGATGCATGCAACTCTAACAAATAGGGTAAAAAATAAATTTCATTCAATTGAGAGAGGTCAAGGCCATTGAGATTTAAAAATTTTGTTTTGATATCAAAAATTTTAAAAGATTTCATTTCCATAACTTCCGAAATATTGTTAACCGTTGCGGCACTTCCATAACATTTAAAACCAGGTGGACATGTGACATTACAATTTAACTCATCGTCACATTCTGGACAATCGGCAACTCCGTCACAAACTTGAACGTAGTGAATACATTTAAATTTGTTGCCATTACAAGCGAAATAACATCTTATGTTAATAGCAGAGTCCATATCTTCATCTTCCCCATGTGGACAATCTATTACGCCATCATTAATGAGATACAAAGGAATGCAGTAAGATTGATGACACTTAATAAACTCTTCAGTACATGTGAAATAAACACAGTCATGTAAGTGTGACTGATCATTACATCCAGTAGGTCGACCACTGCGCCCTCTAAGAAATATACATTTTGGCGCCCAATTGTCTGTTTCTGTATTATTAGTCAGTGTAGTAACTGACTTTATCTTTTCTAACTGGTTACAGTAGACTACTTCATGTTCTGTTGATGCAGAAACCAATTCCACAGTGACATTAATGAATATATTTCCATTACTAATGGTATATAATCTGCATTCATCTCCATCACGTGACAACCAATGCCTAGGTACACATGCACCATCAGAACATCGCCTCCCTGAACATTCCTCACAATTTTCCTCATCGCTGTTATCGGCACAGTCTTGGTGTGAGTTGCAATTTTTATTAGAAAAACGATCACCTACTGTGAAGAATTCATTTGCATTTGGATTTTTACAAACATATTCAAACTCAATTTCGCTAAATCCATCACATCCAATTTCATCTCGGAAATTGTCACAATCCTCAATACCGTTACAAACTTTAGAATAAACAATTTTTGTTAAATCATCTCCACAGTCAAACAGCAATTGTTGGTATTCATTCATTGTTCCTGTCCCAATTATAATGTTATGATGTACAATTGAATAAATTCGTCTTTCATTTAATTTATAAACGAATTCATTGTTTAATGACAATAATTTGTTCTGAAATGTTTGACTTGTGTGATCATATTGTTGTGTTAGTTTATAATTTGTATTATCTAGATTCCTTTTACACAAAACAATGTCTGTTATTTTCTGTTTACAATCAATTAGCCCCCAGTTTATCTGATCACTTGCTCTGACTGATTCATTTTCTTTCCCTGTATAAATCGAAAGTTTTAAGACGACACATCTATCATTGACATTCTTTCTTTCAATATGTTTCAAGAAAAGAAATGGTCGTTGATTGGTCCACTGCAATGTGTCAAATTCAATATTTGATTTAGTGAGACCAACATACACGACAAAAGTTTTAATTAACTCGGGTAATACATCATTTCTTGCAGCGTTCAATGTTGTAATCAAGAATTGTAACTCTTCATTACTTTCTATTAAAGGTAACCCTGAGAACAACATTGTACATTGTTTTGATGCATCGGTCCATTTCAGTTTAATAGGTGAGATGATAATGTTATAACAATTTAAAATAGACTTATCTTCTTTATTGTGGAATCGAATCCACCCATAAGGACATTCGTTACATATATATAATGCAATAACATTATTATCACTGAAGTTATCATATGGGACGAGTAGAATATAAATAAATTTGTCATTGACTAAAAACGACTTCAACAGATCACGAGATTCTTTTATTAAAGAAGGTAAAAAAAGAAAAATCTGTCTTACAAAACTCTCTAAACTGAATTTTTCAAAATAACGAATTGTTTTCTTACAATTTACATAGCAAACAGAAAACCAAGCTACAATAACTGACTGTTCTCTGTCTGTCTTATGAATGTTTAGAATTTCATTTGTAAATGATACAGCTTTGGTAAGAGTTGAAATGTTATTATCAATGGATTTATTCAAACTTATCGATATTTGAAACTGATCTAGATGAACGAATATTTCTTGAGTTGAACTGTAATTTGAGAAACGCAAGACTTTTTTTTGAAACGGTTCAATGAAAAATATTGGATTTTGAGAAAAATTATCTCTTTTAGAGATAAAATATTGAAGGACATTTTTGATTCGTGTAAATGTTAAATGTATGTTACTTGAGCTATCCACGATAATGTACAAGCTGTCCTCAGTTGTATTACATGTTTGCCGTGTGAGCGTAGCAGTTCCAGGTAAAATTTGAAAGCTGTCTAAAATAAGTAATAACAAAAAAATCTTCAAAATGCTATTGTACAAAAACATTTTTTGAAATATTTTGATCCCCGCCCCCTTTTTATTTAAAAAAAAAATATTTTTTTTTTTTACAAATTATCTTTTCTAATTAAATTCTGAAAAAATGGCTATTAAAGTAAATACATAAATTTAAAAAAATTAATTATTTGATCCTTTTTTTTAATAATGTTCTTTATTTAGATAATAAAAGAGTGTATTAGAAATGTTTTGTGTTAATTATTATAGCCATTCAAAACTTATAAGACATTAGTCAAGCTTCTGATAGAGAAAACAATCCATAAAAAACATAATATATCCTTTACATTTTGAGTTTCATAGAGAGAGATGTTTTATTTCCTCTCTCGGAGACAAAAAAGGACTGCTTTAGAATTTGGAAAAAAGAAAGACCTAAGAAGTATTTACTGCTGAGGATTATTAATGAAACAAAAAATAAATAACTTCTAGCTTTATTTCAACAAGATAATTTTTGATATCATAAGTTGTTTGCAACGCTGAAGACGCTTTTTAAATTTGAGAACTACGTCACACAAATCTTATGACTTAATAAGTAGTTTTACAACATGGATTGTCTTGGTGTAATCTAATAACTACACCATGAACCTCTTATGTAATCAGTATATCATCATAACACATGTGATATCGTGGGATAATCTGATAACTACATCACAAAACTCTGATATAATCAATACATCATCATAACAAGTGGATAATATTGGTCTACTCTGATAACTATATCCTTTAACTACTATATAATTAGTACATCATAACAACTTTGTAAATGTCTTGGTCTAATATAATAACTACATCACAAAACTCTAATCTAATAAGTACATCACAAAACTCTAATCTAATGAGTACATCACAAAACTCTAATCTAATGAGTACATCACAAAACTCTAATCTAATGAGTACATCACAAAACTCTAATCTAATGAGTACATCACAAAACTCTAATCTAATGAGTACATCACAAAACTCTAATCTAATGAGTACATCACAAAACTCTAATCTAATGAGTACATCACAAAACTCTAATCTAATGAGTACATCACAAAACTCTAATCTAATGAGTACATCACAAAACTCTAATCTAATGAGTACATCACAAAACTCTAATCTAATGAGTACATCACAAAACTCTAATCTAATAAGTACATCACCATTCACATGGATTGTCTTGGTTTAATCTGATAACTACATCACACAATAATCACTACAGTACAGTTATTGTAAATCCTAAGTTTGTTTCCACTATACATAATATATTACCGTTTTCTAATTGGATCACTGTAAAGCATAATTTATGTCAATCACAATTTAAGCAGTAGTTGTATTGAAAAAAAATGTGTTTATCAAAGAAGTATTTAATATGATGCCTTTTAGAACAAATTATTTATCAAAGCTGTTTTTAATAGGATGACGTATAGAACAACTTGGTCTCAAAGATGTATTTTATAAGATGACTTTTAGAACATCTAAGGGAACACTAATTCATTCAAGGAGTATTTAATTTTTAAAGTGTCGAAACCACAATTAAATGAATTCCTATATTTGTCTTAAAGCTGTGTTAGCACTATTAAAAAACAGTATTTAGCATCTGTGTTAGCACTATATAAACATTTTTTAGCATCTTTGTTAGCACTATCAAAACAGTCTTTAGCATATTTGTTAGCACTATCAAAACAGTCTTTAGCATCTGTGTTAGCACTATCAAAACAGTCTTTAGCATCTGTGTTAGCACTATCAAAACAGCATTTAGCATCTGTGTTATCCCTATCAAAACAGTCTTTAGCATCTTTGTTAGCACTATCAAAACAGTGTGTCCCAGGCCGTGCTTTTCATAGTTATACAGAACATCCTGCTGAGTGGCGTGGAATCAAACACACCCTCTTTATGTATGTGTACATGCCAATGGTTCTAATTTTTTTTTTTTAAAGTCATGACATCTCCATTTGAACAAATGCCCCAAATAAATAATTGTTTGCTTGTTCACTTTTAAAGATAATATTTAAACGATAAATATTTTGAATTTTTTTTATAAAGACATTTTAAAAAATTTAAACAGATTTATTTTAGAAAAAAAAAAGTTTATTTTCCTCTTTCTCAAGTTATATTTTAATGTATACACTAAAAGCATGTGTATTGACTTATATATCGCCATAAAACACAATACAGACCTGCATTAATGGACACATTTTAATTAACCTAGTAACGTGTTATATTTGTCCTTAAAACTCTATAAAATCCTAAAAAAATATACCACTTCCAGACAACATAGGAACTTTCAACTTGAATAACTGAGGCCAAAAAGCTTAAAACAATTTCCAATTTTTTTTTTTTAAAATGCTAAAAATTTACCATGGGTTCTTTGCAATGGGGGTCCTCTTCTTGATCCCAAAGAAGCTGGTATCTCTGCATTATCTAAAATATAACTGTTTCAATTTTTTTTTTAGAAATGTAAAATTGGTCTTGGTGGTAAGATTGTAAAAGGGATTCCAGTAGCCATCCTTTCATAGCTAAATAAAAAGAAATTGTTTAGGAGAAATTTCTTAATAAGCATGGCGTAACGTGACGTTCATGGACATCCTAGAGTGAAACTGTTGTAAATGATGCACATCAAACAAGAACATTAAATAAACAATTGAAAAAAGACTTTACACCAAACCTTAAATTAAAGGAACATAGTTTCCATAATGATATCATCTCATAGTAATCTTTAACTTTACTGAATCTAGGTTGCATGATATCACGTCATGGTAAACGGTATATTAAATTAACAGCGTTTCCATAATGATATTATCTAACAGTAAACAGTAGATTTTTAAACGAACACAGTGTACATGAGAATATCATCTCAAAGTAATCGTTTAACAAAAAGATGATGTTTTCCAAACTGATATCATATAACAGTTAACGGTAGATTTAAGGAGCATAGTTTCCATAAAGATATCACCAACCAGTAAACTTTAGATTTTAGCTAAAAATGCGTTTAATATTGGATTCCATCGCATAGGAGAAACAAATTGTCATCAATTAAAAAAAAAAATTTAGATAATTTTCCTTACAACGGTAAGTTGTTTCCTTATCATAGTATAACATTTATCCATTTCAGTGAGGTAACATGCACAAAATAATCACACATTTTTCAAATCAATAAAACGAGACATCTCCTCCACATAGTGAATCATGGGAGTATTGTATAGTTTTTTTTAAAATACTCATATATTTCTATCAATCTACACGTCATCCATTTTAGGCTTCAACACTGTCATCCACTCTATCCACATATGCACTCGTCCGCTCATCCACCTGTCCAACCGTCCAAACATCTATTCATTAACCAACACACCGCTACACCCATCCACCCGTCTTTTTTTCAACCCAACCAACCGTCTGCCAATCCATCAATCCTGCCTTCAACATTTCATCCCATTCACCCGCCCAGGCCTCCAACAATCCATATATTCATCAGTCCACCAATCGACCCAACCACTCATCCACACATGCACCAATACATCCAACCACCAATCGACCCAACCACTCATCCACACATACACCAATACATCCAACCACCAATCGACCCAACCACTCATCCACACATGCACCAACACATCCAACCACCAATCGACCCAACCACTCATCCACACATACACCAATACATCCAACCACCAATCGACCCAATCACTCATCCACACATACACCAATACATCCAACCACCAATCCAACCAACCACTCATCCACACATACACCAATACATCCAACCACCAACCGACCTAACCACTCATCCACACATACACCAATACTCCAACCACCAATCGACCCAACCACTCATCCACACATACACCAATACATCCAACCACCAATCGACCCAACCACTCATCCACACATACACCAATACATCCAACCACCAATCGACCCAACCACTCATCCACACATACACCAATACATCCAACCACCAATCGACCCAACCACTCATCCACACATACACCAATACATCCCACCACCAATCGACCTAACCACTCAGTCACACATGCACCAATACACCCAACCCCCAATCGACCTAACCACTCATTCACACATACACCAATACATCCAACACCAATCGACCCAACCACTCATCCACACATACACCAATACATCCAACCACCAATCGACCCAACCACTCATCCACACATACACCAATACATCCAACCACCAATCGACCTAACCACTCAGTCACACATGCACCAATACATCCAACCACCAATCGACCTAACCACTCATCCACACATACACCAATACATCCAACCACCAATCGACCCAACCACTCATCCACACATACAACAATACATCCAACAACCAATCGACCAAACCACTCATTTACACATACACCAATACATCCAACCACCAATCGACCCAACCACTCATCCACACATACACCAATACATCCAACAACCAATCGACCAAACCACTCATTTACACATACACCAATACATCCAACCACCAATCGACCCAACCACTCATCCACACATACACCAATACATCCAACCACCAATCGACCCAACCACTCATCCACACATACACCAATACATCCAACCACCAATCGACCCAACCACTCATCCACACATACACCAATACATCCAACCACCAACCGACCCAACCACTAATCCACACATACACCAATACATCCAACAACCAATCGACCAAACCACTCATTTACACATACACCAATACATCCAACCACCAATCGACCCAACCACTAATCCACACATACACCAATACATCCAACCACCAACCGACCCAACCACTCATCCACACATACACCAATACATCCAACCACCAACCGACCCAACCACTCATCCACACATACACCAATACATCCAACCACCAACCGACCCAACCACTCATCCACACATGCACCAATACATCCAACCACCAATCCACCATTGCTTCCAACCACCCATCTTCACGTGACCTGTTATGACGGAGAATAAAGGAGATTTATGATTTTTTGAAAGTTCAAGCTTAACAAAGGGATGATATGATGAGAATGTCAAGTAATATGTCAACATTTAATTCTAGGAAATGTCATCGCGTGGGCAATTAATCAAAGCTCATATTATTATTCTGGCGCATTCAATGTAGTGTAATACTTGATACCAATAACACATTCAATTATTTTTTACTTGATTTTAATGGCACATACGACAATAGAAAGATACAGAAGACAAATCAGCGTCTTAAATGTTTTTACCAATCGTAATGATTGTATACATACACATGTGTGTCCTAGTATACATACACATGTGTGTCCTAGTATACATACGTATGTGTGACCTAGTATACATACGTATGTGTGTCCTAGTATACATACACATGTGTGGCCTAGTATGCATACACATGTGTGTCCTAGTATGCATACACATGTGTGTCCTAGCATGCATACAAATGCGTGTCCTAGTATACATACCCATGTGTGTCCTAGTATGCATACACATGTGTGTCCTAGTATGCATACACATGTGTGTCCTAGTATGCATACACATGTGTGTCCTAGTATGCATACACATGTGTGTCCTAGTATACATACACATGTGTGTCCTAGTATACATACACATGTGTGTCCTAGTATACATACACAAGTGTGTCCTAGCATACATACACATGTGTGTCCTAGTATACATACACATGTGTGTCCTAGTATGCATACACAAGTGTGTCCTAGCATGCATACACATGTGTGTCCTAGTATACATACACATGTGTGTCCTAGTATGCATACACATGTGTGTCCTAGTATACATACACATGTGTGTCCTAGTATGCATACACATGTGTGTCCTAGTATATATACACATGTGTGTCCTAGCATACATACACATGTGTGTCCGAGTATACATACACATGCGTGTCCTAGTATACATATACATTTGCTTTCCAATACACATATAAATGTGCGTTCCAGTATGCATAGATATGAGTGTCTAAGTATATATATATATATATATATATACAGTTAAAATAAATACTGACCTATCATTAGTGTCAGAATGAGTAGCTTTAAAATAATCTTGTCTAGTCATACCTTTTACTCAAGTGACAGCTGCTTTTGAAATTTTCTGAGAATTTTACCTACGTCGGAAAAAAATCCAAAATTTCAGCTGTCCTTTCCAGAAATCCTCATCATTATTACTGAGTCTTCTCAGTCTCAGCAACTAGAAAAAGGTGTAGAGTTTTAACATGATTGTGGATGAGCACCATGGATATAGTCAAGTATTCTTTACTTTGTTTATGTCTGATTCTTTTGCCTGCTTCTTTTTTTTCCCTCTCTTTTTGCAGGACACTTAGAAGAATTTCCAGATGACTAAGGGGTGAATGGAAATAATAAAGTGTAGGCTAAGCTGTACCTGACACTTGGAGATAATTCCAAATGTATGCTAGTTACAACAACACATATGCTATCCTTTTAACATCTTTGGAATGGAGAATGCTAACAATAAGGTATATGTTTGTATTTTAACATCTATGGAATGGAAAATGTTATCAATAACACACATGTTGACCTTTTAACATCAAATGAATAGAGAAGTGTTAAAAATAATGCATAAAATTGTCTATTAACAGCTATTGCATGGATGATGTTAACAATAACACATATGCTTGTCTTTCTACCTGTATCGAATGGATGATGTTAACAATTATACATATCATTGTCTTATAACATCTATGGAATGGAGGATGTTAACAATAACTCATACACTTGTTTTATGATATCCTAAAAATTGAAATCTAAATCGTATTACACAAATAGCGAGACACCATATTATATCTCCATAATTTCTAAAACAGATCGATGAGCTTCCAGGCATAAACATGTCATAAAGCGCCGCTCGTGCTGTTGTGAAAGTTGTTTTTATGGACAAATGTTCGCATATCATATTTCTTTCAGAGTCATCATCACATATGTACTGTATGTCAGGTCACTAGAATTTTTGAATGTAGGCCAATGGACCAACATCATAAATGTGTGGATATTACGTCAGCTCACTTGACTGTGTGACTTTATGACTGTGGACCACCATCATAAATGTGTGGATATTACGTAGGTCATCTGACTATATGACTTTATGACTGTGGACCACCATCACATATGTGTTTTGACATTAGATGATGTCACATGACTATATGACTGTGGAGCACAATCACATACGTGTTTTGACATTAGATGATGTCACATGACTTTATGACTGTGGACCACCATCACATATGTGTTTTGAAATTAGATGATGTCACATGACTATATGACTGTGGAACACCATCACATATGTGTTTGGATATTATATATGTCAACTGACTATATGACTGTGGATAACCATCACATATGTCTTTGGACATTATATTAGTTCACCTGTCTATATGACTTTATGACTGTGGACTAGCATCTTAAATGAGTAGACGGGAAGGTCAAAAATGGAAAGAATTCACCCACGCCATGTTGGTTCTGGACATACTTGCTCATTTTGTCACGCATCGTTACATCAAAAACAAACAAGAAAACACACATTACTCAAATTCGCATATGATGCATGTCAAGCCCCAATTTTGATTTTAAATAATTTCTTTCATTTATTTCGTCGAGATGGAAGCCAGAGGAAAGCTGTCTGTGAAACAAATTCTCTGTTATATGGGTACTGAAATGATGTTTGTGAAACAAACTCTCTTTTATAAGGGTACTGCAATGATCTATATGAAACAAACTCTCTGCTTTACAGGTACTGAATGATGCATTTGAAACAATCTCTCTGCTCTCTGAAATGAAGTCTTTGAAACTACCTCTTTGATATACGGCTACTGAAATGATGTCTGTGAAACAAACTCGTTGCTACACGAGTACTGTAAATATGTCTGTGAAACAAACTCGTAGCTACACGAGTACTGTAAATATGTCTGTGAAACAACCCGTTTTCTACACAGGTACTGCAACCCTTCTGTTATGCTGGTACTGAAAAAGTCAGCGGCAAATGGTCGTATATCGTTTGGAAAGCGCTGAAAATTAATGTGCTGATTTCTTTAACAGAGTAATAGGCATTGTCATTACGTTCCTACGCTATTAAAATCATTTTCTCATTGTGAAGGTAGAAATCAACGAGTTTTAATGTTTAGCCTAAAGTGACTTTTCAAACATTAACTCCTTATATTTGCTAACTACACTTTGCTTTGAATTCGATCCACCCTTACTGTGTTTGAATGTCAATATACCAGGAAATATATTCACATATAATGCATTACAAAACTGTTCAACTTAAGTTGCACAAAAACATTTTTTTAAAGTTCCAACATACATCTTGTAAGTTAATTTATTAAAAGGTTTTGTTACACAAAGGCATCGACCAAAATAATATACATTTAAAAAAAAAAAAATGAGTATATATGTTAACAAATCATTCACATTTTGTCGACGAAAAAATAAAGAATGTCCTTATTCAGGTATTATGTATTTATGTCAAAGAAATATTTCTTGCATGTGTTTTGCGACATATATGTATTGTAACACGGTGTTTGAAAAATTAAAAACGCATTTAAAATTGGAAAGCAATAATTTTTACAAACATTATCAACACGTTAGTGAATAATAAATCAACATCAAATAATAAATTTATGACTGAATCAGTAATTAAATCAAGTAATAAACTTGAATTAATGATCAATTAACATAAAATAATTAAATATGATTGAATAGCAAATAGCATCAAGTCATACACTATGATTGCATGAGCAAATACACTCAAGAAATAGACAATGATCAAGTGAGACATTGGCGTAAAGTAATAAATTATGATTGAGTGTAAAATTAACTTAAAATTATAAACTATGATTGAGTGTAAAATTAACTTAAAATTATAAACTATGATTGAGTGTAAAATTAACTTAAAATTTTAAACTATGATTGAGTGTAAAATTAACTTAAAATTATAAAATATGATTGAGTGTAAAATTAACTTAAAATTATAAACTATGATTGAGTGTAAAATTAACTTAAAAGTATAAACTATGATTGAGTGTAAAATTAACTTAAAATTATAAAATATGATTGAGTGTAAAATTAACTTAAAATTATAAACTATGATTGAGTGTAAAATTAACTTAAAATTATAAACTATGATTGAGTGTAAAATTAACTTAAAATTAAAAACTGTGATTGAAAGTAAAATTAACAAGTAATAAACTATGGATGAATAGGTCATTAAAAACATAAATGATCTTTGATTAATTTTCCACTAATTGAAAAACTAGGTGACATTTCTCTCATCTCATCTCATTGACGGGTAGACTGGTGGATGGGAGGTGTGGTCTACGAGTGCATGGTGTTACATACTGTTATCAGTATGGATAAATTAATATCTTATTCAAGTGTTTGATGGCTCGTTCTAAAAGAGTAAACAACAAAAGACGATACCAAATGACAAACGCAATAACACAGAATACGATACTCACACCAGGGCTAATTACAATTAATGAGTTTTATTATCTTAATTATAATGAATTACAAAATCAAACGAAACATAATTAAAACTATTGACTTACAGCATACTGTTTGTTGAATAAAATGCAATGTGCAAAAATGGTACAATGATGAAAAGAAATCTACACATACACATTAAGCAAAGATCTGTTTCTTAGAACATGCTCCAAGTAACTATGCGATAAAATGATCTCCCTCTCTCAAAATCTCTGGTTTCCTCTTTTTATAGTCTGTTTTACTCATGTTTCGAGAATTGTCTTACACATTTTTTTTTCCTTTCCAGTTTTCTTAA
Organism: Omphiscola glabra; assembly: GCA_964017045.1. Lineage (NCBI taxonomy): Eukaryota > Metazoa > Mollusca > Gastropoda > Lymnaeidae > Omphiscola > Omphiscola glabra. The sequence goes on from OZ024811.1 coordinate 899,004, forward strand.
GATTTTTCTACCATTTTCTAAGAAAACGGACAATACGTTTATTTATTTGTAAACTAGTTAACGGGAGACTATTTTAGCTATCCATACCTTAAATGCGGTCTCGAGCTTATTGTCTGCTAGAGTTCATGACGTCAACACTTGTCGTCTGCATAACCATGGTTGGACGAGTGTATTGGTAAACGAGTGCATAGGTAGATGGGTAGTCATGTGGATTGGAGGTTGGGTCTAGGGGTAGACGAGTGCATGTGTTGATGGATAAGCGTAGACGGGCAGTTGGTTATACGTGTAAAGTTGTAGAAAACTTGTACAGGGAGATGGTGGACGAGATGCACAACTGAATGTGATGGCTGGTGTTATGTACCGTTATAAGTGAAGATAATGTAATCTAAAATTTAACTACATGGCTCGTGTTAAGCAGTAAACAGGGAAGGACGATATGATAAATTAAAGATAAAAATAAATTAACGATATCCAAACTAGGGGCTAATTAGAAATAATAATTTTATTAAGATAATTTCAAATTTGTTTTTCTTAAATTAATAAAAACTAAAGCTACTGACTTACAGTACATGATGACTTGTACCGGTACAATGTTGAAAAATGTACAATATGAAAAAATCTACAATTTTGAAAAAGGTACAATGTTGAAAAAGAATCATACACACCCATGGTAAATATTAATAAAATAATTTTTTTCGTATTGTAATAGCCAATCTCTTTCAGCTTAATCTCGTTCTGCTCTTCTCTCTCTCCGCTATGTCCATAGGCGTATGTATAGTCTGTTTCAGGAATTTAAAAAAATGAGTTTCATAATATATTATAAGTGCTGCGACTCATCAAGTGTATTCAAAATGTTTAGTATTCTACAGACTATACACTGTTCATTTGTGATGAAGGTCAAAGGTCATTTTTTTTATTAAGCAGCACCACGTCGTGGTGCCGAAATTGGGGTCAGCCAGAGTTCATGCACATTTTTCAAAATGTAAACAAGGATGCACATGTACCCGACAGATACATGGGAAAAAGTTGACGAGATTGTCAGGTGGCAGATATACATTATGGGCGGGTGTACATGATAGACGGGTAGACATGATGGACGGGTAGACATGATGGACGGGTAGACATGATGGACGGGTAGACATGATGGGTAGACATGATGGACGGATAGACATGATGGGTGGGTAGACATCATGGACGGGTAGACATGATGGGTGGGTAGACATGATTTACAGGTCGATGTTTTGACGGAATAGGTGGTATGTGGATCAATCGGACCGATGGTATTTGAGATTAACAATTAAATGGAAATACTGAACGAACGTGCATATCGATATATTGATTGGTGCGTAGATGGGCAGATGGGTTCTATGCGTAGATGGGTAGATGTGTAGATGGAATGATGGGGTAGATGGATAGACGGGATCAATTAAGGATAGACGAAATTGATAGGTAGATGGATAGATGGGATGAAAGGCTAGATTGATAGGTGGGATGGGCGGGATATATGGCTACATAGTTAGTGGGGAGGTATTTGTAGATAGTAAGAATGAATTGATGGGTAGATGGGTATGAGATACTGATGGGTATATAGGTACATGGTGTGGACAGATAGTGAAATATAATATATGTAATGGCATATGGATAAAGTGTATAAAGTGTAGATGGATAGACTTAAGGTTGAATAGATATATAGAAGCTATATATATGCATATGGATAGATGTTATAAAAGGATATATGGATAGATGAGATGGATGTGTTTATGAACTGACGGTATTGATTGGTAAAGGAAAAACCGGGATAGTGGAGAAATGGATATATTGGATGAATGGGTAGATGTATAGACGGGATGTTTGGATATTTGGATAGAAGGTTAGATAAGAAAGTTGATTTATAGTTAGACGGGGTGATCGAGTAGATCGGTAGATGGATATATGGGTATGTAGATAGATAGGCTTGTTGAGTAGTTGAACAGATGTGTATATGGATATTTAGGTATGTAGATAGATAGGCTTGTTGAGTAGTTGAACAGATGTGTATATGGATATATGGGTATGTAGATATATAGGCTTGTTGAGTAGATGAACAGATGTGTATATGGATATATGGGTATGTAGATAGAAAGGCTTGTTGAGTAGATGAACAGATGTGTAGATGGGTAAACTGGATGCATACGAATTTGATAGAAGTGATCGATGGGTAATTGGAAAAACGGGATGGAAAGTCGTATGGAAAGGCATGATTTTTGGGTAAATACATAGTATGAATGGATTGATAGATGTGATTAATATGTAAAATGATAGACGGCATGGATATTAAGATTAATAGACGCGATGAAAATGTAGATATAAGACAGGATGAAACACTAATGGATAGACAGGATGGATGTGTTAATGGATTTAATGGATGGATGTGTTGAATGGTAGACGGGATTGATGGGTATATGGATAGTTAAAATTACTAGTAGTTGGATAGATGGGAATGTTGGGGACATGGATGGACGATATTTGCGGGTAGATGCATATATGAGATTGATGGGTAGATGAATAGACAGGATTGGTGGATACATTTGTAGACGAGATTGGTGGTTAGGTGGATAGCCAGGATTGGTGGATAGATGGATAGCTGAGATTGATAGGTAAAAGAATAGACTTGATTAACAGGTAGATGAATAGACACGATTGACTTGTATGTGGATTTACGAGATTGATGGGTAGATGGATAGACTAGATTGATGGGTAGATGGATAGTCCAGTGTATGGATTGAATTGCTTGACGGGTAGATGGATAGACGTGAATGACGGTTGATGTATAGAAGGGTATGATGGGTAGTACTGAGATGATATTAACTGGTAGATGGATGAATGAAATTGATGGGTAGATGAACACACGAGATTGACTGGTAGATGGATAGATGAGAGGGACGAGTAGATGAATAGAAGAGATTGATGTGTAATTGGGTATACTTAAACGGATATATGAGATGACGGGTAAATGGATAGTCGGGATATATATTTAGCTGGATTGGCGATATTAAGGGTTGATTGATAGACTGGATTTAAGGGTAGATGGATAGACGAGATTGACGGGTTCATGGATAGACGAGATTGACGGGTAGATGGATAGACGAGATTGACGGGTAGATGGATAGACGAGATTGACGGGTAGATGGATAGACGAGATTGACGGGTAGATGGATAGACGAGATTGACGGGTAGATGGATAGACGAGATTAACGGGTATATGGATAGACGAGATTGACGGGTTCATGGATAGACGAGATTGACGGGTAGATGAATAGACGAGATTGACGGGTAGATGGATAGACGAGATTGACGGGTAGATGGATAGACGAGATTGACGGGTAGATTGATAGACGAGATTGACGGGTAGATGGATAGACGAGATTGACGGGTAGATGGATAGACGAGATTGACGGGTAGATGGATAGACGAGATTGACGGGTAGATGGATAGACGAGATTGACGGGTAGATGGATAGACGAGATTGGCATGTAATGGAAGTGACAGGTTGGTGGATGCTATATTTTAACGAAATAAATAAAAATGAAAGTGTATCACAAATTGCCAGAATTAAAAACGTACTAAGAATGTTTACATTTCTTGTGTTTACTAAATCCAACGTGATTTTGTTAAAATGTTATCTTTGCAATAAACGAACAAATACATCACATTAGTTACGTTTGTTCAAATCAGTTTACAAATCTAGCTTTTTATTCATTTTATTTATTTTACCTACTAGCCCTGTTGTCTCTCACTTAAACAATTCACGTTTGAGAACCACTGATATGTACACCATAACTTGAAGGAAAGCGATTGGTTCAACGCAACTCAGCAGAAAATTCAATATAAATTTAAGACCACGGCGAAGACCAGATTGTCTTTGTTTGAATTGTCATAGCGTTGTTTTCTATATTAAAATATATCGTAAACTGAAGTAACTCTTGTTGTATAGTTATAAAAGTACATCATTTTCAAAATAGCTTCATAAAACACACATTCTTTCTTTAAAAGGTGTTTTAGTTGTGATTGTGATAAAGTATTTTCAGTTGTTTATTTTTTTTAAAATTGAGATAAAATAGGTTGTTTATGTTCTGATGGTGATAAAATAGGTTATTTTAGTTATGCTGGAGATAAAGTCGATTTTTTTTTAGTTGTGATTGAGACAAAGTTTCTTCTGCTATGATCCAAAGATTAATACGGCAATAAATGCAGAACAAACTCAGAATACGATACTTGCACTATAGTTATCAAATTAGAAAATAGGCACTATACGTGTTATTATCATATACTTATAATACATGATAAATGTGTTTTATTTATCAATTTAGAAATTGGCCAATACAGTTATCAAATTAAAAATGTGAACAAAAATGAGCTGCTATAACAAAAAGAGAATGTGCGATAACCACATTTGTCAGACTAGAAATTTGGCAATACATGATTTGTGATAACACAATTACGATTCATAATAAATGTTCCGTAGTTATCGAGTAGAAATTGGGCAATACATGATTTGTGATAACAGCTTTAGGCTTTAAAATAAATTTGTCTGAGTGATCAAATGAGAAATTGTCAAATATATTGTAGCAATGACTTAAAATATTTCAAACAATTTCATCTAAGTATTAGAAAATGTTTTGAATATGTCACATTCTTCTTAATTTAATTAACGAGATTGCTTAAATAATTCTGAATTTTATTGGAACTATTTTTTTTGTAAAAATATGAACTTAAACTTCAAAATGTGCTTATATTCTAGCATGCTTAAGAATTTTTTATGTATTATTGTTTTAGACAGCTTTCAAGTTTTACCGGGAAATGCAGAGCTTACGATAGATAGATGTAATACAACTAAGGACAGCTTGTACATTATCGTGGATGGCTCAAGTAACATGCATTTAACATTTACACGAATCAAACATTTTGTTCAATATTTTCTCTCTAAAAGAGATAACTCTTCTCAAAATCCAATATATGTCATTGAACCGTTCCAACAAAAAGTATTGCGGTTCTCAAATTACAGTTCAACTCAAGAAGTATTCGTTTACCTAGATCAGTTTCAAATATTGATAACTTTGAATAAATCCAGTTATAAAAACCTTTCAACTCTTACTAAAGCTATGTCATTTACAAATGAAATTCTAAACATTCATAAGACAGACAGAGAACATTCAGTTATGATTGCTTGGTTTTCTGTTTGCTATGTAAATTGTCAGAAAACAATTCGTTATTTTGAAAAATTCAGTTTAGAGAGTTTTGCAAAACAAATTTTTCTTTTTTTACCTTCTTTAATAAAAGAGTATCGTAATTTGTTGAAGTCGTTTGAAGACAATGACAAATTTATTTACATTCTACTCCTCCCATATGATAACTTCAGTGATAACAATGTTATTGCATTATATATATGTAAGGAATGTCCTTCTGGGTGGATTCGATTCCACAATGAAGAAGATAATTCTATTTTAAATTGTTATAACATTATCATCTCACCTTTTAATTTGAACTGGAATGATGCATCAAAACAATGTACAAGGTTGTTCTCAGAGTTACCTAAAATAGAAAGTAATGAAGAGTTACAATTCTTGAAAATGACATTGAACGATTCAAGAAATGATGTATTACCAGTGTCAGTAGAAACTTTTGTTCTGTATGTTGGTCTCACTAAATCAAGATACAAATTGAGAGATTTGAAGTGGACGAATCAACGACCGTTTCTTTTCTTACAAGATATTGAAAGCGAAAATGACAATAATAATTGTGCGGTCTTGAAATATTCCATTGTTACAGGAAACGAAAATGGATCAAATAGAGCACGTGATCAAATCTCATGGGAGCTGATTAGTTGTAAACATGAACTAACAAAAATAATTTTGTGTAAAAGGACCTTAGATCATACAAGGTATATACCATCACACCTATTCCATGACATAAGCCAGAAATTAGAGAACAAAATGTTTCACTTAAACAAGGAATTTATTTTTAAAATTGATAAAGGATCAATATTTTCAATTGTAAATAAATACATTTTAATGGAAAAAGGAACAAAGAATGAATACAAACAATTGCTATTTGATTGCTATGATGGTTTACAAAATATTGTTTATTCTAAAGTGTGTAACTACTATGATGACTGTGGCGATGGCAGTGATGAAAAACATTGTGGAATATCCAATTTACTTGATAGCAAAAAATATGATATATTATGTGACAATCCAAATGCAAATGAATTTTTCCCTGTAAGAAAAGGGTATGTTGTTGGTGAGGAGTGTAACGCTCATCAAGACTGCCCCGATAACAGCGATGAGGAACAATGTGATGAATGTTGGGAGAGGCGATGTTCCGATGGTACATGTGTACCTAGGCATTGGTTGTCACGTGATGGAGATGAATGCAGATTATATATCATTAGCAATGGAACTATATTCATAAATGTCACTGTGGAATTGGTTTCTGCACCAACGAAACATGAAGTAGTCATCTGTAACCAATTAGATAAGAAGAAGTTAGTTACTAAACTGACCGAAATTACAGAAACATATGATTGGGCACCAAAATGTATATTTCTTAGAGGGTCCAGTGGTAAACCTACTGGATGTAATGATATGTCACACTTACATGGCTGTGTGGATTTTATATGCACTGAAGAGTTTATTAAGTGTCATCAGTCTTATTGCATTCCTTTGTATCTCATGAATGATGATGTAATGGATTGTCCACATGGGGAGGATGAAAACATATTCCCTGGTGATAACATTATAACATGTCCCTTCGAGTGTAATGATGATTTTGTCCATTGTATTCACTACGATCAAGTGTGTGATGGCATTTTTGATTGTAGAGAAGATGATGATGAGTTAAATTGTAATGTCATATGTCCACCTGGTTTTAAATGTTATGGAAGTGCCACAACAGTTAACAATATGTCAGAAGTTATGAAAATGACATCTTTTAGAATTTTTGATATCCAAACAAAATATTTAAATCTCAATGGCCTTGACCTCTCTCAGTTGAATGAAATTTATATTTTACCTAATTTGTTAGAGTTGCATGCATCCAACTGCAATTTAGAAAGTTTAGAATATTTCTTTACTGGAAGTTTTGAAATGTTTGTTTTTAGATTAGATTTAAGTTACAATAAATTTTTTCAAATCGATATAAACGATAAAGTAAGCTCTTGTCTTCCTAATTTGTCATTTTTAAATTTAACTAGAAATATTAATCTCTCTTCCTTAAATGGAGACTTGAAAAGCGCAAACCTAGATTTATCCTATACAAACCTTTCTCTTCTAAATATTGAATACCAAACTTATAGTCGTACATTAAGATATTTAAATTTATCAAATACAAAAATAGAAAGTCTTGGGACTCTGTATAAAATAAGTTCATTAGACGTTTTAGATATTCGCAACACACCGCTAGCAGAAAAAGACACACTGTATCTCTTAAGTAAACTAAATATCACGTCTGCTTTGTACACAGACAATTTGAAGTATTGCTGTCCTCAAGTTGTTGGTAAAGGAATAACACAACATGTGTGTCATGCAACATTTGACAGTATATCTTCGTGTGAAGATCTCATCGGTGACATCTTTAAGCGTTCACTTCTTTGGCTTGTTACCATAATTTCAATGGTTTGCAACATTATGGTTTTGGCATTTAGGAATTATTATGACAGGGTAATATTAAAGAAAGGTTATGGGGTTTTTGTCACACATCTTGGAATATCTGATTTTGTCATGGGCATGTATCTCACAATCATTGTGTCTGCGGACGTTTACTTCAGAGACAATTATGTCTTTTATGAAACATATTGGCGTGGTAGTAATTTGTGTAAGATTTCCGGATTTTTGTCAACACTGTCAAGTGAAACTTCAACTTTCTTTGTTTTACTTATTACACTGGACAGATTTTTAGTAATACGATTTCCGTTTGGAGAGTATAGACTCACAAAGTTGGTAATTGTTCTTTTAGTTGTTACCTCTTGGGTCATAGGGTTTACTTTGGCTTTACTTCCTATTGTATATCCTCAATGGACCATATATTCTTCAAATGGGATGTGTCTAGGTTTACCTCTGACCACAGACCAGCAACAAGGTTGGCAATATGCAGTTGGGATTTTTATTGTTTTTAATTGTATTTTATTCTTAGCAATTTCTTTAGGTCAAGTTTTAATTTTTCTTTCAATGAATAATCAACGAATGACTAAGAACACAATCAATTCTTCAAGAAGAGAGCAAGACATACAGGTTGCTAAGCAACTCTTCATTATAGCTCTGTCCAACTTCCTTTGTTGGTTTCCGATCTGTGTCACTGGTTTATTGTCTATGAATGGACATAAAGTGAGTCCTGACACATACGCCTGGTTTGTAATATTTGTCCTACCGCTGAATGCCGCCCTGAACCCATTGATCTACACTATACCAGTCATATACAAAAAATGGATTGAATTTAAAATAGCTAAACATTCTAAATCATCTTAGGTTTTCAAATTGTATAAGAGATTGGGTACCGGACATTATAAGTTGTTTTGTATCAGACATTTTAAGATGGTTACTATCAGATAATTTAAGTTGGTAGGTATCAGAGATTATAAGTTGGGATGAATCAGAAATTATAAGTTGGTAGGTATCAGACATTATAAGGTGGGAGGTATGAGACATTATAAGTTGGTACGTATCAGACATTATAAGTTGGTAGGTATCATACATTTTAAGTTGGTAGATAACATACATTGTAAGTTGGTAGGTATCATACATTCTAAGTTGGTAGATATCATACATTATAAGTTGGTATGTATCATACATTGTAAGTTGGTAGATATCATACATTATAAGTTAATAGATATCATACATTGTAAGTTGGTAGATATCATACATTATAAGTTGGTAGGTATCAGACATTATAAGTTGGGAGGTATGAGACATTATAAGTTGGTAGGTATCATACATTATAAGTTGGTAGATATCATACATTATAAGTTGGTAGATAGCATACATTGTAAGTTGGTAGATATCAGACATTATAAGTTGGTAGATATCATACATTATAAGTTGGTAGGTATCAGTTATTATAAGTTGGTAGGTATCAGACATTATAATATCATGTACCGGCAATAATAAAAGGAAATCCTGATCTGTTTTACATTCTTATTTCCAACCAATCAAATACTTATATTCTAACATCGTTGTATAGATCAACTAAAAGATGCATAACCTTTATCAATTGATAAATGAATTCTTAGTATATTCAAATAGCTTCAAGCATTAGAAAACGAAATTGTAAAATATTTCACTAAATGATCTTCTTATTATTACTGATCTTTTAATTCCGTGTTTCTAGGCTTTGATATATTGGTAATACAAATTAGATAATCATTAAATTTTAATTGCCCTCCGTTTCTAGAACTTTATTTTAATTGACTTCAATGAATACTTATCATATTTGTATTAATAGATCTGATGTACCACGTACAATTTTTAAAACTTCTAGACAGGAAAAAATTCATCTTTTGCAGTGTTGATATCAGTAGTAGTAAAGTAGGTTAATTTCGACTCCGACTTTGGCGGCGCAAAGACATTATAGCTGCGTTACCAGGTTTTTTTTTGGTGGGGCACGGCACCGCAAAGAAAGTATAGCTGTGCCGCCATAATTTTTTGTGTGCGTGGCAGCGCAAAGAAAGTTTAGCTGTGCCGTCATAATTTTGTTGGCGCGTGGCAGCACAAAGAAAATATAGCTGTGCCGCCATAATTTTGTTTTGTCGTGGAAGCGCAAAGAAGTTATAGGTGTTAATTAAGGGCTGATTACCGATCATTAAATTTTAATTTGTTTTTTATTAATAATCTCCATGTGTTGTGTAATTGTGTTTTAAATAGTTGAATTAATTTTGTTAAAACTAATTTGTGATAATTGGTGGCTTGTATGATAATTTAATAGCTATTTATTGTCTTGTGATGGTTGTTAAATAGTTGAATTCATTTTGTATAAGTGTTTTTGTATTAATTATTGGCTCCTATGATAATTTAATAGGCATTAATTGTATTGTAGGAATATGTTTTAACATGAATTAATTTAATTAGTGATCTTGTAGCGCTAATATTTAATATGAGTATACTTGGAATATTCAATGTTTTTAAATAGTGATACAAAGTGATAATGTTTTTATATATATAGTGGTTTTCACAAAAAAATTCACTTGTGTTCAATAAGTTATATAAGTCAAATGTATTGTGCATTTCTAATATTCTTCTTTTAGTATGATATTTTTTCTTAAGTTGATTGTGTGGTTCTTAATCTTGGGTCAGAGGTCACTAGGCATAAAGTGAATGTTCTTAAATTGTTTTTTTTAAATAATTTTTTTTTGCAGAATGATACATTTAAAAAAAAAAAAGTTAATTGACTGGTCCCAACCATAATTTGGGGCTTATGGGTTTTTCTTGTAATTTTTTATGTTTTATTTTAATTAACTTATAAATTCATATATAGTTATATATATATATATACGATATTTTATTCAACAACAATATATAGGGCATCAGTTCAAAGAGCAATCATATGGCTTAAATAGTTCTATTTTGAGTGATAAATGACCGAGTGTTGTAATCTGAGTCAATCTCAAGTTCGTGGTTTGGATTTCAAACCCCATCAAAGCCCAATCACAAACATCATTATTACTCCAAGCCCAATCAAGTAGAAACATCACCAGTACTCCAAGCCCAATCACGTACACACATCACCGAATCACAAAACCGGATTGAACTTATTCGTTTTATTGTGTGTTTTTTTTTTTTTTAAATATCACGTCGGCCTTGACACTGAAGTTGGATTTGTGTAGTTCTATAATTAAGGTGCCCGGGATTCACTTTTTTTTTTAATGGTAATCTTAACCATTGTTCTTCATAAGAAGAATATATTGCTTGAAAAATGTATGTATTTTTTTATACTTTTTGAAATAAGTGTCATGAATTTTAAAGGATAGTTTTGTTCGATAATGGTTTAAATTGTTATTATTATTATTTTTTAAATGCTTTTACACTTACTCGCCAGTGCCAACCCCCCCCACCAAAAAAACAAAACAAAAAAAAACCCACACATACCAAAAATACCAATCACATCCATAATCGAACAACTTCAAAATTGTATTTCCTTAACTCAGCCTAACGAGAATCTAAGAAACTAATAATTATTGCCAACTAGTGTTCAATTATAATGACATAGAAATCTTTCGCACAAATTTATTTTTAGGTTAAAGGTCATAAGTTGATAAAATGGGGATAAAGGGCTAATGACGTCATCCCTTTTTGTGCTTCGGAATTATCTTGTTAACATTGTTTTCCTTATTATAAACTTTTAAATGGTGTTATAGTTTTTGTTTATATACCATAGAGAATCTATACAGCCGACCTTTGTCCCATTCCAATGGCTAAAAACCCACCTGTATTCTATGCGTCTATATAGAACCTGAATAATCTAAAAACACAACTAGTTATTTGGTATGTCACTAAAACTTTACTGATACAGGTCTAATAGGATCAACTTGTACTGCTGAATTCAATCAAGAAGAGGGCAGCTTAACTCATTGGGGGATTACACGCCTTTGCAATGTCAGAGAGGTTTGTTGGATTTTGAGAACCATCAATTTTCGCCATTGTTTATTCTTAAAACAATGATTTAGCGTATGGCAAGCTGAAAATATTGTAAGTTGAATGTCGTGTCATGGCCGAATGTCATGTCGTGGCCGGAAGTGAACGTTTAGAACACTGCCAGTGGTGGTGGTGTACATTTGGGGGTTGTCTTGGGGGAGAGAACTCCAAAGTATACCAAAAAGGGGCAGTAACATGAATGTATATTCCAAAAAAAAAATAATGAAAAAAAAATAAAATAAGCAGACTAATGAGAAAATGAAATGTAGAGTATTAATCCAATGCCGACCCGTCTGATATTATTGGGTGAGCAAATCTCAAGCTAATGGTCATGAGTTCAATCCCCGCCAAAGCCCAGTCAAGCAAAAAAACACCACCAGCAGCCCGGGTGGATGGGACTCGTTAACCTTGGACGGCAACCCATCTAAGAGAAGGCAACTCTGAATTCAAACCCGGAGATGGGGAGATGGAGTTCACATGCGCCTAACTGGCAGCAGTGAGACCTCTCGAACATGGAACAGCGGAGCGCCGTGAGCATGCTCCAATCAATCAATCAGTCTCCTAGATTTGACTTTGTAACGCGCTTCGAGCCTTTAGCAATGAAGCGTGATTTTTCAAATAAACTTTATTATTATTTATTATTATTATTCCAGGCCCAATCAAGTTAAAACATTACCAGGGCTCCGGCTGAATGGGAACAGTACATTTTTTTTGACAACTCATCTAAGAGACGGAAGCTCTGACTTTAAACCAGGAGATAGAGTCACGTAGGCATCTAATAATAACTTTAAAACCAGAGATAGAGTCACGCAGACGTCTAATAATGACTTTAAATCCGGAGATAGAGTCACTCAGGCGTCTAATAATGACTTTAAACCCTGAGATGGAGTCATGTAGGTGTCTAATAATGACTTAAAACCGGAGATTGAGTCACGTAGGCGTCTAATAATGACTTTAAACCCGGAGATGGAATCACGTAGGTGTCTAATAATGATTTTAAACCCGGAGATGGAGGCACGTAGGTGTCTAATAATGAATTTTAACCAGGAGATTGAGTCACGTAGGCGTCTAATAATGACGTTAAAACCAGAGATAGAGTCACTTAAGCGTCTAAAAATGACTTTAAACCCGGAGATAGAGTCACGTATGCGTCTAATAATGACTTTAAACCCGGAGATAGAGTCACGTATGCGTCTAATAATGACTTTAAACCCGGAGATGGAGTCACGTAGGTGTCTAATAATGAATTTTAACCAGGAGATGGAGTCACGTAGGCGTCTAATAATGACGTTTAAACCAGAGATAGAGTCACTTAGGCGTCTAAAAATGATTTTAAACCCGGAGATAGAGTCACGTATGCGTCTAATAATGACACAATAAAACATTCTGACAACCCGTGCGACGCCACTGGTGCCAAATTGTATCATCCACTTGATGTTCCCTTATGTTATCCAGTGGTGTATCATCCACATGATGTTCCCTTGGGTTATCCAGTGGCGTATCATCCACGTGATGTTCGCTTGGGTTATCCAGTGGCGTATCATCCACATGATGTTCCCTCGGGTTATCCAGTGTTGTGAAATGAGTCGCGCCACTGTTGCCAAATTGTATCATCCACATGATGTTGCCTTGGGTTATCCAGTGGCGTGAAATGAGTCGCGCCACTGGTGCCAAATTATATCATCCACATGATGTTCATTTGGGTTATCCAGTTGCGTATCACCCACATGATGTTCCCTTGGGTATCCAGTGGCGTGAAATGAGTTGCGCCACTGGTGCCAAATTGTATGATCCACATGATGTTCCCTTGGGTTATCCAGTGGCGTGAAATGAGTCGCGCCACTGGTGCCAAATTGTATCATCCACATGATGTTCCCTTGGGTTATCCAGTGGCTTATCATCCACATGATGTTCCCTTGGGTTATCCATTGGCTTATCATCCACATGATGTTCCTTTGGGTTATCCATGGGAGTGGAATGAGTCACTTTAGTGTGTATGGAACAAGCTTGTGGATTTCGTCCTGTGAAGTCTACAATATCGTGTTATTTCAATTGAATGAATAAATCTTGTTCATTTATAATTTCATATGGGTTAACCCGGCTAAAACTAATGGTCGCTTTTGAGGTTGAATAGACATATTTCTCTGGTGATTATCATATATCAGAGCAATCAAATTATGTTCCTATAAACTAAACATAATACGCCTTATTTTATTCATTTTTCAAGGAATGAAATAAATACTTATTGACATTTGAAAAAAAATAATTCTAAATTGTTATTATTTTTGTTTTAAGTTTGTAGCTGATTCATGTTTGTTTTAAACAAACAGTCACTTTTATTTTGTTTTGTAAATATGTTTGTCGAAATAATGGAGGATTTTAAAAATATTTGTGTGATACATGTATCTTTATAAGCCTTTAATAAAAAAATGACTCAATCTGTCATTAAATTTGTTATTTTTATTGGTTTATTAACTTGTGTATTATTTAGATTAACACTGTGAATTGAATAATATAACAGATATATATATATAGTAAAATGTGCCTAACAAATGTCACTGTGCTTCTTCAGTGTTTTGAAATCTCCCTTAACACGTGGGCGTGCAGTGAGGGGGGACTGCATCATTAATCTAATTAACCAACATGAAGAAGACTTTCTATTTTTACAATAAACACATATTAAAACACTTTCAACTCAAAGATAGGCTGCAACTTACAACACTCTCATTACATCAATATCCCACAACAATGTGGAGGAGATCAATGGATAAAAAGTCATCGCAAAAAAAGTCAAAGAACAAGTCACACATTTTGTAAGGGAAAAAACTAATGCATAGCAATTGCTTTAATGATACAAAAGATGCTACATGGCAAATTTGAGTCAAAAGAGTTCATTTAAATTTCAAAAGATGTACTATTATATTTGTTGTTTTCTTTACATACTTGTGACTTTCACAAGGGTGCAGCATTCCCATCAACCACACCGATTGTTATCACAAAGACAAAGTATTCACATCAACAACAGCTGTAACTATCACAGTGGGGTGCAGCCTTCCCATCAACCACATCTATTACTATGACAAAGACGAAGTATTCCCATCAACCACATTTATTACTATCACAATGAGGCAGAATTTCCATCAACCACAGCTATTAATATCACAACGAGAGTGTATTCCCATCAACAACAACTATTACTATCACAATGAGGCAGTATTACCATCTATCACATCTATTACTATCACAATTAGGCAGTATTCCCATCAACAACAACAAATACTATCACAAAGACGAAGTATTCCCATCGACCAGAGATATTACTCTCACAATGAGACAGTATTCCCATCAACAACAGCTATTACTATCACAATGAGGCAGTATTACCATCTATCACATCTATTACTATCACAATGAGGCAGTATTCCCATCAACAACAACAAATACTATCACAAAGACGAAGTATTCCCATCGACCACAGCTATTACTATCACAATAAGACAGTATTCCCATCAACAACATCTACTACTATCACAATGAGACAGTATTCCCATCAACAACAGCTATTACTATCACAGTGATACAGTATTCACATCAATCACATCTATTACTATCACAGTGAGACAGTATTCACAACAATGACATCTATTACTATCACAATGAGGCAGTATTCCGATCAATCACATCTATTACTATCACAATGAGGCAGTATTCTTAGCAATCACATCTATTACTATCACAATGAGGCAATATTCCCATCAACAACAGCTGTTACTATTACAAAGACGAATTATTCCCATCAACCACATGTATTATTATCACAATGAGGCAATATTCCCATTACAAAAGCTATTACTATCACAATGAGACAATATTCACATCAACCACATCTATTACTATTACAATGAGACAGTATTCCCATCAACAACAGCTATTACTATCACAATGAGGCAATATTCCCATCAACCACATATATTACTATCACAATGAGGCAGTATTCCCATCAACCACATATATTACTATCACAATGAGGCAGTATTCCCATCAACCACATCTATTACTATCACAATGAGGCAATCTTCCCATCAACACAGATTTTACTATAACAATGAGGCAGTCTTCCCATAAATCATAGCTATTACTATAAAAATGAGGCAGTAGTCACATCAACCACGGCTGCATATAAAAAGACCAAACACCGTACAGTTTAAGCATCACATGAATTAACACGTCAAACTAATGACAAAAAAAAAAAAAACCAAAAAAAAAACAAAAAAAAAAAAAAAAAACCACTACGTTGTACTCGGAGCTTGGATGGTCAAACAGGGTCGTATACTTCAGAGTTGAGACTTTTTGGTTAGTGTCTGAGACGCACAATATGCATTAACATCGGCTGTCCTTACACCTCCCCCTCCTCAATATTTCTGCTGTCATGGCAACCAATCAGTCACAAGGCTATCACGCAATGAACACTTTATAATGCTGCAAGCTTCGTGTTGTCATCTTTGGTGTTCATACTTCCTCTGAGAAGTGCATGATTTTACGATGTATTAATATGACTTTACGGTTTCTGTGTCCAGGAGACATTGTCAGACATTGATTGGGTCGGCTGCAATTTAAACAATGAACAACACAATACGACTTGTTAACATTTATTTTTAAATGAAACAACAAACCTATACAAGTTTTGAAACGACGCCCTCTAAATCAACAAACATATACACGTTTTGAAACGACGCCCTCTGAATCAACAAACCTATACAAGTTTTGAATGACGACCTCTGAATCAAATCATATTTACCGGTAATACAAATAGGTTTCAAATTTTAGTGTAGACTTCGACCCTGATGAAGATAATGCATATAATGACCCCGATGAAGCTAATGAATATAATGAACCTGATAAAGCTAATGAGTATAATGACGCTGATGAAGCTAATGAATATAATGAAGCTGATAAAGCTAATGAGTATAATGACCCCGATGAAGCTAATGAATATAATGAACCTGATAAAGCAAATGAGTATAATGACCCCGATGAAGCTAATGAATATAATGAACCTGATAAAGCTAATGAGTATAATGACCCCGATGAAGCTAATGAATATAATGAACCTGATAAAGCTAATGAGTATAATGACCCCGATGAAGCTAACGAATATAATGAACCTGATAAAGCTAATGAGTATAATGACGCTGATTAAGCTAATGAATATAATGAACCTGATAAAGCTAATGAGTATAATGACCCCGATCAAGCTAATGAATATAATGAACCTGGTAAAGCTAATGAGTATAATGACGCTGATTAAGCTAATGAATATAATGAACCTGATAAAGCTAATGAGTATAATGACGCTGATGAAGCTAATGAATATAATGAACCTGATAAAGCTAATGAGTATAATGACCCCGATGAAGCTAATGGATATAATGAACCTGATAAAGCTAATGAGTATAATGACCCCGATGAAGCTAATGAATATAATGAACCTGATAAAGTTATTGAGTATTATGATGCTGATGAAGCTAATGAATATAATGAACCTGATAAAGCTAATGAGTATAATGACCCCGATGAAGCTAATGAATATAATGAACCTGATAAAGTTAATGAGTATAATGACCCCGATGAAGCTAATGAATATAATGAACCTGATAAAGCTAATGAGTAAAATGACGCTGATGAAGCTAATGAATATAATGAACCTGATAAAGCTAATGAGTATAATGACCCCGATGAAACTAATGAATATAATGAACCTGATAAAGTTATTGAGTATTATGATGCTGATGAAGCTAATGAATATAATGAACCTGATAAAGCTAATGAGTATAATGACCCCGATGAAGCTAATGAATATAATGAACCTGATAAAGTTAATGAGTATAATGACCCCGATGAAGCTAATGAATATAATGAACCTGATAAAGCTAATGAGTAAAATGACGCTGATGAAGCTAATGAATATAATGAACCTGATAAAGCTAATGAGTATAATGACCCCGATGAAACTAATGAATATAATGAACCTGATAAAGCTAATGAGTATAATGACCCCGATGAAGCTAATGAATATAATGAACCTGATAAAAGCTAATGAGTATAATTACCCCGATGAAGCTAACGAATATAATGAACCTGATAAAGCTAATGAGTATAATGACGCTGATGAAGCTAATGAATATAATGACCCTGAAGAACCTGATGAAGATTATATATCAAATGAAGCTAATTAAGCTACGGCATTAATGCACCTAATAAGGATAATTAAACTAACGACGCTGATGTAGCTAATGAAGCAAAAAAAGCTAATGACGCTAATAAAGCTGATGAGGCTATTGCTCTATTGAGGCTAGTGAAGCTAATAAAGCTAATGACACTAAATAATGTAATAAAGGTAATGACGCTTAAGACGATAATGAAACGTATGAAGCTAATGAACCTACATTAGCCACAGTCACTGATGTAGCTAATGACGCTGATGTAGCTAATGGCGCTGACGTAGCCAAGGAAGCTAAGAAGAAGTATTATACCTGTCCATATATATATAAGAATGAGCTATAGGGACATAACGCCAAAGAGCCGAAAATATTTTGATACGTTCGGACTCTTAAAAACAAACATAGTTATGTTCTATTATTTTACGGAAATCGAATAAATGTACATGCGCAAAAAATAGTATATTTCCTATTTTGTTTTAGCAAAAGTTTAAGTATTATTATTATAAATTACAAATACATATAAAGAAACAACTAAGGAACTATCTTAAGCATTTTATATGCATTTAAAAGTTATGAAAAAAAAATTAAATAGAAAAAAATATTATCAAAGAAATACACAGTAATCACATTTATCGGGACAACATAAACATCAGTTGTTGTTAATGCGTTCTTTAGCGCGTTGTCAATAAGGCGAAATAAAATTAAAATTAATTAGTTCTAAATAATCACGCAAATGACGTCATAGTGCGAATTGCCTATTTAGCCAAAGCTAAAAGTTCTCTGATTTAATAAAAGAGCGTGACAAAACTGATGATGTACATTCCCCTTCTTTTAAGTAAAATTAATAAATAGCATTGATTGCTTTTTAAATTGCTAAACTTAAATACTAATATAGCTTTGTATTTTTAACATTTAATAAGTTTGTACTTTTTATTCATTCCAAAAATAAACTTTTATGAAATTTATAACGTAGTAAAAACTCTACATATAAAAATAATTTTAAAAAGAATATGCCTTTTAATTAAATTGATGTAGCAGAACTAAATAGCCAAAATAGCATGTTTAATGCACTTATCACTGATCTGGATAAGAAATAAGCATATTAAATGCAAAAAAAAATCTTCTGCGTAAGTAAAGAGGCTACAATCCAGTGGATGAATTATACTTTTTCTTAAAACTCTGTGTAGCCCACTACACACTATACATTAATTTTGCTCAGTGCACAAGATAAGCCTCAGAATAAATTGTATCAATAATTAACCTTCTTCGATACATTTATATCGATGGTAGGAAATTGAGTTCATGCATTTTTACTTGGATGACAATATCTTTCAATCCAATGACATTTTAGTTGTAAAAAAAAGAAGCTATATTCTCATTTTACATATGAACATATGTTAACCAATTAAGAAAATCAATGACTTTAACAAAAAATAAAAATATTTTCATAATTATCCCCAGGGATATCAAAACCCAATCACTTTACACAAGTGAAAATTTAATTGTAAAAATAGAGATTTTATTAGATAGAGAGATAGAAAGACAGACAGACAGACAGACAAATACATATGTAGATAAAAGATATTTAGACGGATGGATGGATGGATGAAAGGATGTATGGATGGAAGGGTGGGTGGGTGAGAGGATGAATGGATGGATGGATGGATGGATAGATAGATAGGTAGGTAGAAAGGTAGGTAGACAAGTAGGTTGGTAGGTAGGTTAGTAGGTAGATAGAAATGTAGGTAGGTATGTAGGGAGATAGGTAGATAGATAGATAGATCTTCTTCTTCTATGCTTTCAGAGCCCACGATCAATGCATTGATCATTATGGCTCCTATGGGTAGATAGATACAGACCTGTTTACTCTTACGATTTTGGCGTACAATTTTCGATTTTGATGTGTATACATTATATATACTGGGTGTTTTTTACTATTAAGATAATGTATTGAACGATTTTGTGATGAAATTGTACGATTTTAAGATTTGTGAGGGTAAACAGGTCTGTATATAGTAGATGGATTTGTAGATACTTAGATAGATAGGTAGGCAGATAGGTAGGTAGGTAGGTAGGTAGGTAGGTAGGTAGGTAGGTAGTTAGGTAGGTAGGTAGGTATGCAGGTAGGTAGGTAGGCAGGCAGACATGTAGATGGTAAATAGGTAGATAGGTAGATGATAGATAGATAGGTAGATAGATAGGTAAACAGACAGACAGACAAACAGACAGGCAGTCAGACAGACAGAGAGAAAGAAGGAGAGACAGAAAGAGAGAGAGTCAGAGAGATAAACAGACAGACAGAGATGTAGACAGAGAGACAGACACAGAGACAGACATAGAGACAGACAGAGAGACAGACATAATGACAGAGAGATAGATAGAGAGACAGAGATTGACAGTGATTTACAATAAGCCGTTTTGGGACCGAGGACCTAAATTCTTTTTTTTCCCACTTTTATGAGCTAAATATAATTTTCGTATGCGTTCCTATACCATTCTACCGATAGCGATAAAACTTTGGTACGTTGTTGTGCGCACCAATGGTTTTTGAATGAGCTTATCCATTTTGAAACATTCCTTTTCGGGCCGGAGCCCCAAATTATTTTTTTCTTATATGAGCTATACAAATATAATTTCAATCAGTGCTATTGCATAGGTGGCTAGAAATGAATAAAATACAAACGACATTTCAGTTTGTGTGTGACATAAGTACAACCATTTTTAAATTTTACGTTTTGGGCCGGGGGCCTTATTTTAAAAATATTAAATATTTGAGCTATCTAAATATAATTTAAAACAGAGCTACTGCGTGGGTGGATCAATCGCTACAAGTGTGTGGACTAAATTTTGAAAATACAAGCTTCTCACGTGGACAGCTATATGTTGCCTGCTCACGTGGACAGCTATATGTTGCCTGCTCACGTGGACAGCTATATGTTGCCTGCTCACGTGGACATCTATATGTTGCCTGCTCACGTGGACATCTATATGTTGCCTGCTCACGCGTTGAAAAAACGTCTAATTTATTTGTGTAGGCACTAGACGGAAAAAAAAATAATATTTTCTATTTAAAAATTACTTTAAAACTTAATTAAAACACAACCACTCTCGCTAGTATATAATATTACAAATACGATCATAAATTATGGCGTAAATTTATGTAAAGCCATTTATTTATAGTCATTCTCGATTTATTTACTTTGAAGCTAAATACAAAATATCTCCTTGTTATGGTATGTGACATGGTCTTAACGTACTTCAACTCACTTGTCTTTTTCTTGTTATGGTTATTGACATGGTCTTAACGTACTTCAACTCACGTGTCTTCTCTTTGTTATGGTTATTGACATGTTCTTAACGTACTTCAACTCACGTGTCTTCTCCTTGTTGTGGTTATAGACATGTTCTTAACGTTCATCAACTCACGTGTCTTCTCCTTGTTATGGTTATTGCCATGTTCTTAAAGTACTCCAACGAACGTGTCTTCTTTGGCATAACAAACACATGCACCCTGCAACACCAGAAGGAAGGGTGTTTTGGGCGTTTAAGTGGCTCAAATTTATGATGTAAAAACAAAATGACAGCGCGTATTTAAGATTGATTGATTGAGTGGATATTTCTATAGCGCTGGTATCCATGCTACTTTAGCATGCTCACTGCGCTCTGGTTTCATCAAATCTATTAAACAAACAAGTCTTTAAATGTTTACTAAATGATTTTCTGTGCTTTTCAATACTCCTTAAAGATGGAGGTAAACTTTTCCATAACTTTGGCGCTATCGCTTCAAAAGAGAGCACTCCGTACGACTTTTTTCTGTGTTCATTCACACTGGGAATTTTCAGTAAGGACTGAGTTGAGGACCGCAGGTTCTTTAAGGTTACATGTTTATAAAGCAGTTCTTTCAGATATTCCGGTGCAGAGCCTTCTATGCAGCCGTACGCCAAGGACAGAATCTTGTTGTTAATGCGCTCACTTACAGTAACCCAATGGATATCTCGTAGAACTGGGGTGATGTGGTCAGATCTCTTTTTCCGCGACACAATGCGTAATGCAGAATTGTGCACCTTCTGGAGTCTCTTAATTTGCAATGAATAGCTCTATTAAAAAAAAAATAGAAGTGTGTCAGAAGCCCCCCTTCCCTAAGTCACGTGATGGCTTGGATGTGCGATAAAACATGTTACGTCGGATCAATATCTTATCTGCATGCTGGTTATCTCAATTGTTACAGTTTTGTTATCTTATAGAAGGTCCAGCACTTACATGCAAACTAGTTAGGTCAATTGTTACAGACAGGTCATATTAGGTACATCTTTTACATGCCGGCCTCTTAGCTCAAATGTTACAGACAGATCATGTTAAGTCCACCACTTATATGCAGGCTGGTTAGGTCAATTGTCACAGACACGTCATGTTATATCAATCTTTTATAGACAGTTGATGTTAGGTCAAACTATTCAAGGAGTGTCTTAAATGTATGTGCTTTTGTTAAACCTGGGAAAAGCTAATTATAAAATTTTTAATTGATAAGAAACACAAAAACAGATTATTTTAGACTGCATTAAAAGCATGTGTTATTAATTACATAGACATACAAGGGAGGTAACTTTTTGAAAACCCAAATAAACAAGAGTTACAAATCTTGTCGGGGCGTGGTTCACACGGGGCGCTATTTTGTTAACGTTACTGGCTTACTGGACGTCTCATTAACAGGAGTAACAAATCTTGTCGGGGCGTGGTTCACTCGGGGCGCTATTTTGTTCACGTTACTGGCTTACTGGACGTCAAATTAACATGATAATCAATGCCTGAATCTTGAGGAATTAGCTGTCGTCTGCTAGATCTGTATGGACTGGGAAAGTAAGAGTAGAAAGTTTCGTTACGTAGGCATGTTCCATGTTTTAAAAACAAACACACAAAGGGATGAAGTGAAGTAGAAACGTTTATTTAGACAAAATTGGCTCTCAGGTCAGGGTTTACGTGTGTCTGGTCGTCACAGATCCAGGTTTACGTGTGTCTGGTCGCCTCAGGTCAAGGTTTACATGTGTCTGGTCGTCTCAGGTCAAGGTTTACATGTGTCCTGTCGTCTCAGGTCAACGTTTACGTGTGTCTGGTCGTCTCAGGTAAAGATTTAAGTGTGTCTGGTCGTCTCAGGTCAACGTTTACGTGTGTCTGGTCGTCTCAGGTCAACGTTTACGTGTGTCTGGTCGTCTCAGGTAAAGATTTAAGTGTGTCTGGTCGTCTCAGGTCAACGTTTACGTGTGTCTGGTCGTCTCAGGTCAACGTTTACGTGTGTATGGTCGTCTCAGGTCAAGATTTACGTGTGTCTGGTCGTCTTAGGTCAATGTGTACGTGTGTCTGGTGGTCTCAGGTCAAGGTTTAAGTGTGTCTGGTCGTCTCAGGTCAAGGCTTATGTAAAGAGGGCTTTTGATGTCTGAGGTACACTATTTGGGGGGGGGGGGTTGATGGATTACTTATGTAAAGAGGGCTTTTGATGGCTGAGGAACACTATTTGGGGGACGAGGGTCTGAGGGACGAAAGATTGAGAGTATTTTCTTTACGGTCACCGGGTCTCCATGATGTAGTTGATATATTTCAGGGAGTCATCGGGTTTCTTATCTGTGATTTAGTTGGGACATTTCAGGGGACCAACGGGTCTCTTGTCTGTGATTTAGTTGGGACATTTCGGGGTGCCAACGGGTCTCTTGTCTGTGATTTAGTTGGGACATTTCGGGGTGCCAACGGGTCTCTTGTCTGTGATTCAGTTGGGACATTTCAGGATGTGAGAAATCAGTTATATAATCATATTTTTTTTTAAAAATCATGATTTAATATATACGTATACCTGCACCTTGGGGAGTCCATCGACGACTGCGACTTGGATGCAGTTGACAGATTCACATATCTAGGGTCGAACATTTCGAGCACCCTCTCAATCGAGAATGAGATAAGTGGTAGGATAGGGAAGGCCGCAACTGTCATGGCGAGACTGAAGAAAAGAGTCTGTTCCAATGCCAAACTCACAACAAGAACTAAAGCTGCAGGCATACCAGGCCTGCATACTGAGCGCACTATTCTATGGTTGCGAGTCTTGGACCACATACAACAGGCACGAAAAAGGGCTCAATGGCTTCCACCCCAGATGCCTGCGGCGCATCCTTGACATCAAATAGCAAGAAAAAGTCCCCAACACGGATGTCCTGTCTCAAACAAATATGTTCAGCCTCCCAGCCTTTTCAATCCAAAGACGCCTCCGCTGGATTGGGCACGTCAAGCGAATGCAACCTGGTCGCATACCTAAGGACGTGCTGTACAGCGAGCTGGTGACAGTGAAAAGGTCAGTTGGACGGCCTCGTCTCAGATACATAGACATAGGCAAAAGAGACATGAAGGCGGCCAACATCAACATCTCAAATTTGGAGAACCTGGCGGAGGATCGATCCACATGGCGGGGCATCGTGAATAAGGATCACTACGTGCCAAGGAGCTCTACAGGGCGGAATCAGCTGTAAAGAGAGCGCAGAGAAAGGCCAGAATACACTGCTCCACCGCGGAGGCTCGCTCTCACTAGCCACACCAAGAGCTGCAATCAGGAAAGATAAATCTACCGTCTCTCGTAGACGTCAAGATGCCATACATATAAATATGTATATAAAATTAAACGACTATATCGGCCGACGAAAAAATACTATATCTTTTTAAATCTAATCAAACAGGCAATGTGTCCATTGAGTTTGTTAGATGTTGTGTGGGCCTAAAAGAGTTGTCATAGTGGAATTTGAATGGTGTATGAACAAAGGAGTAACTATTTGAGATGTGAGAATATAATGGTAAGGTTGTATATTTACTAAAATTGATTAGAGATTTAAAATAAAGCATGAAGTAAGGGTTTAGTGGATAAGTTGGTTAAAGTTTGTAGTGGCTAAGTAGTTCATAGGTTTAGGTGGCTAATTAGAGTTTCAGTTCAGTGGTTAAGTAGCGTAAATGGTATCATAATAAAAGACATGAGTTGGGTTTAAAGTAAGGTTTCGGATTTAGGTGCAGTTTTTAAAGGTGTGCTTATGAAGACGTGGTTAATAATTTTGATGGTTGAGTGCATACATATAGTTGGAGCTCCTTGGGGATAAATTTAAGAATAATGTTTTATAGCAGATACATAATATATTTTATTAATATTGTAAAATAAAATATCACTTTTAAGCACACATGTAGTCCATTTCGTAAGTTGTCGTAATCTTCAAATCTGATATTTAATTGTTGTTCGTTTTTTTTTTCCTTTAGTTGTATGCATTTCTATAAATTAAGTAGTTTTAAAATACATTCATTTACTTAATATGTTATGTAGAAATAAAAATTCGTTCCTAAGAAGGAGATTTTTTTTTGTCTGCGCCAACGAGCATATCATTACAGTATCACATACATACTTACATACATGCACACATGCATACACACATATATACACCAACACATACAAACACACATGCATAAATACAACAGAAAATATAAATTGTGACATTTAATTTCATTTTTAAAATAATAATTATATATATCCTAATATTTGGAAAGAGTTATCAAAATCGAGTTAAAATGCACGAAATGTAGAAAATATGCTTATTTTATTTTAAGGGGAGGTGTGGGTGAAAAATCTAAAATTTTGTTTGGCTTCGTATGGGAATTTTTTTATCTACACCTTGTTTGGTATTGTAAATGAGGTAGAAAATAGGTTTAAAAAAAAAAAATTCCATTGGTTGCCTTTGTAACCCATAAAAACCTCCGCCATTTTAATTGTGTTAGTGTTTTTCAAAACACTAAGACTTTTACAAATGTTAAGTTATTGCCATCAGATTGTAAACATAGATTATTTAACCTATAATAAAACTTTGTATAACAGGAATTTTTTAAGTAATAACTAGTTATAAATCAACATGGTCACAAATTGTGTCGCCATTTTTTTTCAGAAAATAAGGGTGGTGGTGAATTCTTTTTGACATATTTACTTTTCTATTATAGTTATCTTAATTCTCAAATAAGTCATTCAGCAGTGCATATGTGCACCCTGTAAAGTGAAATGATTCGAAATGAATGTAAACGGTTCTTAAACTTTTTTAAATATAATTTTTTTATTTTCATTTTGTGGAGTGCCCAGACCTTGGTAGTCGACCTGTACAGTACAGGATTGGGGAACTGACCAACAGTTAGGGTCCATAAAGCGACGGGTGGTCTTTACAACAGATATTGTTATCAGTCCGGACCTGGCAGATACCGACCATTTCACCAAACAAAGAGTCAATCGTGTCAGATTGCCCAGGACGACCGTTGTGGTGCTCTTTTATGACATATTACGCGGTGTGAGACATAAGAATACGATTAAAGCCCTGGGAAGAAATCTCTAGGGACGTGGGACTTATAAAAAGGACATTTGGACGGGTCTAGGGTAGAACACAGCCAAGACGTGGACAGACGAGAAAACTCCGCCGGACAAGAGTATAGAACATAAGAGAGAAACCCTGAACGAAAGAGATAGAGACAAACTGGGGCAGTGGAGGTTGAGTACGACAGAGATAAAGTGAAGTCAAAGGAGGAGACATATAAAAGAGTCAAAGAAAGAGTTGTTGGATTGGTACAGTACGAGAGAGAGAATGAACGACGTTATCAACCAGATAATTAGTTAGAGAGCAGAGACTATCAAGGTTCTTTACAATATTTTATTTTTAAGTTTATTTTCCTTAACGACTTTATTTGCGTAAAACATTTCAATAAATTGTAAATTATTATTTACCTTGTCATACAAATTGAAAGTGCATCTGACGACCTCACACACACACACTAAGCAAAGTAGAAGCGGTAAGCCATGATAATTTAAGCGACATTTTCACTTGAACTCCGTCGTCCAGATGTTTACCAGGTGAACACAGCACGAGAAATCTTAACATGTCACGTGTGTAAACAATAATAATAATAATACAGCTTTATTCACACACAAGATGTGCGAGTAGACAAAAAGTCTATAAGAAGCTGAAACACGAGAGAATAAAGTTGTGCTCAAGTTAAAATCCTTCCTTTTCAGAGTATTTACGAACGTTGTGTGAAAAATCATAGCTGCACTCAAATAATGGTTTCTATTACTTAAAATTAATATAAAAATTCAATAATTGTCGATTTTATCTCTTGAAAATCAACATAATAATTTTTTTATGTAATGGTAAAATACAGCTAATGCAACTTTTGAATAGTCTCAGAATAAAAATGAAACCAATCGTCAAATTACCCATCATTTTATCTGCGTCACAACCTGTACCATGTCTCAGAATAAAAATGAAACCAATCGTCAAATTACCCATCATTGTATCTGCGTCACAATCAGTACCATGTAAAAATCATTGTTTATGAGATCTACCCATTGCTGAAGTAGACATTGATACATGCTTGAAATAGAATATACAAATCTTAAACAATTGTTTCCCTTGATTTAAAAGCGTTACTTGTATACAAAATAAAGTTTATTTAACAAACATAGTAATATTTTTATTCCTTAAGAACTTTGTAATAAAATCCAATGAATGATAGTTCAATATCTCATAGTATCATGGCTGATCTCTTTATCGATTATAATACATTGTTTTCACAGTTGCCCAGATGTAAGCTGCTTACTAAAGAGTTCTATCTACTCTTATTGCCGGACGAAAATTAAAGTATTATCTATAGGCTCCTCTGGCTGGTGCAACGTATCCTATATGTTAGTCAAAGGCACTACACTCTGACTCTATTATATAGTAATATGAGTTTATTACATGTATCACATATAGCATGTCATGTAACATCCCATCCAAATGTAAGAGATACACATAACTAATCATTAGTTCACAATACGCCTGTAACACACCGAAACACACACTCAAGTCAGTGAATATAATACAACTAACTGACTACGACACAGAAACACACACTCAAGTATGTGAATATAATACAACGAACTGACTACGACACAGAAACACACACTCAAGTCTGTGAATATAATACAACGAACTGACTACGACACAGAAAAACAAACTCTAGTCTGTGAATATAATACAACTAACTGACTACGACTCAGAAACACACACTCAAGTATGTGAATATAATACAACGAACTGACTACGACACAGAAACACACACTCAAGTCTGTGAATATAATACAACGAACTGACTACGAAATAGATACACACACTCAAGTCTGTGAATATCATATAACTAAGTGACTACGACACAGAAACACACACTCAAATTTGTGAATATAATACAACTAACTGACTACGACACAGAAACACACATTCAAGTCTGTGAATATAATACAACGAACTACTACAACACAGAAACACAAACTCTAGTCTGTAAATATAATACAACTAACTGACTACGACACAGAAACACAAACTTTAGTCTGTGAATATAATACAACGAACTGACTACAACACAGAAACACACACTCAAGTCTGTGAATATAATACAACGAACTGACTACGACACAGAAACGCACACTCAAGTATGTGAATATAATACAACGAACTGACTACGACACAGAAACACACACTCAAGTTTATGAATATAATACAACGAACTGACTACGACACAGAAACACACACTCAAGTCTGTGAATATAATACAACGAACTGACTACGACACAGAAACACACACTCAAGTCTGTGAATATAATACAACTAACTGACTACGACACAGAAACACACACTCAAGTCTGTGAATATAATACAACGAACTGACTACGACACAGAAACACACACTCAAGTCTGTGAATATAATACAACGAACTGACTACGACACAGAAACGCACACTCAAGTATGTGAATATAATACAACTAACTGACTACGACACAGAAACACACACTCAAGTCTGTGAATATAATACAACGAACTGACTACGACACAGAAACACACACTCAAGTCTGTGAATATAATACAACTAACTGACTACGACACAGAAACACACACTCAAGCATGTGAATATAATACCACGAACTGACTACGAAACAGAAACACACACTCAAGCCTTAAATATAATAAAACGAACTGACTACGACACAGAAACACACACTCAAGTATGTGAATATAATACAACGAACTGACTACGACACAGAAACACACACTCAAGTCTGTGAATATAATACAACGAACTGACTACGACACAGAAAAACAAACTCTAGTCTGTGAATATAATACAACTAACTGACTACGACTCAGAAACACACACTCAAGTATGTGAATATAATACAACGAACTGACTACGAAATAGATACACACACTCAAGTCTGTGAATATCATATAACTAAGTGACTACGACACAGAAACACACACTCAAATTTGTGAATATAATACAACTAACTGACTACTACATAGAAACACACACTCAAGTCTGTGAATATAATACAACTAACTGACTACGACACAGAAACACACATTCAAGTCTGTGAATATAATACAACGAACTACTACAACACAGAAACACAAACTCTAGTCTGTAAATATAATACAACTAACTGACTACGACACAGAAACACAAACTTTAGTCTGTGAATATAATACAACGAACTGACTACAACACAGAAACACACACTCAAGTTTGTGAATATAATACAACGAACTGACTACGACACAGAAACGCACACTCAAGTATGTGAATATAATACAACGAACTGACTACGACACAGAAACACACACTCAAGTTTATGAATATAATACAACGAACTGACTACGACACAGAAACACACACTCAAGTCTGTGAATATAATACAACGAACTGACTACGACACAGAAACGCACACTCAAGTCTGTGAATATAATACAACGAACTGACTACGAAATAGATACACACACTCAAGTCTGTGAATATCATATAACTAAGTGACTACGACACAGAAACACACACTCAAATTTGTGAATATAATACAACGAACTGACTACGACACAGAAACACACATTCAAGTCTGTGAATATAATACAACGAACTACTACAACACAGAAACACAAACTCTAGTCTGTAAATATAATACAACTAACTGACTACGACACAGAAACACAAACTTTAGTCTGTGAATATAATACAACGAACTGACTACAACACAGAAACACACACTCAAGTCTGTGAATATAATACAACGAACTGACTACGACACAGAAACGCACACTCAAGTATGTGAATATAATACAACGAACTGACTACGACACAGAAACACACACTCAAGTTTATGAATATAATACAACGAACTGACTACGACACAGAAACACACACTCAAGTCTGTGAATATAATACAACGAACTGACTACGACACAGAAACGCACACTCAAGTATGTGAATATAATACAACTAACTGACTACGACACAGAAACACACACTCAAGTCTGTGAATATAATACAACGAACTGACTACGACACAGAAACACACACTCAAGTCTGTGAATATAATACAACTAACTGACTACGACACAGAAACACACACTCAAGCATGTGAATATAATACCACGAACTGACTACGAAACAGAAACACACACTCAAGCCTTAAATATAATAAAACGAACTGACTACGACACAGAAACACACACTCAAGTATGTGAATATAATACAACGAACTGACTACGACACAGAAACACACACTCAAGTCTGTGAATATAATACAACGAACTGACTACGACACAGAAAAACAAACTCTAGTCTGTGAATATAATACAACTAACTGACTACGACTCAGAAACACACACTCAAGTATGTGAATATAATACAACGAACTGACTACGAAATAGATACACACACTCAAGTCTGTGAATATCATATAACTAAGTGACTACGACACAGAAACACACACTCAAATTTGTGAATATAATACAACTAACTGACTACTACATAGAAACACACACTCAAGTCTGTGAATATAATACAACTAACTGACTACGACACAGAAACACACATTCAAGTCTGTGAATATAATACAACGAACTACTACAACACAGAAACACAAACTCTAGTCTGTAAATATAATACAACTAACTGACTACGACACAGAAACACAAACTTTAGTCTGTGAATATAATACAACGAACTGACTACAACACAGAAACACACACTCAAGTCTGTGAATATAATACAACGAACTGACTACGACACAGAAACGCACACTCAAGTATGTGAATATAATACAACGAACTGACTACGACACAGAAACACACACTCAAGTTTATGAATATAATACAACGAACTGACTACGACACAGAAACACACACTCAAGTCTGTGAATATAATACAACGAACTGACTACGACACAGAAACGCACACTCAAGTATGTGAATATAATACAACGAACTGACTACGACACAGAAACACACACTCGAGTCTGTGAATATAATACAACTAACTGACTATGAAACAGAAACACACACTCAAGTCTGTGAATATAATACAACGAACTGACTACGACATAGAAACACACACTCAAGTCTGTGAATATCATATAACTAAGTGACTACGACACAGAAACACACACTCAAATTTGTGAATATAATACAACTAACTGACTACGACACAGAAACACACACTCAAGTCTGTGAATATAATACAACTAACTGACTACGACACAGACACACACAATCAAGTCTGTGAATATAATACAACGAACTGACTACGACATAGAAACAGACACTCAAGTATGTGAATATAATACAACGAACTGACTACGACATAGAAACACACACTCAAGTATGTGAATATAATACAACTCACTCACTATGACACAGAAACACATGCTCTCGTCTGTGAATATAATACAACTCACTGACTATGACACAGAAACACACACTCAAGTATGTGAATATAATACAACTAAGTGACTACGACACAGAAACACACACTCAAGTCTGTGAATATAATACAACTACCTGACTATGACACAGAAACACACACTCTAGACTGTGAATATAATACAACTCCTTCATTATGCCATAGAAACACTCACTCTCGTCTGTGAATATAATACAACTCACTCACTATGACACATAAACACATACTCTCGTCTGTGAATAAAATACAACTCACTGACTATGACACAGAAACACAAACTCTAGTCTGTGAATGTAATACAACTCACTGACTATTACACACCCTCTAGTCTGGGAATATACTAATAATACAACTCACGGACATAACACAGCTCCTCTTTATAAATCCCCCTCTCGACCCTAATCAAAAATGACAATCTAACTTAATTTGCACTCATTTTGGTGAACATCATTTACTGCTATCTCACACATCATAACAGGGTTCTCATACCTTTGACAGTAAAATTAATATTAATAAGTGTTACATTAATATTGAATAATTGTAAATTGAACATTGAATAATTGTATCATTAATTTTAAATAATTGTATAATTTATATTGAATAATTTAAATATAAAATTAAATATTAGTTGAGGTACAAAAGAAATTGTAAAAGAAACATAATATTTTCAATAAAGAAATTTCTTGCAACTCATTCTTGTGTAGAGTTTGCTTGTCTAGGATGATAAATAGTGATGTAGAGACTCCTTCTTCCTTTGTTATTTTAAGTAATTCTGGTGCTGATTTTGTTGTTTTACAAAGGACACAATTCAAGGATAAGAACATCATAATATAAATGTTTATTTTTATAGCATACTAGCGAGTACCCAGCACGCGTTGTAATGCCACTCAAAGAAATAAAGTGTTTGTGTTTTAATAATGTTTTTTGTAAGTACTTTTAATATACAATTTTTTTTTTAACGTCTGGTGCGTTACCGAATTAATTAGAAGTTTTTTTTCGAAACGTGATCAGGCCACACGCAGCTGTCCATGTGTGAAGCATGGATTTTCCAAATGTAGTCCCCACACTTGTAGCGATTGATCCCCCAATGCAATAGCTTTGTTTGAAATAATATTTATATGGATCATTTATTACACATAACACATTTAAGGCCGTTTATTTTTCATTCCTCTTATTGGAAGGCATTACATTACTATAAATATAGATTGGGACACGTGTTGTCAATTTGGGTATAAGCTCATATAATATAATAGATTAAATAGACACGAACAATCTGTGTCAGTATCACAATATATATTAAGCTTTAATCATAATTTTACAATACACATAAGTAAACGTTTCGGCACATGCCTTCATCAGTACAAAAGACATACAAATAAATATAAAACAAATTTACATAAAATATATAGAGAGAAATATCCTACCTAAAAAAGAAAATAACGAAAAAATCGAGTGTAAACATTTATTATAACATTCATTATTTTCTATAACTGAAATTAGCATTATGCGATATAAAAAAGCAGCTTGTACTTATTCGATTTTGAAAAAAAAATGTGTAGTCATTTGTGACCGTCTAACATGTGCTCTTACACACAAAAAAAAGTTTTTTGAAAGTGAAGGTTTCTCTAGGATAAAAGTTTAAAACATTATAATCTATAACAGGAATCACTCTAGCACTTTAACAATTAAGCTAGCAGTACTAGCAGTAATATAATTTTGATTTTTTGTAAAATGGCAACATTGTGTAATAAAGTTAATAATTGTCTGGACTCATCCAATTTTAAGGATGGTTTTGTAGCCACTGTATCTTTAATATCCACTATAATTGTTTTAATATATTATATTTATTTAAGCTTTATATTTATAATGTATTGTAGAATTGTGTTTGAAAAAAATACCTTGCAGTAAATGCTTGCTCCGACTATTGTGAAGACGAATATGATAACATGTATCTAAAGACTAGTCACTCATAGTGGAATATGTATCAAAAGGCTAGTCACTCGAAGTGGAATATGTATCAAAAGAAAAGTCACTCATAGTGGAATATGTATCAAAAGACTAGTCACTCATAGTGGAATATGTATCAAAAGGCTAGTCACTCGAAGTGGAATATGTATCAAAAGACAAGTCACTCATAGTGGAATATGTATCAAAAGACAAGTCACTCATAGTGGAATATGTATCAAAAGACTAGTCACTCGTAGTGGAATGTGGAATGCTGACAAGGCTCGGACAGTGCCGTAAATAAATCAATCTGTAATGTCATTTTAACACAGCATACTGACATTGTATCGCTAAATGTAGGGAACGAATACAAGTGGTCTACAGCTTTAAATAAGTGATACTAATCCATTTTGAAAAGACTGAAGAAGCAAAGTAACATTGGTTAAGCCTAATGTACGTTATAGATATTGCTATTAAATCATTTGTTCAGAATAAACAAAAGGAAATAAAAAAATGTAAGGATACATTTTATAAAAATACATATACATACGAACACTTTTTTTTTTGGAAGTTTCTTAAAATTATCAATTACATTGATAAATTCATATACAATTTAAAAGATTGTGGCCCTTGAAAAGCACGTATTAGCTATGAACCTTCCTTTAAAAAAATCATACTAAAAATTAATAAAATTTAAAAAATACTTTATTTCAAATAAAAATATTTATTAGTCGACTTTATTTTTACTTTGTTTTCACATACAATTGTATTATATACAGAAACAATTTGACAAAATTATACTGAAATAACTAGGAGTGTTGCCAAAACATTGTATATGTAAGCATGTTCTGGTTCTGGTTCGGTACGTTGCTGCATCCATAAACTGGCATATGTGCAACGGTTAGGGAAGCGATGTTGCCAATCTAACGGCTCCTAGCAGATGCCAGGGCGGCCTTGAAGCTTTCGATCGTTGTCGAGTTCACGGCGGTATTGTCCAGGTTGTTCCAAGCGATTATGGTGCGTGGAAAGAATGACTGCTTATGTTGCACTGTGTTACTCCGAGGCACAGTGAAGCATTTGTTATTGTTTCGGGTGTAATTTCTCATGGGGTTGTCAGATGTTAAGTCAGTGTTTAGAGAGTGTTTTGCTCTAATTAAACGGCCTGGATTCTGTGGGGTAAGATAATTGTTTGCTGGGATGGCCGGAATTAGCCCCATGACCATTTTATATACGAATGTTAGGCGGATCTTTTCTCGTCTGTCCTTGATAGGGGGGGGGGTGTCAAATCTGTTTTAATTTATGTATTTTGTTTTTTAAAAATCGTTTATGTAAGACAAGCGTACGTTATTACCCTACAGTTTTATGTAAGACAAGCGTACGTTATTACCCTACAGTTTTATGTAAGACAAGCGTACGTTATTACCCTACAGTTTTATGTAAGACAAGCGTACGTTATTACCCTACAGTTTTATGTAAGACAAGCGTACGTTATTACCCTACAGTTTTATGTAAGACAAGCTTACGTTATTACCCTACAGTTTTATGTAAGACAAGCGTACGTTATTACCCTACAGTTTTATGTAAGACAAGCGTACGTTATTACCCTACAGTTTTATGTAAGACAAGCGTACGTTATTACCCTACAGTTTTATGTAAGACAAGCGTACGTTATTACCCTACAGTTTTATGTAAGACAAGCGTACGTTATTACCCTACAGTTTTATGTAAGACAAGCGTACGTTATTATCCTGCAGTTTTATGTAAGACAATCGTACGTTATTACCCAACAGATTTAAGTAAGAAAAGCGTACGTTATTACCCAACAGTTTTATGTAAGACAAGTGTAACGTTATTACCCAACAGTTTTTTGTAAGACAAGCGTACGTTATTACCCTAAAGTTTTATGTAAGACAAGCGTAAGTTATTACCCAACAGTTTTATGTAAGACAAGCCTAAGTTATTACCATACAGTTTTATGTAAGACAAGCGTACGTTATACCCTACAGTTTTATAAAAGACAAGAGTAAGTTATTACCCTACAGTGTTTTTTTAGACAAGCGTACGTTATTACCCAACAGTTTTAAGTAAGACAAGCGTACGTTATTACCCTACAATTTTATGTAAGACAAGCGTACGTTATTACCCTACAGTTTTATGTAAGACAAGCGTACGTTATTACCCTACAGTTTTATGTAAGACGAGCGTAACGTTATTACCCTACATATTTATGTAAGACAAGCGTACGTTATTACCCTACAGTTTTATGTAACACAAGCTTAACGTTTTTAACCCAGCAGTTTAATGTAAGACACGTGTAACGTTATTACACTACAGTTTTATGTAAGACAAGCGTACATTATTACCCAACAGTTTTAAGTAAGATAAGCGTACGTTATTACCAAACAGTTTTATGTAAGACAAGTGTAACGTTATTACCCTACAGTTTTATGTAAGGCAAGCGTACGTTATTACCCAACAGTTTTATGTAAGACAAGTGTAACGTTATTACCCTACAGTTCTATGTAAGACAAGCGGACGTTATTACCCAACAGCTTTAAGTAGAAAAGCGTACTTTATTACCCAACAGTTTTATGTAAGACAAGTGTAACATTATTACCCAACAATTTTATGTAAGACAAGCGTACGTTATTACCCTAAAGTTTTATGTAAGACAAGCGTAAGTTATTAACCAACAGTTTTATGTAAGACAAGCGTACGTTATACTTTACAGTTTTATGAAAGACAAGCGTACGTTATTACCCTACAGTGTTATGTAAGACAAGCGTACGTTATTACCCAACAGTTTTAAGTAAGACAAGCGTACGTTATTACCCAACAGTTTTGTGTAAGACAAGAATACGTTATTACCCTACAGTTTTATGTAAGACAAGCGTACGTTATTACCCTACATTTTTATGTAAGACAAGCGTACGTTATTACCCTACAGTTGTATGTAAGACAAGTGTAACGTTATTACCCTACAGTTTTATGTAAGACAAGCGTACGTTATTACCCTACAGTTTTATGTAAGACAAACTTAACGTTATTACCCAGCAGTTTAATGTAAGACAAGTGTAACGTTATTACCCTACAGTTTTATGTAAGACAAGCGTACATTATTACCCAACAGTTTTAAGTAAGATAAGCGTACGTTATTACCCTACAGTTTTATGTAAGACAAGCGTAACGTTATTACCCTACAGTTTTACATTTTAACCCACTTGGGATAATTTACTTTGGTTTATCCTTTATTGGGATATACAAAACATTTAGAACAATATTTAGTTTTAAATCAATATACAACTCATAAAATATACCAGATGAATACACATAGCATACGTGTAAATTTTGTGTTGAATTATTGGATTAAATCAATGTATGACAGCTTCTTTACAATTCTGAACGTGTTAGTGCACTACAAAAACATTTATTTGAACGTTTAATTTAAAAAAAAATATATATATATAACACAATTACATATTTTTTAATATAATCTATTTGATTAAATTTAAAAGTAAATACATGTTTTAGTTGTATAATTAATTAAAATTTGTTGACCTATTTGTAACTTCTTCATTTTATTCTAGAATTTTTTTTTTGTAAATGCAAAATATTAATTTAATTTGCTGTAAATAAATTAATTTAAATGTGTTTTCCAAGACAGCCAACAGTTATTTTCAGTACTTTGAGATTTTATCATCTTGAAATGTTTTAAACATTCTGACATAGATGAAACAGTCAATAATGGGTTATATTTTATTGGCAAAAAAATAATTTATTATTCATTACATTTCAACGTACATTTTATATCGACCTACATGTCAGAATGGCAATAAAATACAAAATATATATTTAATTTAATCTTAACAAACATGTGCATTTATTCGAATTTTCAAATAGACATTTATGTGTGTTGGGCAAGATTTGGTGACAGAAAATGAAATGTTTACATGATAAATTACACAACGTCTGAATATGGACTCTGCTAGTAGTAGGACAACTTGACTAACAAGACAAACTCACTGAATAATGTTTTGCTATGACACGGGAAATATGTTGATCCGCTAACAAAACTGCATCTTCCTTTAGAGCATTTAAAAAAAAAAATATGGTCAAAATTTTTATTTTTATTAAGAATATGATTGTTGATACACAAAAGTGTTACTTAAATGTACATACTTTTCAGTCAGACATGATATTCTCAATTACCTAAACATACTGAAGTATGATACACATACTGGATTATTTTGTCCTGTTTTGACACACAGTTGTTACCAAAACACAAGTATTTAATGCGCAACTAGAGATAATGTCATTAAGGATAAAGTGTTAAGTCCTTGTGATAGAGGGTTGTTGTTAGTGGACCCTTCCTGGCATCTTCACAACAGATAATGTAGCTTCCATGTAAGGTCGGAACTGTAAGTTCTTCCACTAGACATAACCAATGTATCATTAAGAGAATCGTGCAATCCAACACCACCAACAAAAAATCCATCATCCAATATACAAACAGCCAACGAACAACAACAGTGACAACAAAATCTAAACTAAGAAAAGACTGCTATCAGAAGAAGGACGATTGAGACGATATCAAAAGACATCGACACTTCTCACCAACTGCTATCAGAAGAAGGACGATTGAGACGATATCAAAAGACATCGAAACTTCTCACCAACTGCTATCATAAGAAGGACGATTGAGACGATATCAAAAGACATCGACACTTCTCACCAACTGATATCAGAAGGACGGTTGCGATAATATCAAAAGGCATCGAAACTTATCACCAACTGCTATCAGAAGAAGGACGGTTGCGACGATATCAAATGACATCAAAACTTCTCACTAACTGCTATCAGAAGAAGGACGGTTGCGACGATATCAAAAGACATCGAAACTTCTCACCAACTGCTATCAGAAGAAGGACGGTTGCGACGATATCAAAAGACATCGACACTTCTCACCAACTGATATCAGAAGAAGGACGGTTTCGACGATATCAAATGACATCAAAACTTCTCACTAACTGATATCAGAAGGACGGTTGCGATAATATCAAAAGACATCGAAAACTTCTCACCAACTGCCATCAGAAGGACGGTTGCGACGATATCAAAAGACATCGAAACTTCTCACCAACTGCTATTAAAAGAAAGACGGTTGCAACGATATCAAAAATGTTATGAAGGATGACGCTAAGCCCGCACTCGACGTGCATGACCTCTTTTCAGTCAAGGCCGTTTTGGGGGCGGCTAGAAAAATATCACTTATTTTGACATTTTAGCTTACCATTGTCCGTTTCAGTCGAACATGATAGAATGATCACGAGAATGTGGGAAGCAGTAAGACTGAGTATTCCATTTCGAGAATGATCATCTGGAACAGGGTATAAAAGGGCTAAGATTATATGACGAGAGATAGTTTTCCTTTCCTTTACCACGAGATGTGCTGTGTGTCATTATTTAATACTATGATGTGTGTAGATTTTACTATTTGCTCATTGTACAATGTTGTGCTCATTGTATTGTTATACACAGTACCGGTACCTGCAAACTGTAAGTTAATGATTTTTAATCACATTCGTTTGCTGTTGCAATTTAATTGAAATTCATACATTAAAAATTTACTAATTGTAATTAGCTCTGGCTTTGTGAATCGTATTATTTGTTATTATTTTTAAACTTTGGTATCGTCCTTTATTATGGACTGTTTTTAGTACGAGCCATAGTCAACAGATAAGAGATTAAATTCTCCATTTATAATGGTCCGTAATAAAAGGCATCGAAACTTCTCACCAACTGCTATCAGAAGAAGGACGGTTGCAACGGTATCAAAAGACCTAATGACACCTCACCTACAGCTGACAAAAGTAGGTCAGTGGTGAGGATGTAAAAGACATCAAGACATCTCACTACAGCTAAAAGTACCAGCATTAAGAAGAGTCAAATATAACTCGGCCTTACTTTGTCCACACGTATATCAGATCGGAACTATTTGAATGTATGAAAATGATATACCAGAGAAGACATAGCCAGGCTTACTTGGCTAGCAAGTATGTCAGATTGTAATTAAGGGAATTTATGAAGATTATATAGCAGAGAAGACAGCCTGGCCTTACTTAGTTAACAAGTATATCATTTTGTAACTAAGGGACTGTATGAAGATGCTATAGCAGAGAAGACATAGCCTGTCAACGTTAGATCATGTCCTAAAATAAAATATCAAAACTTTCCAAACTTGTAATACTCTGTTAGATTCATGGAAATGACTTTCAAGGTAAACAATAACATTAGGAGCATGTAATCTCTAGTATAACAAGATTACCGGACAATAACCCTAGAATACATATTGTGAGTAGTTGATTGTCTCAGGGGGGCTGGCTGTATCCGTAGAATACAAGTGATGCGAAATTGGTCGTCTCACGAGGGCTAGCTATAACCATATGTGGGTCGTGGTTGTCTCGCGAGGGCTAGCTATAACCGTATAATACAATTTAGACGAAATTTGTCGACTTCCGAGGACTAGTTATACCTGTAGAATAAAAGGTGTGTTTATTTGGTTGTCTTCCGATGGCTAGCTATAAGTGTAGAATACAAGTTGTGGGTAGCTGGTTGTCTTTAGAGGGCTAGCTATAATTGTAGAATACAAGTGGTAGGTAGTTTGTTGTCTCGTGAGGGATAGCGTTAACAGTAGAATACAACTGGTGGGTAGTTGGTTGTCTCCCGAGGGCTATCTATAAATTTGGGGACACTCGGATAATTGAAATCGTGTCAATTTAGAGAGATCCTGTGATATGTCATTTGGTTGGTTGCACAGATGAAAAGTTAAGGTGATACATTTGAGAATTGCTATGAGACTACCGTTAGAGAGTTTAAATGTTGAGAAGCTACAGTTAAGAGTTGTTATGAGACAACAGTTGGACAGTGTATAGTTTTATATGCAAAAGTTTAGAGCATTAATAAGAATACATTTAGAAAGAGTAAAGATTGAGATTCTAAAGTAAAAATATGTTATTTGACTACAATTGAAAAGAAGATAACATTTGAGAAACTACATTTAAGTTTAAGAGATATTTTGAGACTAGATGTAGACAGGATAAAGTTTGATAAACTATGTTTGTGAAATTGTATGATACTATAGTTAGACTGATTAAATGTTGAGAATATAGTTTTGAGAAATTAACAGTTGGAGATTTAAAAAGTGTCATAATAGAGCCGAAAGAATAACGATTAGTGGCCCCTAGCCCATGATTGAGAACCAGTCAAAAACGTTTTAAGAAGAAGACTGCCAAAACACACTACAATTATTATATTTAACTTATTAAACAAAACAAGTCAACATTTTAAGAACAACTCTATAAAGATATACATTGTCATTATTTTGAAACATTTAATTATACAAGAATACTCATATTAAACTAGAAGTAGAAGACCATTAATTAAAAATTAAACCATAAACAACTATACAATGAATACCCATCAAATTATCATCCGAGCTACCATTTATTACACACTAACTTACATAAAATCAGTTCAATTATTTAACAACTATCACAAGAAAATTAAAAGCTATTAAATTTTCATACGAGCCA
Organism: Omphiscola glabra; assembly: GCA_964017045.1. Taxonomy (NCBI): domain Eukaryota; kingdom Metazoa; phylum Mollusca; class Gastropoda; family Lymnaeidae; genus Omphiscola; species Omphiscola glabra. Next base: position 940,240 of record OZ024811.1, read on the forward strand.
CCAATTATTACAAATTAACTTACACAAATTCAAGTCAACTATATCAAATCCTGTCACACAAGAACTTGAGATTATATATATAAACCAAATTAAAAAGTAAGTAGGCGATTATCAATACTTAATACACGCCTATAGTTTCTTTGCATTGCTATATCCTGCCAAACATATGGCGGCACAGCTATACTTTGTTTGCGTCGCTTTGCGCCTCAAAATACGCATTGATAATTTCTTTGCACGCCAAAATATTAGCGTAGAAAAAATTATAATTTACTTCAATTGATATCAACACGATTTACGATAAACTTTCTACTGATGATCAACACGGCTTACGATGAACGCTCTACTGATATCAACACGGCTTACGATGAACGCTCTACTGATATCAACACAGCTTACGATGAACGCTCTACTGATATCAACACAGCTTACGATGAACGCTCTACTGATATCAACACAGCTTACGATGAACGCTCTACTGATATCAACACAGCTTACGATGAACGTTCTACTGATATCAACACGGCTTACGATGAACGTTCTACTGATATCAACACGGCTTACGATGAACGTTCTACTGATATCAACACGGCTTACGATGAACGTTCTATGGAGTCAAGTGATTTACCAACACGTATGATAAAATATTGTAAAACAAAAAAGTTTCAATTGACTACGGGACTTCTATGGAGACAATTTGAAGAAATTTCTAGAAACTGCTAGCAGTTAGAATGTAATGATTATAGAATGTGTATTAGTAATAGACCAAATCTTAGAGACTCGGAACTAAAAACAACAGTAATATTAACAGGACCATTTAGGACATGATTCCAGATAAGTCTTTCACAAGTAATACGACACAGCATTCGCTTTTTTAAAATTTTGTGTATTGATCGGCCTTACAAATTATGTTTGGTTCTATATCGATGAGAAATTGTAAAGAAATATCAATTATTGTTATAAATAACAGCTGATGATAAAAAATAATTTAACCTCAAATGGTTAATGCGTATAAAATATACATTTTAGATGCATTAAAATGGTTAATGTGGTTTTAAAGATATTTCTTATTGTATCAATATGTTTTTTGTTGAATATTCTCTAAATTTGCTTAATACTGATTGAAGCTATTTGAAGATTCTGTGAACTCAGTGACACATTAACTAAGGTTATTTAACTTTTTCCTGGTTTATACAAAGATGTTAGACTATAATTATGTTAATGGTTTGAAATTAGAATTTGTAACAGATCTCGTTTTAAAAAAAAATGTTTGGTACATGTTATTACTAAGCCCCAATTGTCCTTAAGTATAATGGAAAAAGTTAATTAAGATAATTTAAAGTGTTTAGCTACGTTAAATTCTCTCCACGTTTTGTATATGACTGGTATAGTGTAGATCATTGGGTTCAGGGCGGAGTTCAGAGGTAGGACAAATATTACAAACCAGGCGTATGTGTCAGGACTTACTTTATGTCCTTTCATAGACAATAAACCAGTGACACAGATTGGAAACCAACAAAGGAAGTTGGACAGAGCTACAATAAAGAGTTGCTTAGCAACCTGTATGTCTTGCTCTCTTCTTGAGGAATTGATTGTGTTCTTAGTTATTCGTTGATTAGTCATTGAAAGAAAAATTAAAACTTGACCTAAAGAAATTGTTAAGAATAAAATACAATTAAAAACAATAAAAATCCCAACTGCATATTGCCAACCTTGCTGCTGGTCTGTGGTCAGAGGTAAACCTAGACACATCCCATTTGAAGAGTAGATTGTCCATTGAGGATATACAATAGGAAGTATAGCCAATGTAAACCCTATGACCCAAGAGGTTACAACTGAAAGAATAATTACCAACTTTGTTAGTCTATACTCTCCAAACGGAAATCGTATTACTAAAAACCTGTCCAGGGTAATAAGTAAAACAAAGAAAGTTGAAGTTTCACTTGACAGTGTTGACAAAAATCCAGAAATCTTACACAAAATACTGTCACGCCAATTTGTTTCATGAAGGACATAATTGTCTCTAAAGTAAAAATCCGCAGAAACAATTATTGTGAGGTATGTGCCCATGACAAAATCAGATATCCCAAGATTTGTCACAAAAACCCCATAACCTTTCTTTAATATTTCCCTGTCATAATAAATCCTAAATGACAATACCATGATGTTGCCAATCATTGAAATTATGGTCACAAGCCAAAAAAGTGAACGCTTAAAGATGTCACCAATGAGATGTTCACAAGAAGATATACTATCAAATGTTGCATGACACACGTATTTTGTTATTCCTTTTCCAACAACTTGAGGACAGCAATACTTCAAATTGTCTGTGTACAAAGCAGACGTGATATTTAGTTTACTTAAGATATCCATTGTGTCTTTTTCTGCTAGAGTTGTATTGCGAATATCTAAAACTTCCAAAGAACTTATTTTATACAGAGTCCCAAGACTTTCAATTTTTGTATTTGATAAATTTAAATATCTTAACGTATGACTATAAGTTTGGTATTCAATATTTAAAAAAGACATGTTTGTGTAAGATAAATCTAGGTTGCAACTTTTTAAGTCTCCTTTTAAGGAAGAGAGAAAAATATTTCTGGTTAAATTTAAAAATGCCAAATGAGCAAAATACGAACTTATATCATCGTTTATATCGATTTGAATAAATTTATTGTAACTTAAATCTAATTTAATAACATTCATGTCAAAACGTCTAGGGATTAAATATTCTAAACGTTCTAAATTGCAGTCGGATGCATGCAACTCTAACAAATTAGGTAAAATATACATTTCATTCAATTTGGACAGGTCAAGGCCATTGAGATTTAAATATTTTATTTCGATATCAAAAATTCTCAAAGATGTCATTTCCATAACGTCCGAAATATTGTCGACGGTCTTAGCACTTCCAAAACATTTAAAACCACGTGGACATGTGACATTACAACTTAACTCATCATCAACTCCGTCTGGACAATCGGCAACTCCATCACAAACTTGAACGTAGTGAACGCAACTCACATAACCGTAAGTACTACAAGCAAAAGGACAGTTCATGTTTCCACTTATTGTTTCATCTTCCCCATGTGGGCAATCCATTACGCCATCATTAATAAGATAGTAAGGAATGCAGTAAGACTGATGACACTTAATAAACTCTTCAGTACATATAAAATCCGCACAGTCCTGTAAGTGTGACAGATCATTACATCCAGTAATTCGACCACTGCGCCCTCTAAGAAATATACATTTTGGTGCCCATTGATCTGTTTCTGTATTATTGGTCAGTGCAGTAACTGACTTTATTTTTTCTAATTGGTTACAATTGACTACTTCATGTTGTTTTGTGACGTCATCAAATTCCACCGTGACATTTATTAAAATCGTTCTTTTACTATTGATATATAATCTGCATTCATCTCCATCACGTGACAACCAATGCCTAGGTACACATGTACCATCAGAACATCGCCTCTCCTTACATTCATCACACATTTCCTCATCGCTGTTATCGGGGCAGTCTTGATGAGCGTTACATAACTCACCAATAGCTAACCTTTGTCTTACAGGGAAAAATTCATTTGCATTTGGATTTTTACATAACAAACTTCTATCTATATTAGGTATTACACAATGTTTTTCATCACTTCCATCTTCACAATCATTAAAGCTGTTACAAACTTTAGAATAAACTATACTTTTACCATTTTCGCAATCAAATAACAATTGTTTGTATTCATCTGCTATTATATTTTCTATTGTTAAGCCAAAATGCGCATTTGAAATCATTTGTTCGTTACTGACTTTAAAAACAAATTCGTTGTTAAAAAGCAATTTTGTTTTCCCTAATGTCTGGTTGTTGTAATCGAATTGTTCTGGTAGTTCATAACTTGTATTATCCAGGGCCATTTTACACAAAATAACTTTTGTTATCTCCTGTTTACAATCTATCAGCTCCCATGAGATTTGATCACTTGCCTTGATCGATCCATTTTCTATTCCCGTAAGAATGGAATATTTCAAGATGGCACACATATTATTGCCATTTTTGCTTTCAATATTTTTCATGAAAAGAAATGGTCTTTCATTTGTCCATTGTAATACGCCCGGGTCAATGTATATTGATTTAGTTAGGCCAACATAGACAATAATAGTTTCTACTGACTCGGGTAGTAAATCAATTCTTGCATCGTTAAATAAAGTTATCAAGAATTGTAACTCTTCATTGGTTTCTATTATAGGTAACTCTGAGAACAACATTCTACATTGTTTTGATGCATTATTCCAGTTTAGTTTGAAAGGTGAGAGAATAATTTTATAACAATTTATAATAGAAGTTTTCTTTTCATTGTGAAGTTGAATCCACCCTAAAGGACATTCGTTACATATGTATAATGCAATAACATTGTTATCACTTAAGTAATCTAATGGGACGAGTAGAATATAAATAAATTTTTGATTAACTACAAAGGAATCAAACAAATTACGAGAATCTTTTTTTATAGAAGGTAAAAAGAGAAAAAAATGTCTTGCAAAAATCTCTAAACTGAATTCTTCAAAATATTGAATCGTTTTCTTACAATTTCCATAGCAAATAGAAAACCAAGCTACAATAACTGACTGTTCTCTATCTGTCTTATCAATGTTTAGAATTTCATTTGTAAATGATGCAGCTTTAGTAAGAGTTAAAATTGTATTATTAATGGATTTATTCAGACTTATCGATATTTGAAACTGATCTAGAGGAAAAAATATTTCTTGAGTTGAACTGTCAATTGAGAATCGCAAGACTTTTTTTTGAAACGGTTCAATGACAGATATTTGATGTAGAGAAAAGTTATTTGTTTTTGAGATAAAATATTGAACAAAATTTTTAATTCGTGTAAATGTTAAATTTATGTTACTTGAGCTATCAACGATAATGTACAATGTGCCCTGAGTTGTATTGCATGTTTCCTTCGTAAGCTCAGCAGTTCCAGGTAAAACTCGAACGTTATCTAAAAAAATGATGAAACAAGTAATTGCAATGAAATACACACATTTGGAAAGTTCATATTTACGTTCATATAACAAAAGAATATGTTCCAATAAAATTCATAATTATTTAAGCAATCTCGTTAATCAAATTAAAAAGAATATACCATATTTAAATCATTTCCTAAAAATTAGATATTAAAACTACTTACCTAGCGAAAGTAGAAGTATTAGTAGTGGACAGGTCAATAAAAACATAGCTCTGTTTATTATAGAAATCTTAATGTGAAATTTAATGAAAGAATAAACTTAAAATAGCTCTTTTTTTTTTGAAAGTTATGCAAATTTTAAAAGTCTTTTTTGCAATATTCTTAGTGACAAAACAATAAATAACAAGGTTGTTATGTTAATAAAATTTGCGGCATCATATAAAAAAATTTAGTTTCGTCTCCTAGATACATGAAGGACAGTCCTTAAGTTTAGTTTCATCTTCTAGATGCACGAAGGACTGTCCTAAGGTTTAGTTTCATCTCCTAGATACATGAAGGACTGTCCTAAAGTTTAGTTTTATCTCCTAGATACTTGAAGGACTGTCCTAAAGTTTAGTTTCATCTCCTAGATACATGAAAGGAAGGACTGTCCTAAAGTTTAGTTTCATCTCCTAGATACAGAAAGGACTGTCCTAAAGTTTAGTTTCATCTCCTAGATACACGAAGGACAAACCTAAAGTTTAGTTTCATCTCCTAGATACATGAAGGACTGTCCACATCTTCAGTTTTGTCTCCTAGAGCAATGGAGAACTTACCAAATGTTTAATTTACTGTAAGTGGGGCATGAAGGAATGTCGGAAACTTAGGTTGTTTTTTTTTGATACATGAAGGGACAAAAAGGACAGTCCTAAAGTTAAGTTTCGTCTCCTGATGACATGAAGGACTGTCCTAAAGTTTAGTTTCGTCTCCTAGAAACATGATGATCTGTCCTAATTTTTATTTTCGTCTCCTAGAGCTATAAAGACTGTCCTAAAGTTACGTTTTTTTTTTCTTCCAAAATTTTGTAACGTCTCCTGGAGGAATTACCGACTGACTTAAAGTTTAATGTTATATCCTAGATAATCAACCATATGCGGAACCTTCATGTCCCTCCAACCATTTGTCCTTCACCGATGCAGCGATGACGAAGCGCAGCCCTCAACATGTTCAGAAAGCGGCTGCCCTAGACACCATTGCCACTTATTCAAACATACCAGCTAAAGTTTCAGGGACGGCTCTGCCAATCTGAGGTAAAGACTGTTGGATAAATTGCGGCCATACCCTTCCCAGCAGGAGGACATCTAATTGAAGAACTCTCGATGCACTTTGGGACATCAGCATCACATTTGGATGCGGCGATTGAAATGATGCACAGTGCCTATGAGAGTGTATCACACATTTAAAATGAGGGAGCTTGCACGGCTCAATGTGATCGTTTGCTCCGACTCAATGTGATCGTTTGCTCCGACTCAATGTGATCGTTTGCTCCGACTCAATGTGAGCGTTTGCTCCGACTCAATGTGATCGTTTGCTCCGACGCAATGTGATCGTTTGCTCCGACTCAATGTGATCGTTTGCTCCGACTCAATGTGAGCGTTTGCTCCGACTCAATGTGATCGTTTGCTCCGACTCAATGTGATCGTTTGCTCCGACTCAATGTGAGCGTTTGCTCCGACTCAATGTGAGCGTTCGCTCCGACTCAATGTGATCGTTTGCTCCGACTCAATGTGAGCGTTCGCTCCGACTCAATGTGATCGTTTGCTCCGACTCAATGTGATCGTTTGCTCCGACTCAATGTGATCGTTTGCTCCGACTCAATGTCATCGTTTGCTCCGACTCAATGTGATCGTTTGCTCCGACTCAATGTGATCGTTTGCTCCGACTCAATGTGATCGTTTGCTCCGACTCAAGTTCTGCTTTTGAGATCTTGGGGAAGAGAGCAGATAGCACACACCTTCTTGACGTCATCTTTGATGACCTGTGCAAAATCGTTGATCAATGAGGCAAGATCACAGTGCAATAGATCATCCCAGGCTATGACAACGTTAGTGGCAATGGGAAGCGGACACTTTGGGGAAAACCGGGACTGCCCTGCCTCAGCTAGAAGTACCAATAACTTATTTGGGAATAAACAACTTGCTGGCTGACCACTTCAGGAAAACATGACCGCCAGAGCCGTGTTTTCATATTTAACCTCTACTAGCAAACAAGCCCCGTGGTAGGGTTTATTCCGCAAACAGCAGAGCTTTGTAACTCAAATGCGTACTTAGCATTACCCCATAGGTACTTCTGGCGGCTGGACAACTACAGGATCTTACCTGCCGGCATTGCAGCTTGGTCCTGGAGACACTAGCGCACCGTTGAATTAGTGGCTCTCACTAGATTTCCGGGGAAAATCAGGGTTTGGAAAAACCTTTTGAGCAAAATATTGTTTTTCTCAGCTAAGCAGATGAACCTGGAAGCCAATATACTACCCGGAGTCATAAGAGAGTAATCTCAGACATTCCCCAAAATGTGTGTGTTAGTTGCTTCTCCAAGAGACATGCAGGACTGTTCTAAAGTTTAGTTCCTTCATTTAATGACATTAAGAACTGTCCGAAAGTTTAGTTTTGTCTCCTGAAGACATGAAGGACTGTTGCAATATTTAGTTTCTTCCCTAGAGACATGAATGACTGTCCGAAAGTTAAGTTTCGTCTCATAAAGAAATTAAGTACAGTCCTATTGTTTAGATTCGTCGTATAGAGACATAAAGAACTTTCACGTAATTTAGTTTCGTCTTATAGAGACATAAAGAACTGTCACGAAATTTAGTTTCGTCTTATAGAGACATAAAGAACTGTCACGAAATTTAGTTTCGTCTTATAGAGACATAAAGAACTGTCACGAAATTTAGTTTCGTCTTATACAGACACAAAGAACTGTCACGAAATTTAGTTTCGTCTTACAGATTCCATAAAGAACTGTCACGAAATTTAGTTTCGTCTTATAGAGACATAAAGAACTCTCATGAATTTTAGTTTCGTCTGCTAGGAAAATTGAAGGATTCTGCCAATATTTATTTATTTGTTCTAGTGACATGAACGATTGACTTTAATTTTACTTTCATCTTCTAGGGACATGGAGGGCTGATTTTAATTTTACTTTCATCTTCTAGGGACACGAAGGACTGACTTTAATTTTACTTTCATCTTCTAGGGACCTGAAGGAAGGCTCTTAAGTTGATTTTCTTCTCGTAGAGACACGAAGGTCTACTAGAAGTTTAGTTCGGTCTCCTAGAGACATGAAGAGCTGTCTTAAGTTTAGTTTCGTCTCATTCAAACATAACAATTTATCCTAAAGTTTACTTCTCTCTTCTAGAAAAATGTATGATTGTCCTAAATTTGAGTTGCATCTCCTAGAGTCATAAGACTTGTTCTAATGTTTTTTTCCGTCTTCTAGTGACATTTAGAACTGTTCTAAAGTTTAGATTCATCTCCTTTCGTAATGTTTAGTATCGTCTCGTAAAGTCATGACGTCTATCACAAAGATAAGCTCCGTCGATTAGAGACATGTATAACTGCCTTAAAGTTTAGTTTCGTCTCCTAGATACATCTTGTACTGTCATAATGTTTGCTTACCTCTTCTAGAGACATAAATAAGAGTTAAAAAATTTAGTTTTGTATCCTCGAGACTATGATGAAAGAAATAAGTTTTAGTTTCGTCCATAGACATGAAGGACTGTCCTAAAGTTTATGTTCTAAATTTAAGTTTCGTCTCGTAGAGACTTGAAGAACTGTCCTAAAATGTATGTTCGTCGTCTAGGACGTCCTAAAAGTTAGATTGGTCTCCTAGAAACATATAGTCTTGCCCACAAGTGTAGTTCTGTCTTCTAGTTACATTAGGTTTCCTGTTCCTGTCTTAGATTCATAAAGGACTGTATTAAAGTGTAGTTCCGTTTCCTAGAGACATGAAATATTTTCTTAAGTTTAGAGTCGTCATCTAGAGACGTATATGTCTGTCCTTTTAAATTTTGAAAGATGCGTATACGACGCAATATGTGTTAGTTGCTTAAAATATATTAATTAGATTTTATAAATTCATTTCAGACTTGATTAACACAAAATTATTTTTAAAATATAGTTATTATTATCTGCATTCTTTGAATATTTCATTTTTTGTTAACTACGACACTTATATGTTGAAGACTAAGCTTGTTATCACAAAATATATATTGCGCACTTTGTAGTCCATAACAACGGCACATGTATTATGAATCCTAATTTTGTTATCACAAATCATATATTGGTTAATTTCTAGTCTGTCAATTGTGGCACAGTTATAGTTTATTTTAAATTTGTAAATGCAGCACATGTATTTCCACATTTTTAATGTGATAACTATTGCATAATTATCGTGTCTACTTAGTTGGTTAGCAGAAACCATGTATTATTCAGTCTATAAATGGATAACTAGAGCACAGTTATCGTGCATTCTAAGTCTATGATAACAACACATTTATTGCCTATTTTATTATTTGATAACTACAGTGCAGTATTCATAGTCAGCGTTTGTTGTACGTTTCCTGTCCTGTTAATAGTTGGATCGGAGCAGAACAAACTTGAAAATTACAACTTAAAAAATAAATTATCTCAAACACAACTAAAACGCTTGTTCAAAAGACAAAGTGTTTACCAAAGCTGATTATAAAAGGACGCTCTCTTAACGCACCACAACAAGAGTTAATTTCAGTTCACGATATTTTAACATAGAACACGAAGCTATGACAATTGAAACAAAACAGTCTTGTCTACGCCGAGCTCTTAAGTTTATATGGAACTTTATGCTGAGTTGTGTTGAACCAATCGGTTTCCTTGAAGGTATGGCATACATAACAGTGGTTCTAAAAATTATTATTTTTTTTTTATGAGAAACACCTAGGCCAGTAAAGTAAAAATTTAATGGAAAAAAGCTGGGCTTTTAAATTCATTTGAATAAATGTAACTGCTTTGATGTATTTGTTGGCGTATTTTCAACAAAATCTATTTCGATTTAGTCAACATAAAAAAAAAATATATTAAAACTTCATTTACAAATTTTAATGCTGACAATTTATTATACATTTTCTATTTATTTACTTCGCTAAAATATAGCATCCACACACCGATCCACCTACCTTTCTATCTCGTCTATCAATTTACCCGTCAATCTCGTCTATCCATTTACCCGTCAATCTCGTCTATCCATTTATCCGCCAATCTCGTCTATCCATTTACCCGCCAATCTCGTCTATCCAACTACCCATTCACACGTTTACCAATCTACCCATCTAATAATTCACAAGTCAATACAGTTTTCCAATTTACCGTCTACCAATTTAACAGACCCAATCCTGTCTATCCGTATACCCATCGAAACGTCTACCAAACTACCCATCTAACCATCCACAAGTCAATACAGTTCACCAATTTACCCGTCTTCACATCTAGCCAACTATCCAGTCTATCCTTCTACCCATCTAACTGTCTATCCATCTACCCATCCTTCACTTCTTCCTATAAACCTATCAACAAGTCAATCTCGCCTATCCATCTCACTATCCACACGTCTAGCACTCTACCCAAATGATCCCATCTATCCATCTCACGATCCACCCGTCTAGCCATCTATCCAAAGCATCCCATCTTTCCATATCACCATCCACCCGTCTAGCCATCTACCCAAATCATCCCATCTATCCATCTCAACATCCATCCGTCTAGCCATATACCGAAATCATTACATCTATCCATCTCACGATCCACCCGTCTAGTCATCTACCCAAATCATCCTATCTATCCATATATCCAAATCATCACATGTATCCATCTACCCAAATCATCATATCTATCCATCTCACCATCCACCCGTCTAGCCATCTACCCAAATCATCCCATCTATCCATCTCACCATCCACCCGTCTAGCCATCTATCCAAATCATTCCATCTATCCATCTCACCATCCACCCGTCTAGCCTTCTACCCAAATCAGCCCATCTATCAATCTCACCATCCACCCTTCTATCCATCTCATCATCCACCCATCTATCCATCTCACCATCCACACGTCTAGTCATCTACCCAATTCATCCCATCTATCCAACTATCCAATCATCCCATTTATCCATATCACCATCCACCCGTATATCCATATATCCATCTCACCACCCACCCGCCTAGCCATCTATCCATCTCACCACCCACCCGCCTAGCCATCTATCCAAATCATCCTATCTATCCATCTCACCATCCATCGGTCTAGCCATCTATCTAAATCATCCCATTTATCCATCTACTTATCTATGCATATACCGATATATCCTTCTACCCATTAAACTGTCTATCCATCTACCCATCTTTCACTTCTTCCTATAAACCTATCAACAAGTCAATCTCGCCTATCCATCTCACCATCCACCAGTTTAGCAATCTATCCAAATCATCCCATCTAGCCATCTCACCTTCCACCCGTCTAGCCATCTATCCAAATCATTCCATCTATCAATCTCACCATCCACCCGTCTAGCCATCTACCCAAATCATCCCATCTATCCATCTCACCATCCACCCGTCTAGCCATCTACTCAAATCATCCCATCTATCCATCTCACCATCCACCCTTCTATCCATCTCACCATCCACCCATATATCCATCTCACCATCCACCCATATATCCATATCACCATCCACCCGTCTAGTCATCTACCCAAATCACCCCATCTAGCCATCTACCCAAATCATCCCATCTATCCATCTCACCATCCACCCATCTATCCATCTATCCAATCATCCCATCTATCCATCTCACCATCCACCCGTCTAGCCATCTATCCAAATCATCCCATCTATCCATCTCACCATCCACCCGTCTAGCCATCTACCCAAAACATCCCGTATATCCATCTCACCACCCACCCGCCTAGTCATCTACCCAAATCATCTTATCTATCCATCTCACCATCCACCCGTATAGCCATCTATCCAAATCATCCCATCTATCCATCTACTTATCTATGCATATACCGATATATCCTAACGACCCGATTTACCCATTAGCACATACATACCGTCTGTCCATCTACTTATCCATATGTCTATCCTTATAACCGTTTATCCAATGAATCCATCTACAAATCAATCTTTTATTTCTCTTGCTAACATACCGTTTACCAATCTACCAATCCATCAAATCTATTTATACATATATCCATGTCTTTTAACTACCATCAATCCATGATGTTAATATACAAGTTCATACCGTCTACCCATCAATCAGGTCTATCAATCTACCCATCAATCATGTCTATCAATCTACCCATCAATGAGGTATATCAATCAACCCATCAATCAGGTCTATCAATCTACCCATCAATCAGGTATATGAATAAACCCATTAATCAGGTCTATCAATCTACCCATCAATCAGGTATATCAATCTACCCATCAATCAGGTCTCTCAATCTACCCATCAATCAGGTCTATCAATCTACCCATCAATCAGGTCTATCAATCAACCCATCAATCTGGTCTATCAATCTACACATCAATGAGGTCTATCAATCAACCAATCAATCAGGTCTATCAATCTACCCATCAATCAGGTCTATCAATCTACCCATCAATCGGGTCTAACAATCTACCCATCAATCAGGTATAACAATCTACCCATCAATCAGGTCTAACAATCTACCCATCAATCAGGTATAACAATCTACCCATCAATCAGGTCTATCAATCTACTCATCAATCAGGTCTATCAATCTACTCATCAATCAGGTCTAACAATCTACCCATCAATACCACCTTTCCATCTAATAAATCCTCCATACTTTCCCTACATATATCAATCCCTTCTATCTCTGTACCTAAACATCATGTCAATCCTTTTACACATGACTCCCGTCCATCCATCTGCCCGCATATCCATCTGCCCGTCAATCTATCTGCCCGTCAATCTATCTGCCCGTCAATCCATATGCCCGTCAATCCATATGCCCGTTAATCCATCTGCCCGTCAATCCATCTGCCCGTCAATCCATATGCCCGTCAATCCATATGCCCGTCAATCAATATGCCCGTCAATCCATATGCCCGTCAATCCATATGCCCATCTATCCATCTGTCCGTCTATCCATCTGCCCTTCCATCCCGTCTACCCATCTTCCCTTCATTACGTCTACCCATACACAATTCCGTCCAATCTATTCATCTACCCATCCATTCCCGTCTATCAACATACTAATCCATAAATCCTAAAATGATTTATATCATTCTCCCCATCCATCTCACCTATGCATCTCCCAATCCATCCTACCTATCCCTCTCCCCATCCATCCCACCTATCCATATCCCCATCCATCCCACCTACCCATCTCTCCATCGATCCCACCTATCCCTCTCCCCATCCATCCCACATATCCATCTCCCCATCCATCCCGTCTACACGTCTCCCCGTCTATCCCACCTACCCATCTCCCCAATCTATCCATCTACTGCCCATCTCGTCAAAACATCTAACCGTCCCCCAGCTACCCTTCCATTATGTCTGCCCGTCAACTATTTTAACTTATCATCCCATATACCCATCCACTCCATCTCGTCCAAACATCTAACCGTCCCCCAGCTACCCTTCCATTATGTCTGCCCGTCTACCCATTTAACTGATCATCCCATGTACCCATCCACTCCATCTCGTCTACCTATTTAACTGATCATCCCATGTACCCATCCACTCCATCTCGTCTACCTATTTAACTGATCATCCCATGTACCCATCCACTCCATCTCGTCCATCGTTCTCCCAATACAACATTTCTACCCATCTGCACTTATAACCCCTTACCCGCCCACATTTAGGCGCCCACATTTAGCCGCCCACATTTACCCGCCCACATTTAGCCGTCCACCCATGCACTTGTCAACGCGGAAGGTTGTGCTGTATGGTGACGACATATATTATATTGTAAGTCGCTACGCGTGTTTTTAGAGTATACATTAAAATGTAACTTTATACATAAAGAACAAAAACCTGTCTGTTTGGTTCTGAAATGAATTTTTAAAACTATTTTAAAATGTCTTCATTTAAAGATTCTAAATACATATGGTTTAAATATTATCTTTACAATTTTTTTTTATTAACGACATTTGTTCAAATCTATATGTCACGATTTAAAAAAAAATAATACTTTTAGAACCATTGGTATGTACAACACGAATAAAGATAATGCGATTGGTTTAAAGTCACTCAGGAGGAAGTCCCATATAACACTATGAACACGGCATTGGACAGACTGTTATGATAGTGCTAACATAGATGCCACATACTGTTTTGATAGTGATAACATAGATGGCAAAGAAATATATAGAGTTATTGAATTGTGGTGTAGACGTTTTCAGATTCAAATTTTCCTGGAATGAAATAGTGTACGGTTTGACAAACACTTTGTTCTAAAATGCATCATATTTAACCCAGCTTTGATTAGCAATTTGTTCTAAAAGTCATCCTATTAAATACAGCTTTGATACACACGTTTCTCCATTACAACTCGTATTTAAATTGTGATTGACATACTGTATGTTCTACAGTGATCAAATTAAAATACGGTAATAATAAGCTTAGGATTTACAATAACTAGACAACGATAATACATGTGTTGTGATGGTATACTCACGATATTAGATGTGTGTACAGTAGTGATCAAATTAGACAAAGATAATACATGTATTGTGATGGTATACTAACGATATTAGATTTGTGTACTGTAGTGATCAAATTAGACCAAGATAATATATGTGTTGTGATGGTATATTAAAGATATTGGAACTGAGTAATTCATTTATCAACATAAAAAAAGCGATATCATTGTTGCAACAAACTTGAGATACTAAAACATAATTTTTGATAGTAAAGTTAAACCTGACTTGTTTTGTGTCTCATTAATATTACAAACCAGTAAATGCATATTAAGTAACACATTTTTTCGAATAATTCTCAAGTACATTCCTCCATGTCTCTAAGTGACAACAATAAAACTTTTCAATCTTTGATACTACAAATGTCATAAACATATTACGCTTCTTATTGATTGTTTTCTCAATCAGAAGATTGTAGATTGTCTTGTTAACTTTCCATGACTCTAATACTTGAAACTATTTCTAAAATAAATCTTTGAGTAAAAGTAATGAAGTTTTTCTTCATTGCATATGGGGATTACTGTTAAATAAAGAAAATAAATAGAGCTATGTTTGTATGTATATGTCCAATATTTGTACTGAAAATGCATACAATTTTTCACGTATAAATATTTTAAATTGATTTACAAGGTAGCCTCATTTTTACATATTTACACTAGAACTAATATTTTTAAAGAAAATATTAAAAGGAAAAACAAAGAAAAAAAGGAAAAACGAAATATGTCAATAATGTTTTTGTACCATTCCGTTTTGAAACAATTATTTATAATAATTAGTTTACATAGCTTTCGGGTTGTACCTGGAGCAGCTGAGTTTACAAATGCACAATGCGATACAACTGATGACATCTTGTACATTATCGTGGATGACTCAAGTAACATTTATTTAACATTTACACGAATCAAAAATTTTGTTGAATATTTTATGTCTAAAAGAGATAACTCTTCTGAAAATCCAATATCTGTCATTGAACCATTTCAACAAAAAGTGTTGAGGCTCTCAAATTACAGTTCAACTCAAGAAATATTCGTTCATCTAGACCAGTTTCAAATATTGATAAGTTTGAATAAATCCATTGAGAATACTATATCAACTCTAACTAAAGCTGCATCATTTACAAATGAAATTCTAAACAGTCATAAGTCAGATACAGAACAGTCAGTTATGATTGCTTGGTTTTCTGTTTGCTATGGACATTGTCAGAAAACAATTCGATATTTCGAAGAATTCAGTTTAAAAAGTTTTGCAACGCAATTTTTTCTTTTTTTACCTTCTTTAATAAAAGATTCTATTGATATGATTGTAGTCAATGACATATTTGTTTATTTTCTACTCGTCCCATATGATAACTGTAGTGATAATAATCTTTTTGCATTATACATATGTCACGAATGTCCTTATGGGTGGATTCCATTCCACAATGAAAAAGATAATTCTATTTTACATTGTTATAATATTATTATCTCACCTTTTAAACTGAACTGGAATGATGCATCAAAACAATGTACAATGTTGTTCTCAGAGTTACCTATAATAGAAAGTAGTGTAGAGTTACAATTCTTGATTACGACTTTGGACGATGCAAGAATGGAAGTATTACCCGAGTCAAACGAAACGATTGTTGTGTATGTTGGTCTTACAAAATATCATATTGAAGAGGACACATTGCAGTGGACAAATCAACGGCCATTTCTTTTCCTGAAACAAATTCAAAGAAAGAATATCAATGAGAAATGTGTTGTCTTGAAACTTTCCATTTATGCAAGAAAAGAAAATGAATCAGTCCGAGCAGGTGATCAGATCAAATGGGAGATGATTGATTGTAAACAGAAAATAACAGAAATTGTTTTGTGTAAACGGAATCTAGATAATACAAATTATAAACTAACACAACAACATGATCCCAAAAGTCAGAAATTACAGAACAAATTATTATCATTAAATAATGCATTTTTTTTAAATTTTAATGAAGGACTAATTTATTCAATCGTACATCAACAAATGGTAATAGGAACGAAAGCAAAGAATGATTACAAACAGTTGCTATTTGACTGTGGAGATGGTTTGGCAGAAATTGTGTATTCTAAAGTTTGTAACGGTATTGAGGATTGTGACAATTTCCGAGATGAACATAACTGTGTAAACGTCTATCATAAGTGTACAAATCCAAATGCAAATGATCACTTTCCAGTATTTAAAGCTGGTACTTATTATGGCAGATGTAACATACGTCAAGACTGCCCCGATAACAGTGATGAAGAAAATTGTGATGAATGTAGGGAGAGGCGATGTTCTGATGGTACATGTGTACCTAGGCATTGGTTGTCAAGTGACGGAGATGAATGCAAATTATATGTCATTAGTAATGGAACTATGTTCATGAATGTCACTGTGGACTTTGTTTCTGCACCAGCAAAACATGAAGTAGTCAAGTGTAACCCATTAGAAAAGATAGGGTCAGTTACTACACTGAACAATAATACAGAAACAGATCAATGGGCACCAAAATGTATATTTCTTAGAGGGCGCAGTGGTCGAATTACTGGATGTAATGATCTGTCACACTTACAGGACTGTGTGGATTTTATATGTACTGAAGAGTTTATTAAGTGTCATCAATCGTACTGCCTTTCTCTTGTTTACATCAATGATCGAATAATGGATTGTCCACATGGGGAGGATGAAGATGTAGACTCTACTAATAACATAAAATGTTATTTCGCTTGTAATGGCAACACATTTAAATGTATTCACTATCTTCATGTTTGCGATGGAATTCGCCATTGTTCAGAAGGTGATGATGAGTTAAATTGTAATGTCACATGTCCACGTGGTTTTAAATGTTATGGAAGTGCCACAACGGTTAACAATATTTCGGAAGTTATGGAAATGACATCTTTTAGAATTTTTGATATCCAAATAAAATATTTAAATCTCAATGGCCTTGACCTCTCTCGATTGAATGAAATTTATATTTTACCAAATTTGTTAGAGTTGCATGCATCCAACTGCAGTTTAGAAAGTTTAGAATATTTATTCAATGAATGTTTTAAAATGCTTGTTATTAGATTAGATTTAAGTTACAATAAATTTATTCAAATCGATATAGGCAGGGGATCAAGTCTTCTACTTCCACAGTTGCTATTTTTAAATTTAACAGGAAATGTTTATCTCTCTTTCTTAGAAGGAGACTTGAAAAGTTCCAATTTAGATTTGTCTTTTACAAACCTGTCTCTTTTAAATATTGAATACCGAGTCAGTTATGTCACACCGCTAAGCTATTTAAATGTATCAAATACAAAAATAGAAAGTCTTGGAGATCTGTATGAAATAGGTTCATTGGAAGTTCTAGATATTCGCAATACAACGCTATTAGAAAATGACACAGTAGATCTCTTGAGTAAGCTACAAATTACGACAGCGTTTTACACAGATAATGTTAAATATTGTTGTCCTCAAGTTGTTGGTAGAGTGATACCAAAATACATATGCCATGCACCATTTGATGGGATATCTTCTTGTGAAGATCTTATTGGTGACACATTGCAACGTTCTATTATTTGGCTAGAGGCCATATTTTCTTTGGTTGGTAACATTATGGTTTTGGTATCTAGGATTTTTAATGACCTTCGAATATTAAAAAAAACTTATGGAGTATTAGTAACTAACCTCGGGGTAGCGGATTCAATCATGGGCGTGTATCTCACCATCATTGTGTTTGAGGACAATGCATTTAGAGGAAAATATGTCATTTATGAAAAAGATTGGCGTGCAAATATTTTATGCAAGTTTTCTGCATTTTTATCTACACTGTCAATTGAAACGTCCACTTTCTTTATTTTACTGTTAACACTTGACAGGTTTTTAGTGATTCTTTTTCCGGACGGAAAGTTTAGACTAACAAGGACTGTTGTAAATATATTAGTTGTATGTTCATGGATCATTGGGTTGATATTGTCTTTCCTTATTATGAAAATCTCCCAGTGGACAATCTACTCATCCAATGGAATGTGTCTTGGTTTAACACTGATCAATGACCACCTACAAGGTTGGCAATATGCATTTGGGATATTTATAGGTTTACATTTCATATTATTCATAGTAATTGCAATTTTGCAAGCCATTATTTGTTTATCACTAGCATGTACACCAATGAACCAGACATCAGATGACAATTCAGGAAGAGAAAAAGTCGTCACCAAAGAACTATATTTCTTTGCCCTGTCAAAATTAGCGTGGTGGTTTTCTGTATGTGTCATTGGTTTAATGTCTTTAAATGGACATGAAGTGAGTCCTGACTTATACGCCTGGTTTATTATTTTTCTCCTGCCTGTGAACGCTGCCATTAACCCATTGATCTACATTATAGCAGCCATATACAACAAATGGATGGAATTTAAAAGGGGTCGACATTTGTAACAACCAAGAATTATTCTGAAGTGTGAACCGAAAAGTGTTGAGTATGCAAATATTATTTTTAATATGGTAGATTCTGATTTACCGAAAGTTTTTGGACTAAATATGTTGACACTATTTTAAAATTATTGAATATGTTAAGTTGTGTTTTTGCGTTAAAAATAACATGACATTTTACAACTGAATTTATCTTTGGTGTTGTTGATGTTTTTACAATATGTGTACCCATGTTGAGTGGTTCTCAAATGTGGTTCTATCGTATAGCTTTAATGCCATTTTTTTCTTTGAATTCTTTTGGTTGGATAATATAAATATCCTTTATTTTGGTTTGGGATATGTTTGTTTTTTTTTAAAAGGGGGGGGGGGTTGAGTGCACACAATGGTGACGCTCGCAAAGTAATTAGGAAAACATGTTGTTTTTTTTCAAATAACACTTATCTATTTTTTTTTGTATTTTGTTGGAATGTATTTTGAATTGCATGTTGGGTGGAATTGTTGATGTATTTTGAATTGTATGATGTATATTGATGTGTTTAAGATATGTTATGTTTTATATTACCGTGTATGAGATATAATGCGACTGCATCTTTGAGCGTATGAGAGTTATTTCACTGTATATTTTAGACATACTCAATTGTACATTATTGTTTTGCGTTTAAACTGAGCATTGTTTCAGTGTTGAGTGTTTTCTAAGTCACATCTCGAGGCATTTACCATGTCAGTTTTTTATGTTTAATATTGTTTTAATTGTAACTTTAATGTATGTGTTTATAAATACTAGTCTAAATGTATGTCTTTTATAAGTACTATATCATGTGACTATGTTTACTAAGTACTTTATGTTTTTTGTAAATACTATTTCAATAATATGTGTTTATATGTGATGTAATATGTTTACAAAATAATAATTTCCATGATCTGTGTTTTTAAAATGCCTATATAAATGGTATATTCTTAATAAATATTATTTCAAGGTTATGCATTAATTTAGAGTAAACAAAAGAGCATTCTCTTATTCTGTACTATTTCAATTTTGATGTCTATTATTAAACAGTTCTAAAATCTTATTTGTCAATATGAATATTTGTTGTTTGTATAAATGAGACACACCCGTTTGATGTGTATTTTATAACAACTATAATGATCATATAAAAAACGATTTATTGCAATATCAACGATAAGTTCTTACAAGGAGTGGTTATTTAAGTTATTTTATATAGTTATATAAGATATTCTCAAAACAAGTTGTATGTACATTAATGTTACCTTAAGTTGTAAAATGTTTGGTGCTCCTTAATTTAATTTTTAGGGCGAGATAAGTTATTCTCCAACTATGGTGTATGTAGTTGTAACTCTAGGTGTTTAACACTATTTCTTTGAATACGATTATTTACTGCTATGGAAGCACAAGAGAGATCCGATTACCTTTATCACTCTGTATCTGATTTACATATTACAATTCACAATATACTTTCGGCCAATTTGTAGACACTCACATACTTAATAAAACACACAGATGGAAGATTCCGGTGATATACGATATATACTTAAAACATTACAATCGCTAACATTATCACAATACAAACAACGTCTTGTTCTTTCTCAAAAGTCTCTTCCTGTCTCTCTGCGCATGGCATTTAAAACGTTCCCTTAATACTAAAAAAAATGACCAAACAATTATATTTCTATAATTATTGAGCTGTTACAGTACCCTTAATGACACCTTATTTGTGCAATGTTGTAAATGAAATCCATCCCCTAAATACGTACTTTTTAGATAAGATAAGACAAGTGTGTTATTTAATTAAAATGTACATGAACCCAGTAATGGTAAGCTTAGTCGAATTTTGTGCACTTTTTTTGTTTATAAATACAAACATGTTTAAACACGTTGTTAATTTGTTTGTATCTAATACAACAACTGTTCTAAGATTACTTAAAATAAGGACACCAATTTAAGTCACCGATAGATAGCTCTAATATGGCCACTAAGTCAACTCAAAACAATATTGTTATAACCACCGAGACACATCCGTCAACTCCCATAAGTATTAATAGAACTACCAAGACACATAAAGCAACACACAAATATATTACTAAAACCACAAAGACACATAATTCAACACACACATGTATTGCAAGAACCAGAAAGACACATGATGTAACACACACATGTATTACTAGAACTACAAAGACACATGATGTAACACACACATGTATTACTAGAACCACAAAGACACATGATGTAACACACACATGTATTACTAGAACCACAAAGACACATGATGTAACACACACATGTATTACTAGAACCACAAACACACATGATGTAACACACATGTATTACTAGAACCACAAAGACACATGATGTAACACACACATGTATTACTAAAACCACAAAGACACATAATTCAACACACACATGTATTACTAGAACCACAAAGACACATGATGTAACACATACATGTATTACTAGAACCACAAAGACACATGATGTAACACACACATGTATTACTAGAACCACAAAGACACATGATGTAGCACACACATGTATTACTAGAACAACAAAAACACATGATGTAACACACACATGTATTACTAGAACCACAAAGACACATGATGTAACACATACATGTATTACTAGAACCACAAAGACACATGATGTAACACACATATGTATTACTAGAACCACAAAGACACATGATGTAACACACACATGTATTACTAGAACAACAAAAACACATGATGTAACACACACATGTATTACTAGAACCACAAAGACACATGATGTAACACATACATATATTACTAGAACCACAAAGACACATGATGTAACACACACATGTATTACTAGAACCACAAAGACACATGATGTAACACATACATATATTACTAGAACCACAAAGACACATGATGTAACACACACATGTATTACTAGAACCACAAATACACATGATGTAACACACACATGTATTACTAGAACAACAAAAACACATGATGTAACACACACATGTATTACTAGAACCACAAAGACACATGATGTAACACATACATGTATTACTAGAACCACAAAGACACATGATGTAACACACACATGTATTACTAGAACCACAAAGACACATGATGTAACACACACATGTATTACTAGAACAACAAAAACACATGATGTAACACACACATGTATTACTAGAACCACAAAGACACATGATGTAACACACACATGTATTACTAGAACCACAAAGACACATGATGTAACACACACATGTATTACTAGAACCACAAAGACACATGATGTAACACACACATGTATTACTAGAACAACAAAAACACATGATGTAACACACACATGTATTACTAGAACCACAAAGACACATACTTCAACACACAAAAGTATTACTAGAAATACAAAAAACACATACATAAGCTCACAAAATAATAACTAGAACAACCAAGACACATAAGACAAATCAGTAAAGTATTGAGCAACCCTACAAGCACACAAGACAACACTCAAAATGATTGGGACAATCACCAAGATCTCTAAGATTACCTGCAACATAACTAAAACAACCACACAAAAAACTAAAATTGAAAGTAATTGTTGTTTAAAAAGTAGTTGTTTTTTTATGTTTTAGTAAGTTATTATTATTATTATTATTATGGTTACATTGGTAGACAAAATATTTGATAGTAGTTGAGGTGTGAGAGTAGGAACGGAAAAGGAAAATAAATGAATTCAGAAGACAAGGAGAAAGAAATATTGAATCCATAACTGTAAGTCAATGGTGCTTCATTTTGGATCATAATTTTCCCTCCAAGTAAATTATTGATATCCTTGGCTTTAGGCTCCAAGCTTCAAGTTCATATTGATTTTATTTGAAGATGTATTTTGAACATGGAATGTGCATTACGGCCGTAAGTTAGCAACATTGCTTCTTTTTTAGTTAAGGCCACTGCTATTACCACGTTTCCCCCACCCCACACAGTATGAGGGAAGCAACCGCTATTGCCACGTCTCCTCTACCACTCACTGTATGAATAACCACAGTTACAGCAGCCGCTATACCATCATGTGCTTTATCATCACTGTGCCACTGAGCTCCTCGGACGCTCTACCAGAAAATACAGGGATATTTTTGATGAAAACTACTCAACAATCCAAAGGATAATTGAGGAAAAACGTCGGGTGTACACAGATCTCCATGGTGACCCACTGTCAACAGCAAAGACAGCTGCACTGATGAGCATCCGCAGAAAGATCAAGTTGCAGGTTCGCCAGATGCAAGACTACTGGCTAAATTCAAAAGCTGATGAGATTCAGGGCTTTGCCGAAAAGAAAGTCAGGACTAACGTCTACAGTGTCCTAATATAATTCGACATTTGCAACAACCAAGAACTATTCTGAAGTGTGAACGGAAAAGTGTTGAGTATGCAAATATTATTTTTAATATGGTAGATTCTGATTTACCGACAGATTTTGACTAAATATGTTGACACTATTTCAAAATTATTGAATATGTTAAGTTGTGTTTTTGCGTTAAAAATAAAATGACATTTTACAACTGAATTTAACTTTAGTGTTGTTGATGTTTTTACAATAGTTGTACCCATGTTGAGTGGTTCTCACATGTGGTTTTATGGTATAGCATTAATGCCAGTTCTTTTTCCGTTGACTTCTCTTGGTTGTATAATATAAATTTTCTTTATTTAGGTTCGGGATATGTTATTATTTTTTTTTTATATAAGAGTTGTCTCTTGGTTAAGTTGGTATAATTGTAAAATCGTGTCTTGGTTGAAATATATTTATTTATGCTATTTTTAGCAATACTAAGTCAAAGACAAGGAACAATAACATCTTTATGTAGCTTCATGTCTAAATTTTTAATGACTAGCTACAAGCACAACAACATGGCCTGTCACATCTCCATTCGAGACACACGGGCCTCGTACATTGACAGCAAAGAAAATTAACTCTGTCAATACAATCAAATGTTATCATAACATCAACCTCTGTCTGCAAAGAGGTGGCACACCAGAACATTGACAATACATTTAATCAAATCAAGTTAACTTAACAAACCGTCTTCCACTAATTATAAATAAATATTCCATTCTTGCAGTCTTTATTTCCATTCCTGAACGGGTTATTCGAATACTGTTTTGATATGGTTGCTGACTTGACTCAAGATCTGGTTCTTCGTATATTTTGGTATGGTTGCCAAATTAAATCAAGTTTGGGTTATTCGAATAATGTTTTGATATGGTTGCTAACTTGAATCAAAATCTGGTTCTTCGTATGTTTTGATATGGTTGCTGACTTAATCAAGGTCGCGTTTTGGTAACTTGGGATGACTGATGCCATTATATAGGAAGTAAGTATTTATAAAACGTTTATTGGTTTTCGTATTGATATATTAGAGTGGCCTCCATTTGATCCATAGGTTGGTAAATTTTCTAGAACTCTATTGGATGCAGTAGCAGACTGATCATCCACTAGTATTACACATAAACATAGACTGGTACATTAATAGAGGCGTGTAACAGGTAAAGAGTCCGGTACATATATATAGACTTGTACATTGATAGATGCGTGTAACAGTTAGAGAGTACGGTACTTAGACAGAGACTGGTATATTGATCGAGTCGTGTAATAGGTGGAGAGTTAGTCATCAAAGGTAAAGACAAGGTGTGAAGAGACAGTATATAGACAAAGTACATAAACAATTTGAACACTATATGAAAACCATTCCCAATGTACTAATATTGCATACTACAGTTAGTTTATTGATTGGTTGGGATGATTTGTCAGCTCTAAATTTGAGGATGCTATACTACACCAGTACTTCTCAGAAGTATTAGTTATAGCAGGACTTGGTGTATATCAGTTATAAAGGGTATACAGGGTATATGAAAGTAGCGACTAGAGAATTGTAAAACGATGAGTGAAAGAAAAACATACGTCAATTGAAAGTCTTTACATGATTAGCGCAAGCGGTCTGCGCATATGCAAAAATGTGGTAAAAACGTGTTCTACAATATGGCGTACGGCTACTAGAGGTTGCAATCCGGGAACCCGAATTTCGAAAATACCGGAATTCCGAAACATAATTTATGCTCGAAAATAATGGGATTTGGATAAGCATTGAGCTGAATGGTACCCGGGTGCGAATGGCCGAGCTGCGTGTTTGGGTCCATTATGAATAATGATATTCCGATGTCATTTGTAGTAGTTTAGTTTAGTTAAAATGAAGAATTAAGTTTACAAACGTATAGCACATTCAAGTATCTTTCATTTTATACCTCATTTGGTCTTACAAACCCAACAATACTATTTTAAATCGTTTTTTAATCCCAACCTCTCAATTCTGGTACTGGTACCCGTGTACCTATAGGTGCAGTCTTTGATTATAGATGATAGAAAATATATAGTTGTAACAATATGTTTTCTTATGACATACAGTGTCTTAGCAGTTTTGTTTAACATTACACACTGTGTTGTAACACTTTTTTAAATATCATAGACAGGGGCTTAACACTATGGCTTAAGTTAATGGCCTGACTCTTGAGACTATGGCTTAAGTTAATGACCTGACTCGTAAGACTACGGTTTAAGTTAATGGCCCGACTCGTAAGACTATGGTTTAAGTTAATGGCCTGACTCGTAAGACTACGGTTTAAGTTAATGGCCTGACTCGTAAGACTATGGTTTAAGTTAATGACCTGACTCGTAAGACTATGGCTTAAGTTAATGGCCTGACTCGTGAGACTACAGCTTAAGTTAATGGCCTGAATCGTGAGACTATGGTTTAAGTTAATGGCCCGACTCGCAAGACTATGTTGAAAATTGAAATGGAGTGCAGCAACGCAAATACAATAATACATTTTTTTTTAAAAATATGACCTCAATAAACACAAGCAAATAATTCCATGCCTCTCTGTGCGTCAACAAGTCATAAAACACAGCCCGTGTTATTGTGTGAGTGGTTTTATCCACAAATTGTCTACATATTATATTTCATTAAGATTCACCGGCACGAACTAACATTACGTCAGTTTATTTTAATTTATGGCAGTGTGTCTGTAGACCAGCATCTCAACTGTGGGTACATTACTGTATATTATTTTGTTTTATGACATTATGTATGTAGGCAAGTAACTTAGATGTCTACATTATTTTAGGCTATCTTACCTTAAGACAGTATTTCTGTAGACCGGCATCTCAGATGTGTACATTACCTTAGGTTATATTACTTTAAGACCTTATGTCTGAAGACCGGCATCTCAGATATGTACATTACTTTAGGTTATATTACTTTAAGACCTTATGTCTGTAGACCGGCATCTCAGATGTGTACATTACTTTAGGTTATATTACTTTAAGACCTTATGTCTGAAGACCGGCATCTCAGATATGTGTTATTTTATGTTATTTTCTTGTATGATATTATTTCTGTAGACCTACATCTCAGGTGTGTGTTATGCTATTTTCTTGTATGATATTATTTCTGTAGACCTACATCTCAGATGTGTGTTATTTTATGTTATTTTCTTGTATGATATTATTTCTGTAGACCTACATCTCAGGTGTGTGTTATGCTATTTTCTTGTATGATATTATTTCTGTAGACCTATATCTCAGGTGTGTGTTATGCTATTTTCTTGTATGATCTTATTTCTGTAGACCTATATCTCAGATGCTTGAAGATGGGGATCAAGAATTGGACAATTCTCCGCCGCCATTTTGGTGTAAACAACGTTTAGTAGAACAATAAATAACGATGTTTTGTTTTCTTAATCTCTTCAAAACGATTTCTAGTTTTGTATTTGCAATTAATATCAAGTAAACAAACTATGATTGAATGTGCAATTTATATTAAGTATTACAATTTAATTGAATGTGTATGTGGTATTAAGTATTACATTAAAATTAAATATGTAAAAATTATTATCATATTTTTTTGATGAATTGCCCACGTGTTGACATTACAAGAATTAAATGTCGACATATTATCTGACCTTTCTCATCATTTCATCTCTTTGTTAAGCTCGAACTTTCAACAAATCATAAATCTCCTTCATGCTCCTACATCGCACTTGTAAAATGTGTGTTTGGATGAAATAGTAGATTTGAATGTATAAGTGGTTTTGTGGATGGATGGAAGAGTGGATGGGTGAATGAGTGAATGAATGAATGGTTGGATGGGTGGATGTGTGAATGGTTTACATCTTTACATTTTAAAGAGCAATATCCTTGTTTTATTAGGGACATTAGTTCAAATTCAGATGTCATTTATTTTTATTATTTTAAGTTTTAGAACCATTGGTATGAACAACATGAAAAAAGAGATTGCGATTGTTATGATAGTGCTAATATAGATGTCACATACTGTTTTGAAAGTAATAAAAAAGATGGCAAAGAAATATAAATATTCATAGAATTGTCGTGTAGACGTTTTGAGAATACAATTTTCCTTGAATAAATTAGAGTACGTTAAGCTGTTCTAAATGTATTCTTATAATATACAGCTTTGACAAACAAGTTTTTTTTTCTAAAAGTCGAATTCTAAAATACAGCTTTGACAAATATGTTCTTGGAAAAGTCAACATATAAAATACGGCTTCGACAAACAATTTATTCTAAAAGTCACCATATTAAATACATCTTTAATACACACGTTTCTCCATAACAACTAGTCTTTAATTTGTGTACTAGCGAGAACCCGGCATGCGTTGCATGCCACTCAATGAAAAAAGTGTTTGTGTTTTAATTAAGTTTTAAAGTAATTTTTAAATAGAAAATATTTATTTTTATTTTCGTCTAGTGCGTACACAAATAAATTATAAGTTTTTTCAACGCGTGAGCAGGCAACATACAGCTGTCCACTGAACCAGGCAACATACAGCTGTCCACGTGAGAAGCGTGTATTTTCAAAATTTATTCCACACACTTGTAGCGATTGATCCATCCACGCAGTAGCTTGGTTTTAAATTATATTTAGATAGCTCAAATATTTATTATTTTTAAAATAAGGCCCCCGGCTCCAAACGTAAAATTTTAAAATGGTTGTACTTATGCCACACACAAACTGAAATGTCGTTTGTATTTGATTGATTTCTAGCCACCCATGCAATAGCACTGATTGAAATTATATTTGTATAGCTCATATAAGAAAACAATAATTTGGGACTCGGGCCCGAAAACGAATATTTCAAAATGGATAAGCTAATTCAGAAACCATTGGTGCGCACAACAACTTACCAACGTTTTATCGCAATCGGATGAATGGTATAGGTACGCATACGAAAATTATATTTAGCTCATAAGAAGGGGAACAAAGAATTTAGGTCCCCGGCCCCAAAACGGGATATTGTCAAATGTTTGTAATAATTCAGAAACATTTGCATTTTTTTACAATTCACACAATTTTCATCATTTTGGATTGAAGGTATAGAAGCACATACGGGATATACTTATATATGTATAGATATAGTTTACCGAATTAAGATAACTTTTTGCAATTATTCAAGGATGATCTGTCTGACTGTCTGTCTCTCTGTCATTCTGTCTGTCTCCCTATCTGTCGGTCTCTCTGTCTATCTCTTTTTCTCTTTGTCTGTCTCTCTGTTTCTCTACTGGTCTATATGTCTCTCTGTCTGTCTGTCTCTATGTCTCTATGTTTGTCTCTAAAGCTGTCTCCCAGTCTGTCTCACTGTCAGTCTCTGTCTCACTGTCTATCTCTCTGTCATTATGTCTGTCTCACTGTCTGTCTCTCTGTCTATCTCTCTGTCTGTCTCTCTGTCTGTCTCTCTGTCTGTCTCTCTGCCTGTCTCTCTGCCTGTCTCTCTGTCTGTCTCTCTGTATGTCTCTCTGTCTGTCTCTCTGTATGTCTCTCTATCTACATCTCTGTCTGTCTGTTTGTCTCTCTGGCTGTCTCTCTTTCTGTCCCTCCTCTGTGTCTCTGTCTGTCTGACTGCCTGTCTGTTTGTCTGTATGTCTGTTTATATATCTATCTACCTATCTATCTATCATCTACCTCTCTACCTATTTACCATCTATATGCCTGCCTGTCTCCCTACCTACCTGCCCACCTAGCTACCTACCTAACTACCTACCTACTATCTACCTACCTATCTACCAATCCAGCTACTATCTACAGAACTGTTTACCCTCAAAATCGTTCAATACATTATCTTAATAGTAAAAAAACACTCAGTATATATAATATATACACATCAAAATCGTACATCGTACGCCAAAATCGTAAAAGTAAACAGGTATGTATCTATCTACCCATCTATCTATCTATCTATCTATCTATCTATCTATCTATCTATCTATCTATCTATCTATCTATCTATCTATCTATCTATCTATCTATCTATCTATCCATCCATCTATCTATCTATCTATCTATCTATCTATCTAGCTATATATCTATCTATCTATCTATCTATATATCTATCTATCTATCTATCTATATATCTATCTATCTATCTATCTATCTATCTATCTATCTATCTATCTATCTATCTATCTATCTATCTATCTATCTATCTATATATCTATCTATCTATCTATATATCTATCTATCTACCTATCTCCCTACCTACCTACCTACATATCTATCTACCTACCTACCTACCTACATATCTATCTACCTACTTACCTACCTACCAACCTACCTGCCTACCTACCTTTCTATCTATCTATCTATCTATCCATCCATCCATTCATCCTCTCACCCCCACCCTTCCATCCATCCATCCATCCTTTCATCCATCCATCCATCCATCTAGCTATCTTGTATCTACATCTCTATCTATCTGTCATCTATCTGTGTATGTGTCTGCCTGTCTGTCTGTCTTTCTATCTCTTTATCTAATATAATCTCTACTTTTAAAATTAAATTTTCACTTGTGTAAAGTGATTGGGTTTTGATATCACTGGGGATAATTATGAAAATATTTTTATTTTTTGTTAAAGTCATTGATTTTCTTAATTGGTTAACATATGTTCATATGTAAAATGAGAATATGGCTTCTTTTTTTTTTTACAACTGAAATGTCATTGGATTGAAAGATATTGTCATCCCAGTAAAAAATGCATGAACTCAATTTGCAATCATCGATATAAATGTATCGAAGAAGGTTAATTATTGATCAAATTTCTTCTGAGGCTTATCTAGTGCTGCACTGGGCAAAATGAATGTATAGTGTGTAGAGGGCTACACAGAGTTTAAAAAAAAAATAATAAATCATCCACTGGATTGTAGCCCCCTTACCTACGCAGAAGATTTTTTTGCATTTAATATGCTTATTTCTTATCTAGATCAGTGATAAGTGCATTAAAAATGCTATTTGGCTATTTAGTTCTGCTACATCAATTTAATTAAAAGGCATATTCTTATTAAAATTATTTTTAAATGTAGAGTTTTTACTACTTTATAAATTTCATACAAGTTTATTTTTGGAATGAATAAAAAGAACAAACTTATTAAATGTTAAAAATACAAAGCTAAATTAGCATTTAAGTTTAGCAATTTAAAAAGCAAAAAAATGTATTTTATTAATTTTACTTATAAGAACGGGAATGCACATCATCAGTTTTGTCACGCTCTTTTATTAAATCAGATAACTTTTAGCTTTGTCTAAATAGGCAATTCGCACTATGACGTCATTTGCGTGACTATTTAGAACTAATTAATTTTAATTTTATTTCGCCTTATTGACAACGCGATAAAGAACGCACTAACAACAACTTATGTTTAGGTTTTCCCGATAAATAAGATTACTGTGTATTTCTTTGATCATATTTTTTCTAGTTAATTTTTTTTTCATAACTTTTAAACGCATATAAAATGCTTAAGATAGTTCTTTAGTTATTTCTTTATATGTATTTGTAATTTATAATAATAATACTTAAACTTTTGCTAAAATAAAAGCAGAAATATACTATTTTTTGCGCATGTAAATTTATTCGATTTCCGTAAAATAATAGAAAATAACTATGTTTGTTTTTAAGAGTCCGAACGTATCAAAATATTGTCGGCTCTTTGGCATTATGTCCCTATAGCTCATTCTTATATATATTACATACTGTATGTTCTACGGTGATCAAATTGGAATATGGTAATACATGTATTTTAATAATAAATGTACGATTTACAATAACTGTACCGTTGTGATGAAATTAGAATAAGATGATGCATGTGTTGTGATGGTATACTAAAGGTATTAGATGTGTGTACTTTAGTGATCAGATTAGACCAATATAATGCATGTGTTGTGATGATATACTAAAGGTATTAGATTTGTGTACTGTAGTGATCAGATTAGAGCAACATAATACATGTGTTTTATGGTATACTAAAGGTATTATATGCATGTGTTGTGATGGTATGCTAAATTTATTACATTTTTGTAATCTATTTATCAAATTAAAAATCGAGGTCATTGTTGCAACAAACTTAAGATATACATAGGATTTTTGATGAGAAAGTTAGACACGACTTATTGTGTGTATCATTACTATTAGAAAGCAGTAAACACATTTTAAGTAACATTTTTTAAAAATAATTCTCAAGTACATTCCTCCATGTCTCTAAGTGACAACAATAAAACATTTCAATCTTTGATACTACAAATGTCATTGACATATTACTCTTCTTATTGATTGTTTTCTCAATCCCAAGATTGTAGATTGTCTTTTCAATCTTGTAGGGCTCTAATAATTGAAACTAAACCATTTTTAAATAAATCTTTGAGTAAATGTCATTAAGTTTATCTTTATTGTGTACTGGAATTACTTTTTTAAAATATAAATAGAGCTATGTTTTTATTGATCTCTTCACTACTAGGTAAGTCTTATGACTATCTAAATATAAATATAAAAATGAATAAAATATATCATGTATTTATATTTGAAATTTAGCCTCATTGTTTTACAAGATAGCCTCATTGTTTCACAAGATAGCCAAATTGTTTCACAAGATAGCATCATTGTTTCACAAGATAGCCTCATTGTTTTACAAGATAGCCTCATTGTTTTACAAGATAGCCTCATTGTTTTACAAGATAGCCTCATTGTTGTACAAGATGAGAGCTTATTTTTTAGAGAATTACATTAGAACTGTTGATTTAAAAAAAAAAAAAATTACAAAAATATTTAAACAATGTTTTTGTTCAATTGCACTTTGAAAAAATGTATTTTATGTATTATTTTATATGGTTTTCGAGTACTACTCGTAGCTGCTAAGTTTACGCAGGAAACATGCAATACAACTGAGGATATATTTTACATTATTGTGGATAGCTCAAGTAACATACAATCACAATTTATACCAATAAAAAATATTGTTCAGAATTTGATCTCCAAAGGAGATAGCTCTACTCAAAATCCAATATCTGTCATTGAACCGTTTCAACAAAAAATCGTGCGGTTCTCAAATTACATTTCAACTCAAGAAATATTCCTTCATCTAGATCAGTTTCAAACATTGATAAATTTGAATAAATCCACTGATAATAGTATTCCAAACCTTACTAAAGCTGCATCATTCACAAATGAAATTATAAACAATCATAAGACAAACAGAGAACAGTCAGTTATAATTGCTGGTTTTCTGTTTGCTATCGAAATTGTAAGAAAACAATTCGCTATTTTAAAGAATTCAATTTAGAGAGTATTGCAAAACATATTTTTCTTTTTTTTTACCTTCTTTAATAAAAGATACTCGTGACTTGTTTCATTCGCTTATGGTCAATGAAAAACGTGTTTACATTCTACTCGTCCCATATGATCACTTAAGTGATAATAATGTTATAGCATTATATATATGTAACGAGTGTCCTTCTGGGTGGATTCGATTCCACAATGAAAAAG
The DNA here is from genome assembly GCA_964017045.1 of Omphiscola glabra. Taxonomy (NCBI): domain Eukaryota; kingdom Metazoa; phylum Mollusca; class Gastropoda; family Lymnaeidae; genus Omphiscola; species Omphiscola glabra. The sequence goes on from OZ024811.1 coordinate 973,246, forward strand.
ATAATTCTATTTTACATTGTTATAAAACTGTTATCTTGCCTGATAAATTGAACATGAATGATGCATCAAAACAATGTACAATGTTGTTCTCAGAGTTACCTATAATAGAAATTATTGAAGAGTTACAATTCTTTATTACGACATTAGACGAACCAAGAAATTATGTATTTCCCAAGTCAATAAAAACGTTGGTTTTGTGTGTTGGTCTCACTAGATAAATTGAAGGGGACACCTTGCAGTGGACCAATCAACGACCATTTTTTTTCTTGAAACATATTGAAAGAAAGAATATGAAGGATAAATGTGTCGTCTTGAAACTATCCATTTATGAAGGAAAAGAAAATAAAGCAGTAAGAGCAAGTGATCAAATGAAATGGGAGATGATTGATTGTAAAAAGAAAATAACAGAAATTGTTTTGTGTAAAAGGCATATAGATAACAAAAATTATAATCCATTACATCTGTATGATAACAAAACCCAGATATTACAGAACAAATTATTATCATTAAACAATGAATTATTTTATAATTTTAATGAAAGTCGAATTTATTCAATTGAACATCAACAAATTTTAATAGGAAAGGAACAAAAGAATGAATACAACCATTTGCTATTTGACTGTGGAGATGGTATTAAAAAAATTGTTTATTCAAAAGTTTGTAACTTTAATGAGTATTGTGCCAATTTCCGAGATGAAGTTCATTGTTTAGACGAAGCAATTGAGAATTATTTCATTTGTAAAAATCCAAATGCAAATGATCTCTTTCCAATAATTTATCCTGGTTATCCTAATGACCCTTGTAACACACAACAAGACTGCCCCGATAACAGCGATGAGGAAGATTGTGATGAATGTATGGAGAAGCAATATTCTGATGGGACATGTGTACCCAGGCATAGGTTGTCACGTGATGGAGATGAATGCAAATTATATATCAATAGTAATGAAACTATATTTATAAATCTTACTTTGGAATTTGTTTCTGCAACAACAAATCATGAAGTAGTCTACTGTAACCATCTAGATAAGATAGAGTCAGTTACAACACTGACCAATAATGCAGAAACAGATAATTGGGCACCAAAATGTATATTTTTTAGAGAGTTTAGTGGTCCACCTACTGGATGTAATGATCTGTCACACTTACATGACTGTGTGGATTTTATATGTACTGAAGAGTATATTAAGTGTCATCAATCTTATTGCCTTTCTCTTAATTACATCAATGATGGAATAATGGATTGTCCACATGGGGAGGATGAAGGTATGGACACTGCTATTAAAATAAAATGTTATTTTGCTTGTAATGGTCTCACATTTATGTGTATTCACTACGATAATGTTTGTAATGGAGTTGTCCATTGTCCACAAGGTGATGATGAGTTAAATTGTAATGTCACATGTCCACCTGATTTTAAATGCTATGGAAGTGCCACAAGCGTTAAGAAGTTTTCTGTAAATTATGAAAATTAAATATTTTAGAAATTTTGTTATCGATACAAAAATATTTAAATCCCAATGGCCTTGACCTCTCTCAATTGAATGAAATTTATATTGTACCTTCTTTGTTAGAGTTGCATGCATCCAACTGAAATTTAGAAAGTTTAGAATATTTATTCACTGGAAGTTTAGATATATGTGTTATTGGATTAGATTTAAGTTACAATAAATTTATTCAAATTGATATAAATGATGCACTAAATTCTCGACTTCCTCATTTGTCATTTTTAAATTTAACCAGAAATATTTATCTCTCTACATTAAATCGATACTTGCAAAATGACGACCTAGATTTGTCTTTTACAAACCTGTCTCTTTTAAATTTTAATTTCGGAACTAATATGCATACTTTAGGATATTTAAATTTATCAAATACCAAAATAGAAAGTCTTGGAACTCTGTATAAAATAATGTCATTATAAGTTTTAGATATTCGCAACACAACGCTACTAGAAAAAGAAACAGTGAGTATCTTAAGTAAGCTAAAAATTACGTCTGCGTTGTACTCAGAAAATTTTTAATTTTGTTGCCCACAGGTTGTCGGTAAAATGATACCAAAATACATATGTCATGCACCATTTGATGGGATATCTTTATGTGAAGATCTTATTTGTTACACATTGAAACGTTCTATTATTTGGCTCGAGGCTATAAATTCATTGGCTGGTAACATTATGATTTTGGTATGTAGAATTTATAATGATGTTTTAATATTTAAAAAGCCTTATGGAGTTTTAGTAACTAACCTTGGGGTAGCTGATTTTGTCATGGGTATTTATCTCACAATAATTATGTCTAAGTCTAAGGACATTAACTTTAGAGAAAAGTAAGCCCTCTATGAAAAAGATTGGCGTGCCAGTATTTTGTGTAAGATCTCTGCACTTTTGTCTACACTGTCAATTGAAACTTCAACTTTCTTTATTTTACTTTCTTTATTGATGATTCTTTGTCCAGACGAAAAGTTTAGACTAACAAGGATTGTTGTAAATATATTAGTTGTATGTTCATGGATTATTGGGTCGATATTGTCTTTTCTTATTATGAAGACCTCCCAGTGGACAATCCACTCATCTAATGGTATGTGTCTTGGTTTAACTCTGACCACTGACCGCCATCAAGGTTGGCAATATGCATTCGGGATATTTATAGTTTTAAATTTCATATTAATCATAGTAATCGCATTAGGGCAAGCCATTATTTTTATAGCAATGTCATGTACAGGAATTAACAAGAAATCAGATAATAATTCAGGAAGAGAAAAATACATTGCTAAGCAACTATTTATCGTTGTTGTGTCTAAATGCATGTGTTTGTTTCCTGTGTGTGTCATTAGTTTAATGTCCTTAAATGGACACAAAGTGAATCCTGACACATGCGTCTGGTTTTTAAATTTTCTCCTGCCTTTAAACGCTGCCATTAACCCATTGATCTACATTATAGCAGCCATATACAACAAATGGATGGAATTTAAAAGGTGTCGACATTTGTATCAACCAAGAACAATACTGAAGTATGCACGGAAAAGTGTTGAGTATGTGAAATGTATTTATAATTTGGTAGAGTCTGATTTACAGAACGTTTTTGACTAAATATGTTGACAATATTTTAATAGTTTAAATTATTTAATATGTTCAGTTGCTTTTTGGCTTTAAAAATAGTATTACCTTTTACAACTGAAATAAAAATACTTAGTGTTGTTGATATTTTTTTTAAAGCTTAAACAAACTAATTTGAATCAATTATTGTTTAATGTAAATTTTATTTGTGACCACACAGTACTATTGTAATTTAATTTGTACTTGTCATTACTTGCAACATTTTGACAGTCGTTAAAATGTGTATTAATTAATGTACAATTTGTGTACCTATGTTTGTACATCAGTGATTCACACATATGGTCTTATCTTATTCTTGGAATACTTTTTTTCCCTTTACTATTTTTGGTTCTATAATATATATATCGTCTATTTAAATTTTGGATTTTTGTGGAGGGAAAAAAAGGGGGGGGGGGGGGAGAGTTTGAGTGAACAATATTGTGACGCTCGCAAAGTTATTAGGACAACTATTATTATTTTTTTTTTACATAAAATGTTTGTTGTTTTTGGATTATAATTTGGTTTGTATTTTGAATTGTACATTGAGTTAAATGTTTTATGTATTTTGGTGTGCTTAAGTATTGTTGTGTTTATGTTATTGTGTATCAGACATATTGGACTGTATGTTCATGTATCGGACATAGTGTACTTCACACAATTATTTTAAACACCCTCAATTCTACATTATTGTTTTGTGTTTAAACTGAGCATTGTTTCAGCGTTCAGTGTTTTCTAAGTCAGATCTCAAGGTATTTACCAAATAATATTTAATGTTAAATATGTTTAATTTGCATCTCCAAAATATGTTTTTATAACTACTAGATTAAATGTATGTCTTTTATAAGTACTAATTCATTTGTATATGCTTACTATGTACTTTTTAAAGTACTATTTTAGTAATGAGTGTTTATGTTTGTTCTAACTATACATGTTTACAAAGTACTATTTTCATTATGTGTTTTTATAATGGCTATATAAATGGTATATTCTTACTAAGTATTATTTCAAGGGAATGTATTTATTTAGTGTAAACAGAAGGACAATATCTTATTCCGTACTATTTCAATTGTGCCTGTCTATATTAAACAGTTTTAAAATCGTATGTGTCAAGATAACTACTGTAAAATTTTATTAAAGCAACACGCTTGAAGTTGATGTGTATTTCATAACAACCATATTGTTAATATAAATAAGGATTTATTACAATTAACGATACGTTCTTAAATGTTTTGTATTCTTTATTTTATGATGAGATACGTTATTGTCAAAATATTGTGCACGTACCTTCAATTATATCTTAATTTTTTACTAAATGTATTGTGCTCCTTAAGTTTATATTTTAATAAAGATGCGATAAATTATTCTCAAAATATGTTGTATGTACCTGTAACAGTAATTGTTTAACACTGCTCCTTCCGTTGCTTATGATTAATGCATCTATATAATTATATATCTATCAAGTGTTGCAGTTGTGTCTTGTTTACAATTCAGTGTAATTATTAAGATACTTTACTGATATGAAAGCACGAGACAGGTCCAATGGTTTTCATCACTCTATATTATATTTACATAATCTAATTCACAATAAACCGTCACCCATTTGGAATAGTTTAATTATCAGGATCTTATACACGTCACATACTTTATAATACACACAGATTGAATATAGATATTCCGGTGCCATATAATATATACTTAAATCATTGCAATCGCAAACATTATCACAATAGAAAAACCGTCTTGACCATTCGTAATTCCCTCTCAGAACTCCCTTCCTGTCTCTCTGCGCATGACATTCAAAACTTTCCTTTAATACTAAAAAATAATGAAACAATTACATTTCTATAATTATTGAGCTATTACAGTAGCTTTAATTTATACCTCACGTTGTTCAAGGTTGTCAATAAAATTATTTATTTAAAAAAAATTAAATACGCACGGAGTTGGTAAACTAGGAAATTTGTGTTTGAAATAACAATTACATTGTCGTAAACTCATATGGAATAAAATATTTAGTTCGTAGAACTGTATTAACTTTTTTGTTTCTAAATACAAGCACACGTTTTTGTGTTTGTATATATTAGTATAACTGAACTACCATTACTTAAAAGAAGGATAAGCATTTATGTCACCAATATATAGCTCTAAACTAATATGTCAGCTAAGTCAACTCACATCATTATTATTATAATCACCAAGACACAGCCATCAACTCACAAAAGTATTAATAGAGCAACCAAGACAAAAAAAAAACACAACGAATATTAGTATTATTAGAACCACAAAGACACATACGTCATCAGACAAAGGTGTTACTAGAAACACAAAGACACATAAGTCATCAGATAAAAGTGTTACTAGAACCAAAAACACACATACGTCATCAGACAAAAGTGTTATTAGAACCACAAAGACACATACGTCATCAGACAAAAGTGTTACTAGAACCACAAAGACACATAAGTCAGCAGACAAAAGTGTTACTAGAAACACAAAGACACATAAGTCAGCAGACAAAAGTGTTACCAGAAACACAAAGACACATAAGTCAGCGGAAAAAAGTGTTACTAGAAACACAAAGACACATAAGTCAGCAGACAAAAGTGTTACTAGAAACACAAAGACACATACGTCAGCAGACAAAAGTGTTACTAGACACACAAAGACACATAAGTCAGCAGACAAAAGTGTTACTAGAAACACAAAGACACATAAGTCAACACACAAAATAATAACTAGAACAACCGAAACACATAACGCAAAGCACAAAAGTATTACTAAGACAACCAAGACACATAAGACAAGTCGGTAACTTATTGAAAACCTTACAAGCACACAAGACAACACTCCCAAGCATTAAAACAACCACCAACAACTCTAAGACAACACTAAAAATTAAAAAGACAATCACCAAGAAATCTAAACAACACATATAATTAATAGGACAATTACCAAGAACTCTAAGACAACACCCAAAATGATTAGGACAATCAACAAGACCTCGAAGACAACACACCAAATGATTAGAACAATCAACAAGACCTCGAATACAACACTTAAAATGAATATTACAATCACCAAGAACTCTAAGACAACACTCCACATGATTAGAACTTCCAGCGAGCGTCAAGATGGCTGACTGAGAAATGTATGTGTACTGAAATTGTAAATACAAAAAACATGAAAGGGTTCTGTCATTATTGTTATAATAATAAAAATTAAATTCGGGACACTAAGTTCTGTCTTGAGTACGAGACTACGCCTTACAGACATGTATAGGCTCGTGCTCTTGATCGCATGCAATTTTTATGTTTGTTGGCCCGAATTTCCATATTTTGATATTGGGATATCTTTGCTCCTTTGATCGAGCTACGTTTTTCGTCCCTCCCAACTTCAATCTTATTTCGGCTTTCCATCGTGGTGAAGCTCTGTGAAAATTGCCACCATCTTTGTTGAAAGGACGATGATATACACACGTGATCGTTTAGTATCAATGAATGTCCAGCATACACACTTGACCTCGTATTTGGTCTGAAGAAACTGTCAATTGGTCGAGGCCTGCCACGGAAGCGTAGCCATCGTGATGGTTGACGGAAAATACAAATAAAATAACTTGGCACTCCTTCGTGGTCAAGGCTTACTCTACGCTATTCTGACCCAGCCAACCTCATTCGCATTTACACGTCTCCACCTTCCAGCGACAGACAGCTTCGCATCGCAACATTTAATGCCCAAATCACTTGGCTCTTGTGAGATACGTAACACTCAAATGAATAGCACAATCACCAAGATCTATAAGACAACACTCAAATGATTAGCACAATCACCAAGATCTATAAGACAACACTCAAATGATTAGCACAATCACCAAGATCTATAAGACAACACTCAAATGAATAGCACAATCACCAAGATCTATAAGACAACACTCAAATGATTAGCACAATCACCAAGATATATAAGACAACACTCAAATGATTAGCACAATCATCAAGATCTATAAGACAACACTCAAATGAATAGCACAATCATCAATATCTATAAGACAACACTCAAATGATTAGCACAATCATCAAGATATATAAGACAACACTCAAATGAATAGCACAATCATCAAGATATATAAGACAACACTCAAATGAATAGCACAATCATCAAGATATATAAGACAACACTCAAATGAATAGCACAATCACCAAGATCTATAAGACAACACTCAAATGAATAGCACAATCATCAAGATATATAAGACAAAGCTCAAATGAATAGCACAATCACCAAGATCTATAAGACAACACTCAAATGATTAGCACAATCATCAAGATCTATAAGACAACACTCAAATGAATAGCACAATCATCAATATCTATAAGACAACACTCAAATAAATAGCACAATCACCAAGATCTATAAGACAACACTCAAATGAATAGCACAACCATCAAGATCTATAAGACAACACTCAAATGAATAGCACAATCATTAAGAGCTCTAAGACAACACTCAAATGAATAGCACAATCACCAAGATCTGTAAGACAACACACACATGAATAGCACAATCACCAAGAGCTCTAAGACAACACACACATGAATAGGGCAACCAATCACAAAGAATTATAAGATGACCCGCAAATTAACAAAATCAACCAGACATAAAACTAAAATTGAAAGTAATTGTCTTTAAAAAGTAGTTTGTTTTGTATGTTTTAGCAAGTTATATTGGTAGACGAAATATTTGATAGTCTTTGAGGTGTAAGAGTAGGAACGGAAAAGGGTGATAAAGGAATTCAGCAGGCAACAAGAAAGAAATACTTCTTGAAAGACGCAGTTGTGAATATTGTTTTTGCTGGAGTCGACATATAATTACTTGAAATATTGAACTCTAGATAATGCAAAGTACAAATGACCATTGCTGAAGACTGGTTGTCGTAGATGAACGCAAATCTTTTCAAACGTTTGTCCTTGGGAATTGTTGATAGTCATGAAGAAGGCGAGTCTGAGTGCAACTTTTTGATGATTATGAAGCAGGCGAGTCTGAGTGGAAATTGTGTGCGTTTAAATTTAAAAAAATAGATATGTATCGGACAGAAGAATAGAGATCCTGAGAATGAAGAATGTTTCAGAATATAGGATAGCGACCAGTTTGTACTTAATAATACCTGTACTCTTTGGGTAACGAAAATCGTGTTCCTTTGCAAAGATATTGTGATGATATAATATTTCGGAGCAACATAACTACGGCTCCCACCTTGCGATAAAGGATATGTGGAGCTATGGTAGTTGGTGTGGGGATGTGAAAAACTCCTGTGTGCGCGAGGTGATTATTAGCATCATCACTATCCACTGTATCTACTCTCCTAAAGTCACTTTATCCCCCTGCATAAGATCAATGTGATTATAAGCATCATCATTATCCACTGTATCTACTCTCCTAAAGTCACTTTATCCCCCTGCATAATATCAATGTGATTATTAGCATCATCATTATCCACTGTATCTACTCTCCTAAAGTCACTTTATCACCCTGCATCAGATCAATGTGTTTATTAGCATCATCACTATATACGGTATCTACTTTCCTCAAGTCACTTTATCACCCTGCATCAGATGAATGTGTTTATTAGCATCATCACTATCCAGTGTATCTACTCTCCTTAAGTCAATTTATCCCCCTGCATACGATCAAGAAATATGTTTTTGATATGCTAATAATCATCGTTTGTGACACTCATAATTGCCCTTGAAGCAAGTTCTTGTGAAGTCTCAGTCGAGTAATTAATATTATCATAAAGTTGAGCCACCGGGTCTTGTTCTGGTGGTGAATATTGAGGAGGTAGTTCTGTCGTGTCTCCTAGTCTTGTTCTGGTTGTAAACATTGAAGAGATAGTTATGTCTCGTCTCCAGTGTTACTCTCACCAACGCTAAAAAGTCATTTAAAAAATTGAGTTTCACTTTTGAGAACTCTCAATAGTTTTGTAAGTATTAAGACTTCCATTTCGTTCTACAGCCTGTGTTTGTTGATACAAAAGGCGACGAAAAGAGCTCGAGAACAACAAACGATAACTGGAAGTATTTTGCGGAAATCGCCGACGAGAATAATGGTTTTATGAAGCAAACGTGCATTTTCCTGAGTGAGATCTTGCGATAATCTGTCGCATATATAAACCACAAAAGTGATTCATTGGTGCTTCATTACCGATGATAAGTTTCGCTTCAAGTAAATTATTGGTACTCTTGGTATTTGGCTTCACGTTGCAAATTGATATTGATTTTATCTGAAGATCTATTTTGAGGAAGTTGTTGTTCGTCCGTCAAATAGACTAGGACCATCCAGCCATCCGGTTAGGGGGTTGGGTTATGGTGGGTTCGAAAGGTGAGTTGCCAATCCTATACTAGCTCGGAATAGTCTGCGGCACCGCGGGCAGGGGATAGTTAGTGCAGTCGTGGATTTAATAATGTTCATTTTGAACATGGAATGTGCAGTAGGGCCATAAATTGGTAACATTCCTGCGATTCCTGTTAAAGCACCAATATTGCCACGTCTCCTCTACCACTCACTGTATGAGGGAAAGAACCAATATTGCCACAGCTCCCCCACCCCCTCACTGTATGAATGAAACAACCAATATTGCCATGTCTTCCCCACCCCTCACTGTATGAGGGAAACAACCAATATTGCCACGTCTCCTCTACCACTCACTGTATGAATGAAACAACTGCTTTTTGCTGTGGAGGAAGGTCGTCTAGGGGTAGGTCCCTCTTCCAATGGCAGCAGAAAACACACTATCAAATCAGAGCCTAAACTACGCCTTTTTTCTCTATGATAATACCTTTTAGATATGGTTTGAAATAAATGTACTTTAATTGCTTATGTGATGTGCCAAGATACAACGTATAACAAACTAATCAGGAACAATACTGCTCAGTTTTGATACAGCCCAGAGCAACAAATCACCCACTTTTTCTTTATTAAAAACAATTTCAACCTTACGTCCAGAACAAAAAATTCTGCCACAATGTGTCGCACCACCGGAAATGTGTCATAGCGCATTCATGACTTATTAAACTTGGTGCGATATATGGGGAATTCCCATAAAAAAAAACATCATTTCTTACTGTTAAAATCATAGCCACATAACATCAACACGCGAAATGTCCGTGACACGTCCTCGTTCACGAGTGACGTTATGTGAAACCCAAATGTTGCGAGTTTTAAAATAAAACAACAATGGTCATTTCGTGTGTATGTTGTGGTCAATTTGAAACTCCAGTTAGAACTTTAAAACGTATTTATATCAATGGGAAAAATCATAAAATGTATCAATTATAACACCATATCATCTTTCATAAATGCAAGTCAATACTATTGAATTTGCATAGCAATACAGTATAGATTGATGACACCTCTATTTAAACATTTAAAGTAAGAGGTAAATTGTTACAGCCTCTATCTACAAAATGTTAAATTAACACCTAATGTAGAATTAAAGTCGATACCATGTCACCAAAATTTGAATGTTTACAGAATTGAATTTGCAAAATCTTTAATAATGTGAGCGTGGAAAAGAAAAGAAAAAATAAATTCAACATCTGAGTTAGTGTGGCCATCCATTAAGGCAAGAAACTTGTAGATGGAGCACTCGGCTGTGTAGCTTTGCGAATTTGTGAAAAAAGAAACCGTAAAGACGAACTATTCCATCTATCAAACTTTATAACTCTAACACTCCTTCAGGAGCGAAAATGACCGATCCTGCATTTTTCAAAATATTGGTGTCGAGTATGGGAGATATTGGTAATTGATGTGATTAAATATCATGTTTATTACGCGCGGTGTGTGCTAGAGATTTTTAATTATTTAATGAACGCTCTACCCACGCTCACTGAGTGATGTATTTTTATGTTAATTGTGACGTACTGTCTAGACTGTATTGTGACGTAAGTTTTAGTCGTGCGTCAGTCTTGAGTGGAACGTTGTGGAAGTAAGATGTGTTTCTAGTAGGTCTGAGAGCGAGCTGCACTATATCATAATATATTCATGTGTCTATTGAAGTTCCAGCCTGTATATATAATTAGTTATTAAAGTTATGCTTGTTATGAAAAGGACTTGAGTTTATTCAATGACATTTTAAGAACTGTACGACGTAAAACAACGTGTTTGTGAACTTGACGAATTACTCAATCCATCATAAAAGAGGAATTGACAACTGGCTAATGTTGGAGACAATGCCTTCACATGTCAAATATACAGATGACAACTTTTACTTTGTGTGGAACAGGTAAAATGTATACCTATTTTTTTAAAATCACTCTGTAATCTTAAAGACCGGCTAGTAGTGCTACAATTATTTTCAATAAAACTACATAAGAAAGACAGGCAGTATAACACTGGCCTACTAAACTAAACAAGTATACATCTGGCAGTAATAAGCCTAATTTCTATTACAATAATTACATAGTATAGATTATTGTAATTAGCACACTAAAAAAAAAGATTAAATAATTAATTACTGACCTAACATTTTACAGTCTATAGACAGTCACTTAGTTTTAGTTTTATCATCTCGGTTATAAAAAAAAGTTCAACAAGACAAGAATATAGATCTATGTATAAACTAGTATTAGGCTGTTATTAGTTATTAACATAAATAATAAAACATCGCAGGCAAGGTTTTCAAACGCATACTACTCAACAGAATGAAAGAAGCTGTTGACCCCCTGCTGCGGGACCAACAGGCTGGCTTCCGGACAAACAGATCCTGTACTGACCAAATTGCAACGCTGCGCATTATCCTAGAGCAATCCCTGGAATGAAACTCACCCCTCTACATCAACTTCATTGACTACGAGAAAGCCTTTGACTATGTGGATAGGCAGACCCTCTGGAGACTGTTGAGACATTATGGAGTCCCGCGGAAAATCACGGACTTAATCAGGAACTCTTACGAGGTGATGACCTGCCGATTGGTCCACGGACAACCGGTGACAGATGCTTTCCAAGTGAAGACCGTTGTGAGGCAGGAATGTTTGCTTTCGCCTTTCCTGTTCCTATTGCCCATTGACTTGGTGATGAAAACATCCACACAGCTGAAGCGGAATGACATTCAATGGACCTTGTGGGACCAGCTTGATGACCTCGATTTTTCTGACGATCTTGCCCTCCTCTCTCATACCCAACAACAGATGCAGGAGAAGACAAAAACTATTGCAGACACTTCTGCACGTATTGGTCTTAATATTCACAAGGGGAAGAGCAAGGTCCTCAAGGTCAATGCCGCCACCAATACAGCACCTATCAGGCTCGAAGAGGAAGCGCTCGAAGAGGTAGAGAGCTTTGTCTACCTTGGCAGCATCGTGGACAAGCAAGGTGGGAAGGAAGCTGACGTCAAAATAAGGGTAGGAAGGACACGGGCAGCCTTCCAACAACTCAAGAATGTCTGGGCCTCCAAACACTTGAATACCAAATTGAAGATCAGAACCTTTAACACCATGGTGAAACCTGCTCTACTATATTTTATGCAGAGACATGGAGAACCACTGCTGTGAATATGAAGAGAATCCAGTCCTTCATCAATAACTGCCTAAGAAGGATTCTCGGGATTTATTGGCCCGACAGAATCATCAACCAGAAAATGTGGCAGCGGACAAAGCAGAAACCTGTAGAACAAGAGATCCTTTATAGAAAATGGAGAGGGATCGGCCATACGCTCAGGAAACCTGCCTCCAGCATAAATAGACAAGCCTTGAATTGGAACCCTCAAGGAAAACGGAAAAGAGGCACGCTGAGGAACACTTGGTGCCGTGAAGTGGAGGCGGATACCAAGAAACTTGGCCACACTTGGGGGAGGCTGGAGAGATTGGCTCAGGATCGTGATGCCTGGAATGCTCTTGTAGTCGGCCTATGTCCTAGAAATGACCACAGACGTCGATGAAGATCGGCTGCTGTACCTCGAGAACGAAAATGCGAAAGAAAAAGATTAGGCCGTAATAGGCTTAAAATTAAGACCAGCAATTTGAGATTTGCTCTGTTTAGACCACTTGGCCACACATTTGTCTACATTAACATATATAATAAAACAGTCATTTTAAAAAAAATATATATAAAGAAACAGTGGTAAATAAATAGACTTGGAATAATCCATAGATGTCGTAACGTCATTTAAATACCATAATTGAAAAATGTTTCATTTACCTTTTCCATAGATGACTGTTAACTTTGTTTTGTCCAAGACAATGTCATGCCATCTTTTCCAAGCAAGGAAATCCCTAAGACACCTGATCACACAACATAGATATGTTTAAGCAAGATCTCTAGCCATATACATTCTGCACATTGTAGGTCCACTGCAGGGGAAGCTTTTCTGAGTTTTAAATTGGTTTTGTTTTGTAATTGATCTGTCTGCTTTAAATGTTATTTTTATCATTACTATTTCTACAGGTAACACTAACGTTATTTTGTGACTTATTTTAAACAAAGAAAAAGTCTTGTCGCCTCGTTAATTTTATTTTCCTTAATATTATATTATTACAATTATGATTGTGACTCTGCTCAGTTCAATTTTCACACAATCCATAATACCATTTCCTTGTTTATGTTAACACATAAATACCGTTTCATTGTTTAGGTTATCACATAAATAAAGCTTCATTGTTTAGGTTATGACATAAATGTTTCAGTTTTATTTACAGAGAATTTGATCTTGTAATCACGTGGCTGCCGCTCTCTACTATGCTTCACACATTTGTGAAAAGAAGAAGAATGGTCTGACATCATGCACATCACAACCTTGCGCATGGAGTGTTACAAGAAAGGTATGACATCATGCACATCACAACCTTGCACACGGAGTGTTACAAGAACGGTCTGACATCATGGACATCACAACCTTGCACACGGAGTGTTACAAGAACGGTCTGACATCATGCACAACACAACCTTGCACATAGAGTGTTACAGAACGTAAAAAGCTTATTAGCCCCCCCAAAAAGTGACAGAGAGACCACGCCGGCAAACTAAGCAAGAAGTACTTACCTCCTAACTTGCAGCCATTGTAATTTAAAAAAAAAAACTCTTTTAAATGACAAGGATACGTAATTGAGGAAAAGGAAACAAATGTCAGGACCATTAGACAGTATTAGTCGCTCAACACTTGGGAGGAAACAAATGTCAGGACCATCAGACAGTATTAGTCGCTCAACACTTGGGAGTGGTAATGAATTTTTGTGATTATATGTTATTATCAATTCTCCATTTGATTTAGACATACATAACAATATATGATTTTTCTGTGGTTCATTTTCTTTCGGGACAGTTAATCATTAAAAGGAACAGTTTATAAATAGAATTGAATTATAATGTATCGGGTTTCTCTTCGAAGTTTACGTTAATAAATCATCATATGATGCGGGGGGGGGGGGGGGGGGGAAGGGGGGGGGGTCAAACAAAAAGCACACCAATGACGTCACAGAATAACACGGTACTTGTTTTTATATATGCATGTACATTTGTGATATCTATATATATATTTATGTATCTACATAATAATTGATATTTATTTATGTATTCACTTGAACATAACGATTCACATTCACATAATTAAGTTTGCCTCCTAGTTAACAGATACACCTCCTTATTTATAAATAATCGATTTTTTAAAAAGGACAATGCTAGGAGAAACGTATGTCATATGCTTCATTATAATTTAAAAGATATCTAAAATGAAATATGAGTGTCAAAATGTTTATAAATTCCTAACAAATCAAAAAAAAATATCCCTGTTGCAGACTTACAGACATAATTATAAATGATATTACCCTAAAAAAGATGTACGCATTTCAAAAAAAATACATCAGTTGTTTAGTCACAAAAACTATTCGACTCGCATCACTGTACTTTAGAAAAATGTAAGAAGCTCTAAGCATATTTTTATCTGACCAATACATGCAAGTTAGGCAAATGAAAAGGGTATTTTAAAATTGTGTTAACAAATTAATCGAATACAGTGTATTTAACATTAACAATTATTAGAAATTCTAAATAAAAGATAATGAACAAGTATTTGGAAGTAGTTTGACGGGATGCCGCTGATTGCACTGATTTATTATGTTTGATTGTGAGAATGTTAGGATTTATCTCAATTCATTGTATCCCTAAGGTAGGGATCGAATTCAAGTGGAGTAACCACTTGAGATAAGACAATCAGCGTTCGCAATGAATAGAATCGCTGAACTCTGGTAAAGCATAACTGTATCATAGTTTGTCATTTAAAACAATTTCACAGCTATTCATAAAATAACATATGATATAAGAATAAAATTAAATATCAGTGTCCATCTGTGTAGAAGTCAACTTTTAATTACATAACAAAACATTAAAATAACAATCAAACAATAAATATTTATTAAATTGTTTCCAAAAAAAGGGTGTTTCTTTGTAAATGTTAAGCAATTGTTTCCCTTGAAAAAGCTATAATTTGACACTTAAAAAAAACATGTAAAAAAAAACAAAAAAAAAACATTAATTTATATTAAAATATTAATTGAAAAGCAAAGGCTGCTTCATTACAGTTTAAAAATAGTATTAAATTTATAGAATTTTATTTTGTTGTTAAATTGGAAGAATTAAAGAAAAAAAATAAAACATAGTGTTTGTATAGACCATTTTTAATAATATTTAAAGAAAAATAGCACACATTGTAAAATTCATAATTCGTATCAATTGTTTATCATTTAATTAAGCATTATTTATTTAATGAAATGTTACAAAAAATTAAATTATTTTATCATTTAAAGTTAACTTACTTTCAAGAACCTACCCACTTATTTCAATGCTTTCATTTTCTTGTCATCTAGAAATATTCAAATCCTTTACGTTTCTTGTCATCTAGAAATATTCAAATCCTTTAAGTTTCTAGTCTTCTGGAAATATTTAAATCCTTTAAGTTTCTAGTCGGTTGGAAACTGTTTATTGCATCATGCCTCTTTATCCTACGTGTCAAAGGTGTAAATTAAAGAAAAAAAGTTTAGTTAATATTTTATCCACTTCAATTTGAATTTATTAATATTTTTTGTCAATGAATATTTTTATCTCAACTCTTTTATCTTAACTCTTTTATCTCAACTGTTTTATCTCACCTCCCACTTGTTTCATTGTGTTGGCCTTTTGACACAATATCGAGCAAACTATTTTCACATGTAATATTCTTCCATGATGCACGATGCAGTCTTCCCCTACGAGCCCAACAATGGACTGGTCTCACAGATGTTATGAAGAGGATCTTGCTATTTCGATAGATTCGTTTGTCTAGTGGCTATAGTAGCTAAATAACGCATTGAGTTCAGAGAACCAAGTACATTTATTAACTGCACAACTAAACTACATTGTCATCTGCTTCCATTTCTCAATCACAACACATTACACAGCTATACGTCATTTTCCCTTCCACAAATTACGTCACAAAATAACAATCATTTAACAGCAACATCTACCAAAATACTCTCAGTACAAAATACACACAATTAAAAACACTTCAACATAGTGCAGTTGCAATCTTGTCCTATTGTGTAAGAGGATTTTTCTGTTGTTTTTTTTTTCTCATTTCTTTTTCTCTTCCTTCAGTTTTTCTTGAACTAATAAGTGTCAGTCAGTTCATGGTGTCCATCGTTATTCACGGACAGTCAGGTCATCGTGTTCATCATTATTCACTGACAGTCAGGCCATCGTGTTCATCATTATTAACTGTCATTTATTTCATCCTGTTCATCGTTATTGGTTCCCATGTTGTTATATTAGTTGCCATACCAACCGTATTTACTTTCTTATATTATTATACATACAGTGGATCAGTCAAGTGAGACAGTAAGTACTTTCTTCTTTTCTTGACATGGACGGACTTCGCTTTAGAAGAAGTTAGCAATTTTTCATTGACTGGAATTTTTCTCACCCGGCTGTTATTACGCCACTTGCGTTGTTATCTTCATAATATATAGGTTTTTTTTTCAAACACAAACTGATTCACATTCTACGAATTAAGTCTTCGTCCTAATTTACAGACATGCATACATACCTTAAATCCATAAAAGAATAAAATATATTTGAAGAAATCAACGGCGTGTGCTCCACTAAGAGTTGAAAGACAACGCAGAGGAAATAGGAATATCAAAATGGTTATAAATATGACTCCATATGAAAATTTTTATGAATGTCCACTGTCTCCCTTTTAAAAAAAAATATATGTGTTGCTGACATGCAAAGTTAAAAATAATGAATATTTCCTTCCAAAAGTTTGAAGCATTTCTATACAGTATAAAAAAAATAGACGTAAGTATATTTTCATGTATCTCACAAATACATAAAATGTTATTAACAGAGTAATCAATTAGCAATTTGATTTCTAGTAGCAAGCACTGGGGCTGTGAATGATGGTTGCACAGATTCGTGAGGCAGACGGAGTGATTTGTTGCTCCATTATGGTTGTTGTGAATGTTTGGGTTCATTGAATTCCATTGAGGTGTTGTCCCTATATGTGGAACAGACACTTGTAATTTTTTTTATTTTTTTTTTCTTTTCATTTTCCCTTTTTTTTTTCTTTCTTTTCTTTTTTTCCTTTTTTTTTCTCTTTTCTTTTTTTTTTTTTTTTCTCTTTTTTTTGTTCAGCCACTTGTAATGAAATATTGACTGCCCGGCATACATGGATCTGCTAGTGTTTGTATTTTAATATATTTTCTATTAATTTCAAAATTCATAGTTTAAAAAAAAATATATAATGATCTAATAATAAATAGAAAGCTTAAACTTCTTCATCCTCATATGCCATTATTATTTAGCAACTTTTATAAATATTCATTCTTTTAAAAAAATGGAAAAATTGTGTCTCAAATTTGCATTAATTATATCTAATAAAACGTAATGAAAACCGAAGCAATTGTTTCCCTTGAAAGGAAATTAATTTTATAAATACGCTATTAAAAAAAAACGAATAAACAACTCCTACATATTGAATGATAATTGGCTGTAACAGAAACATACATTATGATCAATTAATTCATTAAAGTTCAAGCAAGGCATCTATATTACAATTTGAAAATGACTTTATCTTTAAGCATATTGTTTATTTAATTGAATTGTGTATGTAACACAAGAAGTTAACATTCATCTGTCACATGGCAATATAATTTATTCTTACTGCACGATGGCGTAGAGATTTGACAATAATGAACTACATAACGAGAACAAAAGCAGGAACTAGTTTTTCATAAGTGAGGAAGAAATAATAATTTTCTGAGTAGTATCGAGTGTACGATTATCTGTGTGGATGGTAGACAAGTGGGATTTTCCTATTGTATTAATATAGGATGGAATATTATTCAAAGTGAATGTGTGTTATATTCTGTACATGTAACTATGTATGTTACAAGGATGCATCAATGTCAATTATGTATTTGTATTATTTAACATGTAATAAAAATACTGTGTAATTTGTACAGTCGGAGTAATTTAAATTCGTGAAAAAAAGTGTCAGTGAGGTTAAGTTGAGGCATGAATTGTGTCATCTGCGCGCCATCCATCATATCACAGTATCAGCTAACGTTGTAACATTATAACATCAGAAGTATTATATATGTTGCATCTGCTACAGTATATATATATATATATATATATACATATATATATATATATATATAGATAGATAAATAGATAGATAGATAGATAGATAGATAGATAGATAGATAGATAGATAGATAGATAGATAAATAGATAGATAGATAGATAGATAGATAGATAGATAGATAGATAGATAGATAGATAGATAGATAGATAGATAGATAGATAGATAGATAGATAGATAGATATATATACATGAGATTCTTTCAAACAAATGTTGTGAATATTGACACTATTTGTACATGAAAAAAAAATTGTAAGACTATATCTAATATAAGTAAAACTAAAATGTCTGTTAAGCTTCTTGTTCACATTTTTAATGACCAGCTACAAGCAAAAAACATGGCCACTCACATGTCAATTAAGAATATACTTGCCTGGTGCATTGACAACATAGTGAAGCAACTCTGTCAATAACATATCAATGACATCACATCATTCTCCTTTGTCTGCAACAAAGTGGCATATCACAACATTGATAACAAATCATATAATTAAATCAATATTACTTAGTTAATAAACTGTCTTCAAATAGTTTTAAAAAGGTCATTCATTCGTGTAGTCATTTTTTTCGGTCCTGATCGGGTTCTTCATATGTTTGGATATGTTTGCTAACTGTAATCATAATCTGATTCTTCGCATGTTTTGATATTGTTGCTAAATTGACTAAAGATCGGGTTTTTCGTATGTTTTTATTTGGTTGCAATATGGATTTAAGATCGGGGTCGTCCCATGTTTTAAAAGGGTTACTAATTTGACTTAAGATCGATTTCTACGTATGTTGGGGTATGGTTGCTAGATTGACTTAAGATCGATTTCTACGTATGTTGTGTTATGGTTGCTAAGTTAAATCAAGAAATGTATCTTCGTAAGTTTTGATATGGTTGCTAAGTTAAATCAAGAAATGTATCTTCGTAAGTTTTGATATGGTTGCTAAGTTAAATCAAGAAATGTATCTTCGTAAGTTTTGATATGGTTGCTAAGTTAAATCAATAAATATATCTTCGTAAGTTTTGATATGGTTGCTAAGTTAAATCAAGAAATGTATCTTCGTAAGTTTTGATATGGTTGCTAAGTTAAATCAAGAAATGTATCTTCGTAAGTTTTGATATGGTTGCTAAGTTAAATCAAGAAATGTATCTTCGTAAGTTTTGATATGGTTACTAAGTTAAATCAAGAAATGTATCTTCGTAAGTTTTGATATGGTTGCTAAGTTAAATCAAGAAATATATCTTCGTAAGTTTTGATATGGTTGCTAAGTTAAATCAAGAAATGTATCTTCGTAAGTTTTGATATGGTTGGTAAGTTAAATCAAGAAATGTATCTTCGTAAGTTTTGATAGAATTCTAAATTTACTCAAGATCTAGTTCATTGTATCTTTGAAATGGTTGCTAACTTGACTCAAGATCGGGTTCCTCGCATGTTATGGTTAGTTGCTAGCGTGATTCAAGATCGGGCTCTTCTTTAGTTTATGTATTGTTGCTAAATTGACTCTAGATCGTGTTCTGGATTAAATGGTAACTCGGGATGCCTGACGTCATGATATTAGAAGTCATAATCTATTTTATGTTTATCAGTGTTAGTATTGATATGGTAGAGGTCATCATTATGTTTATTTTCTGGAATTCTATTGGGTTCAGTAGCTGTATGGTCATCCATTGGTACAACTCTCCTTAAATGAGACCGATTGCGACGTTAAATAGAACGGGGTGGTAATTTCTTGTCGTGTGCATTTTAGTAGACCTCATCTGTTTTTCTATAAGTATTAATCAGTGTTTTTTCGGAGTAAGTCATGTATTGCATCAACAGGCACCTGGTGCTTCCATTGAAAAATAAATGCGCTGGTCCCCCAATGATTAGGAATGCCAAATATGTTTATTTTTCTGACCACATTCTCTGTTCTTGTGTTTTCAAGTCAATCAAACTCTGAAAAATTACTGAAATAATCTACGCAGAATACGTAGATTTCTAAGTTTAGTTTTATAAAAGGTACACACCAAATTTTCCCATGGGTGTTTTAAGATCGTATGACATATTAGAATATATTTTTGTTCGTAAGTTTAAAAGGCTTGACATATATCACATGTTAAAATGAAATAATTGATTTAATCAACCATTCATTGCCAGAATAGATTTTCAAGTGCGCTTTTCTAACACCCATGAATTCCGACGTCAGTTGAATGGGTTGCCCTTTTCTAACACCCATGAATTCCTACTTTAGTTGAATGGGTTGCCCTTTTCTAACCCCCATTGATTCCTACGTTAGTTGAACGGGTTGCCCTTTTCTAACACCCATGAATTCCTACGTTAGTTGAACGGGTTGCCCTTTTCTAACAGAATGGGTTGCCCTTTTCTAACACCCATGAATTCCTACGTTAGTTGAACTGGTTGTCCTTTTCTAACACCCATTGATTCCTACATTAATTGAAAGGGTTGACCTTTTCTAACATACCATCGATTCCTACGTTAGTTGAACAGGTTGCCCTTTCCCTCCCTAATCTTAAAGACATACGTACAACTATTCTTTCTCTTTTAAACATTTGACAACCCTGAATGGACTTTTAATGTCAGAAACTATAATAGGTTGCTAGTTCATTATGCAATAGAAGCTTTTCCTCGAGCCAGCCAGAAGTAATTCTAGTTATAAGTCTTCGAGGACTTTTATCTTTTCCAATTTTTTATTTCAGTATACGGAGTTTTTCTTCACGTAAAACAACAAACTTGCAATAATTATATGGTAACATTCACCTTGATTGATCTCATATGATTGTATGTAGGCTCTTGAGAGTTTTCAGTTAGGAACAGTTTCTTTTCCTTTTAATACGTCACACATATATAATAATCTTGAATTATTAGCTTTATTATTGGTAGTCTAAAGGTACAGAAGAAACATGTTTTGTCATGATTGCTTCCAAAGGCTTATGATCACTCCCAATCGTTGTGTACCGACCTAATGTATTTTGATAGAACGTTTCCAGAGCAAACAAAAGAAATAGCATTTCCCTTTTAATCTGTGGGTATCTGGTTTCGGTATCCGTTAGAGTTTGACTAGCGTAAGCTCTAGGTTTACAATGTTGCGTTAGTACAGCCCGGGTCGATTTTGGTTAGAATAGCATTGTATTGTCACCTTTGTTTCTGGGATTATATAATGCCGACGAGGATCAAAGCAGATTCAAAGTTATCTTTATATCTTTGTGGCCACCACCAGTCGACAAACACAGTCATTTGGTTCTCTTGATATCTTTGTGGCCACCTCCAGTCGACTAACCCAGTCAGTTGGTTTGTCAACATATTCGAAGAAACATCGATTGTCTAATCGATCTTGTATTCAGCTTTCAATGTAGCAGATTCTGCGGAGAAGCGAAACTATCAAATGACTTAATATACATAAATAAGTTCGATTAGAAAGACAGACGAGGAACTAGAAAACTAGTTGTGAGAGACAAGAGACATTTTGTAATCAAAGCATGCTTGTAAATTGAGTCGCTGAAGTAATTTGACTAGTGGCGTGACATGAACACGTATTTTGTTTTCCTTTAGAACTAACCTAGCAGCTGAAATTTAAAGTTGTTATAGCTTTTCTATGAATTGTTGCGCTGACATAATAGAGTCCATAATAGAGTTGCAATAGTCAAGACGAAAGATAACAAGACAACAAACAAGTGTTTTTGTTCCTCTAACTGTGAGATAGTGGCGGATGGAGCGGATCTCACAAATAGCGATGCACGCATAGAGACAGATTCAGAAATAGTATTTTAGAGGGACATTTTGTGAAAAAGAATGGAAGAAGGGTTCCTAGCAGATTATGAAAACTGTATGTCGGAATGACCTTCTTGAAACTAGATGGAGACGCTGAAGCAGAGGATGATTTTTTATTGTGAATGAGAAGTGCTTGCGATTTGGCATTGTTCAGTTTCGACTAGCTAATTAATATATTTGATGGTGAGTAGAGGCTATATATCCTCAAAACAAAAAAAAATGTTGTATTTTGTTCAAACGGACCAAAACAACATTGAACATCTACGAAAAAAAAAGGGGGGGGGTGGAATAATGTATAGTAATTTAACCCGAATGAGTGTTCGACAACCTCGACAACCGAGGCAAAAATTGGTCACTAAAACATTTTAGCTGTTATAGGTGCAACTCTACCTTATATTTCATCCCAATGTTATTATTAATGCAATATATATATATTATTAATTCTAATATTGTAGCAATTGTAACTGGGTCAAGAAATACAATCACTACAGTAAGAATAGGAACGGAAAAAGGTGAGAATTCAGAATGCACCAAAAAATAAATGTTTTTTTTTTTGCTGGACGTCTTTGCAATGGCATTAGAATTATCGTTATCCGAAGACATAAAATAGCATTGAGGGCAAGCTGATCGCTATCCAAAATTCTGAAACTTTCTTCATTCCAAAATGTCCCTTCTGCCTTCAGTTATAATTGCGAAGTTGTCTCAAAAAACAGAGGCTAATGTCTGGATAGAAAACAAAACAATTATGTTTTATTAATATTATTATACATATAGTTTTAAAGATTCAGAATAAGAAAGACCAACCAATTAAATTTTACGAATGTGATAAGAGTATATGCAAATTATATTATAGACACTAAATTTGCTTAAAATTGCTACACAAAAAAAAAAAATTATTGAAATCAAAATTATGATTTAAAAACATACATAATTGCTTCCCATGAATTTTAATGCATTATTTATTCATTTTAAAAGAAAAGATTAAAAAAAAAACAACAAAAAAACCAACTAAATAAATGTTAACGTTAATTTTTTAGATTATTATTTATTAGATTCTCAATCTTTTTTTTTTAATTTTCATGTACAATATTGTCAGATGTTGTGGAATAGAAACATAAATGTGTGTTTGCTTATTGCAAGGCGCCCCCCTTCCCCTTTGCATTTTTAGTATTTGTTTTTGTATTTGTATACTTTATATTTGTTGACCCCCGTCGTTACCGCGTCGTCACACTGTCGTTACCCAGACAACACCCCGTCAATATCCTGTCAATACCTCGTCGTTACCCCATCGATACCCCTTCGTTACCACGTCGTTATCCCGTCGTTATTTCGTCATTACCCCGTTTTTTGCCCGTCTTTACTCAGTCGTTACCCCGTCGTTACCCCGTCGTTACCCCGTTTTACCCCGTCGTTACCCCGTCGCTACCTCGTTGTCGACCCGTCGTTACCCCGTCGTACCCCATCATTTGAAAGGGAGCAAATCTTGGAAAGTTTAAAATCAAAATTATGTAAAAAGCTATTATTAATATAACAACGTGTAAAAAAATATATTTAAATAACTTTAAATGTCTAGGACTGGTATAGAACGCGGCGGTGAAATCAATGTGAAATCAATGTGAAATCAATGTGAAATCAATGTGCTACTCTATACAAGAAAACAAATCACCAGTTCTTCGAAAATGCCAACACTCCAAAAAATTAAAACTAACACCCGGGACAGAACGCAACTCTCACAACCGCTTCCTACGTCACTGAAAACGTAGATGTCTTTACAATTAAATGAATTTAAAAAAGTGATCCAACTGATTTTTTGGACGAACACCTTGTTAAAATTAAAACAAGTTTCTTACATTTAAGTTTCATAACTTAAGACATCTCTTAGTTTGTATGTTTTCTGGGAAAGATCTAATTCTATTTTTAAAAATTCCCATGGTTGCCCTATATATTTGTTGTTGGTAGTGTGCTGTATTGTTGTATTATGTCATTAATTATGTAAGTTTGCTATATTGTTGCTGTTGCGTTGTGTTATTAGTGATGTAACTATGCTACATTGTTGTATTATGTTATGAGTGGTGTCGCTATGATATATGGTAGTATTATATTATTAATGATGTCTGTTTATTGATTGTTTTCTACAAGTGTATTGTTAAGTTTTCAATAAGACGTTTTTTCAAAGTGATGTTTGATTTTGTTGAATTATTTGTGATCTGTAACATCAAACATTTGTGCAATGTTGTTCACTTCATCTACTGTCTTTTTTTTGGAATGCAAAATTCATCATGTCTTGACTTGATGTTTAAAGTGTTGCTTGTAAATGATGTTTCTTTTCCTCCCTAGTGTACTGTTCTGTATATGTCTAACAAGTTATATGTCTTTTTTGTTTCTTTTCATTCCTTGTGTATGGTTCTGTATATGTCTACCATGTAATATGTCTCTGTTGTTTATTTCCCTCACCTGTGTAGTGTTCGGTATACGTCTACCATGTTAAAAGTCTCCGTCATGAATTGTACAATTTATGTTGATGTCTGTGCTTATATAATATTATTTCTTCCTTTAAGGGGTTTGTTATGTCTAAAATATGTGTTACATATATGTGTTTGTTATGTCTATAAAATATCTTACATAATTAGATGATATTTTTTAAAATATTTGTTACGAATTTGGTTTGGGTTGTCTATTAGAGTTGGCACACATTTGCTTTGTTATGTCCAAAATATTTGTTACATATTTGGTTTTTACGTCCAAAATATTTGTTTCATATTTGTTTTGTTTTGTCTAAAACATTTGTTCCATATTAGGTTTGTTTTGTCAAAAATATTTGTTATGTATTTAGAATCCCCATCCTAAAATAATGTCTCCTAACTTGGGTAAATATTGTAGTCTTTGTAATGGTGTGTTGTAAGTGGGATGTGCAGTGTTTGTAATAGTGTGTTGTAAGGGGGCTGTGCAGTCTTTGTAATGGTGTGTTGTAAGTGGGATGTGCAGTCTTTGTAATAGTGTGTTGTAAGTGGGCTGTGCAGTGTTTGTAATAGTGTGTTGTAAGTGGGATGTGCAGTGTTTGTAATAGTGTGTTGTAAGGGGGCTGTGCAGTCTTTGTAATGGTGTGTTGTAAGTGGGATGTGCAGTGTTTGTAATAGTGTGTTGTAAAGGGGATGTGCAGTCTTTGTAATGGTGTGTTGTAAGTGGGATGTGCAGTCTTTGTAATAGTGTGTTGTAAGTGGGCTGTGCAGTGTTTGTAATAGTGTGTTGTAAGTGGGCTGTGCAGTGGTGTATATTTTTACCAATGTGTTTGTGTCTCTCTTGATTATAATGTGGTTTGTTAGCGTTTCCCCACCATATCCCTAATCTTTTGAGTTATGACCCATCTATCTGATAGCTGTACTGCCATTACCCCATTACAGTATCTATCTAATAGATGTACTGTCATTACCCCATTACAGTATCTATCTAATAGCTGTACTGTCATTACACCATTACAGTATCTATCTAATAGCTGTACTGTCATTACCCCATTACAGTATATATCTAATAGCTGTACTGTCATTACCCCATTACAGTATATATCTAATAGCTGTACTGTCATTACCCCATTACAGTATCTATCTAATAGCTGTACTGTCATTACTCTATTACAGTATCTATCTAATAGCTGTACTGTCATTACCCCATTACAGTATCTATCTAATAGTTGTACTGCCATTACCCCATTACAATATCTATCTGATAGCTGTACTGTCATTACCCCATTACAGTATCTATCTAATAGCTGTACTGTCATTACCCCATTACAGTATCTATCTGAAAGCTGTACTGTCATTACCCCCTTACAGTATCTATCTAATAGCTGTACTGTCATACCCCATTAAAGTATCTATCTAATAGCTGTACTGTCATTACCCTATTACAGCATCTATCTAATAGCTGTACTGTCATTACCCCATTACAGTATCTACAGAAACTAAAATGAATGATGTCAATAATTAATGACATATTTTACATTTGTCCTTGGTGTTCCTTATTTATGTAGTAGGTTATGGGGCAGATTAATATGTTGTCTTGGTCTATAGACCACAGTCCAACAGTCGGCACATTCATATGTTGTCTTGGTCTATAGACCACAGTCCAACGGTCGGCACATTCATATGTTTTCTTGTTCTATACACCACAGTCGAACGGTCGGCACATCCTTTGTGTTGAAAAACGTCAACTTTCTCTTCTGAAAGGAATTTAACCATCTCTTCCACCCCTTGTTTTGGCAGGTAGGTGATACCCAATAAAAGGAATTTAACCATCTCTTCGACCCCTTGTTTTGGCAGGTAGGTGGTACCCAATAAAAGGAATTAACCACCTCTTCCACCCCTTGTTTTGCAAGGTAGGTAGTACCCAATGAGAGCAATTTAACCATCTCTTCCGCCCCTTCTATTGGCAGGTAGGTGGTACCCAATGAAAGAAATTTAACCATCTCTTCCACCCCTTGTTTTGCCAGGTAGGTGGTACCCAATGAGAGCAATTTAACCATCTCTTCCGCCCCTTCTATTGGCAGGTAGGTGGTACCCAATGAAAGAAATTTAACCATCTCTTCCACCCCTTGTTTTGGCAGGTAGGTGGTACCCAGTGAGAGCAATTTAACCATCTCTTCCGCCCCTTCTTTTGGAAGGTAGGTGGTACCCAATGAAAGAAATTTAACCATCTCTTCCACCCCTTATTTTGGCAGGTAGGTGGTACCCAATGAGAGCAATTTAACCATCTCTTCCGCCCCTTCTTTTGGAAGGTAGGTGGTACCCAATGAAAGAAATTTAACCATCTCTTCCACCCCTTGTTTTGGCAGGTAGGTGGTACCCAATGAGAGCAATTTAACCATCTCTTCCGCCCCTTCTATTGCAGGTAGGTGGTACCCAATATAAAAATAGTTTTGACCTCTCCCGGCCAACGTGCTCAATGGTGAGCTTTTTGTCTTTATTGATACGTATAACGTTTAAATGTACTTTGTAATACAGAAGTGTTTCTGCCCTCTCAAGGATTTTGATAAACCATTTCAAAGGTCCTTCGAACTGGTAGAAGGCCAGAATGTCATTGTTACCAATCTTCGAAATGTTAGAAGGCCAGAATGTCATTTTTACCAATCTTCGAAATGTTGGAAGGCCATAATGTCATTGATACCAATATTCGAACTGGTAGAAGGCCAGAATGTCATTGTTACCAATATTGTATGTATCAAAAAAGGGCGTTTAGAATGTCGGACTGTGTTGTCCCAAAGGCCTCCTTCCCTGAAAATGTCATTGACAGTGCTTTGGGATGGTGTACACTGTCAAGTGTCACCCACCTTACTGAAGCACGTTGTGTGTGCATAGTTAATTGAAATTGAATGTACTTACAAAAAGAAATACAAATAACTCTTTAAAAAACCTACTTCCGCTCGAATCAGTATACAAATGAAATATGATGAATTTTAGTTTCATAATACGTGAATGGTTTTTTTGTGTCTAATTACGCATTATTATTACCATAAGAAATGTAAATAAAAATAAAACAACTTTCAAATTAACTTGTTTTGCATAAAGCACGAAACATTTTCAAAAGTAGTATAGGGTAGGGTAGGGTAAGGTAGGTTAAGGTTTGAGTTAGGGTTAGGGTTAGAGTTGTGGTTGGGATTGGGGTTAGGGTTAGGGTTATGGTTTGGTTAGGGTTAGTACGGTTAGGTTTAGTAGGGTTAGGGTTTGATTTTGCGTTAGGGTTAAGGTTCAGGCTTAGGGGTTAGGGGTTAGGTTGGGTTTGGTTGGGTTAGGCATTAGGGGTGAGGGGTTGGGTTGGGTTGGGTTAGGGTAGGGTTAGAGTTAGGGTTGGGTTGGGTTAGGGTTAGTAGGGTTAAGGTTAGGGGTTAGGGGGTAGGGTTAGGGTTGTGTTAGGGTTAGGGTTATGATTTGGGTTGGGTTGGGTTGGGTTAGGGTTAGCGTTAGGATTTGGGTTGGGTTGGGTTGGGTTAGGTTAGGGTTAGGGTTAGCGTTATGGTTTGGGTTGGGTTGGGTTAGGGTTATTGTAGGGTTAGGGTTAAGTTTAGGGCTAGGGTTGGGTTAGGGTTATTGCTAGGTTTAGGGTTTTGGGTTAGCGGTAGGGTTAGGGTTAGGGTAAGGGTTAGGGTTAGTAGGGTTAGGGTTAGGGTTGGATTGGGTTAAAGTTAGTATTGTTAGGGCTAGGGTTAGCGTTAGGGGTTAAGGTTTAGATTTTGGGGTTATGGTTAGGGTTAGAGTTTGGTTAGGGTTAGTAGGGTTAGTGTAATTTTGGGTTAGTGTTAGTGTTAAGGGTTAGAGGTTAGGGTTAGTGTTAGGGGTTAAGGGTTAAGGTTATGTAATGGTTAGGTTAGTTTAGGGTTAAGGTTAGGTTAGTTTGGGTTTAGGGTAGTGTTAGGGTTAGGTTAGAGTTAGGGTTATGTTTAGGGTTAGCATTAGGTTTAGGGTTAGATTGGGTTTGGTTTATGGTTAATGTTCGGATTAGGGTTGGGTTAGGGATAGTAGGGTTAGGGTTAGGAGGGTTAGGGTTAGGGTTAGATTTTGGGTTAGGGTTAGCGTGAGAGTTAGGGTTTGGGTTAGGGTTACGATTAGGGTTAGGTTTAGGGTTAGGTAAGAGGTAGGGTTAGAGTTAGGGTTGGATTTGTTGGGTTACGATTAGGGTTAGGGTTTGGGTTTGGATTGGGTTATGTTAGTGTAGGGTAGGGTTAGTGATAAGGTTATGGTTAGGGTTGTGTTAGGGTTAGGGTTCAGGTTTGAGTTTTGGGTTTGGGTTAGGGTTAGGGTTGGGTTAGGGTTAGTATGGGTAGGGTAAGTGTTAGGGGTTAGGTTTACGTTTAGGGTTATGTTTGGGTTAGTGTTAGGGTTAGGTTAGGGTTAGGGTTTGTGTTAGGGTTAGGGTTAGTAGGGTTAGGGTTTGTGTTAGGGTTAGGGTTAGTAGGGTTAGAGTTAGGGTCAGGGTTATATTTTGGGTTAGGATACGGTTAGGGTTACGATTGGGGTTAGGGTTTGGGTGGGCTTAGGGGTTAGGGTTAGGTTAGGGTTAGGGTTAGTGTTAGGTTAGGGTTAGATTAGAGTTAGGATTAGTGTTAGGGTTAGGGTTAGATTTTGGTTAGCGTTAGGGTTAAGGTTATGTTTAGAGTTAAGGTTGGGTTAGGGATAGTAGGGTTAAGGTTAATAGGGTTATATTTTGGTTAGGGTTAGGGGTTAGTGTTATGTGTTAGGGTTAGGTTTAGGGTTAGGTTAGGGTTAGGGTTATGGTTAGGTTCCTCCCAAATAGTATATCATCACAAGGTGTGAGGCGTAGTTAAGTCTCTCCCAAATTGTATGTCATCAGAAGGTGGGAGCCGTAGTTAAGTTACTTCCAAATAGTATATCATAACAAGGTGAGATCCGTAGTTAAATTCTTCTGAAATAGTATATCATCACAAGGTGGGAGCCGTAGTTAAGTGCCTCCTAAATATTATATCATTACAAGGTCTTTGCAATGGAACACGTCTCATCGTTACCCAAAGAATACAGATATTATTAAGTGCAAACTGGTCGCTATCCAAAATTCTGAAACATTCTTCATCATCAGGATGTCTTTTCTTCTTTACGACCAGAACTCACTTATACATTTAAATGCACTGCATTAGAACTCAGATTCAATTTCTTCAGGACTGTCTACATGTCCCAAGGAAAAACGTTTGAAAAGATTATCCTTCATCTACAACAACCAGTCTTCAGCAGTGGTCAGTTGTATGTTTCTTAATGTAGAGTTAAATAGTTCAACTCACCAATTCACAACTAGGTCTTTCAAGAAGTATTTCTTTTTTCTTGCTTTCTGATTTCCTTTCACACTCTTTTCCGTTCCTAATCTTACACCCCAAAGACTATCAAATATTTGATATACCAATGTATCTTGCTAAAACATAAAAAAAAACAAAAAAACTACTTTTTAAAAACAGTTAATTTCAAATTTAGTTTTAAATGGTGTTATTTTAGTTATGTTGCGGGTAATCTTTAAGCTCTTTGTGATTCTCCTATTAATTTTGAGTGTTGTCTTAGACTTATTGGTGATTGTCCTAGTCATTCTGAGTGTTGTCTCATAGTTCTTGATGATTGTCCTAATTATTTCGAGTGTTGTCTTTGCGTTATTGGTGATTGACCTAATCATTTTGAGTACTATTTTAGAGTTCTTGGTAATTGTCCTGATACTGTGTGTGTGGTCTTAGTGTTCTTGGTGATTGTTCTAATCATTTGCAGTGTTGTCTTTGAGTTCTTGATGATTTTGCTAATACTTTTGAGTGTTGTCTTAGAGTTCTTGGTTATTGTTCTAGTCATTTGGAGAGTTGTCTTAGACATATTGGTGATTTCCCTAGTCATTTGGAGAGTTGTCTTAGACATATTGGTGATTTCCGTAGTCATTTGGAGAGTTGTCTTAGACATATTGGTGATTTCCCTAGTCATTTGGAGAGTTGTCTTAGACATATTGGTGATTTCCCTAGTCATTTGGAGTGTTGTCTTAGAGTTATTGGTGATTTCCCTAGTCATTTGGAGTGTTGTCTTAGAGTTATTGGTGATTTCCCTAGTCATTTGGAGTGTTGTCTTAGAGTTATTGGTGATTTCCCTAGTCATTTGGAGTGTTTTCTTAGAGTTATTGGTGATTTCCCTAGTCATTTGGAGTGTTGTCTTAGACATATTGATGATTTCCCTAGTCATTTGGAGTGTTGTCTTAGACATATTGATGATTTCCCTAGTCATTTGGAGTGTTTTCTTAGAGTTATTGGTGATTTCCCTAGTCATTTGGAGTGTTGTCTTAGACATATTGATGATTTCCCTAGTCATTTGGAGTGTTTTCTTAGAGTTATTGGTGATTGTTCTAGACATGTTGATCGTTGTCTTAGAGTTCTTGTTGTTTGTTCTAATCATTTTGAATGTTGTCTCAGAGTTATTGATGATTGTCCTAATCATGTTGGGCGTTGTTTTAGAGTTCTTGGTGATTTTCCTAATAATTTGTGTGTGGTCTTAGAGTTCTAGGTGATTGTCCTAAGCATTTAAGTGTTGTCTTGTGTGCTCAATAAGTTACCGATTTGTCTTTTGTGTCTCGGTTGCTCTAGTAATACTATTTTGCTTTGTTTATGAGTCTTGGTTGTTATAGTTGGTAGTTGACTTACGTGTATTTGTGGTTCTAGTTACGATTGTGTCTGCTGACATATGTGTCAAAGTATAATATTTTTGTTCGTTGGTTTATTTGTGGTTCTAGTTACGATTGTGTCTGCTGACATATGTGTCAAAGTATAATATTTTTGTTCGTTGGTTTATTTGTGTTTCTAGTTACGATTGTGTCTGCTGACATATGTGTCAAAGTATAATACTTTTGTTCGTTGGTTTATTTGTGTTGGTTGTTCTATTAATACTTGTGTGAGTTGAGGGATGTGTCTTGGTGGTTATAATAAGAATGATGTGAGTTGACTTACCTGACATATTAGAGCTATATATCGGTGACTTATATTCGTGTCCTTACTGTAAGTAATAGTAGAACGTTTATAGTATTATAAGGAAATTAGTAAAACACAGTAAGGTTAAACCTGATCAAAGGAACGCAACAAAACAACAAACGTGTCGGCAGGAAGCCTTCATCAGCGAACAAACAGAAACACGAATAAAATTAAAAAATGTATCAAAAAATATATAATATAGCACTTAGCTCAGAAATAGTATCCAAGATAACCACTTATCTTTTGCTGCCCTCTTGGATACTATTTCTGAGCTAAGTGCTATATTATATATTTTTTGATACATTTTTAAATTTTATTCGTGTTTCTGTTTGTTCGCTGATGAAGGCTTCCTGCCGACACGTTCGTTGTTTTGTTGCGTTCCTTTGATCAGGTTTAACCTTACTGTGTTTTACTAATTTCCTTTTGTGCTAACCTGATTGCAGTCTCCCCCATTATTACATTTTTTATAGTATTATATACAAACAAAACAACAACGTGTTCAAACA
Organism: Omphiscola glabra; assembly: GCA_964017045.1. Lineage (NCBI taxonomy): Eukaryota > Metazoa > Mollusca > Gastropoda > Lymnaeidae > Omphiscola > Omphiscola glabra. The sequence goes on from OZ024811.1 coordinate 1,005,758, forward strand.
TGCTTGTATTTAGAAACAAAAAGTAAACACCATTTCTACGCTCTAAATATTTTATTCCAGATGAGTTCATGACAATGTAAGTGTTAATTAAAAAGATTGGCTTACCATTACATAGTTCATGAACATTTTAAATAAAGAACACAAATGTCCTATCTTACCAACTCAGTACGCATTTAAATGAACGATTTCATTTACAACATTGAACAACATAAGGTATAAAGTAAGGGTACTGTAACTGCTCCATAACTATAGAAATGTATTTGTCTCTTCATTTTTTAGTATTGAGGTACTGTTTTGAATGTCATGAGCGGAGAGACAGGAAAGGAATTGTGAGAAGGACGTTCGAATGGTCAAAACGGTTTTTCTATTGTGATAATGTTTGTGCTAGCAATGATTTAAGTATGTATCTTATAGCACCGGAAAAGCTATCTTCCATATGTGTGTATTATAAAGTATGTGAAGTGTATGATATCATGACAATTATATTATTCCAAATTGATGACTGTATATTTTGAATTTTATTGTAAAAATAAAATATAGAGTGATGAAAAATATCGGATCTGTCTCGTGCTTTCATAGCAGTAAACTATCTTAATACTTAGACATCACTGAATTGCAATCCATCCACAACTGCAACAATTTAAATATATATATATATATATACATATTAATCATTTGTACCATAAGAAGCAGTGTTAAACAATTAGTGTTACAGGAACGTACATCATATTTTGAGAATAACTTATCTCACCAAATAAATAAACTTAAGGAGCACAATACATTTAGTACGAACTTAAGGTAACACTGAAGGTGCATGCACACTATTTGAGAATAACTTATCTCACCAAATAAATACACTTGAGGAGCACACTAGATTTAGTAAGAACTTAAGGTAACATTGAAGGTGCATGCACACTATTTGAGAATAACGTATCTCACCAAATAAATAAACTCAAGGAGCACAATAGATTTAGTAAGAACTTAAGGTAACATTAAAGGTGCATGCAAACAATTTGAGAATAAAGTATCTCACCAAACCTTTTTGAATACAAAACATTTAAGAACGTATCGTTTAAATTGTAATAAATTACTTTTTATATTAACAATATTTTTTATAAGTGTGTTTGTTTAATACAATTTTACAGTATTCATATTGACACATAATATATACAAATGTTTAATATAGACAGGAACAATTAAAATAGTACGGAATAAGAGTTTGTCCTTTTGTTTACACTAAATAAATACATATCCTTGAAATAATACTTAGTAAGAATATACAATGTATATAGTCATGATAAAACACTATCATTAAAATAGTACTTTGTAAACATGTATAGTTAGAACACTTATTATTAAAATAGTACTTTATAAAGTGGTTAGTAAGCATATACAAATGAATTAGTACTTATAAAGACATAACTTTAAACTAGTACTTATAAACCCATATTTTGGAGTTGCAATTAAAAAGTACTTAACATTGCAAAATACTAAGTAAATACCCGGACAAGTAACTTAGAAAACACTAAACACTGAAACAATGTTCAGTATAAAACTAAATAATAATGTACAATTGAGTGGGTTTAAACTAATTATATACAGTACACTATTTCTGATACACATTAACGTACAATCCAATATGTCCGATACACAAAAACATAAAACGCAACATATCTTAAGCATACCAACATACATCAAACATTTAACCCAAATTTACAATTCAAAATACAATCCAAAATATAATTTAAAAAAAAACAACATACATTTATTTTTAAAAAAAAATAGTTTTCCTAATAACTTTGCGAGCGTCACAATTTTGTTCACTAAAAACTCTATCCCTCCCTCCCTCCCGACCCCCCAAAAAATCAGAAATTTAAATAAATGATATTTATATTATAAAACCAAAAAAAAAATCATTCCAAGAATGAGATAAGCATACATTTGAGAATCACTGATGTACAAACGTGGAAACACAACTTTTACATTAATTAATACACATTTTGACGACTGTCAATGTTGCAGTAATGACAAGTACAAAATAATTTACAAAAGTACTGTGTGGACACAAATAACATTTACATAAAAAAAATATTTATTCAAATGAGTTTTTTTTTTATGTTTAAAAAAAATCGACAACACTATTTTTTAAAAATTTCAGTTGTAAAATGTAATGTTATGTTTAAACCAAAAAAAGCAACTGAACATATTCAATTCTTTAAATAGAGTAAACATATTTAGTCAAAAACGTTCTGTAAATCAGACTCTACCAAATTATAAATAACATTTACATACTAGACAATTTTCAGTGCCTATTTCAGAATAGATCTTGGTTGTCGACCCCTTTTAAATTCCATCCATTTGTTGTATATGGCTGCTATAATATAGATCAATGGGTTTATGGCAGCGTTTAAAGGCAGGAGAAAATGTAAAAACCAGACGCATGTGTCTGGATACACTTTGTGTCCATTTAGGGACATTAAACTAATGACACACACAGGAAACAAACACATGCATTTAGACAAAATAACGAAAAATAGTTGCTTAGCAACATCTTTTTCTCTTCCTGAATTATCGTCTGATTTCTTGTGAATTCCTGTACATGACATTGATGTAAAAATAATAGCTTGCCCTAATGCGATTACTATGATCATTATGAAATTTAAAACTATAAATATCCCGAATTCATATTGCCAACCTTGATGGCGGTCAGTGGTCACAGTTAAACCAAGACACATACCATTAGATGAGTAGATTGTCCATTGGGAGGTCTTAATAATAAGGAAAGACAATATCAAACCAATAATCCATGTACATACAACTAATATATTTACAACAGTCCTTGTTAGTGTAAACTTTCCATGCGGAAAAAGAATCACTAAAATCTCGTCCAGTGTTATCAGTAAAATAAAGAAAGTGGAAGTTTCCATTGACAGTGTAGATACAAATCCGGAGATCTTACACAAAATACTGGCACGCCAATCATTTTCATAGAGGACATACTTGTCTCTAAAGTTAAGGTCTTCAGCTACAATGATTGTGAGATACACGCCCATGACAAAATCAGCTACACCAAGATTAAATAATAAAATTCCATTTTGCTTTTTAAATATTCCAACATCATTAAAAATGCTAGTCAACAAAACCATAATGTTACCAAACAATGAAAATACGGTCTCGAGCCATATAATAGAACGTTGCAATGTGTCACCAATAAGATCTTCACAAGAAGATATCCCATCAAATGGTGCATGGCATATGTGTTTTGGTATCACTTTACCGACAACTTGAGGACAACAATATTTAACATTGTCTGTGTACAACGCAGACGTAATTTTTAGCTTACTTAAGAGATTCACTGTGACATTTTCCAATAGCGTTGTATTGCGAATATCTAAAGTTTCCAATGAAGCTATATCAATCAGATCTCCAAGAGATTTTATTTGTGAATTTGATAAATTTAAATAGTTAATCGATACGCCAAACTTGTCGTAAGTGAAATTTAAATGAGATAGGTTTGTAAAAGACAAATCTAGGTTGACATGTTGCAAGTATCCAGTTAATGAAGAGAGATAAACATTTCCTGTTAAATTTAAAAATGACAAAAAAAAAGTTTTCGAACTTATATGATCGTTTATATAGACTTGAATAAATTTATTGTAACTTAAATCTAATCTAATAACAAACGTTAAAAGATTTCCAGAGAATACATATGTTAAACTTTCTAAATTGCAGTTGGATGCATGCAACTCTAACAAATTAGTTAAATGATAGGCTTCATTCAATTGAGAGAGGTCAAGGCCATTGAGATTTAAATATTTAGTTTGGATATCAAAAATTCTAAAAGATGTCATTTCCATAACTTCCGAAATATTGTTAACGGTTGTGGCACTTCCATAACATTTAAAACCAGGTGGACATTTGACATTACAATTTAACTCATCATCACCAGCTGGACAATCTGGAACTCCATCACAAACTTGAACGTAGTGAATGCAATTAAATGTGTCACCATTACAAGCGAAATGACAACTTATGTTAATAGCAGAGTCCATATCTTCATCTTCCCCATGTGGACAATCCATCACTCCATCATTCATGAGATACAAAGGAATGCAATAAGATTGATGACACTTAATAAACTCTTCAGTACATATAAAATCTACACAGTCATGTAAGTGTGACAGATCATTACATCCAGTAATTCGACCACTGCGCCCTCTAAGAAAAATACATTTTGGTGCCCAATTATCTGTTTCTGTATTTTTGGACAGTGTAGTAACTGACTCTATATTATCTAATTTGTTGCATTTCACTACTTCATGTTTTTTTGGTGCAGAATCAAATTTCACTTTGACATGTATACATATAGTTCCGTTGCTAATGATATATAATTTGCATTCATCTCCATCACGTGACAACCAATGCCTAGGTACACATGTACCATCAGAACATCGCCTCTCTCTACATTCATCACAATTTTCCTCATCGCTGTTATCTGGGCAGTCCTGGTGTGAGTTACATTTATTATAATCACCGCAATGAAATTCCCCTACTGCAAAGTCATCATTTGCATTCACATCTTTACAAACGAAATAATCCTTGCACACTTTGTCGTCCACACATTTATCTTCATCTTGGAAATTGTCACAATCCTCAATACCGTTGCAAACTTTAGAATAAACAATGTTTGTTAAACCATCTCCACAGTCAAATAGCAAATGTTTGTATTCATTCTTTGGATCTGTTGCAAATAAAATATTGTGATGTACAATTGAATAAATTCTTCTTTCCTTTAAATTATAAAAAAATTCATTATTTAATGATAAAAATTTGTTGTGCAATTTCTGACTTTTGTGATCATATAGATGTGATAGTTTATATTTTGTGATATCTATATTCCTTTCACACAAAACAAGTTTTGTTATTTTCTGTTTACAATCAATCATCTCCCATTTGATCTGATCACTTACTCTGACTGATTCATTTTCTTTTCCTGTATAAATGGAAAGTTTCAAGACGACACATTTATACTTGATATTCTTTCTTTCAATGTGTTTCAAGAAAAGAAATGGTCGTTGATTCGTCCACTGTAAGGTGTACTCATCATTATCTAATTTAGTGAGACCAATATGCACTACAATCGTTTCGTTTGACTCGGGTAAGACATCATTTCTTGAATCGTTTAATGTTGTAATCATGAATTGCAACTCTACAACACTTTCTATTATAGGTAACTCTGAGAACAACTTTGTACATTGTTTAAATGCATCATTCCGGTTCAGTTGATAAGGTAATTTGATAAGTTTATAACAATGTAAAATAGACATATCTTTTTCATTGTGTAGTCGAATCCATCCAGAAGGACAATCGTTGCATAGGTATAATGCAATAACATTATTATCAGTAAAGTAATCATATGGTACGAGTAGAATATAATAAAATTTGTGATTGAACACAAACAGATCAAACAAATCACGAGAATCTTGTATTAAAGAAGGTAAAAAAAGAAAGAGTTGCGTAGCAAAACTCTTTAAACTAAATTCTTTGAAATATCGAATTGTTTTCTTACAATTTACATAGCAAGCTGAAAACCAAGCTACAATAACTGACTGTTCTCTATCTGAATTATGAATGTTTAGAATTTCAATTGTAAATAATGCAGCTTTATTAAGAGTTGAAATGTTATTCTCAATGGATTTATTTAAACTTATCAATATTTGGAACTGATCTAGATAAACGAATATTTCTTGAGATGAACTAAAATTTGAGAACATCAAAACTTTTTGTTGAAACGGTTCAATGACATATATTGGATTTTGTGAATAGTTATCTCTTTTGGAGATAAAATATTGAACAACATTTTTGATTCGTGTAAATGTTGAATGTATGTTACTTGAGCTATCCACTATAATGTACAAGCTGTCCTCCGTTGTATTACATGTTCCCTGTGTAAACTTAGCTGCTCCAGGTAGAACCCGAAAGATATGTAAAATAATTAATATAATCAATTGCCTCAAAACGCAATTGAACGAAAACATTTTTGAGATATTTCCTTATTTCTTTTTTTTGTTTTTAATTTTAATTTTTTCTTAAAAAATTATTAGTTCTAACGTAATTATGTAAACATTAGTTATAATGTATTTATATAAAAATTAGTTCTAATGTAATTATGTTAAAAACAAATTAGGCTATCTTGTAAATCAATTAAAAATATATATACTTGAAATACTTAATTCATTTTCAGTATTAATGATAATAATAAGACTAACCTAATATTGAACAGATCAATCAAAAAATGGCTCTTTTTTTTTACAGTAATCCCAATATGCAATGAAGAAAAACTGAATTATTTTTACTCTACGATTTATTTAGAAATAGTTTTAATTATTAGAGCCATGCAAAGTAAAAAAGACAATCTACAATCTTGGGATTGAGAAAACAATCAATAACAAGCATAATATTTCAATGACATTTGTAGTATCAATGAAAGAAACGTTTTATTGATGTCTCTTAGAGACATGAAGGATTGTTCTTGAGAATTGCACAAATATATATGACTAAACATGTATTTACTTCCTTTTAATATTAATGAGACACAACATAAGTCATTTATAACTTTATTATTATTAAAATTCCCTTTTTTATCTTAAGTTTTTTTCATCAATTATATCGCTTTTTAATGTTGATAAATGAATTACACAAATCTAATATATTTAGTATACCATTACAACACATGTATTATCTTGGTCTAATTTCATCACTACAGTACAGTTATTGTAAATCCTAAGTTTATTATTACAATACACGTATTGCTTATTCTATTTTGATCACTGCAGATCATAAAGTATGTCAAACACAATGTAAACACTAAATGTAATGGAAAAAAAAAATGTTTGTACCATTGCAGTATTTAATAGGATGACTCTTAGTATTTAATAGTATGACTTCTACAACAACATATTTGTCAAATCTGTATTTAATAGTATGACTTCTACAACAACATATTTGTCAAATCTGTATTTAATATTATGACTTTTGGAACACCTTGTTTGTCAAAGCTGTATAATATAAGAACACATTTAGAACATCTAACCGTACACTAATTCATTCCAGGAAAATTTGATTCTGCAACGTCTACACCACAATTTAATGAATATTTATATTACTTTGCCATCTATGGTATCCCTATAAAAACAGTATGTGACATCTATGTTTTCACTATCATAACAGCCTGTCCCACGCCGTGCTCTTTAAAGTTATAAGGAACTTTCTCCTGAGTGGCTTTCAACCAATCGCATTCTTTACTATATATGATGATAATATCAATGGTTCTAAAACATTTGTAAAAAAAAAAATAAAATCTAGATTTGAACTAACGCCCCTAACAAAAAATATTTGCCTATTGAATTGTAAATATATAATTTAAATCATATATATATATTTACAATCTTTAAATAAATACATTTTAAAATAATTTTTAGGAATTATTTCAGAAACAAAAATATACATTTTTTTCCCAGTATCTGAAGTTATATTTTAATTCATACTCTAAAAGCGTGTGTAGCGACTTATATATATGTATATGTAACCATAAAACACACGAACGACACAAATTAATGGACCATTTTCAGTCAACCTCTTTCATTACTGACGGTTTTGGCATCGATTTTTGCTGACTCAGAAATAAAAAAACTTCAAAGACGAAATTTCTGGAATTGTTCATTCTCTATCCGATTAATTTTTTAACATCTCTTTAGATTAACGAATCAAGAAATACATAGCATTGAAATATGACGTCGACATGACGTCATTGGTATTTAAGAAAAGTTCTTTTCCTCTCTGTTATGACGACAATGTGACGTCCTTGGTAATTGAAAGTGGGTGATCGTGACGATGCGTTGATGTCATCGGTAATGAAAGGGTTAAAAACAGGAAACACAATAATTACCTGAATTAATGGACAACTTTCAATCAGCCTAGAAACTCTAAAACACAGACCTGAATCAATGGACCACTAACATTCAACCTAGAAAATTAAAACACACTAAAGAAGTGAATTAGTTGATAACGTCCAGTCAACTTAGAAACATGAAACACTGACCTGAATTTGTGGATCACTTTCAGTCAACTTAGAAACTCGAAACACAGACCTAATTAATGGATCACTTCCAGACAACTTAGAAACTTAAAACTCAGACTTTAATTAATGGACCACTTCCAGTCAACTAATTCAAATAAATATATAGGCACAACAATATTAAACCTGAGTGCAAAGGGCTGACAACCCCAGATAAACAAAACACTGTATTCTAAAAAAAATAAAGATATACACCCACAAACGCTTTGAAGAGAACATAGTCATTAACTACAATTAACAGCAGTTATGTTCATTTACTGAAATGAAAACACTTAATTAATTTTATTTAGGTAAATATTAGGAAATATTAGTTAGTAGGAAAAATACATCATTAAATAACATAAAGAATTAGGAAATATACGGTATTAGATAAGATAAAATATTATGAAAGAAAATGTTTTAGGGAAAGTAACGTTTTAGAAAATGCATGGTATTAAAGTAAATAACACATTAGTAATGAATGATTTTGTTATTTTAACGTATTGGGAAAAAAGAAGGTTTTAGTTAAAATAACGTATTGGCGATTATAACGTAATAGTTCAAATGAAGTATTAGGGAATATAATGTTTGGGAAAATGTAAAGTCTTAGGAAATGTATGATAGTAAAAAAGTAACATATTATAAAGATAATATATTAGTCAATAAAACATATTAAGGAAAATAACATATTCAATAGTAAACAAGTTTTTGATTATTGAACAGATTAAGGAATATAACATATAAGAATATAATGTTTTAGGCAATATGACGGATACAAACTATAATGTATTAGGGTTTATAACGTATTAGGGAATAAAACGTGTGATCAAACAAATCACATTATAAATTATAATGTATAAGCATTATAACTTATTTGGGAATTGAAAGTGTTAAGAAATATTTCGAAAAGAGAATATATCACATTATATAATGTAACTTATTAGAAAATATAAACTATTAAGGAAAATAACATTTTAGAGAAAAATACGTATTGGAAATATAATGTGTTAGGGCGTATAACTTATTAGAGAATATAATGCATTAAGGAATATGCATTATTTGGAAATATAACACATTAGTCTGTGCCTTAACAGTTGGAAAATACCCCGATGTGCAAATGCTAGGAATATAACATATTAGCCTCGGGCGTAAGATTTGGCATATGTCGTATTAGCCTTGAGCGTAGCCGTTGCTCAAGTTAAGAAAAATCTTTGGTTAAACTTTAGTGTTGAAGGCGTTACATTTTGATTATCACTGGAATGGAGGATAGTAACAATAACACATATCCTTTTTTAAATCTTTGTGATCGAGGATAGTAACAACAAATATCCTAATAACACATATCCTTTTTTAAATCTTTGTGATCGAGGATAGTAACAATAACACATATCCTTTTTTAAATCTTTGTGATCGAGGATAGTAGCAACAAATATCCTAACACATATCCTTTTTTAAATCTTTGTGATCGAGGATAGTAACAATAACACATATCCTTTTTTAAATCTTTGTGATCCAGGATAGTAACAACAAATATCCTTTTTTAAATGTTTGTGTTCGAGAATAGTAACAACACATATCCTTTTTTAAATCTTTGTGATCAAGGATAGTAACAATACCACATATCCTTTTTAAATCTTTGTGATCGAGGATAGTAACAACAAATATCCTTTTTTTAAATGTTTGGGTTCGATGATAGTAACAACACTTATCCTTTTTTAAATCTTTCTGATCAAGGATAGTAACAATACCACATATCCTTTTTTTTAAATCTTTGTGATCGAGGATAATAAGAAGAACATTTTTTTTTTAAAATCTTTGTGATCAATGATAGTAACAATAACACATATCCTTTTTAAAGCTTTGTGATCGAGGATAGTAACAATAACACATATCCTTTTTTAAAGCTTTGTGATCCAGGATAGTAACAACAAATATCCTTTTTTAAATGTTTGTGTTCGAGGATAGTAACAACACATATCCTTTTTTAAATCTTTGTGATCAAGGATAGTAACAATACCACATATCCTTTTTTAAATCTTTGTGATCGAGGATAGTAACAACAAATATCCTTTTTTTTAAATGTTTGGGTTCGATGATAGTAACAACACATATCCTTTTTTAAATCTTTTTGATCAAGGATAGTAACAATACCACATATCCTTTTTTAAAATCTTTGTGATCGAGGATAATAAGAAGAACATTTTTTTTTTAAATCTTTGTGATCAATGATAGTAACAATAACACATATCCTTTTTAAAGCTTTGTGATCGAGGATAGTAACAATAACACATATCCTTTTTTAAAGCTTTGTGATCCAGGATAGTAACAACAAATATCCTTTTTTAAATGTTTGTGTTTGAGGATAGTAACAACACATATCCTTTTTTAAATCTTTGTGATCAAGGATAGTAACAATACCACATATCCTTTTTTAAATCTTTGTGATCGAGGATAGTAACAACAAATATCCTTTTTTTAAATGTTTGGGTTCGATGATAGTAACAACACATATCCTTTTTTAAATCTTTGTGATCAATGATAGTAACAATAACACATATCCTTTTTTAAATCTTTGAAATGGAGAATAGTAACAATAGCCCATATCTTTTTTAAAATCTTTGTGATCGAGGATAGTAACAATAACACATTTCCTTTTTAATTTTTGTCATCGAGGATAGTAACAATAACACATATCCTTTTTTAAATCTATGGAATGGAGGATAGAAACAATAACACATATATTTTTAAAAAATCTTTGGGATGGAGTATAGTAACAAAAACAAATATCTTTGTCTTTTCATGTACTTAACATTTAACAGACAATCTTTCTTTTCAGAAATACACAAACCTTATTATCTCAGCTTTAATCTCTAGAAAAAACAATCGATGAGCTTCAGGGCATAAACATGTCATAAGACTCAACCCGTATTATTGTGGAAGTGGTTTTAGTGACAAATTTTCCACATATCATATTCCTTTCAGAGCCATCATCACGTATGTACTTTATGTAAGGTCACCTGCATTTATGACTTTAGGTCTGTGGACAACGATCAGTTGAGTGGGCATAACATCAAGTCAGCTGACTTTATGACATTAAGTCTTTGGACCACCATCAAAGATGTGTGGGCATGACATGAAGCCAGCTGACTTTATGACATTAAGTTGTTGGACCACCATCAAAGATGTGGGGGCATGACAACAAGTTAGCTGACTTTATGACTTTAAGTTTATGTACAACCATCAAAGATGTGTGGGCATGACATGAAGCCAGCTGACTTTATGACTTTATGTCTATGTACCATCATCACAGATGTGTGTGCATGACATGAAGTCAGCTGACTTTATGATTCATGTCTTTGGAACATCATCACATAAGTTTGGGCATGCCATCACGTCATGTGACTTTATGACTTTAAGTCTTTGTACCGCCATCACAGATGTTTGGGCTTGACGTCAAGTCAGCTGATATAAATTAAATTTTATTGAATTGTTCACGTGTTGGCATTACACGAAATAAATGTTGACTTATTTTCTGACCTATCTCATCATTTCATCTCTTTGTCTAGCTCGAACGTTCAATAAATCATAAATCTCCTTCATACTCCAGTATTACAGCCCACGTGTATCAAGATAGAAGGGTGAACGTATACGGGGGGACGATTGCATGAGTAGACGGGTGGATAGTTTGATGGGTGGATATGTAGATAGGTGGATGTGTGGATATGTGGAGTGGTGGATGCTTGGGTATGTGGATGGGTGGATGAGTCCACGGTGAGACAAGTGCATGGGTAGACGGGTTAGTGTGGGCTGGTAAGTGGTTATATGTGTAGAGTCGTAGAAATGTTTTATAGGGAAAACACAGGACGAGATGGAGTGGATGGGTACATGGGATGTACACTAAAATAGGCACACTGGTTGACATGATAGACGGGTAGACATGATGGGTGGGTAGACATGATGGGTTGGTAGACATGATGGGTTGGTAGACATGATGGTCGGGTAGACATGATGGGCGGGTAGACATGATTTTCAGGTAGACAAGATGGGCTGTAGACATGATGGACGGGTAGACATGATTGGTGGTATACATGATGGGTGGATAGAAATGATGGGGTGTAAATATGATCGACGGGTAGACATTATGGGTGAGTAGATATGATAGGTGGGTAGACTTGATGGTTGGGTAGACATGATGGGTTAGTAGACATGATGGGTGATTTTCAAATATTTTTTTTTATGTTGACTAAAAAATAGGTTTTGTTTAAATATTATTTTTTTAAATAAAAGAACAATCCTAGTAGTTAGATTAATTAAAATACATCCCAGTAGCTACATTTCTTCAAATACATCCTAGTAATTACATTTCTTCAAATGCACTCTAGTAGTTAATTTCGTCCAATACATCCTAGTAGTTACATTTCTTCAAATGCGTACTAGTAATTACATTTCTTTAAATACATCCTAGTAATTAAATTTCTTCAAATACAGCCTAGTAATTACATTTCTTCAAATACATACTAGTAATTACATTTATTCAAATACATCCTAGTAATTACATTTCTTCAAATTCATCCTAGTAGTTACATTTCTTCAAATACATCCTAGTAGTTACATTTCTTCAAATGCATCCTAGTAGTACATTTCTTCAAATATATCCTAGTAATTATATTTCTTCAAATACATCCTAGTAATTACATTTCTTCAAATACATCCTAGTAATTACATTTCTTCAAATATATCCTAGTACTTACATGTCTTCAAATCAGTTTAAATCCTCGCTTTTTTGCATTGATTTTTTACCTTACTGGCCTAGTTTTCTTTGAATTGAAAAAGGATGGTTTTAGAACCGTTGTTATGTATGCTACAACTTCAAGGAAAGCGATTGGTTCTACACAACTCAGCAGAAAGTTCATATAAATTGAAGAGCACGGCGTAGACAAGACTGTTCTGTTTATATTGTCATTGCTTTGTGTTCTATATTAAAATATCGTCAACTGAAGTAAATCTTGTGTTGTCTTAAGAGAGCCTCATATTAAAATAGCTTTGATAAACATTTTGTCTTTTTTTAACAATTGTTTTAGTTGTCATTGAGATAAAGTAGGTTGTTTTAGTTGTGATTGACCTGTGATAATAATTGAAAAGAGATGATATTTGTGGAGCAGTTTTCAGACTAGAAAATCGGCAATACATGATTTGTGACAAGAAAAGTATGAATTAAAATAAATGTGCTGTTGGTATCGACTACAAATTGTGCAAATTATCTTTTGTGATAACTAAATTAGTCTTGAATATATCTGTGTCGGAGTTATCATAAAAGAAATTGTCAAATAATGTAGCAAACACTAAATATATTTATTACTGAGTGGGAATCAAGTCAGAAATTAAGATTAAAAGATAAGTCAGCAATTAATATATTTAAACAGTGGAAACATCTTGTGTCGTATCCGCATCTTTCTAAAGATAAATGGACAGTCATAAATGATTGTACAATGCAAAACTAAAGAGTCCTACATGTCTCTAGGGGACGGAACTAAGCGGAAGGACATTCCTTCATGTCTCTAACAGATGAAAATAAATTGTAGGACAATCCTTCATGTCTCTTGCAAATAAAACTAAATTTTAGGACATTCCTTCATGTCTCTTGCAGATAAAACTAAATTTAGGACATTCCTTCATTTGCTGGCCCAACTATTTATAACACCATTCCTGACGCTCTCAGACACAGCCAGACGCTGGAGTCCTTCAAGACAAATTTAAAAACTCATCTATTTCGCAAACACCACCTGGGGTGAAGTTTTATACCATCTTTTTCAGCTTGTTATTAACTCCCAGCTTTGTTTTTGTACCGCACTTCGAGCCTTTGGGGATGAAGCGTGATTTTTCAAATGAAATTTATTATTATATTAGTATTATTTGTATGTCCCTAACAGATAAAAATACATTTTAGGACATTCCTTCATGTCTTCAGCAGATAAAAAAATAAATTTTAGGATAGTGTTTAAGTCTCTAGGAAACGAAACTAAACTTTACGACAGTATTTTATGTCTCTAGGACACGAAACTACACTCTAATGTCACTAGATCACGGAACTACTATTTAGGACAGGAGTATTTCACTCTTTTGAGTGGAAGTAAACTTTAGGACATTCCCTTATATCATTCGGATATGAAAATAAACCTTAGGACAGTAATTAATGTATCTAGAAGATGTAACTAAACCGTACAATAGTCATAAATGTCACTAGGACACTCAACTATTGTTAAGGACAATATTTAATGTCTCTCAGAGAAGAAACTAAACATTTCGAAGTCCTCAATGTCTTTAGGAGATCAAACTAAAATTTAACTAAGTCCATTATGTCTTTAGGTGACTAAACAGAACATTAGGAAGTCATTTATTTTAGAAGGATACCAAAATAGTCCTTCATGTCACTAGCAGACAAAACTAAATTTTACTTCAATATTTTATGACTCTTTGTGTCGAAGTTAACTTTAGCACATTCATTATTTCTCTAGAAGTCTTAACCACATTTTAGAACAGTACTAAATTTGAAGAAATTCCTTACATCTATATGAGGCTAAACTAAATTTGAAGATAGTCTTTTATTTCTATTTGAGACTAAACTAAATTTGACGATAGTCCTTTATTTCTATATGAGACTAAACTAAATTTGACGATAGTCTTTTATTTATATATGAGACTAAACTAAATTGTACGATAGTCCTTTATTTATATATGAGACTAAACTAAATTTGACGATAGTCTTTTATTTCTATATGAGACTAAACTAAATTTGACGATAGTCCTTTATTTATATATGAGACTAAACTAAATTGTACGATAGTCCTTTATTTATATATGAGACTAAACTAAATTGTACGATAGTCCTTTATTTATATATGAGACTAAACTAAATTGTACAATAGTCCTTTATTTATATATGTAATAACACTTTGTACAGTTGGTCATTATTCCATTAAACTAAATTTGAAGATAGTCCTTTATTTCTATATGAAACTAAACTAAATTTAACGATAATTTTGTATTTCTATATGATACTAAACTAAATTTGACGATAGTCTTTTATTTCTATATGAGATTAAACTAAAGTTGACAATAGTCATTTATTTCTATATGAGATTAAACTACATTTGACGATAGTCATTATATTTATATGAGACTAAAGTAAATTTGATGACTGTCCTTTATTTCTATATGGGACTAAACTAAATTTGACGATAGTCCTTTATTTCTATATGAGATTAAACTAAATTTGACGATAGTCCGTATATCTATATGAGACTAAACTAAATTTGACGATTGTCTTTTATTTCTATATAAAACTAAACTAAATTTGACGATAGTCCGTTATTTCTATATGAAATTAAACTAAATTTGACGATAGTCCTTATATCTATATGAGATTAAACTAAATTTGACGATTATACTTTATTTCTATATGAGATTAAACTAAATTTGACGATAGTCCTTTATTTCTATATGAGATTAAACTAAATTTGACGATAGTCCTTATATCTACATACGACTAAACTAAATTTGACGATTGTCTTTTATTTCTATATAAAACTAAACTAAATTTGACGATAGTCATTATATCTATATAAGACTAAACTAAATTTGACGATTGTCCTTTATTTATATATGAGACTAAACTAAATTTGACGATAGTCCTTTATTTCTATATGAGATTAAACTAAATTTGACGATAGTCCTTATATCTATATGAGACTAAACTAAATTTGACGATTTTCTTTTATTTCTATATGTGACTAAACTAAATTTGACGATTGTCATTTATTTCTATATGAGATTAAACTAAATTTGACGATAGTACTTTATTTATATATGAGATTAAACTAAACTTTCCGCAATCCATTATTTTTTATTACACGAAATAAAACTTTAGTAGAGTCCTTCATAATTTTATTAGACGAAAATTTAGGACATAACGTCATGTCTCTAGGACTAAATAGTAATCTTTAGGGCGGTCATTGATTTCAAAACGAGAATGACAAACAAGTACGACAGTCCTCAATGTCTCTATGGGCAAAATTATACTTTGTACAGTTGGTCATTATTCCATTAAAGTAAATTTGACGATAGTCCTTTATTTCTATATGAAACTAAACTAAATTTAACGATAATCTTTTATTTCTATATGAGACGAAACTAAATTTGACGATAATCTTTTATGTATATATGAAATTAAACTAAATTTGACGATAGTCATTATTTATATATGAGACTAAAATAAATTTGACGATAGTCCTTTATTTCTATTTGAGACTAAACTTAATTTGACGATATTCCTTTATTTATATATGAGACTAAACTAAATTTGACGATAGTCCTTTGTGGCGAGAAGGTCGTCTAGGGGTTAGGTCCCTTCCAATTGCCACAGAAACACACACAAACGAATCAGAGCTTAAGCTCCGTTTTCTTTCTCTCTGATAATTATTGATAATAACTTTAAGAAAGTGTTTGAAATAAATGTTATTTAATTGCATATTTGATGTGCCAAGACACAACGACAATACCGCTCATTGTTGAAAACAGCCCAGAGAAACAAAACACTCAATTTTTCCTTATAAAAGAAACCGTTTTAGCCTGACGTCCATAACAACAATTCTCCACCATATATATCGCACCAACCCGGAATTGCGTAATGGCGCATTCATTACTTGTTATGCTTGGTGCGATATTTGTGGAATTCCCAAAAGCAAACATCTTTTCTTACTATTAAATTTATAAACACGGACACATAACATCAACACGCGATATGTGCGTGACACGTCCCCCCTCACGAGTGACTTTATGTGAAACCCAATGTTGCGAGTTTAGAATTAAAACAACGGTCATCTCGTGTATGTTATGTTATGGTCAATTTGACACTACAGTGAGAACTTTAAACCATATTGATAATAATGGAAAAAAATCATGAAGTGTCTCAATTAGAACACCATACCATCTTTCATAAATGCAAGTCAATACTTCTGAATTTGCATGGCAATACATCATCAAGTAATGACATCTCCATTTAAACATTTAAAGTAAGAGGTAAATAATTCTTACTACCTCTATCAACAAAATGTTAATATAGCATCAGATGTAGCATTTAAGTCGAAATATTGTCACCAACATTTGAATCTTTACAGAACTGATTTTGAAAAATCTTTAAAAATGCAAAATTGAACGAAAAAATAAATAAAACGTCAACATCCTAATTCCTGTGAACAAACAGTGTTTAAATATAGGACGTTGGAATGTTTCTCTCTCTCTCTACTTATATCTGACCTGTACGGACAAGTGGTAATGTAGTCTTCACACAAGTCTTGTCTTAATAAAAACATTGTTGAGCTACTTTAAGCTGAAGTCATGTTTATCATAGTCACAGTTAACATCATATTCATTGTTAACATCGTAGTTCCAAAGATTCTTTTTTAAAAAAATATATCATTCGAAATTTTATTTCACAAAAATCAATTATTGTGATGTTGATATCACAATCTTCGCCCTTTGAATCGTTTTACATATCCAACTGGACACCCTTGGGGCGTAGCATTTTCATTTTTTGTGTGTATTATTAATATTATCCACAACGTTTTATTTTTGTTCTGGGTGAACACAAGTAAATATCATTACACCATTTAAAAAAAATAAAATAAAGTAATAGACAACATTAGGTCAATGCATAGCTGCTCCCGTCACATTGTCAAATACCTCAACAAGCTTAAACCAGTCGGCTTAGAATGTCAGCTAATACATTTTCAGTGCCTGGAATAGGTCTAATTGTGAAATTGAATTCCTGCAATGTTAATCCCCACATCGCTACCCGATTTTTGACTGACGTCGATGTTTTTAAAACTGTCAACGGTTTGTGGTCATTCTCAATTGTAAAGTGGCAACCATAAAGGTATCTCGAAAACTTTGTGATTGTCCAGACGACCCACAAACATTCCTTTTCTATAACTGAATATCGGGTCTTGCGAGGTAGCAGTTTCCTACTCGCATAAGCTATAGGTTGAAGTAGGCCCTGTCGTTCCTGTAGTAAGCACCCTCCTATAGCAGTATCGCTTGCATCCGTTCGGATCACGAACTCGCTATTTAGGTCTGGAAGAATGAGCAATGGCTGTGTAGACAAAGCACGTTGAAGTTTCTCCAGGGCCTCCACGCACTGACTTGTCCACTGAACTTTCTCCGGTTTTCCCTTTTTTGTCAGGTCTGAAAAAATCCCTGAAATACCCGTGAAATCAGGTACAAACTTTCTATAATACCCTATAAGGCCAAGCAAGCTTCTTACTTGTCTTTTGGTATGTGGCGGTTTGATATTTATAATTTTACTGATAACAGCCTGTGTTGGTTTCTGTGTGCCCTTCCAACTATGTGGCCCAGAAAATCGATTTCTGTGAAGCCAATTTCCATTTTTGTTGGTCGAGCCGCCAAACCCGCGTTTTCCAATCTATTCAGTACTTGTTCTAGCGCTTTGTTATGTTCTGTCATAGAGCTGGCGAAGACGCAAATGTCATCAAAAAAACTGACAGCGTTTTTCTGACCATCAAGAACCCGGCGCATGCAGTGTGCAAACGTGTCCGTTGCATTACGTAGTCCGAAAGGCATGTATTTAAATTGGTATAAACCTAAGTCGGTTTTAAATGCTGTGTATTTTCTAGAGTCCTTTTCAACCGGAATTTGCCAGTAACCTTTTACTAAGTCAATCTTAGAGAAATATTTGGCTTTTCTCAGCTGAATGAACAAGTCTTCCTGATTAGGAATCGGTTCTGCATCAGACACGGTTATTGCATTTAAATTTCTATAGTCGATGCAGAAGCGAGTGGATCCATCTTTTTTTCTCACCAACACAATAGGAATATGGAGAGGATGACTTTTCTATAATGCCTTCTTTTTCCATTTGACGAACTTCCTTAATAATTGTCTCTTTGGATGAAAAAGGTAAAGGGTATGGTCTAAGACATATGAGCTTGTTAGTGATTACCTCGATGGAATGAGTCACTTGCGATGTTTTCCCCGGTCTATTGGTAATGGTGTCAGTGTATTTATGTAAAATATCCTCCACTCGTTGCCTTTCATACTAAGTGAGATCTGGATTGATCTTTACATCTTTAATAGTTTCATTTAACTCTATGGTCTGTGTAGTCACTGTATTTATACTGCTGGGTGCGTCCTCCTCCTCATTATCTTCCTTTACTACGGCGTATGCTGCTACTGATTCCTTATGTTCCATTTTCATATGAATGTCCCTGATGACATTTTATTATTTTTGTTTATGGCTTGTTTCTTTCTCCTGTTCCTGGTCTCTTTTAAAATATTCGACTAACATATTTATATGGTAAGTATTTCCCTTTCCTTTCTCTAAGATAACATAGTTGAGTTCCCCTATTTTGTCAACTACTCTATAGGGTCCGTGCCAACGTGCTCTCTGTAGTTTACTCCCCGTGGAAGGTTTCATGACTACGACTAGACTCCCTATATTAATCTTTTTATGACGGGCTTTCCGGTCGTACACTAGCTTCTGTTTAACCCTAGCTTCTTTTAGGTTCCTACTTGCTATTGTGCCGCTCACACGTAGTCTCTCTCGGAACTGTTCAATATACTCGTGAGTTTTTTTTCCCTGTGCCTGTTTAGTCTTTCCTGAAAAAATATTCCTAAGGATATTTATGGGACCTCTAATCTTTCGACCAAACATCAAATGAAAAGGAGAAAACCCGGTTGAATCATTTTTAATATCCCTATAGGCGAATAATATTCCTGGGACGTGTGATTCCCAGTCTTTCGGATGATCCATTGACACTTTCGTGAGTAGTGTCTTGAGGGTGCCGTTGAATCGCTCAACCATACCATTACTTTGAGGGTGTAACGGGGTACTGAAACGTTGTGTTATGCCCATAAGTTTAGTCACTTGGTTCATCAGATCGCATTTAAATTGGGTACCGTTGTCTGATAGAATTTCATCTGGTAACCCCAATCTAGTAAATATTAACAATAATGCCTCCTGTATGTCTTCGGCAGTTATTCTTTTCAGAGGTATTGCTTCTGGCCACCTAGTTGCGGTGTCTACAAGAGTAAGAATGTATCGATATCCCTTCGTGGATGTTGGTATAATGGGACCAACTAGGTCAACGGCTACTTTTCCCCATGTCTTGTCGATTAACTCCATTTTGCCCAGTGGGGCAATGCCTCCAGCACTTTGGTTTTTCACTTTTTGACACACATCACAGGTCTTACAATAATATCTGACATCCTTTGCTATGCCAGGCCATCAGAATTCTTCCAAAACTCTTGCCTTTGTGCGAGCTATACCCATGTGTGCTGAGAAGCTATTATCATGGGCTATTTCTAGAACCATTTTTCTTAACGATTTTGGAACAGCTAATTGTTCCCAAGTATTGTTCTGTCCGTTGTTACTTTCACAAAACTCTCTAACTAAAAGTCCATCTCTGTACCTGAATGGGGATGGTCTACCCGCCTTAATTTGTCTCCTAGCGTACTCGTGCGTACGTCTCATTGTGATATCATCTTGCTGTAATGTTCGAAATGTATCCTCAGTTACATCTAGTTCTGTTATGTGTCTTTTTGCCGGGTCAATCTCCTCTGATCTTTTACTCTGCGCCCTGGTAACCACAGCGGCTGTGACTATGGTATTCCTTCCCATTGTTGCCCCCTTTATATTTCCGATAATCAAATCAACTGGTGGGTCCTTTAACTTTAATAGGGCCGCCTTTGTCCATCCTGTAAAGTATGGTGAGTTTATGTATATTTTTTCTAGTCTATAAATCATCTTCTGCCCATCAAACAAAATACATGTCACTGTTTCGTTAAGTCTGTGTCCATCGAATTCACACAAAATAGATTCCCTTACTCCCACAATTTCACATCCTGTGTCCTGTATGACTTTTACCTTAATACCATTTACTTTCCCCTCAGTAATAATTATTCCCGATTTCTTTCTATCAAAGCAACTAAAAGTAAATTTCCTTTTCCTACACCATTTTATTTCTGTTTCCTCTCTTTCTCTGTCATCTTTTATCTCCTCTTTTCATATAACTGTGTCTATCTCTTTGATCCCCTCTGTTCACATCACTGTGTCCTTCTCTTTGATCTCCTCTTTTCACATCACTTGACCATTCTCTTTGATCCCCTCTTTTCACATAACTGGACCCTTCTCTTTGATCCCCTCTGTTCACATAGTTGGGCCCTTCTCTAAAATTTCTGTCACGATGGTATCGCTGTAGGCTCCTGCAATCCTCGGTGTTATGTCCCGCTACGCGGCAAAAATGGCAGTAGCGTTTTTCCCACTCTGTGTTTCGATAAACTTGTTGATTTAGATTTGTTTTCTGTCCTTCAGAGTTAAAAGCTAAGCATGACACGCCTGATGGGCCATGCGTGTCAGGCAATTGTTGATCCGTGCGTGTCATGACTTTAGTTGGATGTGCTGCCATGTAATTGTCCCCCGTCGCAATGACAGCACCAAGAGTCATGCTATTTGTTTCCAATATGAGTTCGACTATGTCTTCATTTACCGTTTGAAGTATTTTGTCCACTACTGTTAGTGCGAATAAATTTTGATAAGTCTTCTCCGATTTCGATAACTCAACCCATCTGGCTAAGTAATGGCTGATCCTGTTTGCATAAGTCATTAGGCCCTCGTCTTTGGTTGCATCCTAGCCAGTTTATCTCTATAACCCTGAGCTGTAAACCTGAACTGTTTAGACAGTACAGTTTTTACTTCATCGTACGTGGCCTCAGTTCCTGCGAAACAGACTGGGAGTAGTTCTTTTTCTCAACTGTGGTGACTGGTCGGCTGGTACGTCGGGTTGGACGGTCTGGTATGGCTGATTTTAAGGCCTGATATGACTGATTTGACGGCCTGGTATGGCTGATTTAACGGCCTGGTATGACCGATTTGCCGGGAGTGCTTATGGATTGGTATTGCTGGTTGTTTTGACGAGCTGGTGTGGCTGCGAACAGGCCTGGTATCACTGGTTTGACGGCTTGCACAGTGTGATTGGTACCTGTATAGCTTCAACTGTGGTAGAAAAGCATGACTGGTATGGCTCAATGGGCCTAATTGTAGTGAATGATTATAGCTGTTTGCCTGGTTTGACTGGAGTGCATCTGGTTTGACGATGCTGAATACATATGGCTGCCTCGTCGAGCCCCAACTGTGGCGAATGATGGGTTGGTATAGACGTTATGACTTCTTTAATTGTAGTAAACGGTTGTGCCTTGCGTGGTTGATTTGCTTGTTTGAACTGGACTGCATAGTGTATAACTGGTTTAACCGGAATCTCACACTGGCGAATGATAAGGCCTAGTATAGTTAGTATATGTGGCTTGTTTTACGAGCACCCACTGTGGCGAGATGTTGGCTGGTCAGGTACGTTTATGGCTCTCTGTATGGACGAGCCCCCACTGTGGCGAGAAGGTCGTCTAGGGGTTAGGTCCCTTCCAATAGCCACAGAAACACACACAAACGAATCAGAGCTTAAGTTCTGTTTTCTTTCTCTCTGATAATTATTTATAATAACTTTAAGATAGTGTTTGAAATAAATGTTATTTAATTGCCTATTTTATGTGCCAAGACACAACGACAATATCGCTCATTGTTGAAAACAGCCCAGAGAAACAAAACACTCAATTTTTCCTTATAAAAGAAACCTTTTTAGCCTGACGTCCATAACAACAATTCTCCACCATATATATCGCACCAACCCGGAAATTCATTACTTGTTAGGCTTGGTGCGATATTTGTGGAATTCCCAAAAGCAAACATTATTTCTTACTATTACATTTATAAACACGGACACATAACATCAACACGCGATATGTCCGTGACATCCTTTATTTATATATGAGATTAAACTAAACTTTCCGCAATCCCTTATTTTTTATTACACGAAATAAAACTTTAGTAGAGTCCTTCATAATTTTATTAGACTAAACTAAATTTGACGATTGTCCTTTATTTCTATATGAGACTAAACTAAATTTGTTGATAGTCCTTTATTTCTTTATGAGATTAAACTAAATGTGAAGATAGTCCTTTATTTCTATATAAGACTAAACTAAATTTGACGATTGTCCTTTATTTCTATATGAGATTGAACTAAATTTGACGATAGTCCTTTATTTCTATATGAAAGTAAACTATATTTGACGATAATCCTTTATTTCTACATAAGACTAAACTAAATTTGACGATGGTCCTTTTTTTTCTATATGAGATTAAACTAAACTTTCCGCAATTCATTATTTTTTATGACACGAAATAAAACTTTAAGTAGAGTCATTCATGATTTTATTACACGCAAATTTAGGACTTAACGTCATGTCTCTAAGACAAGAAGGTAATCTTTAGGGCAGTCATTAATTTCAAAAAGTGAATGACAAACAAGTACGATTGTCCTCCGTGCCACTATGGGCGAAATTATACTTTGTACAGTCGGTCATTATTCCATTAGACGAAACTAAACTTTAGGACATTCCCTTTCGTCCCTAGCAGATGGTAATAAACTTTTTAACAATCCTTCATGTCTCTAGTAGATGAAACAAAAATTAGGAATGTCCTTTATGTCTTTAGGAGACTGAGCTAAACTTTAAGACATCCCTTTATGTCTCTAGGATTCGTAATACAACTTTAGTGTATTCGTTCATCTTTCTAGGAGATGAAACTAAAATGTAGGAGAGTAATTCATGATTCTAGAATACGAAACTATACTTTAGGATAATTCTTCATTTTTATAACCGACGAAACCAAATGTAAGACTTTTATTCAAGTTAGTAGAAGAGGAAATTAAACATTACAATTGTGCTTCATGTCTCTAGTAGACCGAACTAAAGTGTAGGTTGAACTTCGTGTCTCTAGTAGACCGAACTAAAGTTAATTTTGAACGTTGTGTCTTTAGTAGACATATTTAAAGTTTAGGTTGACCTTTGTGTCTCTAGTAGACCGAACTAAAGTTTAGGTTTACCTTTGTGTCTCTAGTAGACCGAACTAAGGTTTAGGTTGACCTTTGTGTCTCTAGTAGACCGAACTAAAGTTTAGGTTTACCTTTGTGTCTCTAGTAGACCGAACTAAGGTTTAGGTTGACCTTTGTGTCTCTAGTAGACCGAACTAAAGTTTAGGTTGACCTGCGTGTCTCTAGTAGACCGAACTAAAGTTTAGGTTGACCTTCGTGTCTCTACGAGAAGGAAATAAATGTAAGCAAGTCCTTCATTTCACTAGTAGATCGAACTAATTTTTCCGTTGATTTCGTGTCTCTACGAGAAGGAAATAACATTTATCAAGCCCTTCGTGTCATAGTAGGTAAAACGACTTTTTAAGTCAGCCTTTTATGACTGATGGACACGAAATATGTTTTAGGACAGAGCCACAAATTAAACGTTGCGACTGTCCTTGCATTTTTATTGTAGACAAAACCAAAATGTATGTCTGTCTTAAATGTCTCAAGGAGACGAAACTACATTTGATGACAGTTGTTTATGTTTCTACAAGACGCCACTATACATTAGGACAGTAATTCATGTCTCTACGAGACAAATACAACTTTAGGGCATTATTTCATGTCTCTAAGAGACGAATGTAAATATTAAGACAGATCTCCATGTCTCTAGGAGAGAAAACTAAATTTTAGAACAGTTGTTAATGTTTCCGAAAGACCGATCAAAACTTTTGAACAGTCCTTCATATCTCTACGATATATAGTAAACTTTAGGGCAGACCAATAAGCTTATTGAAGACGTAGCTTAATTTAAGGATATTACTTTATCTCTGGAGATAAAACAAAGTTTTAGTACTGTCCTCTAAATCTCTAGTAGACTAAAATTTAGGACAGTCCGGCATGTCTCTAGTAGATTAAAATAAATTTCAAGTCGGACTGTCTCTAGCAGACAAAAGTAAACTTTAGGACTGTCTCTAGCAGACGTAATTAACTTTAGGACTGTCCTTCGTGTCTCTAGCAGACGTAACTAAACTTTAGGACTGTCCTTCGTGTCTCTAGCAGACGTAGCTAAACTTTAGGACTGTCCTTCGTGTCTCTGGCAGATGTAACTAAATTTTGGGACTGTCCTTCGTGTCTCTGGCAGATGTAACTAAACTTTAGGACTGTCCTTCGTGTCTCTGTCAGATGTAACTAAACTTTGGGACTGTCCTTCGTGTCTCTGGCAGATTTAACTAAACTTTGGGACTGTCCTTCGTGTCTCTAGCAGACGTAGCTAAACTTTGGGACTGTCTTTCGTGTCTCTGGCAGATGTAACTAAACTTTGGGACGGTCCTTCGTGTCTCTAGTAGACGTAGCTAAACTTTAGGACTGTCCTTCGTGTCTCTGGCAGATGTAACTAAACTTTAGTAATGTCCTTCGTGTCTCTAGCAGACGTAGCTAAACTTTGGGACTGTCCTTCGTGTCTTTGGCAGATGTAACTAAACTTTATGACTGTCCTTCGTGTCTCTGGCAGATGTAACTAAACTTTGGGACAGTCCGTCGTGTCTCTAGCAGACGTAACCAATATTTAGTACAGGCCTGTGTTATTCTATAGACGCTAACTAAATTTAATAACAGTCATTGATGTCTCCATCAGTCGAATCTAAACTTTACGACATTACTCCACGTCTCTATGAGACAAGACTAAACTTTAAGTCTCTCCTTTATAGATCTGTAAATATAGCGCAATCGTTCATGGCACGAGGAGACAAAACTAAATTTTAGAAGATTCATTCATGTCTGAGGTGAATACATTAGATTTAACGACAGTTTTTCATGTGTCTATGAGTCAAAATTAAATTTATGGCATTCATTTATAGATCTAGGAAGAGAAATTAAATTTTAGTACAATCTTTCATCACCTAAGAGACACAACTCAACTTTAGGATTGTCCATCATGTCAAAATTAAAATTAGGACAGTCCTTAATGGATCTATGATATGAAAGTAGCTTTAAGTCAGTTTTATAATCCTCTAGGAAATGAAATTATATTTTGGAACAGTAGATCATTTTTCTAAAAGAAAAAAGAAATAATAATTTTAGGACTTTCTTCATGTTTCTAGGAGACGAAACTAAAGTTTAGAACAGTCACTCATGTCACCAGGATACGTAAATAAACTTTAGGACGGTCACTCATGTTACCAGGAGGCATAACTAAACTTTAGGACAGTCCCTCAATGTCACTATGAGACTGAAGTGTAATGTTTCTAAGAGACGAAACGATATTTTAGTACTGTCCTTTATGTATCTTTTAAAAAAAAAAAAAACATTTCTTCATGTTTCTCTGAGGCTAATAAATTAAACTTTTGGTAAGACTTAAATTGCTCTAGGAGACGAAAAAGAAGATCAGGACAGCCCTTCATGTATTTAGGAGATAAAGTTAAACTCTGTGTCAATAGTTCGTGATTCTAGGAGACAACGAAATTAAATTTTGAGAGATCTTCATGTCTCTAGAAGAAGAAGCTAAACTGTATGTCTCTAGGAAACGAATTTAATTAGGAGACCTTCGTGACTCTAGAAGATAAAACTAAACCTTACGACAGTCCGTTTATGTCTCTAGGCAACGCATCTAAACGTTTATTTCTATGACAACTCAAGTGTTATTAAAAAAAAAAGCTTGCTATTTATTGTTTTCTCTTAAGAATATTGTCAAATGACTTTTAAATTGTGCATCACTTGAAAAACTACAATTAAACATTTCTCTTAAGAATATTGTCAAATGTCTTTTAAATTGTGCATCGCTTGAAAAACTACAATTAAACATTTCTCTTAAGAATATTGTCAAATGACTTTTAAATTGTGCATCGCTTGAAAAACTACAATTAAACATTTCTCTTAAGAATATTGTCAAATGACTTTTAAATTGTGCATCGCTTGAAAAACTACAATTAAACATTTCTCTTAAGAATATTGTCAAATGACTTTTAAATTGTGCATCACTTGAAAAACTACAATTAAACATTTCTCTTAAGAATATTGTCAAACGACTTTTAAATTGTGCATCGCTTGAAAAACTACAATTAAACATTTCTCTTAAATATTTTTATTTTTCAAAATCCAATTGATATTTCTATAATAAACATAGAGATGTTTTTATTGACCTGTCCACTACTACTACTTCTACTTTCACTAGGTAAGTACTTTAAATATCTTAGTATTAGAAAATGATTCACATAAGTCATATACTTTTTAATTTAATTAAAAAGAGTGCTTGCATTAATCATACTTTTATTGGAACACATTTTTTTCTATAACCTTAAAAGAAAAACTTCAAAATGTATTTATAGCATTGCATTTTAAAGCAAATACTTTTATACTTTTTTACTATTCTTTTAGATAGCATTCGAGTTGTACCTGGAGCAGCTAAGCTTACACAGGAAACGTGTAATACAACTGAGGACAGCTTGTACATTATCGTGGATAGTTCAAGTAACATACATTTAACATTTAAACGAATCAAAAATTTTGTTCAATATTTTATCTCCAAAAGAGATAACTCTTCTCAAAATCCAATATCTGTCATTGAACCGTTTCAACAAAAAGTCTTGCGGTTCTCAAATTATATATCAACTCCAGAAATATTCGTTCATCTAGATCAGTTTCAAACATTGATAAGTTTGAATAAATCCATTAATAATAAAATTTTAACCCTTACTAAAGCTGTATCATTTACAAATGAAATTCTAAACATTCATAAGACAGATAGAGAACAGTCAGTTATTGTAGCTTGGTTTTCTGTTTGCTATGTAAATTGTAAGAAAACAATTCAATATTTCCAAGCATTCAGTTTAGAGAATTTTTCAAGACAATTTTTTCTATTTTTACCTTCTATAAATCAAGACATTCGTAATTTGTCTCATTCGTTTGTGGTCAATGACAAATTTATTTATATTCTACTCGTTCCATATGATAATTTCAGTGATAATAATGTGATTGCATTATATATATGTAAAGAATGTCCGTCAGGATGGATTAGAATTCACAATGAAAAAAAAATGTCTATTATACAGTGTTATAAAATTATTATTTCACCTTTTCCACTAAACTGGAATGATGCATCAAAACAATGTAGAATGTTGTTCTCAAAGTTACCTATGATAGAAACCAATGAAGAGTTACAATTCTTGATAACGTTATTGAACTATGCAAGAAATGATGTATTACCCAAGTCAGTAGAAAATTTTATTGTCTATGTTGGCCTCACTAGATCAAATATTGACCTGGGCGTATTACGGTGGACAAATAAAAGACCATTTCTTTTCTTGAAAAATATTGAAAACCAAAATGACAAACATAATTGTGCCATCTTGAAATATTCAATTCTTGCAAGAATAGAAAATGGATCGATCAGAGCAAGTGATCAAATCTCATGGGAGTTTTTTGATTGTAAGCATGCAATAACAAAAGTTATTTTGTGTAAAATGGACTTATTTAATACAGGTTATATAGCGTCACAAATATTCTTTTTAAAAAGCAATCAATCGGACATAAAAATGTTGTCCTTAAACGACGAATTTTTTTTAAGAACTTTTCTTAAAACAATTTTTTCTATTGCGTGTTTTCAAGCGCCAAATAGAAATAGAGCAAAACTTGGATACAAGCAATGGCTATTTGAATGCGAGGATGGTATAACAAGTATAGTTTATTCTAAAGTTTGTAACAAATTTAGTGACTGTACAGATGGCAGTGATGAAAAACATTGTGCAATATTCAATTTAGTTGATAGTAAACATAAATATATTTCATGTAAAAATCCAAATGCAAATGAATTTTTCCCTGTTCGAAAACGGTATGTTGTTGGTGAGTTGTGTAACGCTCATCAAGACTGCCCTGATAACAGCGATGAGGAAAATTGTGATGAATGTAGGGAGAGGCGATGTTCTGATGGTACATGTGTACCTAGGCATTGGTTGTCACGTGATGGAGATGAATGTAGATTATATATCAATAGTAATGGAACTATATTTATTAATGCCACAGAGGAATTTGATGCATCAACAACAAAACATGAAGTAGTCAACTGTAACCAATTAGAAAAGATAGAGTTAGTTACTACACTGATCAATTATACAGAATCAGACAATTGGGCACCAAAATGTATACTTTTTAGAGGGCGCAGTGGTCGAATTACTGGATGTAATGATCTGTCACACTTACATGATTGTGTGGATTTTATATGCCCTGAAGAGTTTATTAAGTGTCATCAGTCTTATTGCGTTCCTTACTACCTCATCACCAATGGAGTAATGGATTGTCCACATGGGGAAGATGAAACAAGATTTCCAAACTTAAGATGTCCTTTCAGGTGTAATACGGAAAAGGGTAGTTGCATTCACTACGATAACGTTTGTGATGGAGTTGTCGATTGTCTAGAAGGTGATGATGAGTTAAATTGTAATGTCACATGTCCACCTGGGTTTAAATGTTATGGAAGTGCCACAACAGTCTACAATATTTTCGAAGTTATGGAAATAACATCTTTTAGAATTTTCGATATAGAAACAAAAGGTTTAAATCTCAATGGCCTTGACCTCTCTAAATTAAATGAACTTTATATTTTACCTAATTTGTTAGAGTTGCATGCATCCAACTGCAATTTAGAAAGTTTAGAATATGTATTCAATGAAAATTTTGAAATGTTTATTATTAGATTAGATTTAAGTTACAATAAATTTATTCAAATCGATATAAATGACGCAGTAAATTCTCGACTTCCTCATTTGTTTTTTTTAAATTTAACTAGAAATATTTATCTTTCTTGCTTATTTGGAGACTTGAAAAGTGCAAACCTAGATTTATCCTATACAAACCTGTCTCTTTTAAATATTGAATACCAAACTTATAGTCATACATTAAGATATTTAAATTTATCAAATACAAAAATAGAAAGTCTTGGAACTCTGTATAAAATAAGTTCATTAGAAGTTTTAGATATTCGAAATACAACTCTAGCAGAAAAAGAAGCAATGAATATCTTAAGTAAACTAAATATCACGTCTGCTTTGTACACAGACAATTTGAAATATTGCTGTCCTCAAGTTGTTGGTAAAGGAATAACAAAACACGTGTGTCATGCAACATTTGACAGTATTTCTTCGTGTGGAGATCTCATCGGTGACATCTTTAAGCGTTCACTTCTTTGGCTTGTGACCATAACTTCAATGGTTGGCAACATCATGGTATTGTCATTTAGGATTTATTATGAGAGGGAAATATTAAAGAAAGGTTATGGGATTTTTGTGACAAATCTTGGGATATCTGATTTTGTCATGGGCACATACCTCACGATCATTGTGTCTGCGGACATTTACTTCAGAGACAATTATGTCCTTCATGAAACAAATTGGCGTGCCAGCATTTTGTGTAAGATTTCCGGTTTTTTGTCAACACTGTCAAGTGAAACTTCAAATTTCTTTGTTTTACTTATTACACTGGACAGGTTTTTAGTGATACGATTTCCGTTTGGAGAGTATAGACTAACAAAGTTGGTAATTATTATTTCAGTTGTAACGTCTTGGGTCATAGGGTTTACATTGGCTTTACTTCCTATTGTATATCCTCAATGGATAATCTACTCTTCAAATGGGATGTGTCTAGGTTTACCTCTGACCACAGACCAGCAAGAAGGTTGGCAATATGCAGTTGGGATTTTTATTGTTTTAAATTGTATTTTATTCTTAGCAATTTCTTTAGGTCAAGTTTTAATTTTTCTTTCAATGACTAATCAACGAATGACTAAGAACACAATCAATTCTTCAAGAAGAGAGCAAGACATACAGGTTGCTAAGCAACTCTTTATTGTAGCTCTGTCCAACTTCCTTTGTTGGTTTCCAATCTGTGTCACTGGTTTATTGTCTATGAAAGGACATAAAGTGAGTCCTGACACATACGCCTGGTTTGTAATATTTGTCCTACCCCTGAACGCCGCCCTGAACCCACTGATCTACACTATACCAGTCATATACAAAACGTGGAGAGAATTTAACGTAGCTAAACACTTTAAATTATCTTAATTAACGTTTTCCATTATACGTGGTACATTGAGGCTTAGTAATAAAATGTACCAAACATATATTTTTTAAAAATGTGATCTGTTCTCAATTATTATTTCAAAACATCTAATAATTATAGTCTAACATCTTTGTATAAAGCAGTTAGAAGTTAAATAACTTTAGTTAATGTGTCACTGAGTTCACAGAATCTTAAAATAGCTTCAATCAGTATTAAGCAAATTTAAAGAATATTCATAGAAAAATATATTGATACAATAAGAAATATCTTTAAAACCACATTAACCATTTTAATGCATCTAAAATGTATATTTTGTCCGCATTAAACATTTGAGGTCAAATTATTTTTTATCATCAGCTGTTATTCTTAACAATAATTGATATTTCATTAAAATTACTCATCGATAAAGAACCAATCATAATTTGTTGGGCCGATCAATACACAAAATGATAGTTTTATAAAAGCAAATGCTGTGTCGTATTACTTGTGAAAGAATTATCTGGAATCATGTCCTAAATGTTTTGTTATTATTTCTGTTGTTTTTAGTTCCGAGTCTCTAAGATTTGGTTTATTACTAATACACATTGTTTAATCATTACATTCTAACTGCTAGCAGTTTCTAGAACTTTCTTCGAATTGTCTCCATAGAAGTCCCGAAGTCAATTGATACTTGTCTTTTAGAATATTTTATCAAATGTTCTGGTATATCGCTTGACTCTATAGATGTCGTGGAGATTATTGAAACGTAATTATCATGTTTTATATCAAACGTGTCGGTAAATCACTTGACTCCTTAGAACGTTCATCGTAAGCCGTGCTGATATCAGTAGAACGTTCATCGTAAGTCGTGTTGATATCAGTAGAACGTTCATCATTGGCCGTGTTGATATCAGTAGATCGTTCACCGTTAACCGAGTTGATATCAGTAGAACGTTCATCTTAAGCTGTGTTGATATCAGTAGAACGTTTATCGTAAGCTGTGTTGATATCAGTAGAACGTTCATCATTGGCCGTGTTGATATCAGTAGATCGTTCACCGTTAACCGTGTTGATATCAGTAGAACGTTCATCTTAAGCTATGTTGATATCAGTAGAACGTTCATCGGAAGCTGTGTTGATATCAGTAGAACGTACATCGTAAGCTGTGTTGATATCAGTAGAACTTTCATCTTAAGCTGTGTTGATATCAGTAGAACGTTCATCGTAAGCTGTGTTGATATCAGTAGGACGTTTATCGTAAACTGTGTTGATATCAGTAGAACGCTTATCGTAAGCCGTGTTGATATCAGTAGAACGTTTATCGTAAGCCGTGTTGATATCAGTAGAAAGTTTATCGTAAGCCGTGTTGATATCAGTAGAACGTTTATCGTAAGCTGTGTTGATATCAGTAGAACGTTCATCGTAAGCTGGGTTGATATCAGTAGAACGTTCACAGTAAGCTGGGTCGATATCAGTAGAACGTTCACCGTAAGCCGTGTTGATCTCAGTAGAACGTTCATCGTAAGCCGTGTTGATATCAGCAGAACGTTCACAGTTAACCGTGTTGATATCAGTAGAATGTTTATCGTAAGCCGTGTTGATATCAGTAGAACGTTCACCGTAAGCCCTGTTGATATCAGTATAACGTTCATCGTAAGGCATGTTGATATCAGTAGAACGTTTATCGTAAGCTGTGTTGATATCAGTAGAACTTTCATCGTAAGCAGTGTTGATATCAGTAGAACGTTCATCGTAAGCCGTGTTGATATCAGTAGAACTTTTATCGTAAGCCGTGTTGATATCAATGGAAGTAAATTTTAATACACTAATATTTGGGCTCGCAAATAAATTATCAATGTGTCACCAGGTTTTTGGAGGCGCAAAGCGACGCAAACAAAGTATAGCTGTGCCGCCATATGTTTGGCAGGATATAGCGATGCAAACAAAGTATAGCTGTGCCGCCATATGTTTGGCAGGATATAGCGACTCAAACAAAGTATAGCTGTGCCGCCATATGTTTGGCAGGATATAGCGACGCAAACAAAGTATAGCTGTGCCGCCATATGTTTGGCAGGATATAGCGACGCAAACAAAGTATAGCTGTGCCGCCATATGTTTGGCAGGATATAGCGACGCAAACAAAGTATAGCTGTGCCGCCATATGTTTGGCAGGATATAGCGATGCAAACAAAGTATAGCTGTGCCGCCATATGTTTGGCAGGATATAGCGATGCAAACAAAGTATAGCTGTGCCGCCATATGTTTGGCAGGATATAGCGATGCAAAGAATCTATAGGCGTGTATTAGGTGTTGATAATCACCTAATTTAATTTGTAATTTGGTTTATATTAATAATCTCAAGTTCTTGTGTGACAGGATTTGAAATAGTTGACTTGAATTTGTATAAGTTAATGTGTAATAATTGGTGGCTCGTATGACAATTTAATAGCTATTAATTTTCTTGTGATAGTTGTTAAATAATTGAAATGATTGTATGTAAGTTAGTGTGTAATAAGTGGTAGCTCGGATGATAATTTGATGGTTATTTATTGTATAGTTGTTTATGGTTTAATTTTTAATTAATGGTCTTCTACTTCTAGTTTAATATGATTATTCTTGTATAATTAAATGTTTCAAAATAATGAAAATGTAAATCTTTATAGATTTGTTCTTAACATTTTGACTTGTTGTGTTTAATAAGTTAAATATAATAATTGTAGTGTGTATTGGCCGTCTTCTTCTTAATGTATGAACATATATTTACGTTTTTTGACTGGTTCTCAATCATGGGCTGGGGGCCACTAATCGTTATTCTTTCGGCTCTATTATGACACTTTTTAAATCTCCAACTGTTAATTTCTCAATACTATATTCTCCACATGTAATCAGTTTACATATAGTATCATAAAATTTCACAAACATAGTTTATCAAACTTTATCCTGTCCATCTCTCGTCTCAAAATATCTCTTAAATGTAGTTTCTCAAATGTTATCTTTTCAATTGTATTCAAATAACATATTTTTACTTTAGAATCTTAATCTTTACTCCTTCTAAATGTATTCTTATTAATGCTCTAAACTTTTGCATATAAAACTATACACTGTCCAAATGTTGTCTCATAACAACTCTTAACTGTAGCTTTTCAACATTTAATCTATCTAACGGTAGTCTCATAGCAATTCTCAAATGTATCACCTTAATTTTTCATCTGGCCAACAAACCAAATGACATATCAGCGGATCTCTCTAAATTGACACGATTTTAATTATCCGAGTGTCCCCAAATTTATAGCTAGCCCTCGGGAGACAACCAACTACCCACCAGTTGTATTCTACTGTTAACGCTAGCCCTCAGGAGACAATCAACTACTCACAATATGTATTCTAGGGTTATTGTCCGGTAATCTTGTTATACTAGAGATTACATGCTCCTAATGTTATATGGTTATTGTCCGGTAATCTTGTTATACTAGAGATTACATGCTCCTAATGTTATTGTTTACCTTGAAAGTCATTTCCATGAATCTAACAGAGTATAACAAGTTTGCAAGTTTTGATATTTTATTTTACGAGACTTGATTAAACTAAGACCGCCCTGAGCCGTGCTGGAATATTTCACATTTTAACACCAAATTACAAAACCCATAAATCTAGCTCATTCGTAACACCTTTTCCCACACCACCCCTTAGTAATGACATGCTGTAACCGTTGACAGGCTATGTCTTCTCTGCTATGTCATCTTCATACAGTCCCTTAGTTACAAAATGATTTACTTGTTAACTAAGTAAGGCCCGTATATGTCTTCTCTGCTATATAATCTTCATACATTCCTTAAATTACAATCTGACATACTTGCTAGCCAAGTAAGCCTGGCTATGTCTTCTCTGGTATATTATTTTCATACATTCATATAGTTATGATCTGATATACGTGTGGACAAAGTAAGGCTGAGCTATATTTGACTCTTCTTACTTCTGGTACTTTTAGCTGTAGTGAGATGTCTTGTTTTTTTTTTTACATCCTCACCACTGACCTACTTTTGTCAGCTGTAGGTGAGATGTCATTATGTCTTTTGATATCGTTGCAACCGTCCTTCTTCTGATAGCAGTTGGTGAGAAGTTTCGATGTCTTTTATTACGGACCATTATAAATGGAGAATTTAATCTCTTATCTGTTGACTATGGCTCGTACTAAAAACAGTCCATAATAAAGGACGATACCAAAGTTTAAAAATAATAACAAATAATACGACACACAAAACCAGAGCTAATTACAATTAGTAAATTTTTAATGTATGAATTTCAATTAAATTGCAACAGCAAACGAATGTGATTAAAAATCATTAACTTACAGTTTGCAGGTACCGGTACTGTGTATAAAAATACAATGAGCACACAATTGTACAACGAGGAAATACAAAAATCTACACACAACATAGTATTAAATAACGACAAACATCACATCTCGTGGTAAAGGAAAGGAAAGAAATATCTCTCGTCATTCAATCTTAGCCCTTTTATACCCTGTCCCAGATGATCATTCTCGAAATGGAATACTCAATCTTACTGCTTCCCACATTCTCGTGATCATTCTATCATGTTCGACTGAAACGGACAATGGTAAGCTAAAATGTCAACAAAGTGATATTTTTTTAGCCACCCCCAAAACGGCCTTGACTGAAAAGAGGTCATGCACGTCGAGTGCGGGCTTAGCGTGTATCAAAACACGTCATCCTTCATAACAATTTTGATATCGTTGCAATTGTCCTTCTTCTGATAGCAGTTGGTGAGAAGTTTTCGATGTCTTTTGATATCGTCGCAATAGTCTTTTTTTTCTTCTTTTTTTGTATTTTTCATCTCAAGTATTTCGTTTGCGTTTTCTTTATTTTTATTTTCTTAGTTTAGATTTAGTTGTCACTGTTGTTGTTCGTTGGCTGTTTGTATATTGGATGATGGATTTTTTCGTTGGTGGTGTTGGAGTAGACGATTCTCTTAATGATACATTGGTTACGTCTAGCAGAAGAACTTACAGTCCCGACCTTACATGGAAGCTACATTATCTGTTGTGAAGATGCCAGGAAGGGTCCACTAACAACAACCCTCTATCACAAGGACTTAACACATTATCTGCTGTGAAGATGCCAGGAAGGGTCCACTAACAACAACCCTCTATCACAAGGACTTAATACTTTATCCTTAATGACATTATCTCTAGTTGCGCATTAAATAATTGTGTTTTGGTAACAACTATGTGTCAAAACAGGACAAAATGATCAAGTATGTTTATCATACTTCAGTATGTTTAGTTAATTGAGAATATCATGTCTGGCTGAAAAGTATGTACATTTAAGTAACACTTTTGTGTATCAACAATCATATTCTTAATAAAAATAAAAATTGTGACCATACTTTTTTTAAAAAATGCTCTAAAAGAAGATACAGTTTTAGCGGATCAAAATATTTTCCGTGTCATAGCAAAACATTATTCAGTTAGCTTGTCTTGTTAGTCAAGTTGTCCTACTACTAGCATAGTCCATATTCAGACTTTGTGTAATTTATCATGTAAACATTTCATTTTCTTTCATCAAATCTTGCCCAACACACATAAATGTCTATTGAAAATTCGAATAAATGCACATGTTTGTTAAGATTAAATTAAATATATATTTTGTATTTTATTGCCATTCTGACATGTAGGTCGATATAAAATGTACGTTGAAATGTAATGAATAATAAATTATTTTTTTGCCAATAAAATATAACCCATTATTGACTGTTTCATCTATGTCAGAATGTTTAAAACATTTCAAGATGATAAAATCTCAAAGTACTGAAAATAACTGGGGGCTCTCTTGGAAAATACATTTAAATTAATTTATTTACAGCAAATTAAATTAATGTTTTGCATTTACAAAAAAAAAATTCTAGAAATAAAATGAAGACGTTACAAATAGGTCAACAAATTGTAATTAATTATACAACTAAAAACATGTACTTAGTTTTAAATTAAAACAAATAAATTCTATAAAAAATATATGTTTGTGTTATATATTTATTTATTTTTCTAAAATGTAACGTTCAAATAACTGTTTTTGTAGTGCACTAACACGTTCAGAATTGTAAAGATGCTGTCGCATCATGAATTTAATCCAATAATTCAACACAAAATTTACACGTATGCTATGTGTATTCATCTGGGATATTTTATGAGTTGTATATTGATTTAATCCAATAATTCAACAAACAATTTTCACGTATTCTATGTGTATTCATATGGGATATTTTATGAGTTGTATATTGATTTAATCCAATAATTCAACAGACAATTTGCACGTATGCTATGTGTATTCATCTGGGATATTTTATGAGTTGTATATTGATTTAATCCAATAATTCAACACACAATTTGCACGTATGCTATGTGTATTCATCTGAAATAAAGTTGTTTAAAAATGTTATCAATTTTAAGTATGATTTTTTTTAAAGGACGGTTTTTAGCTAATACGTGCTTCTCAAGGGTCACAATCCTTTATATTTTATATGAATTTATTAATGTAATTGATAATATTTAAGATACTTCAAAAAAAATGTTATGTATATGTCTTTTATAAAGTTGTATAACAAAAATGACCAGATTTATCCTTAAATTTGTTATTTCCTTTTGTTTATTCTGAACAAATGATTTAAAAGAAATATATATAACGTATATGAGGCTAAACCAATGTTACTTTGCTTCTTCAGTCTTTTCAACGTGGATTAGCATCACTTATTTAAAGCTGTAGATCATTCGTTCCCTACATTTAGCGATACAATGTCAGTATGCTGTGTTAAAATGACATTACAGATTGATTTATTTACCCCCCTGACCGAGCCATGTCAGGATACCACCTCCACTTGCGTGGACCCAGACACACAGCGCCGCCATTCGCACCCGGGTATCACTAGACTCAATACTATTCGGATGTCATTTCCGAACGTTTATTTGAGTTCAAATGAAGAATTAAGTTTACAAACGTATAGTTCATTCAATTATCTTTCATTTGATACCTCATTTTGTCTTACAAACCCAACAATAATAGTTTTAATAGTTTTTTTAATCCCAACTCTTACTCTGGTACCCGGGTACCAATCGGTGCAACCTAATTTTTAAAGTGCTAGAGTGATTCCCCTTATAGATTATAATGTCTTAAACTTTTCTCCTAAAGAACTCTTCACTTTCAAAAAAATGTTTTTTTTTGTAAGAACACTTGTTAGACGGTCACAGCTGACTACATTTTTTTTCCTTCCAAATCTAATAAGTGCAAGCTGCTTTTCTTATATCGCATAATGCTAATTTCAGTTATAGAAAATAAGGAATGTTATAATAAATGTTTACACTCGATTTTTTCTTTTTTTTTTCTGTATTTGGTAGGATATTTCTCTCTATATATTTTATGTAAATTTGTTTTGTATTTATTTGTATGTCTTTTGTACTGATGAAGGCATGTGCCCAAACGTTTACTTATGTGTCTTGTAATTATATGATTGAAGCTTAATATATATATATATATTGACACATATTGTTCTTGTCTATTTAATATATCATATTATATGAGCTTATACCCAAACTGACAACACGTGTCCCAGTTTGGGGAAGCATGTCGAAGATTGAGAAAATATAAAATGCAATGGATTCAACAAAGTCATTCTTATCATAAGTATCATACATTAAAGTTTAACCAATCTATATTTATAGTAGTGTAATGCCTTCCAATAAGAGGAATGAAAAATAAATGTTCATCCAACTCACTAGGTGTTAGAAATTGCCGGCTTTAAAGTCCACAATAAGTTTCCTGCGATAACTTGCGTGGCGATTTGAAAAGACATTTTCTATTATTTACCACGGTATATAAGAGAATTTCAAACATTTACTTAGGTATATAAGAGAGTTTCTAACATTTACCAAGGTATATAAGATTTTTTATTAATTTACCAAGGTATATACGAGACTTTCTATCATTTACCACGGTATATAAGATAGTTTCTTAATTTACCAAGGTATATACGAGACTTTATAGCATTTACCACGGTATATAAGATAGTTTCTTAATTTACCAAGGTATATACGAGACTTTCTAGCATTTACCACGGTATATAAGAGAATTTCAAACATTTACCAAGGTATATAAGAGAGTTTATAACATTTACCAAGGTATATAAGATAGTTTCTTAATTTACAAATATATATACGAGACTTTCTAGCATTTACCACGGTATATAACATAGTTTCTTAATTTACCAAGGTATATAAGAAAGTTTCTAGCATGTACCACGGTATTTATATATTTGTTTGACTATAATCCACCGTTGGCTAAATCCCTATCATGTGCTATCTGAGACCAATGAACGGAATAACTAGACGTGGAATAAAATTTCAACAACAGTTCACAGGCAGCAAGTTGGGTTGGAGGGTTTCTACTGGTTAGTTCAATCAGCTAATCAAAATTGTAATGACCGAGTCACGTGGGGTGACAGCAATCAACGGGCAATCATTCGTCCTGGACTCAAAATATGGAAAAGGGGGATGGGCATTCAAAGAAGACTTTTTGAGTACATTGAACTTTTAATGTCAATTTGATTTCGCTACAGTCACCAACATCCTCTCTGACATTATGGTAAACATCCTCTCTGACATTATGGCCAACAAGAACCTCACTGACATTATTGTCAACAAGAACCTCTTTCCTTAAGAGAATTTTGAATTCATGTTAATTTAAATGGCAATCGTTTACTCTGAAAAACAATTTAACGAGCAGCACGGAGGTATGACGATTCACTTGAACAATTTTACCAGCGGCACGGAGACAGGACGATTCATTTGAACAATTTGACCAGCAGCA
Organism: Omphiscola glabra; assembly: GCA_964017045.1. Lineage (NCBI taxonomy): Eukaryota > Metazoa > Mollusca > Gastropoda > Lymnaeidae > Omphiscola > Omphiscola glabra. The sequence continues at coordinate 1,045,762 of OZ024811.1, forward strand.
CGGAGACAGGACAATTCATTTGAAGGTGTTTGAAACACAAACGAAATCTCACATACTTATTTACTCACATACACATTTAGTTACATACTCATTTACTCACATACACACGCACACGGGAAAAAAAAAGCACACTCTCTCTCTTACAGACACATACCTATATGACGTAATCACACACACATAATAACACTCAGTCTCAAGAATAGAAACTCACTTAAGAATACATATAGACTTTTGAACACATGCATCATAAACTTAAATTATATATTTTTTAAACACGTTTATTTTCATGTAGACATTCTCTCTAAGTTGTACAGTGTTGTCTTGTGTGTTGCTCTATGTAGACATTCTCTCTATGTTGTAAAGTTATGTATTGTGTGTTGCTCTATGTAGACATTCTCTTTATGTTGTAAAGTTATGTATTGTGTGTTGCTCTATGTATACATTCAATCTATGTTGCTAAATAGTGTCTTGTGCGTTAGTCTATGTAAATATTCACACTATGTTTTAAAGTTTTGTCTTGTGTGTTGCTCTATCGTATACATTCAATCAGGTGAGAGATGAAATCAACAGGAATGTGATTAAGCAAAATTAGGTGAGAGATGACATCAACACGAATGTGATTTAGCATAAGTAGGTGAGAGATAACAACAACAGTAATGTGATTTAGCATAAGTAGGGGAGAGATGACATCAACAGGAATGTGATTTAGCATAAGTAAGAGAGATGACATCAACAGGAATGTGATTTAGCATAAGTAGGTGAGAGATGACATCAACACGAATGTGATTTAGCATAAGTAGGTGAGAGATAACAACAACAGTAATGTGATTTAGCATAAGTAGGTGAGAGATGACATCAACAGGAATGTGATTTAGCATAAGTAGATGAGAGATGACATCAACAGGAATGTGATTTAACATAAGTAGGTTAGAGATGAAATCAACACGAATGTGTTTTAGCATAAGTAGGTGAGAGATGACAACAACAGGAATGTGATTTAACATAAGTAGGTTAGAGATGACATTAACACGAATGTGTTTAGCATAAGTAAGTGAGAGATGACATCAACAGGAATGTGATTTAACATAATTAGTTTAGAGATGACATCAACACTAATGTGTTTTAGCATAAGTAGGTGAGATATGACAACAACAGGAATGTGATTTAGCATTAGTAGGTGAGAGATCACATCAACAGGAATGTGATATAGCATAAGTAAGTGACAGATGACATCAACAGGAATGTGATTTAGCATAAGTAGGTGAGAGATGACATCAACAGGAATGTGATTTAACATAAGTAGGTGAGAGATAACATCAACAGGAATAATATTTATCATAAGTAGGTGAGAGATGACATCAAAAGTAATGTGATTTAGCATAAGTAGGTGAGAGATGACATCAACAGGAATGTGATTTAGCATAAGTAGGTGAGAGATGACATCAACAGGAATGTGATTAAGCATAAGTAGGTGAGAGATGACAACATAAGTAGGTGAGAGATGACATCAACATGAATGTGATTTAGCATAAGTAGATGAGAGATGACAACATAAGTAGGTGAGAGATGACATCAACATGAATGTGATTTAGCATAAGTAGGTGAGAGATGACATCAACAGGAATGTGATTAAGCATAAGTAGGTGAGAGATGACAACATAAGTAGGTGAGAGATGACATCAACATGAATGTGATAGAGCATAAACAAGTATTATAGTTAATACAGAGACAATTGGATGAAAGAGATGAAAAGTAAGTTCTAAATGTATTTTCAAAACAAGGAATGGTGGAAAAATGTTTGACTATTGAATGAGAACATGTCATTTATGCCATGTGGTTTTCCCATAAGTGAAAATCAGATTGTTTTCTGTGTTCACTTGGTTTGGCGTGTTTGTACAAGACACAATGGCGCTGATACTAAAATGTCTTGAGTCTTTGTTATAGCCTTGAATATAGGAATGATACAATATCTATATGGTGATTATGACTGTCAGGCATACTTTAATTTGTTTAGATAGAACGACGTGTTTAAAGTGTTTTTTTTAAATAATTTATTATGATTTCTAGACGATTATTATCATTTTCTCTCTGCATATAACTTAAGACATCAAACCCCATGTGACTGCATATGAATTGATACATCAAACAACATGTGAATACATATGACTTAAGACATCAAATAACATGTGACTGCATATGCCTTAAGTCATCAAACAACATGTGACTGCATATATCATAAGACATCAACAAACGTGGGTGATTATATTTTTTCAAATTACAACAGTATTTACTAAATCGCAATATAAAACCTTTAAGTATAGCTGAGGAAGGAATGTCTCTGCATTCCCCGCAAGAGTTTTGACTCTACGTGGCGCAACCGACCAGTACGGTAGAGTAGAATACCCGAAGCTAAAAAAATCACGTCAACACGTTGAACCCACAGGGCGAAGGTGAGAGACTACTAAGGTAGTTTCTTACCGGGAGTAGGTAAAAGAAGAGAGTCCATTCCCTATTCATTCAATATCAAGACTGACATGGACCAAACCGGGGGAAACTCAAATCCCCTTCTCTCCCGCAAGACGGGGACGGGGGCTCAGGCTGACTGCAGGCCCTAGTGCTACTGGGTAAACTCCTCACAACTTTAGTAGTTATGCAGCTTAACTGCACGTGGGTGAGATGGAAAATACCCAAACTCACCTATCTAATCCACAGCCGGGAAGTGGACGTAGCACTATTTCAGAAGACCCAAATGAAAAAGCACTCATTGCACATCACGGGATTTCAGTTTACCCCTGCACTTGCATAAAATGCCGAGGGCTGGTAACAATTGTTCATAACCCCCTCACGCGGAGCTGGTAACACTTGTGCGTAACCCCTTCAAAGCGGAGCTGGTTACACTTGTTGGTAACCCCATCAGAGTGGAGCTGGTAACACTTGTTGGTAACCCCCTCAGAGCGGAGCTGGTAACACTTGTTCGTAACCCCTTCACAGCGGAGCTGGTAAAACTTGTTCGCAACCCCTTCACAGCGGAGCTGGTAACACCTGTTCGAAACCCCCTCACAGAGGAGCTGGCAGAGAGCAGACACGTTGGTGGGACGGATGCTCTGACTCTGAGAGTAGAGTTAAGAGTTACGTTATTTACCATAAGTAATATTTGCAATAACCCCAAGCAATACGTTGTGCCTTCCCTTACACTTTAGGTATAATTATTGCAGGGTAATTTAACGCCCATATTGGGGATATGTGTTATACCGAGGATGTCGAGCTCACGACCAAACTCATAAGGTTGCAAAACGGCGACAGTGTTCCAACACTGCTCCATACTGGCAATATTGACATTCACGCCCCTATGTAACACTGGTCTCGGCTGAGCTCAAGGCCAAGATACAGTGTGAAGTCTTGAATGACGTTGACAGCAAACATCGACCGACCCTCAATACAATCAATCTTGTGCTTGCAAAGTCAAGGTTTGTTATAAGACACTGGCTGTTCGGCAAAGTCAGGTGGACTCTGTTTCGTGAAAGAACAGAGCGCATGATCGAGGAATCAGCTGGGATTCTAGATACCTTCGACAGCACCGACGCTGCATACAGCAATTTCTTTTGTGGAGTACTCGCTGTGGCAATGAAAGCAATCCTTAGAACGAACTTGACCCGCAAGTTCCGCCCCTTTTGGAACAAGAGTTTGGCAGAGATAGTTGGTGATCGAAAAACTCGACCTGAAAGATGGAAAAAAGGTCTGCCGCATGATGGACTCACAATCATGCATTGGAAAGGTTAACAATCTAAGCCCGTTTCGAACGACTACTGGAACGGCTACCACAGATAGCCTAGGCTTTGAATAAGAAATAGTCCCGAGAGAGCCGGAAAATGACCCGTCTCAGGAAGCATGGAGAAGTTGCCCAACAGTGGGGACCGCATGCTGAAATATTCACCGCACCTTTCACTATGACTGAGTTGCAAACCACCATCGATAAGTGCAACGTCACCAAGGCGCCATGTTCGGACAAGATCTGTAAAGTAATGATTAAAAACCTTGGCCCGATAGTTAAGGCAAAGCTATTGTCAATCATTAAAATATCCCGGTAACAGGAATCCTACCCAGAGCTTGGCTTAGCGCTACCATCGTCCCAATTAAAAAAAGAAGGTTAAAAAGATCGACCAGCCCGCCATCTGCTGACCGATTTCCTAACATCGTGTCTAGGGACGGTAGCCAAGAGCATTGTTAATCAGAGGCTCCACTGGTACCTGGAGAGTACCGATAGCATCAGTCCAATGCAGCCTGTAGACCAAGTGCTCAGTCTTCTCCATTCCATAACAGATGGTTTCCAATGGCTGTAATTTTTTAGCTCCGAAAGACCTTTGGCCGAGTCTGGAGGACCGGTCTATTGCTGAAGTTGCAAAAGCTGGAAGTAACTGCCAATATGTACAAGTGGGTTGCAGATTTCTTAGAAACCGGACAATCAGCACACATTTCGGCAGGGAAACCTCAAGGAAGAGAACCATTGAAGAAGGGCTCGCACAAGGTTCATCCTTAGTTGCACTCTCTTCCTAGCCGACATAAATGACTTGCCACATAATCTAGCAACTAATGCTGCGATGTATGTCGACAATTTGATTATCTGGAGAACCGGTAAGGATATCCATCATCTGCAAACGCTACTACAGCAGGAACTTTCCTCTATCAACAGGTTCTTGCGGCGGTTGCTTCAGGAAATCAACACCGAGAAGACGGTCTATTCAACGGGAGGACCATTCTCAAACAGGAGATCGAGATCAAGGTGGGGGATGTAGCGCTCAAATTAAACAAGTAACAGTCTTACCTTGAGGGTCAAATGGGATCAAATGGTACACATGCATAATTTTGTAACAAAACCTCTGCTCCCAGGCAAACGCCAAGCTCAATCTGGTGAAAACATTGGCTTGCAAAAGTTGGAGCGTGGGTGCAAGAACGCTTTGAGCTCTTTTCCAAAGCAGTGTAAGTTCGGTGATTGGATTACAGCATGCCGGTCCAAACCTTGCAAGCAGGACTGCATTGAAAAAGCTTGGCCGAATCCAGAATCAGGCTCTGGAATTCATCTGTGGCGCATTCAAGACCACACCGAAAGCTGCTTTAGAGGTTTTGGCCAATGTAGAAACACTAGAAATAAAGAAGGAGAGTTACCGACGGCTAGACGAGTAGGAACCGTCGTTCCTGATGCAGAAATACTGGGTGGCGGGCAGAAGACTAAAGAGGTCCTCTTTCATGCAACATGTCGTGGAGCTGGAAAGGACAGTCGTACTGCCCCAAAATAGAGATCGGATGACCCAAATCATAGTTAATCCGCAGTACAAGAAACCCTCACGTCCCTCCATACATTTGGCCTTGATGATGCAGCTGTGATAAAGAGAATTCCTGAACATGTTCAGAAAGCGGCTGCCCATGAAACCACGGATTTTTACTCCAATGTACCTGTGAAAGTGTTCACGGACTGATAGATCAATCCGAGAGAAGGTACTCCTGGGTATGGTGCGCTCATAATATACCCAGCAGGGGGGGCCCAAAGTCAGGAACTCTCGGGGACCTGTGGCACTGCAGCATCAAACTTTGATGCGGAGCTTTAGGTTATACACAGGGCCTTAGAGAGCGTGTACCACAGCCTGAAAGAAAAAAAGCTTGCGGGGCTCGATTTTATCGTGTTTTCTGACTCAAGATCTGTTCTCGAGACAGGGTACCAGTCATCAAGTTGACGTCATTAGAATGAGAAACCGGACACTCTTGCGGAAACCGGGGCTGCCCAGTCTCAGTCGGAAATAACTATTACTTTTTTTGGATTAAAGAACTGGCTGGCAGACCATTTCAGGACGCAGTGGTACAGGCATTGGTCAGACAACACGACAGCCAGAGACGTCTTTCAAATTTACCCACTCCTAGCAAACAATACCCATGGTGGGGTTTAGGCCGCAAACAGCAAAGCTTGGTGAAGCAAATGCGCATTGAGCATTGCCTCATAGGCACATACTTCTTGCGACTAGACAACGATAGTGATCCTACCTGCCGGCATGCAGCATGGGCCCGGAGACGCTAGCGCATCTGTTTACTGAATGCCCCTCACTAGATCTCCCGGGGGAAGCCAGGATGTTTGGGGATGAGGAAAATTTTGTATGGCTCAACTCAGCAGATGGAGCTGGTAGCCAATGTACAAGCCGGTGTCATAAGAGATTAATCTCAGACCTTCACCAGAATATGTGTGTTAGTAGAACAATTTAACGGTGTCGTAATCCGTCAGTTTCCGTCTGAAGTCCTCGGTCATAAGGAAATATTTTAGCTCGCCCGTCAATCCAACCTATAGTTCAGTGATCTTTTTGAACTATATTTTGAGTGGCTATGTATTCCAATTTGGCAATGTACTCGTCCAGTTCGTGAGTGTTGTCATACTTCTGTAGACTTTTGAGTAAATGATAATTGTGTTTTGTTCTTCACTAGCTACTATTCAACTGAACCACTTCGGTTCTTTTGTTCATTTCATCAAGTCTAATTTAATTATCAGGTTTACCTGGTTCTTTTTAGTCTCGAATATTTTCCTCTTTACATTCTTCTTCTTCAAGTTTAGCTATACATTCTTCTTCATTCTATTTTACTATACGTTCTTCTTCTTTAAGTTTTACTATACATTCTTCTTGTTTCTGTTTTGCTATACGTTCTTCTTCTTCATTAATTCAAACCAAGAGCTAAAATTATAAATATATTGATCGTGGGTCATCAAATATGACACACAAAAGTCAGGTGATTGATTACATTTACAGCATTGGACAACATAAGGTAACATCAAGGCGTATACATCATATTTTGAGAATCACTTATATCAACATATAAATTAAATTAAAGAACACAAAAAATTTTAATAAATCATTATTTATGTTAACAATATAGTTTTATTTAATATACATCAAGCGTATGTTTCTTTAATACAATTAAACAATATTAATTTTCACACATAAGGTAGCAAAACGGTTCTATAAATAGACACCCATTTGAAATAGTACAAGGAAAGCGCATGTCCTTCTGTCTAAACTAAAGAAATACGTATCCTGAAATAATACTAAGTAAGAATATACCATTTAAATAGTCATTATAACCTCTTAACATGGAAATAGTACTTTATAAACATGTATAATTAAAATAATAAACATATGTAACCACATATTGTTGAAATAGTATATACACAAAATAAAATAATACTTATAAAAGACATAAATTTAAACTAGTTCTTAGAAACACATATATTGGAGATAAACGTTCAAAATATTTAACATTAAAAGATGACTTGGTAAGTGCCTTGAGATGTAACTTAGAAAACACTCAACACTGAAACAATGCTCAGTTTAAACACAAAACAATAATGTACAATTGTGTATGTCGCAACATAATTTTATACAGTCTACTATGTCTCATACACACCAGCATACAATACGCTAGGTCTCATACACTCCTACATAAAATGTAAACTGTCTTAAACACACAAACGTGCATCATACATAGCAAACAAACATACAATTCAAAATAAAATCCAACATACGAGCCAAAGAATGTCTTATTCACTCCAAACTTACAATTCAATATGTTTCAATCTTGCAGGGCACTACTAGAGGAGGAAGAAGAATAGAAAGACAGAGAAAAAGATGAGAAGATAACATCAAAAAATGGACGGGATTAATACTAGGCGATGCTAAGCCGAAGGCAGGGGACCGAGAGGAATGGAGATGAATAATTTGTATGTCATCTGTGGCGCCCCAATGGTCGAAGGACTACGGGTTATGATGATGGTGTTGAATAATATAATAAAATATGTCTATTACACAACGATATACAATTCAATATGTCACAAAAGCACACACATACAACGAAATATGTTTCATGCAAAAAAATATAACACAATATTTCTCAAATATAACAACTTACAACACAGTTTTTTCTCAAACACACTTACATACGACCGAATATGTTTTAATACCAACATACAACACAATATGTCTCAAATGAACCAACATACAACCCAACATGTCTCAAAACAACCCACGAACAACACAATATGTAAAAAAATAACTAAGATACAAACACAATGTAAAATATAAACAAATGTTGAAAGCAATATGTCTAAAATTTACTGTCTACTAATTAGGAGTAGCTCCAAAAAAATGGAACCGTTTTAAACTGTTATACTTAAGGGAACTAAAGAAAAACTTTACATAACATGATCAGAAATCTTGAGTTATCTCTTTGATTAGGAAAATTTCTTGTACGTTATTTCAATGACCACTTAAAAAAAACAACATCATTCGTCAACCTTGTGTTACGGGACATGTCTTTCCAAGACTGTTTTTTTCAATGCCATCATCATATACGTGTTAACATAAACGTATCTTTAATATGAATAATTGTATGTTTCCTAATTACTTTGCCAGCGTCCCAAGTATTTGCACTCAGCCAATTTCCCCCATAAACACACAAAGACACACACACACAAACACATACACACAAATACAAACATTTCAAAACTTTTTTTAAAAAAAATAGTATTTATATTACAGAATCAAAAAAGTAAAAGGTAAAAAAAAAAATTCCAGGGATAGCATAGCACAAAACTTGAGAACCGCTGCTTTAAAATCATGGGTACAAATTGTGTACATTAATTACATTAATAATTACACATGTAAACGAATATCAAAATGTTGCAAGTAATGACAAGTAAAAATTAAATTATACAAGTATTGGGTTACCACAAAGAGCATTTAATTTATATTTTAAATAAATTGATTACAATGAGGTTTTTTTTTATGTTTCAAAACATAAACAACAATACTAAATGTACATTACAAAGTGAAATCTAATGTTTTTTTTAATGCAAACATGGACTTAACATATTCAATTATTAATATAGTTTTAAAATATGTAGCAACACGTTTTTAATAAATCAGGCTCTGCCAAATTATAAATAATATTTTTATACTCAGAACTTTTCGGTGCATACTTTGGAATAGTTCGTGGTTGTTACAAATGTTGACCCTTTTTAAACTCATTCCATTTGTTGTATATGGCTGCTATAATGTAGACCAATGGATTTATGGCAGCGTTCACAGGCAGGATAAAAATAAAAAACCAGGCATATGTGTCAGAACTCACTACGTGTCCATTTAAAGACATTAAACCAATGACACATACAGGAAACAAACACATGCATTTAGACATGACAACGATAAATAGTTGCTTAGCAACGTCTTTTTCTCTTCCTGGATTATTCTCTGCTTTCTGGTTCATTCCTGTACATGACATTGATGTAAAAATAATGGCTTGCCCTAATGCACTCACCAACAATAATATAACATTTAAAACTGTAACTATCACTAATGCATATTGCCCACCATGATAAGAGCTAGTGGTCAGTGTTAAACCAAGACACATTCCATTAGATGAGTAGATTGTCAACTGGGAGATTTTGATAATAAGGAAAGACAATATTAACCCAATGATCCATGAACATATAACTAATATATTTACAACAATCCCTGTTAGTGTAAACTTTTCGTGTGGAAAAAGAATGATCAATAACCTGTCAAGTGTAATCAGTAAAACAAAGAAAGTGGAAGTTTCAGTTGACAGTGTAGACAAAAATGCAGAACTCTTACACAAAATACTTGAGCGCCAATAGGTTTCAAAAAGGACATAATTGTCTCTGAAGTTAATATCCTCAAACACAATGATTGTGAGGTACACGCCCATGATTGAATCAGCTACCCCAAGGTTAGTCACTAAAATTCCATAAGGTTTTTTTAATATTATGTGGTCGTTAAAAATCCTAGATACCAAAATCATAATGTTACCAACCAATGAAAATATAGCCTCAAGCCACATAATAGAACGTTGCAATGTGTCACCAATAAGATCTTCACACGACGATATCCCATCAAATGGTGCATGGCATATGTATTTTGGTAGCACTTTACCGACAACTTGAGGACAACAATATTTAAAAGTGTCTGTGTACAATGCAGAAGTAATTTGTAGCTTACTTAATAGATACAATGTGTCTTTTTCTAATAGCGTTGTATTGCGAATATCTAAAACTTCTAATGAACCTATTTTATACAGAGTCCCAAGACTTTCTATTTTTGTATTTGATAAATTTAAATAACTTAACGTATGACTATCAGCTTTGTATTCAATATTTAAAAGAGACAGGTTTGTATAGGATAAATCTAAGTTGGATCTTTTCAAGTTTCCTTTTAAGAAAGACAGATACCTATTTCTGGTTAAATTTAAAAATGACAAAAAAGGAAGACTCGAACTTGCTTCATCATTTATATCGATTTGAATAAATTTATTGTAACTTAAATCTAATCTAAAAACATTCATATCAAACCGTCTTGTGATTAAATATTCTAAACTTTCTAAATTGCAGTTGGATGCATGCAACTCTAACAAATTAGGTAAAATATAAATTTCATTCAATTGAGAGAGGTCAAGACCATTGAGATTTAAATACTTTGTTTCGATATCAAACATTTTTAAAGATTTAATTTCAGTAACTTCAGAAATATTGTTAACAGCTATTGCGCTTCCATAACAATTAAAACCACTTGGACATGTGACATTACAATTTAACTCATCATCACCTTGTGGACAATCGGCAACTCCGTTACAAACTTGAACAAAGTGAATACAATTAAATTTGTTGCTGTTACAAGCGAAATGACATTTTATGTTAATGGCAGAGTCTATACCTTCATCCTCCCCATGAGGACAATCCATTACTCCATCATTGTTGAGATACAAAGGAATGCAGTAAGATTGATGACACTTAATAAACTCTTCAGTGCATATAAAATAAACACAGCCATGTAAGTGTGACAGATCATTACATCCAGTAGGTCGACCACTGCGCCCTCTAAGAAATATACATTTTGGTGCCCATTTCTCTGTTTCTGTATTATTGGTCAGTGTAGTAACTGGCTCTATCTTTTCTAATGGGTTACAATTGACTACTTCATGTTGTTTTGTTGCAGCATCAAATTCCACAGTGACATTAATGAATATTGTTCCATTAATATTGACATATAATCTGCATTCATCTCCATCACGTGACAACCAATGCCTAGGTACACATGTACCATCAGAACATCGCCTCCCTGAACATTCATCACAATTTTCCTCATCGCTGTTATCGGGGCAGTCTTGGTATGAGTTACAATTTTCATTATAGTAACGATCACCTACTGGAAAGAGTTCATTTGCATTTGGATTTTTACAAATTAATGTAAACTCGATTTCGTTAAATCCTTCACAGTTAACTTCATCTCGGAAATTGTCACAATCCTCAAAACCGTTACAAACTTTAGAATAAACAATTTTTGTTAAACCATCTCCACAATCAAATAGCAAATGTGTGAATTCATTCTTTGTTCCTGTCTCAATTAGAATTGTATGATGTACTATTGAATAAATTTGACTTTCATTTAAATTATAAAAGAATTCATTGTTTAATGACAATAATTTTTTCTGAAATTTTTTACTTTTGTGATCATATATTTGTGATGGTTTATACTTTGTATTATCTATATTCCTTTCACACAAAACAAGTTCTGTTATTTTCTGTTTACAATCAATCATCTCCCATTTGATCTGATCACTTGCTCTGACTGATGCATTTTCTTTCCCTGCATAAATCGAAAGTTTCAAGACAACACATTTATCATTGATATTCTTTCTTTTAATTTGTTTCATGAAAAGAAATGGTCGTTGATTGGTCCACTGCAAAGTGTCCACATAAATATCTGATTTAGTAAGACCAACATACACAAGAAAAGTTCTGTTTGACTCCGGTAATGCATTATTTCTTGCAGCGTTCAATGTAGTAATCAAGAATTGTAACTTTTCATTACTTTCTATTAAAGGTAACTCTGAGAACAACATTGTACATTGTTTTGATGCATCATTCCAGTTCAGTTTAAAAGGTGAGATGATAATGTTATAACAATTTAAAATATAATTGTTTTTTTCATTGTGGAATCGAATCCACCCAGAAGGACATTCGTTACATATATATAATGCAATAACATTATTATCACTGAAGTTATCATATGGGACGAGTAGAAAATAAATAAATTTGTGATTGACTACAAACGACTTAAACAAATCACGAGAATCTTTTATTAAAGAAGGCAAAAAAAGAAAAATCTGTCTTGCAAAACTCTCTAAACTGAATTTTTCAAAATACCGAATTGTTTTCTGGCAATTTCCATAGCAAACTGAAAACCAAACAATCATAACTGACTGTTCTCTGTCTGTCTTATGAATGTTTAGAATTTCATTTGTAAATAATACAGCTTTAGCAAGAGTTGAAATGTTATTATAAATAGATTTATTTAAACTTATCATTATTTGAAACTTATCTAGATGAACGAATATTTCTTGAATTGAACTGAAATTTGAGAATCGCAAGACTTTTTGTTGAAACGGTTCAATGACACATATTGGATTTTGAGAAGAGTTATCTCTTTTAGAGATAAAATATTGAACAAAATTTTTAATTCGTGTAAATGTTAAATGTATGTTACTTGAGCTATCCACAATAATGTACAAGCTGTCCTCAGTTGTATTGCATGTTTGCCGTGTGAGTTCAGCAGTTCCTGGTAAAACTTGAAAGCTTTCTAAAAGAAGTAATAAAAATAATTGCTTCAAAATGCAATTGTACAAAAACATTTTTTAGAAATTTTCAGATCTTTTTTTGTTTTTCTAAATTTTATTTTTTTTTAAATAATAGTTTCTAATTAAAATCTGCAAAAATGGGTAGTAATTTAAATCAATTAGAAAAAAAAAACATACTTGGTAATTTTTTTTAAATTTTATGTATTTAGATAATATAAAAAGACTTTTCTAGCTTTGGACAAATCAATAAAAAGACTTTCGATGTTGTTGACAAAGCAATATAAATAAAATTTATTTTAAAACAAATGCAATTCCAATATGAGATGAAGAAATAATTCATTTCTATTTAGTCAAAGAGTTTATTAGAAATATTTGGTTTCAATTATTAGAGTCATTCAAAACGTATAAGACGTTAGTCAATCTTCTGATAGAGAAAACTATCCATAAAAAAACGTGATATATCATTTACTTTTGTAGTTTCATGGAGTGGAAAGTTGTATTTCCTCTCCATGAGACGCTTTAGAATTTAGACAAACAAAACCGACCTAACAAGTAGTAACTGCTCAGGAATATTCATGAAACAAAAAAAACAACTAATTTCTCGCTTTATTTCCACAAAATAAGTGTTAATATCTTAAGTTGTTTGCAACATTGAAGTCGCTTTTTAAATTTGATAACTACGTCACAAAATTCCTATATCTTTAAAGTAGTTTTACAACATGGATTGTCTTGGTGTAATCTAATAACTATACCATACAACTCTGTCATAATCCGTATATCATCATAACACATGGAATGTTTTGGTATAATCTGATCACTACATCACAAAACTTGTATATAATTAGTACATCATTATAACACATTGATTGTCTTGGTCTAATCTGATCACTACTGTATGGTTATTGCAAATCCTATGTTTGTTACCACTCCACATATATTGCCGTTTTCTAATTTGATCACTGTAAAATATACTTTATGTCCATCACACTTTAAACAGTATTGTATTGGAAAAATGTGTTTATCAAAGCAGTATTTAATATGATGTCTTTTAGAACAGATAGTTTATCAAGGCTGCATTTATATAAGATTAATTATAAAACATATTAGTTATGAAAGATGTAATTAATATGATGACTTATAGAACAACTTGTTTATTAATGTTGTATTTTATAAGAGGACTTTAAGAACATTTAAGGGAACACTAGTTCATTTAATTAGAATTTAATTTTGAAAACGTCGAAACCACAATTGATTGAATTCCTATATTTGTCTTATAGCTGTGTTGGCACTATCAAAACAGTTGTCACAAGCCGTGCTTTTCAGAGTTATAAAGAACTTCCTGCAGAGTGGCGTTGAATCAAACACACCCTCTCTATTTATGTGTACATGCCAATGGTTCTAAAACTTTTTTTTTTAAAGTCATGACATCTCCATTTAAAAAATGTCCCTAATGAATACTCCTTCGTTTGTTCATTGTGAAAGATAATTCTAAAACGATACATATTTTGAATTGTTTTAAAAAATAAATTTTTAAATAATTTAACAAATTTATTTGAGAACAAAAATTCAATGTATTTTCCTCTTGCTCGTGATAATTTAATGTGTACATTAAAATCATGTGTATTAACATATATTTCGCCATAAAACACATTAAAGACCAGAATTATTGGACTAATTCTTTGAGTTAACCTAGAGATTGTTATATGTGGCCATTAAACACAATACAGACCTGTATTAATGGACCACTTTGTGTTAACCTAGAAGATTGTTATTTGTCACTATAAAACACAATACAGACCTGTATTAATGGAACACATTTATTTAACCTAGAAACGTGTTATATCTCGTCATTAAAACTCTATAAAGTCATAAAATAATTGTCCACTTCCAGACAACATAGAAACTTAAAACATTACTAACTGAGGCAAAAACCATCAAACAATCCCTTCAAAAATGTTATAAAAAAATTCTAAAAAAATTACCATGTTGGTCCTTGCAGTGGGGTGCTCTTCACATTTCATCCCAAAGAAGCTGCTCTCTCTAGAGTGTCTAAAATATAATTGTTTCAATTTTCTTTTTTAGATATTTCAAATCTGTTCTGGACTGTAAAAGGGATTCCATTATCCATCCATTCATTGTTAAGAAAAGAAAATTATTTAAGAGAAAATTATTGAGAAGCATGACGTAACTGACGTTCATTGATATCCTAAAGTGAAATTAATGTTGTGAAGGATGCACACCAAACAAGAATAGTAAATAAACAATTGTAACGCAACAAATATAAACAAGACTTTACAGCCAACTTTAATTTAAGGAAACATAGAGTCCATAATGATATAATCTCATATTAATTGTTAATTTCAAGGAAACTAGTTTGCATAATATCATGTCACAGTTAACGGTACATTAAATCAATTAAGTTTCCATAATGATATCACCTACCAGTAAACCTTATATTTTAGCTAAAATTGGTTCAATAATGGTAGCATCGGAGAAAACAAATTGTGTCATCAATTAAACAAAATCAACATTGAGATTATTTGATAATCCGAAACACCATTAACCCCCCCCCCCTCCCCACTCCAAAACCTTCAAATTTTCCTTACGACGGTAAACTGTTTCCTTATCATGGTATACCATTTATCCATTTCAGTGAGGTAACAGGCACAAAGTAATCACACATTATTCAAATCAAGAAAATGAGACATCTCCTCCATGTAGCGAATCACGGGAATATTTTCTATTTATCTACACGTCATCCATTATACTCATCATAGTGAATCACGGGAATATTTGCTAGTTTTTTTGTTGTTTTTTTAAATACTCAAATATTTCTATCAATCTACACGACATCCATTCAACGCATCAAAACTCTCATTTAGTCTTTCCGTATACACATCCACACATGCACTCATCCACTCATCCACCCATCCCACGTCTTTCTTCAACTCAACTGACCGCCCACTAATCCACCATCCTGCCATCCACCTGTTATCTCAATCACCCGCCCCGCCATCCAACAATCCATATATTTATCAGTCCACAAATCGACCAAACCACTCATCCACACATACACCAATACATCCAACCATCAATCGACCCAACCACTCATCCACACATACACCAATACATCCAACCATCAATCGGCGCAACCACTCATCCACACATACACCAACACATCCAACCACCAATCCACCATTGCTTCCAACCACCCATCTTAACGTGACCTGTTATGGCTGAAAATAAAAGAGATTTATGATTTTTTGAAAGTTCGAGCTTAACAAAGAGATGATATGATGAGAAGGTCAAGTGATACGTCGACATTTAATTCTATGAAATTTCAACACGTGTGCAATTAATCAAATATTAATATTATTATGTTTGCGCATTCAAGGTAGTGTAATATATGGCATACTTCCGTCTCCCCTAGACGATGGAGTAGCTATATTGTATTTCTACACTTCGACGAGTGGCTCACTAGGCCAATCCTTGAGTGACAATCTCGACTGCATTTCTCGCCGGCGAATATAGATTCCTGGTTAATTTTGGCCTTCCGTGCTGTTCCTTTTGATGCAAGGGCTTCGTTTCGCACATCTTCAGCCTTTTTGAATCCTACGTACACTGCTGTTCGCCAGCTGGAACATTGTTCGACAATGATCTCCCACTTTTTGATTTCTATGTAGTGTAATACTTGATACCAATTATACATTCAATTATTATTTTCTTTTTACTTGATCTTAATGGCACATACAAAAGTAGAAATCGTTGTGATTAGATAAAGAAGACACATAAGCGTTTTAATTGGTTTTTTCCAATCGTAATGATTGTATACATATACATGTTTGTCCTATTATACATATACATGTGTGTCCTAGTATACATATACATGTGTGTCCTAGTATACATATACATGTGTGTCCTAGTATACATATACATGTATGTCACAGTATACATATGCATGTGCGTCCCAATATGCATATACATGAGTGTCTAAGTATATATATACAGTTGTGTCCCAGTTTACATATATATTTCTCATTAGGAAATGGCGTCAGCGGGCCGTCGAGCTTGTGCTCCTAATGCCCTCCCTGGCGTCCACCCACACCCGCCAGCCGCCGGGTGTCCCCGGCGCTGGGCTGTGCGGGAAGACGCCAGAGACATCCCCGGGCGTTGGACGCCCCCACCAGCAACTGCTCGATCAAGTTTGCTGACGGAGGCCCCCTCCCCCCGCCCGGAGACGTCTGGTCGACCGAAGACGCTGTGTTTCAAGCGTCCGTAGTCCACTTTCCTAGGGGCCGGGACGGTAAATTAACGTCCTAATATCTCCCCCCACCCGTCCCGGGGAAGCATCGGACGCCCTCTAAGAGGGATTCTACAGTGGGTTTCCACCTCGCAACTAATTCGCGAAGTAGCTGGGACGAAACGGCAACTTGTAATCATGATCCCAGTTTACATATGAGTGTGTCTTTCAATATACATGCACATGTGTGTCCCAGTATACATATACAAGTGTCCGCGTATGCATAGATATGCCTTTGTTCCAATATCCATATACAGTTGTGTCTTGATACAATTATTATAGGTGAATTTTTTTTATTAATGAATAACGCAAGAAGTGTTAAAAAATGATGCCATTATTCTTTCCCCAACAATGGTGTCATCATTTTGTCCCCAACAATGGTGTCATCATTATTTCCCCAACAATGGTGTCATCATTTTGTCCCCAACAATGGTGTCATCATTATTTCCCCAACAATGGTGTCATCATTTTGTCCCCAACAATGGTGGCATCATTCTTTCCCCAACAATGGTGTCATCATACTTTCTCCAACAATGGTGGCATCATTCTTTCCCAAACAATGGTGTCCTCATTATTTCCCCAAAAATGGTGTCATTATTTTTCCAACAATGGTGTCATCATTCTTTCCCAAACAATGGTGTCCTCATTATTTCCCCAAAAATGGTGTCATCATTATGTCCCCAACAATGGTGTCATCATTCTTTCCCAAACAATGGTGTCCTCATTATTTCCCCAACAATGGTGTCCTCATTATTTCCCCAAAAATGGTGTCATCATTATGTCCCAAACAATGGTGTCATTATTCTTTCCCCAAAAATGTTCACAAGAACTTTGATTTAAAATACGTTTTCGGAAAGATGCTTCTCGTACAAAATCTGTTATACAATTAAGTCAAGAGATGTGTGCTGTAAGTTTTAATGATTAGCTCTTGCAAACCAAAAGTTGAAAGGATTAGAAATTTAGTCACGGTAACATATACAAACGTGTATTTCCTACAATATTTACATATCTATTTTCAGAGAGAGATAACCAATAATTTCACTGTCTTCCATTTTCCTGACGGTATTTTACACTGGTTACAATTTCACAGATTTCCATTTTGTCGATTTCGATAGAAATAAATATAGTGAAAGTCTTTTTTCTGGTATTCAAAAAATGGTTAGACAGCGTGATGGCTCGGTTTGTACAATGACCTGTGTCGTGATGGGTTGGTTTGTACAATGACATGTGGCGTGATGGGTTGGTTTGTACAATGACCGGTGGTGTGATGGGTTGGTTTGTACAATGACCTGTGGCGTGATGGGTTGGTTTGTACAATGACCGGTGGTGTGATGAGTTGGTTTGTACAATGACCGGTGGTGTGATGGGTTGGTTTGTACAATGACCCGTGGGTTGGTTTACATAATGTCCGGCAATGCCGATCTGCAGATCTAATGTCATAAAATAAGATAACCTAAAATAATTTACACACATCTGAGATGCTGGTCTATAGGCGCAATGTCATAAATTCAGATAACATGACGTAATGTTTGTTCGTGCCGGTGAATCTAAATGAAATATGCAATGCAGACAATTAGTCGATAAAACCACTCACACAATAACATGGGCTAGATTTTATGACTTCTTTACTTGTAGAAACGTATGCCATTTTATTGGTGTTTGTGTTAAGACTATATTTTTTTTTCAATTATAAATGTTTTTTGTGTTACTGCCCTCATTCCAATGTTAAATATAGTCTTAGGAATCTGGCTATTACCTTAAACCATAGTGTTACGCCAGTGTCTACAATGCTAAACAATAGTGTTAAGCAACTGTTTATCATGTTAAAAAAGAGTGTTAAGCCACTGTTTATCATGTTAAACACTATTTTGAAACATAGTCAATGGTATTAAACTATATTATTACAACACTGACTATCTTTTTAAACCATAGTGTTACAACACTGGCTATCTTTTCAAACCATATTGTTACAACACTGGCTATCTTTTCAAACCATATTGTTACAACACTGGCTATCTTTTCAAACCATATTGTCACTTCAATGCTTAACATGTTAAACTAAAGTACATTTATATCATATTGAACCAAAAATATGCGACAATGTCTACTATGTTAAACAAAAGTGTTACGGCACTGTCAATCATATTAAACCATACGGTAACAACAAGGTCTATCGTTTTAAACTATATTGTTGTAACCCTCTTAAATGTAAGTGTAGCAGAAAAAAGGAAGTCATTTAAAGAGAATGACAAATGTATGATAGTAACAATAACACATATGCTTGCCCATTAACATATTTTGAATGGATAATTTTAACAATAAGCCATGTGCTTTTCTTTTATCATCAATCTAATCAGGGATGTAAACAATAACACATATGCTTTTTAACATCTTCAATGGAGGATGTTAACAATAACTCACATACTTGTCTTATAACATCTGTATGGAATGGAGGATGTTAACTTAACTCACATACTTGTCTTAAGATATCCTTAAAATTGAAAACACAATCGTATTAAAAATATAGATACACCATATTATCTCTCAATACTTTCTAGAACAGATCGATGAGCTTCCAGGCAGTAAACATGTCATAAAGCGCAGCTCGTGCTGTTGTGAAAGTTGTTTTTATGGAAACAGTTTCTGCATATCATTTTTCTTTCAGCGTCATCATCACGTATGTACTGTACGTCAGCTCACAAGACTTTTTGAATTTAGGTCTGTGGACCACCATCATAAATGTGGGGACATTACGTCAGCTCAACTGACTATATGACTGTGGACCAGCATCCTAAAAGAGTAGACAGTAAGGTCAAAAATGGAAAGGATTCAGCCCCGCCATGCTGTCTCGTGATAAGCTGATTTATTTTGCCACTCATCGTTACATAAAAAACCCAGACATTACTCAAATTCACATACGATTCGTGTCAAACACCAATTTTTGATTTTAAATAATTTATTTCATTTAAGCTTTCGTTATGGAAGTCAGAGGAAAGCTGTCTGTGAAACAAACTCTCTGTTATATGGTTACTGAAATGATGCATGTGAAACAAATCTCTGCTAAATGGGTACTGAAAGGATGTCGTAAAACAACCTGTCTGTTATACGTGTACTTAAAATATGTCTGTGAAACAAGCCATTTTCTACACAGGTACTGGAACCCATCTGATGTATGGGTAATGAACAACGTCAGCGGCAAATAGTCGTCTATCGTTTTGAAAGCGCTGAAAATCAATTTGCTGATTTCCCTAACAAAATAACAGGCATTGTGATTACGTTCTTAGACTATTAAAATAATTGTCTCATTGCGATTCTGTTCTTAGGCTATTAAAAGCATTGTGTCTTTGTGATTACATTCGTAGGCTATAAAAATATTTTTCTCATTGTGTAGGTAGAAATCAATGCGTTTTAATATGTTTCACCTAAAGTGCATACACTTTGTAAGTTAATATGATTAAAATGATGTATTACGGACTGTTATTGATCGATAATTTTATCTCTAAGTTTTATCTATTGACTCGTTTCAAAACAGTCCAAAATAAAAGACGATACCAAAGTTTTAAAAACAATACAACTACAAATAGAACGATACACAAAGTCAGGGTTAATTACAATTAATACGTTTATAATTTGTGAATTTCTATGAATGACAAAAGTAAAAGAATATGGTTAAAATTATTACCTTACAGTATGACAGATACCGGTACTGTATGTAAAAATGCAATGAGTTCAAGTTGTTCAAAAAAAATCTACACATAACAGAGCACTGTCTAGTATTAAATAATGACACACAGCACATCTCGTGATAAAGGAAAGGAAAATCTCTCTGACCCATTCAATCGGTCAGCCTTTTTATAGGCATTTTCTGCTAATGTCTCTCGAACGTTCTAATGCATTGTTTATCTTTCCCGTTTTATCGAGATCCTTCTATAAGGTTCTGAAAAACTAAGCTTTTGTAAACAAGGGGAACGTTTTTCTAGACACACCCAACACGGCCTCGACTTGTAAGAGGTCATGCACGTGGAAAGTGGGGAAGGCATGCTTTAACACGTCATCTTCATAACTATTGTGTTAAACAAAGAGTTCAACCTGAATATTTCTTTAAAACAATTATTACATTTGAAAAGAAATCATGCAAATTTTGTCTGAGAAATAAAAAAAAGAATTTCAGATTTTATTCATTAATGTAAAGGAGGATTTCTTATATTTGCATTGCGAAATCTATGTATTACAACATTGTGTTTGAAATAAACAATTGTTTAAAATTTAAAAACATTTTTTTAAACTAATATAATCAAAACTGTACGAGCAATTAAATCAAGTATTAAAATATGATTAAATGAGAAACTATTATCAAACAATAAACTTTGATTAAATGAGCTTTAAACATCAACTATTAAACTATGATTGAATGAGCAATTGACATATAAAAATAACTTAAGATTGATTGTGTAATTCATAAAGAATAATAAATGTATTATTAAATAAATAATTAAACAAGTAATACATTATGATTGAATCAATTAAAAAACGTGATTGAATGATCAATTAACATTAAATAATAAACTCTGATAAATTGAGCAAATAGCATAGAGTCATACACTATGATTGAATGAGCAAATAAACTCAAGAAATAAACAATAATCAAGTGAGACATTTTCATACAGTAAACTAGATGGGCAGACTAGTGGATGGGTAAATGGGTAGACTAGTGGATGGGTAAATGGATAGACTAGTGGATGGGTAGACTAGTGGATGGGTAGATGGGTAGACTAGTGGATGGGTAGACTAGTGGATGGGTAGATGGGTAGACTAGCGGATGGGTGGATGGGTAGACTAGTGGATGGGTAAATGGATAGACTAGTGGATGGGTGGATGGGTAGACTAGTGGATGGGTAGATGGGTAGACTAGTGGATGGGTGGATGGGTAGACTAGTGGATGGGTAGATGGGTAGACTAGGGGATGGGTGGATGGGTAGATGGGTAGACTAGTGGATGTGTGGATTGGTTGATGGGTGGATGGGTAGACTAGTGGATGGGTGGATGGGTAGACTAGTGGATGGGTAGATGGGTAGACTAGTGGATGGGTAGATGGGTAGACTAGTGGATGGGTGGATGGGTACTTGGGTAGACTATTGGATGGGTAGATGTGTAGATGGGTAGACTAGTGGATGGGTATACAGTTAGACCAGTGCATCGGTACAGATGTAGACTAGTGTATGAGAGGTTTGGTCAACGGGTAGACGAGTGTATCGGTCGATGGGTAGACTAGTGTATGAGAGGTTGGGTCAACGGGTAGACGAGTGTATCGGTCGATGGGTAGACTAGTGTATGAGAGGTTGGATCAACGGGTAGACGAGTGTATCAGTCGATGGGTAGACTAGTGGATGGGTATACAGGTAGACGAGTGCATCGGTAGATGGGTAGACTAGTGGATGGGTATACATGTAGACGAGTGCATCGGTAGATGGGAAGACTAGTGGATGGGTATACAGGTAGACGAGTGCATTGGTAGATGGGTAGACTAGTGGATGGGTCTACAGGTAGACGAGTGCCTCGGTAGATGGGTAGACTAGTGTATGAGAGGTTGGGTCAACGGGTAGACGAGTGTATCGGTCGATGGGTAGACTAGTGTATGAGAGGTTGGATCAACGGGTAGACGAGTGTATCGGTCGATGGGTAGACTAGTGGATGGGTCTACAGGTAGACGAGTGCATCGGTAGATTTGTAGACTAGTGTATGAGAGGTTGGGTCAACGGGTAGACGAGTGTATCGGTCGATGGGTAGACTAGTGTATGAGAGGTTGGATCAACGGCTAGACGAGTGTATCGGTCGATGGGTAGACTAGTGGATGGGTCTACAGGTAGACGAGTGCATCGGTAGATTTGTAGACTAGTGTATGAGAGGTTGGGTCAACGGGTAGACGAGTGCATCGGTAGATGAGTAGACTAGTGTATGAGAGGTTGGGTCAACGGGTAGACGAGTGTATCGGTCGATGTGTAGACTAGTGTATGAGAGGTTGGATCAACGGGTAGACGAGTGTATCGGTCAATGGGTAAACTAGTGTATGAGAGGTTGGATCAACGGGTAGACGAGTGTATCG
Source organism: Omphiscola glabra (assembly GCA_964017045.1). NCBI lineage: Eukaryota > Metazoa > Mollusca > Gastropoda > Lymnaeidae > Omphiscola > Omphiscola glabra. Next base: position 1,068,849 of record OZ024811.1, read on the forward strand.
GTCGATGGGTAGACTAGTGGATGGGTCTACAGGTAGACGAGTGCATCGGTAGATTTGTAGACTAGTGTATGAGAGGTTTGGTCAACGGGTAGACGAGTGCATCGGTAGATGGGTAGACTAGTGTATGAGAGGTTGGGTCAACGGGTAGACGAGTGTATCGGTCGATGGGTAGACTAGTGTATGAGAGGTTGGATCAACGGGTAGACGAGTGTATCGGTCGAAGGGTAAACTAGTGGATGGGTCTACGGGTAGACGAGTGCATCGGTAGATGGTTAGACTAGTGTATGAGAGGTTGGGTCAACGGGTAGACGAGTGTATCGGTCGATGGGTAGACTAGTGTATGAGAGGTTGGGTATACAGGTAGACAAGTGAATGGATACATAGTTAAACTGGTGGATGGGAGTTGTGGTCAATGGGTAGACGAGTGCATGGGTATTAGGGTAAAATGGTAGATCGGGGATGGGTCTACCGTTAGATGAGTGCATGTGTAGATGGGTGATGGGTCTACCATTAGATGAGTGCATCTGTAGATGGGGGATGGGTCTACCGTTAGATGAGTGCATGTGTAGATGTGTAGACTGGTGCATGGGACAACCGGTCTACTGATAGGGACTCAAGATAAGCTGATGCACCTCATTTTACAGAATTGGGGCGAACAGTGCGATGGCATTGCACTAGCTGCGTCATTCTATCATCGGCAACCAGGACTTTGGAAATCAATTGAAGACTATGCGACCTAATTAAGCAGCTATATGTTAGCATACTCGGCACGACCTGGCATCCTAGCCAGGGGCACGCTGAGGGACGCTTTTATACACGGGTTGCAACCTGCCGCATTACGCGGATATGTCAAGGCCTGCTAGTTTGAAGACGTCCACCGAGAGGCACAAAGCTGGACGCGAGAGGTCTTGTCTGATGTCGCCACCACACAGCTCTCGATAGCATCGTTCTCTGAAGTGACATAAATGACTATCAGAATGATTGCTCGGATCGACAAGAAATAGCGGCCTTGGCAGAACGATATCCTCCAATGCATTAGCGGGAACGCGACCTAGACGACCAAGTTATCGAGTCTCTGACCACGCAAAGCAAGCAGCCACGCTTTCAAACTCCGCGAACAGACGCCCGATGCTTCTGGTGTAATCAAAAGGTTCACTGTGAGTATGAGTTCTTGGCTAAGAGGAATTACATTCTCAAAGATGTTGCCATTCACAAAATCAGATGATTCAGCAGGTCCAACTTTGAAACAACTGACGGCGAGGCGGAAATTTTCTAGACCCCGTTTTCAAGGTCAAAGACTTCCAGAAGAGCGGAGAGAGTTTTTACTCCTGCTTTATCCATAGCTAATCTCAGAATTTTTGACATCAAGACGTGACATCCACTGATGGCGGCTCAGGGTTCAACATCCAGCCACCGGGTTAACTCGTCATCCCCACATTGCTGGACTCTACCAACAGCTCATTTGAGCGAGTTGCTAACCTTTCCAAAGGAGGCATATTTCTGCCGAGGAGGTCTCAGGTAGCTAAGCTGGAACCTGTTGAGCCAGTTAAAACGAATGAGCTAGTACACTTTTCTGCGACAGCTAGTGAAACCATAGTGTCCTTTGAGAGAGAAAAAACAAGAGAACAAACAAAACTACCTGAGTGTCTCAGTGTAGACTTGCAGGGTTTGGATCTTAGCAGCAATCAGCACCAACAGCTAAAATAACTTCTCATTCGATGAGCCGCTTCATTTGCATGGGATGAAACTGATTTAGGTTTTACTGATGTCCGTACCATCAGGATTTCGGACGAAATATCAGTCGCGAACCATATCGCAGACTAACAAAGCAACAACTGCAAGAGGTTAAAGAACATAAAGGGGACTCATAGAAAAGAAATTCGTTACGGAGAGCCATAGCCCGTACACAGCACCTAGTTCTAGTGAGGAAGCGTGCCATAGCCCGTACACGGCACCTGGTTCTAGTGAGTAAACGTACCATAGCCCGTACACGACACCTGGTTCTAGTGAGGAAGCGTGCAATAGCCCGTACACAGCACCTGGTTCTGGTGAGGAAGGTGTCATAGCACGTACACGGCACCTGGTTCTAGTGAGGAAGCGTACCATAGGCCGTACATGGCACCTGGTTCTAGTGAGGAAGCTTGCCACAGCCCGTACACGGCACCTGGTTCTAGCGAGGAAGCGTACCATAGAACGTACACGGCGCCTGGTTCTAGTGATGAAGCGTACCTTAGCACGTACACGGCACCTGGTTCTGGGAAGGAAGCGTGACGGGAGCATTCGTCCCAAATGGACTACAGGCGATTGAATCAGAAAACGATGGGCGATGCCTTTCCCCTGTCACGCATCCATGAGTTCTTCAAAGTCTTAGTTGGATCTTGCTAGAGGATACCGCCAGATAGCTATGCACCCAGCTACAGTTTTGTGCAATGAAATGGCCTATGAGTGAAAAGTGTCGTCATTAATTCATAGGCGCATCTTTCAATGTGCATACGGACAATAATTATTTGGTGCATTTTCGAAACGCTTCGCTTGGGGCTCTGGAACAAAGCTTCGCAGCACAGCTGGCACAGTTAAACTTTGAAATACAATACCGGCCAGTTCATCTAAACCTAGCTGACACTCTCTCTAGAACGCCTCTGGAAATCTCCACTGACGCTCATGTACCGTGACATATCGCCATGGCCCAGGAAATCTACTGTCAGAGAGAATATTTCATGCTGCATGTCGAGACTCCACGTCAGTGATCGTTCGGTCTCAGTCAAGCAGTTCAACTTCTACCCAGTATTTGGCACAAACACACGTGGAAATATGAACTTCTACCCAGCATTTGGTACAAACACAATGGGAAATAAGAACTTCTACCCAGTATTTGGTACAAACACAAGGGGTAATAATAACTTCAATCCAGCATTTGGTACAAGCACATTGGGAAATAAGAACTTCTACCCAGTATTTGGTAGAAACACAATAGGAAATAAGAACTTCTACCCATCATTTGGTACAAACACACGGGGAAATAAGAACTTCTACCCAGCCTTTGGGACAAACACACTGGGAAATAAGAACTTCTATTCAGCATTTGGCACAAACACACGGGGAAATAAGAACTTCTACCCAGCATTTGGCACAAACACACGTGGAAATACGAACTTCTAACCAGTATTTGGCACAACACACGTGGAAATAAGAAAGTATACCCAGCATTTGGCACAATCACACGAGGAAGTAAGAACTTCTACCCAGCATTTGGCACAAACACACTGGGAAATAATAACTTCTACCCAGCATTTGGCACAAACACGGGAAATAAGAACTTCGACGCAGCATTTGGTACAAACACACGGGGAAATAATAACTTCTACCCAGCATTTGGTACAAACACACAGGGAAATAAGAACTTCTACCCAGCTTTTGTTAAAAACACACTGGGAAAAAAGAACTTCTACCCAGGATTTGGCACACACACACGGGAAATAAGAACTTCGACGCAGCATTTGGTACAAACACACGGGGAAATAATAACTTCTACCCAGCATTTGGTACAAACACACGGGGAAATAAGAACTTCTACCCAGCTTTTGGTACAAACACACGGGGAAATAAGAACTTCGACCCAGCATTTGGCACAAACACACGGGGAAATAAGAACTTCTACCCAGCATTTGGCACAAACACACGGGAAAATACGAACTTCTAACCAGTATTTGGCACAAACACACGGGAAATAAGAACTTCGACGCAGCATTTGGTACAAACACACGGGGAAATAATAACTTCTACCCAGCATTTGGTACAAACACACGGGGAAATAAGAACTTCTACCCAGCTTTTGGTACAAACACACGGGGAAATAAGAACTTCGACCCAGCATTTGGCACAAACTCACGGGGAAATAAGAACTTCTACCCAGCATTTGGCACAAACACACGGGAAAATACGAACTTCTAACCAGTATTTGGCACAAACACACGTGGAAATAAGAACTTATACCAAGCATTTGGCACAAACACACGGGGAAATAAGAACTTCTACCCAGTATTTGGTAGAAACACAATGGGAAATAAGAACTTCTACCCAGCATTTGGCACAAACACACGGGGAAATAAGAACTTCTACCCAGCATTTTGCATAAACACACGGGGAAATAAGAACTTCTCCCCAGGATTTGGTACAAGCACACGAGGAAATAAGAACTTCTACCCAGCATTTGGCACAAACACACGGGGAAATAAGAACTTCTACCCAGCATTTTGCATAAACACACGGGGAAATAAGAACTTCTACCCAGCATTTTGCATAAACACACGGGGAAATAAGAACTTCTCACCAGGATTTGGTACAAGCACACGTGGAAATAAGAACTTCTACCCAGCATTTTGCATAAACACACGGGGAAATAAGAACTTCTACCCAGCATTTTGCATAAACACACGGGGAAATAAAAACTTCTCCCCAGGATTTGGTACAAGCACACGGGGAAATAAGAACTTCTACCCAGCATTTTGCATAAACACACGGGGAAATAAGAACTTCTCACCAGGATTTGGTACAAGCACACGTGGAAATAAGAACTTCTACCCAGCATTTTGCATAAACACACGGGGAAATAAGAACTTCTACCCAGCATTTTGCATAAACACACGGGGAAATAAGAACTTCTCCCCAGGATTTGGTACAAGCACACGGGGAAATAAGAACTTCTACCCAGGATTTGGTACAAGCACACGTGGAAATAAGAACTTCTCACCAGGATTTGGTACAAGCAAACGTGGAAATAAGAACTTCTACCCAGCATTTTGCATAAACACACCGGGAAATAAGAACTTCTACCCAGCATTTTGCATAAACACACGGGGAAATAAGAACTTCTCACCAGGATTTAGTACAAGCACACGTGGAAATAAGAACTTCTACCCAGCATTTTGCATAAACACACGTGGAAATAAGAACTTCTACCCAGCATTTTGCATAAACACACGGGGAAATAAGAACTTCTACCCAGCATTTTGCATAAACACACGGGGAAATAAGAACTTCTACCCAGGATTTGGTACAAGCACACGTGGAAATAAGAACTTCTACCCAGCATTTTGCATAAACACACGGGGAAATAACTTCTACCCAGGATTTGGTACAAGCACACGTGGAAATAAGAACTTCTAACCAGCATTTTGCATAAACACACGGGGAAATAAGAACTTCTACCCAGCATTTTGCATAAACACACGGGGAAATAAGAACTTTTCACCAGGATTTGGTACAAGCACACTTGGAAATAAGAACTTCTACCCAGGATTTGGTACAAGCACACGTGGAAATAAGAACTTCTACCCAGCATTTTGCATAAACACACGTGGAAATAAGAACTTCTCACCAGGATTTGGTACAAGCACACGTGGAAATAAGAACTTCTACGCAGCATTTTGCATTAACACACGGGGAAATAAGAACTTCTACCCAGGATTTGGTACAAGCACACGTGGAAATAAGAACTTCTACCCAGCATTTTGCATAAACACACGTTGAAATAAGAACTTCTACCCAGCATTTTGCATAAACACACGTGGAAATAAGAACTTCTACCCAGCATTTTGCATAAACACACGTGGAAATAAGAACTTCTCACCAGGATTTGGTACAAGCACACGTGGAAATAAGAACTTCTCACCAGGATTTGGTACAAGCACACGTGGAAATAAGAACTTCTACCCAGCATTTTGCATAAACACACGGGGAAATAAGAACTTCTCACCAGGATTTGGTACAAGAACACGTGGAAATAAGAACTTCTACCCAGCATTTTGCATAAACACACGTGGAAATAAGAACTTCTCCCAGCATTTTGCATAAACACACGGGGAAATAAGAACTTCTACCCAGCATTTTGCATAAACACACTGGGAAATAAGAACTTCTACCCAGCATTTTGCATAAACACACGTGGAAATAAGAACTTCTCACTAGGATTTGGTACAAGCACACGTGGAAATAAGAACTTCTACCCAGGATTTGGTACAAGCACAAGTGGAAATAAGAACTTCTACCCAGCATTTTGCATAAACACACGTGGAAATAAGAACTTCTCACCAGGATTTGGTACAAGAACACGTGGAAATAAGAACTTCTACCCAGCATTTTGCATAAACACACGTGGAAATAAGAACTTCTACCCAGCATTTTGCATAAACACACGGGGAAATAAGAACTTCTACCCAGCATTTTGCATAAACACACTTGGAAATAAGAACTTCTACCCAGGATTTGGTACAAGCACACGTGGAAATAAGAACTTCTACCCAGCATTTTGCATAAACACACGTGGAAATAAGAACTTCTCACCAGGATTTGGTACAAGCACACGTGGAAATAAGAACTTCTACCCAGCATTTTGCATAAACACACGGGGAAATAAGAACTTCTATCCAGCATTTTGCATAAACACACGGGGAAATAAGAACTTCTCACCAGGATTTGGTACAAGCACACGTGGAAATAAGAACTTCTACCCAGCATTTTGCATAAACACACGGGGAAATAAGAACTTCTACCCAGCATTTTGCATAAACACACGGGGAAATAAGAACTTCTCACCAGGATTTGGTACAAGCACACGTGGAAATAAGAACTTCTACCCAGCATTTTGCATAAACACACGTGGAAATAAGAACTTCTACCCAGCATTTTGCATAAACACACGGGGAAATAAGAACTTCTACCCAGCATTTTGCATAAACACACGGGGAAATAAGAACTTCTACCCAGCATTTTGCATAAACACACGGGGAAATAAGAACTTCTACCCAGCATTTTGCATAAACACACGTGGAAATAAGAACTTCTACCCAGCATTTTGCATAAACACACGGGGAAATAAGAACTTCTACCCAGGATTTGGTACAAGCACACGTGGAAATAAGAACTTCTACCCAGCATTTTGCATAAACACAGGTGGAAATAAGAACTTCTACCCAGCATTTTGCATAAACACACGGGGAAATAAGAACTTCTACCCAGGATTTGGTACAAGCACACGTGGAAATAAGAACTTCTACCCAGCATTTTGCATAAACACACGTGGAAATAAGAACTTCTACCCAGCATTTTGCATAAACACACGGGGAAATAAGAACCCCCACTCTCAATCGGTGATTACGTTTATGTACGTTGTGTCACACTTGAGGGTGGTAACAAGTAAACCCGGGGTGCTGGGGCGGCCGTCTCTGTTGGTGTCACACTTAAGGGTGGTGCCAAGTCAACCAGGGGTGCTGGGGCGGCCAGAATGTCCTTTCGATTCATGGTTTTATCTGCACATCCCGCTACTGGCAGTAGTCGGTAGACATGTTTGTAATGTAGGGGGGCCGTGATAAAGTGTGACACCAATGTTGTAAAACCTGATAGTGGTGACTATAGTATGTTATCTATGATGATTTAATTTGTCAAAACATGACAGTGATGACTATATTTTATAAAAGGATGATTTTGTTTATTGCCATAAGTCATAAGCTCTAGTAGAAAATTTACTAGAACAGTTTGACAATGTTTATAACATGTTGTTATAATGGCAAGACAGCAATGATGATTTTTAATTGTCATATGTCATGATCCTTGCAGACCCATTACTTGTATAGAGAAACTTAAACAGTTTTGAGGGACTTCAAGTACTAATTGTCATTTCATTGTCTCATTTTTTTTCAACGTCCACGACTTTTATGTAAAGATATCTGTACATGTTCAAGTTATAGCAATGTGGAACATCTATTAGGGTTACTTTAGCTGTGCAAGCATAACTTTAAGATGCTTATGACAATGTATAGTACCATTTTACAGGTTGGAAATGTTCGTATTTTTTTATTATGAGCAAATGTTCCTCTTTGAAAATTTGGAGACATTTGGTTTCTAGATTTGATATGCTGAGGATGCCAAGTTTCATATGTTGTATATGCAAGGAATTCCTGAGTTAATATGTTAGGTTTTCTTATATTTTTTACAACGTCGATACCTTTATGTACATATCTCTGTGCATGTTCCAGATAATACAGGACGCTGGGGGATATTGTTGGGATTTGATAAGTTCTCTATGTGTAAATACAAGATTTTCTATGTAGTTTTTGATGTCTGTTTTTACAGGTTAAACGATTTTATAGGTTCCCGTATGTTTGGGAAGTTTCTGGGCTACTATTTGTTGTAGACCCAGCGAGGACGCTGGGATGTCAACAGTTGGGGTGGGTATGGCAATGTGCCGGGATGTATGTATCATATTGTATATGTGGCTGGGTGCCACCTATGTGACAAGGTAACACCTAAGGCGCAAAAAAATGCGCTAATGTGGCACATAAGGTGTTCTGCCATGGGTGCTCAGATTTTACTGAGCTGGGTATGCGTGTCCCACAGCTGAGCTGGGTATGCCTGTCCCACCACTGAGCTGGGTATGCCTGTCCCACCACTGAGCTGGGTATGCCTGTCCCACCACTGAGCTGGGTATGCGTGTCCCACCACTGAGCTGGGTACGCCTGTCCCACCACTGAGCTGGGTATGCCTGTCCCACCACTGAGCTGGGTATGCTTGTCCCACCACTGAGCTGGGTATGCCTGTCCCACAGGGAACTGGTAAACAGCTCATGACGTGAACACACATTGTGACTAAGTAGGTCAGGGAAATTTGAACCCGAGACATTGTAAGTGTTTAGCTGTGTTACGGAGTGTCGACTGGATTTCCTATTGTGTGTGAAGAAGTGTTTTACCTCTACAATTAAACGCTATAGTGTTCATGGCGTTCATTGTATGTTTATTTAAATGTAAGTTACACCACCCCACGGCTACACATGCACACGGCATTTAAGTGCCTCGACTCATCAAGTACATTCTATACGTTTTTTTTTTCTTCTACAATCTATAGACTATTCATTTGTGTTGAAGTTCAAGAAGGACTATTTATAATTAAGACGCATCCAGTCTAGGTGCCGAACTTGGGGTCAGCCAGAGTCCGTGTACACGTTTCATAATGAAACAAGGACGCCTATGTCACAGATGATTACATGGGATACACGTAGAGGGGATTGTCGAGGGCAGATAGACATTATTGTCTGGTAGACATTATGGACTGCTAGACATTATGGACTGGTAGACATTATGGTCTGGTAGACATTATGGACTGGTAGACATTATGGACTGGTAGACATTATGGACTGGTATACATTATGGACTTGTAGACATTATGGACTGGTAGACGGAATGGACAGTTAGATGTTTTGACGGGATAGGCGGTAGATGAATCAATCGAAACGATGTTATTCGAGATGAACAATTATAAGGATATACTGAACGAATGTGTCGACGGATATATGGGTTGGATACGTAGATAGATAGATGTGTAGACAGAATGATGGAATAGATGTGTAGACGGGATATATGGATAGATGGATTGACAGGATGGATTTTCTAGATTGATAGAAGGGATCGATTAGGGATAGACTTAATTGATTGGTATATGGATAGATTGGATGGAAAGGTAGATGGTTATATTAGATGGGAGGTTTGATGTATAAATGAGATGGCGAGGTTAATTGTTAGATAGTCAGTGGGGAGGTATTTGTAGATGGGAAGACCGGATGGATGGGTAAATGGTTATGAGGGAATGATGGGTATGTGGGTCCACGATGTTGACAGCTAGAGCAATAGAAGTGATGGATTGGTATATGGATTCAGGGGATAAATGGGTAAATGAATAGTCATAATGTTGAGTAGTTATATAGATGTATACATGTATATATGAATATATGTAATGGAAGGATATACGGATAGATGTGATGGAAGGATGAGATGGGTGTCTTTATGAACCGACGGGATTGATTAGTAGATGGATAGCTGCGATAGAGGGGACATGGATATATTGGATGAATGAGTAGATGGATAGACGGGATGTTTGTATATAAGGATAGAAGGTTATATTGAAAGGGTGCTTTATCTTTAGACGGGGTGAACAAGTAGATCGGTAGATGGAAAGAGAGGTACTTAGATTAATAGGCTGGTTTGTTAGATGAATAGACGTGTATATGGGTACACGTGATGCACACGAATTTGATGGAAGGGATCGATGGGTAATTGGAAAATCCTGATATATTGTTTTATGGAAAGGCATGATTTATAGGTAAATAAAGAGTATGGATGGATAGATGTGATTAATATGTATATTGATAGACGGCATCGGTATTAAGATTAATGGAAGCGATGAAAATGTAAATGTCTAAACTGGATGGAACACAAAAGGGATAGACACAATTGATGTGTTGATGGGTAGACAGTAGACAGGATGGATGGGTATGTCAAATATTCTGGTACATATATGATCCCTCAAGCTCATCTCAGGATATTTGGATTGTCTAAGGTCTATTTCATTACACTACAAATAACTCTCTCTCTCTCTCTCTTATACGAAGAAGACAACACTGTCCAAAATACACAATACTTTATTCCAGATGTGATGATAATTCATATTAGTCCTCTGACGTAGTATCAATGTACAAGTAGATATTCACAACTTGCAATCAAAAATCAGCTAGCAAAAACGTCCATCCATTTAGAGGGAATAATCGTACATCAGCTCTCGTTACAAGTTATATCTCGCTTCTCAGCCCCTCTCTCTTCAACATTCGTTAACTCCCCTTTTATACCTCAACATCGAATGTGCTCGTGATATGAAAATCGTTCACATTCGTTCACAAGTCCCAAAATCACAACACACAAACTCTCACTGATTTCATGACCTTGACAGGGTTTATGATTAGACGGGATTGATGGGTTGATGGATCGATGGGATTGACGGCTATATGGATAGACGGCATTGTTGGGAACATGAATATACGGAATTTGCGCGTAGATGCATAAACGAAATTTGATGGGTAGATGCATATACAGGATTGATGGTTACATGAATAGACAGGATTGATGAATAAATTGTTAGACGTGATTGATGATATCGTGGATAGAACGGATTTAAGGGTAGATGGATAGTTGAGATTGATGGCTAAGTGGATAGATGAAATGGGCGTGTTAATCCATATATGGGATTGGTGGGTAGATGGATAGACGAGATTGATGGGTAGATGGATAGACGAGATTGATGGGTAGATTGATAGACGAGATTGACGGGTATATGGATAGACGCGATTGATGGGTAGATGGATAGACGAGATTGATGGGTAGATGGACCGACAAGATTGACTGGTAGATAAATAGGCGAGTTTGACGGGCAGTTGGATAGACGAGATTGACTGGTAGATGAATATACGGAATTAAAAAGTGGCTATAAATAGACGGATATATATGTAGATGGATAGCCTAGATTGATGGATATATATGTATATGGATAGACTAGATTAATGGATAGACGGACATATATGTAGATGGATAGACTAGATTGATGGATAGACGGATAGATATGTAGATGGATTGACTAGATTGATGGATATACTGATAGATATGTAGATGGATAGACTAGATTGATGGATATATATGTAGATGGATATACTTGATTGATGGATATACGGATAGATATGTAGATGGATTGACTAGAATGATGGATAGATGGATAGATATGTATATGGAACGACTAGATTGATGTTTTGATTAATAGACTGGATTAAAGGGTAGATTGATAGACGAGTTGGACAGGTATGTGGATAGATAAGATTGACTGGTAGATGGATAGGCAATATAGACGAGTTATTGATATAATGGATTCAAGGGTAAAGGATAAAGGTGATTCACGGGGAGGGGAATACACGAGATTGGCGTCTGAATGGATGGACAAGATTGACGTGAAGATCGATATACAATATTGGTGGGTAAATGAGTAGACCAGATTGAAGGGTATGTGGATAGACGAGATTGACAGGTAGATGGATAACAAAGATTGATGGGTCAATTGCTAGACGAGATTGATGGGTAAATGGATAGACGAGGTCGGTGGGTAGATGGATAAACGAGATTGGCAGGTATGTGGATAGACGAGATTGACATGTAAGGGAATTAATGTGTGGGTAGATGATGTATTTTAATGAAATAAGTAAAAAAGTAAGTGTGTCACAAGTTGCCAGAACTATTAAAAACGTACAATTAATGTTTACAATTCTTGTGTTGAGTAAATCCAAAGAGATTTTGTTGCAATATTAATTTTGCAATAAACGAACTGATACATCATATTAGTTACATGTTCAAATCAGTTTAAAAATCTACCTATTTTTCCTTCAATTTTTCATTACTAGTCTAATTGTCTCTCACTTAAACAATTCAAGTTTTAGAACCACTTTTATGTACACCATAACTTGAAGGAAAGCGATTGGTTCACCACAACTCACAAGAAAGTTCCATACAACCTTAAGACCACGGCGCAGACAAGATTGTTTGTTGATTGAAATGTCATGAGTCTTAGCGTTGTTTTCTATATTAAAATATCGTAAACTGAAGTAACTCGTGTTGTACATTTTTAAGAGAGCATCACTTTCAAAATAGCTTTTTAAAACACACTGTCTTTTTTAAAAAAGTGTTTTTAGTTGTGATTGTGATGAAGTAGTTCATTTTATTTTTGATTGAGACAAAGTAGTTGTTTCTGTTGGGACTGAGATAAAGTAAGATGTTTTGGTTATGATTTAGATGAAGTAGATTTTTTTAGCTGCGATTGAGATAACGTTTCTTCTGCACTGATCCAAAGATTAATACGGCAATACATGCAGAACAAACTCAGAATACGATAGTTGCTCTTTAGTTATCAAATTAGAAAATAGGCAATTTACGTGTTAATATCATATACTTATAATGAAGGATAAATGTGTTTTAGTTATCCATTTAGATATTGGCAAATACATGTTTTTTTCTGATAACCAACTTAGTATAGACAATAATCGTGAAATAGTTATCAAATTAAAAATGTGGAAATAAATGAGTTGTTGTAACAAAATGAGATTGGACGAAAACTCTGCCACAGTGGTCAGACTAGAAATTGGGCAATACATTATTTATGATAACACAATTAGGATTCGTTATAAATGTGACGTAGTTATCGAGTAGAGTATGGACAGTACATATTTTGTGATAACAGCTTTAGGCTTTAAAATAAATGTGCCGTAGTTGTGGAGTAGAAATCGGACAATAAATATTTTGTGATAACAGCTTTAGGCTTTAAAATAATTATGTCGGAATTATCAAATCAGAAAATGTCAAAAAAATTTAGCAAAAACTTAAAATATATAAAACCATTTTGTGGTGATCAAGCCAGACACGTAATTTTTTTAAAAGTCTGATTAATATTCATAATTAGTAGAAACTTCTTATGTCGTGTCCGCAACTTTCATAAGTTAAAAGGAAGTCATATGTGTCTCAAGGAGACGAAACGAAACTTTGCGACAGTTCTAAGTGTCTCTAAGAGACGAAATGAAACTTTACAACAGTCCTTCATGTACATAGGATACGCAACTAAATTTCTAAATCTATGATACTACAATTGGTATTATAATAACATCTATATCTATGATACTACAATTGGTATTATAATAACATCTAAATCTATGATACTACAATTATTATTATAATAACACGCTTCTTAATGGGATTTAAACTCAGAATTTTGTTTCCATACTTTTTACAAGTGCATATCTGCAGTAATTAACATTAAAAAAAATGTCTTTTAAACTGATAATTTAAGTAAATTTTAAATATACATAATTTCAGCATTTCACATTAAGATTTCTATAATAAACAGAGTGATGTCTTTAATTACGTGTCCTCTACTGTTATTTCTACTGCTGCTAGGTAAGTCATTGTAATATCTTAGTATTAGAAAATGTTTTAAATATGTTATATTCTTTTTAATTTTATCAACGAGATTGCTTTAACAATTGTGAATTTTATTAGAACTGATTTTTTTTTTAAAAATATAATCTTTAACATCAAAATATGCTAAATAATTTTTATGTATTGTTCTTTTAGACAGCTTTCACGTTTTACCTGGACATGCTGAGCTTAAGATAGATAGATGCAATACAACTGAGGACAGCTTGTACATTATCGTGGATAGCTCAAGTAACATACATTTAACATTTACACGAATCAAACATTTTGTTCAATATTTTCTCTCTAAAAGAGATAACTCTTCTCAAAAGACAATATCTGTCATTGAACCCTTTCAACAAAAAGTCTTGTTGTTCTCAAATTACAGTTCAACTCAAGAAATATTCGTTCACCTCGATCAGTTTCAAATATTGATAAGTTTGAATAAATCCATTGAGAATAACATTTCAACTCTTACTAAAGCTGTGTCATTTATAAATAAATTTCTAAACATTCATGAGACAGATAGAGAACAGTCGGTTATGATTGCTTGGTTTTCTGTTTGCTATGGAAATTGTCAGAAAACAATTCGGTATTTTGAAAAATTTAGTTTAGAGAGTTTTGCAAGACAGATTTTTCTTTATTTGCCTTCTTTAATGAAAGATTCTCGTGATATGTTGTAGTCGTTTGTAGTCAATCACAAATTTATTTATATTCTACTCGTCCCAAATGATAACTTCAGTGATAATAATGTTATTGCATTATATATTTGTAACGAATGTCCTTCTGGGTGGACTCGATTTCACAATGAAAAAGATACTTCTATTTTACATTGTTATAATATTATCATCTTTCCTTTTAAACTGAACTGGAATGATGCATCAAAACAATGTAAGAAGTTGTTCTCAGAGTTACCTATAATAGAAAGTAATGATGAATTACATTTCTTGATAATGACATTGAACGATTCAAGAAATGATGTATTACCAGTGTCAGCAGAAACTTTTGTTGTGTATGTTGGTCTCACTAAATCAAAATTTAAATTGAGGGTATTGAGGTGGACGAATCATCGACCGTTTCTTTTCTTGAAAAATATTGAAAGCGAAAACGATAATAATAATTGTGCGATCTTGAAATATTCCATTGTTACAGGAATTAAAAATGAATCGATTAGGGCACGTGATCAAATCTCATGGGAGCTGATTGATTGTAAACATGAAATAACACAAATTATTTTGTGTAAAAGAACCTTAGATCGTACACAGTATATACCATTACAATTATTTCATCACAAAAGCCAGAAATTAGAGAACACAATGTTGCCCTTAAACAAGGAATTTATTTTAAAATTTAACGAAGGATCAATGTATTCAATTGTACATCACGATATTTTAATGGAAACTGGAACAGAGAATGAATACAAACGATTGCTATTTGATTGTGAGGATGGTTTAAAAAATATAGTGTATTCTAAAGTTTGTAACTACTTAGATGACTGCGACGATGGCAGTGATGAAAAACATTGTGGAATATCCTATTCTATTGATAGCAATATGGTTTGTAAAAATCCAAATGCAAATGATTTTTTTCCAGTTAGAAAAAGGTTTTTTTTTGGTGAGACTTGTAACGCTCACCAAGACTGCCCCGATAACACCGATGAGAATGATTGTGATGAATGTTTGGAGAGGCGATGTTCTGATGGTACATGTGTACCTAGGCATTGGTTGTCAAATCATGGAGATGAATGCAAATTATATGTCATTAGTAATGGAACTATGTTCATGAATGTCACTGTGGACTTTGTTTCTGCACCAACCAAACATGAAGTAGTCAAGTGTAACCCATTAGAAAAGATATGGTCAGTTACTACACTGACCAATAATACAGAAACAGATCAATGGGCACCAAAATGTATATTTCTTAGAGGGCGCAGTGGTCGAATTACTGGATGTAATGATCTGTCACACTTACAGGATTGTGTGGATTTTATATGCACTGAAGAGTTTATTAAATGTCATCAATCTTACTGCATTCCTTTGTATCTCATCAATGATGGAGTAATGGATTGTCCACATGGTGAGGATGAAAATGTATGCCCTTGTCATAATATAACATGTCCATTCGCGTGTAACGGTTTGAGTAATATCTATTGCATTCACTACCATCAAGTCTGTGATGGAATTGTTGATTGTCCAAAAGGTGATGATGAGTTAAATTGTAATGTCACATGTCCACCTGGTTTTAAATGTTATGGAAGTGCCACAACGGTTAACAATAATTCGGAAATTACTGAAATGAAATCATTGAGAATTTTTGATATTCAGACAAAATTTTTAAATCTCAATGGCCTTGACCTCTCTCAATTGAATGAAATTTATATTTTACCTAATTTGTTAGAGCTGCATGCATCCAACTGCAATTTAGAAAGTTTAGAATATTTATTCACTGGAAGTTTTGATATGTCTGTTTTTAGATTAGATTTAAGTTACAATAAATTTATTCAAATCGATATAAACGATAATGTAAGCTCTCATCTTCCTACTTTGTCATTTTTAAAATTAACCAGAAATATTTTTCTCACTTCTTTAAATGGAGACTTAAAAAGTTGCAACCTAGATTTATCCTATACAAATGTGTCTCTTTTAAATATTGAATACCAAACTTATAGTCATACGTTACGATATTTAAATTTATCAAATACAAAAATAGAAAGTCTTGGGACTCTGTATAAAATAAGTTCATTAGAAGTTTTAGATATTCGAAATACAACTCTAGCAGAAAAAGAAACAATGAATATCTTAAGTAAACTAAATATCACGTCTGCTTTGTACACAGACAATTTGAAGTATTGCTGTCCTCAAGTTGTTGGTAAAGGAATAACAAGACATGTGTGTCATGCAACATTAGATAGTATATCTTCTTGTGAACATCTCATCGGTGACATCTTTAAGCGTTCACTTCTTTGGCTTGTGACCATAATTTCAATGGTTGGCAACATAATGGTATTGGCATTTAGGATTTATTATGACAAGGAAATATTGAAGAAAGGTTATGGGATTTTTGTGACAAATCTTGGGATATCTGATTTTGTCATGGGCACATACCTCACAATCATTGTGTCTGCGGACATTTACTTCAGAGACAATTATGTCCTTTATGAAACGAATTGGCGTGCCAGCATTTTGTGTAAGATTTCCGGTTTTTTGTCAACACTGTCAAGTGAAACTTCAACTTTCTTTGTTTTACTTATTACACTGGACAGATTTTTAGTAATACGATTTCCGTTTGGAGAGTATCGACTATCAAATGTTCTAATTATTATTTCAGTTGTAATCTCTTGGGTCATAGGGTTTACTTTGGCTTTACTTCCTATTGTATATCCTCAATGGACAATCTACTCTTCAAATGGGATGTGTCTAGGTTTACCACTGACCACAGACCAGCAACAAGGTTGGCAATATGCAGTTGGGATTTTTATTGTTTTTAATTGTATTTTATTCTTAGCAATTTCTTTAGGTCAAGTTTTAATTTTTTTTTCAATGACTAATCAACGAATGACTAAGAACACAATAAATTCTTCAAGAAGAGAGCAAGACATACAGGTTGCTAAGCAACTCTTCATTGTAGCTCTGTCCAACTTCCTTTGTTGGTTTCCAATTTGTGTCACTGGTTTATTGTCTATGAATGGACATAAAGTGAGTCCTGACACATACGCCTGGTTTGTAATATTTGTCCTACCGCTGAACGCCGCCCTGAACCCACTGATCTACACTATACCAGTCATATACAAAACGTGGAGAGAATTTAACGTAGCTAAACACTTTAAATTATCTTAATTAACTTTTTCCATTATACGTGGTACATTGAGGCTTAGTAATAAAATGTACCAAGCATATTTTTTTTAAAAATGTGATATGTTCCCTATTCTTATTTCAAACCATTAAAATAAATATAGTCTAACATCTTTGTATAAAGCAGTTAGACGTTAAATAACTTTAGTTAATGTGTTACTGAGTTCACAGCATCTTAAAATACCTTCAATCAGTATTAAGCAAATTTAAAGAATATTCATAGAAAAATATTGATACAATAAGAAATATCTTTTAAAACCACATTAACCATTTTAATGCATCTAAAATGTATATTTTGTCCGCATTAAACATTTGAGGTCAAATTATTTTTTATCATCAGCTGTTATTCTTAACAATAATTGATATTTCAGTAAAATTACTCATCGATAAAGAACCAATCATAATTTGTTGGGCCGATCAATACACAAAATGATAGTTTTAAAAAAGCAAATGCTGTGTCGTATTAATTGTGAAAAACTTATCTGGAATCATGTCCTAAATGGTCTTGTTATTATTACTGTTGTTTTTAGATCCGAGTTTCTAAGATTTGGTTTATTACTAATACACATTGTATAAACATTACATTCTAACTGCTAGCAGTTTCTAGAACTTTCTTCGAATTGTCTCCTTAGAAGTCCCGAAGTCAATTGATACTTGTCTTTTACAATATTGTATCAAATGTTCTGGTATATCGCTTGACTCTATAGATGTCGTGGAGATTATTGAAACGTAATTATCATGTTTTATATCAAACGTGTCGGTAAATCACTTGACTCCTTAGAACGTTCATCGTAAGCCGTGCTGATATCAGTAGAACGTTCATTGTTGGCCGTGTTGATATCAGTAGAACGTTCATCGTAAGCCGTGTTGATATCAGTAGAAAGTTCATCGTAAGCCGTGTTGATATCAGTAGATCATTCACCGTAAGCCGTGTTGATATCAGCAGAACGTTCACCGTTAACCGTGTTGATATCAGTTAAACGTTCATCGTAAGCTGGGTTGATATCAGTAGAACGTACATCGTAAGCTGTGTTGATGTCAGTAGAACGTTCATCTTAAGCTGTGTTGATATCAGTAGAACGTTCATCGTAAGCTGGGTTGATATCAGTAGAACGTTCATCTTAAGCCGGGTTGATATCAGTAGAACTTTCATCTTAAGCTGTGTTGATATCAGTAGAACGTTCATCGTAAGCTGGGTTGATACCAGTAGAATGTTCATCGTAAGCTGTGTTGATATCAGTAGAAAATTCATCGTAAGCTGGTTTCATATCAGTAGAAAATTCATCGTAAGCCGGGTTGATATCAATGGAAGTACATTTTAATTTTGTATACACTAATATTTGGGCTCGCAAATAAATTATCGATGTGTCACCAGGTTTTTGGAGGCGCAAATCGACGCAAACAAAGTAAAGCTGTGCCGCCATATGTTTGGCAGGATATAGCGACGCAAACAAAGTATAGCTGTGCCGCCAAATGTTTGGCAGGATATAGCGATGCAAACAAAGTATAGCTGTGCCGCAATATGTTTGCCAGGATATAGCGATGCAAACAAAGTATAGCTGTGCCGCCATATGTTTGGCAAGATATAGCGATGTGAACAAAGTAAGCTGTGCCGCCATATGTTTGGCAGGATATAGCGATGTGAACAAAGTATAGCTGTGCCGCCATATGTTTGGCAGGATATAGCGATGTGAACAAAGTATAGCTGTGCCGCCATATGTTTGGCAGGATATAGCGACGCAAACAAAGTATAGCTGTGCCACCATATGTTTGGCAGGATATAGCGACGCAAACAAAGTAAAGCTGTGCCGCCATATGTTTGGCAGGATATAGCGATGCAAAGAATCTATAGGCGTGTATTAGGTGTTGATAATCGCCTAATTAAATTTGTAATTTGGTTTATATTAATAATCTCAAGTTCTTGTGTGACAGGATTTGAAATAGTTGACTTGAATTTGTGTAAGTTAATTTGTAATAATTGGCGGCTCGTATGATAATTTAATAGCTATTAATTTTCTTGTGATAGTTGTTAAATAATTGAACTGATTTTATGTAAGTTAGTGTGTAATAAATGGTAGCTCGGATGATAATTTGATGATTATTTATTGTATAGTTGTTTATGGTTTAATTTTTAAATTATGGTCTTCTACTTCTAGTTTAATATGAGCATTCTTGTATAATTAAATGTTTCAAAATAATGAAAATGTATATCTTTATAGAGTTGTTCTTAACATTTTGACTTGTTTTGTTTAATAAGTTAAATATAATAATTGTAGTGTGTGTTGGCAGTCTTCTTCTTAATTTATGAACATATATTTACGTTTTTTGACTGGTTCTCAATCATGGGCTAGGGGCCACTAATCGTTATTCTTTCGACTCTATTATGACACTTTAAATCTCCAACTGTTATTTTCTCAAAACTATATTCTCAACATTTAATTAGTCGAACTATAGTATCATAAAATATCACAAACATAGTTTATCAAACTTTATCCTGTCTACATCTAGTCTCAAAATATCTCTTAAATGTAGTTTCTCAAACTTTATCTTTTCAATTGTATTCAAATAACATATTTTTACTTTAGAATCTCAATCTTTACTCTTTTAAAATGTATTCTCATTACTGCTTCTAAACATTTGCTGATAAGACTATACACTGTCCAACTGTTGTCTCATAACAACTCTTAACTGTAAATTATCAACATTTAATCTGTCTAACGCTAGTCTCATTGCAATTCTAAAATTTATAACCTTAACTTTTCATCTGTGCAACCAACCAAATGACATATCACCTGATCTCTTTAAATTGACACGATTTCAATGATCCGATTGTCCCCAAACTTAAAGCTAGCTCTCTCGAGACAACCAACTACCTACCAGGTGTATTCTACTATTAAAGCTAGCCCTTCGAAGACAACCAACTGCACACACCTTGTATTCTACAGGTATAGCTAGTCCTCAGAACACGACACATTTCGCCTGACTTGTATTCTACGGTTATAGCTAGCCCTCGCGAGACAACGAACTACCCACAAATGGTTATAGCTAGCCCTCGCGAGACAACCAACTACCTACAAATGGTTATAGCTAGCCCTCGCGAGAAAACCAACTACCTACAAATGGTTATAGCTAGCCCTCGCGAGAAAACCAACTACCTACAAATGGTTATAGCTAGCCCTCGCGAGAAAACCAACTACCTACAAATGGTTATAGCTAGCCCTCGCGAGAAAACCAACTACCTACAAATGGTTATAGCTAGCCCTCGTGAGACGACCATTTTCGCATCACTTGTATTCTACGGTTACAGCCAGCCCCCCTGAGACAATCAACTACTCACAATATGTATTCTAGGGTTATTGTCCGGTAATCTTGTTATACTAGAGATAACATGCTCCTAATGTTATTGTTTACCTTGAAAGTCATTTCCATGAATCTAAGAGAGTATTACAAGTTTGTAAGTTTTGATATTTTCTTCTACGAGACTTGATTAAACTAAGACCGCCCTGAGCCGTGCTGGAATATTTCACATTTTACCACCAAAGTACAAAACCCATAAATCTAGCTCATTCGTAACACCTTTTCCCACACCACCCCTTAGTAATGACATGATGTAACCGTTGACAGGCTATGTCTTCTCTGCTATGTCATCTTCATACAGTCCCTTAGTTACAAAATGATATACTTGTTAACTAAGTAAGGCCATACTGTTTTCTCTGCTATATAATCTTCATAAATTCCCTTAGTTACAATCTGATATACTTGCTATCCAAGTAAGCCTTGCTATGTCTTCTCTGGTATATAATCTTCATACATTCATATAGTTACGATCTGATATACGTGTGGACAAAGTAAGGCAGAGTTATATTTGACTCTTTCTTAATTCTGGTACTTTTAGCTGAAGTGAGATGTCTTGATGTCTTTTACATCCTCACCACTGACCTACTTTTTTCAGCTGAAGGTGAGATGTCATTAGGTCTTTTAATACCGTCGCCACCGGCCTTTTTCTGATAACAGTGTTTTTCTTTTTTTTTGTATTTGACATCTCAAGTATTTCATTTGCGTTTTCGTTTTTTTTCTTTTCTTAGTTTAAATTTAGATGTCACTGTTGTTGTTCGTTGGTTGTTTGTATATTTGATAATGGATTTTTTTGTTGGTGGTGTTGGATTGCACGATTCTCTTAATGATACATTGATTACGTCTAGTAGAAGAACGTACAGTTCGAAGCTTACATGGAAGATACATTACATGTTGTGAAGATGCCTAGAAGTGTCCACTAACAACAACATTCTATCACAAGGTCACCACACATTACATGTTGTGAAGATGCCTAGAAGTGTCCACTAACAACAACCCTCTATCACAAGGTCACCACACATTACATGTTGTGAAGATGCCTAGAAGGGTCCAATAACAACAACCCTCTATCACAAAGTCACCACACATTACATGTTGTGAAGATGCCTAGAAGTGTCCACTAACAACAACCCTATATCACAAGGTCACCATACATTATCTGTTGTGAAGATGCCTAGAAGGGTCCACTAACAACAGCCCTCTATCACAAGGTCATCATACATTACATGTTGTGAAGATGCCTAGAAGTGTCCACTAACAAAAGCCCTCTATCACAAAGTCACCATACATTACATGTTGTGAAGATGCCTAGAAGTGTCCACTAACAACAACCCTCTATCACAAGGTCACCACACATTACATGTTGTGAAGATGCCTAGAAGGGTCCACTAACAACAGCCCCCTAGCACAAGGTCACCACACATTACATGTTGTGAAGATGCCTAGAAGTGTCCACTAACAAAAGCCCTCTATCACAAAGTCACCATACATTACATGTTGTGAAGATGCCTAGAAGTGTCCACTAACAACAACCCTCTATCACAAGGTCACCACACATTACATGTTGTGAAGATGCCTAGAAGTGTCCACTAACAACAACCCTCTATCACAAGGTCACCCCACATTACATGTTGTGTAGATGCCTAGAAGGTTCCACTAACAAACACCCTCTATCACAAGGTCACCACATATTACATGTTGTGAAGATGCCTAGAAGGGTCCACTAACTACAACCCTCTATCACAAGGTCACCACACATTACATGTTGTGAAGATGCCTAGAAGTGTCCACTAACAACAACCCTCTATCACAAGGTCACCACACATTACATGTTGTGAAGATGCCTAGAAGTGTCCACTAACAACAACATTCTATCACAAGGTCACCACACATTACATGTTGTGAAGATGCCTAGAAGTGTCCACTAACAACAACCCTCTATCACAAGGTCACCACACATTACATGTTGTGAAGATGCCTAGAAGTGTCCACTAACAACAACCCTCTATCACAAGGTCACCACACATAACATGTTGTGAAGATGCCTAGAAGGGTCCACTAACAACAACCCTCTATCACAAAGTCACCACAAATTACATGTTGTGAAGATGCCTAGAAGTGTCCACTAACAACAGCCCTCTATCACAAGGTCACCACATATTACATGTTGTGAAGATGCCTAGAAGGGTCCACTAACTACAACCCTCTATCACAAGGTCACCACACATTACATGTTGTGAAGATGCCTAGAAGTGTCCACTAACAACAACCCTCTATCACAAGGTCACCACACATTACATGTTGTGAAGATGCCTAGAAGTGTCCACTAACAACAACATTCTATCACAAGGTCACCACACATTACATGTTGTGAAGATGCCTAGAAGTGTCCACTAACAACAACCCTCTATCACAAGGTCACCACACATTACATGTTGTGAAGATGCCTAGAAGTGTCCACTAACAACAACCCTCTATCACAAGGTCACCACACATAACATGTTGTGAAGATGCCTAGAAGGGTCCACTAACAACAACCCTCTATCACAAAGTCACCACAAATTACATGTTGTGAAGATGCCTAGAAGTGTCCACTAACAACAACCCTCTATCCTAAGGTCACCATTCATTACATGTTGTGAAGATGCCATGAAGGGTCCACTAACAACAAGCCTCTATCAAAAGGTCACCACACATTACATGTTGTGAAGATGTCATGAAGGGCCCACTAACAACAACCCTCTATCACAAGGTCACCACACATTACATGTTGTGAAGATGCCTAGAAGTGTCCACTAACAACAGCCCTCTATCACTAGGACACAAAACTTTATCCTTCATGACATCATCTCTAGTAGCGCATTAAATACTTGTGTTTTTGTAATAACTATGTGTCAAAACAGGACAACATGGTCCAGTATGTTTATCATACTTCAGGAGGTTTAGGTAATTGTGAATATCATGTCTGACTGAAAAGTATGTACATTTAAGTAACACTTTTGCGTATCAAAAAACACATTCTGAATAAAAATATTGACCATATTTATAAAAAAACATGCTGAAAAGGAAGCAACAGTTTTGTTGACGAATCCAAATTTTCTCCGTATCATAGCAACGCATCATTCGGTGAGTTTGTCTTGTTGGTCAAGTAGCTCTATTACTAGCAGAGTCCATATTCAGACGTTGTGTTGTTCATCGTGTAAACATTTTATTTTCTGTCATCAAATCTTGCCCAACACACATAAATGTATGTTTGAAAATTCTAATAAATGCACATGTTTGTTAAGATTAAATTAAATATATGTTTTGTATTTTATTGCCATTTTGACATGTAGGTCGATATAAAATGTACGTTGAAATGTAATGAATAATAATGTTTTTTTGGCCTATAAAAATATAACCCATGATTGCATGTTTCATCTATGTCAGAATGTTTAAAACATTTCAAGATGATAAAATCTCAAAGTACTGAAAATAACTGGGGGCTGTCTTGGAAAACACATTAAATTAATTTATTTACAGCAAATTAAATTAATTTTTTGCATTTACAAAAAATAATTCTAGAATAAAATGAAGATGTTATAAATAGGTCAACAAATTATAATTAATTATACAACTAAAAACATCTACTTAGTTTTAAATGTAATCAAATAGATTCAATAAAAAATATTTGTTTGTGTTATATATGTATTTATTTATTTATTTTAATTAAACGTTCAAATAAATATTTTTGTTGTGCACTAACACGTTCAGAATTGTAAAAAAGCTGTCATATCATTGATTTAATCCAATAATTCAACACAAAATTTGCACGTATGCTATGTGTATTCATCTGGTATATTTTATTAGTTGTATATTGATTTAAAACTAAATATTGTTCTTAATGTTTCGTATATCCCAATAAAAGATAAACCAAAGTCAATTATCCCAAGTGGGTTTAAAATGTAAAACTGTTGGGTAATAACGTTACACTTGACTTACATAAAACTGTTGGGTAATAACGTACACTTGTCTTACATAAAACTGTTGGGTAATAACGTACACTTGTATTACATAAAACTGTTGGGTAATAACGTACACTTGTATTACATAAAACTGTTGGGTAATAACGTTACACTTGACTTACATAAAACTGTAGGGTAATAACGTTACACTTGACTTACATAAAACTGTTGGGTAATAACATTACACTTGACTTACATACAACTGTAGGGTAATAACGTTACACTTGATTTACATAAAACTGTTGGGTAATAACGTAACACTTGACTTACATACAACTGTAGGGTAATAACGTTACACTTGACTCACATAAAACTGTTGGGTAATAACGTACGCTTGTATTACATAAACGATTTTTTATTAAAAACTTTCCTTGCTTACAAATACAATTTTTTGACAACACTCGTAGTTACTTCTCTATTATTTTGTCAAATTGTTTGTGAATATAATGCACTTGTACGTGACAACAAAATAACAATAAAGTAGACTAATAAATAGTTTTGAAATAAAGTGTTCTTTTTTTTTTTTTTTTTTTATTATTTGTTTTTATGATTTTTTTTTTTTTTTAATAGAAGTTTGACAGTTAATACATGTTTTTCAAGGGCCACAATCCATTAACTTTTAAATATGAATATATCGATATAATAGAGAATTTTTTAGATACTTTCATGTTTAAAAAAAATTGTCTAATGTGTATGTATTTTTATCAAGTTTTATTACAAAAATGACAAAATTTCATCTTAAAATTTATATTTTCTTTTAAATGTTCTTAACTTAATGATTTAATAGTAATATATAAAAAGTATATTCTGCTTAACCAATGTTATTTTGCATCTTCAGTCTTTTTAAAGCTGATTAGTATGACTAATTTATAGCCTTAGACCACTTGTATTCGATGCCTACATTTAGCGATACGATGTCAGTGTGACTTATTTTAAGCTGTAGACCTTTTGGATTCGATCCCTACATTTGACGATACCATAGCAATATGCTGTGTTATAATAGTAGTACAGTTTTATTTATTTACGCCTGAGCATTGTCAGCATAGTAATGCAATGCCTTCCAATGTAAGGAACGAAAAAGAAATGTTCATCCAACCCACTTGATGTTAGAAATGGCCGGCTTTAAAGTGCACAAATAAGTTAACATCAATAACTTGTTTGGCGATCTTAAAAGATAGTTTCTATATTTACCACGGTATATAAGAGAGTTTCTAACATGTATTGATGTATATAAGATGGTTTCTAACATTTACCACGGTGTATAAAACAGTTTCTTACATTTACCACGGTATCTAAAACAGTTTCTTACATTTACCAGGGTATATAAAACAGTTTCTTACATTTACCAGGGTATATAAAACAGTTTCTTACATTTACCAGGGTATATAAAACAGTTTCTTACATTTACCAGGGTATATAAAACAGTTTCTTACATTTACCACGGTATATAAGAGTATCTAACATGTACGACGGTATATAAAATAATGTCTAACATTTACCAAGGTATATAAAGAAGTTTCTATATGTATTACGGTATATAATACATTTTCTAACATTTACCACCGTATATATAGTGGTTTGACTATAATCCATCATTGGCTAAATCACTGTCATGTGCTATCTGAGACCAATGAACGGAATAACTAGACGTGGAATAACATTTCAACAGCAGTTCACAGGTATTAAATTGGGTGGGAGGGTTTCTACTGGTTAGTTCAATCCGATGATCAAAATTGCAATGCCCTAGTCACGTGGGGTGACAGTAATCAACGGGCAATAATTCGGCCAAGGCTCAAAATATGGAAAGAAGGGGGGGGGGGGCATTCAAATAAGGCGTTTTGTTTACTTTGTACTTTCAATGACAATCTTATTTCGTTACAGGTTGTGTGGTGTGTGTATGCCTGGTAGAAAGGGGGGAGCCTTGCTCCAGGTAGTATGGTGTGTTCATGCCTGGTAGAATGGGGGAGCCTTGCCGGCAGGTAGTGTGGTGTGTGCATGGCTGGTAGAAAGGGGGGAGCCTTGCCCACAGGTAGTGTGTGCATGGCTGGTAGAAAGGGGGAGTCTTGCCCCCAGGTAGTGTGGTGTGTGCATGCCTGGTAGAAAGGGGGGAGCTTTGTCCCCAAGTAGTGTGGTTTGTGCATGCCTGGTAGAAAGGGGGAGTCTTGCCCCCAGGTAGTGTGGTGTGTGCATGCCTGGTAGAAAGGGGGGAGCTTTGCCCCCAGGTAGTGTGGTGTGTTGTTGTTGATGGGTGTGAGACGTGTCAATCTAATCCCTATATAGTAGTGTGTGAGTGCGTATTCGTTATGGTCTTTTATAGCCTGACCTATATATTAAATTCTCATTGCTTTAATTTTGGTTTCATTGTCCTGAAGATTAATTCTTCCTAATTTAGTTTGCATAAGTGTTGAGTGTTTGATGTGTTTTGTGTTTTTAAAGATAAATTTCCTTATTCTCTGGTTAATAGTTTTTAGTATATCTGAAGGTATGTTATTAAAAACGTTACCTACATAGTCTAACTTTGGTACGATTTGTGTGTTTACGAGTGTCCTACGTCCGAATATAGTTTTTGTTGAGTATTGGGTTCCTTCTATTATAGAATCGACGTTTTTAATTATTTTACCCCATGTTCCTTTATCGAATACAACCTTTTAAACATGCGTTACCAATTATTTCCCTTGAAAAACGTTAATTTTCCATGTACGGTCTTTAAAAGATGCATACATATTGAACGATTCGTTGATATCATATACAAATAACTATAACTATTTAATATATTTAATTGGTAGTAAGGCAGCCACATTGTTAAACTTGTCTTTGAAATAACAAATATATACTTGACTTGATTTACTTTGGTTTTAAAATGTAGCACTGTTTGCGACTATTTTTGATGAGTTATAAAGAAAAATGCAACATTTCTACGGACTATTTTTGATGACTTTATAGAAAAATAAGACACATTTTTAGTTTTAGTTTTTGACATGTGATCGCTTACCGTCAAAAATCGCATTATTACTTCAATAAATTTCTCATCAAAAGATAACATTTGAACATGTAAAGTTATCTAAATTCTTTTACCGACTCATTATTTTCTATGCCTTTAGTTTCTTATCATTTTAGTTTCTTATCATTTCAATTATTTTAATTGTTGCTGTCTAGAAATGTTTCAAAATGGTTGTCAAAGAAAAAAAAATTCCATTGCTGTCATTTGTCTTTCTAAAAGTATCAGCTTGTCTTTGAAAAAGGACATATTTTTATACGGCTTTTCACGTTTATAATATCATTGGATTTAAAGTTATTGGCGTCCATTGATTTAAATGTATTGACATTTTTTTGATTTAAAGTTATCGACTTACACATAAAAATAAACACATTTTACACACTACCCCCAACAATGTGGGTTTAACATAGAAAATAAATTAATTATTAAATTCACGTGTTTATTCCTAGGCACATAGTGTGCTGACTGGTACACAATAGATTTTTACAATCTCTCTCTGACTGGTACACAATAGACTTGTACAATCTCTCTCTGACTGGTACACAACAGATTTATACAATCTCTCTGACTGGGACACATTAGATTTATACAATCTCTCTCTGACTGGGACACAATAGATTTATACAATATCTCTCTGACTGGGACAAAATAAAAGTATACAATCCCCCATCTCACCCTAGTTATTTTTATAAACGTATATCTCGATGTATTGTAAGATTATGGTTACATTTTTAAACATTAGATTATACAACAACATTCAAATCTTTAACAATAGAAAATATAACAACGTTCAAATCTGTAACAATAGAAAATATAACAACGTTCAAATCAATAAAAATAGAAAATATAGCAACGTTCAAATCTGTAACAATAGGAAATATAACAACGTTCAAATATGTAACAATAGAAATATAACAACGTTCAAATCTGTAACAATAGAAAATATATCAACGTTCAAATCTGTAACAATAGAAAATATATCAACGTTCAAATCTGTAACAATAGAAACAATAACAACATTCAAATCTGTAACAATAGAAAATATAACAACGTTCAAATTTGTAACAATAGAAAATATAGCAGCGTTCAAATCTGTAACAATAGAAAATAAAACAACGTTCAAATCTGTAACAATAGAAAATATAGCAACGTTCAAATCTGTAACAATAGAAAATATAACAACTTTCAAATCTGTAACAATAGAAAATATAGCAACGTTCAAATCTGTAACAATAGAAAATATAGCAACGTTCAAATCTGTAACAGTAGAAATACAGCAACGTTCAAATCTGTAACAATAGAAAATATTACAACGGTCAAATCTGTAACAATAGAAAATATAGCAACGTTCAAATCTGTAACAATAGAAAATATAGCAACGTTCAAATATGTAACAATAGAAAATATAGCAACGTTCAAATCTGTAACAATATAAAATATAACAACGTTCAAATCTGTAACAATAGAAAATATAACAACGTTCAAATCTGTAACAATAGAAAATATAACAACGTTCAAATCTGTAACAATAGAAAATATAGCAACGTTCAAATCTGTAACAATAGAAAATATAGCAACGTTCAAATCTGTAACAATAGAAAATATAGCAACGTTCAAATCTGTAACAATAGAAAATATAACAACGTTCAAATCTGTAACAATTGAAAATACAGCAACGTTCAAATCTGTAACAATAGAAAATATAACAACGTTTAAATATGTAACAATAGAAAATATAGCAACGTTCAAATCGGTAACAATAGAAAATATAGCAACGTTCACATCTGTAACAATGGATAATATAGCAACGTTCAAATCTGTAACAATAGAAAATATAACAACGTTCAAATCTGTAACAATAGAAAATATAGCAACGTTCAAATCTGTAACAATAGAAAATATAGCAACGTTCAAATCTGTAACAATAGAAAATATAGCAACGTTCAAATCTGTAACAATAGAAAATATAGCAACGTTCAAATCTGTAACAATAGAAAATATCACCAGATCGAGATGATAATAATATGAAAATTGCGATAATTTTGTATGTGCTTTTACAAAAACGAATTCCCATACAGTATTTTACCAAACTAATTCCCATACCGTATTTTACAAAAACTAAATCCCATACCGTATTTTACAAAAACTAATTCCCATACCGTATTTTACAAAAAAACTAAATCCCATACCGTATTTTACAAAAACTAATTCCCATACCGTATTTTACAAAAACTAATTCCCATACCATATTTTACAAAAACTAATTCCCACACCGTATTTTACAAAAACTAATTCCCATACCGTATTTTACAAAAACTAATTCCCATACCGTATTTTACAAAAACTAATTCCCATACCGTATTTTACAAAAACTAATTACCATACCGTATTTTACAAAAACTAATTACCATACCGTATTTTACAAAAAGAAGTATATATGTAAGGATGCTTACATTTCTTACATCATTAAATGTTTAAAGAAGTATTTTTCTGATATATTATACGACTTTTACCCCACTAAACTATATTTTATGTCTATATACATGACTTTAAATAAACACATCTAAATGATTACTTATTAAAACATTGTTTTCACTAAAGGAGTTCATTGATGGCTGATTTATATACTAGATAAATACTTTACACAAATACACTTTACATAAATAATTTACCATTACAAAATTATATGAACTGACTTTGAAATCGTGCGATCTCCATTTGAAATTTAACAAATTTTTGCATTTGTTTTATACTAAAATCGGAATTCTTTTGTTTATAGAAAAATCTTTTAACCATGTTTCCATCTGATACAGACCTGACTTTCTATTTACAGAAATGTAATACAGCTAATAACAATAACAACTGTACACAAAGTAACAACCAACATATATTTTTTTTAAAGAAAATCTCCAATTTTACGTGTTTAAAATGATTTGATGTTGATATTCGTGGTACACGTTTGTAAATGTTCGCACGTTTTGATTTTTAAACATATGTTTTTTTAAAGGGAGAATATATCATCAATTTATCACAACTGCAATATCACAAGGATTTAAAGATATTGCCATCCATGTAATACTGTACACTTCATAGTCCCTACAACCGATCTGTATGTACGTAAGCCGGTTTATTATTTATTCACTATTTCCTTTATTCTAAAGCATATTTTGTGCTGCCTAGTGCAAATTTGAAAGTATTGCATCTACCTACCAGATTTAAATACACATTTAAAAAAATAATCCAAGAGTTTGTAACCCCCTATGTACGCAAATATACTTTGTTCTTTTGTTTTTTGCACATCCCTGAACTAAAAGAACATGCTTAAGTCCCAGATCTCATTTAGAACTGATACATTTACCGGTATATTTAAAGGAATAATATATAATTGTATGCATAATTCCGTGAATTGATAATATTAAAATCTATACCAAAGATAAAATATGTCACACGATTGTGTCTTTAGATATAGATGTCTGTAACACTATTTGTAACGCTAGGCCTAACGTTTTACTTATAACTAATATATATATATATATAAAACCCGTGTTACAGTTGTGGCTTGATTAAAATTCAGTGCTGTCTAATTATTAAGATGGTTTTAATCACTTTATATTTTATTCACATATTACAATTCACAATATCAAAAAAGTCTTCAAGTGAAATAACATAATTGGTATGATCTCATACACTTCATATCATTTATAATATACACAGATGGAAGATTTCTATTCCGATGCTATAAGATGTATCCTTAAATAATGCAAGAGAAAAAATTATAATAGTATGGATAATTTAATTTTGTCTGCATTTTTGGTTCACAAATAACTAAGTCAAATATTATTCATTCTTCATACGTCGAGAGACTGATTTTCAACTGCATTCGCCTAACGTATCGTCTTTACAACATAAGGAACAAGGGGTAATTGTAGCTATGCATAGCTGAACACTGCACACATGTCTTTAAGCTACGAGAGCTTCAGTATTGTTACATTTGGTGCAAGGCTGAATTTGTATTTCTGTTTATAAGTTCCTCTAGTAAAAGTTTAACTATAGTAGATTGTTAAGCTAGCTTGACTACGTGATATGTTCCTGTAGTAAAAATATAATGGTAGTAGGTTGTTAAGCTGCCCTGACTGTGGTAAGTTCCTGTAGTAAAAATATAATGGTAGTAGGTTGTTAAGCTGGCCTGACTGTGGTAAGTTCCTCTAGTAAAAATATAATGGTAGTAGGTTGTTAAGCTGGCCTGACTACGTTGTAAGTTCCTCTAGCAATAATATACGGGAAGTTGTTTTTAAACTGTTATCTACGGGATACGTATTTATAGTAATAATATAAGGACAGTAGGTGTTAGAGCGGAAAAACTTAATTTAATAGAAATGTATTTTAGTTAAAAATCAAGCATACGAATAGCTTTTATTATTTTTAAGCAATATTTAGAGTATAACATACAAGCGGGTTTAACGTAAGTTAGACGGTTAATGTACATATTTCAGAAATTTGATTAGATGTTAAATTTGTTAATGGTGAAGGGCACGAATATATTGAGCGCACGTTTAAAATAGGCGCACATTGTGGGTTGAAGGAAGAATATATGTTTCTAATGGGAGATACTTGTATTGTGACAAGATAAAATCAATTAACATCATATTACCTTTAACATTAAATGTTATAGTCTTTATTGATGACCCGTGACTGGCACAGATCTCTACGTTTTTACTTTTTAAATTATTTTTTTATCTTGCTAGCGAGTACCCGGCATGCGTTGCAATGTCACTTAAAGAAAAAAAAAGTGTTTGTGTTTTAATTATGTTTTTTGAAGTACTTTTTATATAAAAAATATTTTTTTTGTTACCGTCTGCTGCGTACTCCAATAATTTAGAAGGTTTTTCGAAAGCGTTACCACGCAACACAGCTGTCTATGTGAGAAGCATGTATGTTCAAAATTTAGTCTAAATAAGTGTAGCTATTAATCCACCCATGCAATAGCTATTTTTGAAATTATATTTATATTGCTCATTTATTACACATAAACAAATTTAGGGTCCTCGGCCCCAAACGGAATATTGTAAAATGGATGTACTAATTCAGAAACCTACAAATGAGCAATTACAGAAACGTATACATGTAAAAACAACAATTGGTGAAATGCTTGACCTCAACCACTCATGTACTACTACCCTTGTCTAGCCATCGACAGCATCATGCAGAATCGAGCGTTGCTTATCAGTCAGTATGGGGTGAGAATGTGTCGGTATAGGACAATTTGAAGAGATAGGTCTCTAGGGCAGTTTTGAAGGCTGGAATTTTCGTTATATTTGCGAATGCGTAATTGAAGAGAATTCCATTATTTTGGGGCACAGAAAAAAAAGGATCGTTCACCATATGTTTTAGTGCGTGTTCTAGGAACAGAAAGCTTTAAAGCTGTAAGTTAATAACAGAGGTTAATTAAAATGGAGACAACAAAAACAATAACATATACATTCAAAGTGGATTATTTTTCTTACTTTTACAATGACATTGATTAGACGGTATGCTGTTTTTGATAGATAATCGAATTTAATTATAGTAAGTTATTGTACAATTCTGAGACAAGGTGTTTATCTTTCATTTATCGTCTATGACTCCTTTTCACTGACACCATTGAAACAATCATAAATAACTCAAGGGAACGTTGTGATTTGTCTGCAGCTAAGAATGTCTTTAGTCTGCCACAGTCACAAGTCCCATCAAGGTGGCGGTCGATAAGCCTCTGCTTTAAAAAAGTGACCTTGTCCCAAATGACTGCAATGATTTTCCCACGGTCTTCAACCCGACCTTTGCATTTACAATTCTTGAGAGAGTTGTGGCACAGACGATTGTGCAGACGACTGTGGGATGAGATTGTCCATGACTTTTTCTATCAACATTTCTGAATGAGCGGACATCTCAGGAACTGCACTTCGTTGTTTTATTACTGATTTGACTGACATGACTCACCGTAATTGACTTGAATCAAGCATCTTCCATTGACACTTCCGTTATCTGCGGCGTGTCACATGACTTATTCTTTTCTCCATATACACTAGCCAGCTTGGAAGAATTATTGAAAATCATGGTAGAGCATGGTAGATCCCGTAAATTATTTTCGGCTGAAACAGAACTGTACACGTTTTTCCGCCCATGATTCTTTTGACTATACTGCTGCTGTTCAGGCTGTCGATGACTGCTGTCTTCTTGTGAAAGTATGGATGTCATCAGACTTAAACGAAATTTCGATAAGACAGATACAAATATATGTGGTTCTGACACAAATCTATGGAAGGTTGCAATCAATTTAATGAAAATTTGGTGCTTCTGAGATCCCGTTGTCCAACACTGTCAGAGACCTAGGCTTCATTACTGACAGGAAACCTACAATGATTCGTCATATACGTTTTGGGGTCATGGTATGCGTATGTCACCTGCGCACCCTGGCTCAGCTGCGACCTCAACATAATAAGATAACAGCCAAAACCGTAGCATTAACGCTAATCCAATCAATATTAGATTACTGTAATAGGTGTTGTGGAGTTCACCTCAGAACGAAATTCAGAGACCATAGAAGGTACAAAATAGGTAGCACGCATTGTATCGCGGATAAAAAAAATCTGATCACATCAACCCAGTTCTTAGAGAGATCCATTGGCTTTCTGCGAGTGAGTGCATTGACTACAAATGTATTTCCATCGCATACTGCTGTATAGAAGTGTCTGCACCAAGATGTCTCAAAGAACTTGTTTTTAAAAAAAAATGTATACTTAAAGAAACCGCAGTCTTGAACACAGTCCTTAATGAGAATTCCCAGTAAATATGGAAACAGAAATAAGTCATACGGTTTGCGCTGTTTTGAAACGATAGCGCCAAAATTATGGAACGTTTTGCCTTTGATGGAAATCGGAAATGATAACAAAATCAAACGAAGAAAAATTCTAAGATTTTTTTTCTTTAAATATGTTTAAGAACACCAGAAGGCTGTTAGCATTTTAAAATAGTATGAATTAAAGAGCTTTTTAAGTATTCAATCAATCAATCAGTTTCCACATTCATACGTTTGTTAGTTATACGGTCATGATGACCGTGTAAATATTTACACATTTGTCATGTAAATTATCTTGTAATTTATAATTTAATTTATAATGCATTTTACTTTTTTTATTTATCGTGCATATTATCATGCAGTTTATTTTTTAATGTATCATTCAGTTCATAATGTATCTGATCACGTAATGTATCATTCAGTTCATAATGTATCTGATCACGTACTTTATCATTCAGTTCATAATGTATCTGATCACATAATGTATCATTCAGTTCATAATGTATCTGATCACATAATGTATCATTCAGTTCATAATGTATCAGATCACGTAATGTATCATTCAGTTCATAATGTATCTGATCACGTAACGTATCATTCAGTTCATAATGTATCTGATCACATAATGTATCATTCAGTTCATAATGTATCTGATCACGTAATGTATCATTCAGTTCATAATGTATCTGATCACGTAACGTATCATTCAGTTCATAATGTATCTGATCACGTAATGTAACATTCAGTTCATAATGTATCTGATCACGTAACGTATCATTCAGTTCATAATGTATCTGATCACGTAATGTATCCCATAGTTTATCATGTAACACTGGCGAGAACCCGGCATGCGTTGACATGCCACTCAAACAAAGAACGTCTTTGTCCTATAATACGCCCACTTGATAATTTCAGCATATTATACAAACCATTTTCGGCTCCTACTTGATAGTTTCACAGTGTTAACAAGCCTAGTCAGATTACATCAAGTTTCGATGTGCTACACACAACCAGCAGCCATGATTTATTACAGGGACACAATTAACAAATACGTCATAGCGCCAAAAATGCATTGACATTTTATGAGAACGAATGACTTCTGAAATATGTATGAGTTAATAGGTGTGGTCTGGCGAACTAGTCGACTTATTCATGCGATAGTTTTGTATGCACTTTATGAGCATGCATGAGTCAAAACATTACGCACAATGGGGCAGTAAATTTTATGGAATATATCTGGACTAACGAAAATAATGATGATAAATGTGTTGATAATAATGATAATGATACTATAGAAGATGATAATAATGACACTAATATGTGGAAGTTGGTAGAAAGATGATATGTGTGGATGTTGTAGAGAGAGGCTATGTGTGGATGTTGTAGAGAGAGGCTATGTGTGGATGTTGTAGAGAGAGCCTATTTGTGGATGTTGTAGAGAGAGGATGTGTGGATGATGTAGAGAGAGGCTATGTGTGGATGTTGTAGAGAGAGGCTATGTGTGGATGTTGTAGAGAGAGGATATGTGTGGATGATGTAGAGAGAGGATATGTGTGGATGTTGTAGAGAGAGGCTATGTGTGGATGAAGTTGAGATAAATTAATTATGGATGAAGTTGAGATAAATTAATTATGGATGTTGTAGAGAGAGGTTATATGTGGATGTTGTAGAGAGAGGATATATGTAGATGTTGTAGAGAGATAAATTGTGGATGTTGTAGAGAAAGGATATGAGTGGCTGTTATAGAGAGATGCTGTTTGTGGATGTTGTAGAGAGTCTATGTTTTGGATGTTGTAGAGAGCGTTTTGAGTGGTTAGGCGCTATGAGGCAGTAATAAAACACAAATGTGTTGATCAATGAAATAACTGAACTGGGTTGTCACCAACACATCAGTCAATGTCATGTATGGGACTGTGTTGTCACCCACACACCAGTCAATGCCATGTAAGGGACTGTGTTGTATCTCACACACCAGTCAATGTCAGGTATGGGACTGGGTTGTCATCCACACATCAGTCAATGCCAGGTATGAGACTGTGTTGTCACCCACACATGTCACCCAGTCAATGCCAGGTATGGGAAACCCGGAAATACGCGGACAAACTGTTAAAAATAAACTGGGGGGGGGGGTACATATTTACTGATGATGTCCACTAGCAAACATTTATTTATTTTTTTTTACTTTGGACTTTCAACAAGTTTTCATGAGTCTATTTTATAGCGCTATCAGGAACCTATCTCCTGATTATTTTTGGCGGTTTGCAATCAGTTTTTCTCTGCTAAGTAGATCACGGTCTAATCCAATGGATGTGTTGTCATTGGATTACCTCAATAGGAACGCCAAGCAACAGTTTTGTGTTGACAAATAATTCAACTTATAGTATTTTAATAATTTATACATGTTAAATTGATCTAATATACAAACCTATAACTTTAAAAAAAATTAATTTGATTGACTTTAGCCTAGTTGTTTTCAGTAAACTTGATATTGGCTACCGAAACATTAATAGAATACAAGAAATGTGTATTATGTTTCACAACTTTAAGCATGGGGACATGCAAAGGAAATGTTCATATGTGAAATATGTTAAGTAACATTATGTTTCATTATATATAAATAACAATTTTGTTTCTTTGTGTATTTCACACTAGTTGAAAACATTTAAAATATTACTATTGTTTTTATTAAATAAAATCACGGCTCTGATATAAGATACATTTTAACATTGATGACATAATTGATATAAGCTACAGTTTAACATTGAATATATAATTGATATAAGCTACAGTGTAACATTGAATATATAATTGATATGAGCTACAGTTTAACATTGGTTATATAATTGATATAAGCTACAGTGTAACATTGATTATTTAATTGATATAAGCTACAGTTTAACATTGATTATATAATTGATATAAGCTACAGTGTAACATTGATTATTTAATTGATATAAGCTACAGTTTAACATTGATTATATAATTGATATAAGCTACAGTTTAACATTGATTATATAATTGATATAAGCTACAGTGTAACATTGATTATGTAATTGATATAAGCTACATTTTAACATTGATTATATAATTGATATAAGCTACAGTTTAACATTGATTATACATTGATATAAGCTACAGTTTAACATTGATTATATAATTGATATAAGCGACAGTTTAACATTGATTATATAATTGATATAAGCTAAGTTTAACATTGATTATATAATTGATATAAGCTACAGTTTAACATTGATTATATAATTGATATAAGCTACAGTTTAACATTCATTATATAATTAATATTAGCTACAGTTTAACATTGATTATATAATTGATATAAGCTACAGTTTAACATTGATTATATAATTGATATAAGCTACAGTTTAACATTGATTATATAATTGATATAAGCTAAGTTTAACATTGATTATATAATTGATATAAGCTACAGTTTAACATTGATTATATAATTGATATAAGCTACAGTTTAACATTGATTATATAATTAATATTAGCTACAGTTTAACATTGATTATATAATTGATATAAGCTACAGTTTAGCATTGATTATATAATTGATATAAGCTACAGTGTAACATTGATTATGTAATTTATATAAGCTACAGTTTAACATTGATTACATAATTGATATAAGCTACAGTTTAACATTGGTTATATAATTGTTTTAAGCTAAAGTATGAAATTGAATATATAATTGATCTAAGCTACAATCTCACATTGAGATTATAATTTATATATGCTAGTTTTTTAATTGAATAAAGAATTTATATATTGCATACAATATCATTATATATATATACATATATATACAAATATTTATTTTAACGTATGCTGCACGTTGCCAATAAAAGTTGTGTTTAAAATACTTAGATCATTCCATGTTTTGAATTTTAATACATTTTGTTAAAGTCAAGCTGCCATGTCGTTTTTTTACTATCAACCTTTGACCTCATTATTTGACTAAATGTGTTGATGAATGGGTTTGTATTAAGTAAGGAACTCGAGATTTCTGGACAATTATACACATAAATACGGTAACAAGAAATTGAACTAAAATATGTATTTCATTGATATACATTTATTTTTAGCACATCCATATATTAACACATCCATATATTAAAACATCCATATATTTACACATCCATATTTTAACAAATCTATATGTGCATGTATTTAAATGCAACACATAAACAATAAACACATTTAAGTCTTGAAATTGACTCAATAAATAGAAATCAGAGTATTCAGTTACATTCAATGTTAAAACATTATATTTAAACGAGATGATACAGTTAGTACAGACTACTTCAATGATAATACATACAATATATACATGCGACTATTCATTGAGATAATCTACTGTTATAATTAAAAAGACAAAACAAAGTGGGAAACATGATTAAATGTTGCCATTAATAGATATAAGGCATGCTATGGTAGTGGTGATCTCATGGAGCTGATTCTATTTACACAGCAATTTGGGAATGCGTTATTATGCAACCGTTTTGTCCTAGCTGTTTGTTAAATTAGTTGCGAGGTAGAAACCCACGGAAGGAATTATCGGTACTGGAAAGGGAAGATTTTTTACGTAAATATATCATCCCTAACTCCTGGGAAGTCGATCGCTGATGCTGTGAGAGCAGCGTCACCGGATGACCCGATGTCCTTGGGCTTGGATGCCACATGTTGGTAACTGATCGAGTGGGTACTGGGGGTGGCTGTCTGGGTGAAGGGAGATCTTGGTATGGGATAACCTTTGTTGTACCTGATCGAAATTGTACTGGCTGTTCTGAGGAAGTGAGATCTTGACGTCTTGCTTCGCTACATGAAAATCATTTTTTTGGTGTTTTATTTGTGGTTTGGGGGTGTCTTTCTTATGTGGGTGCCTTAGAGGACATTGCTTATGTGGGTGCTCTGGGGGCATGCTTTACGTTATGTGCTTTGAGTGGCATGGCTTATGTTAAGTGCTTTGGGGGGCATGGTTTATGTTAGGTGCTTCTGGGGGCATGGTTTATGTTAGGTGCTTTGGGTGGCATGGTTTATGTTAGGTGCTTCTGGGGGCATGGTTTATGTTAGGTGCTTTGGGTGGCATGGTTTATGTTAGGTGCTTTGGGTGGCATGGTTTATGTTAGGTGCTTCTGGGGGCATGGTTTATGTTAGGTGCTTTGGGGGGCATGGTTTATGTTAGGTGCTTTGGGTGGGATGGTTTATGTTAGGTGCTTTGGGTGGCATGGTTTATGTTAGGTGCTTTGGGTGGCATGGTTTATGTTAGGTGCTTTGGTTGGCATGGTTTATGTTAGGTGCTTTGGGTGCCATGGTTAATGTTAGGTGCTTTGTGTGGGATGGTTTATGTTAGGTGCTTTGGGGGGCATGGTTTATGTTAAGTGCTTCTGGGGGCATGGTTTATGTTAGGTGCTTTGGGTGGCATGGTTTATGTTAGGTGCTTTGGGTGGGATGGTTTATGTTAGGTGCTTTGGGTGGCATGGTTTATGTTAGGTGCTTTGGGTGGCATGGTTTATGTTAGGTGCTTTGGTTGGCATGGTTTATGTTAGGTGCTTTGGGTGCCATGGTTAATGTTAGGTGCTTTGTGTGGGATGGTTTATGTTAGGTGCTTTGGGGGGCATGGTTTATGTTAAGTGCTTTGGGGGGCATGGTTTATGTTAGGTGCTTTGTGTGGGATGGTTTATGTAAGGTGCTTTGTGTGGGATGGTTTATGTTAGGTGCTTTGGGTGGCATGGTTTATGTTAGGTGCTTTGGGTGGCATGGTTTATGTTAGGTGCTTTGGGTGGCATGGTTTATGTTAGGTGCTTTGTGTGGGATGGTTTATGTTAGGTGCTTTGGGTGGGATGGTTTATGTTAGGTGCTTTGTGTGGGATGGTTTATGTTAGGTGCCTTGGGTGGCATGGTTTATGTTAGGTGCTTTGGGTGGCATGGTTTATGTTAGGTGCTTCTGGGGGCATGGTTTATGTTAGGTGCTTTGGGTGGCATGGTTTATGTTAGGTGCTTTGGGTGGCATGGTTTATGTTAGGTGCTTCTGGGGGCATGGTTTATGTTAGGTGCTTTGGGGGGCATGGCTTATGTTAAGTGCTTTGGGGGGCATGGTTTATGTTAGGTGCTTCTGGGGGCATGGTTTATGTTAGGTGCTTTGGGTGGCATGGTTTATGTTAGGTGCTTTGGGTGGGATGGTTTATGTTAGGTGCTTTGGGTGGCATGGTTTATGTTAGGTGCTTTGGGTGGCATGGTTTATGTTAGGTGCTTTGGGTGGCATGGTTTATGTTAGGTGCTTTGGGTGCCATGGTTAATGTTAGGTGCTTTGTGTGGGATGGTTTATGTTAGGTGCTTTGGGGGGCATGGTTTATGTTAAGTGCTTTGGGGGGCATGGTTTATGTTAGGTGCTTTGTGTGGGATGGTTTATGTAAGGTGCTTTGTGTGGGATGGTTTATGTTAGGTGCTTTGGGTGGCATGGTTTATGTTAGGTGCTTTGGGTGGCATGGTTTATGTTAGGTGCTTTGGGTGGGATGGTTTATGTTAGGTGCTTTGTGTGGGATGGTTTATGTTAGGTGCTTTGGGTGGGATGGTTTATGTTAGGTGCTTTGTGTGGGATGGTTTATGTTAGGTGCTTTGGGTGGCATGGTTTATGTTAGGTGCTTTGTGTGGGATGGTTTATGTTAGGTGCTTTGGGGGGCATGGTTTATGTTAGGTGCTTTGGGTGGCATGGTTTATGTCAGGTGCTTTGGGTGGCATGGTTTATGTTAGGTGCTTTGGGTGGGATGGTTTATGTTAGGTGCTTTGGGTGGCATGGTTTATGTTAGGTGCTTTGGGTGGCATGATTTATGTTAGGTGCTTTGGGTGGCATGGTTTATGTTAGGTGCTTTGGGTGGGATGGTTTATGTTAGGTGCTTTGGGTGGCATGGTTTATGTTAGTTGCTTTGGGGGGCATGTTTATGTTAGGTGCTTTGGGTGGCATGGTTTATGTTAGTTGCTTTGGGTGGCATGGTTTATGTTAGGTGCTTTGGGGGGCATGTTTATGTTAGGTGTTTTGGGTGGCATGGTTTATGTTAGGTGCTTTGTGTGGGATGGTTTATGTTAGGTGCTTTGGGTGGCATGGTTTATGTTAGGTGCTTTGGGTGGCATGGTTTATGTTAGGTGCTTTGTGTGGGATGGTTTATGTTAGGTGCTTTGGGGGGCATGGTTTATGTTAGGTGCTTTGTGTGGGATGGTTTATGTAAGGTGCTTTGTGTGGGATGGTTTATGTTAGGTGCTTTGTGTGGGATGGTTTATGTTAGGTGCTTTGGGTGGGATGGTTTATGTTAGGTGCTTTGGGTGGCATGGTTTATGTTAGGTGCTTTGGGTGGCATGGTTTATGTTAGGTGCTTTGTGTGGGATGGTTTATGTTAGGTGCTTTGGGTGGCATTGTTTATGTTAGGTGCTTTGGGTGGGATGGTTTATGTTAGGTGCTTTGGGTGGCATGGTTTATGTTAGGTGCTTTGGGTGGGATGGTTTATGTTAGGTGCTTTGGGTGGGATTGTTTATGTTAGGTGCTTTGGGTGGGATGGTTTATGTTAGTTGCTTTGGGTGGCATGGTTTATGTTAGTTGCTTTGGGGGGCATGTTTATGTTAGGTGCTTTGGGTGGCATGGTTTATGTTAGTTGCTTTGGGTGGCATTGTTTATGTTAGGTGCTTTGGGGGGCATGTTTATGTTAGGTGCTTTGGGTGGCATGGTTTATGTTAGTTGCTTTGGGTGGCATGGTTTATGTTAGGTGCTTTGGGGGGCATGTTTATGTTAGGTGCTTTGGGTGGCATGGTTTATGTTAGTTGCTTTGGGTGGCATGGTTTATGTTAGTTGCTTTGGGGGGCATGTTTATGTTAGGTGCTTTGGGGGGCATGTTTATGTTAGGTGCTTTGGGGGGCATGCTTTATGTGGGGTGTTTTGTGGATGACATACATAGTTTGTTATTTGCTCGACTGCTCGCTGACGCCATTTCCTAATATATATTTTCAGTTAGAATATTTTTTTCAATGATAAAACAAATAACATATAACTGAGATTATTCAATTAGAACAGGTTCATTTTATGATAATGCATAGAATATGTAAATGAGATGTTACAGTTAAGGTTTCTTATAACTGTCAACAGCTTCAATGAAACATTAATTCAATGATAATTTATATAATATGTAAATTACGTGATACAATTAATATTTCACATAACTAACCATAAACATCTTCAAAAGATCTTTAAAATGGCATTCAATGATACATTGATAAAAGCATTTCAGTTCACACGGAGAGGGAAAATGAACAGTTACACTTTTATTAAACAAGGAAAGATAAAACATACAATAAATGTTCAATGATTTTTCCTGTTATAAACATACAGGATGAAGTGCTTAGAGATTACTTATATTAAATTTACAACTAAAATATCTCTAAAATAGAACGGCGAAAACTTAGATTGGATTATCAATCAAAACACTTGAGAACAATTAATTAAAATTAAATCTGAAAAAAGTATCAAAGACTATATACTAAATAGATAATTAAATATATTAACCTTTTAATTGAAAAATATTTTATATGATCAAAATGTGATCCTTTGTGAGCTAGAACAATTTAAAAAATTGTTATAAACATCTAACATTCAAATATTCTTAAATGTATTGAAAATATACTCTTGAATTTTTGTGATTTTCCTTCATGTAACATTGTTGTGTTTAAAGCTAAAAATTATTACATTAGACAGACAATATTTACTGATTATCTTGTTAAAGAAACAACGGAGCCGTGCGTCCGCGTCAGCGTCCCTCAGGCAACTTGTGGAGTCCACATGGGGTTTGTCTCTTCGTGGCGTGGCGGACTAGTAAAGTGGATTGGTCAACCCGAAGCCAAAAACCCCGTCCGACAGAATGACTACCAACGCAACGGGAGTAGATGTGCCTAACATGATTACATATTGCCGTTGATTGATATGAGGTAAGGGTGGCGAATGCCTATACCGATGATTTTAGCTACCCAGCCGCGAGAAAGCCGCTCCTAAGTAACAGTTTCGTCCCACCCTTCCGTCCCGACCGAAAGACTCCCTGAGCG
The DNA here is from genome assembly GCA_964017045.1 of Omphiscola glabra. Lineage (NCBI taxonomy): Eukaryota > Metazoa > Mollusca > Gastropoda > Lymnaeidae > Omphiscola > Omphiscola glabra. The sequence goes on from OZ024811.1 coordinate 1,112,825, forward strand.
GTGGTAACGCAACACCCACCCCCGGAGTGGAAGCAAAGCCCTCCAAACAGTCGGAGAGTGGACTGCGAAAGCTTTAAACGCAGCGTTATTGGTCTCTCGGATTTTCCCTAGGCCAGGGGGGAAGTTCCCGGCGTGCCACCGCACCGTCTGACGGAGGGGAGACCCGGCGTCTGGCCCGTGTTGAGGTGCAGTGGGGCATTAAGAGCTCAAACTGGACGGCCCACCGACGCCTTCTCCTATGTGACGTTACAGAAACAATGCTGTGAGTGAAATGTTACATTTGGTTAGACTGACAATGTTATGAGCTGAGTGAAATGTTACATTTTGTTTATCATGTGCTGTTATGAGCTGAGCGAAATTTAACTTTCGGTTTAATAGACGATGTTATGAGCTGTGTGAAATGTATCATGTTGGTTTAATAGGCGCCGTAAAGAGTGCGTCATGTCAGTTTAAACACGTCATGACCAGATTTAATTTTCCTTAAAATAGCTGGCAATGTATAGATTAATGGGTTGATGGCCGAGTTTACTGGCAGAATTAGAACCGCTGACCAAGCGTAGACGTCAAGATTAAACTGAAAGCCGTTGAGAGACATGATACCCATAATTCCTATAGGAAACCAGCAGCAAAAGTCTGAAAAGGCCACAAGAAATAACTGTTTGGCAATAGACAGGTCCTGAGCTTTCCTTAAAGTATATCTTGTTCCACAGAAAGAATCGTGTTTATACGAGGTGATGGCTAGGAATATTGACAACTGACCGATGGCTATAAGAATAAATAGAAATAGATTGAGGCCGACAAACAAGATGGCTGAATATTCCCATCCCGTGTGTCTCCAAGAACTAAAAGGAAGCGCCAAGCACATCCCATTAGAGGAATAAATCTCCCAGCCAGGAAACAGAACTGGAATCACAGACACTACGACACCTATGATCATTGTCAAACAAAGAGAGGTTATTTTCCCTGTCTTTGAAAATCTATGTTGACCAAACGGATACTTGATGACCAAATACCTGTCAAGTGTAATGAGACAAATGAACATTGTAGAAGTCTCACTGGAGAATGTCGACAGAATGCCAGCTAATCTACATGTTTCGCTATGTCTCCAGTTTGAATCTTCCAAAACGTACATGTTCCGGTAAGTAAAATCTGCCCAAGCTATTATTATCAGATAGACGCCCATGATAAAATCAGACACTCCTAAGCAAACAACAAAAAGTCCATATGCTCTATTAAAGACAGCCCTGTCCCAAACTATCCTGTAAATAACCACTACCATGTTCCCAAGAAGAGATAAAATACCAACCACACATAGAATTACTCGTTTTTGTGGGTCACCAATCAGATCCTGGCACATGGAGATGGCGTCACTTGGTGCATGACATTTATCTACCGGTAAATTTGGTCCTCTGATTACTTGACAACAAATTCTAAAGTCATCAGTGTACAATGCCGTTTGAATAGACAACAAACTCAAGTAGTCATACTTTATGTTAATGAGTTCTGTACCACGAACATCAAGTATGTCAAGCTGTACATTTCCTGTGAGACTTAAATCTATTGGATCAACGTTACGTAGTTGTAGAATCTTTAAACATGTCAAATTATTCAAATTATTGACTATAACGGATCCACTTTGAGTGTCAGACAAATCTAGAACCTGTAAATGTAATGGGAAACTAAAGTTCTCATTAAGTTCCAAATACTTGTTAAATGACATATTTAATTTCTGTAAATTCTTCATTTCTTGTATGACTGAAAAGTTGTGTCCAGAAATAGAATTGCGACTTGCATCTAATACGATGACATCCAAACTGTCAAGGTTTACAATAATATTGTCCAGATTGCGTATTCCACAGTTACTTAGATCTACTTCTACAAGTTTGAACAACTGAAAAAAAATGTAAATTTGAGGGGTAAATTTAAAGAAACCTAAATCCTCAAATATTTGAACTGATGTCTCAACAAAATTTACGTAAAATTTAGTGCCATTACCTGTCTCTTTCCTCACGTTATTTGACACACAAACATAACCAGTGTCACATGGTACTTGACAGACAAAATCACTAGTACTGTTTAAACATTGACCATTTTCACTACACATTTCTTGTTGTAGACAAATATTTCTTAGTGTAAACTTGAGTTTTCCGGCACATAACATGTTCTCATAGTTAATAAAACGTTCATCTTCTCCTTGCGGACAATGCTTAAAACCGTCTTGTACTAGGTACGAAGCAATACAATAGGAATCTGGACACTTAATAAATCCTGGTGGACATTCGAATTGTGTACAGTCTTGTAAGTGGGAATTGTTTGGAAATACATCTCTACTTTGTACAATGCCTATTTCAAACAAACATTTAGTGACAGTTGTGCCTGGATGTCTCAGATACTTATTTTTCAAGCTGCTGGTATCTAACTGTTTTGAATTTCTTTTGGTTTCTTCTAACAATCTGCACTTGCGATTGTAGCTATTAAATATTGACGTGGGACAATGAATTTGATTTATTTCACAAGAGTTGCTTCTGCTTGGTATTGATAGAAAAAATTCACTTTTGGTTTTAAAACGTTTACTCACGTATGTCTCATTACTCTCTTTATATTTCAGGCAACTATTCTTGCATTCCTTCTGAATAAAGTTTATTGATAAGTTTCGTTCCATTAGAAACGTCACTATAATTTGTAATTTATTATTTATCAGGTCAAATAATAAATGTGAATAACTTATGTAAATTAAATGTACGTTAGACTCTAGTTTCTTTGGTTTGAAGTCGACTTAGTTTAATACTCGTTTTTCCACATCAGCTCTGTATGATTCACATATAACAAAACTACTTCTCTTTCTTTTATAACAATCTATTTCATTCCACTCAACCTGTCCCCTTCTTATGACGTCACCAGTATAATAGTATTTTTGTGACAAGTAAAAACAGCCTTGACCTTCATTGCTTGAACCCAAAGGTGGATTAAATACCAGTAGAGTTTCATCATCCCAGATGTAATATCCATAGTCGTTAATCCACCAACTTCTGAGACCGATGATTGCGTCAAAAGTAATTACTTGTGTTCCATTTACCAATGTTGTATTGCAATCAATATCATCATCATATAACATTACACCTTTCCGACAATCATGTGCGATTGCTTCTAAAATATTGCTCCATTGTGATATAAACTGTTCATATTCCCATTCAGAATTGAAAGAAACCAATTGTGTATAAGGCAAGTGTTCACGACATTGCCTTGGTGCATCCAATGCTGTCAACTCATCGTTTAAGGGCAAAAAATGATAACAGTTGCCGTCAAACTTTATTATATCAGGGTCGTTTTCAGTGCACAAATTGCAAATAAGTTGTATTACTGTCTTTACAAAATTCACATAGTTTTTTAACATACTTGTATATATTAACGTTCGATTTTTCACGTCAAGATATACCGATTGCTTGACCAGTATAAACAATCGCTTGACGTCAACATTTAGACCTTGTTGCTTATCCAGCCCACGTGACATCGTGACGTCATCGTCCTTGTATTTAGTCATATTTTCCGACACTACAAAAATCGCCAACTTTGTTACAGTTTCATTCACGCCACTTAAAGCCTCTCTCGTGTCGTTGAATAAAGTCTTTAGAGGCAAATGATGAGGACATGACGACCTGTTTAATTTAAACGCAGCCTCGTTAAATTTGTCCTGAGTCAGGTTTTCCTGGGTTAACTTCTCAAATGTCAGTAAATTAGATTTTCCGTAAGTCATCAGAATTACATTGATATAAAATTGTAATGGTTTAAATTGTTTTAGAAATTCAATGAAGAAATCTTGTTGTAGCTTTAAACTGTAGTGACAATCATAAACCAATGCCATGTTGTATTCATTTCCAGAGCAGACGAAATCTTCTATTTTTGTCAAGAAAACTGTAAAAAGATATCAAATTTTATATTATTAAATTCACATCCATAACTATGTCAGATCAACATTTGTATTATCAAATTCACGTCGCCACACATGTTCATGTTTTACTAAATTTGTTAATTATTTTTTTTTAGTCTACACATCTCAAAATTCCCCCCCCCCCCCACGTCTTTTATAAATAATTGATGCAAAATAGTTTTAAAATAGATTAAACAACACCTTAGATTTTTTTTTTTTAACAGCCCTAATAAAATTTAATATCGCGCTAATAGTATGAAAGAAAACCATAAAATGTACAACAGAACTATGCTTTAAAATATTTCATCATTTTTGCTTATATTTTAATGTACTCGATTCCAGTATATTGTGTTAGATAAAATGAAAACTTAAAAGGAAAAAAAAAAGATATGTGAAAATGAATATTTAGAATTTCCTCTTTGCATACAAAAGTGGACTGTTCATTGACTGTTCATTGACTGTTCATTGACTGTTCATTGACTGTTCATTGACTGTTCATTGACTGTTCATTGACTGTTCATTGACTGTTCATTGACTGCTCATTGACTGCTCATTGACTGTTCATTGACTGTTCATTGACTGTTCATTGACTGTTCATTGACTGCTCATTGACTGCTCATTGACTGCTCATTGACTGCTCATTGACTGTTCATTGACTGTTCATTGACTGTTCATTGACTGTTCATTGACTGTTCATTGACTGCTCATTGACTGTTCATTGACTGTTCATTGACTGTTCATTGACTGCTCATTGACTGCTCATTGACTGCTCATTGCCTGTTCATTGACTGTTCATTGACTGTTCATTGACTGTTCATTGACTGTTCATTGACTGTTCATTGACTGTTCATTGACTGCTCATTGACTGTTCATTGACTGTTCATTGACTGCTCATTGACTGCTCATTGACTGTTCATTGACTGTTCATTGGCTGTTCATTGACTGTTCATTAATATCTATTAAAGCTAAAGCCTCCCTTATTTTGTTCAACAGTTTCGGGAACAATTGTAACACGAAGTTGTATTTGCTTTCAATACTTAGCATATACTTATTAAAACCAACGATTTTTTTTTTTAATAAGAGTTCATGCCTTTCGTTTATCTTGCAAATTCCACTTTTTTGGTAGCAGTTAAAAATAAAATATATGGTGTTCGCAAAAAATGTTTTCTAAGTTAAAGAAGTCTGAACGTCTAAATCAACATTTTAATCAAATTAATTAATATATGATATTCTATGTAAACAACTAATGTCTTGTGTAAACAACGCGTGTCGTCTTTGTATAATTATGCGGTTATTCTTGATTTATAAAAAAATGCACATTTTGAAAACATTAAAAATGTACAAAATTGTGTTGTTGTTTTTTTGGATTTTTTTTTTTTTTTTTTTTTTTGGGGGGGGAGGGAGGGTTGTTTGTTTACTTTGGTAAAACTTGAAAATATTGAAATACAATCATTTAGAAAAAAAATATGTTAGCATTTTTGAAATAAAAAAAATTCAGAAGATTTTTTTTTTTGAAGAACTGGAATTTTTTTTTTTTTAAATAACTGTTTTGTTGTAAATACTTTATTTGTTTAAAGTAGATTATCTCAAACACATAAGACACACATTACTCTACAGGGCGGAAGCGGCTGTGAAGAGAGCGCGGAGAAAGGCAAGAAAACACCACTCCACCGCATTCGTGTCCGGGAAATGCACAAGAGACTGCCATTCAAGGATCGGTCTCATTAGCCACACGAAGAGCTGCAACCAGACAAGATAATATATCGTCTCTCGTAGACGGAAAGATGCCATACAATATTTGTATGACGCCCGTGGTCAAGCAGAGACGTCGTTGGACCTTTTTTTGGCACCCTGCCTTTCGGTTTTGTCGTTCGCCTACCTAGCATTAAATGTAGTACTTAAAAGTATTTACATCACAACTTTAAGCCAATACAATTGAAGAGACACTATACAGCTGTACGGGTTATAGAGCCCACACGATGGCTCTGGCGTAAAGTGACACCTAAAATAGTCGCTAGCATTTCTCTCGTTTCTATCCAGTTAGGTGTGTGATAATGCAAACTATATATCATAAGGCTTGACCCAAGCCATGGTGCGAAAAAAAATGAGGGTTGGCGTGAGGCCAGCTACCTCACTCGTTAAAACCAATTCCTGCAGAAATTCCTACAAAAAAACTCAAAGACGTAGAACATCGTTCAAAGGAAACAAAAAAAGTCCCTAGAACGTCAGAACGATTTAATGGGAAAGCGGCACATGGGACAGCATACATGAAAACTTAAAAACTGACACTGCTTGCCAAGTGTGAATAAAAGATGGATACTATTAGGACAGTTAACGTTGTCCTCAATAGAATTGCAAATACGCTCGGGGCATGAGGAGACAAATGCTCCACACATGCAAGGAGTCACTTTTATATTGTCATCGCTGGCACAAGAAGCATTGATAGGATGTGAAGCCCAAGAATAATAGCAGCCATTTTCGAAACAAAGAAGAAATAAATTATGGTGAATATAATATAGAGTAACTCACCCACTCAAGAACACAAAGAAGACGAGGAAGAAACATTCTACAGTAAACTACAAACATCTATAGAAACATTCTACAGTAAACTACAAATAGTTAAAGAAAATGTTCCAAGTTGTGATCTGAACCTCTAAATGGGAGATCTAATTGTCAAGATCGTAAAAAAACAAACAATGGATATTAATAAATTATTGAACTCCATAATGTAAGGTAGTAATGAGAGCGTGACATGACTAAGAGACTTCTGTGCAGGAAATGGGCTTTTCACTGGGGGCAGCGAATTCAACATCAACACATTTACATGATAACAATGATTGATTGATTGTTACTTATATAGCGATGATATCTATGATATTTAAATTGCTCACAATGTTCTGATGTTGTTAAATCTAAAGAAAAAAGTCTTGAAAATCTCTAAAATATTATTTGTTATCATTTTCTATTTCCCTCAAAGATTGAGCCAAACTGTTCCATAACGTTGGCGCTATCGCTTCAAATGAGCGCACTCAGTATGACTTCCTTATATGTCCCTCCACACCAGGAACTCTGAGCAAGGACTGTGTGCAAGAGCACAGCTTCTTTAAGGATACATGTTGAGAAATAAATTATTTAAGATATTCAGGTGCAGAACCTTCTATACAGCTGTACCGCATAGACAGAATGTAGTGGTCAATTCATTCATTAACATGAAGCCAATGGGGATATCTAAGAACTTGGGAAATGTCATATTTCTCTATCCGCGATGCGATGCGTGCTGCAGTATTTTAAACTTCAGTAGTCTATGAATTTTTTTTTTCGGTAAACCCCACAACGACTGTTACATAAATTAAATGAGAAACAAAATTGGTATCCACTGACAACAAAGCGCAAAACCAAATAGATCACATTTGAATAAGAAAAAAACATTGTAGAAGGTCTCTACAAGATGTACGAGCAAAAGAGGAGCAGATTTCCAATGTTTTCGTGTTTGTGAAAGACTCAAGTTAAACCTGAAAAAAACTGGGAACAACCAGCTTCTATATGAACAAAATTCAATATAGCACTTCTGACAAACGGGCTCAAACACGAAGAATTCGGTGCTACCTTAAGAAATACGTTCCATTCAATGGAAAACGAAATAGAATGAAGAACCAGGTAAAACATAAATGGTAAAAATATAAAGGCGTCTGTAACATCCATTAGCCAAAATGTTTTAGGGTCAGTGAAGCAGAAACACAACACTTGTTATCGCTTAACACACTTCCTAAAATAAATAAGAGGAAATAAATGAAAAATTGAATTTAAGAGCAGCCACACAAGGGCGGAGAAAACGAAAGCACAAGATGCATATATAGAATCAAATTGAATCTTAAAGATCACCATTAAAAACAAGATATAAATGCCTACTTAGTTGGCGTAACACCAACAGCAGAGGAAGCAGACAGGAAGGACAACTTGAAAGAGCTCTTAGACATAACAAGAAATATGTCAGGAAGATACAAAATGTGTAAGAGACCTTATTTAAGATAAAAAGGTAGATCAATAACGGAAAGGAACGAACAACAAAACCGATGGATAGAAAAATCTTTGTAACTATTAAACATACTCCCGTCCTTAGACACAGCAGACATACATCCAACAAATGGAGACTGACAAATAGAGAACGTGTACCTAACAAAGAAAGAAACACGTTTTGCCATTAAGCAGCAAACTTTAAGGAAATCATTGGGCCCGGATAAAATTACATCAGAGATGCAGAGAGCTGATATAGAAACAATATTCAACATGTAGGACCGTGTGATTGAAATATATTGGAAAAAGAGAGAGTTCCAAAAGATTGGAAATAATGATACCGTATCGATATAAATGTTGTTTAACATAATTATTTTGAATAGAATGAAAGACCAAGTTGACATACAGCTACTAGATCAACAAGCTGGCTTCCGCCGCAATAAATCATGTACATATCACATTTAAACAATAAAAATCATTGTAGAAAAGTCCATCGAAAGGAAATCCCCCATATCTAAATTGTATAGACTACTAGAAGGACTTTGATAGAATGGACCGACAAAGCTTGTGGAAACTTCACCGGCACTATGGAGAACCAGGAGAACTAGTCAGGATCATTCAGTGTTCCTAAGAAGAAATGACATGCAGTATGGTCCACGAAGGTAGAATCACAGATGACTTTAAAGTGGAAACTGGAGAGAGACAAGGATGTCTCTTGAACCCCATCCTATTCATTCTCGCAATTGACAGTATAATGAAAAAATCCACAAGCAAAATGAGGAAAGGGATACAGTGGAAACTCTGGGACCAAAGGAATGACCTAAACTTTGCAGACATCATTACATTTCTGCACACACTCAAAAAATCCCTAGCAAGGAATCCACTCTGGAAAAGAAAGAGTTGATGGCCAAAGAAAAATGAAGACGCGAGCTAGAGGCCGACAAAAAATTTACGGAATATTCCTGGACGCAACTGGAAAGGATAGCACAGGACCGTGATGATAGACATTCTTGTGGACAGCATATGCTCCAGACGGAGTAAAAAGGCATACGAAAAAGAATATTGCTAATACTTCATTTAAATATGTACAAAAAGTCATTATTTCATTTTGAAGTTTTCAAAATTATTCCTTTGCCTAGACAGATTTAAAAGAAGATTTGAGATTAAGCTCGGAAATATCTAGCGGCAAAACAGCATAATATAAATGGGCTCCAACTTGATTAAAATTTGTTTATGAGGGGCTGATGGAAGAAATGGAGATGTCTCTGTTATCATGGCTATTTTTAGCTATTCCCAACCCAATATCTGAAACGTGTCCATCAGTAGTGATATATTCCATTTAGGGAACTGACCTTCTTCAACACATCTTTTCATTCACGACTTTCTGTCCCATGTTGCAAACCCCTTGTAGTGTTAGTTTTTCTCTACGTTGTTGATATATCTTAGCTTTCGTTGACCAGTCAGCCGTCTGCCCTTAGGTTTCTGGCTGTAGATCGTTTTTGCTGCTGTACTATCCGGCATCCTTGCAATGTGTCATGTCCATGGCAGTATGCCATTTCTTATTGTTGTGACTATGGATGGGTCTTTGTACGATTGATATAAATTTTGGATTATATGGACTCCTAAAACAAAATTGTCCATTAAATTTCATATATTTTATTGAGAATTTTCTTTTCATACGGAAATTGAAAAAGGATCTCTGCTTTTCTAGTAGTGACCAAGTCTCACAAGCATATTGTAATGCTGGTCTTATGTCTGTGGTGTAGACTGAAATAGGAAGGATTGGCTGCTGTTATCATTTCTTTAACCTCCAATATTATTTGATTGTCATCATTTATAGTAACCACTAGCCACTCTCTCAAAGATATATATGTTTATATTGATGTTGTCGAGAGTGTGGGAGTTTATTGACATTTTAATATATTTTATTTTCGCTTCATTTACATCAAGGTTGTCTTGAACCGAGACATCTTCATTGAATACTTCAAATATATCATTGTTGTTTCTAGCAAGTAGCGTTATATCGTCTGTGTATGACAGGTACTGCATTGGATGGCTTTATACGTTCCATTATGTTTGTTGTTCTGTACTACCTCTCTGGAGGTCATTTATGATGACTACACATGTGCCAACATGTATGTTTCAAATGCGTTGTTCTTAAGTGATGTTGACAAGGATACATAATTATCCTTGTCTTAGGCCCTGATTAATTGGTAACTCCTTCATATACTATCTCTGAACTTTAATTCTACTTTGAAATTAGCATTTGTCAGATGTATGGGTTTGTTAGGGATTCCACGTTCTTTCATAGCGTCGTACAGGAATTTCCTTTCTACACTAACAAAAGCTGTTTTGCAGTCCACATATAATGTGTGTATGTTGCTATTGTATAAGTAGCATGTCTCTTTCAAACATGTAATGGTAAAAAGAGGAAAGTCACTTTCACACAGTGTTATAAAAATATAATTTAAATATGTATCAACATGCCTCAATTCTTTTTGAATTTAATTTTGGTTTAATTAAGGGGACCCCTGCCATCACTTTTGCTCAAGACTCTTCGAATTTCTCTATTTCTGCTACCCTCTTCTTTGGTGGTAATTATTGTGACTTAACGGAGTTAAATATATTCTTCTGTCAAACGATTATCTGGCTCGCACCCCAACCAGAATGAGCTTAGTTTATGTATGGCACTGGGCACCAAAATGCCTTCACCAACGCCTGAAGAAACGTTCAACTCTGATCAAATCGTCTTTTCAAAACATTCAAATCATGTAAACTCCGAAATGATTCTCTTCATTTTAAAATACGTACACATTTTTATTTTTGGGAATGGCCATCTGCATGCTCGATTTTATGCGAAACTTCCCGATAATAATGGCAGCATTGTTTGCTCTGACAATCAATTTCGGTTCCAATATATACACTGCCCAGTGGCGTGCCTAGTGTTAGCACACCCATGGGCGAATTCAAGGATTGTCACGTTACATTTCACGGTTTAAACTCTGCAGTTATCCGAAAATGTCAAAGCTCAATTTAAAGGGAAATGACAACTGAAGAGACCAACTATTCGACTTTAGCCCTCACTCCTTTTCTGTGTAACTGGCGTGTTTGGTGCCACGGGGGGAGAATAATTCTTTTATCCCCCCCCCCCCCTGTTCCCCTTAAAACTCCGAAACACATTATTTTCAACCATTAATACAATACAATCCCATTAGATGCCCCCGCTAGTCTCGCACTCGGGGCGCATACCTCGTATGCCCATTTATTCTTCCTACTAATGTAGGAGTCTAGCATAGACTTTGCAAATACTGTTTGGTTCCTATTCAATATAAATGACTTGTTGATCCGTATATGTTCCCGACATTTTTGCTCTCCCATGTGTTAAATTGGCTTTCTGTTGTTTTTTAGGGCTTGTGTTTCACTTCCATAATTTGCAAGTGGTCTGATTACAGCTTTATACATAGATGTATTTGTTTTTCGAGTGATTTGTGTACGTTTTAGTATCTTCTTACTACTGAAGTATGAACTGTTTCAGGCAAATACAATTTATTTTATTTCTGTTAGTAATTCATTTCTTTTATCTAATAATTATTCTTTGTATTTGATTTGATTAACTTTGTCAAAGGTGTGATTTCTAATTTCAAGGTTTCATTTATCTGTTCTTTTTTTAACATAGTCATGCATTTTTTGTTTTGGCGTTAACTTCCAGTCCTGCTTGTAATGATGCGGCTTCTTGTTCAATATAAGCGTTTGATATATATTTAATACTTCCGTTATGGGGCCATCCATTTAGACCGTAGGCAAAAAGAGGTGGGGGAAAGTTGGAGATTTTGGAGATTTTGCGTTTTGTGCGTATGGCCCTAAAGGGGAATGCGGAGAGTCCGAAAATAGCATAGTTATATATATATATATATATATATATATATATATATATATATATGTTAAATTACCAAGCACTTTTTTGTATGAATTATTGTAATAATGTTGTCATAACTTTTCACAACTGTACTGGCAAAATATCGTTTATTAAAGACTCAGTAGTGGCAATATTACAGTAATATTTTGTGCGTCGTATGTTCAATTTGTTTGTGACGTACCCCTCCTCTCCATGCTACGACAGTGGTTCCTAATTTGTTTTTATATTCCTGGCATCTAAGGCAAAAATAGGGTTTTACGAGGCGCCTTATGTTAAATTTGAACAAGTACAATTCAAAATAGCAAATAAATAAACACTAGATTTAGCTCTCTAAATATTGGCGACAGCAATGCGTGAATTTCCCATCTACTAAAGTTTCTAGACAAAACGTGAACTCAAATGACGCACATTTAAAAATACCATTTTAGTACACCACATTTTTTCACCATACTTAAATTGACTCGATTTCAATTAGGAAAAGAATATAGTACGCACCAAACGCAGTTAAGTTATTTTTTAAATAAATAAATCATTTTACCGTAATTATACGGAAATTCATTTTTGCGCGCTATCCGGAAATGGAAATAGTGACACCCATTGCAAAATATATAAGAGATAATACAATCAAGTTTCGGGTAAAAACAAAAAACACTCAAGGCGTCTTTTTCAGTATATTGTGATCAATAATTATATAACTTGGAGGTGAACGCAATAGTCTTTCTGATTGCTTGAGCTACCTCTCTCGGAAATCCTACGACTTTCTCTGCTAATATTTGCACAGCATTTTCCTTCAAAACCAACGTATCATTTATGTTGTTTTTCCTGTTTAGTTCGTTCTGTTGTGCTTCTAGGTATGCTCCCAATTCATTTTTGTGTATTCTCTTTGATATCGGCCATTGTGAATATGCTTATTCATTTTTTATATTTAACCCTTACAAATACATATTCAGAGTCTTCATCTACTCCTGGATATTTTTTTACGTTTAATATGTCTGATCCATGACTATGGTGAAATATGATCTTATCTTTTGTTATGACTACAATCATATTCTAGTTTTAAAAAATACAAGAAAAGCATTTATTTAGCGGAAAATATTACCATAAATATAAAGTGGAACAAACATCGCCAGTATCAGTCCACAGGTCTAACCTCTACCCCCCCCCCCCCTTTTTCCCCCTTTTTCTTATTAATTTGCTGCAATATTAATATTCTTAACACAGAAGATGTAGTTCAAGCAATAATAAAGACGGTTGATATAATATAATCTACAATTCATTGGAATACTTTTCGACAAATCATTGCTGAAGACGGTCTCTTTCTTTGTCTTTAGTTTTATAAACACAGTTCAAACTATGTATGTATTTGTCCATTAAAAATTGATTGACTTGATTAAACATAAGTAATTGTTAACTAGAGTATGTAACTGTCATTAATAATTTCTCCATATTTCTCTTATTGTATATTTCTCTCCATCTCTCGTATTGTATATAGATCACTTTCTCTGTAATCGTGTATTTCTCTTTATTTCTTTTATTATCTATTGATTTCTTTCCCTCTTATTATGTGTTCCTTCTTTATCTCTTATTGTCTTTTACTCTCCATCTCTCTTATTGTCTATTTATCTCTAACTCTTGTTTTTTCTATCTTTCTTTCTCTGTTTCGGTCGCAGAGCTCTAAATCTCTACAATATCTTTTGCATCTCTGTATTCTCAATGTCAAATTTTTGCACACATTCTGTATGGGTTAAAGTTCTCTAAAGATTTTATAGTTTCATGAAAACAATATGTTACCGATTTCGGAAAAAAAAACTACCAGAAAGTATTAAATATAACTTTTGCTCATATAACATGGCTCTTCGACAGGAAAGGGGTAGGTAGGAGTTCACATCAAGTGTTAAATTTAAAAACTCCAATTCAAATGTTATGTTTTATAAGCATATTTTACAATGTAAGGATAGCAAATATAGACTAAGTTAATTAACTTACCTGTTGAAATGAGATAAACTGTTAAAATCACTAATGATTTCTTGTCCATTGTGAAAAAATGAGGTAAACTTTTAAAGCAATTGTTTTACTAAACTATTTACATACAAGGTTTTAGTGTAAACAATAAACTATCAAACACATGTATTGTACACACATCGATGAGAAATGAAAGTCTTTTGAATTTGTTCTGAGACAGCTCAATCTATAGCATAAAGATGAACACAACAAATATGAAATGAAAGTATGTCAGTGTTTGCTGAGACAGCTTCCACAATGAAATAACTTTTGGTCTTAACGCAACATACAATAGACCTCTAGGGAATGCGAGGTTTATATAATAGTAACATTTATAATATTATAAGCAGGATAGGTGTCGCTGTTGCTGGTTTTAACCTACACAATTATCTGGCACAGTTAGTATAGTCGCCATTACTGTCCTAATTTAACCTCTATGCCCATCAAAAGTGTCAGTTAGTTAATAAAAACATAATACACATACTCTGTACGCAAATGGTTCATTTTTATGCCCTCTCCCATAGATCACGGTTTTAACCCTTATTAAACGACCCCTAAAAACAACTTTTTCTTATGAATTATTTTTAAAAAAATGTAATATGAAACATTGTAGAGAGGCTGAAAATTTGATTAAACATGCATTCAAGTAACGCACATTATAAGAATCCCTGTTAGTGCCCCCCCCCCCCCACTCAAGGCTTGAAACCGACCATTTTGTTCAAACGTTTGAACTATTTTAATACTAGATATATCCGCTAAGCATTGGCAGCAGCAAAATACTTCCCGTTTATTAAATTAGCTTGACAAAACATCAACTCAAGTTACGCCTGCACAATTTTTATCTTAGGTTCATGGACTATATTAAATCTTCTGATACACCAACCAGTTTTAAGCCGAATATTTTTTACACCATACTTAAATTGAGACGATTTCATTTTCATGAAGGAAAATAATACGCGCCAAAGGAAGTTGCGTTATTTTTTTTTTATTTTTTAAATATATCATTTAGCGTAGTTATCGGGAATTATATTTTCCGCACTATTGAACTCATTATTGAACCTTACTTTATTTGAAGCATACACAATTATTTGTAATATACTCTCAATACCAAATTCGCTGAATAGGAAGCAGACGGCGGAAATGGAAGCAGTGCACGAGTCACACCGGATGCGTAATATATATAAGTGATTCAAAACCCCATGCACTTTAACATCGCAGGTTTACTTCATGAAATATTTCATTAAAAAAAAATATTACGCACCAAACCCATTTGCAATACAATTTAAAAAGAAAATTCATTTAACTCAGTTATCCGTAATTTTATTTATTGAGATACTATTTCCTTCATATTCCTATGCAGAAACATTTAAAATTGATTTTTTAGGGTTTGGGATTTGGAATTTGATCTTGATAGAAGGAATTTTTATTTTCATTTAGAATATGTGTCAATTTTCAGCTCGATCACTTGACGGGAAGAGGGTCACTTAGTCATCTGAATGTTTTGACAGTCATTCGGCTGTCAGCCATGTCCAAAAGCAAAGTTAATTTAAAGGATTAAAAATATTGAACGTGGATCTAAATGAAAAAACAATAAAAATATTGAACGTGGATCTAAATGAAAAAACAATAAAAATATTGAACGTGGATCAAAATGAAAAAACAATAAAAATATTGAACGTGGATCTAAATGAAAAAACAATAAAAATATTGAACGTGGATCTAAATGAAAAAACAATAAAAATATTGAACGTGGATCTAAATGAAAAAACAATAAAAATATTGAACGTTGATCTAAATGAAACAACAATAAAAATATTGAACGTGGATCTAAATGAAAAAACAATAAAAATATTGAACGTGGATCTAAATGAAAAAACAATAAAAATATTGAACGTGGATCTAAATGAAAAAACAATAAAAATATTGAACGTTGATCTAAATGAAACAACAATAAATAATATTGAACGTGGATCTAAATGAAAAAACAATAAAAATATTGAACGTTGATCTAAATGAAACAACAATAAAAAATATTGAACGTGGATCTAAATGAAAAAACAATAAAAATATTGAACGTTGATCTAAATGAAACAACAATAAAAAATATTGAACGTGGATCTAAATGAAACAACAATAAAAAATATTGAACGTTGATCTAAATGAAACAACAATAAAAATATTGAACGTTAATCTAAATGAAACAACAATAAAAAATATTGAACGTGGATTTAAATGAAAAAACAATAAAAATATTGAACGTTGATCTAAATGAAAAAACAATAAAAATATTGAACGTGGATTTAAATGAAAAAACAATAAAAATATTGAACGTGGATCTAAATGAAAAAACAATAAAAATATTGATTTTGCAAATATTTTTAATTAAATTAAAAATGTTTTGTTTACAATTTATAAATACGTCTTTGCTTTAATATGTAATCTAAAACAGTAACATCACTAGGGTTATTGCCAGACAACAGTAACATGGCTAGGGTTATTGCCAGACAACAGTAGCATGGCTAGGGTTATTGCCAGACAACAGTAACATGGCTAGGGTTATTGCCAGACAACAGTAACATCACTAGGGTTATTGCCAGACAACAGTAACATCACTAGGGTTATTGCCAGACAACAGTAACATCACTAGGGTTATTGCCAGACAACAGTAACATGGCTAGGGTTATTGCCAGACAACAGTAACATGGCTAGGGTTATTGCCAGACAACAGTAACATCACTAGGGTTATAGCCAGACAACAGTAAAATGGCCAGGGTTATTGCCAGACAACAGTAACATGGCTAGGGTTATTGCCAGACAACAGTAACATAACTAGGGTTATTGCCAGACAACAGTAACATAGCTAGGGTTATTGCCAGACAACAGTAACATAGCTAGGGTTATTGCCAGACAACAGTAACATAGCTAGGGTTATTGCCAGACAACAGTAACATGGCTAGGGTTATTGCCAGACAACAGTAACATAACTAGGGTTATTGCCAGACAACAGTAACATAGCTAGGGTTATTGCCAGACAACAGTAACATAGCTAGGGTTATTGCCAGACAACAGTAACATGGCTAGGGTTATTGCCAGACAACAGTAACATAACTAGGGTTATTGCCAGACAACAGTAACATAACTAGGGTTATTGCCAGCCAGGGCGGGCAAGGAAGTTTGCCACCCTTACCACGAAATATATTCTGCAAGTCCTGAAACGTTTTTCTATTAGATGCCACGTAACGCTTTGACTAATATTTCCAACAAAAAGACTTTGCAAACAGATCGCATTGATAAGGGCATATATTGATTAGGGGTAAATACCACACCTAATATCTCATTTATATTTCAGAAGTAAACCGCTTTCAATGAAATGCCAGCAGATTTTGTGTTAGCTTTAACTTGTTTGAAATTTTGTGTTTGTGCAATACATGATATTAATGCGTATGATAATATTACGTTTGGGCAATACATACTATTAACGTGTATGATAATGTTGTGTTTGTGCAATACATGATATTAACGTGTATGATAATGTTGGGTTTGTGAAATACATGGTAGCAAGTTATGTCAACATTTTAGCACATATAAACTCATTGAACAAACACGACCAAAAACATGATCTCTTATAAATATTTTTTGAATCGACAAAAATTATGGAATAACATTTAATATTAAACCTTTTTTTAAAAGTATATTTTCGTAACAAACCGAATTGACGGTTAAAACTAAGTAGTGGCAAACATGTATTACATCACCTAAACCTTACCCTAAAAACACCACCTAAACCTGAGGTAAAAAAAAAACACTAACCCTAATTTTCATACGAAGAAAATAAATATATTGATTTCAGGTGTATTTGTTTTTTAAAAAATTAGATTTAAAAAAAAAATTATCTTCTAAATTGGTGAACAAATATTTAGCACGAGGCTGAGTTCTTTTCTCTTGGTCGCTGTGTCTGTCTTTCACTTTCTCTCAAAGTTAAACTTTTATTTGGTGAAGCTTTTCACTATGTAATAGCATGTAACTTATCATGTATTTCCTCATGTAACTTATCTTGTAGCGTCCCTTGTATCATATCATGTTACTTATCATGTAGCGTCCCTTGTAGCATATCATGTTACTTATCATGTAGCGTCCCTGGTAACATATCATGTTACTTATCATGTAGCGTCCCTGGTAACATATCATGTTACTTATCATGTAGTTTCCCATTGAATGTCTCATCTAGTTTATCTTATATAGCTATAATGTGACGTCACATTTAAATTATTTTGTAATGTATCATGTAGCTTATCATGTAGCTTATCATGTAGCTTATCATGTATCTTATCATGTAGCTTATCATTAAGTTGAAAATGTTGCAATCGTTTAACATGAACACATATCTCCAGGACTTTTACCTGACATTTGTAAATGATGACCCACTTTTGGCATGGCGTTGTTTGACATTTGTAAATGATGACCCACTTTTGGCATGACGTTGTTTGACATTTGTAAATGATGACCCACTTTTGGCATGACGTTGTTTGACATTTGTACATGATGACCCACTTTTGGCATGACGTTGTTTGACATTTGTAAATGATGATCCACTTTTGGCATGACGTTGATGGACATTTGTAAATGATGACCCACTTTTGGCATGACGTTGATGGACATTTGAACTTAATACTGGATTATTAAATCCATTTATTTTATGACATTTTGATGAGCCACTTTGAATCATTCTGAACATTCCTGCACCATTGCTGCCATTTCATTTGGACATATATTATGTTATGCACGGCAATGTTTCTAACTGAAATGCCATTGCTAATAATTTATCTAAAACTGACGTGGGGTGGAGAGAGAAATACTAACTATTTTATAAATCCCTGGGTGTGGAAAACGAGTCAGAATCCCATGCAAAAATATGTGTATTCAGTGATAAGCAAGAATAACAATGTTATCTTATAACACAAAATTACTATATAATACCTGTGTCGGGATTAGCAAACACGTCAAATGTATTTGATCACACTGTAATACTATGGTATATGTGTTTCTTTTTAAATGCTCTATATTCATGTTGCATCTGTTTGTGAGTTTCTTAAGGACTGGTTGTGTGATAAACTTTTTCGATTATTAATTGACACGCTTCATCTCACATTTTCCAGCTGAAACTGTGGCACGCGATCTCACATGTCTACACTTCTAACCAACAACTGCCTCTTCTGACAACTACTGTGACATCTAACCACATACTGCCACTTGTGATCACTTACCCCCAAACACTTGAACACACAAGCCCACATCTGAAAACCTACCGCACTATCTGATTACCTACACTAAGATCTCAACACTTCTCTCAAATCTAACCTAATAATTCCACATCTGATCACCTACTCACACCTCTGAAAATCTTCTTACACATATGACCACCTACTCACATAACTATCAAACTACACACACATCTGACCACATGCCTCCAAATTGAAAATCGCATACCACATCTCACCTCCTACATACACATCTGACAGCTGACCCTCTAATCCTTCACATTACAAGCTAAACCCACACTTGATCACAAACCCACACAGCTGAAAATCTACACTTATACCTGACCACATAAAACAATATCTGGCCACCTAAATTCACACCTGACCACCTACATCCACATCAGACAACATAACTCCCATATTTAACAACAAACCACAACATTGACAACCTACTTAAAAATCTGACAAATATATACCAAAATCTGACCACACTTCGCTGTGGCAGCTTCTGATGCAGCATTGAGGGCACATTTGTCCGCGAACAGAAGCTCGTTGATGGTACAATATTTGATATTGGTTTTATCTTGTCGACTTCTAAGGTTGACAACTGACAAAACGGTGTGGAAACGGATGGGCACGCCAGTGGTTGAGTCCTTGAACGCATCAGACATCATTGCACAATACATATAACTGATGAGTGTGGTGCGTGTTCACAACCATGCTTAACACCGTTTGTGACAAGGAATTCTTGAGATGACTGATCGTTGTCCTGCACACGGTCCATCGTGCCATCTTGCAGCTGACAAAATGCCATATGAAACACGTTACAACAAAATGTCTTATGAAACACGTCACAACAAAATGTCATATGAAACAAGTCACAACAAAATGTCATATGAAACACATCACAACAAAATGTCATATGAAACACGTTACAACAAAATGTCATATGAAACACGTTACAACAAAATGTCATATGAAACACATCACAACAAAATGTCATATGAAACACATCACAACAAAATATCATATGAAATACATCACAACAAAATGTCATATGAAACACATCACAACAAAGTGTCATATGAAACACATCACAACAAAATGTCATATGAAACACATCACAACAAAATGTCATATGAAACACATCACAACAAAATGTCATATGAAACACATCACAACAAAATGTCATATGAAACACGTCACAACAAAATGTCATATGAAACACATCACAACAAAATTTCATATGAAACACATCACAACAAAATGTCATATGAAACACATCACAACAAAGTGTCATATGAAACACATCACAACAAATGTCATATGAAACACATCACAACAAAATGTCATATGAAACACATCACAACAAAATTTCATATGAAACACATCACAACAAAATGTCATATGAAACACATCACAACAAAATGTCATATGAAACACTTCCCAATAAAATGTCATTTGAAACACGTTACAACAAAATGTCATATGAAACACATCACAACAAAATGTCATATGAAACACATCACAACAAAATATCATATGAAACACGGGTTAGGGGAAAAAAACACTTAAATAATTGTATATATAAAGTAATTCAAAAGACATCATTAACACACAAAGTGTTACTCCCTGGTAGTGGCACTGCAAGGCATGCCGGGTACTCACTAGTTATTTGATATAATGAAAGTGATTTTTTAAATTATAAATCTTAAACTTCTAAAGAAAAAAAAAACAACAAAAACAAGGATTTTGAAAAATCGTGTCATTTTAATTTGTTACATTGAGAAGATGCCAAAAAATCAATTAAATCAAAGCATAATTGCTATTCTAATCTTAGATGTAAGCCAATTGACTTCCTATTGATTTATTGTTAAAATTCTTAGACATGGGAAGAAGGTGATGAGCACGGGGTTACAATAATCATGTTCAGTGATATGAAGACAAAATATAGTTTCTGAAGGATATATTTAACAAGTAGTTCATACATATAACAGTATTTCTCAGTGTGCTTAAAACAAATATTTATTATTATCAACCATAGCAAAAACGTTCATCCCTTAATGGCAGATTTTACATTCATAAGTTAATGAAAAGTTTTACTAATTTCTCTGACAAAATGTTCTGCGTTTTCTATCGTCTGATAAAGTTCTTTACACTTGTTCGTGTCAAGAATGTTGCCACACTTCATAAGCGTCTCTGCCTCTTTGAGAATCTGAAGAGGAGACAACAGAATCGAATATGTTTAAACTCTCTTTTTGTAAATGACTCAATAGCTTTATTTTGACAAACATTCACTGTAGTGATTAATGTGTACATTCAGAGACTATACTGCCATTTAATTAATCATAACAAACATTAATTGTAGTGATTAGTGTGTACAGTTATAGGCAATAAATTCAGTTACTCGTCTAGTCAGAGATTTAAAGAATGGGACTTATAGAATAATATTTTCCAACAGGTTTGTACACTTAGTCTCTATCATACAAGAGTCCCTGTAGTCGTATACAACAAGGTCTCATTTGCAGAAGGTCCTCAAATCGTTAAATGTTCGCAAGGGAAATGAAAAATTAAAATCCATATTAACTAAAAACATTTCTTTTAACACCATTTAAATCTTACATAACTAGATTTAATAACATCTAAATATGTATAACTTATTTTATAATAACATGTAACTCTCTATATTCAAATATCTAACTCTTTTTATAGCCATACACCCCTGATTGGCCAAAAAACCTCACACTATAATCATATCTCACAACATTGAATTGTCTGTCTCACATAATGTCTCTGTAACACTCAATATAAGCTCCATTTTTCTACGTCGTGATAGTCTTCCTCATATAATGTCTCTGTTACACTTAATGTAATCTTCTTCTTCTACGTTCTGATAGTCTGCCTTAAATAATGTCTCTGTTACACTTAGTGTAAGATACCTTGTTCCAAGTTGTGATAGTCTGTCTCACATAATGTCTCTGTAACACTTAGTGTAATCTCCCTTGTTCTACGTTGTGATAGTCTGTCTCACATAATGTCTCTGTTACACTTAGTGTAAGATACCTTGTTCCAAGTTGTGATAATCTGTCTCACATAATGTCTCTGTAACACTAAGTGTAATATCCCTTGTTCTACGTTGTGATAGTCTGTCTTACATAATGTCTCTGTTACACTTAGTGTAAGATACCTTGTTCCAAGTTGTGATAATCTGTCTCACATAATGTCTCTGTTACACTTAGTGTAATCTCCTTTGTTCTACGTTGTGATAGTCTGTCTCACATAATGTCTCTCTTACACTTAGTGTAATCTCCCTTGTTATAAGTCGTGATAGTCTGTCTCACATAATGTCTCTGTTACACTTAGTGTAATCTCCCTTGTTCTACGTTGTGATAGTCTGTCTCACATAATGTCTCTGTTACACTTAGTGTAATCTCCCTTGTTATACGTCGTGATAGTCTGTCTCACATAATGTCTCTGTTACACTTAGTGTAATCTCCCTTGTTCTACGTTGTGATTGTCTGTCTCACATAATGTCTATGTTACACTTAATGTAATCTCTCTTGTTCCAAGTTGTGATAGTCTGTCTCACATAATGTCTCTGTTACACTTAGTGTAATCTCCCTTGTTATACGTCGTGATAGTCTGTCTCACATAATGTCTCTGTTACACTTAGTGTAATCCCCCTTGTTCTACGTTGTGATAGTCTGTCTCACATAATGTCTATGTTACACTTAGTGTAATCTCCCTTGTTCCATGTTGTGATGGTCTGTCTCACATAATGTCTATGTTACACTTAGTGTAATCTCCCTTGTTCCAAGTTGTGATAGTCTGTCTCACATAATGTCTCTGTTACACTTAGTGTAATCTCCCTTGTTATACGTCGTGAAAGTCTGTCTCACATAATGTCTCTGTTACACTTAGTGTAATCTCCCTTGTTCTACGTTGTGATTGTCTGTCTCACATAATGTCTATGTTACACTTAGTGTAATCTCCCTTGTTCCAAGTTGTGATAGTCTGTCTCACATAATGTCTCTGTTACACTTAGTGTAATCTCCCTTGTTCTACGTTGTGATAGTCTGTCTCACATAATGTCTCTGTTACACTTAGTGTAATCTCCCTTGTTATACGTCGTGATAGTCTGTCTTACATAATGTCTCTGTTACACTCAGTGTAATCTCCCTTGTTCTACGTTGTGATAGTCTGTCTTACAAAATGTCTCTGTAACACTCAGTGTAAGCTGATTTTTATCAAGTACCAAAATATCAAACGTACATTAAAAAAAATTGGAGAACAAATTTAATAATGAACTAAAAGTAAGATTCCAACCATGACAAATAGAATTATTCACCATTTTGTTTGATGACGATCTATTTCCTGATATTACTAATAACATGAATGGAGACCTATTGTCCCATAAAACTTACGGACGTTATTGTAAAATACAATGCCATAATTTATTACACAAAATTATTAATGTTTTTATTATTTAAGTTTCTAGCTTTTGGGCATAGAAAAATGTGCGCAAAGTGTACTTCAGGCCTGAAAAATTAAAAGTATCCAAAATAAGGAACTTTTTACAGATGTATTTCCTATGACTTGCCTCGTTTACAAAAACATCAATGGTCACATGTAGATCACATCTTTCCTCGTGCAGTGACTTAAGTTTCTTGCGGACCAGGGTCAGTTGACTTTTAAACTCGTCACTGTTGTTAGCTGACATCTGGTGGATATGGATGAAATGATGTGCATCTGTTTTAACTGATGGATATTTAAAAGTTATACAAGTTATTATTACTGACCATTACATACACTGGTAAGGTGGGTGTAAGTGGACACTTCAGATATAGCTATCAAAGAAAGACAAGTTTAAGAGTTATATATAAAGCATAGCCAAGTATAGGATATAGCTATAAAGTAAAGTCAAGTTTAAGAGGTAGCTGTACAGTAAAGCAAAGTTTAAGAGGTAGCTATAATGTAAATCCAAGCGTAAGCAATAGCAACAGTGGCAAACGTAACATTAAAACTGCTATAATTTATCTTAATCTATATATTGTATGATACATGTATATTTTTATATGATTTTAATATTTGTATAATATGAATCGCATGCAGAGAAGGGTTATCTCCATGTGTTACATACTCCTTTCTCCCGGTCTTTTCATCACATTGTCTCTGTTACTCTATGTATATCCGTCTTCTCTTCACTATGTCCCCTTAACTCCATGTATCTCCGTCTTCTCTTCACTCTGTCCCCTTAACTCCATGTATTTGCGTCTTCTCTTCACTTTATCTACTTAACTCCATGTATCTCCGTCTTCTCTTCACCCTGTCTACTTAACTCCACGTATCTGCGTCTTCTCTTCAACATGTCTACGTTACTCTCTGTATCTCCGCCTTCTCTTCGCCCTGCCTCCTTAACTCAATGTGTCTGCGTCTTCTTTACATAATGTCTCCTTAACTCCCTGTATCTCCGTCTTCTCTTCACCCTGTCTACTTAACTCCATGTATCTGCGTCTTCTCTTCCCCCTGTCTCCGTTAATTTCTGTATCTCCTTCCTATCTTTACCCTGACTCCCTGTGTCATTATTAACGAACATAGTCTTCTCATCCACTCAGGAAGAGCATGCTTTAAGTTTAATTGTGACTGAGGTAATATGCTAATATTACATAAAGAAGGTCAAGTACCAGAAGTGCTAACATTAAATGAAGTAGGTCAAGTAGCAGAAATGCTAACATTACATAAAGAAGGTCAATCACGGGATATGCTAATATTACATTAAGAAGGTCAATCACGGGATATGCTAATATTAAATAAAGAAGGTCAAATACCAGAAGTGCTAACATTACATAAAGAAGGTCAAGCACGGGATATGCTAATATTACATAAAGAAGGTCAATCACGGGATATGCTAATATTACATTAAGAAGGTCAAGTACCAGAAGTGCTAACATTACATAAAGAAGGTCAAACACGGGATATGCTAATATTAAATAAAGAAGGTCAAATACCAGAAGTGCTAACATTACATAAAGAAGGTCAAGCACGGGATATGCTAATATTACATAAAGAAGGTCAAGTACCAGAAGTTCAAATATTAAATGAAGTAGGTCAAGTACCTGAATTGCTAACATTACATAAAGAAGGTCAAGTACGGGATATGCTAATATTACATAAAGAAGGTCAAGTACCAGAAGTGCTAACATTAAATGAAGTAGGTCAATTACGAGAAGTGCTAATATTACATGAAGAAAGTAAAATACAGAAGTGATAACTTTAAATAATGTGTCGTTTCAATTAAATAAATATCAAGAATAAATTAAAATTAATATATTTATTAACTGTGTAAAACACAAAAAAATTAAAATTAACTAGGTTCTTAAATGCATTAAACAAATATTAATTAAGTATTGCACGCTAAGAGAAAACGCATTTAACTAGTGTTATTATTTTTTTATTTTTTTTACAAATCTTCATTGGTTAGTAGTTCATCCATCATACAATTTTTAAAACAGCATCTTCATTCCGTTTAACGGTTGTTACATTTCAAAGCTTTAAATGGTTGATGATTGTTGTAAATATTCAAATACATTTTATCCAACCTACAGTCACGTGATTTAGTTTCCTTCACATCACAAGGTCCGCTTATATTTAACCTTGTGTTAATATTTCCCTAGTTAGAAAGCACTTTCGCCAAAAAATATTTTAGCAATTAAATTAAAATAAACAAAAAGGAGTTGTTTTCCAATTACCTGTGCTTTGTTGGAACATACTCTTTTATAAACTGAAATTGTTACATTCCTGAATTAATTTCTATGTATTAAATCATTATCAAATAAGCATAGTTGTCAGCAGGACAATATTTATTTATAGACGACCAGACCAGTGATCTCCTAATTGGGAGAGTCAGGCCCACTCCTAGGCGGCACATACTTGATCAAAAAAGGGATATTAACCAAGTAATCTTTTAACACATCTTAAACGAAGGGCTTAGTTAGAGGCGAACTATAGGGCCGGAGAGGGAGGTCCGCCTTCTGTGCATTTTTTTTAACGTATGAGCGGGATCTTAGATCATCTGCATTTATGTTTTCTTGGACACAATGCGGGAACATCCCTAAGCAGCACTAAACCTAGCTACGTCACCGTGTTGAGTCAAAGTTTTTTGGAAATGCATTGTTTAGTCATTTCCGCATGTGAACAATTTAAAATTTAATCAACTACTTTGCACAAAGCATATGTTTTATTGTAAACATTATCTTGTGTAAACAAACAATTGTAAATTAAAAGGGTTGTTTATTTAATTTGTCTTAAAACAAAAGATGCTTTTAGCCTTAGAGATAAAAAGGATGTATATCTAGTTTTGATTTTGATTGATGTAATTTTATCGCGCTAAAAATTTGCTTGTTATATTCGACTTTCTATTAATAGTAGAAAGAGGTTAAGTTAATCGTTAGTGGCCATTAAAATATTGGTTAAAAACGCATACACTTTGAGAACACCTGGATAAAACAATGATTGACGTCAGCCAGATTTTTTCTTGATGGAAAAAACTATGGTACTATTTGTCTGTCGCTAAGTAAGGAAACACATATATATATATATATATAGGTTATGATGTCATGTTACGAATGCAAATATTGCCACCGTTGTCTTGTATGTGTGGTGCTCATATTTATTGATGATCTTGTGAATCCTTATGTGGTGGTCATATTTATTGATGATCTTGTGAATACCTTATGTGGTGGTCATATTTATTGATGATCTTTTGAATACCTTATGTGGTGGTCATATTTATTGATGATCTTGTGAATAACTTATGTGGTGGTCATATTTATTGATAAACTTGTGAATACCTTATGTGGTGGTCATATTTATTGATGATCTTGTGAATACCTTGTGTGGTGGTCATATTTATTGATGATCTTGTGAATACCTTGTGTGGTGGTCATATTTATTGATGATCTTGTGAATACCTTGTGTGGTGGTCATATGTATTGATGATCTTGTGAATACCTGGTGTGGTGGTCATATTCATTGATGATCTTGTGAATACCTTGTGTGGTGGTCATATTTATTGATAATCTTGTGAATACCTGGTGTGGTGGTAATATTTATTGATGATCTTGTGAATACCTGGTGTGGTGGTCATATTTATTGATGATCTTGTGAATACCTGGTGTGGTGGTCATATTTATTGATGATCTTGTGAATACCTGGTGTGGTGGTCATATTTATTGATGATCTTGTGAATACCTGGTGTGGTCGAACCTTGTAAGAACGTTAGTTATGACAATGTCAGAATGCGATGTAGGTGTCATATTTTGGGGTAGCACCGTGTTAGAATGTGATGTAGTTATTATATGTGGAGGTATTACCGTGTCTGAACGTGACTAAGGACTGTGTCAGAATGTGATATAGGTGTCATATTTAGAGATATTACCGTGTCAGAATGTAATGTATGTGTCATATTTAGAGATATTACCGTGTCAGAATGTGATGTAGGTGTCATATTTAGAGGTATTACCGTGTCAGAATGTGATATATGTGCCATATTTAGAAGTATTACCGTGTCAGAATGTGATGTAGTTATCATATGTGGAGGTATTACCGTGTCTGAACGTGACTAAGGACTGTGTCAGAATGTGATATAGGTGTCATATTTAGAGATATTACCGTGTCAGAATGTAATGTAGGTGTCATATTTAGAGATATTACCGTGTCAGAATGTGATGTAGGTGTCATATTTAGAGGTATTACCGTGTCAGAATGTGATATATGTGTCATATTTAGAAGTATTACCGTGTCAGAATGTGATGTAGGTGTCATATTTAGAGGTATTACCGTGTCAGAACGCGATTTAGGACTGTGTCAGAATGTGAATAAGGACTGTGTCAGAATGTGAATAAGAACGTGACAGGTTGGGACGTAGGATCGTGTCAGTATGTGATGTATACATTGTTAGAAAAGCTGCCATCAAAAGTGGCACACATGTTGCTATAAAATATATGACGTCACATCATTTTAACATAAGGTACTTAAAAGCATGTAACAAAAAGTGATTAGAATAATTTAGACATGCCACAAACAATGCCCTTTTTTGTGTTGTGTTTAATTTTTTGTTTTTTAATTTTTTTTTTAAATTGCCTTTATTTAATTAGTCTCTCACAGTTAATGAATGTTTACATTAATTATGTTTACGATGCATACGTAATTTCCAATGCTAAAAATAAACCTTAAAGATTTACTATGTAATCACAACTTTCATTACATTGCGTAAATAGGAGATTACATATATGTTTCAGTTACAGGCAGTAGAAAATAAATCCTACAACTATCGCTAAAAATCTCAAAACTTGAACGTAATGTCTTAGTCAGCAACCAAGTATTATAAATGAAGCCTTATGTCTGAGAAAAATACGGATCTATACGGAAAACATATTTTTATGGATAGTTTAATTCTGTTTTACGTCCATATTCACGTACGTTAAAGAGGATGTTTTTTGATAATAATGTCATAGCGTTTGTTGGTGAAGATAATGTCTCAGAGAATGTAGGTGCCAATAATGTCACATATATTGTTGGGGACAGTAAAGTCACATATATTGTTGGGGACAATAATGTCACATATATTTAGGGGGCAATAATGTCACAGAGATTGTTGGGGCCAATAATGTCACATATATTATTGGGGGCAATAATGTCACAGAGGTTTTTGGACACAATAATGCTATTTTAGTTTACATTTTTTAGAGTTGTAAAGCATTGGCGTTAAACTTTAAATAGATAATCAATCTTAGACGTCCACCCATGTGTATTTGTAAATTTCCTAATGTAGCATTGAAGTCACTGATGTAAAAACAAATGTATAGTTTACAAGAAATCCGACAAATAAGATGTAAATCTAAAATATATACATGAGAAAACACGTGATACATATAACAAGATCATCACTGGTATGGAAGGCACTTGTTACATACAACAAGATCATCACTGGTATGGAAGGCACTTGTTACATACAACAAAATCAGCACTGGTATGGAAAGCACGTGTTACATACAACAAGATCATCACTGGTATGGAAGGCACGTGTTACATACAACAAGATCAACACTGGTATGGAAGGCACGTGTTACATACACCTAGATCAACACTGGTATGGAAGGCACGTGTTACGTACAACTAGATCAACACTGGTATGGAAGGCACGTGTTACATACACCTAGATCAACACTGGTATGGAAGGCACGTGTTACATACAACTAGATCAACACTGGTATGGAAGGCACGTGTTACATACAACTAGATCAAAACTGGTATGGAAGGCACGTGTTACATACAACTAGATCAACACTGGTATGGAAGGCACGTGTTACATACAATAAGATCATCACTGGTATGGAAGGCATGTGTTACATACAATAAGATCATCACTGGTATGGAAGGCACGTGTTACATACAATAAGATCATCACTGACATGTAAGGCACGTGTTACATACAATAAGATCATCACTGGTATGGAAGGCACGTGTTACATACAACAAGATCATCACTGGTATGGAAGGCACGTGTTACATACAACAAGATCATCACTGGTATGGAAGGCACGTGTTACATACAACAAGATCAACACTGGTATGGAAGGCACGTGTTACATACACCTAGATCAACACTGGTATGGAAGGCACGTGTTACATATAACTAGATCAACACTGGTATGGAAGGCACGTGTTACATACAATAAGATCATCACTGGTATGGAAAGCACGTGTTACATACAATAAGATCATCACTGACATGTAAGGCACGTGTTACATACAACTAGATCAACACTGGTATGGAAGGCACGTGTTACATACAACTAGATCAACACTGGTATGGAAGGCACGTGTTACATACAATAAGATCATCACTGGTATGGAAGGCACGTGTTACATACAATAAGATCATCACTGACATGTAAGGCACGTGTTACATACAACAATATCATCACTGGTATGGAAGGCATGTGTTACATACAACAAGATCATCACTGGTATGAAAGGCACGTGTTACATACAACAAGATCAACACTGGTATGAAAGGCACGTGTTACATACACCTAGATCAACACTGGTATGGAAGGCACGTGTTACATACAACTAGATCAACACTGGTATGGAAGGCACGTGTTACATACAATAAGATCATCACTGGTATGGAAGGCACGTGTTACATACAATAAGATCATCACTGACATGTAAGGCACGTGTTACATACAACTAGATCAACACTGGTATGGAAGGCACGTGTTACATACAACAAGATCATCACTGACATGTAAGGCACCTGTTACATACAACAATATCATCACTGGTAAGGAAGGCATGTGTTACATACAATAAGATCATCACTGACATGTAAGGCACGTGTTACATACAACAAGATCATCACTGGTATGGAAGGCACGTGTTACATACAACAAGATCATCACTGACATGTAAGGCACGTGTTACATACAACAAGATCATCACTGGTATGGAATGCATGTGTTACATACAACAAGATCATCACTGGTATGGAAGGCATGTGTTACATACAATAAGATCATCACTGACATGTAAAGCACGTGTTACATACAACAAGATCATCACTGGTATGGAAGGCACGTGTTACATACAACAAGATCATCACTGGTATGGAAGGCACGTGTTACATACAACTAGATCATCACTGACATGTAAGGCACGTGTTACATACAACAAGATCATCACTGGTATGGAAGGCACGTGTTACATACAACAAGATCATCACTGGTATGGAAGGCACGTGTTACATATAACAAGATCATCACTGGTATGGAAGGCACGTATTACATACAACAAGATGATCACTGGTATGGAAGGCACGTGTTACATACAACAAGATGATCACTGGTATGGAAGGCACGTGTTACATACAACAAGATCATCACTGGTATAGAAGGCACGTGTTACATACAACAAGATCAACACTGGTATGGAAGGCATGTGTTACATACAACAAGATCATCACTGGTATGGAAGGCACGTGTTACATACAACAAGATCATCACTGGTATGGAAGGCACGTTTAACATACAACAAGATCATCACTTATATGGAAGGCACGTGTAAAATAAAACATTGGTATGGAAGGCATGTATTACATACAACAAGATCATCACTGGTATGGAAGGCACGTGTTACATACAACACTGGTATTGAAGGCATGTATTACATACAACAAGATCATCACTGGTATGGAAGGCACGTGTTACAAACAACAAGATCATCACTGGTATGGAAGGCATGTATTACATACAACAAGATCATCACTGGTATGGAAGGCACGTGTTACATACAACTAGATCAACACTAGTATGGAAGGCACGTGTAACATACAACAAAATCATCACTGGTATGGAAGGCACGTGTTACATACAACTAGATTATCACTGATATGGAAGGCACGTGTTACATACAACACTGGCATGGAAGGCACATGTTACATACAACAAGATCATCACTGGTATGGAAGGCACGTGTTACATACAACTAGATCAACACTGGTATGGAAGGCACGTGTAACAAACAACAAAATCATCACTGGTATGGAAGGCACGTGTTACATACAACTAGATCATCACTGATATGGAAGGCACGTGTTACATACAACACTGGTATTAAAGGCACATGTTACATACAACAAGATCATCACTGGTATGGAAGGCACGTGTTGCATACAACAAGATCATCACTGATATGGAAGGCTCGTGTTACATACAACAAGATCATCACTGGTATGGAAGGCACGTGTTACATACAACAATATCATCACTGGTATGGAAGGCACGTGTTAAATACAACAAGATCATCACTGGTATGGAAGGCACGTGTTACATACAACAAGATCATCACTGGTATGGAAGGCATGTGTTACATACAACAAGATCATCACTGGTATGGAAGTCACGTGTTACATACAACAAGATCATCACTGGTATGGAAGGCATGTGTTACATACAACAAGATCATCACTGGTATGGAAGGCTCGTGTTACATACACCAAGATCATCACTTGTATGGAAGGCATGTGTTACATACAACAAGATCATCACTGGTATGGAAGACACGTGTTATATACAACAAGATCATCACTGGTATGGAAGGTATGTGTTACATACAACAAGATCATCACTGGTATGGAAGGTATGTGTTACATACAACAAGATCATCACTGGTATGGAAGACACGTGTTGCATACAACAAAATCATCACTGATATGGAAGGCACGTGTTACATACAACAAGATCATCACTGGTATGGAAGGCACGTGTTACATACAACAAGATCATCACTGATATGGAAGGCATGTGTTACATACAACAAGATCATCACTGGTATGGAAGGCACGTGTTACATACAACAAGATCATCACTGGTATGGAAGGCACGTGTTACATACAACAAGATCATCACTGGTATGGAAGACACGTGTTGCATACAACAAGATCATCACTGGTATGGAAGGCACGTGTTACATACAACAAGATCATCACTGGTATGGAAGACACGTGTTGCATACAACAAGATCATCACTGGTATGGAAGGCATGTGTTACATACAACAAGATCATCACTGGTATGGAAGGCTCGTATTATATACAATAAGATCATCACTGGTATGGACGGCTCGTGGATCAAGAAGTCAAAGAAGATCCTACAACTCCTGGCTAAGTGAGGTCGAAAAGATGTAAAACTCTTGCGAAGAAGACGAACAAATATTAGCGTCAAAACAGGTCTGTCATGGAAGGCACATTTATCGAGAGAACAAGTCAGTCATTAACACCTGGCGAAAGTAAGCCAACAAAGAGGAAATAATGACAGCAAAGGTTTGAAAGTGTTACAGAAGAAACCTCATAATTATTTAAGTAAAGAAGCTGTAATCATTTCGTGAAAGAAATGGATCAGATATTACGTAACAGATAATTTCGGCACGCCTTTTTTAACTATGAAAAGGAAATTAGCTATACGCATATTGCTGTTGATCGGATAAATGCATGGTATATTAGGGAACGTTAAGTTTAAAAATATTATTAACAAATGCAAATGAAGGCTTTGTGATTCAAATTATTAAGGTATCAAAACGAAACAAAAATAATGTTGATACTAGTGAGGGCACCGTAAGGGCTCTTTACTGTCATTGTGTCCCTAAATGTTGGGTTCGAATGCAAGTGGACTGCAGCTTTGAATAAGACATAAAACGTCAACTTGTGGCTACCCATTATCAATCAATCAGAAAAGATAATTCTATATATAATAATGGAAAAATACTTTATCAATCGTTCTTATGAAAAGATACAAAAGGAAAAAAAATATATAAACATTAGAAATATAATAAATAACTATCAATTTCTGTAACACTTTTTTAATGGTACAAAAAATCAACACAATTTTTTTTTTTTAAAAAGCTTCAAAAAATTCTAAATTATATAGAATATTACGGGTAAAAAGCAGAAAGCGATTGTTGCCCTTGAACAATATTTTTTGACGCATGTTTTTAAAAATAAAAACCCACACAAATTTAAAACGTTTTTTTTTGAGAGAAAAAAAAAATATGTAAAACTATAATTTATATTTTACTTGTTCAAGTACAAGCTTTTTATATACTGATACTATTTTACGATTGTATTAATTTGGAGTGTTGAGCGAGCAAAAATGTATTTGTAAATAATTAAAGCTTTCTTTAAATAATTGTATGTGAACCATTATTACCCCAGCCTTTTATATTTTGATACAGTTTGTGATAATTGACTTCGGTTTATATTTTGATACAGTTTGTGATAATTGACTTCGGTTTATATTTTGAATCAGTTTGGGATAATTGACTTCGGTTTATATTTTGAATCAGTTTGGGATAATTGACTTCCGTTTATATTTTGAAACAGTTTGTGATAATTGACTTCGGTTTATATTTTGAAACATTTTGAAATAATTGACTTCGGTTTATATTTTGATAGGTAGAACCAAACAATAAGAGCAATCTTATTTTATTTAAATACATATACAACTCATACAACTGCCAGATGAATACACACAGCTTAAAAGTGAATTATTATCAATTATTAAATTAAATTGATCAGTCAACCGATTCATTACTATCTTGAATGTAAGAATTTATCACTGCAAGTTAGAAATATATATATATATATATTATATATATATATATATATATATATATATATATATATATAAGCACGAATGTAAGCTTTTATTATATTTTTTTTTTACTTCAAAGAAAGAGACTTTCTGTTTTTTAGTTTAAAAAATACATACACATTTGTTGAGAGACTAAAATATCTCATATATTATATCAAGAAATGTGACATACATATTTTGTTTAAATGCATATTCACAAATAATGGTAATTTAAGCACTAACCGAATATTAATTAAAAAGTTTTTGTAGCGCTAGCTTGATGGAATGTTGGTTGAAATAACATAAAACAAATTGGAGTTGTATTCGTTGATAGCACATTTAAAACATTCTATATGACAAATAACTTAATGTATTGTAACATTCTAAACGACAAGCCACTTAGGGTATTGAAACGTTTTTAGATGACAAGCAATTTGAAGTATTGAAACGTTTCTAGTCAACTTTCTTTTATCTTGTGTAACACCCACTAAGAATGTCTGTTTACAAAATAAATACATTGCGTATTTACACATTTTAATAAATGTTTTTTTTTTAATAATGTTAATAAATGTGCATTAAAAGTTTAATAAATGCAAATGTACCATAAAAATGAACGTTAAATGAACTATTTGCAGTGCTTTATAGTGTTGTCACGTAGTTTGAAATGATATTATTTATATCATGAGACTTTGTTGTTTTGGAAATAAAAATATAAAACAATATTTTACCTTTCTTTGTCGCAAGGAAGTTTGAAATATTTCTAGATAATAAGAAACTAAAAGTAATGTAACATGTGTAGATGACAAGCAAAACAAAGTATAGATCCTTTTCTATATATCAAGCAACTCAAAATATTGAAACATTCCCAGATGACAATAAAAAATATACTGAAACATGTCTAGATGTGAAGGAACTGTAAGTACTGAACGATTGCAAGATCACAAGAAACTGTAAGTACTGAAATATTTCTATATTTTTTTTATTTTTTTTTAACGTTTTGAATATTTATTTTTAAATTAAATTGTATTTAGTAATTTTAATATGTTTTTAACCAGACCTGATATTTGGAAATTCTCCGAGCTCCTAAAGAGTCGATGGCTTGAAAGGAAAAACACACTTCCTCACCTGGTCCCCCCCCCCCCCCAAGCATACACATAAAATGTAATGTCACGACCTGACCGTGACAAACGTCGTTGGACTTGTTCAAGCTTAATCAGCAAGTGGATATTATGTTTTATTCAATGCACTCATTCACTTGTATTACATCCGTACATTTAGGGATACTGTGTCAATGAATAATCAGTATATCATATTTCATATTAGCTCCAATTAAATTAAAGTAAGTTATTGTACTATTTGCTTTTCTTCATTTTTTTTTCTTTACAAATTTATTTTAATACTTATTAATTACGCTGTTTAAATTAAATTTGAAACTGAATTTTCATTGACAGATGTGGTGTTTCTATGTTATATCGAATTATATTTATGTCTGATTTCGTTTTTAAAGTAAAAACATGTGCACAGTAATGATGCTGTGCCCTAATGTCTGATGAATTATAGATATGAAATAATTACATTATTTGTAAGAAAATAACACTGGCTGCATCTATTTAACATAAATTATTAATAACTGGAGACAAAAGGCATGCGTTAAAATCTTGAAACTAATATATCATCGTCTTTTTAGTTGACCTTTAACACCGGCTGAGCATATGTCATTGGTTTCCTCTATACCACCTTTAACACCAGTTGAGCATATGTCATTGCTCTCTTGTATAACACCTTCAAAACCAGTTGAACATATGTCATGGCTCTCTTATATAACACCTTCAACACCAGTTGAACATATGGCATTGCTCTATTCTATAACACCTTCAACACCAGTTGAACATATATCATTGCTTTCTTCTATAACACCTTCAACACCAGTTGAACATATGTCATTGTTTTCTTATATAACACCTTTGACACCAGTTGAGCATATGCCTTTGCTTTCTTCTATAACACCTTCAACACCAGTAGAGCATATGTCATTGTTTTCCTCTATACCACCTTTAACACCAGTTGAGCATATGTCATTGTTCTCCTCTCTACCACCTTCAACACCAGTTGAACATATGTCATTGCTCTCTTGTATAACACCTTCAACACCAGTTGAACATATATCATTGCTTTCTTCTATAACACCTTCAACACCAGTTGTGCATATGTCATTGCTATCTTATATAACACATTCAACACCAGTCTAGCATATTTCATTGTTCTCTTCTATACCACCTTCAACACCAGTTGAGCATATGTCATTGCTCTCTTGTATAACACCTTCAACACCAGTTGAACATATGTCATGGCTCTCTTATATAACACCTTTCAAAACGTAACACTATGTATGACTATTATTACGTCCTTGTCAACATCACTTCACCAGGTGTTTGTGGGTCTTCCTTGAGCTGATGATGCATGACGCTTCCATACCAACACTGCTCTTGTAATATGTGTTTTGCGTTTTCTTATGTATAAACTAAACATTACCATCTTCTTTTCCGGATTTCTTTGAATCAAATAAGCTCATTAACATTTGGGACTTCCAAGCTGTACAACGAAAAGGCCACCTGACATGGGAAGTGGGTATCAGACGTTTATTTATAGATTAACGCCAATCTACCAAGCTGTACTACGACCACTAGACATGGAAAGTGGGTATCAAACGTCTATTTATAGATTAACGCCAATCTACCAAGCTGTTCAACGACCACCAGAAATGGGAAGTGTGTATCAGACGTCTATTTATAGATTAACGCCAATCTACCATGCTGTACTACGACAACCAGACATGGGAAGTGGGTATCAGAGGTTTATTTATAGATTAACGCCAATCTACCAAGCTGTACTACGACAACCAGACATGGGAAGTGGGTATCAGACGTCTATTTATAGATTAACGCCAATCTACCAAGCTGTACTACGACTACCAGACATGGGAAGTGGGTATCAGACGTTTATTTATAGATTAACGCCAATCTACCAAGCTGTACTACGACCACCAGACATGGGAAGTGGGTATCAGACGTCTATTTATAGATTAACGCCAATCTACCAAGCTGTACTACGACCACCAGACATGGGAAGTGAGTATCAGACGTTTATTTATAGATTAACGCCAATCTACCAAGCTGTACTACGACCACCAGACATGGGAAGTGGTTATCAGACGTTTATTTATAGATTAACGCCAATCTGCCTAGCTGTATTACGACCAACAGACATGGGAAATGGGTATCA
The DNA here is from genome assembly GCA_964017045.1 of Omphiscola glabra. Classification (NCBI taxonomy): domain Eukaryota; kingdom Metazoa; phylum Mollusca; class Gastropoda; family Lymnaeidae; genus Omphiscola; species Omphiscola glabra. Next base: position 1,150,414 of record OZ024811.1, read on the forward strand.
GGCGTTTATTTATATATTAACGCCAATCTGCCAAGCTGTACTAAGACCACTAGACATGGAAAGTGGGTATCAGACGTCTATTTATAGATTAACGTCAATCTACCAAGCTGTACTACGACTACCAGACATGGGAAGTGGGTATCAGACGTCTATTTATAGATTAACGCCAATCTACCAAGCTGTACTACGACCACCAGACATGGGAAGTGAGTATAAGACGTTTATTTATAGATTAACGCCAATCTACCAAGCTGTACTACGACCACCAGTCATGGGAAGTGGGTATAAGAAATTTATTTATAGATTAACGCCTATCTACCAAGCTGTACTACGACCACCAGACATGGGAAGTGAGTATCAGACGTTTATTTATAGATTAACTCCAATCTACCAAGCTGTACTACGACCACCAGACATGGGAAGTGGGTATCAGACGTTTATTTATAGATTAACGACAATCTACCAAGCTGTACTACGACAACCAGACATGGGAAGTGAGTATCAGACGTTTATTTATAGATTAACTCCAATCTACCAAGCTGTACTACGACCACCAGACATGGGAAGTTGGTATCAGACATTTATTTATAGATTAACGCCAATATACCTAGCTGTACTACAACCACCAGACATGGAAAGGGGGTATCAGACGTTTATTAATAGATTAACGCCAATCTACCAAGCTGTACTACGACCACCAGACATGGGAAGTTGGTATCAGACGTTTATTTATAGATTAACTCCAATCTACCAAGCTGTACTACGATCACCAGATATGGGAAGTGGGTATCAGACGTTTATTTATAGATCAACGCCAATCTATCAAGCTGTACTACGACCACCAGACATGGGAAGTTGGTATTAGACGTTTATTTATAGATTAACGCCAATCTACCAAGCTGTACTACGACTACCAGACATGGGAAGTGGGTATCAGACGTTTATTTATAGATTAACGCCAATCTACCAAGCTGTACTACGACCACCAGACATGGGAAGTGGGTATCAGACGTCTATTTCTAGATTAACGCCAATCTACCAAGCTGTACTACGACCACCAGACATGGGAAGTTGGTATCAGACGTTTATTTATAGATCAACGCCAATCTACCAAGCTGTACTACAACCACCAGACATGGGAAGTGGGTATCAGACGTCTATTTATAGATTAACGCCAATCTACCAAGCTGTACTACGACCACCAGACATGGGAAGTGGGTATCAGACGTTTATTTATAGATTAACGCCAATCTACCAAGCTGTAATACGACCACCAGACATGGGAAGTTGGTATCAGAAATGTATTTATAGATTAACGCCAATATACCTAGCTGTACTACAACCACCAGACATGGGAAGTGGGTATCAGACGTTTATTTATAGATTAACGCCAATCTACCAAGCTTTACTACGACCACCAGACATGGGAAGTTGGTATCAGACATTTATTTATAGATTAACGCCAATATACCTAGCTGTACTACAACCACCAGACATGGGAAGTGGGTATCAGACGTTTATTTATAGATTAACGCCAATCTACCAATTTGTACTACGACAACCAGACATGGGAAGTGGGTATCAGACGTCTATTTATAGATTAACTTCAATCTACCAAGCTGTACTACGACAACCAGACATTGGAATTGAGTATCAGACGTTTATTTATAGATTAACGCCAATCTACCAAGCTGTACTACGACCACCAGACATGGGAAGTTGGTATCAGACGTTTATTTATAGATCAACGCCAATCTACCAAGCTGTACTACAACCACCAGACATGGGAAGTGGGTATCAGACGTCTATTTATAGATTAACGCCAATCTACCAAGCTGTACTACGACCACCAGACATGGGAAGTGGGTATCAGACGTTTATTTATAGATTAACGCCAATCTACCAAGCTGTAATACGACCACCAGACATGGGAAGTTGGTATCAGAAATTTATTTATAGATTAACGCCAATATACCTAGCTGTACTACAACCACCAGACATGGGAAGTGGGTATCAGACGTTTATTTATAGATTAACGCCAATCTACCAAGCTTTACTACGACCACCAGACATGGGAAGTTGGTATCAGACATTTATTTATAGATTAACGCCAATATACCTAGCTGTACTACAACCACCAGACAAGGGAAGTGGGTATCAGACGTTTATTTATAGATTAACGCCAATCTACCAATTTGTACTACGACAACCAGACATGGGAAGTGGGTATCAGACGTCTATTTATAGATTAACTTCAATCTACCAAGCTGTACTACGACAACCAGACATTGGAATTGAGTATCAGACGTTTATTTATAGATTAACGCCAATCTACCAAGCTGTACTACGACCACTAGACATGGAAAGTGGGTATCAAACGTCTATTTATAGATTAACGCCAATCTACCAAGCTGTACAACGACCACCAGAAATGGGAAGTGTGTATCAGACGTCTATTTATAGATTAACGCCAACCTACCACGCTGTACTACGACCACCAGACATGGGAAGTGGGTATCAGAGGTTTATTTATAGATTAACGCCTATCTACCAAGCTGTACTACGACAACCAGACATGGAAAGTGGGTATCAGACGTTTATTTATAGATTAACGCCAATCTACCAAGCTGTACTACGACCACCAGACATGGGAATTGGGTATCAGACGTCTCTTAGATTGACTCCACTTCCTTACAACTCTTAAAGCCTCGAACTAAACTGACATGATTGTTACCAATAAAATATCTGACATTATCGTCACTAAAACATAAGGGAATGTTGAAGTAATTGCTTTTTAATCGAAAGCTTTTACTCCAATACTATTAAATAATTTGACCACAAGCCCGCAGTTTCTCTTTGAGCTTTTACTCCAATAATTTTGAATAATTTGACCACCAGCCAGTAGACTTTATTTTCGTATATATTAAATTAACGCCAAAAAATCAACAACTAACCGAAAAAGTACATGTTGTTAAAATATGAAACCAAAGTAATAGAAAAAAAAAATAAGTTAAGATATCAAACCTAAGTTATAAACTAATTTTTGGTTTTAACTAATTCATAAAACATAAAAACACTTAGTTATATGCATGACCACCGGTTCATTACAAAAGACAATGACATGTAAGCCAAAATGCTGATAGAAAACGTGTTTTTTGTTTTGTTTATTACTTTACAATGACATTACACAATTTTTAAATCTATTAGCAAAACATTATTCGTAAATTTACCCACAATTTCTTCCATTAACAAACGTTACCATCACCTCGTAATCAAGCCTGTTAAATCTGATCTCAAAGCCGTTGCTTTAATAAAACCACACATTTATCTTTCATTTAAACAACATTGAATTGATTTGGCCAGCACACCCTCATCCAGAAGCGTACCTGGGTTTTTGACGCTCTTGGCTAATTTATTGTTGGCGCCCTTTATTTAAATAAACATTTTAAAATTAGAGATTTAGCGGCGCCCTCTTGAACTGGCGCAGGCCGGTGCCCCTGCCAACTTCCCCAGTGCCAAACCGTTGTTACGCCACTCCACTCATCTCATGACTCGTTTTGAAACTCAAATCCATTCTACTAAATTAAGCTTTATCTTAACAACCTACCTGCTCTTTTATTATCAGTAGATCGACACATCCCTTATACAACTTATTTTGACAACCTACCTGGACTTGTACTATCAGTAGATCGACACATGCATTATACAACTTATTTTGACAACCTACCTGCTCTTGGACTATCAGTAGATCGACAAATGCCTTATACAACTTATTTTGACAACCTACCTGCTCTTCTACTATCATTAGATCGACACATCCCTTATACAACTTATTTTGACAACCTACCTGCTCTTCTACTATCAGTAGATCGACACATCCCTTATACAACTTAATTTGAAAACCTACATGCTCTTGGACTATTAGTAGATCGACAAATGCCTTATACAACCTATCTTAACAACCTACCTGCTCTTGGACTATCAGTAGATCGACACATCCCTTATACAACCTATTTTGATACCCTACCTGTCCTTATAATATCGCTATATTAACTAATCCCGTTGTTAACTTATCTTAACAATCCATCATAACACTTTTAACCAATAATATTAGTTAAATGATGTCGAGCCTTGACAAAAAGAAAGATGGGAACGGTTTCAAACAATTCAACAAACAATCGTACAATTGCAACTTTTTATACGGGTAAATACATAAAGGTACACATTATTTTTTAAGAGTACCACATGACACTACAGATTTTAACAACATATTTTAGCAAGGCTAATTTTTTGTAGTTTTTGATAATGTAACAGTTTTCACACCAAATCAATATTTACCTTCATAATTCATGTGCTACTCAATGAAATATAGAATTATAAATAGCATGTGCGGAAGACGTGTATTTTATTGACCCATCCATACATTCGTGTTTCTTTGGATTAATCCAACATTCATGTCCTCGCCACGATTCATTTAAATAGATACATTCACAATCTAAATTACATATGATAAAGTTACCACGTACACAAATTACAATCAGCCACAGAAATACTCCTAACACTCACAAATCATGGTAATAACAGTTCACTTAAACAAACGTGATTCTCATACTCTGTACATTAACACCATCCCACTCCATCGTTTCATAACCTTGAAATTATCACCATCCCATTCCATCGATTCATAACCTTGACATTATCACCATCCCACTCCATCGATTCATACTCTTGACATTATCACCATCACATTACATCGATATTGGGTTTGGATTTACTTGGTTAAGGTATCGTGCTATAATTTTTCTGGTACAAAATTTATAAAAAAATTACATTGCTAAGAAGTTTAGGTCTTGTATGCGATTAATATGTTTTAAACGGTTTTAATTAGAATTATTTTTTGGAATAAGTCATTCTTATGTCGATATTTCAGTTCATGACTAATATGAGACGAAAGTTGCTACCAGTTATTTTGAAAAGGTACAATCTTATTATGCAAAATATAAAGGAAATGTTTAATTTGTATCCAGAGAAAACTATATTGATAAAATAATGATTATATATGTAAGGATTGAATGTCATTAAGATTAAATAGGTTAAAAGAATAATCAAATGTGGACCCTTACCACTTAATAATCAAATAAAGCAATTATAACTATAAACCTCAATTCATTGAGAAGACTATAGCATTTCCTCATTCTATTCCTGAATTTACGGACACTAAGTGCTATATTATTTTATACATTTTGTTATTTTTTGTTAGTTTGTTGCCTGACGAAGGCTTCCTGCCGACACGTTCGTTGTTTTGTTGCGTTCCTGTTTTAAGGTTTAATCTTACTAATTCTTCTTCTTCTATATATTCAGGTCTCCTATGAATGTTGATGGGATTTGCAATGTTTCTGTGCCTGGTGTTGATGAGGATATTTCACTGGTTACAAGAGTAACTGTGTGAGGGTATCATGCACTGGGGCTTTGAAGGCCTGATGCAATAGACGCAAATGAGTCAAGTGTTGTCGCCTCAACTGTTCCTTTTGAAAGATTGTTCCAGTCCCTGATTGTCTTTGGTAGGAATGAGCAGTTCCTTTACTGGCTTCTCGCTGGTATGAGCCGGAACTGCCTGTCATGACCTCGTCGCTCTATGTTGTATTAATTTCCTATTTTACTAACCTGATTGCAGTCTCTCCCTTATTACAGTTCTTGAGTAGCCAAATGAAATATTAAACTCATTAAAAATAGTCTGATATGACACTTAACAAAGTTTACCAACTGTGTACAGAATCATAAACATTTTGAAAATTTTGCTCATGTTTAATTCATCGTTCAAATAAAGACTCCCTGTTTTTTTATAGAGAATAGTGATACTGCGTGCCAAATTGTGGGATATGGCCACGAATTTTGGGAAAGTCCCAAGTCAGCTTGTAAGATCTACTTTTGAGAGTAACTTTGCGATCTCGTGGTGTCTCACATGAGGACAAAGAGAAATTAACGCATTTATTATATAAATATGTTTTTGAAAATAAATATTTGTTAATTTCCAATTGGAGTAAATGATTTTTATTGTAAACAACCTTGCTCACAAATAAATTGTAACCTTGATAGTAATAGACGAATTCATTAGTTATGTTTATTATAGCAATACTATAGCCCTATACGACTATATGATTTAGACTCCATAGTGCATTATAAAATTATTATTATAAATATTAGTAGCCAGTAGGATTATTCCCGCAAATCTGCTGATAGCGAATAATTTAAGTTAAACAATCAATTTTAAAGACATTTCTAGTGAATGCATTTATAATCTATACATAAATTTAAAAAAAAAAAATTAAGTAATGAATACTAAGGAATAAATGATGTAACGTAGCTAATACCTGAAGGTGATATACTCCTTTTGATTGTCTCTTCTCTGACTGTCTTGATAACAAACCTTAAAATAATTATTTGGAAGCAGACTTGAAGATTTTCCTCTCCACCATTCTTAGCAAATACTTAATATATATAGCTGTTTAAATTAACGTTCATCTTTGAGTGGTCTCCTTCTAGACACATTACATAATTTGATAAGCCCAGCAAGTGAAGAGGGCTGAATTTTCGGCTTGTTATTGGCATATATACACTTAATAGGTCTATGCCATCTTGTTTAACAAATTCAAAACATAAACCTAGTGCAGTTACAGTCATTGTTTTTTTTTGTTTTTGTTTTTAACTTATTTCTCTTACTCTTCCTTCAGTTGTTCTTCTTCTTAATCAGCTTAATTACATTCATTATTCTTCTTCTTAATCAGCTTAATTACATTCATTATTCTTCTTCTTAATCAGCTTAATTACATTCATTATTCTTCTTCTTAATCAGCTTAATTACATTCATTATTCTTCTTCTTAATCAGCTTAATTACATTCATTATTCTTCTTCTTAATCAGCTTAATTACATTCATTATTCTTCTTCTTAATCAGCTTAATTATGTTCATTATTATTATTCGCCATCTTTTAAAATTGTTTACCTTAAAGCAGCCTCTCTGTTCACCTTTAATTCACGTGACGTCCTACTTTCCACTGTAAACTTTGGACTATGCTCTTTTTTTCAATTGTAAGCGTATTTCTCGTTTCCATTTTTCATATGGAGATTTTCTTCTTAAAACATAAGGCAGCACATTCTATTTTTAAATAGCTATCTGTAACGGGCTAGAACTATAAAAACTAAAACATTGTTCCCAATGTCGAACCAAAACGTTGTTAAAATGTTGAATGATTTCCCTTAGATTGAACAAGACAAGGAATATCAATCACACCTTGTCAATGAAACAAAACGTTGTTATAAGGTTGACTCATGTCACTTAGATTGAACAAGACAAGCAATATCAATCACACCTTGTCAATGAAACAAAACGTTGTTATAAGGTTGACTCATGTCACTTAGATTGAACAAGACAAGCAATATCCATCACACCTTGTCAATGAAACAAAACGTTGTTATAAGGTTGACTCATGTCACTTAGATTGAACAAGACCAACAATAACCATCACACCTTGTCAATGAAACAAAACGTTGTTATAATATTGACTCATGTCCATTAGATTTAAGAAGACAAGCAATATCCATCACACCTTGTCAATGAAACAAAACGTTGTTATAAGGTTGACTCATGTCACTTAGATTGAACAAGACCAGCAATAACCATCACACCTTGTCAATGAAACAAAACGTTGTTATAATATTGACTCATGTCCATTAGATTGAACAAGACAAGCAATATCCATCACACCTTGTCAATGAAACAAAACGTTGTTATAAGGTTGACTCATGTCACTTAGATTGAACAAGACAAGCGATATCCATCACACCTTGTCAATGAAACAAACTGTTGTTATAAGGTTGACTCATGTCACTTAGATTGAACAAGACCAGCAATATCCATTACAACTTGTCAATGAAACAAAACGTTGTTATAATATTGACTCATGTCCATTAGATTGAACAAGACAAGCAATATCCATCACACCTTGTCAATGAAACAAAACGTTGTTATAAGGTTGACTCATGTCACTTAGATTGAACAAGACAAGCAATATCCATCACACCTTGTCAATGAAACAAAACGTTGTTATAATATTGACTCATGTCACTTAGATTGAACAAGACAAGCAATATCCATCACACCTTGTCAATGAAACAAAACGTTGTTATAAGGTTGACTCATGTCACTTAGATTGAACAAGACAAGCAATATCCATCACACCTTGTCAATGAAACAAAACGTTGTTATAAGGTTGACTCATGTCACTTAGATTGAACAAGACAAGCAATATCCATCACACCTTGTCAATGAAACAAAACGTTGTTATAAGGTTGACTCATGTCACTTAGATTGAACAAGACAAGCAATATCCATCACACCTTGTCAATGAAACAAAACGTTGTTATAATTTTGACTCATGTCACTTAGATTGAACAAGACAAGCAATATATATGATCACTTGTCGATGAAACAAAGGCAAATTTAATTTTAAAAAAAAATATTGATTATTGTCATTATCAAAGTTGTAATTTTGAGTGCGTCAGAAAAAAAAAAAGATCTCTTTGTTATTCCCTTACCTGTTATGTCAACAATATTAACTTTGTTAGATTTTTATACATACGATGAAGCAATCAATTGGGCCCGTGAGAAAATTATTTTTTTTCTTTACATAGAGGCTATTCGTTTGTGACTAAATGTTTAAGTATAACTAATAGAATAATCAAATGTGCAATATGATTTCTCAAAAACAACAACAGCATCTTTGCAAAATGGAACACATTTGATGAGACATCACGTCAAGCAAATGCAACCTGGTCGCATATCTAAGAACGTGCTGTACAGCGAGCTGGCGACAGGGAAAAAGTCAGTTGGACGGCCTCGTCTCAGATATATAGACATATGCAAAAGAGAAATGAAGGCGGCCAACATCAACATCTCAAATTCGGAGGACCTGGCGGATGGATAAATTGTTACAGCAGAAGGAGGAAACAAAATATCATGAAATAACATGATAAATTTCAAGCAAGGCATCTATAAATATAAATGAAATTATATAAAACAAATGTAACAATTATATGGACTCATTTTTATGAACTTTAAAGAAATATAACAAGTTTTAGTTTCAAAATTCGTAAATTATCGTTTATTGTCTAATTATAGATTATTGACCCCAAGAAATGTACATAAAAATTTTAAAAAGCATAAATTCAAGACATAATATAATTAATTACCATAGTGTGGATGAGTCTACAGACTTCGACTTAACATGACTCTCTACATTTAGTTAGTATTATTTCTATTTCTAACTGACAAGAACAACTGCTAAGTTGTATGATTTATTTTTAACATATGTGCCAAAAGACTAAGGTAAAGAAAATAGTTTTATTCATTTTATATGTTTGTAAATTTGCATTTAGTATTATTTGTAATTGTGGAGGTAACACAAAATGTAATGTTTTTAAAAATATAACCATATAAATAACAAACGTGTGTGACGAGATGAAGAGTTTGCTGTCTTGTGCTAATCTGACCAAGATGATAGATGTCTACTTGTGGGCTATGTCTCTTACTTCATTCCACGGGCCAGTGTAACCGATGATAGATGTCTACTTGTGTGGGCTATGTCTCCTACTTCATTACACGGGCCAGTGTAACCGATGATAGATGTCTACTTGTGTGGGCTATGTCTCCTACTTCATTCCACGGGCCAGTGTAACCGATGATAGATGTCTACTTGTGTGGGCTATGTCTCCTACTTCATTCCACGGGCCAGTGTAACCGATGATAGATGTCTACTTGTGTGGGCTATGTCTCCTACTTCATTCCACGGGCCAGTGTAACCGATGATAGATGTCTACTTGTGTGGGCTATGTCTCCTACTTCATTCCTCGGGCCAGTGTAACCGATGATAGATGTCTACTTGTGTGGGCTATGTCTCCTACTTCATTCCACGGGCCAGTGTAACTGATGATAGATGTCTACTTGTGGGCTATGTCTCCTACTTCATTCCACGGGCCAGTGTAACTGATGATAGATGTCTACTTGTTTGGCTATGTCTCCTACTTCATTCCACAGGCCAGTGTAACTGATGATAGATGTCTACTTGTTTGGCTATGTCTCCTACTTCATTCCACAGGCCAGTGTAACTGATGATAGATGTCTACTTGTTTGGCTATGTCTCCTACTTCATTCCACAGGCCAGTGTAACTGATGATAGATGTCTACTTGTGTGGGCTATGTCTCCTACTTCATTCCACGGGCCATTGTAACTGATGATAGATGTCTTGAAGTTGAAAAGAGTACAGTCAATTTGTTAGCTCTTAAACATGAGTTAAAGAAAAATGTTACGGAAGTTGTGGAGGAGCCTAGGTATCCCTAAGAATGTAATGCTAATGTAACTGAGTATAGGAAGAAAGAGTATACACGATTTAAGTTAGATATAACTATTTTACAATGACTTGTATCTATCTGATGAGTTTAAAAATAAATATTACAAACTTTTTTTTTTTTTTTTGGGGGGGGGGGAATATGTGAATACGGAGGAAACAATGGGTATCTTATGCAAATATTTCGTCCTTAATTTGTTTAGTTTAAATATTGCTTGATTTAAACATATGAGTGCAAATGACCACATACATATTGTTGCTATTGACAACATACATATGAGTGCTATTAAATACAAAAATATGAGTGCTATGGAACACATTCATATGGGTGTTAATGTTATTGAACACATACATATTCGTGTTATTGACCACACACTAGGAGTTCAATTGATATCATAAATATGATTTTATTGACAACATATATATGAGGGCTATTGACTTCATAAATATGGTAGCTTTTGACTTCATACAAATGTGTGCTATTAACAACATAAATCTGATTATTTTTTATCACATACATATATCTGTAATTGACCACATCAATATTAGTGATTTTGACCACAGTCATGTGAGTACTATTTACCACATACATATTAGTGCTGTTGAACACTACATAAAAGTCATATTAGTAACATACAACATGAGTTGACTATTAACTTTATAAATATGTGTGCTATTGAACACAAATATGAGTGATACTGACCAAATAGATATGAGTGCTCCACAAGAAAATTAGAGACATTTTGCACATACATATCCGTGTTATTGACCAAACATATGGAAATCATTTCAAGAGCAACAAGTGTATTTCTAATTCGAAACAATGTTATTTCCAAAACAAGAACAAACTATATTTCGTAGATTTACTTGAAACCAATTCACTCTTGTAATCACTTCATTAACAGGAAAACATGCTATAACTTCTCTAGTTAAAACACAAGATGTATGATATTTTGCAGCAGCATATATCAATTGCTCTCTAATGCCCTGGGGTTTAATGGATTCAGATATTAGCCTTAAAGCTTCATATGCAATTTTTAGACATATCTTAATGTTTTGTGAAAACGTTCCTTTGTCATCAAGCCCAGATGTGTGCGTTCATTTAGGTAGGCGTTAAGAGAAGTTGACATCTTTGTTCATTGAGATGGGGGCGTCGTTTCCAAGTCTCTTGTTAAATTGCTTTGCTTTTGAGAAGTAGTTGGCAACACACCAGATCACAAAACACATTTTGGTTTCTCTTAAACACTGGAATTTATTACATGAAAACCATATTTCAAACATACACCATAACTATACATTAGACATTTATAATGTCTAAGTTTCATTGTGTTTTTATTCTACTTTTATAAAACCATCACTGCAAGAACAGAGAAATAAATATTAGTATAAACAATGAACCATTATATCACTATATAAACTTGCTTAAAAATGAGTTTACAACATATTTTTGCCAGGGAATGTCTTATGATATAATTCCCTGCTCCATCCAACTCCACTATAGTTTTTCTTATCCACACTGACACCACAGTGGACATGTGTATGCCAAAAGCCATCATCAGATCCCAATATGTGCACAAGTGCACCACTTGTGCCAGTACATGTACTCGTTGAGTATGTGTATCTTGTTTCACCATCATCTCCACTCTCAACCCTGTCTATCCAATGGCCTACAGAGACGTGCTTAGGACCACCGTGTGGATGAGAAACTATGAAACATAGCTTAGCAACGTCTTTGACATCCTTGTACTTGTCGTAGATCGGCTCCCAAAGATCATCCCATATTTTTACTAACTTTTCCATTTCATCAAGTAAAGTTATGTCACAAGTATAGCAAAACAATGTACATATATCTTCCTTTATTAGAGCACTATATATTTCCCATCCTTGTAGACAAACCGACTCACAATCTGGTCTGTGAAAGAACAACCTACAGGAGGAATGTTTTGCCTCCAATTTATCAAAAATGACGTGTGTTGCTGTGTACAAACTTAGAAGCCCCCACACTTTGCTTGGTGTGTCGGAGTGTTGACACTTGGTGCACAGGCAAGTTCCAAAGTTGTCTTCCGGTGTGAATTTCTTTGCAAAATAAATCTTTCCAGTTCCAGTTTTCACAGTTTTTCTATTTATTAAATCAAAATGTGGATAAGGCTCTTTAGTTCCGGGCCAAAAACGGGGCCTGTTAGGACTTGTGAATGTAACAAACACCATCACAGTCAGGTCAGCGACAGCTTTAATAAAATTAAGTAAGTCTTCGTCTTGATAACCCTCGGGCAGGTGTTTCATGGTAAAGTCATCAACCGGTACAAACTGTTTGTGACCTGGATTTTTCTTACAAACTAAAAATCTGTTGTGGAGATCTACCGCTGCTTCACCTGATACCAATTGTGTCTCTACGATCCCTGATAGAAGGCACAAAAAAACAACAACATAAATATATTTTTTTTTTATTTTTAATCTTTCAAAAACCGAATATGCCTCCACAGTTACACATTTTGTTGTAATTAAGAAGTTAACATATGTATATCTCTTTATCTATATATCTATCTATCATCTATATATCTATTTATATATCTATCTATTTATATATATATATATATCCATCTATCCATTTATCCATCTATCCATATATCGATCTATCTATCCGTTAAACAAATCCGTCCGTCCGTCCTCCATCCATCCATCCATCCATCCATACATTCATCCATCCATCCGTCTATCCGTCTATCCGTCTATCTATATGTCTGTCTGTCTGTCTATCTGTCTATCTATTAATTACATATATTATATATATAAATGTATATATCCAAACTTTGAATAGACTTTAAATTTTACCATGATAATTGTTTTGTATTGTTTCCCATGTAGTTTCCTGCTGCATTTGTTTTCGTCTGCAACTAAAATTCCCCATCGTATCTGAAATAAGTGTAACACATATTATTAAAGTGAATTTTAAAAGGCTATTTGGGACAAGAAAACTTTGCAATAAAATATATTTTTTTTTTGTAATGCTCGTAAGTTTTCATTTGTTTCTTAATACTCGGTAAATATTGTTTTGATAATTATTCCGTCCCTATTTTTTTTTTTTTTTCTCTCGCCCTCTGATGTTTTACAAAATATTTTTAAAATATCTATATTAAAGCATTACTTTATTGAGCTTAATAAAGGCTTTTTTCATTTTAAAGAAAAACATGCATTCGATAATAACAGCCTGTCTCTCCAATGCATAATTTACCGCATTTTTTACAAAGGATGGTGTAAATCACGTTGCGACTTGTGCAGGTAACGCCATCGTTTATTCTGAATATTTCTAGAAGGAAAGTGATCTGATCAACTTGAATCACGTAGGGACATGTGTTACATCGGCTACGATTGAAACTTTTAGTGCCTTTATGCAAAATAACGTAGAAACAGGTTGGGATATGATTACAGTTGCCGCATGGATATGAGGCGAAGGCGTGTGGTGACCCTAGCCGATGATTCCAAATATGCAGACTTGAGGGTACTGCTCCTAGGCAACCTCTCTTTTTATCACTTCCCGGCTGCGGTGTGAATTAGTCATGCCGCAGAAAACCACGTAAACCCTATTAGAGGGCGTCTGTTAACACCTACGAGTCCCCCCGGGGTGGGAAGGGGGGGCTTTAGAGAAGTAAATTGTATCCACCCCAGCCCAAGGAAGTCCGGCCCGGTTGCTGTGTAAGCATCACCCCGGCTGGCCAGGCGTCCCTTCCCTGATGCGGCCTCACTCGCATAGTCAATCGAGTGGAAGGGTGGGTGGGGCCATCTCAGGGGCGGGGAGCCCTCGGCATGCCGCTTCGCGGCCTGACTGGAATAAAGACCACTGGGGAGTGGTTGAATGCCAGTTGGGGGCGGTGGAGGAGTGCTGGGGAAGATCTTATGAGCCTTGGCTCGATGGTCTGATGATTTTCTTAAGTTAGTTAGTTAGTGCCTTTATGCGCTTAAATAACCAGGAAGTGGCTTCTAACTTGCATGTCTCTTAGGCTCTTGTCCCAGCGGAAAACGAAATGATGAGGTTTTCTGAAAACCTCATTGGTGACAGGATCTGCCATACGAATTGAGTGGTTTTTAGAACCAGAGAATGAGCTTTAAGGTTATGGGGATGAAACGATAAAATAAATTTTTACCTATCACTAGCGTCAGGATGATTAGCTTTAAAAGAATATTGTCTAGTTATGTCTTTAACTCAAGTGACAGCTGTTTTAAAATTTGCTCAGGGTTTGACCTGCGTCGTAAAAATTCCAACATTTCAGCCGTCCTGTCTGTTTTCTCATTGAAAATGGACGTGTATAAGTTATTCTCGTTAAGGTTAATTTTTAGTACAAAAAGTTGATAATACATTTATCGATCACTGAAGTAAATTTGATTGTTGGATGAAAATGTCCAAAGAAGTCAATAAAACGTTCTAGTTGTGATATGTCCATGTTGGAAATCCCTATACTTTCATCAATGTATCTATGGTAGTATTCTGGGAAAAGATATATGTAGTGTTCTCTACAAAGATGTTCGAACTGGCCCATAAATAGACATACGTAACTTGGTCCTATTTTCGTTCCCATAGCAACGCCACTGATCTGATCAAAAACTGTGCCATTAAATTCAAACGATTTAAGATGTAAAAACAGTTCTGTCAAACGTAGAAGGACACTTGTTTGGATCTTAGGATTAGGATTCGTATTCAGAAAAAAAAATCGAAATAGCGTTGAGTCCATCAGTGTGTGAAATTAAGGTGTACTGTGAAGAAACGTCCATTGTGAAAAGTGAGTGGGTCCCATTAGGTAAAACAAAGGACTCAAGAGATTTGATCATGCCGTTAGTGTCCTTAATATACGATGGCAAATTTTCAACCATGAAATTAATTCAGTAGGACAATCTGAGACGATAGGTCTTCCATGACTTCCCTCCTTGTCAATTGTTGGGAACAAATACAAGCATGGTTTACCAATATCACTGTCATAAATTCGTACGTTTGAGACAGACTCTCGCAATTTGCCAACTGAATAAGATCTTCGATGGTGTCCTGGACAATTACATTGTTCTGGAAAATGAGTTCGCTGTAACTCGGCGTAAAATAGCTCTGCCTTGTAAATGTTTGGAGGCCTCTTCAATACAGATAGTTCGTTTTCAGATAGTGAAAGATCTGACGGTATACAAACTAATAGGTTTGGTTCCTTTACTGTTACGCGAGTTGTGTAGCCGCATAGGATTGGTGGCAGATTTAAGATTATCAATTGTTTTCTTCTTTCAATCGGATAATAGAATAGAGAGTTCCCAATTGAGTCCATGAATAATTAAACGAATGAGATTGAATAATAATTTAGTATGTTGTGTATGTTTTCGGACATATTCTTCCAGGGCTATTCTTATGGTGTGGATAGCTACAAAATAGGTACCCTTTGACCTTGGCTAAAATTAAATATATAGCCTGTTTCCCAATTCGATGTTTTTAGAAGATTGGAGAAAATGCCAGAAGTGAGTACATCGCGAAAGGCGGTTCGAGAGACATCAGTAGAAAACGACTATAAAAGGCTGATATATTGTATGAAAGAGAGGCATATCATATAGATCGATATACTATCGTGTGTGTTATTTTTGCTACGAGACAGCACTTTGTTTACTGTGTGTGTGTACATTTCTTTTCATCATTGTACTAATTTTGCCTGTCATATTTTATTAGCTTCGAATTGGTACCAGCCAAACAATATATTGTATGTCAATATTTTTAATTATATTTCTTTTAATTTTGTAATTTATTATAATGAACACATTAAAACGTATTAATAATAATTAGTCCTGGTTTGAGTATCGTATTCTTTGTTATTGTATTCATCATTTGGTATCCTCTTTTGTTGTGTACTGTTTTAGAACGAGCCTTACTCTTAAATAAGATATTAATTTCTCCCTACAGTCCGTAGCAATATTTATCTCAAATATCAATTTTAATGGCATTGATTTCTCTTTTGTTCTACTTGGTTATGTCCCATTATGTTTACGTCTTTAAGTAAGTAGTTATACAAAAATGAAGAACATCTCTTTTCTTTCTAAGAAAAAAAACAACTCTTTTAATCGTATATTTAGCAGTTAGGAATACTTTTTTTTAAAATAAAATAATGTATAATATATATATATATCATTAAAACACTCTTTAAATATTTTGTTTTGAAAATGAGTATTTATTTGAACGAAAACTAGAGTTAACTACCTACCTCGCTGTCTTGATTTCACCCTGTTCTTTGTATTAAATAACAGATTATATTTGGGAACAAGACCTTTAACACACTTCCTGCATTCAGATATTTACATCCGTCTCATATCATAAAGAACAAGTGCAGTGGTTTATCGTTGCACTTGACTAGTCATGCAGTAGAGAGCCATGCTGCCAACTCACTTAAACCCATATCATGTTACACATCTCCCGTGCCTTTCATTCAATTTCGTTGTGGAGCCCGTTGCCTTTGAAGTGTTTTTCAATATAATAAAGTGTAATAAAACAACACGTTCTTCACAAATGTGTAATAGCAAAACACGTTCAGTTACAGAGTTGTAATTAGACATAATCACCAACAAATTCAGTTTCCACAATTTAAAATGTTTTTTTCACAAAAATGTTCAGATAGAGAGGTGTAATCATATGTAGTCAAGCAACATGTTCAATTACAGTGCTGTAATCAAATGCAATGACCCAACAAGTTAAGCTACAGAGGTGTAATCACATTTAATCACACAAAGAGTTCAGATACAGAGAGTTAACTTTGGTAACCGGAAATTTGATCGAAAGAAATTTCGTCGACGGAAAATTGATCGACGAAATTTTGATCGACTGGGAATTTGGTCGAATCTTTTTTTCAGTTCAGACGTTAAAATGTTCGTCAAATTTCTTTTTGAAAGCACTATACAATATAGTAAAACAAAATAATGCGTTAAAAAAGAAATTTGACGAAAATTTTAACGTATAAACTAAAAAAACGTTTTGACCAAATTTCCGTTAGATCAAATTTCCGTCGACGAAATTTCTTTCGATCAAATTTCCGGATAGGGTTAATTTTAAATGACGTGGGCAAATAGAAACGTTAAAAAGAAACGTATCACCGTAAACAAAATATGCATTATTGTGATCTTAAGAAAACAATGGTAACCTCTTTGCAATAACCAATTACTTGAGGACAGAACGTTTCTACTCACCCCATTTCCCTCCCCCAACATTTCTGCAACTGACAATACTTCCCATTTATCATGAACCCATTACTGACCAACAAAAGAAAGAAGAACTTTCTTGTCTCATGATAAACGACAGTAGACAATGTATGACGTCACCAGAATGCAAGCATTCACTAATTACATTTTATGGAATAATATACATTTTTAATATTATCATATTACAAAGTTACATTTGTATTGGCACATATTTATACATTTACGCTGGCTATGATGTTTATATATCAGACGAAAACTTCTTTAAGTAAACTATGTGGTCGTTCGTTATGTAAACACTGTGTTCTTTATTTAAGTTTTTTAGTTTGTCAGTTCCAGGGACTTTTAACCACACTTGCAGAAAACGCTGTTCTTATGGAACATTGTTCGCATTGTAAGCATGTTTTGGAATAACATTAGGACCTGAATATTTTGTGCAACACTTACTATTATTCATGCATGGAGAACGTATTTCAGTTCTACTGCCATTTAGAAGAACATGGAGAATGTGCCTACAATCTTCACCGGAAAGAAAGACCGTACCTCTAAATGATTTTTTAGAAGTAACGTAGTTCTTTTATATTGTGTCATCTGTAATTACTTTATATGATAGGGCTATTGAATCTTCATCCCATGTTATCACTGTATGGCTTCTTAAGTTCATTTGATTTGTTCGTCTCATGTCGAACATTAAATTGCAATGTTCCATTTATTGGGAATAGACAACTTGAAATAACTCTGGGAATGTCTGCCTACCTCTAACATCGATGTTGCTAATTCTTTAAATTCACATAGCAATAATAGTTAATGTTTCCTACGCACAAAGAGCACGATTGTGATGCAAAGGAAGGTTTCACTACTTTTCCAAGTCTGTCAATATAAAACATTGCTTTGGATAAGTTACAGTTTTCAGCTGCGTTCATGATCTTGTTTTAGACAGTCTTTGACTTGGGTTGAGCATTTGGTACTTTTCTTCGTATGTGCTTCTTTCTGATAATGGATCGTAATATTTTCTAGAATGGATTGACTCAACGTAGCGGCGGTCTTGAAGTTCTAGTCCCAAATCTGCCAATGACTTTCCATGTGTTTTAATGATACATGCAATTTTTTTAAAGTGTCAAATACAGAACGTATAGTCTTCCTTAAGATTGTTCTGTTACCTTTAGAAAAATTCTGTTGCAGCCGACGGCTAAAAGGTGCTCAGTTAAAAGTAAACAATTGACTAAGTTGATTTTGATTAGTTGCAGCGTCTGTTTGGCAAATATCCCATTCTGAGTCATTGTCAGCTAACCCACGTCTTTTGATTGATGCTTCTTGGAAAGTTGAAAAGGGGATATGATTACTTAGACTGTTGTTATGTCCTCGATTAGTGTTGCACCTCTAACAATGAGAATGCATAGCAACATTTTTTCCTTATCGGTTTGACTTATTGTAAACATTATGTCCCTTGCAGTTTCATTTCCTATAAGACATGGTTTCAAGGTTTACTTTGCCTTACCGTGTATAATGATTCGGAATTTCCATATATCTATATATCTTCTCATGCATTATGTTTTTGCCGATTAAATATAAAAAAATATAAAGACATAATTGTTTACTTGGTGGCTTTTTGCTGCTGTCTTTGTATACTTTGAGTCTTTACCTTTTATAAAAGATAAAATCAAATAATTATATTCCACTGATTTAATATTTATTCAGATTTCAGGCTATATTTAACAGTTCATATCTTATGTTATATGTTATATTTGGGTAGAGGGGCTGTGGGTAGAGGTAGTACCTTTCGATGTCTGCCATGCTGCACCCTCAGTGGGCAGCATCACTGGTCCTCATCCATCCTTTAATTCTCTCACATGTGGCTCCAAGCATCACTGGTCCTCATCCATCCTTTAATTCTCTCACATGTGGCTCCAAGCATCACTGGTCCTCATCAATCCTTTAATTCTCGTACATGTTTCTCCAAGCGCTATACCTTGGTAAACTGCCCCAGCTGGCGGACTAAACCATGTGAGTGGTGTTATTAACATTAACATGGCACAACTGGGCATAAAACCTCCCTGATACCTGTTACTGGCCATGGCGCAAGAGTTCTGAGACGAACTTAAATGATCACGAAATGAGATGGAAAAACTTTGGAGAAACATCGATCCAAGACGGCTACAGACAATATTTTAGTGGATGGGAGGTATGGTGATATGGCTTATAATAAAATATTGAGGGGTATCTCTCGTATGAGATCTCCACTTGGCACTCTGTCTAGGGATTCGTTAATTAAGCCAAGTTACCACACAGACATAATAACCTATCTATATACATATAGTATAGACTGAAACGAAGTCTTGGTTAGAGGAGAAAATAACTACAATTATTTATTGAATAATAATATTTACAAATTCCTCCGTAATACACTCTTGGTGATTAATATATATATATACATCAAATAGATGTCCTCTAATTAGACATATATATTAATGCAATGCAAGTGTCACTATCATACTGACGGTATCATCATTATAAATGCTATATTGCTCAAGGTTCTATGTTAAATTTTGGGGGATTTGAATGTATAGTTTCACTGAGGATCTCGATGGATCACAAAGTGTTAGAGTTCCTTCTGTTCCAGAAGCGTGTCCCTGTTCCAGTCTTCGGAGTTGTTCCAAGCGTAGCGAAGTCGGAGTTCTCGGTCGTAGATTTTGTGGGATCTCTGCGATGGGGAAGATGACTCTCCAGCGATGAATCGAGGTAGTAAGGGTCCCTGGATCTCGTAGTCCTAGTAGCCGTTAGGTAGTTTGGTGTAGGATGTAAATCAATCACCTAGTTCCAGCTTCAAGGTCAGTCGGTCCAGTAAATAGAAAACAGGCTACAGGCAAAATGATACAAAAATAACTAAGTATCCAAGCGAATAGTCATACGCTGATAAGTCCCGTTCCAACAGCAATGAATTCAGATCGATGTATGAAAGGTGACATAGCGTGTACATATATACCTCCAATTTGTGGATGGATTTATAAGTCTGATCATTGTCGGCGTAAGCATATCTTGCTTCGCGACAATGTTGGACCAAGCAAACATTTTAATTAATAAAGTTTGGGACATTGAATCATTAACAAACATTACATTTACCGGTACATAATATACATATTTTCATCTTGTTAAAAGAGACATGAGCGAGTTGGAACAACAACCTACCATCTCTATAATGGGCTTGTGCCGTGTCTTAGCCCGCGGCAAAGGCAATAATAGAATGCGTAATATCAATATAATGTAATATAGGCATTATTAGAATAAGATCAAATACGATCGAATATTTGCTACATAGCTATATGAACATTACAAGTACAATAACATAATTTTAAAATGTTGGTTGCGCAATTACTAGTATTCCAGGTAGCAGTCGCAGTTAATGATCACGCTATTAAAGTCTTAAGTCTAGGTACTGCCAGCGTCCACGGTTAAGTGATCAGATCTTAAAAGACATACTTGATAATAGACTGGGTTGGAGTTATGTATCACGCTAATGAAGTTCTAAGTCTAGTTCCTTCTGAGTCCACAGTCAAGTGATCAGATCTTAAAAGACATATTCTTGCTTCTTCTGGCTATTTATTCGAGTTGGGTGATGATTCAATTGGATGATTTAAATGTTGTATGTTTTCCCACCCAATGATAATCACTTTTGATATTGCGGGTTTGACCTTCTACCCTCAAAGGTTATCGGTGTGAGGTAGAAACTCCATAATCACGCTTTTGCGTGAGCTATTTGGTGTAAGAATGCAATAACAACAAGGGAAGTCACTCGGGATATGCTACTGCGGGGCAAAATAAGGGGGAGGAATGGTATTATTTTACAAGTGTTTTCAAGGGCTGATTTACGATGGAAGAATTTTACAAAGTCCAGCCTCAGATCGTCACAGGAGGACACATACGAGCATGGAGCTGGCTTCTTCGTCAATAAAAAACATTAAGAACAGTATTATGAGCTTCAGATCAGTTTCGAGCCGGCTCAACACTCTTCGTCTACAGGCAACACCGCTCAACATCACCATCGTACAAGCATATGCACCAACTTCAGATTATGATGGCAAAGAAGTGGAATGCCAAAGTAGGAGAAGATGCCTATGCAAACTGGAAATGAAGGTGTGGACGCCATTGTAACGCAACTTCAAATGAGAGAGGCCTGAGGCTCTTGGAATTCGCCAGCTTCAAAAAACTCATACTGGCCAAAACACTGGGTGCACATAAAAGATCCAGGAAAACCACATGGCATAGCCCAGTGGGAAACATCACAATCAGATTGACTACATCATGTTGCAAACATGCTTCCGGTCAAGTATACACATTGCCAAGACTCGCAGCTTCCCAGGAGCTGACATTGGAAGTGACCACGATCTAGTCGTGATGACATTTAGGCTGCACTTAAAGAGGGTAAAAAACAGAGACATACCAGAATCAAAGTCGACCTTAAAAATCTGAAGTATTTTAAAGGAGCAATGATATACGTACAATTTGCAGCGCTTAATATGTTTTGTCTTGTTTGCTGAATAAACAATTTACCCGAAACTTCCATTTGATTGTTCACATTTCCAAGATTGCTACGTATTAATTAATGTCTTTTTAAAAAATTGTGTGATGATAATTTCAAATCTTTAATGGAATTCAAATTTAAGAATCCTGTAATTTTTTTATTGTAAAAAAAAAAAAAATCGAATAAACTTTAATTTGATTGATTGGGGATAATTAGCACTGATCATCTATTGACATTGCATCCTAATAATAGAATCGAGTTCCAGTAGATTATTTTACTACAAAAAAACGTGATTGATTGGGGATAATTAGCACTGATCATCTATTGACATGGCATCCTAATAATAGAATCGAGTTCCAGTAGATTAGTTTACTACAAAAAAACTTGATTGATTGGGGATAATTAGCACTGATCATCTATTGACATTGCATCATAATTGTAGAATCGAGTTCCAGTAGATTAGTTTACTACAAAAAAACTTGATTGATTGGGGATAATTAGCACTGATCATCTATTGACATTGCATCCTAATAATAGAATCGAGTTCCAGTAGATTAGTTTACTACAAAAAAAACTTGATTGATTGGCGATAATTAGCACTGATCATCTATTGACATTGCATCCTAATAATAGAATCGAGTTCCAGTAGATTAGTTTACTACAAAAAAACTTGATTGATTGGGGATAATTAGCACTGATCATCTATTGACATTTCATCCTAATAGTAGAATCGAGTTCCAGTAGATTAGTTTACTACAAAAAAACTTGATTGATTGGGGATAATTAGCACTGATCATCTATTGACATTTCATCCTAATAGTAGAATCGAGTTCCAGTAGATTAGTTTACTACAAAAAAAAACGCGTCGACTTTAAAACATAAACGTGGTAGCAATCTATTAAAACAAAACTTTATTAAATATACTAACATTTTTTAGAGTTAATAAGTTCACGTTTCTTCGTTTGCATAACTATTACTTTTTAAATACACATTATTATTTCTCTGGGATAATATTGTATTTTAAATTTACTATGTTTGTAATAAAACATTTGAACAAACAAAGAATTTAAAAAAACTCAAAAAAAAAAAAAAAAAAAGCCCATTAAAATACCTATCAGTCCTTTTTCTTCAATTGACATATAAAGTTGCCTCCCTGGAAAACATTTTGTTAACAGTTTTGACAATTTTTTTTTATTATCAGCCCCCACCCCCCATCTTGTTTTAAAAACAAGGTCACATTGCACTGTTAAAGCTTACTGTCTTTTTCCTTTGCTTTGATTGTAAGAAACGCTGTTGTAAAATGTCTACTGTCTTCGTGCTCTTAATTTCTAAGAATGATTGAAATATTTAACAGGTTAGCAAGTTAGCACTTTGATTTTTAGATATAATACGATGTTTAGATATCAATTTTTTTTTTTTTAATTAGTGATGCATATTACTTTTCAGTACAGTAATGTCTGTGGTATCGATGTGGTGTATTTTTACAGTTGCTTCCTTTTGTTGTCAATCCGTTAGGCCCATGCTTCTTAAATTGAAATGTGATAAGGAATGTTGTTTTGCTTGTAATTTAGTTATTAAACATGTAGAAAAGTAGCTTAACAGGCGAGTCAGTAATCCTTTGTGTAAGACATAGTTGTGCTAAACATTATATGGTGGCAGCCTATTGAGACTATGTCAAAGACACATTATAATAAACCTAGATTCAGTGTTTATACTTTACTTTACATATGAAGAAAGATCTGATGGATGGAAACTTTTCAAACACACTCAAATCAACTACTGTATTGTGGTACGAAAAGGCACATAAGACGAAAAGGAGGCATACACAAAAGTTATATTCCTAGACACACTAGGACCAGATTGGATGACTTTATACAATTGCATGTATCTAAAAACAAAGCACAATGTAAATAATATAAATGTGCGAGATGATCCCTGGCTTAACCAGAAGAATGTACAATATTTGAAAGAGGAAAGTGATGATTGACACAATTTATCCGCAAATGGGGAAACTTTACTTTATGTGAAAAGCAAAGAACCCAATAAGTTCACAATAGCTGAAGTGATCACTGCTGGGGAGTTGACCTTATTTCAGATTGATCCAATTTGCAAGATATGTAACTTCCCAATCAAAATGTTCTAGTCTAACGCAGTCTTTTATCAATAGAATAACCAGACCAATGAAACTAGTAGCAAAGATTATATGAAGTAGCATCGAGCTGTGGTATGTGTCGTCACAATCGACCTCATCTAAGAAGAGTTGTACCAGTGGACGATCAAACTATTGTACCAGTGGATGATCAGACTGTTGTACCAGTGGACGATCAGACTATTGCACCAGTGGATGGTCAGACTGTTGTACCAGTGAATGATCAGACTGTTGTACCAGTGGATGATCAGAGTGTGATACCAGTGGATGATCAGACTGCTACTGCATCCATATGCGTTCCAGAAAATTTACCATCCTTAGTACCGCCTGGATGCCCCTCCACCACATCAATAGGACCACAAATAAACTCAAAATAAATGATGAACTCCAATATCATGACAGCAGGCATTCCGAGTTACCATAACATGATTGCCACCATATCAAAACATACGAAAAACCCGATCAAGACCAGAAATAAAGACTGTATTTATGTAAGATTTATTTATAATTAGTGGTAGACAGTTTGTTAAAAAGTTATCTTGATTTAATTACATGTATTATAAGACAAATATACAGATGATGTGACATTTCTTTTGTCTGTGGATTTAACAACTCTATGCCTCACCATGTTAATTATAATCAGACATTTCAGTTGCTGGTCTTTCGATCCGTAGTCATTTGAAACTTCAGGTTTACAATACATATGTTTAAAATTGTACAAAATGAAAAAAAAATGATTATCATCAAAAAATTCATACAAATCAAAAACTTTAGAGCAATCATGGTCATAGCAATCATGGTCATAGCATTCATGGTCATAGCAATCATGGTCATAGCAATCATGGTCATAGCAATCATGGTCATAGCAATCATGGTCATAGCAATCATGGTCATAGCAATCATGGTCATATCAATCATGGTCATATCAATCATGGTCATAGCAATCATGGTCATATCAATCATGGTCATAGCAATCATGGTCATAGCAATCAGGGTCATAGCAATCATGGTCATAGCAATCATGGTCATATCAATCATGGTAATAGCAATCATGGTCATATCAATCATGGTCATAGCAATCATGGTCATAACAATCATGGTCATAGCAATCATGGTCATAGCAATCATGGTCATAGCAAGCATGGTCATAGCAATCATGGTCATAGCAATCATGGTCATAGCAATCATGGTCATAGCAATCATGGTCATAGCAATCATGGTCATAGCAATCATGGTCATAGCAATCATGGTCATATCAATCATGGTCATATCAATCATGGTCATATCAATCATGGTCATAGCAATCATGGTCATAGCAATCATGGTCATATCAATCATGGTCATATCAATCATGGTCATAGCAATCATGGTCATAGCAATCATGGTCATAGCAATCATGGTCATAACAATCATGGTCATAGCAATCATGGTCATAACAATCATGGTCATAGCAATCATGGTCATAGCAATCATGGTCATAGCAATCATGGTCATAGCAATCATGGTCGTAGCATTCATGGTCATAGCAATCATGGTCATAGCAATCATGGTCATAGCAATCATGGTCATAGCAATCATGGTCATAGCAATCATGGTCATAGCAATCATGGTCATAGCAATCATGGTCATAGCAATCATGGTCATAGCAATCATGGTCATAGCAATCATGGTCATAGCAATCATGGTCATAGCAATCATGGTCATAGCAATCATGGTCATAGCAATCATGGTCATAGCAATCATGGTCATAGCAATCATGGTCATAGCAATCATGGTCATAGCAATCATGGTCATAGCAATCATGGTCATATCAATCATGATCATAGCTCATTTTCACAGATTTGTTTTGAACAATAAAAACACAAACTTCATCTCCCAACTCATGCACTATTAACATCACATCATCTGGCAGCACTCTCTTTAACTGATTCAAAGTTGGTTCATTTCTTTCTCTCTGATAATAAATTTAAGATATGGTTTGAAATAAATGTATCTCTCCGTTATTCTATACGTTCTTACTCTACCTCTGTTTTCCCACAATTCTTATATAAATTTAACAAGTTCGTCTCCTTGATAATGGAGTGATATACCCCGATGCCTAATTTCTTCTAAATTTTATTTCTCACTAACATATCTTGTCATAGCAATACAAATTAGGGGTGAGGATACAGTAACAAAAATAACATACTTACGAAACTTTACACAAAAATTGTTTATCAAATAAAAATATTATTTGAAAACAACACACTGGGGCTAAATTAAGGGTAAATGGTTCTTTAGTGTCAAAGGTACTATGACGAACGTCAATGTTACTGGATGGCAAATGACGGGACACAGTCATTAGGGTGTTGGTGACCGGGCCCTGTCACGGGACAACAGCTCACTTGAAAGGATGCAGGCAAATCGCCGACACTGGATAGTTCGTCGGTAACTCGCCAATACAGGATTGGGCATAGGCAGCTTGATGCAGGACAGGACGTGGCAACGCGGGCAAATAACGGGAAACATTAGAGAGATGCAGCTGACCAGACAGATCCACATGATATGGACAGCTCACTGTACACTGGACAAGATGTAGGCAATCGCCGCCATTAAACAGGTCGTATGCAGCTTAATACTGCACAGTGCGTAGGTGGATACAGGGCAGGACGTTGTTAAACTGATACAGAACGTGAAGTAGGTACTTTACTGAAACTGGACAACATGTTGGCAACTCACTTCAGGCAGGACGTTGTTAACTTACTACGTTGAGGACGTAGGTATTTCACGGGAGTTGAACAGGACGTTGGCAAATTCATACAAGGCAGGGCGTATTTATTTTACATGGGACACAGATAATTAAATTGCAACTGTGTCAATTCTTCTTTTATAGTGGATCGGTTGATTCGCCAAGTTCTTTCACCCATACGTTGCTCACGACATTGGTAACTTCACATAAGACAAGACGTAGTTATTTCACTGAAACTTTACTCGACGTTTGTAACTTCATACAAGGCTGGACATAGATAATTAATTGTCAACT
The DNA here is from genome assembly GCA_964017045.1 of Omphiscola glabra. NCBI lineage: Eukaryota > Metazoa > Mollusca > Gastropoda > Lymnaeidae > Omphiscola > Omphiscola glabra. Next base: position 1,177,714 of record OZ024811.1, read on the forward strand.
GTGAGAACTCTTCTGTTCCACTTGTTTGTTTGATTCGTCAAGTTCTTTTACATGCTGTAATACGTCATACTAGTATTGAATGAACTCAACCCATTTATCACAATAAATATAATTTTAATACATACTAATATACACAGGCTTAATATCAATAAACACATGCATGTATCGCAGCTCACAATCTGGCAGAGAAGAAAACTATCTTACACAGTCTAGACAATACGTCACAATTAGCATAACAATACGTCACGAAGTCACGCGCTGGAAGAGCGTTCACTAACAAATGAACTTTTAAAAAACACACCACGCGTAACGAAATAATATTCGGTCGCAACAATTATTAGTGAACTCCCATATTCGACACATGTTAACCTAAACGTTTCCACGTCTCCCAGACTGAGAAATTCACAATAATGTTTCACACACATCTTGACACAACATCAATGAAATTCATGAGATGAATGTTGTTTTTAACAGGAAGATGTACACAATTATTTGTTCCCCAAATCTCAACCGGATGTTATGAAGTCAAGAAACTCTAATCACTTTTAAATACGATATTTTCCTTAAGGAAGTGTGTGTACATATATATATATATATATTATATAAGAATGAGCTATAGGAACATAACGCTTAAAACACGAAAATATTTTGATACGTTCGTACTCTTAAAAACAATCATTGTTATTTTCTATTATTTTACGGAAATCGAATAAATTTACATGCGCAAAAAATATTATATTTCCGCTTTTATTTTAGCTAAAGTTTAAGTATTATTATTATAAATTACAAATACATATAAAGAAACAACTAAGGAACTATCTTAAGCATTGTATATGCGTTTGAAAGTTATGACAAACAAATTAAATAGAAAAAATATGATCAAAGAAATACACAGTAATCACATATATCGGGAAAACCTAAACAGCAGTTGCTATTAGTGCGTTCTTAAGCGCCTTGTCAATAAGGCGATATAAAATTAAATTTAATTAGTTCTAAATAATCACGAAAATGACGTCATATTGCGAATAGCCTATTTAGCAAAAGCTAAAAGTTGTCTGATCTAATAAAAGAGCGTAACAAAACTGATAATGTACATTCCCCTTCTTATAAGTACAATTAATAAATAACATTGATTGCTTTTTAAATTGCTAAACTTAAATACTAATTTAGCTTTGTATTTTTAACATTTAATAAGTTTGTACTTTTTATTTAATTCCAAAAAAAAAACTTTTATGAAATTTATAAAGTCGTAAAAACTAAACATTTAAAAATAATTTTATTAAGAATATGCCGCTTAATTAAATTGGTGCAGCAAAATTAAATAGCCAAATATCATTTTTTACTATTAAGATGATGTTTAATCACTACTTCATTCACTTCATTGGCTACCTGTACAAGCACGGATTGATTATAAACTCTCTGTTCTGTGCCACAACTTTTTCTCGAATTCCTGCCCTTCCTATCTAACCGAAATTCTCTCTGTCTATTCACCCCTTCGACAGCTTCGCTCCTCTGCAGACGATCGTATTCTTTCTGTCCCTAAGACTCGCACAAAAACATACGGTGAAAGATCTTTCTCTTACTGTGCCCCCAAACAATGGAATTATCTTCCACTACACATCATAAATATATCAACCATCACAGCCTTCAAAACTGCACTCAAAACACACCTCTTTAAACTTTACTATCCTGACTGATTCCCCCTCTGAAAGTTAAACGATGCTGCGAAGTGCCGTCCATGGCTTCACATGTAAATTGATATGGAATGGTTGGTTTTTAATTTATATTTTTTAAGTTCATTTTAATTTGTATGTACAGCGTGGTGAGCCCAGCCCTAGGCTGAGCCCAGCCCTAGGCTGGGGTACCACGCTATAGAAAACTACCCATAATAATAATACTAATAATAATCTCGATAAGAACAAAGCATATTAAATTCAAAAAAAATCTTTTTTGCGTAATTAAGGGGGCTACAATCCAGTGGATGATTTTTTTTAAAACTCCGTGTAGCCCACTATACACTATACATTCATTTTGCCCAATGCAGCACAAGATAACCTCAGAATAAATTTGATCACAAATTAACCTTCTTAGATACATTTATATCGATGGTAGGAAATTGAGTTCATGCATTTTTACTTGGATGACAATATCTTTCAATCCAATGACATTTTAGTTGTAAAAAATGAAGCTATATTCTCATTTACATATGAACATATGATAACCAATTAAGAAAATTAATGACTTTAACAAAACATGAATATATTTACATAATTATACCCAGGGCCGACCCTAACAATTGCGGGCCCTATGCAAAACGGATTGCGTGGGGACCAGTATGGGTAGGAATAAGGGTAATAAGTGAAAATTAAGATTTTGTATTAGAAAATAAATTCGGGGCGGGGCCTATGAAAGTGCGGGGCCCATTGCGGCCGTATAGGTTGCAGTGGCCTAAGGCCGGTCCTGATTATACCCATGGATATCAAAACACAATCACTTTACACAAGTGAAAATTTAATTTTAAAAATAGAGATTTTATTAGATAGACAGAAATACAGACGGACAGACAGACAAATACACAGAAAGATGATGGATAGATGGAGATGTAGATAAAAGATAGATAGACGGATGGATGGATGGATGGATAGATAGCTAGGTAGAAAGGTAGGTAGGTAGGTTTGTAGGTAGGTAAGTAGGTAGATATGTAGGTAGGGAGATAGATAGATAGATAGATAGATAGATAGATGGTAGATATATACAGACCTGTTTACTCTTACGATTTGGCGTACAATGTACGATTTTGAGGTGTATACATTATATATACTGTGTGTTTTTTTACTATTAAGATGATGTTTTGAACGATTTTGTGATGATATTGTACGATTTTAAGATTTTGAAGGTAAACAGGTCTGTAGATAGTAGCTGGATAGGTAGATAGTTAGGTAGATATGTAGGTAGGTAGGTAAATAGTTAGGTAGGTAGGTAGGTAGGCGGACAGGTAGGTAGGTAGGTAGGCAGGTAGGTAGGTAGGCATGCAGGCATGTAGATTGTAAATAGGTAGATCGGTAGATGATAAACAGATATGTTGATAGATAGATAACAGATAGACAGACAAACAGACAGGCAGTCAGACAGACAGAGATACAGAAGGAGAGACAGAAAGAGAGACAGTCAGAGAGACAGACAGACAGAGATGTAGACAGTGAGACAGACACAGAGACAGACAGGGAAATAGACATAGAGACAGACGGAGAGACAGACATAATGACAGAGAGACAGAGAGATAGACAAAGAGACAGAGACTGACAGTGAGACAGACTGAGAGACAGACAGAGAGACAAACATAGAGACAGAGAGACAGACATATAGACATATAGACCGGCAGAAAAACAGAGAGACAGACAGAGATAAAGAGAGACAGACGAGAGACAAAGAGACAGCAGAGACAGAGAGACAGACAGAGAGACAGACAGAGAGACAGACAGATACAGAGACATACAGAATGGCAGAGAGACAGACAGACAAACCGACAGATCATCCTTGAATAATTGCAAAAAAGTTAGCTTAATTCGATAAACTATATCTATACATATATAAGTATATCCCGTATGTGCTTCTATACCATCAATCCAAAGTGATGAAAATTTTGGACTGCTTTATGTTGCCTGCTCACGCGTCGAAAAAACATATAATTTATTTGTGTACACAGCAGACCGAAAAAACAATAAATATGTTCTATTTAAAAATTACTTTGAAACTTAATTAAAACACAAACACTTTTTTCATTGAGTGGCGTGCAACGCATGCCGGGTTCTCGCTAGTATATAATATGTGTCTAAATGCGTCTGATTTTAATGTTGTGTTACATTTCTTTTCAGTCACATTTTTTCTGTGACATTCTTCGCTAAAGATTCTTGAAATGAGTTCCTTGAGACTTTTTCACACTCACCCATTAACCAACGCAGACGTTAAATCCATATCATTACAAACCAGCCATGTTCAGCCACATTTTGCCACATCTTCTACTCTGATGCATTTACAATAAAGTTTTACCCACATTTCGCCACTTGTCGAACTACGTGGCATCCATTGTATAGATTTACACACGTGTTGACATATCCTCCCCACAGTTTCCCTAATATTTTGGATCACCCACATTTACCCCCTTCACCATACTGAAGTACCCACTATGTAGATTCACTTATATGTGGCTCAATGCCCCAACAAATATTTCATTCACATGTTACCCCCTTCACCATACTGAAGTACCAACTATGTAGATTCACTCATATGTTACCGCTTCCCCGAAACTGACAAACACACCTAAGAGGTTCACACAAATGTTCCTACATTACTCACACTGAAGCTCCCATCAGTTACGTGATACCATATGTAGCCACAATCACCACATTATATGTTTACCGACATGTAGCTACATCCCATACCATAAAGGTTCACTAAAATATTGCTGAATCCCGCACACAAGGTCACACGTTATACATGTTTATTCACTTGCAATATTCCCAACCATAAATGTTTACCCATACATTATCACATTTCCCAAATAAGGCACCCACAATACATGTTTACCAATATATTACCACTTTCACTACACAAAGGCACCCACAATACATGTTTACCAATATATTACGACTTTCACTACACAAAGGCACCCACAATACATGTTTACCAATATATTACCACTTGCAATATTCCAAACCATATATGTTTACCCATACATTATCACATTTCCCAAATAACGAACCCACAATACATGTTTACCAATATATTACCACTTTCACTACACAAAGGCACCCACAATACATGTTTACCAATATATTACGACTTTCACTACACTAAGGCACCCACAATACATGTTTACCAATATATTACCACTTTCACTACACAAAGGCACCCACAATACATGTTTACCAATATATTACCACTTTCACTACACAAAGGCACCCACAATACATGTTTACCAATATATTACCACGTTCACTACACAAAGGCACCCACAATACATGTTTACCAATATATTACCACTTTCGCTACACAAAGGCACCCACAATACATGTTTACCAATATGTTACCACTTTCACTACACAAAGGAACCCACAATACATGTTTACCAATATGTTACCACTTTCGCTACACAAAGGCACCCACAATACATGTTTACCAATATGTTAACACTTTCGCTACACAAAGGCACCCACAATACATGATTACCAATATGTTACCACTTTCGCTACACAAAGGCACCCACAATACATGTTTACCAATATATTACCACTTTCACTACACAAAGGCACCCACAATACATGTTTACCAATATGTTACCACTTTCACTACACAAAGGCACCCATAATACATGTTTACCAATATGTTACCACTTTCGCTACACAAAGGCACCCACAATACATGTTTACCAATATGTTACCACTTTCGCTACACAAAGGCACCAACCGTATAATTTTAATGAAATGTCGCTGCAAACGCTTTTGAGTGAAACCAAAAACAACAGTTGACAAACTAATATTGATATCACAACAAATCCTTACCAACATTTTACCACATGTTACCACATCACCCACCACACTGTTTTACCCAAACGTCACCACAAGACCTACCCGGTCCGTGCATGTAAATGTTAAATTTATTCAAAATAAAAAAAAACAATACAATAAATAAACACAATCAAATACATTTTATTTCTACATGTTATTTTATGTAATAAAAGTTTACAAAAATATTTTAAAATGCTATACAACAGAAGAAACAGCTTTAAATACAACACGTTTTATACGTTCATTGGATCAAAGGTAAAAATATACTTTCAAATAAAAGAATGACAAAATAAACAGAATATTATTATGTACATGAGATGGGGTTGTAAGAGGTGGGGGCGCTGATACTGGAGTTGGGGGTGTTCATAAGGCGTGGTGTTGAGGGTGTACATGGGTTGGGGTGGGGTAGATGGTGTTGTCTATTACAACACTAAACATTTGATACAATTTTGTGTAAAGTAGTAACTGTCGAGTATGGGAGTTCATTAATACTTGCTACGGCTGATATTAAGTTTTATTACGTTCCATGTGTGTTTGATAAGTTAATGACCGCTCTACCCGCAATGTGTGTTTTATAAGTTAATGACCGCTCTACCCGCAATGTGTGTTTGACAAGTTAGTGAACGCTCTACCCACAATGTGTGTTTGACAAGTTAGTGACCGCTCTACCCACAATGTGTGTTTTATAAGTTAATGACCGCTCTACCCTCAATGTGTGTTTGACAAGTTAGTGACCGCTCTACCCACAATGTGTGTTTTATAAGTTAATGACCGTTCTACCCTCAATGTGTGTTTGATAAGTTAATGACCGCTCTACCCTCAATGTGTGTTTGACAAGTTAGTGACCGCTCTACCCGCAATGTGTGTTTGATAAGTTAATGATCGCTCTACCCACAATGTGTGTTTGATAAGTTAATGACCGCTCTACCCCCAATGAGTGTTTGACAAGTTAGTGACCGCTCTACCCGCAATGTGTGTTTGATAAGTTAATGACCGCTCTACCCTCAATGTGTGATTGATAAGTTAATGACCGCTCTACCCTCAATGTGTGTTTGATAAGTTAATGACCGCTCTACCCGCAATGTGTGTTTGACAAGTTAGTGACCGCTCTACCCACAATGTGTGTTTGACAAGTTAATGACCGCTCTACCCGCAATGTGTGTTTGATAAGTTAATGACAGCTCTACCCTCAATGTGTGTTTGATAAGTTAATGACCGCTCTACCCGCAATGTGTGTTTTACAAGTTAGTGACCGCTCAACACGCAATGTGTGTTTGATAAGTTAATGACCGCTCTACCCTCAATGTGTGTTTGATAAGTTAATGACCGCTCTACACGCAATGTGTGTTTGATAAGTTAATGACCGCTCTACCCTCAATGTGTGTTTGATAAGTTAATGATTGCTCTACCCGCAATGTGTGTTTGATAGTTAATGACCGCTCTACCCGCAATGTGTGTTTGATAAGTTAATGATTGCTCTACCCACAATGTGTGTTTGATAGTTAATGACCGTTCTACACGCAATGTGTGTTTGACAAGTTAGTGAACGCTCTACCCGCACTGTGTGTTTGATAAGTTAATGACCGCTTTACCCACAATGTGTGTTTGACAAGTTAGTGAACGCTCTACCCGCAATGTGTGTTTGATAAGTTAATGACCGCTCTACCAGCAATGTGTGTTTGATAGTTAATGACCGTTCTACCCTCAATGTGTGTTTGATAAATTAATGACCGCTCTACCCTCAATGTGTGTTTGATAAGTTCATGACCGCTCTACCCGCAATGTGTGTTTGATAAGATAATGACCGCTCTACCTGCAATGTGTGTTTGATAAGTTAATGATTGCTCTACCCGAAATGTGTGTTTGATAAGTTAATGACCGCTCTACCCGCAATGTGTGTTTGATAGTTAATGACCGCTCTACCCGCAATGTGTGTTTGATAAGTTAATGACCGCTCTACCCGCAATGTGTGTTTGATAGTTAATGACCGCTCTACCCGCGATGTGAGTTTGATAAGTTAATGATTGCTCTACCCGCAATGTGTGTTTGATAAGTTAGTGAACGCTCTAACCGCAATGTGGGTTTGATAAGTTAATGACCGCTCTACCCGCAATGTGTGTTTGATAGTTAATGACCGCTCTACCCGCAATGTGTGTTTGATAAGTTAATGACCGCTCTACCCGCAATGTGTGTTTGATAAGTTAATGACCGCTCTACCCGCAATGTGTGTTTGGTAAGTTAATGACCGCTCTACCCGCAATGTGTGTTTGATAGTTAATGACCGCTCTACCCGCAATGTGTGTTTGATAAGTTAATGACCGCTCTACCCGCAATGTGTGTTTGATAAGTTAATGACTGCTCTACCCGCAATGTGTGTTTGATATGTTAGTGAACGCTCTACCGGCAATGTGTGTTTGATATGTTAGTGAACGCTCTACCCACGCTTGACTTAGTGACGTATTTTTACGCTGATCGTGACGTATTTTCTAGACTGTATTATGATGTCAATTTTAATCGTACAGTCGAAAAAGGAAATATGTGGAAGTAGGAAATGTTTTATTTCTATCTGATAGCGAGCTGGGCTATCTGAATGTGTTATTGAAATTAAAGCATATGTATATAATTAGGTATTTAAGATACATTTATTGTTATAAAGAACTTGATTTGAGTCAATATTAATAAGACGCATATCAACGTGTGAAAGATCGATATTAGAGCACGTCACGACCGGTTCCACTAAAATTAATTCCCTCAGAGTTGACCCCACTGTGCACATGTCGATCATAATAATACCAGTCATCACACCCCAGGGGGTGGACATAAGCCCCACTACTGCCTGGACATGTACATGTTGTGTACGTGTACTTGGTCTTACTATCATTCACCTTGAATCTGTTTATCCATTGTCCTACAGAGATATGTTTAGGGCATCCGTGTGGATGTGATACTATGAAAGACAACTTGTGCTTATCTTTAGAGCTCTCGTATTTGATGTTTACTTTCTTCCATAGATCACGCCAGTGTCCCACCATCTTGTCCAGTTTATCCAGTAAATCTACGTCACATGTCACACATTCCAGCCTGCACCAGTCTTCCTCAGTGTTTGCACGCCTCACCGTCCAGCCAAAAAGACTGACCATTGGACTATCTTCTCTATCATAGAAAAATCTACACGTGGTGTGTCTCGCTTCAAGATCATCAAACACAACATGTCTGGCCGTCCACATTCGTAACTCACCCCACACTTTGCTTGGTGTCTCCGAGTGTTGACACTTGTGACATTGACAAGTTCCCATGTTGAAGTACTTGATGTATTCCTCTGTCCACTTGTTTACATCACACACCATCCCAGTCCCTAGTCTCATGACGTCACTTCCTCTCTTGAAATAAAATGGATATGGTTGATTGTTGTTTGGCCAAAACTCTGGTCTTTTTGGGCTGATCATTTCAACACATACCCTGACAGTCAGTTCAGCTACAGCTTTGATGTACTCAACCTGGTCGTTGTCATAGCAACCTACAGGCAGGTGCTGGATGTTAAAATCGTTGACAGGTACAAACTTTGTGTGACCTGGATTCTTCTTACAGTCATCAAAATGTTTGTGTAGATCTGCTTCTCCACCTTCTGACACCTGGGTTTCATGTGTACCTGGCAAGATCATCAAATAAAGTACATTTTAATCCATGTGTTACAACTGTCTCTCTTCTATTATCTCTATTGGACTAGATTTCATTAAGTGTACACATTTATTTCAATAGTTTATAAGATTCATTTGTAAGTTGAATAATGAGATAATAATTTATATAAGAAATATAAAGTGTAAAGACTCAAAATCGTAAGATTTACATAAAATGAATGTAATTGAAACATAGAATTTTATATTTTTTACATTAAGAATAATGACAGTAACTGATACATAGAATGATGTATTTTATAAATCAATAGTATTGTCTTAAATGTGTTGTACAGCAATGAAAATTGTATCAACAAAAAATTACCATAGAAATGACTTGCTTCATCTTTCTTGTTGCATCTGCCATCTCTGCAATCCTCTCGACTGTCAACTGTGCCTTCTTCTTGAAAGTCATGTGTGCCATCTTCTTGATAGTTATTTGTTCGATCTTCTTGAAAGTCATATGTGCCATCTTCTCGATAGGCATCTGTAACATCTTCTTGATAGTCATCTGTGACATCTCCTACTAGACAGACAAATGCGCTATCTCCTCGACGGCCACGTGTGCCTCCTTTTTTATAGTAATCTTTGCCATCTTGTTGAAAGTCATCTTTGACATCTTCTACTCGACTGTCATATTTGCCAACTCCATGACGGCCATCTGTACCATCTTCTTGAAAGTCATCTATGCCATCTTCTACTTGACTGTCATATTTGCAATCTCCTTGACGGCCATCTCTGCCTTCTTGATGCCAGTAATCTTTGCAATGCTCTGGTAAGAATAGTTAGTACATATATAATGTATAACCTCTTTCAAAATCACAATATTCCCGCCTTCTCTTTCTCTCTTATTTTGTAACTTTATTTCTCTAAGGCTCTCCAATGTTAAATTTATCCTGATTACTCACATTATTTTGTTTCTGTTTCTCCCCTTCTCCCATACATTCAATTACAATTGTTCTCTCTCTTTTAGTCTAAGACATTATAAACATTTCTAAACCTATTCTAAACCTTTCTAACACAATTTCTCCCTTTTCTCCCTTAATCTCTCATTCCTCACCAAAACAGGTTTAAGTACATCTTGCTAAACTTCCGCATTGATCATTTCTCGATCTTTCTCTCTAAAATTCCAAATGTGTTCAATATCTCTAATGAAACAATTAGATGAACATTTTACCATTTTTTAGTTTAAATTTCAGTTTTTCTCTTTGGATCCTTAATTTGCCTTGAGCAATCTGAAAACAGAAAAATAGAAAAGTAATTAGAAAAATATATAGATTTTATGTATTCAAATAATCAACTTAGTATGCTGCTTTCTTATTAAGAACGTGTATTTTCCATAGGTGCAATAATTCAACACTTGAATATGCAATGTTACATATGCCTTTGAAATGAAATGTCCAATTTTAGCAAACGGCTCAGTCGAATCATGTAGTTTCTTTTAAGCGTATGCTAACCGCAACTACAAACATTATTTTCTATATGTCATTCTTCGTGATCAATGCTGGCTATGTGATCAACTTGTTACATTAAAATTAATTTAATAGATACAAACTCTTATCTCTTAAAGAACATTTCTAATTAAGACAAATGAGTAAAATCGAAGGACTATTTACCATACGATTTTTTATCAAATGTTTTTTGAAAATTAAAATTATAAGTAAGATTTTTATTAAAACATAGAGAAACAATGAAAACATTAGTCTATTTGTTATAGAACATTTCTTAATTTGTTTTTTAAATGTACACATTTCATTTACATCTATTTGAAATTGTCATCGTAAATGTATATAAATCTTTAGATTTAAGTGCAATTTTGTGTTGATAGTGACAGAAGTATGTTGTTAGCCTATTTCAAATAAAATATGTTGTGTGTTAACAAAGGTACTTCCAAATTCATAAATTATTTGGTGTTTTTCTTACATTTAATGTTGAATGTCATACAGAATATGTTATTATATTTACTGATAACACTAGAAATTAACACTAGAAATTACAACTAAAGTAAAAAAAAAACAAAAAAACTAGAAACTAAATCTATTGTAAATAAAACAAACGCTAGAATTAGAATAGTTACATATATTGTAAATATAACTAACGCTATAATATAAATGTAAACAACTCTAGAAACATTAATTTTAAAGTAAATGTAATCAAAACTAGAAGAAATAAATATGTTGTAAATGTCACCAATTCTAGAATACTCACCCCCATTGTTTTTGTTCATGTAAAAAATGACGTCAAAGATGTATTCGATTCTGTCAAAGATGAACACATCACCCTTAAATATAATGTACTGACTACGCCAAATACAAGTATTGATAGGTGTCAAAGATAAAGACACAACAAATCAATATAACATACTGACAACAACAAATACACGTTTTGGTAGTCTTAAAAGATGAACACATCACAAGTGACTTGCATAGTGACTACACCAAATACAAGTATTGGTAGGTGTCAATTATGAATACAATACAGTCAATATATTGTACTGACTACAACAGATTCAAGTATTCGTAGTAACCTAACTTCTTTCTGTCTATTCGCCCCATCGAAATCATCGCTACTCCCTAGACATGCTTATTAGTTGGTTTATAAGAAACGCACTAAAACCTACGGTGGACGATCTTTCTCTTTCTAAGCCCTGAAACAATGAAATTCTCACGCACTATTTTGTCCGCAATATACCGACCATCCTGACCTTCAAAATTGCACTGAAAACTCTTCTTTTTAAATATACTATTGCAACGAATTTCCCCACCCCAATTCTTACGATAAACGAAGCTGCTGGGTGCTTTGCATTGCTTGAAATGTAGATAGTGCTGTGGTAGGGGTGACGTGGATATAAGTTTGTTTTTGGTTTGTTTTCATACATCTGTTTTTCTTTAAATTAAATAAATATATGTCATAATCATGTGTGCTAATAGCTTTATGTGCAGTGCCATGGGCCAAGCCATAGGCTGGTATACCGTGCTATTTAAAATCACTGCAATAATAATAATGATAATAGGTTTCAAAGATGAACACATCACACGTCAAATACCACCATGACTCAATAAATACAAGTGTTGGTAGGTGTCAAATATAAATATATAACAAAACAATATACCGTACAGACTACAACAATACAAGTATTGGTAGGTGATAAACCCATGGTTTTCATGCTAGAAATAAACTCATGTTCTTGCGTTGTCTAAACGTTAAGGGACAATAAAAACAATTCAACTTGCTGGCAGGGGGATATTGATTTTAATTGTGTCAATTCTAAAAATGAATAATTCATAAATCTGGCTAGGTTAGATATTCAATGATTTCAATGCATAAAAAATACACTCTTTAACTCTTGAATCAACAAAAGATAACCAATGCTTTGAGAACATTCATAATGAAATTTATAACATTTATTCCAACAAAATTGTTTCAACATGTAAAGAACAAATGTGCTTATCAGCAGTGGTTTTAGAACTTGTCACCACAACACATATCACAAACACAACTAAAGTAATAACACAAACACAACTAAAGTAAAAACCCATACCACAAATACGGCTATAATAACAACACATACCTCAAACAGGACAAAAGTAACAACACATAACACAAACTTGACTGTTGTAGTTCGTCTGTCAAAAATTGACAAAACAATTTTGTAACATTATCGGGTTGGGTGGGTCACGATGATTGCGTAGGTGGATTGTTAGTCTGATCCGTGCTTGCAATTTTCTTGGTCATCGTGGGACAGTTGCTATAGTCTGTCGTAAATGGTTGCTATAGTCTGTCGTAAATGGTTGCTATAGTCTGTCGTAAATGGTTGCTATAGTCTGTCGTAAATGGTAGCTATAGTCTGTCGTAAATGGTTGCTATAGTCTGTCGTAAATGGTTGCTATAGTCTGTCGTAAATGGTTGCTATAGTCTGTCGTAAATGGTTGCTATAGTCTGTCGTAAATGGTTGCTATAGTTTGTCGTAAATGGTTGCTATAGTCTGTCGTAAATGGTTGCTATTTCGGCAACATTGCGAGTCTTAGCTGTCGCTATTCAGTTTCTTGACAGTTTTGATCTACACTTGACTCTGGCCTGGGCTGTCTGCATCCATTTAATAGGGTTGATAAAGGCCTTCAGGTCTGCTAAAAGGGTGTATCTTTCTTTATCCTCTTTGGGAGATCATGCATAACATGAGTTGACAGACGAATAGCTGCACATTGTGACGATTGTCTTTCATACGGGCTTTGTGTCCTGTCCAATTGGGTTCAGACTGCATCGGGGTGGAGAAGATGCTAGGTGGGCTCACTCTGGCAAAGACCTCGGTGTCCGTCACTTGGTCTTGCACATGATGCAGAGGAGTGTTTTAGTTTTTTGTCGTGACGCTGGTAGACTGTTGACCTTTCACATCCTTTGAGAAATATCGACAGGACTGCTGCACTATAAGCCTTGATCTTCGTTTCATGTCTTATACTATTGCTGCCCAAAACAGTGCTGTGGAGTCTGCAAACATATTGCACTTCCTTTTGAGAGTCTCGCATTCATTTCATCATCCATAACGACATATCTGGAGAGGGTCCTGATCAAGAAATTATTTTTTACCCAGTTTAGTCGCAGTCCATTGATGGTGATGCCTTATTCAATGTAGGGCTTACTTTGAGATGGCAAATACATCCCTTCAGACTTCTTTGTGTTGAATCTGAGGCAAAATATGTTGCAGGGCTCGGAGATGATATCATCGATGTGTTGCATGTTGGCTTCTAAGGCATCATTGAGGGGACAATCATAAGCAAACAGAAGTGTGTTGATGGTGTTAAGTTTGATTGTGGTTAATGCTTGAAGCCTCCTAAGGTTGAGGACTGATCCATCGGTGCAGAAACGGATTGGCAACCCGTGGTGGAGTCCTTGAACGCATATTTCATCATTTAAGAGTAAATAATACTGAAGAGTGTGGGAACTACGACACATCCTTGCTTCACAGCGTTTGTGATGTGGAATACTTGAGATGGTTGACGGTAGTCATGCAATCGAGCCAATATGCCATCATGCAGCAGACGAATGATTTGGTGAACTTGATTAGGCATCTACACTTATTTGTGACTTTCCAAAGGCCATCTCTATTGTAAGTCCGTATTTTGTTCCTGACATTTCTATAATGGAGTTTTCTGGCAGCAAACAATATATCCATATTTCCTCTATCTTTCCGGAAACCACATTGACTTTCAGGTAGGAGACCTATTCTTGATGTGCATTGGGGCATTTCAGTAGGCCTCGGGCCAAAATCTTCCCTGGGATGGAAAGCATTGTAAATCACGGTGATTGTCGCAGACTTGCCGATTTCTTTTTTGTTTGTACAGGTTGATAATTGAGAACTCTTTGAGGTCCTGCGGTACAGTTTCCGTCTGCCTGATGATCTAGATTAGACGAAAAAGCATATTCGTCAGCGCTTGTGTACTTCCTTTTTAAATTTCGCTTGGAATCATATCGGAGCCATGTGCTTTGCCACTGGACATTTGCCGGATGACCTTCTGTATCTCGAACAAATTTTTGCCAGCCTTCATTGACGTCATTTTTGAAATCCGGGCAGTCTTTCAATGGCTTCATCATTGACGACGGAATGCGTATTCAGCACACTATCAAAGTGTTCTGCCCAACTTTCCAAGATTTTATACTTCTCTGTGATGAGTGTAAAACTGTCTGCACTAATGAAAGGTGAAAAGCCTGAGGTGGTAACTCCAGAGATTTGTCTCAGACCACTGTAGAAATCTTTATTTCTTATCAGCTTTTGCACTCACTCAAAAGTGTTGCATCTGGCGCAGTTAAAACGGGATCGTGTTACGGATCTGTGTTACCTGGTAGAGAGTCTGAGGCGCCAAGCGGCAGTGCTATACACCGTCTCACGAAGTGTGGTCAAACGCTGCTTACATGTCCTGGTTGTTCAGTGTGATGGCATCAGGACGTTCATCAAGGGTGTCAAGAACATTTGTTTTCACATTTAGGGATCTTCAGCTTACTGATGTTGAAGCTTTTCAGAGCTTTGGTTCCTTGATGTCGTCTCATATATTTGATATGGATGTTCATCTTTGAAACGATGAGGCGATGGGACGTCCAGCACTGCACATAGCCTTAGTCACACTCACATCTTGCCAGTCCCTGTTTCTGGCGATGACATAATTTATTAGGTGCCAGTGTCTTAAACGGGATTCATCCAGGAGTTCTTGTTGTGCGTAGGGAGGCTGAAGTTGGTGTTTGTTTTTAGAAGGCCTCGTTCAGATCAGGTCTGAAGTAGCAGTAGGCCGTTGTAATAGCCCTTTCCAACACAATGGTTCACCATCAACCTTCCCCATCTCGGAGAGGCTCTCACTGCCGACACTTGCAATGAAATCTCTGAGAATGATGCGTTTGGGAGCAGTCGGTGTGGAGGAGATGACAGTGTTCAGGTCTTTATATACCTTATCTATGATCTATTTGCGGTTTGTCATGTTGGGTGCATAGGCACTGACTAGGATGGCACCTGACAAGTAATCGGCAAAAGCAGCACTGAGCACGAAACTCTTGGCCGGCCACTCACTAAGAGCAGCGTTCCCAGCCCGGTCCGGCACTTCGTTTCCGTTATGAGCCAGACCGAGGCCGAAGGCCCTCCTGCTGCTAGGATGGCAGACTTCTTTCCATTTGCAGACGTGAAGTTTAATCGTCATGCGACGAACATTGATACCTTTTGTAGATCAGAATAACTTTCTCAAAAGAGAGGTTTTGATAGCAAAGTCAACTCCAGCTTTTCGCCTTGCATTATAAACTGTAGCCATCAATAATTTCTGTTAGTTCTCATTTGCCAGAAAGTCTGGTTTCACTGATAATGACAATGTCTATGTTGTATCTTGCAATCTCATTGGCATTTTATTAAGTGAGTTTGTCTGTTGCACGGGTCAAATATAGTGCCATTTTACTTAGTGAGTTTGTTTAGTACACTGTCTAGATGTAGGATAACTACTAACTGCAAGTTATTTGGTCAGTTTGTCTATTACATGGGTCAAATCTAATGCCATTACTACTGAGAGAGTTTGTCTAGTGCACCGGTCAGATGTAGTCCCAGAAGTAACCACAATTTATTGGGTCAGTTTGTCTACTGCCCAATTCAGATGCAGTGCCCTAATAATCCGAAGATTTCTAGTTTAACACCATCTGGGAAAAATTTACCCCCTGTTGCTGATCATTGCTCTACAGCGGTTGTCTTTGTGAAATAATTTGTTAACATCTACAACAATTATTTCACTGTGTACAATACAAAGTCATCACAAGGCCAAGCAGAATGCACAAATGACACGTTGCTCTGCAAATTAAAGACTATTTCTTGTATACTTTCTCAAGGCTGATAGATATGATGATCCAATCATGACGTCATCAATATTTATTGTGAACATAAAAACAAATGATCTAAACATTGAGTTTCATATTTTCATCACAATTTACTTCCTGCAACACTACTTTTCAGTACAAAGCTAGTCACATGTGGGCTGTATCATATAATAATATCGGATATTTTTATTATATTTCAATGTTCTTGACGTTAACTGAGTCAGTGAATACACAGTCAGACGTGCCAGTGAAGTTTTTTAAAGTTATAAATAGATTAGTGCGTCAGTAGAATGTCATGTTTTCAAAACAACTATCAACTCTACTCGTGTCTCCGTTAGTTTACAACAAATCACATTAGTGCTAACCGGGGTGAAGGTGAAACCTGAGATCACATGGTAAGTGGTGAAGCTAGGATTAGTGCTAACCGGGGTGCAGGTGTAACCAGAGATCACATGACAAGTGGCGTAGCTAGGATTAGTGTTAACTGGGGTGGGTCGAAAAATGTCCACTCCTTTTCCATAATAATAACAATACAAGAAGACGCTTCACTTGTCCAAAAAATGACGCCAATCCATAAAAATAAAAAGTGTTCGCCCTTAGCAGAAATCCACTACCCCAGTCGACCTATTTGCACCATCGCCCATGACATAACACTTTAGATTTAATCTTAATAGATTTAAGAGAGGGGCCACCCTTGGGTTGTAATCGTTCATTTACTGTGATTTCATGGCATCATAATATTATGCTACTAATTTTTTATTATGAAATTTCCTGTAATACTTGAAGTAATTTTGTGGTACTTCACTCCATCATCAAACGCTCTGTAATACTTAAAGTAATATTGTTTTTAATTTACACCACATCAAATGTCGTAACAACATGTGGGATAATGTCCTCTTCTATCATGGACCTACAAAATAAGTACCCACCTTTACATCTTACTGGCTGTAATATCAAGTGTTATGTACATAGGCATATCATTCTACATTTAAGTACCATGTACATAGACTTATTATTACCTACATATACATCTTACTAACTCTACTTCAGCCACCATGTACATAGACATATAATTACCTACATATGCATCTTACTAATATAAATTCAAGTGTCTGTTACATAGACATAAGCTGGTTAAAACTAAACTCAGATAATATGTGCTGGACATCACTATGTCCCTACTTATTTTAATGTTTTAAATATTTGATTTATTTAAGTGAGTGATTGCCCCAATGTTATTTTTAATTCCTCCATCTGTTAACAAAAACAAACTTGTTTAGAAAGTTATACAAGCAGAATTAACATAACATTTGTGATAACAATCATTAAACTTCACTAAAAATCAAAATAATTTCTCAAACAATCCCGTAGCGTCATTAAAATAATAATAATGTGATAGGCAATCCTTTTAGTTTACTAAAAGTTATAATACTGTTACAGACAATGCATTCTTTTCTCTAAAATTCATAACCCTGTGACATACAATCCTGCAAATTCACTAAACGTTTGCTCTATTTTTTTTAACTAAAGTCCGGAACAAATTTTTTTTCAATCTTTGCATTTATTCGAAATATGTTGTTTTTAAAAAAAAAATAATAATTGTAGACGTTATTTTCACCTTTAACATCAATTATGGAAGAATTGCAAGTCATCATCTGTGGTGTAATTGTGAAAATCAGCCTATTACAATATATATTATACGAAACCAATTGATGTTAGTGTTTAGTATTTTAGCTGTTTTAATATAGTTTACAAGACAAAACTATGATTTGCAACAGTATCAAACGTTTTTGTATATCCCGCCTATTTCACCTCATATTTGTATGGCTCGCCTATTTAACTTCTTATTTGTATGGCTCGCCTATTTAACATCTTATTTGTATGGCTCGCCTATTTAACATCTAATTTGAAATGTTGCCAGGGACGCCTGGGGTATCTTGCTCGACGCTCGTTTATTAAAAATGTGCAATTTTTTTCTCATGCAATATTTACATATTTAAACATGTTAACTGTTATATACCGATATTAAGTAAAATTTGAAATCTTAATTACACCATGGCACATTATAGTACTATGTTTGAATAATAACACAATAACATAAACAATTTCTAGAATGTTCTCACCTTGTGCAAGTCTTGTGTGGATTAAGTTTTGCACGAACAACCTTCCGAACATAATAGTCAGTAACAAACTTAAATAAGTTTGGGAATTTGTGTTTTTCACAGACAATGTCTGACTCAGGAAAAAGGAGAAAAAAAAAAACTTCAACCAATGAAACGAGAATTCACAACTTGAATAAATAACTTTACAAAGTCATAAAATATTTGCAGAACTAGGTTAAATATAGCTTCTACATTAAAAACAATGATATTTGTATTTTTCACTGAGGTCTCCGAGCAAATTTTAGTTTTTCCCGATGTCTACAGGGCCAATTGTATATATATTTCCATGTGCAGTGTTTCAGCGTCATATCGACAAAGTGCCAGTTAGTGTGATCAGTGTTTCTTTCCGACATTTTTCCTGTGGGACATTTCATAAGAGGGGAGGGGGGGCGGGAAGAGTAGACATATGTCCTCTGGCGCCAGATTAGTGGGTATCAAAATGGGCTTTGATTATTCAAGGACTTTAAAAAAATATGGGAACTGCAAACACAACAAGGATTTCTTTATTTGGATTAGTAAACGCATCCTGTCTAATCTTATCTCATGTAATGGATAATAATAATGGGTTTAAGAGTTGAGGAGGGGGGGCAAAAATTAAAATATTTAACACTCTAGCTACACCTCTGCAAATTTCGTAGAGAGTGAGACAAATTTAGTGGCCTTCCCTGGTGTCGAGTTTTAATCAATTGTGGGGGCGGCAATTTCGTATAATTGCAGTTTGTATCGTGAAAAGGAATGCGGATGTAGCGTGTGTGTAGTCATCTCCACATATAGCTTTTTTTAAAAAAATTCAGAATGAAAGATTATTTTTAGAAAATACCAGAATTCCATTTTTCTATTAATTGAGGGAAGATTGTATTTAAACGTCCTGTGGTGCCATATTGGTGCCCAGTGCTATAAGTAAACTAATTTCACTCGAGTTGTGGCGCGCACTAGATTAATCATTTAGAAACCCTTACATCAACATTGCACTGTCAATCTATTTTAACTGAATTCACTCCCTGTGTGGTGCACCCCAGAATATCATTTGCAAACCCCTAGTTCAACTCCATGCTGTCACACTGATACGCGTGAGGAAAGAAGAGTACATCATGAGTGGATCAACCCCATACTGTAACACTGATACGCGTAAGGAAAGAGGAGTACAGTATGAGTGGATCAACCCCATAATGTAACACTGATACGCGTAAGGAAAGAAGAGTACAGTATGAGTGGATCAACCCCATACTGTAACACTGATACGCGTGATGAAAGAAGAGTGCAGTATGAATGGATCAACCCGATACTGTAACACTGATACGCGTGAGGAAAGAAGAGTACATTATGAGCGGATCAACCCCATACTGTAACACTGATACGCGTAAGGAAAGAGGAGTACAGTATGAGTGGATCAACCCCATAATGTAACACTGATACGCGTAAGGAAAGAGGAGTACAGTATGAGTGGATCAACCCCATACTGTAACACTGATACGCGTAAGGAAAGAGGAGTACAGTATGAGTGGATCAACCCCATAATGTAACACTGATACGCGTAAGGAAAGAAGAGTACAGTATGAGTGGATCAACCCCATAATGTAACACTGATACGCGTAAGGAAATAAGAGTACAGTATGAGTGGATCAACCCCATACTGTAACACTGATACGCGTGATGAAAGAAGAGTGCAGTATGAATGGATCAACCCGATACTCTAACACTGATACGCGTGAGGAAAGAAGAGTACAGTATGAGTGGATCAACCCCATACTGTAACACTGATACGCGTAAGGAAAGAGGAGTACAGTATGAGTGGATCAACCCCATACTGTAACACTGATACGCGTGAGGAAAGAAGAGTAGAGTATGAGTGGATCAACCCCATACTGTAACACTGATACGCGTGAGGAAAGAGGAGTACAGTATGAGTGGATCAACCCAATAATGTAACACTGATACGCGTGAGGAAAGAGGAGTGCAGAAAGTGAGGGTGTCTGAAGCTCTTGGGCAATCTCAAAATGCAGTGATACATTTTGGCACATTCTTGAATTCGGTGTTTCCTTCATAAACATTTGAGATGGCATTGCAGTCTTTCGATTAGCGAGCACCAAAATAAACCATAATAATGCATTTGGTGCGTACGAGATGAAGCGCACAAATAGGATTGAGGAAATACGATTGCAGGATGGTGTGCAATAAATGATTATGATAAGATGTTAGGCTCAAAGTTGCCACAGGAGTCAAATGGTTTTAAAATTGCAAAGCACGCAAGAAGCGAGCCTTTCAATCAGTCTGCTTGTGTATTCGTTCAACCGAACAACAAAGCCTTTTTTAAAAAAAAGTGTGTGCATTGTTACCTAGCAACCATGACGCATAACGATAACGCTTTAGTATACCTATCTTTTATGACGTCGACGTACATAAAGTTGGACGAAGGAAATGCATATCTAAATCTATTTATAGATATATAGATATTAAGTAATTGGAAGATTTTTGAAAAAAATAATCCTTTATAATGATTCCCTTTCCTTTTTTTTTTTTTTTTTTTTTTTTTTTTTTTTTTTTTTTTTTTTTTTTTTTTGCGTGCAAAATATGCGTACGACTAATGAACCCACTTCTAGTCCAGCTACTGAGCTAAATATTAAAACTTAGACTTGTTGCCAATGACAACACATTCTTTTAAATTATCCGACATACCTCCAAAAGTCAGTTTATCCAGTTTTTTTCAACTGGACAATAAAATACAATTCTAAATAACTGCTCTTCATTAGATTAATTTAAAAAAAAAAAATATCGCTAGTTCCTTTTGTGCGTAATAATTTTTAGTTGTGATTATTCTCTTATGGTTGGTGAAATTAATCTGCGTTGTAAAAGGGTGGTGCATTGGAACAATAATACAGTTCAGGGGCGCGAACAGAATGTGCTTTTGCGAGCCATTGGGGGGGGGGGGGGGGCCGAGCACTATTTTGTGTTCAAGAATGTGTGTTACTTGTTTTTTTCAAATTCGTAGGCCCACCCTCATTGCTTGATTTTACATTTTATAAGAAATGTATCTAGAAAAGTTTGTTTTTTGGGGTTGTTTTATTAGACATCCAATTTTGACATTTCTGTCATACAGTTACACTCTAACAGTGATGAAACATGATGATCTATAATGTAATTGTATGTAATGCAACAATAAAGTGTAAGTCTTTTGGCGATCAACACCGTGTCCAGCAAATGATTCTCTTTGGGCAAAGTCGTGAATTAGATTCGCACGTCAAAACATAAATTTACTAATACAATTATTTATTATTATTATTGTTATACGAAGTTTTATAAAGCGTGTACCCCAACCTAGGGCTAGGCTCACCACGCTGTACATATAATTTAGTAAACATGATCATGATGGCAAAGGCTAGATAACGGCACAAAGTGTCCTTGTAGATGACAGCAAGGCCACCTCCAGTAGATGGACAAGGAAATGACCAGGCAGTATAACCAGGTGGAGCGAGATCGGCGCACTTCCATTCATCAATTGTCTGCCGAAACCAGGTCTCCTGCATAAACATAGTGTCAATTGCCGGAAGGTGGAGAGGTGTTAATGCGAATGAGGTTGGCTGGGTCAGAATAGCGTAGAGAAAGCCTGGACGACGAAAGAGTGCCAAGTTGTTTTATTTCTATTTTCCGTCTACCACCACGATGGGTACGTTTCCGGGGCAAGCCTCAACCAATGGACAGTTCCGTCAGGCAACTTACGAGGTCAGCGGTCAAGTGCGTATGCTAGGCATTCATTGACAGTAGGCGATCACGTGTGTATATTATCGTCCGGTCAACAAAGATGGTGGAAATTTTCACAGTGCTTCAACAATTAAAACTGCATGTGATCAAGAGTACGAGCCTATACATGCCTGTAAGGCGTAGTCTCGTTCTCAAGACATAACTTATTGTCCAGAATTGAAATTTGTATTATTGAAACAATAACGACAGAACGCTTTCCTGTTGTTTTTTTTTTGTTATCCAACATTTTCTAGTGACAAATTTAAACCTTTTTCTCAAGTCTTAATTCAAATGGGTATACTTAAATAGAACTAAAAAGTGTAAGTAAGATCTTCTACAGCAGTATTTATACTTTACCCAAATGTACAGTAACGGTATTTGGCGCATTGTAAAGACGGGGCAGGTGTGGAGGCCCTCTTAAAAAAAAAAGTGTCTCTATTTGAGATAAGAATTTTTTAAAAGGAAAGTCGTAAATATTTTGGTTCAAAAAAACTGTATCTTCATGTCACCAGGAAGTTGTGAGACACAAGAATTCCATAAATCCGATAATCAGGTCTAAAAATAGCGACTATCTCAGCCACGAAAAAAATGTGTTTACTATATGTTCTTGGTTCACTTGGCCTTGTCAAATTGATCATGTGAACAATCAAATCGATCACTTGGCAGTATTTAGTCCTCTTCTAGGTAATAACGTAAAGATGTTTCACAATTGTATCGACCGGACCGGAACAAACTTTGCCGCAAACCCTTATTCACGAAAAATTAATCTCCTTGCATTTAGCAAAAAAGGACTGCAATTAAATAAAAAATATTGGAGTACACTCGGGTTGGACCCATTCATACATTCCTGCCAATGTATAAGACATTATTATTGAACGTATTTAAACATGTTTTTTACTAAAAGTTTTTTTTTTAATTTACCATTGTAAACTCGTATGATATTTACTGAGCTATTTTTATATCCTTCATAACTGATATGTAAGTGACAATTAGAGCCACACTCATAAGTGTAGGCATTTGTTCTAGGTTGTAATCATATCATATCACATAAATAAATACGTGAATGTTTCTTTGTTTGTGAGCATCTTTGTTCCCCAAAGGATTTACATGGATTGATGGACTTTTACTAAACTTGACACATACATCCATCATTATCTGGAAGGAAATCTTAAAGGGTTATGAACTTTTTATAACATTTCAGTTAGGTCGGGGGCCGGGGGGGGGGGGCGTGGGGTTGGAAAGAAATCGTTGTTTCATATATAAATTAAATCTTTAAAAAAACGTAGTATACTTAAACTTGATTATCTATATTCAAATACTGAAGGGAACTGAACTCATACTATCAATTCCTCTAGAGCAGGAGCCCCATTTTCTTTTTCCTTATATAAGTTTTATAAATATTATTATGCTTAGACAAACCTATAATTTCTATGTGAATTGATGGATATTGGCCTAGCGTGGTAGCAATACAGTACAGTGTCCTTAGTGAAATATCGGTCGATTTAAAACTAATAATATCCAAAATAGAATTTTCATAAGCTATATCTATGGTTTTATTAAACAAAAACATATATTTATGGGACAAATTTTACATTTTAACTACAAAATGTATGTGCTTGATTTTTATGGGGTTCTCCATTTCAGGTAAAACATATACGGTACCATTATAAAATGGGCCCCCTGCTGGGGCTCCTCTGTCAACTTAAATGTGTTATAGTTATAATAATGCTTTGAGATTTAGTTGTATAATTTTGTTTGTATTCGAAAAATATAATCTCACAAAATACTCTTTTTTTAATAGTTCGAGGAAGATATTAAATTTAATTGTAGAATGTTCCAGAAATGTATACATTTATATATTGAGATATTTAATGACATCAAAAAGCGTATTGAAATGTCAGTTTTCGTTCTATTTATTTCTGTACTTTCGTGGGAATTATATCTGAAATAACTATTTATAATCTTACAAGGAACAAAATCCCACTGGGAACATGATCCCAAAGAAGAACAAGTAAACTTGAATCAACAGGGAACGCAGTCCCAAAAGAGTAATGGAAACAAATAGGGCAATCAGGATCCCATCGGAGAAGAGGATCCTTTCGGAAAACGGGATCCCAAAGAGAAAAAGATCCCGACAAGGAACGGGAACCCACCGAGATCGGAATCCGACAGCTATCAGGTACAGACGGGAAACGGGATTACATTCAAACCGGGATCATGATCACATCGGGAAAAGGTATCCCGGCGTGGGGGGTATCCAGGCGTAGGGGGATATCCCGGCGTGGGGGGGATATCCCGGCGTTGGGGGATATCCCGGCGTGATCGGAAAAGCACGAGTATCGTGATTCCAAGGTATTGTAATCCTACCGGATTCGTGATCCAACAGAAAATATGATCTCACCAGGGTTTTGATACCGGCTGGACCGGGATCTCACAGTCATCGGAATACAAGGGATCGAGAACCCAAGGTATCGACCGGGATCTGGATCCCACCGGGGTCGGAATACCTACGATATCGCTATTCCGCTGTGATCGGGATACCACCGGGATCAAGATCCAGTCGTGATCGGGATTTAATGGGATCAAGACCTCTCCGGAAAATGAGATCCCATCGGGAAACGGGATACGATTGGGTTCCCTCGGGATCGTGATCCTATCGGGAAATGAAAAGTTTACAAAATTTATTATAATTGTGTTTTAATTTAGGAGACCAATTTCTTACAATTTTTTTATTTACTTGAGCGGATTTTTGTTTTTTTTTGTTACATGGTGCTTTAATTTAATGTTAATTATAAGTTCCTTAGTTGCGAATGATTTCCCGGTAAATGGCAAGTATATATTGGCTAGTCTTTAGAGATTACATTTACGAATTAATATATATATACATATATTTATGAAATGCAATTATAAGAAATACGTAAATAGCGATGTTTGCTACACTTTTTCTACTTTTTTATTTCCAGTTTGGATCCCACATATTTTGTAATTATGAGAAGATCATTTTAAATGTGATGAACATCCTTTCCCCCTTGCCATCCTCTCCCGGCCAACAGCTACTAAAAATCTATGTTTCTTCAGCTCAGTAAAATTCTCCTAGATAATGGGCCACGT
Organism: Omphiscola glabra; assembly: GCA_964017045.1. Lineage (NCBI taxonomy): Eukaryota > Metazoa > Mollusca > Gastropoda > Lymnaeidae > Omphiscola > Omphiscola glabra. The sequence goes on from OZ024811.1 coordinate 1,203,304, forward strand.
TAGCCTGTTGCTATAAAACCCGAACCGACTAAACCCGAAAACCCACCAAACGTACCTCGTGGTGCAATGACATGTCACATTTATTATCATTTTACGGTAGTTGATTATTTTATTTGTTGTTGTACCTTAAATAATAATTAAAAAAAACATTAGCACATAAATGAAACCAAAATATTTGTTTAAAGAATGTAATTTCCCCAATTACATACAGCAGATAGAAAAGGAAGTAAATATTAACCAGGAAAAAAAATCATTTCTTCTCAGTTACACGCACATCGCAAAATACAAATCAGGTAAACATTGACTATTCTTTGATATCTAAATTCAATGACGTTAACTTTGGTATCTCGGTATCAGTTACCACGCTTAGAAGTAACAAATCTGCGACTACAACACGATCACACACTCTATAAAAAAACAAAATCAAAAACAACTCCTTACTTTTCACAAACCTATTTGACAGTCTGACATATTATCCCATAGTATTTTTAAAAACGTATTAAATAATAACATATATATGTTTAATTCACTCACATGACGCACACTGTTATTACAAATGAAATATGTATAAACAATTAAATTATTTAAATTTACTTTGACAAAATTCATATTATACATTCCAAAATAACGTCTAATAGAATGTAGTTGGTAGAGTCAACAAAAAAATTGATGGACTGTTGCCATACAAGGGCAGATTGTGAGTTGTTTTTGTTTATAGTAAAAGTTAACATTTTAAACTATCTAAAGCATAGTTCGTTAATCACTATTCATCCAGAGAGACATTCATTGCTTCAGTAAGGTATTTATTATAGACAAAACAAATGGTAAGTTTGTGCAACAAATCCCCTAGTTTTTGCTCCTGTTCTATCTCGACTTGACTATTTCAACTCTCTTCTATCAGATTCAACAAAACATTTCTTAGAAAAATTACACACGTTTCAAAACTCAGCTGCTAGGCTAGTTCTAAAAGCGAAACAAAAATGATCCCGTCACACCACTGCTTCATTCATTTCATTGGCGTTCTGTACAAGCACGGATTGTTCTTTGCCACAACTTTTTCTCGAATTCCTGCCCATCATATCTAACCGAACTTCTCTCTGTCTGTTCACCTCTTCGACAGCCTCGCTCCTCCACAGACGCGCGTATTCTTTCTATCCCCAAGACTCGTACAAAAACATACGGTGAAATATCTTACTCTTTCTGTGCCACCAAACAATGGAATTCTTTTCCACTACACATCCGCAATATATCAACCATCACAGCCTTCAAAACTGCACTCAAAACACATTTCTTTAAAATATACTATCCTGACTGATCCCCCCCCCCTTTTTTACCAATTAGACGATTCTGCTTGACATGTAAATATTTATGGAATGTATAGAGCGAACACACATTTTTTTCGTTTATTTAATTAATGTATGTTAATTTTTAAATTCATTATTATGTTTGATAAACTGTATGTACAGCGTAGTGAGCCCAGACCTAGGCTGGGGTATCACGCTATATACTATAGTGGACATCACAAAGTACAGATCAATATGTACTATAGTGGACATCACAAAGTACAGATCAATATGTACTATAGTGGACATCACAAAGTACAGATCAATATGTACTATAGTGGATATCACAAAGTACAGATCAATATGTACTATAGTGGACATCACAAAGTATATACCAATATGTACTATAGTGGACATCAAAAAGTATAGATCAATATGTATTTTTATTATTATTGGTACTTTTCTATAAATATTAGTAGCCAGTAGAATTATCCTCGAAAATCTAATGATAGCGAATAAGTTAAGTTACATATTCAATCTTGAAGACTTTGCTGGTGAATGCATGTATAATCTATATTTTAAAAAAAACAATTAAGTAAGGGATACTAAGGAATACATGATGTAACGTAGCTAATACCTGTGGCTAATATATTCCCTTTCTTTGATTGTCTCTATTCTGAATGTCTTCCTACATGTAGCTGATATATCCCTATGATCGTCTCTACTCTGACTGTCTAACAAAACTTGAAATAAATACTTGGAAGCAGACTTGAACATTTTCCTCTCCACCATACTTTGCAAATACTTAATATATATATAGCTGTTTAAATCAACTTTCAACTTTTCGTGGTCTCCTTCTAGACACAATACAGTATTTTATAAGTTCAAGAAGAAAAGAGTCCTGCATCAAGACGCATTACAGACGGTGATATGCCTAGCAAAGATTAAGTCCTTAATGTAGACACAGACTGTGATAAGCCAAACAATGAGAGAGTCCTGAATGTTTTGATTGATAGTGAAATAAAGTTAATAATATGTCTATGGCATCTTGTTTAACAAGATCAAAACATAAACCTGGTGCAGTTAAAATTATTTTTTAATTGTGTGTGTGTGTGTGTGTGTGATTGTCTTTTTTCTTATTTCTCTTAATCTTCCTTCAGATTTTCTTCTTCTTAATCAGTCAGCTCATTGTTCTCATTATTATTCGCCATCTTTTAAAGTTTTTTACCCTAAAGCCGCCTCTCTTTTATCCTTTAATTCACGTGACATTTATTGTCACATGACATCAGTGACAAAGCCCTATAAACTTTGTAACCTTTGGATTATGCTCTTTTTTTCCATTGTAAACGTATTTTTCGTTTCCATTTTGCATATGGACTTTTTCTTCTTAAAACTTAATGCAGCACATTCTATTTTTAAGCATCTATCATTCAGGGGCTAGAACTGTAAACAAAAAATATTTAAAAAACGCATTTCTGCGCACTGTGGAACCAAAATGTTGTTATAATGTTGACTCATGTCCCTTAGATTGAACAAGACAAGCGATATCCATGACCACTTGTCAATGAAACAAAAACAAATTTAATATAATATTTTTCTCTTTGTTTGATTTTTTGTTTCATTATCAACGTTTTAATTTTGCGTGCGTTAGAAAAAAGGGATCTCATTGTTATTCCCTTACTTGTTATGTCAACCATATTAAATTTGTTACATTATTATACATACGCTGGGGCTTTCTTTACATAGAGACTATTTGTTGGCGAGCAGATGTTTAAGTATTATTAATATAATGATCAAATTTGCAATGGGATTTCTGCAAAATAAATATTGGAATCTTTAGGGGATGAAACGCATTTGATGAGATGGGGGAGGGCGGGGGGGGGGGGGCGAGAATAATTGATGCATTGTGATTGTTGTAGGGGCTGGGGGTCCTGGTTGTTAATTGACATTGGGTCCTTAAGTATGGGGATCGAGTTCATGTGGAATGGCCACTCGAAATAGGCGAATCAGCTAACTCGTTAACGGTGAATAGAGAACCCTATTAAGCATATTTTGTATTAAATATAATTACTATTAATTTGAAAATTCAGAGTTTAGAAAAAAGAAAAAAAAAATGTATACAAGAATAAATAGAATACTGTAACTTTTTTGTCCTTATATGCCATCACCTTTTTATGTCTTCTAGGAATGCTTTTATCAAAACAAAAAATTTTAAAAAATGAATGTCTCCAATTGCTTCAATTATATCTGAAACAGCGTTAAAAAAACGAACGACATTGTTTCCCTTGAAAATTAATGAATGTAATAAACCCAAGAATAAATTGTTACAACAGTAATTTTTTTATATATAAAACAACATGATACATTTCAAGCAATGCATCTATATTTAAAATGAAAACATGTCTTTGTCTTTAAACATATTGTTCATTGAATTAAAATGTAAATAAATATACATTAAATGAAATTATATAAAACAACTGTATCAATTGTATGGACTCATGTGTATGAACTTTAAAGATATATAACACATTTTTAGTTTCAAAATTTGTAAATGGTCGTTCTTTTACTTTCTAAAAATGGATTATTGACCCAACTAAATTTACATACAAATAAAATAAAATTTAAAATTAACTTTCTATATCAGACATGATATGATTAATTACCAAAGTGTGGATGAGACTACAAACGTCGTTTTGACATGATTCTCAACATTCAATTAGTATTTTTTTTTATTTCTAAGACAAACTGCTGTGTTGCATAATTTATTTTTAACATACGTGCACAAGGACTAAACTAAAGAAACATATTTTTATTAATATTATATTTCTGTAAATTTGCATTTAGCCAGTGATCAACCAGGAAGCCAAACTTTACCAATTAAAGTGGAGAAACATACCACATGACCTCGATCCTCACCCTGAGGGATGCAATGCCAGTGATCAACCAGGAAGCCAAATTTTACCAATTAAAGTGGAGAAACGACCCCCCTCTCTCCCCCACCATATAAAAGCGCTTCATGTTATTAAGATTCTAATGTTTGTTTACATAAGTTCGATTGCAAATTTGGTTATTCTGTTACAAATAATTTTAAACTCCATATTTATTAATGCACTTTGTATTTGTCTGTTAAATAAAAACATATTTATGTCTCCTATTTTATTTTTCAACAGTATAGAGATGCGCACCAAATTGTTTTGGACACCAAATATCTGATAGTTTTTAATTATTTTAATTTGTTTAGATCATGATTATATTTGTTAATTTGTATGTACAGCGTGGTGAGCTCAGCCATAGGCTGGGGTGTCACGCTATAGACAACTTCTAATAATAATTATAACAATAATACTTTTTTTTATTGAAATGCTTAAAACTTTTGGTAGGAGAATTTTATATATTTTTAAGTCAGCATGTCAGAATCCAAGATTTAAAAAAAAAAAAAATTGAAATTAGGCATTCATAGACATTCTGACACTTGTATTTCCTCTTCGTTGTCTTATGTATACATATAGTGACACTTGTATTTACTCTTCGTTATCTTAAGAATACATATAGTGACACTTATATTTCCTCTTCGTTATCTTATGTATACAGATAGTGACACTTATATTTTTTCTTCGTTATCTTATGTATACAGATAGTGACACTTATATTTCCTCTTTTTGTCTTATTTATAAACATTTTGATACTTATATTTCCCCTTCTTTGTCTTATTTATATAGATGTTGACACTCATATTTCCTCATCGTTGTCCCCTGACTCTTAATCGAACAGACGCCGTTGATGTCTTCAAATATGTTGGTCTTTATTGGATTTAAAAATAAATATATCTGTACATCTGTATACTATGAGGCAGACTTGATTAGCTGAATGTGATTGGGAATCCATATATATTATGACAACAAAAATATAAGTGACGTAATAGATCCCAGGTTAAGCAATAGTGCCGAGTTTGAAAAATTGTTCACTTTGCTGCAAACAAAGCCCGTCTATGTAAAGAAAACAAGAAAGTTCCCACGAGCCACATGACTGCTTCACTTAATGTATAATCATATAATAAATTTAACATGGTTGGTATAAAAACTAAGGTAATAACATGGGGACAATAGTTATTTTCCGAGGAACTAAATTTTAAAACTATGATGAATGAACAATTTCATTAAAAAAAATATATATTTATATTCACTTCGCATTTGTTTCACAGAAATATGGTGATAGATATTTATACTTGTCCTAAACCTAAGGGACATCATTCAATATTTTAACAACGTTATGTTTCCACTGTGGAAAAAAGGGCAGTCACTTATTTCTTATCTGTTTAGTTAACACTCCTAGTTAATAGATAATTAAAAATAGAATATGCTGAATTAAGTTTTAAGTAGAAAAATGCCTTAGACAACATGAAAAATGAAAACGAAAAATACCTTTAAATGGAAAAAAGAGCATAGTCCAATGTTTACAGTGGACACAAGTCTTTGTCACAGATGTCATGTGACACTTAATGTCACGTGAATTAAGGGGAGGTGTGGGTGAAAAATCTAAAATTTTTGTTTGGCTTCGTATGGGAATTTTTTTATCTACACCTTATTTGGTATTGTAAATGAGGGAGAAAATAGGTTTTAAAAAAAAAAATTCCATTGCTTGCCTTTGTAACCCATAAAAACCTCCGCCATTTTAATGTTGTTAATGTTTTTCAAAACACTAAGGCTTTTACAAATGTTAAGTTATTGCCATCAGATTGTAAACATAGATTATTTTACCTATAATATAACTTTGTATAACAGGACTTTTTAAGTAATAACTAGTTATAAATCAACATGGTCACAAATTGTATCGCAATTTTTTTTCCAGAAAATAAGGGTGGTGGTTAATTCTTTTTGACATATTTCCTTTTCTATGATAGTTATCTTAATTCTAGCTTATTCAAATGTTTAATAATGGTTAATAAACATACTGTTAAAAGTTGGTGAGGTTGGGATAATACATAAAAAAGTTATAGGAATATTGTTGACCAAAAATATTGAAAACGATAAAACTGAAATAACGAAGAAAAACGACAAAAACAATGAAAATATCAATGAAAAATAGAATATTTATATTCAGATTAGACTGAAAACTTTTTATTAGCCTATTGTGGACATTGTGTATCCTTTTCTAGGATGTTTTGTCTTTTTTCCTGAGCACTCAACTTTTCCCTGCGATTGATGTATTATTATCCAGTATTCTGTTTTTGTCGAAAAAATAATAATTTTCTCATTTTGAAGAATTTCAGCTTTATAAAAGTCACCAAAACCTTAAAATTAAGTTATGTGAAAATGCAATTTCCAAAGAGTTATTTGGCATAGTCAATGTATGCTGAAAATGAACCTCTTGGTCTTGTAGAAAAATTAAAAGTTCAAATGAAGGAATGAATATTGACATTCGTTAATTTTCTGATTTCTATCTCATAACTTTTGAATCTCTTGAGTTGCAACTTGAGTCATATCGAACAATTGTTAATGAGTTTAATATTTCACTTGAATCTCTTGAGTTGCAACTTGAGTCATATTGAACAATTGTTAATGAGTTTAATATTTCACTTGGCTAACCAAGCACTGTCACATGTTCAATGTCTGATGAGATTAATGTGATAATAGAATTACTATCTAATGATAGTTTATATTTTAAGTCTTATTCACAAGATTTGAAATTCAAATTGAAAGAATTTGGAATCGAAAGCGATGTCCACAAGAGAAAGGCTGAATCATTTTATAGAAGAAAAGAAGACGCTAGAATATAAGCCATTCAGAAAGTAAGTAACATTTGCAGCTTTTGTCTTTGATTATAATAAAAGTGTCAAGGTACACAACAACTCTTGTTATGATTGTTACTAAAGAATGGAGCTCTCCTTTTGTCATTAATTATTCATATGCTCTTAAGCAAAGATGTATTTATGTATGGCTATGAGGAAACATTAGCAAGGAATGAGGCAGGTGTAGTGACATCAATGTTACTGCATTGTTTCATGAATCATTTACATGTGTGTCCAGCAGTCAAACCCTTATTATGACGTCAAGATGACTGTATTGTTTAATGAATCATTTGAGTCTAGCAATAAAACACGTGGAGTTATTTTGTGATTCATGTGCTAGTCAAAATAAAAATTACATTGTAATTACTTTTTTTCAATGTTCTCATACAGCAAACAAACGAGATTTAACTTAATTAAAATTAATATTCCTAAAGCGGGCAGGCTACTACGAACTTATTCAGTACCCAAAGGGCGTACCTCTAACTGAGGAGATTTCAGGCACAATCGGAACGAACAGCAGTGCAACTGAGGCAGAAATCGAGGCCATATTAATAGGCATGAAACAAGTAAGTCGTAGATTAGCCAGATGTAAACACTTCCATCCATTATAGTGTTCACAGATTCACAATGTGCTCTTGAAATTGTGTAGAGGTTCTCTCTGAAAACGAAAATGGCTTACGCAATTATGGAGCGTGCGAGACGGGAGCAAAGTAACCCTTCAATGCATCACAGGGCAAGCGGGTATCCCACCACAAGATAGACTATCTTGCTAGGCAAGGATCTTCCCAGCCTCAACCTAACAGGCCAATGACTCATCTGGGGGGTCAATGCCTAGATCAAGGATATCTTCCATGATAGATGGATTACAGAATGGGAGCAGCGGACCACGGCTCGTAAACTTTCTCGGAGCATGTCCAAAGCTAAGCAAAGGGCGATCAGTGGCGGTGTCTTACACGCAACCAGCAGAGCCTCATCATGCAGATGATGACAGAGCATTGCCCTACACGTAGCTTTCTCAACAGGTTGCACTCACTACGGGACACGAGCTGCTGTCATTGTGGACAGGCGCCGGAGACGGTCGAGCACCCACGAGCCGAGTGCTAGACGCTAACGACTGGCGTGATTGGGGTCCTCCAGCCAACCATGTCGAGATCCTGATTTACTGGACTGCTTAGCAGATGAGGCAGGCCTGTGCCATATTTACTGGGGCCATTACAGAGCAATAGCTCTGTCACATACAGTGAATGTAATAGTTCAGTAGCAATATAAAAAGACTTCCAGGTACTTTAAAAATTCGACTAACAGACCTGCATTTTTAGATTCCTTACCACGAGAAAATAGAAAAAATATGGGCAAAATGAATTGGAATAAAAGTAAATCAACAAAATAAAGAAACAATTGTATCTGATGATATCCTTGTCTTACTATACTCATTTAATGAATGTGTGTATTTCTGACTCCCCTGATCTCTCTAACTCCGAATGTCTGTCATTCTATATCTGTCTAACACTTCAATAGAACCGACCACCAGGGCAATGCGGACTTTTCAATATGTGCGATCGTGGCTAGCACAAACACACCGAGCCGGGTGAATTAGGAGCACACGCTTATCTTAACTTATGGCACATTATCCCCACATGGTATGAATGTCATGTCTCTATTCACTTTTTGAAACGAGCTCCGCCACTCCACGTCACGACCTACCGCAGTGGACTTACTTCTCCTGTTTTCTTTCCATCTTCCCTATTTAACCTTTCTCCCACTTACTTTCTGTCACAAATCTTTTGCTGCCCTCTTGGACACTACTTTTTCGCTAAGTGCTACATTATAATTTTTTATACATTTTATAATTTTATTCGTTTTTCTGTTTGATTTACTAATGAAGGCTACCTGCCGACACGTCAGTTGTTTTGTTGCGTTCCTTTTTTCAGATGTAACCTTACTGTATTTTACTAATTTCCTATTGTGCTAACCTGATTGTAGTCTCCCCTATTATTACCCTATTTCTGTCTGTCTGAATCCCCTGGTCTCTCTCTCTCCGATTGTCATTCTAATACGATTGTCAGTCTCTTTAGCTCATACAGCTACTGCTAGAAAATTAACTAGCTTTGAGACAATTTTTTAAGAGGCACACCAGAAAACTTGATAATAAACCTGATGTTATACCTGATGTTAAACATGATGCGATACCTAATGTTAAACCTGATGTTATACCTGATGTTAAACCTGATGTTATACCTGATGTTAAACCTGATGTTATATCTGATGTTATATATGATGTTATACCTGATGTTAAACCTGATGTTATACCTGATGTCATACCTGATGTTAAACCTGATGTTATGCCTGATGCTATACCTGTTGTTATACCTGATGTTATACCTGATTTTATACCTGATTTAGAGCCTGATATTAAGCCTGATGGTATACCTAATGTAAAACCTGATGTTATGCCTAATGTTAAAACTTTTGTTAAACATGATGTTATACCTGGTGTTAAACCTGATGTTATATATGATGTTATAACTGATGTTAAACCTGATGTTAAACATGATTTTATAATTGATGTTATACCTGATGTTATACCTGATGTAATACCTGATGTTATACATGATGTTAAACCTGATGTTATAAATGATGTTATACCTGATGTTATACCTGATGTCATACCTGATGTTATACATGATGTTAAACCTGGTGTTATACTTGATGTTAAGCCTGATGTTATACCTGATGTTATACCTGATGTATGCATGATGTTATACATGATGTTAAACCTGATGTTAAACCTGATGTTATACCTGATGTTATACCTGATGTTATATCTGATGTTATACATGATGTTATACCTGATGTTATACATGATGTTAAATCTTATGTAAAACCTAATGTTATACATGATGTTAAACCTGATGTTAAACATGATGTTAAACCTGATGTTTAACCTAATGGCGCGTTTAAATTGATAACAATATTTTTTTAAAAATAACAGTAAGTATTTTCATGATCCATATTCTAATAGTATAAAAAAAAATTGACTTTTCAAATGATTGTTTCCGTACGGGTTTCAGTATTGTGTCAGAACTTGTTTAATTATTGTGTCAGTACTTACTTAATGATAGTTTTAGTAGTTATTTAATGATTGTGCCAGTACTTGTTTCATTACCGGTACACTTTAGGCGAAATTGATCAGTTGCGAAACGATTAGCGGTGAAATAGATAAGTTATAAATGACAATGGTAAAATAGATCAGTTTTGACATAACCTACGGTGAAATATTTCAAAAAAGAGACTGTGAAACTTTAATTACTGATGCACTATTCTTTTTCAATAAATGTATTGCCCTTGTTAAAAACAACTATGCTGATGGTCCTGTGCATGTTCCATCAAATGTGATTAATCATGAGCTGAGAAAAACACTTTATTTTATGTAACCATTGTGGCTGTGTTTCATTGTTTACAATAACGTGTCTTAATCTGTAATATTTCTCATTAATCAACATTTCGATCTTCTGTCAGGTAGCCCAGTTGTGTTGGGGATGTTAAACAATGATGTGTGCACTCCCTGGGGTGCGTGAGAGAGGTGGTGTGAGACGGTGTTGGAGATGTGGTGTAAGACGGTGTATTATGATCAAGAAACTTATGTTTAAAAAGCACTTTTAAAGCATTTTGTTGTTGGCTATGTGTGCAAGAAATCTGTTATGAGATAAATACTGAGTCTTCAGTAAGTCTTTGAAATCAAAATGCGGTATGGCACTGCAAACGTTTAAGAACCCTTCTCCTAGATGAACAAATCACAGCAAATTGGTTTTTAAAATCGACCTCACCAACCTCACCAATATCACAACCTCACCAAACTCACTAACATCACAATCTCACCAATATCACAACCTCACCAAACTCACTAACATCACAATCTCACCAATATCACAACCTCACCAAACTCACTAACATCACAATCTCACCAATATCACAACCTCACCAAACTCACTAACATCACAATCTCACCAATATCACAACCTCACCAAACTCACTAACATCACAATCTCACCAATATCACAACATCACCAAACTCACTAACATCACAACCTCACCAATATCACAACCTCACCAAACTCACTAACATCACAATCTCACCAATATCACAACCTCACCAAACTCACTAACATCACAATCTCACCAATATCACAACCTCACCAAACTCACTAACATCACAATCTCACCAATATCACAACCTCACCAAACTCACTAACATCACAACCTCACCAATATCACAACATCACCAAACTCACTAACATCACAATCTCACCAATATCACAACCTCACCAAACTCACTAACATCACAATCTCACCAATATCACAACATCACCAAACTCACTAACATCACAATATCACCAATATCACAACCTCACCAAACTCACTAACATCACAATCTCACCAATATCACAACCTCACCAAACTCACTAACATCACAACCTCACCAATATCACAACATCACCAAACTCACTAACATCACAATCTCACCAATATCACAACCTCACCAAACTCACTAACATCACAATCTCACCAATATCACAACATCCACAAACTCACTAACATCACAACCTCACCAATATCACAACCTCACCAAACTCACTAACATCACAACCTCACCAATATCACAACCTCACCAAACTCACTAACATCACAATCTCACCAATATCACAACATCACCAAACTCACTAACATCACAACCTCACCAATATCACAACCTCACCAAACTCACTAACATCACAATCTCACCAATATCACAACCTCACCAAACTCACTAACATCACAATCTCACCAATATCACAACCTCACCAAACTCACTAACATCACAATCTCACCAATATCACAACCTCACCAAACTCACTAACATCACAACCTCACCAATATCACAACATCACCAAACTCACTAACATCACAATCTCACCAATATCACAACCTCACCAAACTCACTAACATCACAATCTCACCAATATCACAACATCACCAAACTCACTAACATCACAATCTCACCAATATCACAACCTCACCAAACTCACTAACATCACAATCTCACCAATATCACAACCTCACCAAACTCACTAACATCACAACCTCACCAATATCACAACATCACCAAACTCACTAACATCACAACCTCACCAATATCACAACCTCACCAAACTCACTAACATCACAATCTCACCAATATCACAACATCACCAAACTCACTAACATCACAACCTCACCAATATCACAACCTCACCAAACTCACTAACATCACAACCTCACCAATATCACAACATCACCAAACTCACTAACATCACAACCTCACCAATATCACAACATCACCAAACTCACTAACATCACAATCTCACCAATATCACAACATCACCAAACTCACTAACATCACAACCTCACCAATATCACAACATCACCAAACTCACTAACATCACAACCTCACCAATATCACAACCTCACCAAACTCACTAACATCACAATCTCACCAATATCACAACATCACCAAACTCACTAACATCACAACCTCACCAATATCACAACCTCACCAAACTCACTAACATCACAATCTCACCAATATCACAACCTCACCAAACTCACTAACATCACAATCTCACCAATATCACAACCTCACCAAACTCACTAACATCACAATCTCACCAATATCACAACCTCACCAAACTCACTAACATCACAACCTCACCAATATCACAACATCACCAAACTCACTAACATCACAATCTCACCAATATCACAACCTCACCAAACTCACTAACATCACAATCTCACCAATATCACAACATCACCAAACTCACTAACATCACAATCTCACCAATATCACAACATCACCAAACTCACTAACATCACAATCTCACCAATATCACAACCTCACCAAACTCACTAACATCACAACCTCACCAATATCACAACATCACCAAACTCACTAACATCACAATCTCACCAATATCACAACCTCACCAAACTCACTAACATCACAATCTCACCAATATCACAACATCCACAAACTCACTAACATCACAATCTCACCAATATCACAACCTCACCAAACTCACTAACATCACAACCTCACCAATATCACAACATCACCAAACTCACTAACATCACAACCTCACCAATATCACAACCTCACCAAACTCACTAACATCACAATATCACCAATATCACAACATCACCAAACTCACTAACATCACAATCTCACCAATATCACAACATCACCAAACTCACTAACATCACAACCTCACCAATATCACAACCTCACCAAACTCACTAACATCACAATCTCACCAATATCACAACATCACCAAACTCACTAACATCACAACCTCACCAATATCACAACCTCACCAAACTCACTAACATCACAATCTCACCAATATCACAACATCACCAAACTCACTAACATCACAATCTCACCAATATCACAACCTCACCAAACTCACTAACATCACAATCTCACCAATATCACAACATCACCAAACTCACTAACATCACAACCTCACCAATATCACAACCTCACCAAACTCACTAACATCACAATCTCACCAATATCACAACATCACCAAACTCACTAACATCACAATCTCACCAATATCACAACCTCACCAAACTCACTAACATCACAATCTCACCAATATCACAACATCCACAAACTCACTAACATCACAACCTCACCAATATCACAACATCAACTACAATCTTTCTAAAATCATCCAAATAGTTTTCAGCCTGTTCATTATAGTCGTAAGTCTGAATACACGTTTTACTAACTACGCAATATTTTGTCTGTTTGTTTCTATAACACGTTTATGACGGCACGTTGCATTCATTAGAGTCAATGAGAAAACATGTCCACGCCCAATCGCTCATACATATTTAAGATGCTTTTATTTTGGACGAAATCTCAGTAGCGTCAATGTGCTTGGAAGTCTTTGATAATGTCACACGCGTAGAAATACATGGCTGCCTGTTGACTTTGTATACAATAAATTATTAAATGTCTGGTTTGGTTCGTGTAATCTGCTGATATTTTGCTTCTAAACGTGTACAAGTGTTTAATAAATCTCGTTGCATCTGATGATTGTTTATATCCGAATATTTTAAGATTTTGTTTTTTTAAAAATTAAAATGTTATTTGAATAAATTAAACCATCACATTAATTCAAAACAATTATATTGCAAAAACTTGATTTTTACAAGATTATCAAAGTATAAAAACGTTATAGTACAAGTGTAAAATGTTATATTTTATCATCCTAATAGCCAAAATATGTGGTCAAATGTTCTATTATATCATCTTAATAGTCAAAATGTGTATTTAAATGTTTTATTACATAATCCTATTGCCAAAAGATTGTGTCAAATTCTCTATTATGTCATGCTAATGGACAAAAGATTTAGCTAAACATTTAGCATATTGGTTAAAACATGTTATACCAGCATCTTGAATACTGGCTAAATTATGTTAGACCAACATTTTCTATACTGGCTAAAACATTTTAGACCGATATTTCATATAATGTTAAGTTCAACTGTATAATATTTTATTTGTTTTTTTTTGTTTGTTTGTTCTGATTATATCGCTTCCTCTAAACCCGAACTTTGAAAGGGTCAGTCAATGTGTGAATGTTTATATGCAAATCAATTCAATCAATTATCTCTGCATGTACCATTTTTCTTCTAAGTCCATATATTAACTGCCCTATATCATTTTGTTTTAAATTATGGCTCCCTTTTTAGTATCCTACACTCATTTTCCATTTAAATTTACTACATTCTTATTCACATTTGAAATGAAACTAATACAATTGTTCTTATACCTGGTGTGTTCGATATATATATATCCAGTTTGTTTATGTTAACCACTGCTCTTCCCATTTTCTGTTTCGATATTTAATTCACTGATTACATATATAACATTCTACCAACCCTATCATTTGTGCAATGCATGTATTAGAATTTCATTTCTGGAGGGTTCTAACAAACTTAGTATGTATATAGGCAAGCAGCTTTCCCACCTTGAAGAAAATTTAACTCTTTTTTTTTTCTTTCTAATCAATTACGAAATCGATTATAGTTACATTTTAGGATTCTTTAAGTGTGTGTGTGTGTGTGTGTAAACATTTAATATTTGTATTTTGCCAGCCTGTACGTGTCCAATTAATGTGTTGTAAGTTGATATCGTAGTGTTAATGTCCATTTCATTGTGCATACTTTATATACGTTTAATAGTATATTTAAATTAAATATTCTTAATAGCACTTTGGTAAAGCCTGACAAGATTAGGGAAGAAAAGAAAGTGCATATCTTTTTATCCACAGCTACATTGACAAATTTATTGTTGATAAATGTATAATGTTCGTGTTTACTGGCTTCATGTATATATATAACTTTAATAAAGCATACAATCAGAGGCGTATCGATAGGGGGCAGAAAGGACAGATGTCCCCGGGCGCCAGCTAGATAGGGGCACCAAAATGTGCTTTGATATTATTGTATTGATGAAAATAATGGGTAAGAGGTTGAAAAAAGACAAAAGGACCGCTTTAAAATGAATCTTGTCCCCCTGTGCGAATCTCGTCCCAGGGCGCGAATCTCATCTCAGGGCGCCAAACACTCTAGCTACGCCTCTGCATACAATTAAATGTGTGATTATAATAAATATAAATAATAAAAATAAGACAACACACGCTTGTCTCATTGAATAAAAAAAGTAGGTTTATAAATGTGTGAATTATAATCTGTACATATATATATATAAGTTAATGTATGTCTATTTGTCTCGTATGCGCTCCCACGCCATTCATGCGATTGCGACAACACTTAAGTTAGTTGTTGGCCAACTACCCGGGCATTTAACTGCGTCATTACACAACTTTTAAAATATTCCGTTTTCGGCCGTAGGACCTAAATTCTTTTTTTTAAATATGAGCTTTGTAAAATAAAAACAAAATCTTCTACGCTCCTACACCATTTATCCGAATACGCTAAAACTTGGTGAGATGTTGCGAGCACGCCCGCAAATGTTTCTAAATCATTATAACCGTTTTAATAATTTTCTTATTGAGCCAGGGACCCCATGTTCGGTTTTTTCTAATATGAGCTATACAAATATAATTTCAAAATGTATGCGCTCCTACACCATACATGCGATTGCAACAAAACCTGTTTGAGTCGTTGTCCATAAGCTAGCGCATTTTACTGAGTTTTAAAACACTTTAGAAATATTTCATTTTCGGCTGTTGGCCCCAAAATCGTTTTTTTTTACTTATAGGAGCTTTCTAAAAAATAATTTCCGTATGCGCTCCTATACCATTCATTGGAATGCGATAAAACTTTAGTAAGATGTTTTTGGCACGCCCGCAAAGGTTTTTGAATTATTACAACCGTTTAAAAATATTCCGTTTTGAGCCCGGGGCCCTATGTTCTTTTTTTTCCTATATGAACTATACAAATATAATTTCAAACAGAGCTAATGCATAGATGGATAGATTTCTAATCATATACAAATCGCAACATTAAACTTTGTGTGTTACATAATAAGTAGGTTTCTGAAGTAATACAAAGATTCTACAATATTCAGTTTGTGCCAGTGGCCCTAAATTAGTTTGTTTTTTTTCCTGATAAGAGCTTTATAACTATAATTTCATACAGAGATATTCCATAGGTGGATTGAATTTAATCAAATACAAAGAGTGATATTTCAGTTTGTATGTTAAATAGTAAGTAGGTTCTAGAATAGTTCCACCATTGTTCAATATTCCGTTTTTGGGTGAGTATCAGTGCATTGGTGCTATAAAAATATAATTTCCGTTTGCGTCCCTTTACTATTCATCCCATTACGATAAGAAGTTGGCGAGTTTTGTGCGCATGCCCTCAAAGGTTTCTAATTTATTACAACCATTTCACAATATTCCGTTTGGGGTCGGGGGCCCCTAATTCTATTTTTTGTTAATTGAACAATAAAAATTTAATTTCAAACAGAGCTATTTCATGGATGCATGAAATTAAATCAAATACAAATAACGACTTTTCAGTTTCTGTGTTACATAATAAGTAGGTTTCTGAATTAATGCAACCATTTTACAATATATCGTTTGGGCCGGGGGCCTTAAATTCGTTTTGTTTTCTTAAATGAGCTTCATCAATATAATTTCAAACAGAGCTATCAAAACAACAACCCTTGAACAAATGCCAACAGACAGCAAATTTGTATTAAGAGCAGAGTAAACACATTGTTGCATTTTTAGTGTAGAGAGTATTTTTGTTGTTTGTATAAATAAGCTTGAATTGTGTGACGTATTTTAAAATCAAATATGACGTTGTAAACGTGTTATGTTTTTCAATAGCAATGTTTGTTCAGACTCTTTAAAAAAATCATAGTGTTTTCTATTATTTTACGGAAATCGAAAAAATGTTCATACACAAAATAGTATCATATTTGCCCTTCTATTTTAGCAAAAGTTTAAGTATTATTATTATAAATTACAAATAAATTTAAAGAAACAACTAAGGAACTATTTTAAGCATTTTATATTTTTATTTATCGGAAAAACCTAAACATCAGTTGTTATCAGTGCGTTCTTTAGTGCGTGGTCAATAATGCGAAATAAAATAAAAATGTATTAGCTCTAAATAATCACACAAATGATGTCATAGTGCGAATATGATATTTAGCCAAAGCTAAACGTTCTCTGTTTAATAAAAGAGCGTGACAAAACTGATAATGTATATTCCCCTTCTTAAAAGTAAAATTAATAAATAGCATCGATTGCTTTTTAAATTGCAAAACTTAAATACAAATTTAGCTTTGTATTTTCAACATTTAATAAGTTTTAACCTTTTATTCATTCAAAAAATAAAATATCAACACATTTATAAAGTAGTAAAAACTCTACATCTAAAAATAATTTTAATACAAATATGCCGATTAATTAAATTGTTGTAGCAAAACTACGTAGCCAAATGACATTTTTAATGCACTTATCTCTCATATATAAATAAGAACAAAGCATATTAAATGCAAAAAAAAAGATTCGTTTTGGTTATTTAAGGGGGTTAAAGTCCAGTGGATGATTATTTTTTTTAAACTCTGTTTAAAAATGGGGGGTGGGGTGGGGATTAATACGTTATATTAATTTTGACTAATGCAGCACAAGATTAGTCTCAGAATGAATTTGATAAATAATTAACCTTCTTCGATACATAAATATCGGGTGTAGGAAATTGAGTTAAAATATTTTTGCTTGGATGGCAACATCTTTCAATCTAATGACATTACAGTTGTAAAAAATAGATGATATATTCTAATTTTACATTTGAATATATGTTTACTAATTAAGAAAACATAATTATACCGATTATTGTCAAAACACAATCATTTTAAACAAGTTAAAATTTAATTTTCAAAATAGAGATTGTATTAGATAGAGAGATAGACAGAAAGACAGACAGACATACACATAGACAGCTAGATTATAGATGGATGGATGGATGTATGTATGGGTGGGTAGTTAGATGGACCGATGAATGAAATGATGGATGAAAGGATGGATGGATGGACGAATGGGTAGAAAGGTAAGTAGGTAGTTTGGTAGGTAGGTAGGAAGTTAGGTAGATAAATGGGTAGATAGGTAGTATATAGATAGGTTGATAGATAGGTAGGTAGGCAGGTGAGCAGGCAGGCATATAGGCATGTAGGCAGATAGGCATGCATGCATGTATATGGTAGATTGTAGATAGGTCGATAGGTAGATGATAGATAGATAGATAGACAAACAGACAGACAAAGAGATAGGCAAACAGAGAGACAGAAAGAGAAAAAGAAAGACAGAGAGACAGAAAGACAGAGAGACAGACAGGGACAGAGAGACAGATAGATACAAGGAGAAAGACAGCCAGACATACAGATACAGACAGCATGACAAAGAGACAAACAGAGAGACAGTTATATAGACAGAAAGACAGAGACAATGAGAGCGACAACATAAGAGACAGAGAGAAAGAGACAACAGACAGAGACAGACAGACAGACATGGACAGAGAGACAGACAGACAGAGAAATAGAGAGAGGAACAAAAAGACATACAAACATAGACAGGCAGACAGACATACACATGTAGACAGACACAATAAAAAAACATCATAGAGACAGACAGAGAGACAGACAGACAGAGACAGACAGACAGACAGAGACATAGAGAGACAACCGACATAGACAGTGACACAAACAGAAAGACAGTGACAGGGAGACAGACAACAGACATAGACAGAGACACATACATAGAGACAGACATAGAGGCAGAGAGGCAGAAAGAGAGACAGACAGACAGAGAGATATATCGACAGACAGAGAGACAGACTGAGAGACATAAAGAAAAACAAGGCATACAGAGAGACAGACAGATAGACATACATGAGTCAGACAGAGAACAGAGAGACATTGAGAGACAGAGAGACAGGCAGACAGAGAGACAGACAGAGGGGCAGACAGAGAAATAGACAGGTCATCCTTGAATAAGTGTGAAAAATATTTCTTTATTCGGTAAACTATATCTATTCATATATTGTACACACGCCCGCAAATGTTTCTGAATTATTACACACATTTTACAATATTCCGTTTTGGGATCGTGGCCCTAAATTCCCCCCCCCCCCCCTTTTCTTCCCTTTTTTTAATATCTAAAAACAGAGCTATTGCATGGTTGGCTCGATCGCTACAAGTGTCTGGACTAAATTTTGAAAATACATGCTCCTCACGTGGACAGCTGTATGTTGCCTGCTCACACGTTGAAAAAAATTATAATTTATTTGTGTACGCACTAGACGAAAAAAAACAATAAATGTTTTCTATTTAAAAATTACTTTAAAATTCAATTAAAACACAGTCACATTTTTCATTGAGTGGCGTTGCAACGCATGCAGGGTTCTCGTTAGTATAATATAAACAAGGAACACGTTTTAGTCCAAAACGAGAATCAAAACGCGATTCAAATATGCTACTGCTATTTTCTATTTACTCTTATTCGTAAAGAAACATATACATGGACTAACAAATATAATTTAATTAACACGTATTCTTAGGACTTTACATGAAACAAGCATTGTGAATTTTTAGGGGACTTTTTTTTCCTGTGACTTGATTCATGTGACATTTTTTTTTTCTTTTTACTTCTTCCTGTGACTTTTTTCCTGTGACTTTGTATCTGTGACTTTTTTCGTGTTACATTTTCATGTGACTTTTTCTTTTTCATTTTTTGGTGTGACCTCTTTCTTGTGACGTTTTCTCTCAATCGATGTTCGGGTTTGGGACAACGTTGTTAGGCTTTTGATGGGGTTGGTTGTTGTATTTGGCTGTAGTTGATTGAATGAGGGGCAATATGATCGGGTGGTCAGTTGTGGAGCTAAGTTGTGGATTGTGTTGGAAATAGGTTGTTAGATTTTGAGTTAAGTATTCTGGTGAGCGCGTAAGTGAGAATTATGCCGGATAAAAATATATCAAATGTCTTACTACAGTTATGGCCCATGAAAAACGCCAGTCTCAATATTATAACTATTATGATAATAAGACAAACATATAATATACTAAATCTGTATTATCAACTTTGTGTGTCCTTTTTGTTTATCTAGTAATGCAAACCTTTATTTGTTCAGGACACAATGCCTCGTAACAAAACACCCGGGTTTTTTAAAATCATTTGGAATTTCACCATCCCCTCCATGTGAGGTTTAAATAAACTATTAAGAAATACTTATACAGACCAGAGAGATAAATTATTCGAGGAAGAAAAAGCTAAAAGAGAAAAAGTATTCGAGGAAAAAATGGCTAGAATGGAACAATTATTCCAGGAAGAAATGGCTAGAATAGAAAAGGTATCCCATAAAGAAGGTATGGAAAGAATACTTAAACTTCAGATAGAATTATCATCAAGAAAATTTGAACGAGAAATGGAGAAGCTAGAGATTAAAATGGCAGAGAACAAACGTCAGCGCGAGCTCGCTATGGCACGCATGAGTAGTCAAGATAACCTAGGAACGGACTTAGCATTAGAAATTGTAGGGTACGCTAGTCACCTGTGTGTACCTGTTGTAGCGAAGGCCGCTGCCCCATCTAAATAGTATTTACCGACAAGTTCGATTATCCGTGACGCGCCTGACCATAGTAAACAAACACAGCAGCTGACCTCACCGAGTAATGTGGACAAAGATCATGAAAGCTTCCGTCAGGAGAAATTAGCTGAGACAGAGAATAGCCCAGATACAGACATAGTTAGTGATAGTGGGCGAACGTTAGAGTCCAGCACAGAAAAAGAAAACAATATTAGTATTAGTCTTATCGAGTTAATTGATAGTCAAAGGGGTCACAACATAGAATTAAGGGATATTTCTATTTTTTTTAAAACAAGAAGAAATTAATGTAAAGCAATCCGACGTAAAACTAGAGCCAGTCACCTTCAAATTTGTATAACATAAAGTAGAAAAAAATGTGTTACAATTACAACCTGATCCTGATAACATTAAAAAAATTCCTAAGGCTAAAACAAACCATAACTAAACAGGTCACAAGCTTAGTGTACTACAATGAATTTAAATTCGCGACCTTAACCGCATAGTGCAATGACCTCATAAGGAAAGGTAAGTCCAATAAGGTTGTGTGAACTGTTGAGCGTGATAGGGCATTGAGAAAGTTTCAAATACTTTGGTCTCATCAGGACCCCATACTTATGTTACCAAACACAAAGCTACCTTTTATTAATAATTCATCTAATAGGGGCTTAGGACATGCATTTTGCGAGAGAAACGGGGGATTTCACATTCAGTCGGGTACATTATTTGAAAATTGCTAGATCGTGAAACCAGATACTCCACCATTGAAAGAGAATGTGTAGCTATTGTTTGGGCTGTACGTAAGTTAGCTCTTTACCTCTTAGGAGCTAAGTTTAAACTTCAAAGTGACCATAACAGTCTCAGTTACTTACAAACTTCCAATTTTGCCAATCCACGTATTTGTAGATGGGCATTAGCATTACAAGAATTTGTTTTTAATATAGATTATATTAAAGGACAAGATAATGTTGTAGCTGATTTTCTTTCAAAGGTTGTGAAATAGAATTGAGCATTGAATATTAGCATTACATTTTTCCTGTGTTCCTTTTATTCCTCACAGGTTTATTTACTATTAGCATAATTAATCATTATGTCTTGTCAATGCTGTATTGCTGTTATACAATTTTGTCACAATTGATTTCATATAATATTGAAATTGCAATTGTTGTTATGCCTACTTACACCATTAATGTATGTATGCTATGTTATTGGTTACACTCTTTTTCTATTGAAGTTAAAATTGAACATTTCATGTAGTAAGAATGTTCTAGTTCAGGCAATGTGTGACAATACGGTGTATTGTCCCAAAGCGAAGAGGGGGGGGGAGAGTTGCGACCCTTTGGGTCTCACCAGTGTGAGTATCACTGGAACATTCTTAACTCAGGACTTTCCCAACATAACCCAATTAGGGTTTGACTGTAAGGGTACGTGACCTAAGGGTGGTATCAGATACAATGAAAACTTTCCAGGTTCTGTGACCGTGGAATAGCTTAGTATTAGTCCAATGGAAATGTACCAAAACTTAGGACAATGAAACAGTTCAGTTAAACTCGCACGTCGCCAGAGTATTGACCCGGCTTTGTAAGCAAAGGGGTAGTAGGTCATTGAACTGCCTTTGTTTCCAATGTCAAAGGGCCTTTATAAGTTGGAAGCATGCGGGTGCTCAGTCTCTCACATTGATTGACGAAGAAGAGCCTGGTAGACGTCCCTTTGCTGCTATGGTTTGCGTAGCCTAAGAATTGTCTGGTTACTAATAGTAGTATTGATAATTGTTAGTTGCCTAATAATATATATTATAATGTTAGTAAGAAATGTTAGGATTGTAATTAGTTACTCAAATAATGTTAGATTATGATTAATCATTGCTAATGTATTAGGAATGTAGGCTACTTCTTTCTTGTAGCTTATGTGTTATATTTATTCTTATTTACAGCCAGTTAGGTTGAGTAAAGTAGGTTTAGGTTAATATACGATTATATAATATAATATAATCTAGAGTGAATGTAGTAAAGTTGAGCATAGTGTTAGACATAGCTCAGTCTAACTCATAACGCAGTCAGGTTGAGAGTTCGAGCAGAAGGTCAGCTCAGACAAACGCTGACGTCACCTAAGAAAGCTAGAAAGCAGGGCGAGGCCCACATAGTAGTAGTAGAAATTAGCATAAGCAAGACCGGGTCAACAGTGACAAAAATTCAACCCATTCGCCCGTGACTAGGGCCAGCGTGTGAGAACAGAGTCCATTCATAAGCGGAGGACGATGACAGCCTAGAGACTTTGTTGTGTGTTATTGGACGTGGCGTGTGTGTAGAGGCCAGCCCAGAAGAAAGACCGTTCAACACACCACCCAGTCGCATGTAATATCCGTAATAGAACTGTATCACCATTTGATTTCTTTATATTTGTATGCGTAAAGTATTTTGTCAAACTTTGTAATTAAATATTAATTCGTGGCTGAACCACCGTTTCCTTAAGTCACTTAGTACTAGAAGTGGAAGTTAGTGAGAGTGGCTTAATAGTATTCGTGTGAGTAGAGAGTAAAATAGTATAACTATTACTAGTCATCATACCTTAGACATAATAGTACTAATCAACGTAGCGGTAGGGACCAAACAACGTATAATAAGAATATTCAACATTTGGGGACACATAAAATCATAACAATCCACTTCATGTAAAGAAAGCATAGAGACAAAGACAAATGACAAGAAAAAGTCATGAACATATGTCTCCATGATAAGTTACATAATAAACTATATGATATATTTCATGAGAAGCTACATTGGAATATCGGCGTGCGACCGCAGCACATGTAAAATGAGAGTCACAATTTTTATATAACAAATTACTTTAGGAATATAAGAAATGTTTAGATACATGAAATTGTGACATTAATGTTATTACTAATTGAATTTTCACAAATAAAAAACAGAAAACAAAAATTGAATCGTTTGATTATTTTGTAAACTATGTTTCAAAAAAAAAATGAACGTGACTTTATTTAAACAACAAGCATAATGAATACAAAACTGCTTCACCTCATTAACTGATTAACGAATCATTAAAGCCAAATTTTTCACAAGCACAAAGTTATGAGCACATGAAAACTGTGTATTTCACAAACAAAACATTGTCATAAACACTAAAACACAATAATATAAGGCCAGCTTTGATAAACTGTCTAAAGCTGTGCAATTCTATAGCAAAACATTATCACTTACAATAAAGACCTGCATCTCAAATGCACAAAATGTATCAAAATTGTTCAGCAGTTGTGCTGTGAAAGTAAAAGAAAAATCATCCATGTTTTGCCATGTATTTCGTAATAAATAATGACTGCGTAAATGACTTGTGATAAAATAGTCAAACAAGACATGTTAAAATAAGTAGTAGAACAACTTATTTGAAAGATATAGTACAAAAAGGTATGTGTTGTAAATAGTAAAACAATTAATGTGAATGTAATAATAGAACTGGGTATGTGAAAGAACAAAGTATAACCGGTTATTTCAATAAAATAGTAGAGAATTTATGTGAATAAAATAGTAAACAGAGTATTGCAAATGACATTGTAGAAAAGGTTATGTAAATGAAATTATGTTCCTTGCGTAAAGCTGCATAGAAGGCTCTGCACCGGAATATCTGAAAGAACTGATTCATAAACAGGCATCCTTAAAGAAAATGAGGACTTCTACACAGTCCTTACTTACAATTCCCAGTGTGGATGAACACAGAAAAAAGTCTTACGGAAGGCGCACTTTTGAAGATTTATGAAAACCAAAGCGCAGTGAGAATGCTAATGTTGCATGTATGGCATCTTTCCGTCTACGAGAGACGATATATTATCTTGTCTGGTTGCAGCTCTTCGTGTGGCTAATGAGACCGATCCTTGAATGGCAGTCTCTTGTGCATGTCCCGCACACGAATGCAGTGGAGTAGTGTTTTCTTGCCTTTATCCGCGCTCTCTTCACAGCTGCTTCCGCCCTGTAGACCTCCTCAGCACGTATTGATCCTTCCTTCACGATGCCCCGCCATGTGGATCGATCCTCCGCCAAGCCCTCCCAATTTGAGATGTTGATGTTAGCCGCCTTCATATCTCTTTTGCAAATGTCTATGTATCTGAGACGAGGCCATCCAACTGACCTTTTCCCTATCGCCAGCTCGCTGTACAGCACGTCCTTAGGTATGCGACCAGGTTGCATTCGCTTGACGTGCCCAAGCCAGCGGAGGCGTCTTTGGATTAAAAGGGCTGGGACGCTGCATATATTTGTCTGAGACAGGACATAAGTGTTGGGGACTTTTTCCTGCCATTTGATGTCAAGGATGCGGCACAGGCATCTGAGGTGGAAGCCATTGAACCTTTTTTCGTGCCTGTTGTATGTGGTCCAAGACTCACATCCATAGAGGAGTGTGCTCAGTACGCCGGCCTGGTATACCTGCAGCTTAGTTCTTGTTGTGAGCCTGGCATTGGACCAGACTCTTTTCTTCAATCTCGTCATGACAGTTGCGGCCCTCCCTATCCTAACACTTATCTCATCCTCCATTGAGAGGGTGCTCGAAATGTTCGACCCTAGATATGTGAATCTGTCAACAGCATCCAAGTCGCAGTCGTCGATGGAGATAGTGGGGGGAGAGTCAGCGTCCTGAGCCATAATGTTGGTTTTCTTTAAGCTGATGATCATGCCAAACTCTTTGCAGGCAGCGGATAAAATGGATACACGATTCTGCAGGCCGTCTGCTGAGTGAGATACTAAAGCGGCGTCATCTGCAAATAAGAGCTCACGTAGCATGACCTTTCTTATTGTGGTCTTAGCTCTAAGGCGCACAGTGTTGAACAATCTCCCGTCTGCTCTAGTGTGGATGTATTTCCCCTCACTGTTGTTCTTGAAGGCATACTGGAGTAAGATAGAGAAGAAGATTGCAAATAAAGTAGGAGCTAGCACGCAGCCTTGCTTTACTCCACTACTTTTTGGAAAAGCTTCTGAGGTGGCACCGTCATAGCATACTGTGCCCTGCATGTTATAGTGGAACTGCTCGATGATGTTAAGCAGACTTGCAGGGCAGCCTATTTTTTTTAGGATCTGGCATAGGCCGCTTCTGCTGACAAGATCAAAAGCTTTAGTGAGGTCGACAAACGCGATGTAAAGAGGCATATGTTGTTCCCTGCATTTCTCCTGCAACTGGCGCAGAGAGAAGATCATGTCTATGGTTGACCTACCGGCTCGAAAGCCACATTGCGATTCTGGGAGTACACGCACATAATAAGGAGATCGTGCAAGGGCCGTAATAGAACTTCCTTTCCACATTTGAGAACCTCTGGTGAAATTCCATCATTGCCAGGGGCTTTCCCACAGGTGAGACAATGGATGGCTCTACGTACCTCTTTTAGGGTGGGTAGGGTGTCAAGCTCATCCATGACAGGCAGGTCTGGGATATCGCCCAGGGCAGTGGTTGAGACATGGTTCATTGTTGCGTATAGTTCCAATTAGTGCTAAATCCACCGTTTGAGTTGTTTATCCCGATCAGTAATAACTTCTCCTGTTTTTGACATTAAGGGCGCAGTCTTGGAGGTCAGAGGCCCTGTTGATTGTTTTATATTCTCGTTCATAGCCTTTGCATCTCCTCTATCAGCAGCTGACTGTATGCTGGAGCTTAGATTTAGCCAATATGTGTTAGCGTAGTGGCGAGCTGCCTGCTGGGTGTTTTTCTTGGCACTTTTAAGAGTTTGTAGAGTGGCTGGGCAAGGCGTGTCTTTATAAGCCAAGAGAGCCTTTCTTTTAGCATCAGTGACATGCTTCATTTCCTGCCAGTGAGCCTCGAACCAATCTGCACTTTTGCGTTCTCTCTTGCCAAATGCAGTGATAGCCGAGTTATAGATAGTGTCCCGCAGATGTGACCATTTGGACTCAATAGTGTCTATTGGTGGCATTTGTTCAAGAGCTTCTTGTAATCTATGGTTATATTCTTCCGTTCTCTCTGGGTTATTGGTAGAGTATGTGCTTATGCGAGGTTTGCCCTTGTTTTTGGTGTGATACAGTTTCTTTGGCAGTAACCTTATCTTGCTAGCCACTAAGGAATGATCTGTGCCGCAGTCTGCGCTATGATAGCTGCGTGTGAGGAGGACACTAGCCAGTTGTGTGCGCCTTGTGATTATGAGATCTAATTGGTGCCAATGTTGGGAGCAGGGATGCCTCTATGATACTTGGTGAATAGCCTTACAGTTGAAGTAGGTATTTGTTACACATAGTACATGTAAGCAGCATAGTTCCAGTAACCTCTGCCCATTTTCATTTAGCCTGTCTCTTCCGAAATGACCAAGGCATGTAGGCCAGGCCATGTAATCACTTCCCACTCTCGCATTGAAGTCACCCAAGAGGTAAATTGCTTCATTGTTGGGTATGCTGGCTATTGTTTGATTTAGATCTTCATAGAACTGATCTTTCGCTTCTGAGCTGGAGGAAAGTGTTGGAGCATAAGCACTGATGATGTTGGCAAATCCAGAAGACGTTGATAGACGTATGGTAAGTATTCTATTTGTGCCCTTTGTCGGGGGTTCTATGGATAAGCATAGTACGATTTTTATAGCAAAACCAATCCCATGTTGTCTTGGTGCGTCCATTGGTCCACCCTGCCAGAAGAAAGTGTAGTTGTGTTCTTTTATGGTACCACATTCCGGGAGCCTGGTCTCCTGGAGGCACGCAATATCAATGTTTAGTCTGCTAAGCTCTCTATCAATGATAGCTGTCTTCTTTGCGTCGTCAATGAGCTGCAGGTCGGCAGTAATGCCCGGACACATAGTCCTTACGTTCCAGCTTGCTAGTCGAAGAGCTGGTGTCTTCTTTTCTTTTGTTTTCTTATTTCTAGGTGCATGTTTCTGTGGCCTAGTTGTTGAGATGACCCTCTGATCTCCACGCACCCAGTGAAGATAAAGCCTGGGCGAAGTAGTATGGAGAACCAGCTGCTGCCCAACCAGCAGATCCCCCCTCTCCACGCCACTGATGGATCCAAGGGATCGAGTAGTGTCGATACGGCTTGGCACCATTGGCGTCGCAGGAGCTGCCGGAATGCAAATGATTCCAAAAACAGACCGCCTAAGGAGCTCCAATTCCTGATTTTCTGTCGGGGTTTACTCCCTTAGCCTTTCCCATCTGGGTATATCCACAAGGCAGCGGAGGTTTGGAGTCAGAGTTTCCCTATCCTAGATGAGCTACCGGTTATGGTTTACGGGTCTCATCTACCCGAAGCTACCGGCCATGGTTTACGGGTCTCATCTACCCGAAGCTACCGGCCATGGTTTACGGGTCTCATCTACCCGAAGCTACCGGCCATGGTTTACGGGTCTCATCTACCCGAAGCTACCGGCCATGGTTTACGGGTCTCATCTACCCGAAGCTACCGGCCATGGTTTACGGGTCTCATCTACCCGAAGCTAATGGTTTCGAGCTTTTTTTTTTTATGTGTTGTTATTTTATCGAGATATTGTGTCGCGACATAAATACGCAATTTCCGTTTTTTTTTGTCTCTCAAGAAGCAAATGTTCCCACTTTCGTTAGTCTATCTCTTATACCTATTCTGCTGTCTTCCGATTAGTTTTATCCATTTTCTTCTCCTTTGAATTATTGGTACGTTTTATGAACACTGTCCGCTTTCTAGGCATGCTGCAGTTTGAATTTTCATTTGGGGACTACACCAATTTCTGATTTCAGCCATCTTGTTGTTAACCGGAAGTTGATGGTATATATCAATTTTGCATGTATACCAGCGCTATATAAATATCCAATCAATCAATACTTTTTTGTAAATGAAACAGAACATATTATGTGAGTGAAATTGTAGAACAGGGTAAGTAGATTAAGTGATGTAAATAAAATGTAGAGCAGGGTATGTGAATGAAGTAAAACAGAACAAGTGTATGAAATAGTATAAAATGATAAGAATGACATAATAGAACAGTAAATGTAAATGGAATAGGAGACCATGTTAAATGAATGAAGTAGTAACATAATGTATTTCAATGAAATAGTAGAAAATATTATGTGAATAAAATAGCAGTGAAGGAAATAGACCACTGGGTATGTGAATTTAATGTTAGAACAAGGATGTTAATGAAATATTGGAACATGGTATGTGAATAAAATAGTAGGGCATAGTATGTGAATAAAATAGTAGGGCATAGTATGTGAATAAAATAGTAGGGCATAGTATGTGAATAAAATAGTAGGGCATAGTATGTGAATAAAATAGTAGGGCATAGTATGTGAATAAAATAGTAGGGCATAGTATGTGAATAAAATAGTAGGGCATAGTATGTGAATAAAATAGTAGGGCATAGTATGTGAATAAAATAGTAGGGCATAGTATGTGAATAAAATAGTAGGGCATAGTATGTGAATAAAATAGTAAACACATTATGTTAATCACTTTGTAGAACAAATTATGTGAATAGTAAATCGAGTAATGTAAAAGAAATAATAGAACAATTTGCTTGAATAAAAACTTAGAACAAAGTATGTGCATGAAATAGTGATTCAAGTGTTGTAAAATACAGATTAGAACAAGGTATTTAATGAAATAGTAGAGCAAGTTATCTTAATGAAATAAAATAATAACGTGTGTAAATAAAAAAAAGTAGAGCAACTTGCCTTAAATGAAATATTTTAACATGTTATGTGAAATACGTAATTTAACAAATTATCTGATTGAAATAGTACAAATATATATTTGAATGAAATACTAGTAAAAAGTATGTGAATGAAATAGTAGAAGAAGGAATGACAATGAAATACTAAAACAAATGATGTGAATGACATAACATAACAACGTATGTTGAAGCTAGAATAGAACGATAAGGCAATGAGATTCGAATGTTTTGGCTTCCACGTTACACGGGACAAATGAAATTACGACATGAAATGTAAATTATAGTTAAAATGTAAGTTAGAACAATTGTTATTTTTGAACTTAGTTTTCCCAAAACCAAAGTTATCAGAAGTGAAAGAATATGTTGAATTGATACTGTGAAAAATAAGGTATTTGACCTTAACGGACACACATAAATCAGTGTAATATAAAATACAAAACTTTTTAATACACATTTATAAGAATAATAAACGTTTCCTAAGGGGATAGGAAAGTAGTCGAAAGGGGAGTTCCGTAAAGTAGTGTGACTTGTAGGTCCATGCCAGAATGGACGTATGTTTCTATACATAAAAGAATGGCATTTTCGGTCAATTTCAGAATTTATTTCATGGGAGCATCGGCACAATTCATTGCCTGCACTGAACGGCTTTACCCCCAGCTATATGACTGCTATAGAAAATACAAACCAACACACACATACAGAATACCACCATAAGAAAATAATACATAGTTGCTTCAATATTATCGTTTTAGAACCGCTTACCATATTTCTAATGGATACAAATTGGACCTAGTGAGGGGGTGGATAGGGCGTAAAAATGTGAAATAAGCGTTTAGAAAATGTGAGTTAGAATTTCATTGGCTAACGGAAACTATTGATTTGCAGAGAGACAAGATTAGCCTCGTAATTGGAACAACACTGCCCATCCCATTCATAATATTATAACTATGACTATTATATAAACCTCTCATTCCCACAATCTCTAATGCACATGAGACAACAGCTTTAGTTTTTCATTGTGGTGATTGGCAGACAACACCGTGGTACCTTCTTTTGTCATTGGTTCTGTTGATCTACTACCTATAGATTGAACTGACTTAGCTAACAGTCAAATACTTTCTTTTCTCATTGGTTCTTTTGATCTACTAGCTATAGATTGAAATGACTTAGCTAACAGTCAAATACGTTTTTGTTTCTCATTGATGCGTCCGACATACCGGCTTTTAATTGCTTATTGCTTAAAAAAAGGTTTACAAAAATATATCTTTATAGACATTTGATGCTTGAAATTGTTTATCCTTGTGTTTGCAACATGGAAAAGAAAACTTTCTTCATTGTTGTAGCATTTATGATTTCGACTGGTAAGTTAATGAACTGAATGTTTAAGTATGATTTCAACTGGTAAGTTAATGAACTGAATGTTTAAGTATGATTTCGACTGGTAAGTTAATGAACTGAATGTTTAAATATGATTTCAATTGGTAAGTTAATGAACTGAATGTTTAAATATGATTTCAACTTGTAAGTTAATGAACTGAATGTTTAAGTATGATTTTAACTGGTAAGTTAATGAACTGAATATCTAATTATGATTTCAACAGGCAAGTTAATTAACTGAGTATTACTATTCTTCCTTGTAATGACGAATCCAAAATTTAACATGATAACATTTACATTTGATTTTTTTTTTAAATTGAACACTCCACACCCACCCCTCCAAGAAACATTTTTGTGATCCATTAATCCTATTTCGTATATCCTGATTGTTACATCTTTTAAAACCTTTGTTTTTTTTTTTTAGCAATTGGTTGCCATATTGTGTTCATAAAACTCGGAAATCTTTAGACTGATTTAAGTCCATTAAGAATATGAGATAGAGTTAGGCATTGAGAATACAGAGATAAAACATAGTATATATAGAGACAGAGCAATAAAGAGAAAGAGATATAGGGAGTAGGATTAGAGTAATATGACACATTTAATATAGTGGCAGCTAGAATACAGCGATGCGGAGAGATTAAAGACAGAAGGAGAACAATGGGGAGACAGAGAGATATAAATAAAGAAACTCATAACTTTAGTAAATAATCTCGTTGAAATTCCAACGATTTATTAAAAAAAAGAAAGAAAACAAAACAAAAATGTGTACATTAAATGTTGATATAATTTAGTCTAATAATAAGAATTTGATAATACAAATGTTGATTCTACATTGTGTGATGATGTGAATTTGATAATACAAATGCTGATTTTTTCTTCAGTTTGCTTGTCAAAAATACAAGATTTTGACTGCTTTAGAACAGAATACAACATCGCACTGGTCTACGATTGTCGATACAGCTTACAGCTACAACAAAATTTCTTCGTTATATTTCTTTTCGACTTTAAACCCTTTTATTGTTATAACAAAATTATTCTGATGACATACGGAACATCTAATTTACTCACATTTGAGAGGTTAACCCAGGAAAACTTCACTCTTAAAAAATTTAACGAGGCTGCGTTACAATTAAACACCTCGTCTTGTCCTAAACATTTGTCTCTGAAAACTTTATTGAACGACACGAGAGATGCTTTAAGTGGCGTGAACCAAAGTGTAACAAAGTTGGCGATTTTTGTGTTATCGGAAAATTTGACTGAATACTGGAACGATGACGTCACAGTGGCAAGTCGGCTCGAGAACGAACACGGTCTAAATGTTAATGTCAAGCGATTGTTTATACTGGTCAAGCCATCGGTAGAACTGGAAGTGAAAAATAGAACGTTAATATATACAAGTACGTTAAAAAACATAGGGGATATTGTAATGACAATCATACGCCATATTTGCAATTCATGCAGTGAAGACGATCCTGATAAAATAACGATTGACGGCAACTGTTATCATGCTTTGCCATTAAACGATGAGTTGACAGCATCTAGAGCAGCATCACTATGTCGTGAACATTTGCCTTATACACAATTGGTTTCTTTCAATTCTAAATGGGAATATGAACAGTTTATATCACAATGGAACATTCTTTTAGAAAAAATCGCTCATGATTGTCGGAGAGGTCCAATGTTATATGATAATGCTATTGATTGCAATACAACATTAATGAATGGAATACAAGTGCAGACTTTTGACGCTCTCATCGGTCTCTTAGGTTTTCGGAGTGATGTCGTACAAAACTACTTCTGGAATGATGGAACTCCACTGGTATTTGATCCACCTTGGGGTTCACGCAGTATGGGTTATTTATGTGTTTACATGTCACAAAAATATTATTATACTGATGAGGTCGTGACAAGGGAACAACTTGAGTGGAATGAAAAGGATTGTAATGAAAGAAACAGAATAAGTTTTGTTATATGTGAATCAGAAAGAATTGATGTGAAGAAGCCTTCGCTAAAATTAAACGACTTCAAACCCAGGAAAACAGATTCCAAAGGTCATTTACTTTACACAAGTTATTCACATTTATTGATCAAACTTTTAAATAACGAATACCAACATTTAATGAAGTTTCAAATGGCTCAAATTTTATTAATGAAATTTTTTCAGGAAGAATGTAAGAAAAGCCTACAGAAATATAAAGAGAGTAATGACACATATATTAGTAAAAGTATTGAAACACAAAGTGATTTTTTTGTATCAATAGAAAGCAGAAGCAACTCTTGTGAAATAAATCAAATTAATTGTCTTTATTCAGTTTGTAATAAATACCATGACATGTGCATCTTATTAACAGAAACCGACAGAATTTCAAAATACTTAGACAGCAGACGCATTGATAATGTGTACCTGAGAGATCCAGACACAACTGCACAGAACTGTTTGTATGAAATAGGCATTGACGAAAGTAGATATGTTTTTCCAGACAATACCCACTTACAAGACTGCAAACAATTTGTATGTCCACCAGGATTTATTAAGTGTTCAGATTCCTACTGTATTCCCATGTACATAGTACATGACCGTATTAAAGATTGTCCATACGGAGAAGACGAAGGTTTTATAAACTATCAAATACCACTGTGTGCCGGAAAACTCAAGTTTACACTACGAAATATCTGTCTGCAAAAAGAAGTATGTAGTGCAATTGGTCA
This sequence comes from Omphiscola glabra, assembly GCA_964017045.1. Lineage (NCBI taxonomy): Eukaryota > Metazoa > Mollusca > Gastropoda > Lymnaeidae > Omphiscola > Omphiscola glabra. The sequence continues at coordinate 1,237,250 of OZ024811.1, forward strand.
ATGTATAAACCGTACTAATGAATTTGTATGTCAAGTACCATGTGATAATGGTTATGTTTGTGTGTCAAATATCGTAAGGAAAGAAACCATTAATGGCACTACATTTTATATACGTTTTGTTGAGACCACAGTTCAGATATATGAGGATTCAGGCGTGTTTATATTTACCCCACAAATCTACTCTTTATTTCAGTTGTTCAAACTTGTAGAAGTAGATGTAAGTAACTGTAGAATAAATGTTCTAGACGACGTCATAAAAAGTCTGGACAGTTCAGATGTGATCATCTTAGATGTAAGTCACAATTCTATTTCTGGACACAACAACTTTTCTGTCATACAAGAAATGAAGAATTTACAGAAGTTAAATTTGTCATTTAACTATCATTTAGAACTTGGTGAGAACTTCATTTTCCCATTACATTTACAGGTTCTAGACATGTCTTACACTAAATGTGGCTCTGGGGCAATAAAATATTTGGTTAATTTGACTTGTTTACATATTCTAGAACTACGTAACGTTGATCCTATAGATTTAAGTCTAACAGGAAATGTACAGCTTGACATACTTGATGTACGTGGTACAGAACTCGTTAATATAAAAGATGGCTACTTGAGTTGGTTGTCTATTCAAAATGCCTTATACACTGATGACTTTAGAATTTGTTGTCAAGTAATCAGAGGACCAAATATACCGGAAGATAAATGTCACGCACCACGTGACGCTATCTCCACGTGCGACGATCTCATTGGTGACTCACACAAACGGGTCATTCTGTGGGTGGTTGGTATTGTATCACTTCTTGGGAACATGGTGGTTGTGATTTATAGGATAGTTTGGGACAGAGCTGTCTTTAATAAGGCATATGGACTTTTTGTTGTTTGCCTAGGTGTGTCTGATTTTATCATGGGCGTCTACCTGATAATAATAGCTGGGGCAGATTTGCTATACCGGAACATGTACGTTTTGGAAGATTCCAATTGGAGATATAGCGACATCTGTAAATTAGCTGGCATTCTGTCGACATTCTCCAGTGAGACTTCTACGACGTTCATCTGTCTCATTACACTTGACAGGTATTTGGTCATCAAGTTTCCGTTTGGTCAACATAGATTTTCAAAGATTGGGAAAATAACCTCACTTTGTTTGACACTGATTATAGGTGTCGTAGTTTCTGTGATCCCAGTCCTGTTTCCTGACTGGGAGATGTATTCATCTAATGGGATGTGCTTGGCGCTTCCTTTCAGTGCTGGGAGACACACGGGATGGGAATATTCAGCTATCTTGTTTGTCGGCTTCAATTTCTTTCTCTTTATTCTTATAGCCATCGGCCAGCTGGCAATATTCCTAGCCATTAGCTCGTATAAACATGATTCATTCTGTGGAAAAAGGCATGATTTAAGGAAAGCTCAAGATATGTCTATTGCCAAACAATTATTTCTTGTGGCCGTGTCAGACTTTTGCTGCTGGTTTCCCATAGGAATTATGGGTATCATGTCTCTCAACGGCTTTCAGTTTAATCTTGACGTCTACGCTTGGTCAGCGGTTCTCATTCTGCCAGTAAACTCAGCCATCAACCCATTAATCTACACATTGCCAGCTATTTTGAGGAAGATAAAATCTGGGCATGATGTGTCTAAACTGACTTCACTCACGTCATAAGAGCATATGTAAAATTAAATGTTACAATTCACTCAGCTTATTGCGTTTCCTGTTTACCAAAAAATGTAACATTTCACTCACACCGCTGTTTTCTCTACAAGATAATCAATTGAATACTTTCTTTCTTGCATAATAATTTTTAGCTTCAAACAAAAGGATTCATATACAACACATAGATACATTGAATTGATCATTTTTCATACATTTTAGATTTAATGAATGTTAAATATTTGTACACATTTTATTATGTTATTCTTGCTCGCACAGTATAACATTTTCATGATATAAAATATTTGGCAAATAAAATTTCAATATATTTACTTTTCTATTTTCCACAATTGTATTTGAGATTGTTTCGCGTGTACATTTTATAGAAATGTTATCGCGTGCTTTAAGATGAAAATGTATATACATTTATTAAGATCTATTTTAAAGAGTTTTTCGTTGTGAATTTAGTTTAAGTAATATCTCAACACTTCGTCGTGCATGTTTATAAAATTGAAAAAATAATGCTGGACATTTAGTGTATGTGTTATTGTTCCTTATTTAATGACAGTTTTAATTTTTTTTAAATCTTATGAATTGAAACTTTTTATGATTGTGTCATCGACATAAAATCTATTGATAGTTATGTAAAAAGTTAGCTGTATTATCTCATTGACATATTCCATGTATTGTTATGGGATGAATGTCTCATTAAAGATGCCGATAGTTTTGTGAGATATTAAATGTATGTCATTTATATCTTTTATGTATTATTATGGAATGAGATTGTTTTAACTGATTAATCTCATTCATTTATTAGATGCATAATCATTTAATTCAATCGTTGACCAATTTGCGTCGTTTCAATATCATGTTTTGTTTCCTAGCTATTTCTCAGTTAAACTTTTAAGAGCTTTTTGTAAATAAGACTTTTACATAGAAGATTGGTACTTCATTGTCTATAAACAAAACCAAGGTTCATGTGGTGTCATTTGAAACAGTATTTTCATGATTTTTTCTTCGTGATTTTTTTCTGCTGCTGCTATGGCTACCCTAAGCCATAGTAGGTGAGTAAGTTTCCTTACATGAATAACAGCTCAAAAAGCTTTGGAATTGTTGTATACTTTTTCTTTTGATAGTGAAGATGATTTATATTTAGATCCATCGCATGATTCCGATAGTAGTAGTTTTAGAGGATTTGAGTTATAGAAAAGAAGATGAGGTTTGCGTACATCATAGGGTTTGGGGAAAAATTGTTTAGCACATAATCTTTTCATATTTTATGGTTCTTTTCTGTAACTTATTTTATTTAAACTGAAGAAATAAGTTTACAAACATATCGTCATTTCAATTATCTTTCATTTGATAACAAGTTTAGTCTTAGAAACCCAACAATAATATTTTAAATATTTTTTTTTAATAAACCCAACCTCTCACTCTTTTTTGTTCTTATAAAAAAATGTACATCTTTTCAATAAAAATAATCCGCTGCGAAAGAGTTAAATAATATCAGTAATATGTTATTTGTATTTGTATGACCCTATCATTGAATGAAATGTTCTAACTAAAGTAGGAAATGGCGTCAGCAAGCCGTCGATCTAGTACGAAAAAAGTTATGTCCTCCCTAAAGCACCTCAAATTAGACTTCACCTCCAAAAAGCACTCCACAAGAGTCATGCCCTACCCACATCACCCCACAAAAGCCATGCCCACCAAATCACATCATATTATCATGTCGCGAAGCGAGACGTCAGGATCTCCCTTCGCCAGAATAGCCCCAACCACTACCCACACGATCAGTTACCAACAGAGGCCCTCACAGTAAAAAATCTGCCTTCATGAAGACAACACCCGCCAGTAAGCACTAGATTAGGTCCCCCAAGGACATTGGATTAACCGCTTACGCTTTTCTCACAGTGTCAGCAGTCGTCTTCCCAGGAGTTGTGTTAGTATAATTACGTAATAAAATATTCCTTCTTCCATACCAGGAATATCTACAGTGGGTTCCTACGAAGCAGCTAAGACAAAACGTTTGTTAAAGAACGCATTCCTCAATTGCTGTGTAAATAGTATCATCGGTATAAAGCCACACTACCCACCTCATGTCTCATATATATTAATGACAACCCTGTTCACCATATTGTTTTGATATTTTTAGATCCACCCGCAGATTTTCTAAATGAATAGTCGCATGCATATATTTTAGATATAATCGTTGAAAGAAATTGTACTAACTGTATCATCTCGTTTAAATATAATATTCTAGTGAACCTCGGTTCGTCTATGTTCTACATGCGATCTCTATTTCGTTGTTTGGATGATAGCACGTGACTAATGTCACTAATAATTCTACATGCTCGTAACTAGAAACTCATTGAAGATAGGTGCAGTTGTTGACGCTTTGTCTTCTAAATTCAATTCCATTTCTCTCTCTCACACTCAGCTCCGACTGTCCCTACTATATCGATGTGTTCATATAGGGATATGTTAACAGATTTGTTAATATATGCATTTGTTAATATATGGATGTGCTACAATAAAAACATATTAGGAAATACATATTTTGTATTAAATTTCTTGTTAACTTATTTTAATATGTTTGAAAATATTTGGCTCAAAATGTAAATGCATTTCGCAAATTTAATTTATCATTTAGTCTTAGAATATCGTCAACCATAATGTATTTGACAGGTCTCTAAGGAATTCCTATCTCAGATTTCTGCTTGGAAAAAAAAAAAATCAACAAGATGATCAACAATACTTTTTAAAAAAATTGGACTATTTCCTGACAATATATTTACATGACTCCTCTGTAATGCGACAATTAACATGCTTTGAAGTGACTTTTATTTAGAATAGCAAAAGTAGACTAGCTTTAATAAAGTATTACACTTTGTTTTAAGAACTAACATTAGCTAGAGATCTTTCCTTAACTCAAACACATTCAAAAACAAAAAGCTGTAAGTCTTTACTTTATACATAGATCTTCATTAAGATAATTTGAGATTAAAAACAAAAAAGCTAATGTTTTTTTTTTTACTGAATATAGAGGCATGCATTAACATATTTAGTCACGTGGTATTTAAGAATGGCCAGAAAGCCAGAGTTACTTTCTTAATACAAACACATTCAATAACACATTTAGTCAGTGATATATAAGAATTGACAGAAAGCCAGAGTTACTTTCTTAATACAAACACATTAGTTGATATATTTAGTCGTGTGATATATATAAGAATGAGCTATGCTGACATAACGCTTAAGAGCCGATATTATTTTGATACGTTCGCACTCTTAAAAACAATCATAGTTATTTTCTATTATTTATACGAAAATCGAAAAAAATTACATGCGCAAAAAATATATATTTGCGCTTTTATTTTAGCAAAATTTTAACTAGTATTAATATAAATTATAAATACATTTAAAGAAACAACTAACGAACTATCTTAAGCATTTTATATGCGTTTGAAAGTTTTGCAAAACAATTTAGATTAAGAAAAATATGATTAAAGAATTACACAGTAATCACATTTATCGGGAAAACCTAACCATTAGTTGTTATTAGTCCGTTCTTTTGTGCGTTGTCAATTAGGCGAAATAAAAATAAAATTAATTAGCTTTAAATAATCACTCAAATAACGTCATAGTGCGAATTGCCTATTTAACCAAAGCTAAAAGTGTTCTGATTTAATAAAAGAGCGAGACAAAATTGATAACTTATATTCCCCTTCTTAAAAGTAAAATTAATAAACATAATTGATTGCTTTTTAAATTGCTAAACTTAAATACATATTTAGCTTTGTATTTTTAACATTTATTAAGTTTTTAATTTTTATTCATTCCAAAAATAAACTTGTATTAAATTTATAAAGTATTAAAAACTCTACATTTAAAAACAATTCTAATAAAAATATGTCGTTTAATTCAATAGCTGCAGCAAAACTACGTAAACTCTGACTGCATATGACTTAATACATCAAAAACATGTGACTGCATATGAATTAAGACGTCAAGCAACCTGTGACAGCAGGTGAGTTAAGACTTTAAGTTACCCGTTACTGCATATGACTTAAGCAATCAAACAACTAGTGACTGCACATGACTGACAAATCAAACAACATATGATTACAAACTACTTAAGACATTAACAAACCTCTGTCTGCATATGACTTAACACATCAAACAGCATGTGACTGCATAGTACTTAAGACATCAAACTATAATGTGACTGCATATGACTTAAGAGATAAAAAGCCTTTGACTGTATATGACTTAATTGATCAAACAACCTGTGACTATATATGAATTAAGAGATCAAACAACCTGGCCGATTATATTTTTTTCAAAATACAACAGTATTCACCGAAATACATCTTAACTCCCTTTCTTAGAAATGTGACTTAATTTAATAGAAAAACACACGACAATAAATATTATAAAGGTTTTAGTAATAGTGTGAATACACATAGAAACAAAATAATTGTGTATATATGAATTAATATAATGTTAATTGATATATTTTAAATTTGAACATTTGCTTTTCTGTACATGTCCCCATGACTGAAGTTGTGAAACATATAATACACCTGTCTTGTAGTGTATTGTTGTGTTGGTAGCCAATATCAGGTTTGCTGAATGAAACAAACAGAAACAGACAAAATGGAAATCAATCATATTTTTAAACAAAAATATTTGTGTTTATAATATTTAAATTTAACATTTATAACTTATTATGTTATAAGTTCAATTATTTGTCAACACAAAACTTTTGCCTGGCATACCTTTCCAGCTAATCCAAAGACAACACGTCCATTGGATTAGCCCGTGATCTATTTAAAAGAGAAAAACAGATTGCAAATCGTCGCAAATAATCCGGAGTTTGGCTCCAGTTGGCGCAATCACATAGACTCAATAAAACTTGTGAAAAGTCCCATGTAATTTTTGTATACTTTTTAAAAAAAAATGTATTTATTTTGTATTAAATTTGTTACATGGCATCATCAGTAAATATGTAAAAAATAAAATATTAATTGGACACAAAAAACATTTTAGGGTTCCAATAAGAGATACGTTTCTAGATAAGTTAATTACGTGCACAAAATGCATAAAAATAACAATACTATTGCCCTATTTTGGGCATTTCTTACTGTTGCGGTCTACTTTCGTTAGTCTAGGGTCACAATGTGTTACAGCCTTCTTACTTTGGTCTTCTCTAATGTCATATAATGTTTCCTGTCACACCAGGTTCTCAATAAAGAGAAAAACAACAGCGACCAATGAAGATCACAATAATAGTACTTTATTGACATGATCTAATCGCAGCCAATGTCAATTCACAACGACATCGTTCAATGGAGATAATAACTCTCCACTATCGTCTATCTAACTACTTTCGACTCTACTCTCGACTAACGCCTGGCTCTACTCAACTAACGATCTCTCGGCTCATCTCTTGACTAACTCATGGCTCTACTAATTCTCAACTATTAGCTCACAACTCTAATCCCCTCCGATCATTTCACACACTGTCTTTTATATATGTCCACACCCACCTAGCAGCATACACTAAAGCTCAACACCAACTTCACCTTTGACCTCACAATCAATACTCACAAAACACTCTCACGGTCAACAAGTCCCCCGACCAGACATTCATAACAGTCCAGTTCATCACACTGACTAAGTTTAAGTTTGTTTTTTTAAAAACTAATTTTTAAAAAAAAAGAAGCCAGTCTGTTCTCATAATTTATTTAAGTCTCATTAAAATGTATCAAATGCATATTAGAAAACATTTATTTTTAAACTGTCCCAGTTTTTTAATTTTTTTCCGGGTATTTCTGTGTGAGTCATAACTGATGTTTGAGCCATACCAGGCATTGACTGATGTTTGAGCCATACCTGTCATTGACTGATGTTTGAGCCCTAACAGGCATTGGCTGATGTTTGGGTGAGAATCCATTTCAGTTCTTTTATTTATCAATATATATTTGTTCATAACTGCCCCCTAACACCTCACAACTTAAAACTGACTCTACACCATCCACACAGAACCCTTCTACTAAGCGGTGCCTTTTTCATCTCATCATTGTCATTGTTATAGTAATCTATATCATCATTATCATTATATTATTCCCTTTCTCATCATTATCATCGTTAGTCCTACAACTAATATTCCATAAAAACTACTGCCCCATATTGCTTAATGTTTTGACACACTAATGCACATGAAGTGCATACAAAACTATCGCATGAATAAGTCAACAAGTTCGCCAGACCACACCTATGTACTCATACATTTTTCAGAAGTCTTTCGTTCTCATAAAATGTCAATGGATTTTTGGCACTATAATTTATTTGTTAATTGTGTTCCTGTCATAATTCATTGCTCCCGGTTTATTGTTTATACTTGCAATATGAAAAGAAACAAAAGGTAATGAAATATATGTAGAGCACAATCAGCTGTAAGTATTGAAATCTTTATAGATGACAAAAAGGTTAATGGACTGAAACATTTCGATACAATCTAAGAACTGAAAAAAATCAAGATGGCTTTCACTCAAAGTATTGAATATAAACGGGGTTTTCTTGGAATTTAAGTTTATACGTTTTTTGAACAGTTAGTCATAAAGATACAATTTCTTGAAATAATAAAATGATATGAGATGGCCGTGACTTAAACACGTGTAAATTTTCAATAGTGTTAAATAGAAACATTAATAAAATATATCATTGATGTCATATATTTTATTAATGTATTATTTGCTTTACGTAAATTTTTGTTAGGTGTTATGTTACTTTCAATTGCATTGTAGCTTTCATATGAGCATTTAAAATATAGTACTGATAACTTTCCTATACATCGGTTAAAATGAGAATATTGGTGGTAATATGATTTACTTGACACACAGACAGACGATAATTTTAACAGTACATTCTTCTTCTCTTCTATATTTTGAGGGCCCACGATCAATGAATTGATCATTCTGGCTCCTATTCGTTACTTTAACCCTTTATTACACAATGTTGCCATTTGGCAAACAGATTCTTTCTCTCTCTCCCTCTCTCTTTATTTCTGTCTCTCTCTCTCTCACTCGCGCACTCTTTCTTACTATATCTATTTCTTTCTCTCAACTCTCTCACGCTTTTTAATCTTTCTCTCACTTTATTTCTCCCCTCTCTCTCACGCTCTTTCTTTCTCTCTTTTTCTTTCTCTCACCTCTCTCACGCTTCTTTATCTCCAACACTCTCTCTTTCTTTCTCAAATCTTCTCTCTCTTTCTTTCTCTCTTTCTTTCTCTCTGTCTTTATCTGTCTCTTTTTTCTCTCTCTTTCTCAAAAAAAGTTGCTCTTGCAAACTCCTTATTAATTCAGTATATTTTTTTTTTTATTGTTACGTCTTAATAATAATGTTTGAATCACTTTTCTCCATTCCAACACAAAAAGATAAGATTTTGAATGAAATACAATGAGCAGCTTTATAAATAATATTATTTAAAATTTTGTTTTAAAACACATTTGTATTTTTACATTTTAAGAAAAAAATATCGCTTATTTTTTTTATTTTAATTTTTTTTTTTGGGGGGGGGGGGGGGGGATAATCACTATCTTTATTTTTTTAAAACATATTGAATATATATTTTGTTTTTAAATTTTCTATTCTAATTTAAACTTTAAAGAAATATCTGAGGAGTCCAATTGCAAACCCAGCTAAGTCTCTTAAAAACATTAGTTATATATCTTGGTTGGTTAATTATTTGTTAATCTACACATTTAGTTATTATCTCGTGTAATATTTTAATAAAAACTGAAACTGAAATACAATATCAGACATTTAAAAGGTGTAAATATGCTTCATCAATGTTGTTTGCCTTTTTCGAGCTTAATCAGCAAGTGTATGTTATGTTTTATTTAATGCATACATTCTCTTGTATTACATCCCTATATTTAAGGATACTTTATATAGTTAAGAATAAGCTAAGGTATACATGTTACACAAGATGAACTAAATAAATAAAGTGTTACTATTATAAATGAAAAATATATTTAAATTAACACTCAGGGACATATTCTAATCATTTTATCCGAATAGGAAAGTTCGATGTTTAAAAAAAAAAAAATGTTATCTTCTAATAATTATATATATAAAAATAAGCTGATCATAACCCTAAAGAACCGAACGTTCGCATTGTTAAACAAACAATCATAATTTGTTTCTATAATTTTACGGAAATGGAATAAATTTAATAGAGCAAACACATATGTGTCCGCTTTTATATTAGTAAAAGTTTAAGTATTATGATTATAAATTACAAATCTAATAAAGTATCGACTAAGGAACTATTTAAAACATTTTATGAGTGTTGAAAATTATAAAAAAAAAAATTAAAACAAATACAATTATGACCTAAGAATAACACAGTAATAGCATTTGTCGGGGAAACCAGCACAATGGAAGTGTTTAGTTCTTTTTTATATGCATTGTTAATATTGTGACATAAAAATACAATTGTTGTTTTCTAAATAATCAAGCAAATGACGTCATGGCTCAAATGTCTTTTTAGCCAAACTTAAAAGTCTTTCATTGAAATACTGCGCTTGACAAAATTTATATTATTTTTCCTTGTCTTAAAAGTAAAATTAAATAATATAATTAATTGCTTATTAATTTCCTAAAATTTACTAAAATTGAATATAGAATTAACTTTGTTTTTTTAACATTTAATAATTTTTTACTTTTATTAATTCCAAAAATAAAATTGTATCAAATTTATAAAGTAGTAAAAACCTTACCTTTAAATATACATTTAATAAGAAAATGTCGTTTAATTTAATCAGTGCAGTGAAACTACATAGCCACAATTAATTCAATAATGCACTTATCACTCATCCAAATAAGAACAAAGCATACACAATGCCTACAAAAATATTTGTGGGTACAATCCCTTGGATGATTTTTTTTTTTTTGTTAAACTCTATCATTTTACACAATTGAAAATGTAATTTATCAAAATAGAGATGAGTTAAGATTTTCTTAAATGAATAGAAAGATAGATATATAAATAGATAAATAGATAGATATATAGATAGATAGGTAGATAAATAGATACATATATAGATAGATAGTTAGATAGGTAGATAGATAGATAGATAGATAGATAGATAGATAGATAGATATAGATAGATATATAGATAGATAGATAGATAGATAGATAGATAGATAGATAGATAGATAGATAGATAGGTAGGTAGGTAGGTAGGTAGGTAGGTATACAGATAGATAGATAGATAGATAGATAGATAGATAGATAGATAGATGGATAGATAGATAGATAGATAGATAGATAGATAGATAGATAGATAGATAGATAGATAGATAGATAGATAGATAGATAGATAGATAGATAGATAGATAGATATATAGATAGATAGATAGATAGATAGATAGATAGATAGATAGATAGATAGATAGATAGATAGATAGATAGATATATAGATAGATAGATAGATAGATAGATAGATAGATAGATAGATAGATAGATAGATAGATAGATATATAGATAGATAGATAGATAGATTGATAGATAGATGATAGATAGATAGATAGATGGGTAGGTAGATAGATGGACCGACGGCAAGACAGTCAGACCGACGGACCTACCGACCGACGGAATGACGGACGTATGGATGGTTACATGGATGAATGGATGTATGGATGGTAGACATAACGCTTCATTGAATAATTGCGCAAATGGTATATTTTATTCCGTAAACTATGTTTATACATATATAAAAATTAGTGTATACATATATGTCCGATAAGCGCTCCTATACCATTCATCCTATTGCGATAAAACGTTTTTACATTTTTCTGAATTATCACACACATTTCATGGGTAAATCAATCGCTAAAAAAGTGGAAACACAATTTTGAGTATCCATGCTTCTCACGGGGACTGCTGAATGTGGCCTGTTCACGAGTCAAAAACCTTCCATTTTATTAGTGTATGCACCAGACGGAATATGTATATATATATATATATATATATATATATATATATATATATATTCTATTTAGAAATTACTTGAACCACGTAATTAAAAGACAAACAAATTTGTGTTTCTTTGAGTGGCACTGCAATGCATTACGGGCTTTCGTTAGTATATAAGAATGAGCTGTGCTGACCAAATTACGCTTAAAAATGAAGCAATTTAAAAATGTTCAGATTTTTTTTTTAAATGATAGGGAAAATATATGATTTTTCGGAAATGGAATACATTTAACACAAAAAATTAAAACAATTTTAATGTAATGTATGTAAACTCATACAAAGCTGACTGATGAATATGCGTTATGTGCTAGTTAATTGTTACTACCTATTATATTTTAAATGTCATTGACAGCTCCATTACATTTTTGAATGTGTCATTGCACATAAAATAAAACAACATTTAATTAATTAAAGAAAATTAAAACTTAAATCGGAGATGATTGTCAATATTTTTATATATATTTCACCAAGCAATTTTCTAGACGTCAAAACAATTTTGTTTAAAACGGTAAATAATGCATCTACAATTTGTTATGGTATAAATTTGCTTTCAGTTGTGCCGAATTCTGGCGCCTTAAACTCCAGGAATTTTAATAGTAATCTTGGTTTTTGTGTGTTGCAATAGGCTTTCTTTGAGCAAAAATGAGGGTAAATAATACACTTTCATAGAGCTAAGCGCTTTTAATAATTGTTATTTTTGTGTTTGCATAATACACAATGCTATTTTCAAATGTTGCTGTACACCTTAAATTACGTGCATCATAAAATCTAACTTCAGATGTGAAAAATGATCCAACTCGATTTATTATAATCCACGTGATGGCTTCCACGAAACGGAGTCTTTTTTAGCCAGTGTTACGTTCATTTGGAATTATTTAACTGACACTTTTATAGCAGTGTAATTATAGTATATAACTAATCTTGTGATACCTTTTTTGTCATGGAAGTGTACTTCATAATCATAATAATTTACTACAGAGGCAATTTTGTGCGTTATAACACACGATGTCGCATAAGTATTATTTTTAAATGTTCGTATTTTTGTCAACAATGTCAAGTCAAACGTCCACTTTTTTTTTGTATTTGAATGATATTAAGTTATAAACAAAACATCATTTTTGGAAGCACATATTGTCTATTGTGGAATTACGATAGGACTTAAAGACATTTTAAAGCCGATTACCCAATTCTTTACAAATGAAAGAATAAGTTATACAAAATTTGTTAGTCTATACTCTGGAAAAAAAAATACTATCACCAAAAACCTGACTAGTGTTATAAATAATTTAAATGTGATGTCATTCAACGAATCACTGTGGAATTATTTTCTTGCTAACTATTTAAGATTGAGTTTAATTGCATGCACACTTTTAGGACAACACGTCATGTAAGTCAAATTTTCAATTTTCCAGCAATACTCATTTTCAAAATTTGTTATAATATAACAAGATATGTTATATATTTTAAACATTTTTCTATGATAAATATTGTGTAAACCTATAAAAGGTGTTTTCGCAAAATTAAATGTTAAATATTTCTAAAGACATTTGTAAATAAATGTCTATTTAGAAATGGAAATAAATGCGTATGTAAAAATGTTGGTAAATACACATTTACAAATAACAGTAAATGTGTATTGAATAATTTTTTTTTAAACTGCTTATTTCAGTTGTAATGAGGGATGTACAATAATTAAAAAGTTTGACGAGTGTAGTGAAATTGCCAAATGTTGTTCCATGGTGTTGTACAACAACCAAATGAGGAGACGAGGGTTGTATAAAGACAAATTTTAAGAATAATGAAAACAAATATCCTTGCATCTTTTCAAATGATTTTATTGAGTCTGTTTTAAAAATAAAGTTGTCTTTTCTTCCAAACTAAAATATTCACTGTATACGATTTTAAATATTAAAACCTTTAGGGAGCAATAGCCCCGAGATAAACAAGTCAAAAACTAGAATAAACTATGTTTAATCAAATTTTAATGGGATACATGTGAAAATTATAATGGACGTTTATTTTAAGGATTTTATATGATACCATTTCTTATTAAATAAATCGCACATTTTGGAATAGGTTTCCTTGAGGGTCGTGTTGCCAGCAGGTAATGAAATTACACTTGGTAACGAGATCCCACCTTGATTCTAGTTTATTATAAGCGATAAATGTCCATATTTTCTTTTAAATTATTTTTATTGAACAATTCTGAAAGTAAATTTCGTTTTCAAATCATTTCTTTTCATTGGCCCAGCTTCAAATGATACAGGTTTGGCCCCAAAATATTTACAACAACAATTATAAATATGTTTTTTTTTTAAAGGAGACATTTTAATTGTGATAGTTTCTTTTTTAACGTGTTTTGACAAGTTCATTAATTTCAATTTGTTCTTGATAATGATGAATAAACGTGTTTCTTCTAAATTCATCCCTGCCATGCCGGCTGTAATGGCAATATTGAGAATTAACGGATACATATAACGTACAAACTATGGCATACAATATATATAGCGAAGATGATCCTGCAACAGACTACAACAGTGGCCTCAGAGTTATTTTAGACAAACATGCACCTCTGTCTACACGGCGCGTTACGGACCGCCCTTCTGCCCCATGGCTCACACCAGAAATAAAGGACGCGAAGCAGCAACAGCGACGTGCAGAACGCAAGTGGCGGAAGTCTGGCTTGACTGTGCACCGACAAATCTTTGTTGAAAACAACGAACGCACTAAGCAGATGGTCCTTGCAGCTAGGACTGAATATGTCAGTCACCGGATTGTAGATTGCAGTTCAAATAGGGACTTATTTCGCATTGTCGGTCAGCTGACCGGTAAACAGAAGGACACATCTGTGCCAAACAATATTGCTTTGGCCGAGTTACCTATCTCCAAGCGCTCATGACGCCTTATGTACCCACTAGACAACTCCGCTCATCCGATAGTGGCAAACTCTCGATACCGCGTGTTCGCCTTGAAACTTACGGAAAGCGCACGTTCGCAATTTGATGGCCCAAACATTTGGAACACCCTTCCTGACGCTCTCAAAAACAGCCAGACGCTGGAGTCCTTCAAAACAAATTTAAAAACTCATCTATTTCGCAAACACCTGCTGGAATGATGATGTCTACAATCTTTTCCAGCTTGTTATTATCTCCCAGCTTAGTTTTTGTACCGCGCTTCGAGCCTTTGGGGATGAAGCGTGATTTTTCAAATGAACTTTATTATTATTATTATTATTATTATATATATACATATTCTATTAAACAAAATAATAATAATCATAACAAACACACATAAATAAGTTCATGAAAACAAAAAAAGATGCATGATGTGACAATGTGTTACTACTAAGACCAATATGTCCGTTTACGTGTGTTGAAACATATCTTATCGTATGTGGTATACGTATGCATAAACAACATCAACGTCCCTCACCATCCTAGGATCGGCCCTGATCAGACTGTACACACTTGCAGTTAGATTTAAAAAGACCGTCTCTGATGTACAGTAACTGTACCTATGAAAATGTGTTGTGTATTTCATTCACCTATTTATAGATTTCTTCCACGTACAGTTGTATAAAATGCCTCAGACAAACGGGAATTTCCAAAATTATTTGTATCAACAGCTACTTTGAATATTATTGGTAGGTGACCAGTTTTAAAGACAATGCGCCTATCTAAAGGTGTGTAAACTGATTATATGTCATATTGACTTAAAAAGTTATCCTTGAGACATACTTAATGTGTTGCTGATTGGTTAAGTGCAGTGCTTAACTAATGTTTTATTATAGAAGTTTAAAGGAGAGGTCACCCAGTGTTACTTTGCTAGTCCGCACATATTGAGACAAGATATTGAATAAACCTTTAATTTTAATATTTAATGAAATGAAACAAGAATGTTGTCTGTTTATCGACAAGTAATAAACGGTAATATTTAATATGGTTATGCTGCATTGGATTATTATAAATAATGACGTTTTTACGACCCATTAAGGGTTAAATACCAATATAAAACGAATTAATAATTCTGTCAACGGTCAATGGTACAGTGAGCAATTAGTTCACTTGATAGGATAGCGAAAATATTTTTTGTGTGTGTAAATTGTAATATTTTATCGGCCTATTTTTTCATGACCTCAATTGATTAATCTTAAAATCTGAATAAGCATTTTTTTTTTTAACTATGTCAATTTAACATCGTGGTCATGACAAAATTACGTCAAGTGGGTGTTAATTTGTTGGTGTTTACAATGTGTGACCATTGAAAATTGGGGAAGGGGGTAAATATTGGTGATCGGAAAAAAGTAACAGGAAAAAAAAAATCCCGGAAAAAGACACATGGAAAAATTACAACGAAAAAATTAGAATCAGATATAATAAATAAATCCTAACAAGATTGGGTAACAAATGAATGTTTATATCTTTCGGTCCGACCACACTCCCTTGGTGACAATGGTTCATTTTAATGTGATTACATGTATGCCATTGTACAACAGCCGGGGAACACCTTGGAAAAGTCTGAACACATTTGGGAAGAAATGTATTTTTATCTCTTTCTGTTCAAAGCCGAATTGACCACATTGAGGCCATGCATGCTTTGACTGCAAGAGTTATTAGTAAACAAGTACTACAATGCATGTGATATGTTTCAGTGAGATCAGATGTGAGAATCAAATGACAATCTTTTTTGGACGGAAGCCTAATCACTACCTTATCGCTTACTACCATTTATTGTTTTCAATCTGTAATACTCGTGTTTATTCGTTTCATACGTCACAATGAAATAATTTTAAATAAAGCATAGAAGGAAATGTGTAATTTTAATACGTATACCTACATAATACAAATATTGCACTCATCCATGTATATTTATTTTTAGACTTTTTTTTTAGTAATTAAAGAAAAACAACATATTAATAAACCTGTGAATTTCTTTAAGACATGAAATGAACTAACTTTGACATTGAATTTTTAAATTATCTTTTTATTATATATTTTTTTTTTTTAATGGAACAATTTTAAAATTAAGTTTCTTTTTTCAAAACATTGTTTTTACTTGGCCAGCTGTAATATTAAATGAATGGGGGGTGCCCCAAAACGTATACACAAATTAGTATAAATATTTTTCATTTTATATGAGAATTTAATATTAATGTTTCTTTATGAACGTGTTTTTACAGGTCCCTCAATGTTAATTCTTGTTGATAAAAATTGTATTTTAATAACTTAATATCGGGCATGGACGGTATTTATACAATATTAGAGTGTAACCGATAAACGATATATTTTTAAGGTGTATACATATTTATAAATATCATCAATGACTCTACAATATCTTAGTACAGGCCATGATTAGACTGTACATACTTGCAAGTAAATTTGAAAGACCGTCTGTACTCTACAGTTACTTAATGCATAAATGCATGTGTTGCTTATGTCCATGATCTATTTATAAATTTCTGCAACGTTTTATCAAATGAGTCACACTAACGGGAATTTCCTAAATTACTTTTCTAAACAACCACGGTTACGTAAATAGTTATTGGTAGGCGAGCAGTTGACACGACAATACGTGTATCAATATGGTATTAAATTGCTTATATCTGACTTGCATGCCACTCAATGAAAAAAGTGTTTGTGTTTTAATTAAGTTTTAAAGTAATATTTAAATATAAAATATTTATTGTTTTTTTCCGTCTAGTGAAACACAAATAAATAAGAAATTTGTTCAACGCGTGAGAATGCAAAATATAGCTGTCCAGGTGAGAAACGTGTATTTTCAAAATTTAGTCCACACACTTGTAGCGATTGATCCACCCACGCAGTAGCTCTGTATTAAATTCTATTTAGATTGTTCAAATATTTATTATTTTGAGAATAAGGCCCCCGGCCCCAAACTTAAAATTTTAAAATGGTTGTACTTATGTCACACACAAACTGAAATGTCGTTTGTATTTGATCGATTTCTAGCCACCCATGCAACAGCACTGATTGAAATTATATTTGTATAGCTCATATAAGAAAAAAATAATTTGGGGCTCCGGCCCGAAAAGGAATATTTCAAAATGGATAAGCTAATTCAGAAACCATTGGTGCGCACAACAACTTACCAAAGTTTGATCGCAATCGGATGAATGGTATAGGAACGCTTACGAAAAGTTTACCGAATTAAGATAACTTTTTGCAATTAATCAAGGATGATCTGTCTGTCTGTCTGTCTCTCTGTCATTCTGTCTGTCTCCCTATCTGTCTCACTATCTGTCTCTTTGTCTGTCTCTCTGTCTCTGCCTGTCTCTATGTCTCTCTGCCTGTCGCTCTGTCAGTCTCTCTGGCTATCTCTCTTTCTCTATGTCTCTCTTTCTCTCTGTCTGTCTCTCTGTTTCTCTGCCGGTCTATATGTCTCTCTGTCTGTCTGTCTCTATGTTTGTCTCTCAAGCTGTCTCTCAGTATGTCTCACTGTCAATCTATGTCTCTCTGTCTATCTCTATGTCTGTCTGTCTGTCTGTCAGTCTCTCTGTCTGTCTCTCTCTGTATATATCTCTGTCTGTCTGTCAGTCTCTCTGTCAGTCTCTCTGTCAGTCTCTCTGTCTGTCTCTCTGTCTGTCTCTCTGTCTGTCTCTGTCTGTCTCTCTGTCTACATCTCTGTATGTCTGTTTATCTATCTGACTGTCTCTCTTTCTGTCTCTCTTTCTGTCTCTCCTTCTGTCTCTCTGTCTGTCTGTCTGACTGACTGTCTGTTTGTCTGTCTGTCTGTTTATCTATCTATCTACCTATCTATCTATAATCTACCTATCTACCTATTTACCACCTACATGCCTGCCTACCTACCTACCTACCTAACTACATAACTATCTACCAATCCAGCTACTATCTACAGACCTGTTTACCTCAAAATCTTAAAATCGTACAATTTCATCACAAAATCGTTCAATACATTATCTTAATAGTAAAAAAAAAACAAGTATATAATAATAATAATAATGAAGTTTATTTGAGAAATTTGAGAAATCACGCTTCATTCCCAAAGGCTCGAAGCGCGTTGCAAGGTTCGATGTTCGAGAGGCATCACTGCTGCCAGTTAGGCGCATGTGAACTCCATCTCCCCATCTACTGGGTTTGAATTCAGAGTTTCCTTCTCTTAGATGAGTTGCCGTCCAAGGTTAACGAGTCCCATCCACCCGGGGTACTGGTGGTGTGTTTGCTTGACTGGGCTTTGGCGGGGATTGAACTCCAGACCATCAACTTGAGATTTGCTCAGTTTAGACCACTCGGCCACCCAGCACCCATACATATATAATGTATACACATCAAAATCGTACATTGTACGCCAAAATCGTAAAAGATGTCTGCATCTATCTATCTATCTATCTATCTATGTATCTATCTATCTATCTATCTATCTATCTATCTATGTATCTATCTATCTATCTATCTATCTATCTATATATCTATCTATCTAGCTATATATCTATCTATATATCTCCCTACCTACCTACATATCTATCTACCTACTTACCTACCTACCAACCTACCTGCCTACCTACCTTTCTACCTACCTACCTATCTATCCATCCATTCATCCTCTCACCCACCCATCCTTCCATCCATCCTTTCATCCATCCATCCATCCATCCGTCTATTAATCTATTATCTACATCTCTATCTATATATCATCTATCTGTGTATTTGTCTGCCTGTCTGTCTGTCTTTCTATCTCTCTATTTAATAAAATCTCTATTTTTAAAATTAAATTTTCACTTGTGTAAAGTGATTGGGTTTTGATATCCCTGGGGATAATTATGAAAATATTTTTATGTTTGGTTAAAGTCATTGATTTTCTTAATTGGTTTAACAGATGTTCATATGTAAAATGAGAGTATAGCTTCTTTTTTTTTTTTTTCAAACTGAAATGTTATTGGATTGAAAAATATTGTCATCCAAGTAAAAATGCATGAACTCAATTTCCTACCATCGATATAAATGTATCGAAAAGGGTTAATTATTGATCAAATTTATTCTGAGGCTTATCTTGTGCTACACTGGGCAAAATGAACATATAGTGTATAGTGGGCTACACAGAGTTTTAAAAAAATAAATAAATCATCCACTGGGTTGTAGCCCCCTTACTGACGCAGAAGATTTTGTTGCATTTAATATGCTTATTTCTTATCTAGATCAGTGATAAGTGCATTAAAAATGCTATTTGGCTATTTAGTTTTGCTACACCAATTTAATTAAAAGGCATATTCTTATTAAAATTATTTTTAAATGTAGAGTTTTTACTACGTTATACATTTCATAAAAGTTTATTTTTGGAATGAATAAAAAGTACAAACTTATTAAATGTTAAAAATACAAAGCTAAATTAGTATTTAAGTTTAGCAATTTAAAAAGCAATCAATGCTATTTATTAATTTTACTTATACGAAGGGAAATGTACATTATCAGTTTTGTCACGCTCTTTTTTTTAAATTAGAGAACTTTTAGCTTTGGCTAAATAGGCAATTCGCACTATGACGTCATTTGCGTCATTATTTAGAACTAATTAATTTTAATTTTATTTCGCCTTATTGACAACGCGCTAAAGAACGCACTAATAGCAATTTAGGTTTTCCAGATAAATGTTATTACTGTGTAATTATTTGATAATATTTTCTTTATTATATTATTTTTTTTTCATAACTTTCAAACGCAAAAAAAAATGCTTAAGATAGTTCCTTAGTTGATTCTTTATATATATTTGTAATTTATAATAATAATACTTACACTTTTGCTAAAATAAAAGCGGAAATATAATATATTTTGCGCATGTAAATTTATTTGATTTCCTTAAAATAATAGAAAATAACTATTCTTGTTTTTAAGAGTCCGAACGTATCAAAATATTTTCGGGTTTTAAGCTTTATGTCCCTATAGCTCATTCTTATATATATATATTACGGGTCACGGCAATCAAGTTGGCAGCCATGGTAAAAAAACGTGGAACGATCTATTCGAATTTACCTAGGTTATGTGTAGGACTGTCTTTAGGACTATTGTTTAAAAGTCGGCATATTCTTTTTAAATGTGAAGTTGGTAAAACGTTGACCTAATGAATATTTTCTCAAAATGTCGGTACCCGGTATAAAAAAAGAAATCACTCGTTTAATCCATAGTTTATAAAAAAAAAAAAAAAATTAGAAGTTAATTCTTTTTTTTATAACACTTGGACCCTATGTTTATTTTCTGAAAATACCCAACCCCGGTGTAAAAAACCAACAACTGCTTCCATTTAAGGCCTACATTAAGTATTAAGAAATACATATTTAAAGAGCTTTACAAAGTTAACTAATGGGAGAAAACAAGCGTTAAGACTAAGAAGGTATTTTTTTTTGTGTGTGTGGTTTTTTTTTCGATTCGTACCTAATGTAAAAACCCTAATAACTGTCAAATATCCCCATGTTTTTATGTGTATCTTTTGTATAACTTAATATTATATAAATTAAATCATCAGGTGGATTCCTCTGACTGAAATAAATACAGCATATCGGTGTATACTTTATATTAAGAAATATAAAATGGAGGTAAGTATTGTTTTAGTTACATTTACAGCAAGTAACAGAGATTAGTATTTTTATAGTTAATTGGTATTTAGTAATATAAGTTAATCAACTATTTTGTGTTAAATATTTATGCCATATATATATATATATATATATATATATATATATATGATTACATTACAACAATGGTTGTAAGTATTCTATTTGTTAGAGTTGATTAACTCTCTGCAGTCCGACTATAGAGAAATGGTACATATTAGTACCATAACCTAAGTTTGGTGGGGTGTATTTATTTTTTAACTTAAAATCTTAGTTTTAAACACTTATTATATTTTAATTATTTTTTTAAAAAGTATTTTAAAAAAAATAAAAATTATTTCAAAATTTGAAATTACCATTATAAAATATTTATTTTTTTAAAACTTATTCAGCGCGGAGCATACCTTGAAAATTTCGCCAAATAAAAAAACAACAAAAAAACATTTTGAATATCACACAAAATTATTTACTAATGATATGAAAAAATCATTTTAATTTTACGATCTATCAAGATTATTTGTTTTTCTAAAGAAATGTACTCAAATGGAGACTCTGATCATGGAATTTATCCTGATTTGCATATAAAATTAACGACTAATGCTATCGTAAACAATTTTCATAAAAATTAAACTCACAATATTGTGTTAAACTATGTTATGAATGTATTTTATGTGTACAATGGATTACTCGTATATAAATTTAGACTATGTTAAATTGTATATTTACCTTGCTCTAACTGATAGTTTGATTCGAATGTTCTTAGGTGAAAAATGTTACCTATTTGTATGTGGAAATAAAATCCCGAACAAGCTTTTAATAATCTATTTTAATTATTTTTTTCAAAAATGCATACTAGTTTTAAGAATTAATATTAGTCTTGCTTGGAGTTATTATTTATATTATAGTCATCAAATTTTACTTAGGTATTTTTAACTTAAGAATTATCAAGAAATATATGTAATATACAAATCTATTAGGTATGAAGCCCATTTTAAAAATATATTACATACAAACCACAATTAATTTTTTTTTTAAACATTATACTGCATTTTTTAGAAAAAATCTATAGGTTTTTTTAAAATATTGACAACTTAAAAAAAAAAAAAAATTCATAAAATATGTTTCATATTTGACTATGAATTTTAATAGAAGATAAAGTATTTTATTAAAATACATTTTAAATTTTATGTAGCAAGAAGGTTTTTTTTTCCTTTAACTGCGTGAAAGTTTGTCAAACGTTTGCTTAAAATAAATAAAAAATATATTATCCATTCTTATTTAATTACATTAATACTGAGAAAATAAAATGTACAAACAATATTTAATGATTGCTGAGTCAAGGATTAACAAGTTCATATACATAATTGATCAGAGTATAGCTATTTCAGATGAGATAATTAATAATTTTTAAAAATAATTTAATTTTTTTTTTAACAAAATTGAAAATAAAAACGTCAGACTGCAGAGATTTAATTCAAAATCAATGTTTTAAGAGTAATTTATCAATGTATATTCCTTGAATGTGTTGTTTTATTTAATTAAAATGGAAGATAAATATCAGCCTAGCTAAGACATTAACACGTCGGTCACCAACTGTACAAGATAAGATGTATGCCTTTGTGAAACATTTGTCACTTTATAAACAGCTCTACAAGGTATGCAATAGTCCTATGTAAGAAATTTCCCACTTGGTTACCTACTATAGCCTACAATATAAAATATATGCATATGTAAATCCTTTGCCACTTCGTCACCAAATATAAAACAAGATAAGATGTATACTTATATAACACAGTTACCACTGGCTAAACAACCTGTATGAGACATTAAATACTCGGTTAACAACTATGCAAAAAGAGAAGTTACTACTTACCACACAATCATACAACAATATAAGATATAGGCCAATATATGACACTTACTACTTACCACACAATTATACAAGAACTTAAAATATTGGCCTATATAAGACACTTTCAACATAGCGATAGAACAAGATGAGATTTGGACATTTATAAGACAGCTATCACTTAACACACGACTATACAACAAGATAATACATATGCATATATAAAATATATCCATTATGTCTATACTAATTAAAGCAATTTAAAAGTGTTCTTAATTACACAAATTAATAAAAATATTACTATAAAATATGTAAATAACTTAAGCTTACTTTAAATTTAAGAAAATTAGCAACACCATCATTTGAATAAATATATACATTATATATATATATATATATATATA
This sequence comes from Omphiscola glabra, assembly GCA_964017045.1. Classification (NCBI taxonomy): domain Eukaryota; kingdom Metazoa; phylum Mollusca; class Gastropoda; family Lymnaeidae; genus Omphiscola; species Omphiscola glabra. The sequence goes on from OZ024811.1 coordinate 1,260,779, forward strand.
TATATATATATATGTATATTAATTGATCAGAAATAAGTTAATATTTTATTTTGAAAAAACGTAGAATAATTCAAATTAAAACATATTGTAAAATTTACTACAGGCTCATAAAAAATCATAAAGATTTGGTTTGCTTCTTTTTTTACATTCTGGAATCATTTGCACACCTGTAAATTAACTGTTAAGAGTTGTTAATAAATTTAACAATTAATAAATTATATTTGTGGAATAATATATATAACAACGCATTAAAGATTAAACATTGAAAAAAAACACCTATATTAGTAAACACTAGATTAGCAGGCACTAGATTAGTAGACACTTGATTATTAGACACTAGATTTGTAGACAAAAAGATTTGTAGACACTAGATTAGTAAAATCTAGATAAGTAGACAATACATTAGTAAACACTAGATAATTAGACACTAGATTAGTAGACATTATATTAGTAGGACACAATATTTTAGTGGGCACACCAGATTAGTAGATACACTAGATTGGTAGACATGAGGGACTAGTAGACACACAAAAAGAGTAGAAACACTATTTTTGTGGACTCACTTGTTTAGTAAACATTAAAAAAAAATCTAATCAAGAAATAAACACAATCTTAAATTCACAGCAATAACAATTTCGAAAATAAAGTAACTCCATTCTTTGATAATTTACTTTATGGAAAAAAAACAAGAAAAAAAACAACTTTTTAATGATTTAAATTTAAACAAAAATAGTAATAATCGCATTAAAACCGAAATAGTTGTTTAAAATTATAGAATGTCCTTTTTAAATATAAAAAGAAATGTATAATTTATAATTGTTATAAAATTATATTATTTAATAAAAATATATTCATGTCCCACATACATTCTGTAAGATTTAGTGAATAAATTGAATAAATTAAATTGTAATATTCATGACTAACATTTAGAGGAAGCTTTGATAAATTTTCCTTTGTTTTTACCTTTCTGTCTTAAGTCTAATGAAAATTGGTTTGTATTGTTATTGATAACATTTTGATTTAGGTACATTTGGAAATTAATAGTTTATTATACAGAATTGTAAACATCTGTTCTAAAAAATCATGTTGATATTTTTTGTTTAAATATAAAGCACACAAATATATATTTATTTTAGTGTAAATATTTGTTTACTAGAAATAGCCCGCCAAAAATTGGCGACAGCAATTCGTTAACATCCCATCTAATAAAGTTACTTGACGAAAAAAATAAACAGAATTAACGCACATTTAAGATTATCAATTTTTGTTATAACCCTTCAACCATGATACGTCACTGCACACATTTTATTTCACGCCAAGAACTATATTAAATGTTCTGATTTCCAAACAACTTCTACACGTAATATTTTGTACACCGTAATTTGAGACGATTACATTTTCCGAAAAGAAAATATTACTAACCAGATGCAGTTGCATTATTAAAAAAAATCATTTAGTGTAGTTATTGAGAATTATATTTTGTGCGCTAGTATTTATTGAACCATACGTTCTTTCAAACGTATAGAATTATTTGTAATTTACTCTCAATACCATGTACGCTGAATAGGAAGCAGCAGGAAATTGAAGCAGTCTACGAATCAAACCAGAAGAGTAACATATAGAGAGACAATATTAGTATAATTAACTTTTTATGGTTAATATATGAGCTTGCATTTGATTAGAAAGCGCTAGGTCTACTTATCTATTTTGTTTCCACTTGCAGCATTCAATAATGTAAAAACTGCACTCTCTGACTGACAACGATAAAGATATGTATGATATAATGAAGATAAAAGTTTTATGGATGATTTTAAGGAAATTACATATTATTTGCATAGTAAAGATGATAAAAATAATATATGACATTTTGGAAAAGTCAGTTTACTCCAAATATGATGAAAAAAAATTACATTTAAATGTTCATTATAATGATTAAATATGCTATAAAATTGGTTGTAGAACTTTTGAAAGAACATCATATTACCGTTGAATGCAATTTATTATGTAGAAAAGATATAGAGTTAGATTGGCCAAAGTGTACTAGATCTTATTTATAGTAAAATTCAAAAAGTGTTTGTCTCTGAAAAATAATGTCCATATTGTAAATAATATAGTTTAATAAATAAAATCCCTAAATTTAATAAGCAGTGTTTATGAGCATTATTTCCATTTTTTGGTAGAAAACATGTATTTGTATTTAGGAGAGCTTATGACACTTATGTAGGCCAGGTTTTATTTCATCTGTGTCAAGAAGACTCAGAGGCAATATACATTTTAAGAAACAACGACCAGACGATGATTTTGACAGTGTGAAGCATTAAATGTTTAAGAGAAAAATATAGATCCCATCAGAAATAAATACATTTACATTTTTAAGTAAACATTGGCATAACACATATCATGGCATTGTCCCAACATTCTAAAGATAATTACACTATGAATATCTTCAAGAAAAGAAATTGCTATAGAAATATAAATATGATTTTTTAATTATTTTTTTTCCATCTTGCATTTAATGCTAACTTAACATTATATCCCGAGTCAGGTGTCGAAATAAAACCAATTCTGTTACCCATAGTAGTTAGATTAAAAGTACCCAATAAAATATATATGCTTAATTTGATTAACCATTTATGCATATACCTCATCCAAATCAAATATAATATAAATATATATTTTAAAAAAATAATAAATTGTTGAAATTAAAAATGGATTTAAATCTTTAACATTAAATTAAAACACATTATTATAATCAATGTATCTTCATTTTTTATGTGTTATGGTAGTTTTTAAGAACGTTACGGTAATTTAGATTTTTTTTTTTAAATATGCGTTTAACAATTGAACTCGATTTTTTTAGTTATTTTTGTGTTATTTGTAAAAATAATGCTATAACTTTTTTATAATAATAGACAGACAAACTACTTTCCAAGATTTTTTTTTTTTTTAAATATGTTACATGCGAAATGCAGCTAGCCATCTCTTTATACTGACATTTTCCTCAGATCACTTAAAACTTTCCTCCTCTACTTAATGTGCCGCTTTCTACTTGTCTTGTTGCGTGCTATAACAGTGATGATAGTGATACGAGATCACGAGGCGTCTAACAGGCAGCAGCGAAATTTCTCGCACATTTTTATTTTTATTTTTGAAATGTTTTGGGGTTTTTTTGGAGTTAAAACCTGGATTGTTGGATGTTTTTGGACCTAGAATTTTATTGGACTGTTTAGAAGCCGAATCTTTTCCCTCCTAACAAATTAAATCTTTTGCTGTGTGTAATTTCTTGGATAATGTGGAATATTTTTAGGGCATACAGGAGCAAGAATGATCAATACTTTGATCGTAATCCCTTAATCTATGTATAGAAGAAGAAGTAGATCTGATTTTAAAAATGAAAAAAAAAAAATACGTATACAATTTTATTGATCGATTAAGCGCATTTAGTGGAGAAGGTTAGAGTTTCAGACGACAGACGGCAGGCGATTTTAAAGCTTGTTCCATCATTTCAGGGCAGATATTCAAAAGCATATGTTAAAAAAATGTTTGATTGTATCTGAATCTATTAGCTGATTACAAATAAAGAAACGGATTCAATATTATTAGACAGTGCATAATCAACCTCAATGTAAAAATGTAGTTCCAATAGAAAATCCAATTTCCTTACAACATTGTTTATTTTAAAACAATAAGAATAAGAATTGTATTTTTTTTTCCTACTTACATATCAATTTTCTGTTTTCAGATTGCTGAAAGTGAATCGGGAATCCAAGGAGAAATTCTGAAATCTAACCATAAAATTGGTAAAATTTTAATAGGATTATTATAATGAGAAAGATAGAAAAAACAACTGAATTTCAGTGATAAATATCATTACGAAATAGAAAAATAATGACATAATAAATGTAAGAATGAATGAGAGAACAATAAAGAAAGATTGTTAGAAGATTTAGATACGTTTTCGTTGACTTAATTTTTAGGGATAAATCAATATACTATATGGAAGAGATAATGTGAGATACAGAAAGAAAATAGTGTGAGCAATAATAAGAAAAGTAATATGATAGTGTCCTAAGGATACATATTCCAAATTGAGAGAGAACATGTATAGAAAAAACAAGTATAATTTAGAACTAGAATATACATTTCATATTTATTATCTATCCGTCCTGATCAGCTGAGAGTGAAGAAGAAGTTAGCACTGATGACAGTAGTAACAAGAACCATGCATCAAATATATTATATGGTAATTAATTGTTGACATTTGTTTCCTTTTATGAACTAACCTTCAAGTAAAACAATTGAAGTGCTGAGTGGAAAAAGTACATACGTGAATTTTAGAAAAATTAGTTTAAAGTTTCTTTAAGTTTTTTAAGCTGCTCGAGGTAACTCTGTATCTAACACTGATTTTATGAATATTTACAAGATGAATCAAGGGAAGTAATCAAACATAATGCCGGTCTTAACTCATTTTTAGAAAGATTGTAACTTAAGTACTTTTTCTACTCGGCCCCTCAATTGTTATTGTTGAATATTGTTACATAACTGTATTAGTTTACGTATTAATATGCTAATCAAATATCACCACACTTACACTTATATATAATGACACTCTCTCACTCATAGACTTCTATTTTATATGACTACCCACTTTCTTAATGATTATATAAACACGGGGGGGGGGGGTTTCAGCCTAGAAGTATTAATATTTAATTATAAGTATAAAAATTAGATAGGAACATGACTTTACGTAGCATAGAAAAATCGAAATAACAGCTACGTCTACTTTATATAACTAATTTCTATATATATATAATCAATTACGAAAGGCTAATGACTACGTGCATCGTTAGCGCAGGCCGAAATGACATTGCGGTACTTGGACGTAGTAGTTGACGTTTAGTTGCTCGCAGGAGTCCAAGATTGTCTCCCTGAAGGTCAATCTACCCTTACTAGGATGCTAGCGTATATTGTTCTCAGTACTGACTGTGTATTTGACACTTCAGCTACAGTGGAATGGACTAATACGATTGCACTGTACTAGACTAGACTATATTAGACTAGACTACATTAGACTAGACTACATTAGACTAGACTACATTAGACTAGACTATATTAGACTAGACTACATTAGACTAGACTATATTAGAATGGCTCAATTTCAAAATAAGAAAGGAGACACATACCAAAAACATTCGAATGACGTCAACAAATTATAAAGCTAACACACATTTATTATACATGGAATTATTTTATATTATACTTTTCTAAACAAAGAGCGTGAAAATTAAAGGATAACTAATCTACCCAATTAAGGGCGAACAAACGTCGGCACAGCATACAGCTAGCCAGGCCTTCTGCACAAATTACAGTCAAAGACAGCCAATACTGTTGACCTTGTCTTGTATAGTAGATGCTAGGCTAGGAGACTCTGCCCCAAACGGCACGTTTGTTCCCCATTGATCAAGGTTACCAAGTTATTCCCATTGTTAAGTCCAGTTCTAAATGTACTATGTCACAAGGGGTAGAGGTGGAAGGATTATGAGCCAGCGGGTCTCAAAAAGTGTGGACCAGTGGATCTAAACATATACAATACAACATTAGATGGCTCAACTACTGTCATTATTATTGATGTATACAATACAAAATTCTATGTCTCAATTACTGTCATTAGTATTAATGTTTACGATACAACATTATATGTCTCAGTTTCTGCCATGTTAATGAGAATCTTAAGATTTTAGTCTTTACACATTATATTTCTTACATCAATCATTGTCTCTTAGTTCATCACAGAAATTATTCATTTAAACTCTGTAATTGAATGTATAGACTTAATGAAATCTAGTTCAAAAGAGATGATAGTAGAAAGACAGGTGTATCACATGGATTAAAATGTACTTTCTTGGATAAATTTGTCAGATACACAATATGAAATCGAGGAGTCAGAAGGAGGAGAAGAAGATCTACACAAACGTTTTGATGACTGTAAGAAGAATCCAGGTCACAAACAGTTTATACCTGTCAACGATTTTAACATCAGTCACCTGCCTGACGGTTACCGCCACAAAGAACTATTTGAGTATATCAAAGCTGTAGCTGACCTCACTGTCAGGGTATGTGTTGAAATGGTCAGCATAGAAAGACCAGAGTTTTTCCCAAACAACGATCAAAAATATCCATATTATTACAAGAGAGGAAGTGACGTCATGAGACTAGGGACTGGGACGGTGTGGGTTGTAAGAAATTGGCCAGAGGAATTCATCAAGAAATGCAAAAAGGGAACTTGTAAATGTCACAAGTGTCAACACTCGGACAAACCCAGCAAAAGGTGGGGGGAGGTGTTCGTGTACACGGCCAGACACGTGGTGTTTGATGAAATTGAGGCGAGACACACCACGTGTAGATTGTTTTATGATAGGCAAGATAGTCCACTGGTAACTCTTAAAGTCTTGAGGATGGATGATGCAAACATTGAGGAAGATTGGTGTAGATTGGAATGTGTGACATGTGACGTAAATTTACTGGATAAACTGGACAAAATGTCGAAACGCTGGTGTATGCCATGTGATAAGATTAATGAAAAATACGAGAGTGCTAGAGATAAGGATAAGTTGACATTCATAGTATCACATCCACATGGATGTCCTAAACAGATTTCTGTAGGACACTGGATAACAAGGCAGATGAAAAAACAGCTGGAGAAGTTTGATTTAACTTATTACACGTACACAACATGTACATGTCCAGGCAGTAGTGGGGCTAATGTCCACATACTGGGGTATGATTGCTTGAGGAATTTTGTCCGCCAACTCCACAGTGGGGTAAACTCTGAGGGAATAAATGTTAGTGGCACGAGTCGGTACGTGCGCTTACATGTAAAAAATGGTGTATTGTAAATACCTAATATTATTTCACTGTTTGTATTGTCATAGACAACACTCTCTAGCACTCCCAATGTAGACCCTCAACACCATGTACCATTAAGTCCCCCACCTCCACTATCGGCACCCCCACCTCTAGCAATCCCATGTTATGTACTTATAGCATATTAATATCTACTAGTGAGGACCCGGCATGCGTTGCAATGCCACTCAATGAAAAAAAAAAAGTTTAAATTAAGTTTTAAAAAATATTTAAAATAGAAAATATTTTTTGTTTTTTTCCGTCTAGTGCGTACACAAATAAATAAGACGTTTTTTCAACGCGTTAGCTGGCAACTTACATCTGTCCACGTGAGAGGCATGGATTTTCAAAATTTAGTCCACACACTTGTAGCGATTGCTCTGTTTTAAATTATGTTTTGATATCTCAAATATTTATTATTTTTAAAATAAGGCCCCCGGCCAGAAACGCAACATTTTAAAATGGTTGTTCTTCTGTCACACACAAACTTGATCAAAAGAAATTTCGTCGACAGAAAATTGATCGACGGAAATTTGATAGAACGGAAATTCGGTCGAATCTTTTTTTTCATTTCACACGTTAAAATTTTCGTAAAATTTCATTTTGAACGCTTTAACGTGTAAACTTTAAAAAAATGATTCGACCAAATTTCCGTTCGATCAAATTTCCGTCGAATAATTTTTTTTTCAATCAAATTTCCGGATACGACTGAAATGTCGTTTGTATTTGATTGATTTCTAGCCACCCATGCAATGGCACTGATTGAAATTATATATATAGCTCATATAATTAAAAAATAATTTGGGGCTCCAGTCCCAAAAGGAATATTTCAAAATGGATAAGCTAATTCAGACACCTTTGGTGCGCACAATAAATTACCAAAGTTTTATCGCAATCGGATGAATGGTATAGGAGCGCATACGGAAATTATATTTAGCTCACAAAAAAAGGGGGGTGGGGGGATTTAGGTCTCCGGTCTCAAAACGGAATATTGAAAAATGTGTGTAATAATTAAAAAATAATTTGGGGCTCCAGTCCCAAAAGGAATATTTCAAAATGGATAAGCTAATTCAGACACCTTTGGTGCGCACAATAAATTACCAAAGTTTTATCGCAATCGGATGAATGGTATATGAGCGCATACGGAAATTATATTTAGCTCACAAAAAAAAAAGGGGGGGGGGTGGGGGGATTTAGGTCTCCGGTCTCAAAACGGAATATTGAAAAATGTGTGTAATAATTCAGAAACATTTGCATTTTTTTAAACAATTCACAAAATGTTCACCTCTTTTGGATTAATGGTATAGAAGCACTTACGGGATATACTTATATACATTAACTTTTATATATGTATAGATATAGTTTACTGAATTAAGATAACTTTTTTGAAATTATTCAGGGATGATCTGTGTGGCTGTCTGACTGTCTGTCTCGCTGTCCGTCTGTCTCTCTCTCTGTCTGTCTCTCTGTCATTCTGTATGTCTCTCTATCTGTCTGTCTCACTGTCTGTGTTTCTGTCTGTATCTCTGTCTGTCTCTCAGTCTGTCTCTCTGTCTTTATGTATGTCTCTATGTCTCCACGTCTGTCTCTTTGTCGCGCTGTCTATCTCTGTGTCTGTCTCTCTGGATCTTCGCCGGGTTATCTGATACTCTGCATATCTGTCTCTCTGTCTGATCTCTGTCTATCTATTTGTCTCTCTGCTGTCTCTCTGCCTCTCTCTCTGTCTGTCTCTCTGTCATTCTGTCCGTCGCTCTGTATGTCTCTCTGTATGTGTCTCTGTCTGTATGTATGTGTGTCTCTCTGTCGGTCTCTTTGTCTTTATGTCTGTCTCTTTGTCTGTCTCCCTGTCTGTCTTTCTGTCTGTGTGTCTCTCTGTCTCTCTGTATGTCTGTCTCTCTTTCTCTCTGTCTGGCTCTCTGCCGGTCTATCTGTTGTTCTGACTCTCTGTCTCTCTGTATGTCTCTCTGTCTCTCTTTATATCTCTTTGTCTCTCTGTTTGTCTCTCTGAAGTCTCTCTTTCTGTCTCTATGTCTGTCTCTCTGTCAGACTGTCCGTCTGTATGTCTGTCTGTCTCTCTGTCTGTATGTTTGTCTGTCTCCCTGTATCTCTGTCTCTCACTCTGTCTCTCTTCATGTCTCTCTGCCTGTGTGCCTCTCTGTATGTCTGTCTTTATGTCTATCTATCTACTTATCTATCTATCATCTATCTATCTACCTACATGCCTGTCTTTTTACCCAACTGCACACCTGCCTACCTACCTACCCACCCACCTACCTACCTACCTACCAACCTAAATACCTACCTACCTATCTACCTAACTATCCACCTATCCAGCTACTGTCTAAACAGACCTGTTTACCCTAAAAATCTTAAAATTGTACAATATCATTACAAAATCGTTCACTACATTATCTTAATAATAAAAAAAACATACACAGAATATATATATTGTATACCCCTCAAAATCGTACCTTGTACGGCAAAATCGTAAGAGTAAACAGGTCTGCATATATCTACCCATCTATCTATATATATATATATATATATATCTATCTACATATCTCCCTACCTATCTATCTATCTACCTATTTATCTACCTATCTACCTATTTATCTACCTACCTACCTACCTATCTTTCTACCTACCTATCTATCCATCCATTCATCCACTAACACATCCTTCCTTCCATCCATCCTTTCATCCATCCATCCGTCTATCTATCTTTTATATACATATCTATATCACTTTAGGAAATGGCGTCAGCGGGCCGTCGAGCTTACGCTCGGACGCCCTCTAAGAGGGATTCTACAGTGGGTTTCCACCCCGCAACTAATTCGCGAGATAGCTGGGACGAAACGGTTGCCTAGGAGCAGCTTTCTCAGGGCTGCATATTTAGAATCATATATACATATCTATCTATCTATCTATCTATCTATCTATCTATCTATCTATCTATCTATCTATTTATCTATCATCTATCTGTGTATTTGTCTGTATGTCTGTCTGTCTCTTTCTCTCTATCTCTCTATCTAAAAAAATATCTATTTTTTAAATTAATTTTTTACTTGTGTAAAGTGATTGGGTTTTGATATTCATGGGTATAATTATGTAAATGTATATACATTTTGTTAACGTCATTGATTTTCTTAACTGTTTAACATATGTTCATATGTAAAATGAGAATATAGCTTATTTTTATTTTTTTTACAACTGTAATGTCATTGGATTGAAAGATATTGTCATCCAAGTAAAAATGTATGAACTCAATTTCCTACCATCGATATAAATGTATCGAAGAAGGTTAATTATTGATCAAATTTATTCTGAGGCTTATCTTGTGCTGCACTGGGCAAAATGAATGTATAGTATTACCCACCGCCCAAAGAGTTATAAAAAAAAATCATCCACTGGTTTGTAGCCCCCTTACTTACGCAAAAATATTTTTTTTTTGCATTTAATAGGCTTGTTCTTATCTAGATGAGTGATAAGTGCATTAAAAAATGTTTCTTTGCTATTTAGTTTTTCTGCACCAATTTAATTAAAATACATATTCTTATTACAATTATTTTTTAATGTAGAGTTTTTATTACTTTATAAACTTCATAAAAATGTACTTTTGGATTGAATAAAAGGTACACACTTATTAAATTTTAAAAATACAAAACTTAATTTGTATTGAAGTTTAGCAATTTAGAAAGCAATCAATTATATCTATTTATTTTACTTATAAGAAGGGGGATGTACATTATCAGTTTTGTCACGCTCTTTTTTTAAATCAGAGAACGTTTAGCTTTGGCTAAATAGGCAATTCTCACTATGACGTCATTTGCGTGATTATTTAGAACTAATTAATTTTAATTTTATTTCGACTTATTGACAACGCACTAAAGAACGCACTAATAACAACTGATGTTTGGGTTTTCCCGATAAATGTGATTACTGTGTAATTCTTTAGTCATGTTTTTTTTCATAACTTTCAAACGCATACAAATGCTTAAGATAGTTCCTCAGTTGTTTCTTTATATGTATTTGTAATTCATAATAATAATACTATTCTTTTTTCTAAAATAAAAGGGGATATAGAATATTTTTTGCGCATAAAAATGTATTATATATCTGTAATATAATAGAAAATAACTTTGATTGTTTTTAAGAGTCCAAACGTATCAAAATATTTTCGTGTTTTAAGCGTTATTTCAGCAAAGCTCATTCTTATATATATTGGAAATTGTCAATGCTTTTCTTTTGTTGCCATTTTGACATTCTTTTATTTGATTTTATTTTTGAACATTTGATCTAATAAACGTATACAATTTGTTGTATTTAAAAATGTTTCTTCTATTGTATACCATTTTAAAATATATTTGTTTTATTAGATTAAATATATATGTGCAGAAATAAAATTGATTTGATTATGTTTATTTATTGTATGTTTGTTATTTATGTTAAATTTAAGTAACATATACATACATGGGAATGGTGGGTGACGTGGTAACATGTGAATAAATGTGTTTGCTGAGGTATGTGGTAAGATGTGGTTAAAATTGTATTGGGTTTGATGTGTTAATATGTGTTTAAACTGTATGATGGTATCGAGATGTAGATGTCAATTTTGAAATGTCATCTCATTTTAATATCAGGCGACTTTTTTTGTATGTATTGTCTCTCACGGTATCAAAACAAACTCACAACACCTCTTATAGTGCAGTTCACGCTATATGTTTATTCACTTTATCACACCATTGAGTAGTCGTCATTTACAGTGCACTCAACATCCCCTGGGGATACAAACAGCTTTGCTACTTAAATACTTCCAACATAACTCAGCAATGCGACATCATGATTATCATCCAACTCTAAAGCACAGCCATCGTTTCACGGCATAACAACCACACAACTAAAACGTCATTTCCATTTAATCGAATAAGTAAAAACAATATCAACATAATATGTACAGCTACACATGTATTTTCTACACTAAACATTTTTAAATCAACATAACAACGTTCATTCTCATACCCTTGACATACCCTCTCCTTTTTATATCTGAAAGTCAGGGTATGAAATCACTGTTGCAGTTATCGCTTTAAATTGTACTTAATAATATCAAAAGCACTCATCCTAATATTCAAATGTTTACAGCTTGTGTTAAATCATCAGTGTATCCTTATTATTGCAATATCTAATCACAACAATTACATGTATAGTAGTGGAGTAGTAATATCATATCTCAGTAATTACTCATCATAATAATAAAATGAATAAAAACATTACCATTACATTAATGATCTCGAAGCAAATAATAGTTTTAATTACAACCCTCGCTAACTAAGTGCGAATTTACACATGTATCAAATAAATAAAAAAAAAAAAAAAAAAAATCGTGGAGTCCTAATATCATAAGACAGTCATTTAGAATAATTCAAGCAGGAAACTTATAAACATCGATTGGTTCTCCTGGTTACCACACTAAATACAGCCACAGTACCCTTAATTAGCGCGTCTTGAGTTCATTTCCGAACAACATATGACCTGTTGTTGACCCCGTATGTTTTCATTCTCCCCTTCTTTTCTAGATACACAGTCCGCTGTTAAGTCATCTTCCATTGTACATCACAATTAAACCCATGTAATATTTACAAATGTCTTGTTATTCTTGAATTTGTATATGTAGCTGTTCTTAGATGTTTTAGAGCCTGATGATCACACTATAAAGTCAATAATAATGCGTCAATTTCTGAATGGCCCATATTATGGTTAGGCACTACTGCTCGATCGTTGAGTCTCTTGTATCCCTATCCATTAGTTTTCGACTTACGAATTTGACTGGATGGAGGATATTGTGTCTAGTTTGGAGTAAACACGCCCCTACACCTTTCGAAGCATCCGTTCTAAAGATAAAAGTTATATTATAGTCTGGTAATATTAGAATGGGCTTTTTAGTTAAATACTTCTGGATTGTGTCTACCTCTTGTTGACATTCGCCCGTCCAGCTGATATTATTCGGTTACCTTTTTGCGTCACGTCCGCAGAGGGTGCCGTGAGTGTAGAAAAGTTAGGTATGATCTTATTGTAATACGAAATGAGAACCAACAAATTTCTAATTTGATGCTTAGTCTTAGGTTTTTCTATTGCTAAATCCTTTATTAAAAATGTTGTCGTCCGGTTTTAGTAATCCACCTCCTACCCTATGTCCTAAAAAAGTAATATACTTTTTCCCAGCTCCAACTTACTTGGTTGAACGGTAAATCCTGATTCCTTTAGGGTAGTGAAGACCTGCCTTAGGACTTTAAAATGAGTTTCCCAGTCCTCTGTATGTATGCAAATGTCATCAAAATGTGTCACTAAGTGATCCAACTGCCCAAAGTGTTTCCTTATTATCCTCTTAAATGTTGCCGGGGCGGTAGCTAATAGGAATGGCATATATTTAAATTGATATAATCCCTTGGCCCCTGAAAAGCGTCATGTATTGGTATCTGCTAGTAACCCTTGGTTAAGTCATGTATTGGTATCTGCTAGTAACCTTTAGTTAAGTCATATATTGGTATCTGTCAATACCCATTAGTTAAGTCATGTATTGGTATCTGCAGTATCCTTTAGTTAATTCGTATATTGGTATATTGGTATATGCCAATATCCTTTAGTTGAGTCATGGTATATGCCAGTACCCTTTAAGTCGTGTATTGGTATCTAAAAGTATACTTTAGTTAAGTCGTGTATTGGTATCTGCCAGTATCCTTTAAGTCGTGTATTGGTATCTATCAGTATACTTTAGTTAAGTCATGTATTGGTATCTGCAAGAACCCCTTGGTTAAGCCTCATTTACTATAACACATTGCTTTTGCCATGTGAGCTAATGTCACATCCAGATTTGGAATAACTTCAGCAACGGTTCTAGTCACCGCATTAAGTCTCCTATAGTCGACACACGTTTTTAACGAGCCATCTTTCTTTTTTATTAACACTAAAGGTGAAGAATATTGTTTGATTCTTGTAAGATTCCTAAGTCCAACATCACTTTATTTTCTTCATTTAGCTTTCCCGTCATATGTCCTGGGATAATGTAGAGTCTCAATGTTATCGGTTTTTTATCTACCAGATCGATTTTATGTTCTCCTATTTTTGATTTTCCTGGAATGTCAGAAATTACCTCTTAAAATAAATGCAACATCTTCTTTATTTCTTCCATATTTGTATCATTTAATTCCTTATTAATGTCCACATCTGTGGACTCAGCTACGTTTATTGTCGGAACTTTCATTTCTTCCCCCTCATCTGCATTCGTACTGTCCTCCGCTATCACCACGGCCACCCCGCAATGGCTAACGTTAAATTTCTTCTCCTCCTTATTAATGGTGATCCCACGCTGTCAAAATACTTGACAATTCTATTGAGATGATACACTTTCTTCTGCTGCCCTCTTTTAACCTCAGCATTAATTTTTGATATTATTCTTGTCACTTTATACGGTCCCTCTGAATGCAATGTTAACTTATTTCCCTACCTTGGCTTCAGTACTTACACTTTGTCACCTATGTGAATGTCTTTGACAACTACATTTCGGTCATAATACAATTTATGTCTTGCTGTCTTAACTTTTGTGTTGGTTTTGGGTCTCATCCAAACCGCTTTTTAATATATTCCTCAAATGAATTATGTATATATATATATAGTTTTAATTTCTTTTTCAAAATTTTCATTTGTAATCAAAGTTTATAGTATGGAAATTAGACATCTTACGTATCTACCAAAAATTAATTCATATGGTGAAATGAACGTTGTTTCTTTTGGAACTTCCCTGTAGACAAAAACAAATTAGATCCGGTAGTGTCCATCCCTTCCTTCTCCGCGTTCCCCGTGAAGCTTGCCACTGTTCAGCACTTCTTGCCACAAACGTTGATCTGTTACCCTTAGTTTGTCATTTCCTGCTGCTTTAATACTATCTACTTGACTCAATACATCCTCGCATTTGGTCGGGTTTTGTACTAGAGCACTTTTAACTGTTTCCACATTCAGGTTAACCAATAATTTATTGCGGCACAATAGATCATTTAGCCCTTTAAAGTTTTTGCTCTTCTATTTTTGAGGTATCCACCCAATTGTTTAAGCTCCTTACTAGGCTAGAATCAAATTCCCTGAAGTTGTCATTCAGAGGTGCCAACTCGTTCCGTTTTTTCTTCTATTTTTGAGGTATCCACCCAATTGTCTAAGCTCCTTACTAGGCTAGAATCAAACTCCCTGAAGTTGTCATTCAGAGGTGCCAACTCGTTCCGTTTTTTCTTCTATTTTTGAGGTATCCACCCAATTGTTTAAGCTCCTTACTAGGCTAGAATCAAACTCCCTGAAGTTGTCATTCAGAGGTGCCAACTCGTTCCGTTTTTTCTTCTATTTTTACTAATTGTTTCCATTACATTTCAGTAGTAACCATTTTACTGCCTCGTAGTCGTCTAACATTTTCCTTATGTCCTCAGTCATAAGAAATGACTGCAGTTCCCCTGTCAACCTCACCTGTAATTCCATGATCCATTCTCGTTTGGGACCCCGTTTTGTCTGGCAATGTGTTCAAAGTTCACAATGTAGTCGTCCAGTTTAGTCCTTTCATTAAGTGATCTTTTTGGGGGGTCTTGTCGCGTCCCTATCACGTTGTGTAAATCCGAAGTTTATTTTAGCTTGTTGCATTTCTTGATCTGCTTCTATTTTTTTTTTTTTTTTTTAGTTCATGTTCCCGTTCTTCTAATTTATCTTTTCTTTACCGTTCTAGTAACTTATCTTGTCTTTCTCTTTCTTCTAACGTATCTTTTCTTTCCCGTTCGTCAAACTTATCTTGTCTTTTCCGTTCGTCAAACTTATCTTGTCTTTTCATTCTTCTAACGTATCTTGTCTTTCCATTTCTTTTAACTTATCTTGTCTTTCCCTTTGTTCTAACCTAACTTGTCTTTCACCTTTCTTCTAACTTAACTTGTGTTTCCCGTTCATCTAGCTTATCTTGTCTTTCCCGTTCTTCTAGCTTATCTTGTCATTTTTAAATTCATTTTCCCGTTCTTCTAATTTATCTTTTCTTGAACGTTCTAGTTACTTATCTTGTCTTTCCTGTTCTTTTAATTTATTTTGCCTTTCCCCGTATTCTAGCGTATCTTTTCTTTCCCGTTTTTATTACTTATCTTGTCTTTCCCGTTCATCTAGCTTATCCCTTCTTTCCAGTTCTTCTAACTGATCTTGTCTTTCTCGTTCTTTTAACTTATTTGAGACCCCTCTCCTTTTCCTCTCCTCTCCTCTTTTTCATCCCTAAGCATTTGGAACAATTTTATTCTGTTAATCTATGTCGTCATCCTACTTGTTAGTTTGCCATGTCTCTACCCAAGTACTGCAGACACCCTCCTCGCTACATTTATAAATTAATTATGTCCTGTCAAAAATAATCAAATTTTACATCTTCTGGTATATATAAAATTAATAGCAAAAATGATACCTAATTAGTGATAATCAAATTATCTAATTGCATAAAAAAATATATGTCATTCAATTGTTGTAACAATGAAATAATAACATTGTAAGCATTAGCATAATTCAAATGAAATACCCTGTCTTAGTCTTGATCTTATCACTCACGTGTTGAACAGACAGAGGTGCACAGTCAAATCGGGGTACAGCACAGCAGGATAAGTCTCATTAGGATACAATCACAGGAGGATACAGTCCCAGGAGGATAAGGGCCCAGGTGGATGTAGTCACAGGAGCACACATATACAGCAGCATGCGGGTACAACAGGATACATGATGTTGGGACCCGCTCAATCGGGATGAAGGACTGAAGAATGCGGCCCGAAACATGATACCAGACCAGCAGCACACACATACAGCAGAATGCAGGCAACGTGGGATACCGGGGAACTGGACACTGCTAACACGAGATACATAACAGCAGCAGATCGTCAAAGCAGTTCATAGGACCACCAGGATAGAATCACAGCAGTAGACCGTCATAGCAGTTCAAGGGACCACCAGGATAGAATCATAGCAGTAGACCGTCATAGCAGTTCACTGCACCATAAGGATAGAATCACAGCAGTATACCTTCATAGCAGTTCACTGGACCACCAGGATAGAATCACAGCAAAAGACCATCATAGCAGTTCACAGGAACACCAGGATAGAATCACAGCAGTAGACCGTCATAGCAGTTCACAGGACCACCAGGATAGAATCACAGCAGTAGACCGTCATATCAGTTCACAGGACCACCAGGATAGAATCACAACAGTAGACCGTCATAGCAGTTCACAGGACCACCATGATAGAATCACAGCAGTATATAAAGGGCTGTCTGACATATAGTCGCATAATATAGACGGAATATCTCACACACGTCACCAGGTGTTTATCATTTTACTCACGGTGGTTGGCAGGGGTACATCAACACGGTAACTTGATTAACTGTCAGCACTGACACCAGATTAATGTTTCGTGTTAGGTGAACAGTTAAGTATACGATGCAATCGTTAACAAGGAGTTTAGTCACGGACAAGCCTCCCAAATTTTACGAACCAGTATCTTACCAGGTTCGATACCTTCGTTTGTCTAGGGGTTATTCATTTACTTAAAACAAACGAACGCTTCATAAATCATACGTCTCTTTATTGAAATATAATATACACCGTCAATCTAGCACTTCATCACAGCCATTATTCCACACCATAACACCAACTAATGCGCCATTTCGCTATACCCAAACACGTCACACAATCTCAGCATAATTGAAACATTTACACATATACTCTCTACACTAAACATTTTTTCCATTCAAACATTTACGCCCCTAAATCTAGTTCACAAGCGGTACGGTTGGCGGATATTATATAGCAAATAAAGAATTCTCAAAACTAAATTTAGTTAGAATTGAAGACATCATTAAATATATGCTTATTTTATAAAAAAAAATTATTCTGATGAGTTTTCGCAAAAGCAAGAAGATAATTTAAAACAAATTTCTGCCATTATTTTCCAGGTTACATCAGGTCAAATATTATAGTACACACTATTTTGTGGGGTTGTTTCTAAAACAAGTTTATGACGTCATATCGCATTGATTAAGGTTTGATGAGAGAACACCACCACACCTAATCTCTCATACATATTTAAGAAGCTGTCATTTTAGGCGAAATGTCGATAGCTTGTATGCTATTGAACTGCTTTGATAATGTCACACACGTTAGCATGCATGGCTAACTGCTGATTTTTTCAGTTTCTGAATATTTTCGTTGAATACGTTGAAACTATTGAATTAATTCAATCGAATTATTGTTTACAAACTTAATTCTTAAAATAAAATAAAAGTATAAAAAGTGTAAAATGTTCTAGTATATTATCCTAATGTTAAATAGATTTCCTCTATCACCAATTTAAAAATAAAAATGTAAAGTACATTGACAAAATACTTTACTGATTTGATGAAGGCAAAAAGGAAAAAAGGAAAAACGATTTTTGAAAAAAAAGAGATGTCTAACAGTTTTTCAGTTGTAAAATAAAAAGCTAAAAAATAATACAATATAATTATTCATACAACCAGTTAGTAACTGTTATAAAAAGTTTGTTTTTCTATTTAAGTATACATTTGCACTCCTCAAAAATGACATTGTTACAAGTTCCAATAAAGTTATATTATCTCAACTGTGGGAGACAGGGTCACAAAATGTAATAGAGTTTGGGATAAAGTCTAAACACAAAACATATTGATAAGTTTATGACATCTACCATAAACGTTGTCTATACTGTTTGCAACATTATTGACCGACATTTCGATGTAACTGTAGAATTTGTTGTGTCTGATTGTATCCATTCCTCTCACCCGACCTTAGACCGAGTCAGTTTATATCTCAATTTATATGTAAACCAACTTAATGTATATATTTATACTGAAACATTTATCGTTTAACACTTGTCTTCCCAATTAATGAAACGAATAACTTTGATGGTATAGAATGTGCATTACCTAATGTGTTAAATTTAAAAAAATAAAAAAAATAAAAAAATCCTTTAACGTAGCGTTGTGCTTATCACTTCTCTCCCTTGGTTTTGTTTTGATATTGATTTCACCGATTACATGTGTCTGAAGTAATATATTTAAAGATGTGTGTGTACAATCTAATATGTGTATTTTTCAAGATATGTAAATTTTGATTTTCTGCTTTGTAAATTGATATAGTTATTATGCATTTCCATTTAATTGTGTATTCTTCATGCACATTTAAAAGCAACCAAATATATTAAATAGTGCTACTATAATTCACTTTGGTGTGGTTGTTCTTAACACAGTTCTTTTAAACAAACGAGCTAAATGGTATGCAGATTAAAGTTGCAAACGTTACATAGCGTTTTGGGTAGATCGTAGGATGTTAAAGTAGGTGGACACATGTGGGTGTAATTGGTCTCCTGTATGAGCAGGTGATCAGATGTATGAACACGTGGTCAGATGTAGGGGTAAGTGGTCAGATGTGGTAGTATGTGGTGATATATTAATCCAAGTAGTCATATATGGATTTAGGTGGTCAAATGTGGTGGTAGGTGTTAAGATGTGGAATCAAGTGGTCAGATGTGGAGGTAGGTGGTCAGATGTGGATGTAGGTGGTCAGATGTGGAAGTAGGTGGTCAAATGTGGAGGTAGGTGGTCAGATATGGATGTAGGTGGTCAAATGTGGAGGTATGTGGTCAGATGTGGTGGTAGGTGGTCAGATGTTGACGTAGGTGGTCGATGTGGTGGTAGGTGAACAGATGTGGGAGTAGTTGGTCAGATGTGGGAGTAGGTGGTCAGATGTGGAGGTAGGTGGTCAGATGTTTACGTAGGTGGTCAGATCCGGACGTAGGTGGTCAGATGTGGAGGTAGGTGGAATAATGTGGGAGTAGGTGGCCAGATGTGGAGGTGTGTGGTCAGATGTGGGATTAGGTGGTACGATGTGGAGGTAGGTGGTTTATTCTTGGAGTAGGTGGTCGGATAGGATATGGGTAAATGGTTGCGTGTATGGGTAGGTGGTCGGATAGGATATGGGTAGATGTTTGCGTGTATGGGTAGGTGGTCGGATAGAATATGGGTAGATGTTTGCGTGTATGGGTAGGTGGTCGGATAGGATATGGGTAGATGTTTGCGTGTATGGGTAGGTGGTCGATTCGGCTGAAGTTTATTGAATGTGGGAATATATGGTTGAATCTGAAGAGGTTGTTGCTTGAGAATGGGAATATATGGTCGGTTCTGAAGAGGTTTTTGGTTGAGTATGGGGATATATGGTTGGGTCTTAAGCGGTTGTTGGTTGAGTATGGGGATATATGTTCGGGTGTGAAGATGTTATTGGTTGATTATGTGGATATATGATCTGGTCTAAAGAGGTTTTTGGTTGAGTGTGGGAGAAGGTTGTTGGATATGGTCGTTGTTGATTGAATATGGGGATATATGTCTGGCATGGCTGTAGGTTGTCATTTGTGTAGCTATGTGTTAGAAGAGGCGGTCAGATTTGGTGGTAGGTAGTATGGTGTGTGGATAGGAAGATAGCATGTGGTAAGCCAATACATACAAATATTTTACAGCATTTATTACCTATCAACAATCTTCTCAGTATTATAAATAAAATAGTAATAATGAGACACGAATACACGAATAGTTTGGTAATACTGGCTTATCAAAGACGTTTGTCCATCGAATAGTTTGGTAATATTGTCTTATCAAAGAATTTTATTTTGTCAATCTTACTTATCTGGAAATGAAACTTTAGTATTTTTGAATGACAAACTGGCTAGTGACAAAAAACTAGTGATGTATACATTATTTAGCATTTCCCATTCGATTCAACGTCAATTTTAAATACATTATTAAGAATGCCATTTAAATGAGAAACACCCAATAGTGGTATTCTGCGCGAGACAACGAACAACAAATGCCATGCATAAATTAGCTATTTTTAAAATTACATGTCAGGAGGACTCCACCAATGCTTATGGTATTGTCGTTTAGTAACGAAATCGCTAATCAAAATGACGTTGAAACATTTCTCGATTGAAACATTAAGTTAGATATTCCCTCCACTTCATATTAAAGGAGCGCGAAAAATGGACAAATGACAATTCAAAATGCCGAAGACATAAGTACATTATAAGCTACATGGAAATTTACTTGATAATTTACATTATAGGCTGCATGATAAGCCATATGATAAGATAAATTATAAGTTATTTTAAAAGATGCATGATATGTTACATAATAAAGTGTATGATGACCTACATGATAAACTATATAATAAATTACATGATCAGACACATTATGAACTGCATGATGAATTAAAGCATAAACTACATGATAGAATGAATGATAAATAAAAGAGTAAAATGCATTATAAATTAAATTATAAAATTGCAAGTTTATGTACATGATGAATTAAGTGATAAACTAGATGATACGTTTTATAATAGAATATATGATAAGGTGCATGATAAACTACATGATAATTTACATGATAAGTTACATGGTATTCTGTATGATAATGTACATGATAATATATATGATTAACTACATATTAAGTAAAATGATACATTATGGTATAAGCTAGATGATAAGGTGCATGATAAATTACAAGATAAATAATGCATGGAAAGGTACATGATAATCTACACTATGACGGCATGATAAGCAACAGGATAAATAATATGATAAAATATGTTAAGTTACACAATAAAATACATTATATGTTACACGAAAAACTACATGATAATTTACACAATAGACAACATGACATGTTACAATGGTAATTTACTTGATAAACTACATAATAAGTTACATGAGACTTTACACTAAAATCTCGTCGTCAGGCCGCGAGGCGTGTAAAATGAGAATTACGAATGATTTATTTAATACAAGACTCCAGGAAGATAATTACTCATTAAAAACAGGAATTCTTAGCCTTAATTTAATTACCAATACAGTTTAAATGAAAGAAAAACATGTTTAATTGTGTGTAACAGCATATATTGTAGTGAAAATTGCTACTGCTCTTGTTTAAGGAAATAATATGATCTTAACAAGGCTACTTCAGCCTACATAATCTTAACAAAACTGCTTCACACAATTAACATACTGTTAACAAACCAGCTTCATGCAGTTAACATAATCTTAACAAGCTTTCCTCACCCAATTAACACAATGTTAAAAAGCCTTCTTCACACAATGAACATAATCTTAACAAACCTTCTTCACGCAATTAACGTTTAATTTTATTGATAATAAAGGACAGACAAAGGTACCAATAGATAACAATTAAAACATGTTCTAAATATTAGTACACAATTTAAATTATTATTTTAAACTCCATATTTAAATTTGTTTTATCACATACATCTAGAATTAACGTCGCATATGAGATGGCGTCGGTGGGCCTTCGAGCGCGAGCTCTTAATGCCCCCCCCCCGGCGCTCCCCCACACAAGTCCGCGCACTGAAGGTCTCCCAGACGCCAGCCCGTGCGGAAGGGCGCCGGGAACTCCTATGCCTAGGGAAGCCCGATCGACCGATGACGCTGCGTTTAAAGCGTCCACAGTCCACTCTCAGAGGGTCAGGACGGGTATGCTTCCACTCCGGAAGGAAGGTGTTGCGTTACCACCCCCACCGCCCTGGGAGTCTTTCGGTCGGGACGAGTAGTCGCGGGACGAAACGGTTGCCTAGGAGCGGCTTTCTCACGGCCGCATAGCTTAAATCATCGGCATGGGTTTTGGCCGCCACCTAGACCTCATATCCATCAACGGCAACATGTAATTATACATCTAGAATTAATACATTCTATTTCTATACAAATTAGGTTAAGTTGATGTCTTAGCGTCAGGTTAGGTATTGTGTTCGGGTTAGGATTTGGTTTTATAATACATACATGCCATTACTTTGTTTAATCATTAAGATAGTTTTTTTTTTTTAATGTAAAGAAATAAGAAAGACATTTCTTTGTTTATAAAAATTCATTTTAAAAAATATAAATTTTTTTTTTTTTTTTTTTTTTTTTAAATTGACGTTGGTTAATAAGGTATATTAATTTAGAATTGTTTAGCACTGAATATTTTGTTTTGATTTCATATTTTGGTTTCGTTCGATATTTTGGTTTGATTTAATATTTTGCTTTTATTCAATATTTTGCTTCTAAATAATATGCTAGTTTGAGTCAAAATGTTTGTTCGGATGAGTATTGTGAGTTATTTCAATATTTTATTTTAATATAACCAGATCGCACCATGTTATTTTTTTTCCGAAAGGGATTCAGACTGAATACTAAAATACATCTGTTAGCAATGTGCTTCTTAAAATGACAATAGCACTGACAATGTACAAAAAATAATAATAATAATAAATTTTTAATTACTAAAATGTAAATGTAAAATACAATTGAAGTAACAATTTCAAAAAAAAATAGCTGATTTTATCATTTCGAGTGGTTATTCCATATGAATTCGTTCCCTTTACTTAGGGATTCAATGTCAATGTACAACCAGGACTCAAACTTTTGCAACAATTACAATGTATCAATACTTGTCGCCCCTCTATCGCTTTCTCTATCTCATAAAATGTGTTTCATTTGTTTTAAAGATTCTATTGTTTTTATTTCGCAGAAATCCTATTGCAAATTTGGTTACATATTAATAGGTTTTTAATAATTTAAAAATAATCAATTAACTACGTAAGTCATCATTCTAAGTGGGGATGACGTCCAGTGATAGAACATTCAAACTAAGCAACTAACTAATCGAGCTGTTCTTACTGTGATGATTGAATTGTCTAACAAATCATAGACATGTAAACATCATTGTAAATGATTTGCATTTTTCGTTCTGCTGAGATTTGTTACAATGGTGTAAGGTTGTCATTGTTTACAATAATGGATACAATGTGTACTCTTTCTCATTTATCAACATAGATTATTTCACTTAGTCTTGGGGATGTTAAAACAATGTAGTCTGCACACCCTAGGGTGTGTGAGAGAGGTGGTGTAAGACAGTGTGTGAGCATCAAGAAAATTGTGTTTAAAAAGTATTTTATAAAAATTTTTGTTGGCCAACTGTGCAAGAAATATGTTATGAAATAAATACTGAGTCTTCAGTGAGTATTGGAAATCAAATGCGGTATGGCAAACCAAAACATTTAAGAACCCTTGCCTTTGATGACCAAGTCAAAGCAAATTGGTTTTGAAATTCGACCTCACCAACCTCACCAATATCACAACCTTAACAACCTCAACCACTTAACCAATATCACAACCTTAACAACCTCAACCACTTAACCAATATCACAACCTTAACAACCTCAACCACTTAACCAATATCACAACCTTAACAACCTCAACCACTTAACCAATATCACAACCTTAACAACCTCAACCACTTAACCAATATCACAACCTTAACAACCTCAACCACTTAACCAATATCACAACCTTAACAACCTCAACCACTTAACCAATATCACAACCTTAACAACCTCAACCACTTAACCAATATCACAACCTTAACAACCTCAACCACTTAACCAATATCACAACCTTAACAACCTCAACCACTTAACCAATATCACAACCTTAACAACCTCAACCACTTAACCAATATCACAACCTTAACAACCTCAACCACTTAACCAATATCACAACCTTAACAACCTCAACCACTTAACCAATATCACAACCTTAACAACCTCAACCACTTAACCAATATCACAACCTTAACAACCTCAACCACTTAACCAATATCACAACCTTACCAATATCACAACCTTAACAACCTCAACCACTTAACCAATATCACAACCTTAACAACCTCAACCACTTAACCAATATCACAACCTTAACAACCTCAACCACTTAACCAATATCACAACCTTAACAACCTCAACCACTTAACCAATATCACAACCTTAACAACCTCAACCACTTAACCAATATCACAACCTTAACAACCTCAACCACTTAACCAATATCACAACCTTAACAACCTCAACCACTTAACCAATATCACAACCTTAACAACCTCAACCACTTAACCAATATCACAACCTTAACAACCTCAACCACTTAACCAATATCACAACCTTAACAACCTCAACCACTTAACCAATATCACAACCTTAACAACCTCAACCACTTAACCAATATCACAACCTTACCAATATCACAACCTTAACAACCTCAACCACTTAACCAATATCACAACCTTAACAACCTCAACCACTTAACCAATATCACAACCTTAACAACCTCAACCACTTAACCAATATCACAACCTTAACAACCTCAACCACTTAACCAATATCACAACCTTAACAACCTCAACCACTTAACCAATATCACAACCTTAACAACCTCAACCACTTAACCAATATCACAACCTTAACAACCTCAACCACTTAACCAATATCACAACCTTAACAACCTCAACCACTTAACCAATATCACAACCTTAACAACCTCAACCACTTAACCAATATCACAACCTTACCAATATCACAACATTAACAACCTCAACCACTTAACCAATATCACAACCTTAACAACCTCAACCACTTAACCAATATCACAACCTTAACAACCTCAACCACTTAACCAATATCACAACCTTAACAACCTCAACCACTTAACCAATATCACAACCTTAACAACCTCAACCACTTAACCAATATCACAACCTTAACAACCTCAACCACTTAACCAATATCACAACCTTAACAACCTCAACCACTTAACCAATATCACAACCTTAACAACCTCAACCACTTAACCAATATCACAACCTTAACAACCTCAACCACTTAACCAATATCACAACCTTAACAACCTCAACCACTTAACCAATATCACAACCTTAACAACCTCAACCACTTAACCAATATCACAACCTTAACAACCTCAACCACTTAACCAATATCACAACCTTACCAATATCACAACCTTAACAACCTCAACCACTTAACCAATATCACAACCTTAACAACCTCAACCACTTAACCAATATCACAACCTTAACAACCTCAACCACTTAACCAATATCACAACCTTAACAACCTCAACCACTTAACCAATATCACAACCTTAACAACCTCAACCACTTAACCAATATCACAACCTTAACAACCTCAACCACTTAACCAATATCACAACCTTAACAACCTCAACCACTTAACCAATATCACAACCTTAACAACCTCAACCACTTAACCAATATCACAACCTTAACAACCTCAACCACTTAACCAATATCACAACCTTAACAACCTCAACCACTTAACCAATATCACAACCTTAACAACCTCAACCACTTAACCAATATCACAACCTCACCAATATCACAACCTTAACAACCTCAACCACTTAACCAATATCACAACATCACCAATATCACAACCTTAACAACCTCAACCACTTAACCAATATCACAACATCACCAATATCACAACATCAACAAATTCGCATCACCCACAATCTTTCTCAAATCATCAACATAGTTTTTAGCCTGTTCATTATCATCGTGAGTCTGACAACACGTTTTACGAAATGCACAATATTATGCGAGATTGTTTCTATAACACGTTTATGGCGTCATGTTGCATCCATTAGAGTCCATGAGATCACACAACCACGCCCACTCGCTCAGACATTTTTAGAAGCTGATTTATGGACGAAATGTCAGCAGCTTGAATGGCTTTGATAATGTCAGTAGCGTCTATGTGCTTGGTAGGCTTTGATAATGTCAGTAGCGTCTATGTGCTTGGAAGTCTTTGATAATGTCAGTAGCGTCTATGTGCTTGGATGTCTTTGATAATGTCAGTAGCGTCTATGTGCTTGTTAGTCTTTGATAATGTCAGTAGCGTCTATGTGCTTGAATGTCTTAGATAATTTCAGTAGCGTCTATGTGCTTGAATGTCTTTGATAATGTCAGTAGCGTCTATGTGCTTGGATGTCTTTGATAATGTCAGTAGCGTCTATGTGCTTGGAAGTCTTTGATAATGTCAGTAGCGTCTATGTGCTTGGATGTCTTAGATAATTTCAGTAGCGTCTATGTGCTTGAATGTCTTTGATAATGTCAGTAGCGTCTATGTGCTTGAATGGCTTTGATAATGTCACTCGCGTAGAAATACATGGCTGCCTGTAGACATTTTATACAATAAATTATTAAATATCTGGTTTGGTTCGTTGAATCCGCTGATATTTTGCAACCAAACTTGTACAACTTTTTAATAAGCTCGTTGCACCTGATGATTGTTTATGTCTAAAAATATATAGTATTTTTAGTTTTTATTTATTAGTTCTTTGAATAATCGAATTAATCTGTACAAATTTGAAACTTAAAAGAGTATCAAAGCATAAAACGTTATAGTACAAGTGTGATATATTCTATTATATCATCCTCATATTCCAAATATTTTTTTAAAATGATCTGTTATATCACCCTAATATTAATCAAAAGATGTATTCCAACTCTTTATTATACCATGATAATGGCAAAAAGATTTAGTTAAACATCTTGTATACTGGTTAAAACATCTTAGACCGAGATTTTGTATACTGGCTAAAACAAGTTAGATCGACATTTTGTTGTAATGTTATGATGAACTGTAATATATATATATATCTGAGTATATCGCTTCATCTCACCCGAACTGAGACCGAGTCAGTTTATATGTGAATGTTTATATGTAAATCAATTAAATTTATTATCATTGCATTCAGCATTCTTTTCCTGTTTCCACATACTAACGGCCCTATAGCAATTTTTGGATACTTCTTGCTCCTATTGTAATGAACTACACTAAACTTCACATTTTAATGAACTACATTCTTCTTCACATTTAAATGTACTACACTCTTTTTCACATTTAAATATACTACACACTTATTTATATTTAAATTGAAACTAATACAATTGCTCTCATACATTGTGTGTACCGCTACTTTGACGTAGCGTAATGTTAACCACTGCTCTCCCCATTTTTGGCTTTGATATTTAGTTCACTGATTACATCTAAACCACTGTACCAACCCTACCCTTACTTAGTTCACTGATTACATGAACATCACTGTACCAACCCTACCCTTACTTAGTTCACTGATTACATGAACATCACTGTAACAACACTACCCTTCCTTAGTTCACTGTTTACATGAACAGCACTGTACCAACTCTACCCTTACTTAGTTCACTGATTACATGAACAGCACTGTACCAACCCTACCCTTACTTAGTTCACTGATTACATGAACAGCACTGTACCAACCCTACCCTTACTTAGTTCACTGATTACATGAACATCACTGTAACAACACTACCCTTCCTTAGTTCACTGTTTACATGAACAGCACTGTACCAACTCTACCCTTACTTAGTTCACTGATTACATGAACAGCACTGTACCAACCCTACCCTTACTTAGTTCACTGATTGCATGAACAACACTGTACCAACCCTACCCTTACTTAGTTCACTGATTACATGAACATCACTGTAACAACACTACCCTTCCTTAGTTCACTGATTACATGAACAGCACTGTACCAACCCTACCCTCACTTAGTTCACTGATTACATGAACAGCACTGTACCAACCCTACCCTTACTTAGTTCACTGATTACATGAACAGCACTGTACCAACACTACCCTTCCTTACTTTCAATTTCATCATTACAATACTATCTCCTATGCATTTTCTAGAATTTCTTTTCTGGGGGATTCTAACGTACTTCGTATATATATAAGCCAGTAGCATTCCTACCTCCGAGAGACTTTCGCTATGTTTGCTAATTAATTACGAGAGGTCTTATAGTTGCATCATAGTATTCTTTTAGTGTGTGTGTAAAATTTAATGTTTGTACCTTTCCATGCGTTTATGTGTTCACGTATTGTGTTGTAATTTGATATAATTTGTTTGTATCCATCTAATTGTGTATACTTTATATAGGTTTAATAGTATGATTGCATTGAATATTGTTAATAGCACTTTGGTAAAGTCTGACAAGATTAAGGAACAAAAAGCATAGTTATATTTTGTCTGTACAAAGCATCATTCACAACTTCATTGTTGTTCAGTGTTATTATGATTATTATTATTATAAGAATTTTTTTAAAGCGTAGTACCCCAACCTAGGGCTGGGCTCACCACGCTGTACATACAATTTAACAAACATAATCATGAACATAAAAATTAACCTACATTGTTTAAATAAAAGAAATCAAATGTGTAGTCGCCCAACCATTCCATCACTTTTTTTAATGTCAGTATTATCTATCGGTCAGGGGGAAGAATCAGTCAGGATAGTAGATTTTAAAGAGATGAGTTTTGAGTGCAATTTTGAAGACTGTGATGGTTGGTATATTGCGAATGTGTTGTGGAAAAGAATTCCATTATTTGGGGGCACAGAAAGATAAAGATCGTTCACCGTATGTTTTTGTGCGAATCTTGCTGACATAAAGAATACGCGCGTCTGCAGAGGAGCGAAGCTGTCGATTAGATAGGAAGGGCAGGAATCAGAGACAAAGTTGTGGCAGAGAACAGAGAGTTTATAGTCAATCCGTGCTTGTACAGGGAGCCAATGAAGTGAATGAAGTAGTGGTGTGACGTGATCACGTTTTTTTGCCTTTAAAACTAGCCTAGCAGCGGAGTTTTGAGCCCTTTGTAGTTTTTCTAAGAAGTATTTTGGTGAACCTGACAGAAGAGAGTTGCAATAGTCAAGACGAGAGAGAACAAGAGCATAGACTAGTGTTTTTGTTGCGCTAACTGTGAGGTAGTGGCGGATGGAGCTGATCTGACGGATAGCGGTGTATGATGAGCGACAAATGTGAGAGATATGATCATCGAGAGACATGTTGTTAGACAGAATATAACCAAGATTCCTAGCGGAGGATGTAAACTGTATGTCAGAGTTACCTACTTGAAATGAGGTGGGGAGAGATGAGTGAGAGGATAATTTGTGATCGTGAATAAGGAGTGCTTCCGTGTTGTAATCCTTAAGCTTTAACTTGCTGAGTGTCATCCATGACTTGACATCTTCAATGCTCTCCCGCAAAGTCCGGACATCCGAATCGACTACAGATTGATGGGTATGCTTGTATAGCTGCTTGTCATCCGCAAATGACTGACTCTTCACAGCATGCATTCCGAGCAAGAGGAGCAGTGGCCTGGTATACGTTGTGAATAAAACCGGGCCCAAAACTGACCCTTGTGGTACTCCGTACACCAGATCAGCAATGCCCGAGAAACAGCCATCGACAGCGACCACCTGCGTTCTATTGGAGAGGTAGGAGCTAAACCAAGCCAAAACTGAAACAGAAGTCCCGAAGTAATTTTCAAGGGTTTTGTAAAGGATTTCATGGTCGACAGTGTCAAAGGCCGCACTGAGGTCCAAGAGGATCAGGATGGAGACATAACCGCTGTCCAATGCGAGCAAGAGGTCATTGGTGACTCTCAAGAGAACTGTCGCACTGTTATGAAAAGGTCTATAGGTCGACTGATTAGAACTGACGGATAGTATTATGTTTGTGTTTATTGGCTTCATGTATATGAATGTTATTATGTGAACACGGCATAAAATTAAATGTATGGTTATAATAAGTATACATAATAAAAAAAGACACAAACGTTTGTCTCATTGATAAATAATAAATCATTTTATAAATGTGCGAATTATAAATGTGCACATATAATATAAAGAGAAAAAGTATATTTAATCCCACATGAGAATTAAAACACGATCCAATTATGTTACTGCTATTTTCTATGTACTCTTATCAGTAAATAAACATAGGAATGGACTTACAAATAGAATTTGATAAACACGTACACTTAAGACTTGACATGAAACAACCATTGTGAATTTTTTTGTGTGACTTGTTTCCTGTGACTTTGTCCTTGTGACATTTTTGTAACTTTTTCTGTCCGTTTTTTTCTTTTGAATTTGTTCATGTGACTTTTCAGTGCACGCTTCTTTTCTATTTAATCTGATTCTAAATTATTATAGGAATGAAATGTTATGATTATATCCAATATAAGCAATAATCATTCCTATGGCAGATGACAATTTAAATCATCTTATTATGTCATCGTGGTTGATCGATTGTAAGAAAAAAGTCACAGAAATATGGTCACAGGAAAAAAGTCACATACATAAAGTCACAGGAAAAAGTCACATACATAAAGTCACAGGAAAAAAATCACATACATAAAGTCACAGGAAAAAAGTCACATACATAAAGTCACAGGAAAAAAGTCACATACATAAAGTCACAGGAAAAAGTCACATACATAAAGTCACAGGAAAAAGTCACATACATAAAGTCACAGGAAAAAGTCACATACATAAAGTCACAGGAAAATAGTCACATACATAAAGTCACAGGAAAAAAGTCACATACATAAAGTCACAGGGAAAAAGTCACATACATAAAGTCACAGGAAAAAAGTCACATAAATAAAGTCGCAGGAAAAAGTCACAGAAAATAGTTTTACAAAATAAAGTTAGAGAACAGTAACTTCTTTACAACAAAAATAATAATTACATTTTTTATTATTATTCGGAGTATCACATTTATAATAATATTATATCATCTCACATTTGTGTAAATATTTATTTCATACAAGCAATACATACAATTATAAACTAAAATATATTATGACAAAATTGGGGAAGAAATGCTTTGCATCTTGCTTTTTTTAATCTTTAAATTTGTGAGATTTATCGATGAGATCAGAGGCGAGAATATAATGATAATCCTTAGTGAGAAAACCGAACATTTGCAACGGGCCTCGAAAAGCCGAGCGAAAGCTAAGCTTGACCTTTTCAAAAACTATTGCTAAATATCAACTTGGCTTTATATTTTGTATTTGAACTATTTTGGTGTTTAACTACATAATACATAATCTATCATTTTCTAAAGAAATATACATTTTACATCACACAAAAGCACTGCTATCGTCATTGTACACATTGAACGAAAATGAAGTAAATTAAAAAGATATTGTAATTACCTTTTCTAAAAAAAATTAATTTTTAACAGTTTAAAAAATAGAATGGTTAAGTAAAAAGGGCTTTATATTTTTATGGCAATTATGGGTTTTCAAGATTGGTAATTTTTTTCAATCGTATCATTCGTATATGAATGGCAGAATGATATTAACAAGACATGAGTGGTTTACAAAAGACACATTTAAATTATTAATGTGTAAATTTATCTGAAGGAAAAATCGTATTTAAAAAAAAGTATTCATTTCCCCATATCAGTATATTAAAAATTTTATTTGGAATTTCAAACAACTATACCTTAATTCAAAAAAATTACAAATGTTCTCTTCGATATACTCTAAAACCATTATTTACCATATTTAATTTTATTTTAATGATTTAGGAATAATGCTGTTTTTTTTAAAAAGTATTTTAAATATGACCAAAAAGAGGGTATTGCTATTTATCGAACATTTTTTTTACATACATACACACATATAATCATAGAAATTGTAGCGAAACAGTGAATTACGTTTCTTTACAGTCATGGTTATGTCAAAAATGTATCTAAATATTGCTTTATATTTTATTACAATCATAGTCACGTCATGGGTATTGTTTCTAAACTATGTTTTACCGTTTATTAGAGTCATGGTCACATCATAGAAAGTATGTCTAAACAATGTATTGAGTTTAATACAGTCCTATACACATCATAGAAAGTATGTCTAAACAATGTATTGAGCTTCTTTACAATCCTATACACAAATAAAGTGTAACTAAACAGTTTTTTTTAATTACAATAACATTTGTTAAAGTGATCCATTGTATAATAGTACAGATTTTTCTTGTGTTGTTTTATTTTAAATAAACGTATCTACTTTTAGCCATGCAGTGGCGTAGCTTAAGTTCAAATAAACAATGAATTTCAGGTCTGAGAACTATAGCTTTTAATTTTCCGTTACCATCAGTTGAAAAGACAGTCAAATCTCCCACGCTTCAGCCGACTCGAGGTAGCTGTTTCACACATAATATCCCTCTACACACTCAGTAACACAGCTGACTACTTGCCCAGATCAGTGAATGTGGACACAACTTGGGTAAACAATCGTGCCACAGGAACGTGCTTCTTTGCCCCATAGGTGCCACACAGCCACATAGATAACACCCAGCCCAAACGTGCAACCCAGCCACATGAAAACATGATACATGCATGCATTTACAAAAAGTAGCCTATTGCAACACACACATCTATTGTGTCAAGAGGTGTCAATGTTTCACATCTAACATCTAGGAATTTTGTCTATATTGAACAAGTATTTTTTTAAATGGTTTGTGATCTCCACAATAGTGCAGATTGGTCTATACTTGCAAAAGTTGTTTAAATGATAATATACCAATGACATTGTCATTCTTTTGCTTTCGTTTGCTTAAGT
The DNA here is from genome assembly GCA_964017045.1 of Omphiscola glabra. Classification (NCBI taxonomy): domain Eukaryota; kingdom Metazoa; phylum Mollusca; class Gastropoda; family Lymnaeidae; genus Omphiscola; species Omphiscola glabra. The sequence continues at coordinate 1,294,116 of OZ024811.1, forward strand.
TGAATGTCTATAATATTTATCAAGTATTGCATACATTTTACAACATAGCAAACATTCAAACGTCGTTTTCTATTCTTCTACCTAAGTAGAATGTGTATATTTAAAAAGTATTATATACATTTAACTACATGTCTTACATTGACAAAATATTGGTATTATTGTGGCAAAGTAAGATATATATTTCTGACAAAGTGCCTGCAAAGTAATCAAACGTGCAGTCAATTATCCAGTATACAAATACTCGTACATGTGACAATGCTACAAGGTACCATTGGAACAAAAAAAACAAAAAAAAAACAAAAAAACTGAGGTCACTGGGAAATTTACAATTTTACATTGTTTTGTTTATGTTATTTTATTTTTTTAAAAAGTTCAATAAATCCTTGACCTAAATACGTGACTTAATGTTTTGATGAATGTGGTTGTATTAAGAAAATATTCCTAGCATTTTTCTATCAATATTTAATACAATCTGTAATGCATTATTTAATGTAGTCTACTTCTGCTAGTCTCAATACAATTCATTTTTAAGCTGGTACACTGTTCCCATTACAAAGTAGTGACGTCCATGTACTATCAATAACAAAATCATATATTAACACATCTAGATATCAACACATCAATATATTAGCACATCTATACTTTAACACATCCATATATTAACATATCGATATATTAACACATCGATATATTAACACATCGATCTATTAACACATCGATATATTAACACATAGATATATTAACACACATATATATTAACACAAATATATATTAACACATAGATATATTAACACATCGATATATTAACACATCGATATATTAACACATAGATATATTAACACATAGATATATTAACACATCGATATATTAACACATAGATATATTAACACATAGATATATTAACACACATATATATATATGCTGGCATTTTAAATGTAACACGTAAACTTTAAACACCAACGATTTTCAGTTACAAAAAAAAAAGTGCACTCAATAATAATACAAATAATATATAAATAAGATAATTAAGTATGAAAAAGTACATTCAATTATAATAAGTATAACATATAAATGAGATAATACAGTAAAACAATTTCATTTAATGAAATGGATAAAATAAAAATAAATATTAACATTTAATACTGATATATCTAAAATGTATAATAACATGCACAATTGAACGTATGTTATTGTCCTACATGTATAGTTGTCTCTTTTTCAAATTGAAAATTGTTAATTTCGACAGAAAATATTGAACCTATAATCTTGTTAACAAAACAATGATGTGAGTGAAATGTTACATTTGGTTTAACAGGTGATGTTATGAGCTGTGTGAAATGTTACATTTGGTTTAACAGGCGATGTTATGAGCTGTGTGAAATGTTACATTTGGTTTAACAGGTGATGTTATGAGCTGTGTGAAATGTTACATTTGGTTTAACAGGCGATGTTATGAGCTGAGTGAAATGTTACATTTGGTTTAACAGGTGATGTTATGAGCTGTGTGAAATGTTACATTTGGTTTAACAGGTGATGTTATGAGCTGTGTGAAATGTTACATTTGGTTTAACAGGCGATGTTATGAGCTGTGTGAAATGTTACATTTGGTTTAACAGGTGATGTTATGAGCTGTGTGAAATGTTACGTTTGGTTTAACAGGCGATGTTATGAGCTGAGTGAAATGTTACATTTGGTTTAACAGGTGATGTTATGAGCTGTGTGAAATGTTACATTTGGTTTAACAGGTGATGTTATGAGCTGTGTGAAATGTTACATTTGGTTTAACAGGTGATGTTATGAGCTGTGTGAAATGTTACATTTGGTTTAACAGGTGATGTTATGAGCTGTGTGAAATGTTACGTTTGGTTTAACAGGTGATGTTATGAGCTGTGTGAAATGTTACATTTGGTTTAACAGGTGATGTTATGAGCTGTGTGAAATGTTACATTTTGTTTAACAGGTGATGTTATGAGCTGTGTGAAATGTTACATTTGGTTTAACAGGTGATGTTATGAGCTGTGTGAAATGTTACATTTTGTTTAACAGGCGCTGTTATGAGCTGTGTGAAATGTTACATTTGGTTTAACAGGTGATGTTATAAGATGAGTGAAATGTTACGTTTGGTTTAACAGGTGATGTTATGAGCTGAGTGAAATGTTACATTTGGTTTAACGGGTGCTTTTATGAGCTGAGTGACGTCAAGTAAGACACTACGTCAAACATTTTTTAATCTTTTTTAAAATAGCTGGCAACGTGTAGATTAATGGGTTGATGGCTGAGTTTACTGGCAGTACGAGAACCGCTGACCAAGCGTAGACGTCAAGATTAAACTGAAAGCCGTTAAGAGACATGATACCCATAATTCCTGTAGGAAACCAGCAGCAGAAATCTGACACGGCCACGAGAAATAATTGTTTGGCAACAGCTCGATCTTGGGCCTTCCGCACAGTGTCCCTGTTGCTTGAGAAGAAATCATGTTTATACGAGGTGATGGCTAGGAATATTGCCAGCTGACCGATGGCTATTAGAATAAATAGAAAGAAATTGAAGCCGACAAACAAGATAGCTGAATATTCCCATCCCGTGTGTCTCCCAGAACTGAAAGGAAGCGCCAAGCACATCCCATTAGAGGAATAAATCTCCCAGCCAGGAAACAGAACTGGGATCACAGACACTACGACACCTATAATAAGTGTCAAACAAAGGGAGGTTATTTTCCCTGTCTTTAAAAATCTGTGTTGCCCAAACGGATACTTAATGACCAAATACCTGTCAAGTGTAATGAAACAAATAAACATCGTAGAAGTCTCACTGGAGAAAGTCGACATAATGCCAGCTAATTTACATATGTCGCTATACCTCCAGTTTGAATCTTCCAAAACGTACATGTTCCGATAAATCAAATCTGTCCCAGCAATTATTAGCAGATAGACGCCCATGATAAAATCAGATATCCCTAGGCAAAATACAAAAAGACCATATGCCTTATTAAAGACAGCCCTGTCCCAAACTATCCTATAAATCACAACCACCATGTTCCCAAGAAGTGATACAATACCAACCACCCACAGAATGACTCGTTTTTGTGGGTCACCAATCAGATCTTTGCACGTGGAGATGGCGTCACGTGGTGCGTGACATCTTTCTTCCGGTATATTTGGTCCTCTGATTACTTGACAACATATTCTAAAGTCATCAGTGTACAAGGCCGTTTGAATAGACAACCAACTCAAGTAGCCATCTTTTATATTAATGAGTTCTGTACCACGTACATCAAGTATGTCAAGCTGTACATTTCCTGTGAGACTCAAATCTATTGGCTCTACGTTACGTAGCTCTAGAATCTTTAAATAAGTCATGTTAGCCAAACACTTAATTACCAAAGAGCCACATTTAGTGTAAGACAAATCTAGAAACTCTAAGTTTAATGGGAAAATAAAGTTCTCATCAAGTTTTAAATTCTTGTTAAATGACATATTTAATTTCTTCAAATATTTCATTTCCTGTATTCCAAAAACATGATGATTAATAGAAAGCTCATTGTGACTAACATCTAAGATAACGACATCTAAAGTGTCAAGGCTTTGAATGACATCATCCAGATCATATATTATACAGTTACTCAGATCTACTTCTACAAGTTTGAAAAATCCAAAGAAAGAGTAGATCTGTGGGGTAAATGTAAACAAGCCTAAATCCTCATGTATTTGAACTGTTGTCTCAACAAAATTTATGTAAAATGTAGTTCCATTACCTGTCTCTTTTTGTTCGATATTCGACACACATATATAACCAATGTCACATGGTACTTGACAGACAAAATCATTAGTACAGTTTATACATTGACCGTTTTCACTACAAATTGATTGTTGCACACAAATATTTCTTAGTGTAAACCCGAGTTTTCCAGAACAAAATGATGTCTCATTGTTAATAGAAACTTCATCTTCTCCGTGTGGACAATCTTTAATATCGTCTTGTACAAGGTACACAGGAATACAGTATGAATCTGGACACTTAACAAACCCGAGTGGACATGAGAAGTGATCACAGTCTTGTAAGTGGGAATTGTTTGGAAACCAAAATCTACGTCTGTCAGAATCTATTTCGTACAAACACCTAGGTACATCTACCAATGGGTCTGTCAGGTAATTAGCATCAAACCTGCTGCTGATTAACCATTTTGAATTTGTTTCGTTAATTGTTAAAAAACCACAACCCTGAGTGCCATTATTAAATATAAGTGAGTTAATACTATACTGATTTTCAATGGAGGGACAATCAATTATTAATAACCTATTAATTTCGCCACCGGAATCAATATTGTTACTAGTGAAATTCTCCCGACATTCATATGTTTTTTGGTACCTTATCTTGCATTCTTTTTGAATAGAGATATACGATGTTTTATGTTGTATTAGCTGTATGAATTTATTTGAGATTTCGTTATTTATTTGCTTGAACAGCAAATGTGAAAAACTTGTGTAAAAAGAACTCGGATAAATCTCGCGATTCCCCGTTTGGATGACATTTCTGTTTGGTAAGCTTCTGTGTTGGGTAGAAAAGGAAGCCACTTGCTTCTTGGGTTTGAAGTCCTTGAAGTTTAACAGTTTTTTAGGGGGGTAAAACATTTCTGCTTCACATATTAAAAAGTTATTTAGTTGGGTTTTGTTGCAATCTATTTCATTCCATTGAAGTTTGCCTTCTTTCATGCCGTCATCAGTTTCATAGATTTGTTGTGATGTATAAACGCAGCCCCGACCTTCATTTAGTGAACCCCAAAACGGCGTTACTACAAGCGGGGTTCCATCGTCCCAGGTGTAATCTTCAGAACCCTCACTCATACTAAAAGACAGACCAATAAAACCGAAAAAAGTTGTGTTTAGAAAGTCATTTCTTAAACTGTCTACGCAAACCTCATTTTCGCTACCCTCACAAAAAGCATTCGATATTTTTTGAAATGATAGTACTGCGATTGATGTTAGACTTTCTAACTCACTTTGAGAATTAATGTAAACTAGATGTGAATGACGTAACCAAATGTGACATAAATCGGCTGCTTCCATTGCTGTCATTTCATATGTTAAAAACATAAAATAAAAACAGCTGCTTCCATGACTAAAACCAGTTGAATTTTGTGTATCACACGAATGACAAATTAGATCAATGCTTTTTTCTACAATTTCCACTGATGTATTTAACGTGTTAGTGTAGATCGAAAATCGAGATTTTACTTGAAGTTTGACTTGTGGTTTAATCATTATAAAAAATCGTTTGACATCAACGTCCAGTCCTTGTTCAGTCTCCAGCCCGCGTGACGCCGTGACATCGTTCTCGTACTCAGTCAAGTTTTCAGCCAGCACAAATATTGCCAGTTTTCTTGTATTACCGCTCGTGCCACCTAACGCCTCTGTTGTATCTTTGAATAACGTTTTCAGAGGCAAATGTTGAGGACAAGACGAGGTGTTTAATTTCAATGCGGCCTCCTTGAATGTGTCTAGAGTGAAGTTTTCTTGGGTTAGCATCCCAACTGTCAGTAATTTAGATGTTCCGTATGTCATCACAAGAAGTTTTAAGGTAAAGTTCATAGCATCTTTGTTTTTTTTTGTAAAGCTTACCCATTTCACTGGTTTAAACGTGTCAAGAAATTGAATGAAGAAGTCTTGCTGTACGTGTATACTGTAGCGACAATCGTAGACCAATGCCAAGTTCATGTTTCCTTGTCTGCAATCATAATCGTGAGCCCTTGTCAAGCAAACTGAAGAAAAAATTAAAATTTTACTTTTATACAATAAAACATATAAATATCTTTATTTATATTTTTTTGGAAATTAAATGTTTAAGAAGGGGAAAAATAACTTGTACTTTCCTTTCAAATAATTGTGTTCCAGTTGTTTTAGCCTCTCCTTTCCCTGTTTTTTAAAATGTTCTACATTCTTAAAATTTTTGAAAACTATATTCTAACAATGCCATACTATCATAGTCACTGAATTAAATTTGGCACGGTCTTAAATATTTGGTTACATATTCAAATTGTAAAATGACACAAACAAATAAAAATAAATTATTCAAACATGATTTGTTTCACTTGTTAATAAATAGACATATATATTTTTTCAAAAAAAAAAAAAATACTGTAATAATTATACGATTTCATTAAAGCGAAAAGTCGTTTTATCAGTATAGTCTTATTTAATTGACTTACTCATAGATAGCAAAAAACCTACAGTGATGACACAAAACTGCTTTGCCATGGCGCCAACATTAAAAAAGACTAATTAGAAAGAAAATAACTGTTGTGACAAATGTGTTCTACTATCGATTGGTGAATAGTTAGACTTTAGTCAAACATACTTAGACAAGTCAATGATTGTTTTAAAAAAAATAACAATAATAGACGTCCTATTCAGGGACACATCTATGAGAAATACATTGAACATCAGTGTTACTGCCACTGCTTATCCAGCTGACAGGCAAATAGCCCAGTGATCAAACCACGGTATCACTGTGATATTTTCGACAGAGGGAAATTATTTTTTCATATGATAATCGGGATTGTGTGGAGCTTTAGTTGCTTTGACATTTGAAAACAAGCGCAAGCCAAAACAAGTGTTCGTGTTTATTAATAGTGTCATTCAGTCTATCATAGCGTCGATGTCCATCAACATTGTATAACAGTCTAATGTAGCGCCCATGTCTAAATATAGTGTCATTCGGTCTATCATAGCGTCGATGTCCATCAACATTGTATAACAGTCTAATGTAGCGCCCATGTCTAAATATAGTGTCATTCGGTCTATCATAGCGTCGATGTCCATCAACATTGTATAACAGTCTAATGTAGCGCCCATGTCTAAATATAGTGTCATTCGGTCTATCATAGCGTCGATGTCCATCAACATTGTATAACAGTCTAATGTAGCGCCCATGTCTAAATATAGTGTCATTAGTATAATGTAAAATCCTTGTCAATCAATAGTGTCAATGAGTCTAATGTAGCATCCATGTCTATAAATATTGTCGTCAGTCTAACGTAAAATATATGTGTATCAATAATGACATCATTCTAATGAAGCGCCCATGTCATTCGATAGTGACAGGTGGTTTAATGTAGAGTACATGTCTATCATTAGTGTCGTTAGTCTAATGTAACCTGTATGTCTATAAATAGTGCAATCAGCCTAATGAAACTTTCATGCCTAGCAATAGTGTCATCAGACTAGTGTAGCGTCCATGTCAATCAATAGTGTCATCAGTCTAATGTAGCGCTCAAGTCTATCAATAGTGTCATCAGTCTGTTGTAGCGTTATATCAATCTTTAATAAGTAAATCTTAAAACACATTGACTTCAATGCAAAACGATCATTGTGTTCGTTGCTATACATAATGTATGACGTCATGTGACATTGATCAGGGGTGATGAGAAAACACCACTGCACCTAATCGCTGATACATGTTTCAGAAGCTTTCAATAAACGCCTTTGATAAAGTCACATGTGTAAAATTGCATGGCTGTTTTTGGACTTTTAAATCTAAACGTGTTAAGTTTCTGAATAAGTTCGTTCAAAAAGCTGGGACTATTAAGTTATGGAGATCTAATGAGCTTAGGCAAATTGCTTCTTGACAGAAAAGCAAATAATATACGCTGCATTGCGAGTGTAGAATGGTCTATCATATTAACATATCTATAAAACAAAACACTTCCTCATTACTTAAAAAAAAAATAATGTAACATGTTAAAACAAATATCTTCTTTGCCAATTAAGACAATTTATTGATTGGAAAAAAATACAACAAACAACACAAACAACAACAAAAATAAAACAAACCACATAATCGTCAAACATGAAACAGCTAAAAAATGTGTGCAATATAATTTCGAATACATTCGGTTGCTAAAAAGTTTAACATAATATTATGATACTAAATAGAACATAACATTCATAAAATTGACATTGTTTCAAGTAATAAAGCATTATGTAATGGTATTTGTCACCTTTTTCAGACGCAGTTAATCTCTACTACATTATCTGGTCATTATCTAAACATTAAAAACACAATAATTTTGAAATTTAACGAAGACTCTCTTAATTAGAGTAATTTCACTTCTGCAACTCCCATTAGCGATTTTTTGGCTTAACTAAGATTATTATCTTAAATTTAAAATTAAATCCACTATTCCATGAAATTTACTTTTTTACAAATTTGAATATAAATTAATTATATCTCCATATTTTGAAACACAATTTTATTCTATCTTTGTTCATACACATGAACTATAAAGGAAAACAATGGCTCTATTTATAAATACATGTTATCAACTTTTTTGTTTGCTGTCTGGATGGCTAGCGAAATCTTCGAAGGCCCAAATTACCCTCTTCTCGTCAAACTTTTGAGGCGAAACTTGGAAATAGAATTTGATTCCCATGACAGCACATCGTTTCATATTTTGTGGTGTGTCATTATAATATAAAACAGTTAAGATGTCTGAATTTTTTTTTTGCTGTAGCTAGTCTTGGCAGGACACGAATTGGGATTGGGATATATAGTGAGTTAATTGTATGCATATTTTATAGCTAGTCTTGGCAGGACACGAATTGGGATTGGGATATATAGTGAGTTACTTGTATGCATGTTTTGTAGCTAGTCTTGGCAGAACATAATTGGGATTGGGATATATAGTGAGTTACTTGTATGCATGTTTTGTAGCTAGTCTTGGCATGACATACTTGGGATTGGGATATGTAGTGAGTTACTTGTATGGATGTTTTGTAGCTAGTCTTGGCATGACATACTTGGGATTGGGATATGTAGTCAGTTACGTGTATGCATGTTTTGTTAAATGTTTTAAAGTACCCCGATAAGGAGGGGGAGTTAATTATGGTTAGCTTGACATAAATAAAAATATTTACAAAGATCGTTGCTTGTTAACAAATATATCGTACCACTGGTAACACTTTAAATAATTCAGTATAACATTGTTACATTTGTGTCTTTATCATAAGGTTCGTAACATGATTTAACAATATTTTTTTTTAAAAATCAATATATTATCATGTGTGTCCATTCCCATACAATTGACCAGATTGTGCGTGTAAACAAAATAAAACATAAAGAAGAGTAAAAAAAGGTATTTCATTAAAAATTATGAACCTCTTTTTAAAAAAAAAAAGTATATATATAATTGCTTTCGTTTTTTTTTAATAAAGTTTTTGTCGATATAGTATCGTTTTTTTGCGAGACATTTTTATTTTGTTTGTGTTATGTAAATGTACTTTTATTAAACATGTAATGCATGACATATTTGACTGATCCTTAAAATTGATTTTAACATTTATTTATTTCATTAATTATTTTTAGAAAAAACTTTTAATTAAATACTTTAACAGATATATATCCACACTTAAATATGTTTAACCAATGCTGCGTCAATTACTCATACTTTATAAAGTGGATTACTAAGTCTTACTTAAATTTCTAGTCCATATGTATCCAATCCCCACCTATAGGGATACAATGACAATCAATTGTATGGTATGCTGCCCAATGACATTAGCCTGAGATATTGCACTTTCAGGATAAAATTGCCTTTATTCAATTACAAAAAATACATCTTTATTTTAACTTACATCTCGTTGGCTGGCTGTGTTGCAGACAAAATATTATGTCCAATAAATGACCCATTTCCCGTCTTATTAACGATGTGAAACGTTGCTTATATATTAGTTGCCGATGACAACACATTTCATCAAAGTTTCAGCCTTAATTCCGAAACGAAATTCCCCAAAAATCGATGTTACATGTTTATCAAAGGAAACATGAAGTGAAATTTGCGATAACCAAAATACTATGAGATTCTTTAAACCAAAAAAAAAAAAAAAACTCACGCATATCGCAAGTTCGTTTGGTGCGTAATATTTTATTTGTTTTTTCTAAAATGGTCAGTGGAATAAATCTAATGTTACAAAGCTGGCGGGTCATTGGGATATGAATATAAGATTAGGTTCGTAAAAAATGAATTTAAGAGCCTAGGGAGGTGGCACTAATAGTGATTTTTATAAATTGGGTAACGTTTTGTTTTACGAACCCGTTTTTACCAGGTTCGATAGCTTCGTTGCTTTGGGTTTTATTAATAATTAAACAAACAATTGATTCATTTAGTAAACATCTATTTCTTCATTTGTTATAATAATTAAACAATTCATTGATTCATCGATTAAACATCTCTTTATTCACTTTAATCAACTCATAAAAGCAAACTCTTCTGGACGGCCATTGTTCCACACTATCACACGCAAACTCTACACAATAACACAATACTACGTTATTTCCCCGTATGCAAAATACGTCAAACAATAACAAACATTTAATAGCAACATCTACCCAAATACTCTCCAAACAAACCGCAAAGACAAAATTATACACACAGAAATAATATAACAAATTGTAAGCTTCTTACAAAGCAACATCTTAAATATCACAAACTTTAATGCTTAACATTGACTTCTTCACATTTAAGAGCAAGTGAATGATCTAAATTATCGAAACACAATTTAGCTTTCACTCTCTTATCAAAATTGGAAAGAATTATTACACTGACAACACAAATTATTGTCACACACTCAGAAAGTGAACCTAAACTCTGCTTCCTAGTGAAACCCTGTTTTTAACACCTTTGAAATCGTGTGGACATCCTTAAATTGTCCAGTCTGACATTCACATCTAAAGAGGTCGGGATATTAATCCAATTAGTCGCGTTACAAATAGCGTGCACATTGTTTCCGCAATTCAACTCTTTTATCTCATCTCTTTTATCTCACATCTTTTATCTCAACTCTTTTATCTCACCTCTTCTATCTCACCTAGCGCTTGTTTCATTATGTTTGTATTTTGACACAATATCAATCATAATATTTTCATATTTAAAATTATTCCACGATGCAGTCTTCCCTAACAAGCCCAATAATGGACGGGTCTCACAGATGTTATTAACCGAATCTTGCCAGTTCAATAGCTTCTTTTATCTAGTGGTTATAGTAGATTCAGAACGAATTGAATTTAGAGAAGTAAGTGTATTTATTAACTGCACAACTAAACTGTATTGTCATCTTCTGCCATTTCCCAATCACAACCCATTACACAGCTGTACGTCATTTACCCTTACGCAAATTACGTCACAAAATAACAAACATTTAACAGCAACCGCTACCCAAATACTCTCAGAACAAAATACATACAATTAAAAACACTTCAATATTTATTGGGGGGGGGGGCGCATTCAGTCAGTTCATCGAGTTCGTTGTTATTATTTGTCAGTCACTTCTCGTGTTCAGCATTATTAGCTGTCATCCATTTCATCATATACATCATTTTTGGTCACCATATTATATTAGTTGTTTAGCAACCATATTAACTTTGTTATATTATTATAAATACAGTGGAGCAGTCAAGTTGGCCAGTAAGAACTTTCTTGTTTTCTTTACATAGACGAACTTCGTTTTCGACCAAATGAACAATTTATCATTGACGGGAAATTTTCTCACCCGGATGTTATTACGCCACATTGTTATTGTCATAATATATACGTATTTTCAAACACAAACTGATTCACATTCCACTAGGTAAATATGCGTCCTAGTTTACAGACGTGCATACATATTTTAATTCCATAGAAAAATAAAATATATTTGAAGAAATCAACGGTGTGTGTTCCACTAAAAGTTCAAAGACAACGAATAGGAAATATGATTGTCAAAATGTTTATAAATATGGCAACTGAGAAGAAATATCCATGTGAAAATGTTCATGAATGCCCCATATATCCATTAAAAAAACGTGTTTGTTGCTGATATTTTCTAACAAAATAATTAAGCATTTCAACAAAAAGGTTATCAGATATTTCTTGACAAAAACAATCTGGTGGCATCTCTATACAGTAGGAAAACAAATGAAGTAAGTATATTTTCATATATCTCACATATACATAAAATGTAAATAAAATGAAATTTTAAAACATTATTAACAGAGTAATCAATTTGCAATTGGATTTCTGGTAACAAACATTGGGGCTATTAATAAAAAGTATGTATAATTATGAATACAGATTTATGAGGCAGGCGGAGTGATTTATTGTTCCAATTTAATTGTTGTGAATGTTTGGGTTCCTAAATTTCCATTGAGGTTTTATCCCTATATGGATATGTATGGATCGAATTCATCTGGAATAACCACTTGAAATATTAATGTTTTTTTTTAATGTTGTCTTGGCTGCTATGCACTTGTCAGCTTTTTATTTTAATTTTTTGGACTGCATCCCTTTATAGAGTGGTCGAAGTTGAGGGAAATATACGTGTTTTTTTTTAATTCAAAGAAATATTTCAAAATATACAGAATGAATTATTTACAGGCAAAAATACCTAATTGTTAACTTAAACAAAAATTTAAATCATGAGCTGAAATAACATTTTTATATACTAGTTACTGAAATTCTAATTAAATACAGTGTACTATATTAAAAATTATGTCTATAATAATTTTTTTAAAAAATGATATACTTATGAGATGAAATTATTAACATAAATAATTAATGTATTACTCTGTCATTTTTAATATTTTACTCTATATATTACTCTGTCATTATATTATCTTAAATTATGTTTTGAATTACGTTTTGTATTTTAAATCTAAAAAGTGTTTCTAATGAAATGTTTGTGTAATTATGTTTGTGAAAAAAAGCCTTAAGTCTGTTGTGTTATACATGTTTTCTGTATTGTGAAAGTAATATGAGACTTATTGTGTGTTGTTTCTTGTTTTTGCATTCTGGTATTGTGTTTAGTGTTATGGCTCTGTCTATATCTACTGTGTGAACTGTACCTGCTTGTATGATTTGTTTAAGTGTAGATTTATTCTGTAAGATTGTGTTGCATGTCAGATATAAATGTTGTTCGGTCTCATCAGCCCCTCTCCTGCATAGTGGACATTCTACGTGCCTAGCTCTGTCCTTGTATGGTCTTGATCAGAATGGTGTCATGTTGTATATGAGTCTATATGTTATTTCTTTGTCTTTATTTTCTTTTTCTTTAATGTGTATTTTTTAATGTATTCTCAGTGTCAAGTGTTCCATAAGTATGTGTCCATTTTATTATATGTTAAAGTTGTGTTGCTTGTCTCTTTATTAAATGTGCTTAGATATCTTTTGTTGTTTTGTGTATAAGTGTTTCATTGCCTTTTAATGCTTGGGTGCATGCCATGTGAAAATCAGATTGTTTTCTACCTATGTATTGTGGTGTGCTGTTGTCAATTTTTATTAACTGTCCTAACCTTATCCCCATGTAATAATGTGTAAATATGTTTTCCTCCTTCTTTCTAATGGCTTGTCCTATAAATTTGATTTTAAGTGCCTGTAGTTTTGTTTGTATGTCTTGTAAATTAATTCCTCCTTCTAATTTAGATTGGATTAATGTTGTATGTTTAATGTTTTGTATTGTTCCTTGAAATATGTAATTCCTGATATGTAAGTTGATTTGTTTTAACATTGTTCGTTGAGGCCCCCATATATTTCTTGTGTATATTGTTTTGGGAATTCCATTTGGGTTTATGATTTTGTTCCTACCTATAATTGTGTGTGCTGTGTATTTGTGTCTGTCAATTATGTTTTTTATAGATTGTTCAATATTTTACCATGTTTCTGTGTTAGTTTGAGTCTGTTTGTTTTAAAAATATATCCCATATATCCTAAGACTATCCTTCTTGACTATTCCTAAAGGGAATTCTAATCCATCTCTCCACCTACCAATCCCCATAATTTCAGATTTAGTTATGTTTATTTTTGATGCACTACCGCTCCCAAAATCTTGAAATATTGATATTATATTGGAAATTGACTTATCATCAGTAGGAAAAAAAATAGTGTCATCTGCATAAGCAATGACCTTTCTCTCCCTACCCTTAGGGATCCCTACTCCTTTAATACTTTCCTCCCTTCTAACTCTCTAGCAAGGGTTCAAATGATAGGATATAAAGGTAAGGGGATAATGGACACCCTTGTCTAACTGATCTGTCAATTTTAATATCTTTAGAAAGTGTGTTGTTTATTATTAGATTACTAATGGGGGACTTGTATAAAATTTTAACCCAGTTACAAAAATACTATCCTAGTTTGTAGTGTTGCAATATTTTATGTAAGTATGTGTGGTCTACCCTATCAAAGGCTTTTTCTTGATCTAGTGATAATATGCACGTTTGGATGTTTTTGTCATTTGAATATTGAATAAGGTCTCTAATGAAATGATTGTGGTTATGAATGTCCCTTCCTTTGATGCTGCATTGTTGATCTATGTGTATTAGGGTATTTAAATGTGGTTTTAATTTGTTTGCTAGTGTTTTTGTGAGAATTTTATAATCTGTGTTAAGTAAAGATATGGGTCTATGATTTTTACACTGTGTTTTGTCTGTAACTTTCTTTGGTAAAAGAGTAATGTATGAAGTATTCATTGAGTGTGGTAACTCCTTGTTGCTGTAAGCTTCTTCTAGTGTGGCATTCAAAATTGGTTCCATTGTTGTGAAAAAGAAAAGTTAGAATTCTGTTTTTAGATTATCTGAACCAGGTGTTTTGTTTTTGTTCATGCTGAACAATGATGTTTTGATGTCTGCTAATGTAATAGTTTTGTCCATTTCTTGTGTTTGACCTTTATTTAGTTTTTGTGTAAATTGTAAGTATGTATCTTGTATATCTGGCTCAGTTTTTTCTTTTCCAAAAAGTTGTGTGTAGTATTTTTCAAATGAGTTTACTATCATTGGAGTGTCAGTGTGTGTTTCACCTTCTGTATCAATAATTTGTCCTATCTGTCTACTCTTCTGTATGTTTTGTTCTATTGTTAAAAAGATCTTTGTAGGTGCCTCTTGATTGTTGGGGAAAGTTCTGCTCCTAACATGTGCACCATTGTATTTATGTTGTTTTATTGTGTCTAGTTCTTCTTCTAGTTCTTGTATATTGTGGCTGAAAGGATTGTTTGCTTTCTCCGTTGGTATGAGTATTTCTAATTACTTTTCTCTTTCTCTGAGTTGTCTGTGTGAGAGTGTTGCAAAATTTTGTGTGAAATGATTGATTGTGGATTTTAAAAGTTTCCAGTGTTCTCCTATGTTTTTAGTTGGTAGTGTGTTATATTGTTGTATACGGTTATTTATGAAATCTGTGTACTGATTATTTTCTAAAAGTGTATTGTTAAATTTGCAATGTGGGGATTTTTTAATGATGTTTGATCTTACTGTATTTATTGTAATTTTCACGCCTTTGTGATCGGTAAAGTCTAATGTTTCTCCAATGTGTTTTGCTTCATTTATTTTATCTATTTTTGATATATAGAATATATCAATTCTTGACTTGGTGTTAAACGTGTTGCTTGTAAATGTTGTTTCTTTCCCTCCCTTGTGTAGTGTTCTGTATGCGTCTACCATGTTATATGTCTCTGTTATGTAGTGTTCTGTATGTGTCTACCATGTTATATGTCTCTGATATTATATATGAGATTTGTAAAAAATAATATCCGTATGCGCTCTTATACCATTTATCTGAATGCGATACAACTTCAGTAATATGTTTCTTTTTTTTTTAATTTTGTGATATAATAAGTAGGTTTCTGAAGTAATACAACAATTCTACTATATTCCGTTTGTTGGCGGGGGCCTTAATTCGTTTTCCACCCTTATATTATCTATATAATTATCGTATGCATTCCTATACCATTCATCCGATTGCGATAAAAACTTTGGTAAATTGATATGCGCGCTCCCACAAATGTTTCTAAATTAGAACAACATTTTACAATATTTCGCATGGGCCGATGTCCTTAAATTCGTTTTTTTTCTTTAACAAACTTTATCAAAATAATTTCAAACCGAGCTATCAACTCAACCGCCCTTGAACAAATTCCAACAGACATCAATTTGTAGCAAGAGCAGAGAAAACACGTTTTTGCATGTTTAGTGTAGAGAGTATTTTTGTTGTTTTTATAAATAAGCTTGAATTTTGTGACGTATTTTAGAATCGGATATAGCTTTGTAAATGTGTTGTGATTTTGAATAGCAATGATGTAGTAATACATCTATATAAGAATGATCTATGTTGATCGTAACTCCAAAGAACCGATACGATTTAAATACGTTCCCATTTTTTAAAACAATCATAGTTATCTCCTATTATTTTAAGGAACTCGAATCAATGGTAATGCGAAAAATATATTGTATATTCGCTTTAATTTTAATAAAATTTTAAGTATTAATAATATAAATTACAAATAAATTTGGAGTAACAACTAAGGAACTATTTTAAACATTTTATATGTGGTTGAAAGTTATGAAAATTAATAAAACAAATTATGATCAAAGAATTACACTGTAATCACATTTATCGGGGAAACCAAAACATCTGTTGATTTTAGTGCATTTTTTAAGTACGTTCCAAATATTGCGTAATAAAAGTAAAACTAATTTGTTCTAAATAATAACGTAAATGACGTCATAACTCAAATTGTCTATTTATTTAATGCAAACATTTACCTGATTTAATAACCGCGCCTAATAAAATTGATAATGTACTTGCCCCTTCCTAAAAGTAAAATTAATAAATATAAAAGATTGCTTTTTAAATTGCTACAATTTAAAAAATTAAATACAATTTTTGCTTTTTATTTTTAACGTTTAATAATTTTTACTTTTATTCTTTCCAAAAATATACATTTATGAAATTTATAAATTATTAAAAAATAAATACATAAAAAAAAACCTAACCTTTAAATATACTTTTAATACGAAAATGCCGTTTAATGCAATCAGTGCAGCGAAACTACATATCCAAATAGCATCCACTAATGCACTTATCACTCATTTAAATAAGAACAAAGCATTTGAAATGCAAAAAAATTGTTTTTGCGTAAGTAAGTGGATTACAATTCCGTGGATGATTTTTATTAATTTCTTTAAAACTCTGTTTGGGGGGAGGGGGAAGTTGTAATTCAATAGTTTAATTTGCACATGGCAGCACACTATACGTCTCAAAATGAATTTGACAAATAAGTTGCCTTCTTAGGTACATATATATGGGGGTTAGGAAATAGGGTGTGTACAATTTTATATCTTTGAATCCAATGATAATACTGTTGTGAAAAATAGCTGCTATATTCTCATTTTACGAATTAAGAAAATCAATGACGTTAACACAACGTAAGTACTTTTACAAAAGTATATCCATGAATATCAAAACCCATTCATTTTACAAAGAATTACCAGTTTTGGACCGGGGCCCTATAGTAGTTTTTCTTTCTAATATGAGCTATTTAAATATAATTTCCGTATGAGTTCCTATACTATTCATCTGAATGCGATACACTTTCAGTGAGTTGTTGTGTGCAGGCCCGCATTCGGTTTCTAAAGAAGTGCAAATATTTTACAATATTCCGCTTTGGGCCGGGGGCCTTAAATTATTATTTTTTTCTTATATGAGCTATGTAAATATAACGTCAAGCAGAGCTATTGCATAAGTGGGTGGAATTACATTAAATATAAACTGTGACATTTCATTTTGTATTTGTGACTTAATAAATAGATTTCTGATTTAGTACAAATATTTCACAATATTACTTTTGGGGCCGGGGGCCCTAAGTTTGTTTATATGTAATAAATGAGCCATATAAATATAAATTCCAACATAGCTATTGCATGGGGGGATGAATCGCTATAAGTTTTGGGACTAAATTTGGAACATCCATGCTTCCCAGACGGACAGCTGCGTGTGGTCTGCTGACACTTCTTAAAACCTTCTAATTAATTCGAATACGCACCAGACGGTTAAAAAAAGATGTTTATTAGAAGAACTTACAAAAAAATTATTAAAACACGGACACTTTATTTCGATGAGTGGCATTGCAACGCATGCCGGGTACTCGCTAGTTATATATATAGATGGGATGTGCTTGGCGCTTCCTTTCAGTTCTGGGAGACACACAGGATGGGAATATTCAGCCATCTTGTTTGTCGGCCTCAATTTCTTTCTCTTTATTCTTATAGCAATTGGCCACCTGGCAATATTCCTAGCCATCACCTCGTATAAACAAGATTCCTTCTGTGAAAGAAGATATGATTTGAGGAAAGCTCAAGATCGTGCTGTTGCCAAACAATTGTTTCTCGTGGCCTTGTCAGACTTCTGCTGCTGGTTTCCTATAGGAATTATGGGTATCTTGTCTCTCAGCGGCTTTCAATTTAATCTTGACGTCTATAATTGGTCAGCGGTTCTCATTCTGCCAGTAAACTCAGCCATCAACCCGTTAATCTACACGTTGCCAACTATTTTGAGGAAGATTAAATATGGTCATGTTGTGTATAAACTGCCGTAATGCACCTCATAACAGCGTCTATTAGAGCAACATGTTACATTTAAATCCGGCCATAATTGCGAGTTTTAAACCAAATTTAATTTTTTACTCCAAAACATTGCTTTGTTAACATGATAATCAGTTGACTAGTTTCTGTCAAACGTAATAATGTTGAGCTTTAAACACAACAGTGAAACAAAAATGACATTGACATAATATTTAATAGTGCGTTTTCAATAAATTTCAGATTATATGAGTGTTCAATGTTCATAACAATTTTTTATGTTATTCTTGCTCGCACAGGGTAACATTTTCATAATATAACGTATTTAGCAATTAAACTGTTAATATATTTACTTTTCTATTAGCAACAGTTTTATTTGTCATTTTTTCAGATGTAATTTTAATATGATTATTCACCAGTGTTTTGAGATAAAAATGTATATATGTTTCCCCAGCTCAACTTTAAATGATTTCAGATGTAAATTTAATATAAGTAGTCTCCAAACACTTCATATTCCTTGTGTATAACAAACACAAAAAATTGGACATTTATTTATATGATAGTTGGGTGAAATAATTACTGTATCAACTCATTTACATCATCTATATATTATTATTGAATGAAATTGTTCTAACTGACTCATCTCATTATATTTCATATTTATTATCATACAATGAAATTGTTCTAATTGAATATTCACCGTTGAATGTTATCTGTTTTATCAGTGAACGAAATTTTTCTAACTGAAAAAGTAAATTAGGAAAGGTCAAAGAGACGTCGAGCAAGTACCACACTCTTTAGACTCTCCAAAAAGCACCCCCACATAAGCCATGCTCTTCCCAAAGCAACCCATCTAAGCCATGCCACTTGAAACCATGCCATATAAACCATGCCCCAACCAAAACACCCTACATAAGCCATGCTCTTCCCAAAGCAACCCATCTAAGCCATGCCACTTGAAACCATGCCATATAAACCATGCCCCAACCAAAACACCCTACATAAGCCATGTTAGGGTTCTCTAATATCCCAACAGAAGCCATGCATTCCCGAAACCATCCCAAATGAGCCAAGCACTCCCCCAAAGCACCCCAAACAAGACAAGCACTCCCCAAAGCACCCCAAACAAGACAAGCACTCCCCCAAAGCACCCAAAACAAGACAAGCACTCCCCCAAAGCACCCCAAACAAGACAAGCACTCCCCCAAAGCACCCCAAACAAGACAAGCACTCCCCCAAAGCACCCCAAACAAGACAAGCACTCCCTCAAAGCACCCCAAACAAGACAAGCACTACCCCAAAGCACCCCAAACAAGACAAGCACTCCCCCAAAGCACCCCAAACAAGACAAGCACTCCCCCAAAGCACCCCACAAAATCCAGATTATCATGTCACGATACGTGTCGTCAAGATCTCCCTCCACCAGGACAGCCCCCGCCAGTAACCAATAGTTCAGGTACCAAGAGAGGCCATCCCAGCCCAAGATCTCCCTCCACCAGGACAGCCCCCGCCAGTAACCAATAGTTCAGGTACCAAGAGAGGGCATCCCAGCCCAAGATCTCCCTCCACCAGGACAGCCCCCACCAGTAACCAATAGTTCAGGTACCAAGAGAGGCCATCCCAGCCCAAGATCTCCCTCCACCAGGACAGCCCCCGCCAGTAACCAATAGTGCAGGTACCAAGAGAGGCCATCCCAGCCCAAGATCTCCCTCCACCAGGACAGCCCCCGCCAGTAACCAATAGTTCAGGTACCAAGAGAGGCCATCCCAGCCCAAGATCTCCCTCCACCAGGACAGCCCCCGCCAGTAACCAATAGTTCAGGTACCAAGAGAGGCCATCCCAGCCCAAAATCTCCTTTTGCCAGAACAGCCACCGGCAGTACCCAATCGTAAGGTACAAACATAGGACATCCAAGGACATCCGATCAGCCGGTGAAGCATCTATCATTGCGTCAGCAGTCGACTTCCCATGAGTTTGGATTATATAATTACGTTATAAAGTCTTCACTCTCCCATAACGTGAATTTCTATCTGTGGGTTTCTATCTCGCAACTAATTTATGAACAGCTAGGAAAAAACGGTTGCCTAGGAACGCATTCCTCAATTGCTGTGTAAATAGAATCATCGACACAAGGCCACCACTACCCACCTCATGTCTCATATCTATTAATACTAAAGTGTAATAATGTTCCCCATTACATTTTCGTCTTTCTAATTCCAACTGCAGATTATCTAAATGAATAGTCGCATTTATATATTGTATGTATAATAATTGAAAGAGTTTGTTCTAAGAGTATCATCTTGTTTAATACAATAGGCATTAACATTAATTGACACTGAATAATCTGATATCAATTTATTGAGTGAAATTCTATTCCTAAATGTGTCTATTGTTTCTTTGCTCGATATATATCGATGTGCTAATGTATATGGATGGTTAATATATGGATGTGTTAACATATGGATGTGCAAAAAAAAAAAATGAAATAAATATTTGGATTCAATTTCTTGTGGCCATATTTCTGTGTAAAATTGTCCAACAAAATTATGTGTTTGAAAATTTTTTGGTTGAATATTAAATTATTTTTACAACTATTTATCAAATAGTCTTGCAACCACAATTTATTTGACCGCTATCAAAAAAATTGCTATCTCGAATTTCTGGTTAGAAAATAGCAAAAATGATGAGCAGCCATACTTTAATAGACAATGGCAAACTTCCTGATGATACACAGACGTGACTTCTTTGTAATGGGAACCGGTTACCAGCTTTAAAATAACTTTTAAGAATGGACAGAAAGCTCGAGTTCTTTAACTAATACAAACACATTCAATAACACATTGCTTCACGTGATTTTTAAGAATTGACATAAATCTCGAGTTCCTTTTTTTTAATACATACACATTGACGAACACGTTTAGTCACGTACAGAGTACAGACGTAATGGATTGATGGCAAAACAATCATTAACATTTTTATTTTAAAATGTGCTGCTTCACTTGTATTGACAATTTGAAGAATACATCATTATATATATATATATATATATTTAAATTATATATATACTAGCGAGTACCCGGCATGCGTTGCAATGCCACTCATCGAAATAAAGTGTCCGTCTTTTAATAATTTTTTTGTAAGTTCTTCTAATAACCACCTTTTTTTAACCGTCTGGTGCGTATTCGAATTAATTAGAAGATTTTAAGAAGTGTCAGCGGACCACACGCAGCTGTCCGTGTGGGAAGCATGGATTTTCCAAATTTAGTCCCAAAACTTATAGCGATTGATCCCCCATGCAATAGCTATGTTTGAATTTGTTTGCACCCGCTGCCAGATGTCATACATTGGGGAGACAGGACGCAGACTCTCTGACCGATGTACTGAACACCTCCGTAATATTACACAAGATAAACAGTGTCCTGTCTCCAAACACTTCAATAGGGCCGACCACCAGGGCAAGGCGGACTTTTCTATTTGTGCGAATGTGGCCAGCACGAACACACCCAGCCGGGTGAATTTGGAGCACAAGCTTATTCTGACCTATAACACCTTGTACCCACATGGTTTGAATGTCATGTCTCTATTCACTGTTTGAACCTGGCTCCGCCCCTCCACGTCACGACCTATCGCAGTGGACTTATTTCTCCTCTTTTCTTTCCCTCTTCCCTATTTAACCTTTCTCCCACTTACTCTCTGTCACTTATCTTTTGCTGCCCTCTTGGATACTATTTCTGAGCTAAGTGCTATATTATATATTTTTTGATACATTTTTAAATTTTATTCGTGTTTCTGTTTGTTCGCTGATGAAGGCTTCCTGCCGACACGTTCGTTGTTTTGTTGCGTTCCTTTGATCAGGTTTAACCTTACTGTGTTTTACTAATTTTATTTTTGGAAAGAATAAAAGAAAAAATTTATTAAACGTTAAAAATAAAAAGCAAAAATTGTATTTCATTTTTTAAATTGTAGCAATTTAAAAAGCAATCTATTATATTTATTAATTTTACTTTTAGGAAGGGGGAAATACATTATCAATTTTATTAGGCGCGGTTATTAAATCAGATACATTTTTCATTGAATAAATAGACAATTTGAGCTTATGGAATACAACTCTCCAATGTTTTGTCGCAATCGCATGAATGGTGTAGGAGCGCATTCGGTTTGAAACTATATTTATATAGCTCATATAAGAAAAAACGAACATGGGGCCCCTGGCTCAAAACGGAATATTTTAAAACGGTTGTATAAATTTAGAAACCTTTGTGGGCATGCTCGCAACATCTCGTCAAAGTTTTAGCGTATTCGAATCAATGGTGTAGGAGCGCAGACGAAATCTATTGTTTACAAAGCTCATATAAGAAAAAAAAATGATTTTGGGGCCAACGGCCAAAACGAAATATTTTAAAAGTGTTATAATGACCCAGTAAAATGCGCGAGCTTGTAGAATACAACTCTCCAATGTTTTGTCGCAATCGCATGAATGGTGTAGGAGCGCATACGGTTTGAAACTATATTTATATAGCTCATATAAGAAAAAACGAACACGGGGCCCCTGGCTCAAAACGGAATATTTTAAAACGTTTATAATTATTTCCAAACCTTTGTGGGCGTGCTTGTAACATTTTACCCAAGATTTAGCGCATTCAGACGAATGGCGTAGGAGCGCAGACGGAAATATTTTTTACAAAGCTCGTATTAGAAAAAAAAACGAATGAAGGGCCAACGGCCGAAAACGAAATAATTGAAACGTTTTTTAATGTCGCAGTTAAATGCCCAGGTAGGTGGCCAACAACTCACCAAAGTTTTGTTGCAATCGCATGAATGGTGTGGGAGCGCATATGAGACATACATACATACATTCATTTTTATATATATAGATATATATATATATATATATATATATATATATATATATATATATATATATGTATAATGACACCTTATATAATAAATTAGTGAAATATTCAATATCAGCATATATAAAATATAATTTCAATGTAACCTTGTAGCATAGATCAGTTATTTTCAATGTCACATTGTAATATATATAAATTATAAATTCAATGTTACAATATAGCATATATTAATTACATATTCAATGCACAATTGTAGCATAGATCAATTATATAATTATTGTTATATAGTTGTATAAACCAATATGTCACATTTTACCGAACACCTATTATCTATTCAATATCAAATTGTGACTTATATCTATTATATATTCTATGTCACACTGTAGCAAAGTTAAAATATATTTTAAATGTCACATTTTTGCATAGCTCAAATATATATTCAGTGTTACATTGAACTATAGATACATTATATATTCAATGTCACATTTTAGCATATATAAATGATATACTTAATGGAAACTTGTAGAATACATAAATTAGAAATTCAAGTACATATCTATTAGTTTACAGTTACTAATGTGGACATCACAAATTATAGATTAAAAGGCACTCTAGTTGATATCTCAAAGTATAGACCAATCCTGATTATAGTGTACACAACAAAGTATAGAACACTATTTATTATAGTTGACTTCACAAAGTGTAGACCAATCTGTACAATAGCGGACATCACAAAGTATAGACCAATCTGTACAATAGCGGACATCACAAAGTATAGACCAATCTGTACAATAGCGGACATCACAAAGTATAGACCAATCTGTACAATAGCGGACATCACAAAGTATAGACCAATCTGTACAATAGCGGACATCACAAAGTATAGACCAATCTGTGCGATGGCGGACATCACAAAGTATAGACCAATCTGTACTAAAGTGGACACCACATAGAATAGACCAATTTGCACTATAGTAGCTATCACAAAATAAAGACCAATCTGTGTTATGTTAGATGTCACAAGGCATCGATTAAATGTTCTACACTGGACATCTCAAAGAATAGACCAATACGTACTGTAATGGATGTTACAAAGTATAGAAAAACCTTTACTATTTTGGATATCAAAACGTATAGACCAATCAGCACTAAAGTGGACATCACACTGTATAAACCGATTTGTATTATAGTGGACTAGCGAGTACCCGGCATGCGTTGCGATGCCACTCAAGAAAGAAAGTGTCTGCGTTTTAATTATGTTTCTTGAAGAGCTTTTAAATACACAATGTTTTTTGTTTTTCCGTCTGGTGCATACACGAATAAATCGGAAGGTTTTCCGACGCGAGAGCAGGCGACATACAGCTGTCCATGAGAGAAGCATGGGTTTTCCAAATTTAGTCCGCAAACTTGTAGCGATTGTCCCTGTGCTTTGTTGATGGTCATTGCAAATGCGAGTCGCACCGGAAACTGCAGACGTTTAAATTCAAATGGCATATCTGTTGGAATCATTGGGATGCGTGGCAGCAGTACATCTTCGCCTTTAAATTTTCCATTTAAAATAGTTGCTTCGATGATATTGTTCATTATGTTTTTCACTGAAAGCTTGGTGCCATTACAAAGTCGTGGTGGATTTATGTTTCGCAAAAGAATGATAGGCACGCCAATTTTGAGTGTTAAAACGTGCGACGGGATGCCTGGCAAGTCAAGAGAATTCAAGAATTCCGTTGGATAGTTGACAACTTCGTCTTCATTCAATACAGTATCGATGGACTTGTACGTTGTCGTTTCGCCTGGGATTTCATTTTGAATGCTTAAGTTGATGGCATTGACATCGTTGTTTTTGGCTGCCAATATAGCACTTGCACTGAGCCACTGATGATTTGTGTAATTTTGTGCGATTTTTGGAAAAACTCTATGAATCAATTCGTCGATGGTTGCTGTCATTTTACAGAAACTTGTTGGCAATCTGAAACATTGTGTGGATTCATCGATTGCCATTTTCCCATTCCCAATGTCCAACAACTGTTTTGCGAAACGTTCCGCGGATGCATCATTGTGTAGTTGCACACGCATATTGGTCTTCAAAGTCAATTTCTGTACATGGCGCCATAAAACTGATGATTTTAGACATGCATTTAATTCATCTGCAGCGGTTGAACGTGCTTCATCAATTATTGGTGCGTTGTATTGTCTTTCGTGTTGGCCGGCAGGTGTTTTGTCTGCTCTAACTACAACTGAGTAATCATCTGTCGGCATTTGTTCAAGTGAATTTCTAAACAATTGAACTAATTCGTTGTGTTGCAAAAATAGAGATTGCAATACAGCTACAATTTCTCCATTAGTGCCCATATTGATATGACAACGTTGATCGATTTGTTCATCAGTATTCCCCATAAAATAAATTTGAAGAAATTTGTGATCTGTGTCTGGCAGTGGTAGTAGTGATCCTGCACGATGATAAATTTGCCCTTGCACTTTAAATGTTGGCATGTAATTCTCGCGCACGATATTTGTTGCACAGAACGATGTCATTTGGAAACATGAATTGTACTTGCGTATGTTTGCCAAGAAATGTTTCGATTGGCTTGATTCACCTGATACCAAGGTTGATAATGGTTCTGGTGGTGAATGTAATTCTTGCAATTTCACTTTCCCACCCGCGCAGCAAATTCCCGCAGTTTCATTCTTAAATTTGAGGGCACTGCAATACACGCATAATGTATCAATTTTTCCAATAACCACGCTTGGATGAAGACTGTAATCATAATTAGCATTGTAATGGAATGCATTAAGATTTAATTCAACGTGCAGTGTTCGTCTGGTTCGAGCATTGCGTACTCGGGCGGTTGCCAGTCTTGCTTCACGTTGCTCGACTGTTTCAGATGAACGGGTTTGAGCGTTGCGTACTCGAACTGTTTCCAGTCTTGCTTCCCGCTGCTCCACTGTGTCAAAGGTACGGGCTTGAGCATTGCGTATTCGAGCGGTTGCCAGTCTTGCTTCACGTTGCTCGACTGTTTCAGATGAACGGGTTTGAGCTTTGCGTACTCGAACTGTTTCCAGTCTTGCTTCCCGTTGCTCCACTGTGTCAAATGTACGGGCTTGAGCATTGCATACTCGAACGGTTTCCAGTCGTGCTTCTCGTTGCTCGACTGTTTCCGATGCTCGTGATGACCTTTTCTTTCGCGCTTGAGGTGTGGAAAAACCAATAGCTTTTCGTTTGGGTGGCATCAGTGATGTGACAGCAAAAGTATTGCTTTGTGACGAATATTACAAATGCATGTGATATCTGTTATTATATTTCGATAGACAATGCTAATTTCACATTTAATACCACTTGTTACATCAAACACAAAATGAAATATGGCTGTTTGTATTTGATTCAATTAATTAACGATATTTTTAATGGTAATAGTTTTCATATGTTAGGAAGTACAATGAATTGTTGGCAGTACATTTCCAGTTGTATAAGGGTCACATTACTTTATAAATCATAAATTCCAGCGTTAAAATCTAGATGTTATTATAGTTCAATACCTTCGTTGTCTATTGGGTAATTTAAAAACTTAAGAAACCATCGATTCATGTCAAATGTCTTTTCATAAAACAAAACAACTGCGAATTTCTCACACTCTATTATAGAATTACTTTATCATTGCTGTTCAAAACCATAACACGTTTACAACGTCATATCCTATTCTAAAATACGTCACAAAATTCAAGCTTATTTATAAAAACAACAAAAATACTCTCTACACTAAACATGCAACAATGTGTTTTTTCATGCTCTTACTACAAATTGCTGTCTGTTGGCATTTGTTCAAGGGCGGTTGTTTTGACGGCTCTGTTTGAAATTATATTGATGAAGCTCATTTAAGAAAACAAAACGAATTTAAGGCCCCACGCCCAAACGAAATATTGTAAAATGGTTGCATTAATTCAGAAACCTACTTATTATGTAACACATAAACTGAAATGTCGTTATTTGTATTTGATTCAATTTCATCCACCCATGAAATAGCTCTGTTTTAAATTATATTTTTATAGATAAATTAAGAAAAAATGGAATTAGGGGTCCCTGACCCCAAACGGAATATTGTGAAATGGTTGTAATAAATTAGAAACATTTGCGGGAGTGCGCATATCAATTCACCAAAGTTTTATCGCAATCAGATGAATGGTATAGGAATGCATACGATAATTATAAAGACAATAAAACGGTGGCACAAACGGAATATTGTAGAATTGTTGTATTACTTCAGAAACCTACTTATTATATCACACACACAGTTTAATGTTGCTATTTGTATATCATTAAAAATATATCCATTAATGTAGTAGCTCGGTTTGAAATTATATTTGTATAGATCATATAGGAAAAATAGAACATGTGGCCCCTTGCTCAAAACGGAATATTTTTAAACGGTTGTAATAATTCAAAAACCTTTGCAGGCGTGTGCAAAACATCTTACTAAAGTTTTATCGCATTCAGATGAATGGTATAAGAGCGCATACAAAAATTATTTTTTAGAAAACTCTTATAAGTAAAAAAAAATTTGGGGCCAACGGCAAAAAACGGAATATTTTAAAAGTGTTGTAAGGGATAAGTAAAATGCGCAAGCTTATGGACAACCTTTCAAAGAAGTTTTGTTGCAATCACATGAATGGTGTAGGAGCGCATACGGTTTGAAATTATATTTATATAGTTCCTATAAGAAAAAACGAACATGGGGCCTCTGGCTAAAAACGGAATATTTTAAAACGATTGTAATAATTTAAAAAACTTTGTGGGCATGCTCGCAACATCTCGTCAAAGTTTTAGCGTATTCGAATAAATGGTGTAGGAGCGCAGACGAAATCTATTGTTTACAAAGCTCATATAAGAAAAAAAAACGATTTTGGGGCCAACGGCAAAAAAAAAATATTTTAAAAGTGTTATAATGACCCAGTAAAATGCGCGAGCTTATGGAATACAACACTCCAATGTTTTGTCGCAATCGCATGAATGGTGTAGGAGCGGATTCGGTTTGAAACTATATTTATATAGCTCATATTAGAAAAAACGAACATGGGGCCCCTGGCTCAAAACGGAATAATTTAAAACGGTTATAATTATTTCCAAACCTTTGTGAGCGTGCTGGCAATATTTTACAAAAGATTTAGTGCATTTAGACGAATGGTGTAGCAGCGTAGATGAAAATATTTTTTACAAAGCTCGTATAAAAAAAAAAACGAATGAAGGGCCAACGGCCGAAAACGAAATAATTGAAAAGTTTTTTAATGTCGCAGTTAAATGCCCAGGTAGGTGGATAACAACTCACCAAAGTGTTGTTGCAATCGCATAAATGGTGTAGGAGCGCATACGGTTTGAAATTATATTTATATAGCTCATATAATAAAAAAAACGAACATGGGGATCCTGGCTCAAAACGGAATATTTTAAAACGGTTGTAATGATTTAGAAACCTTTGTGGGCATGTTCGCAACATCTCTTCAAAGTTTTAGCGTATTTGAATAAATGGTGTAGGAGCGCAGACGAAATCTATTGTTTACAAAGCTCATATAAGAAAAAAAAACGATTTTGGGGCCAACGGCCAAAACGTAATATTTTAAAAGTGTTATAATGACCCAGTAAAATGCGTAAGCTTGTGGAATACAACTCTCCAATGTTTTGTTGCAATCGCATGCATGGTGTAGGAGCGCATACGGTTTGAAACTATATTTATATAGCTCATATAAGAAAAAAACGAACACGGGGCCCCTGGCTCAAAACGGAATATTTTAAAACGGTTATAATTATTTCCAAACCTTTGTGGGCGTGCTTGTAACATTTTACTTAAGATTTAGCGCATTCAGACGAATGGTGTATGAGCGCAGACGGAAATATTGTTTTACAAAGCTCGTATAAGAAAAAAAACGAATGAATGGCCAACGGCCGAAAACGAAATAATTGAAACGTTTTTTAATGTCGCAGTTAAATGCCCAGGTAGGTGGCCAACAACTCACCAAAGTGTTGTTGCAATCGCATGAATGGTCTGGGAGCGCATATGAGACAAACAGACATACATACATACATTCATTTTTATATATATAGATATATATATATATATATATATATATATATATGTAATTGACATTAAGTATTAACATTTAAATGAATGTGTTTTTGATATCAAGTATTACTTAACAATAGAATTATCTGCAATAACAGATGTTAAATATTGGACATGACAAAATGGTATCTATTAATAAACAATAAAATGTACAAATTGAAATGTAATGTAAAAAGTGTAACTTTTGTTAGCATTGATGCTAACCTCTGATAAGCTAGTTCTTATATTAGTATCCCCAAGACATTGAAGTGGAAAATGAAATTTAATATGAGTACAAAATAGACTTAGTATGAAATTTAGAGGAACACAAAAGAAAATATTGTTTTAAATTGTATGAAAGCTGCGTTATACAGTTAATTCAAATATAACTAATAAAATTAATAATATTTTATAATTTTATATTAAAAGATTTAAGCAAAATGGCAATGTTTTATAGTTAAACATGTTTTAAATAGTATTTTTTAATTAACCATACATTTTTAAACATAAAATAACATTGTAACCGTCACATGCCTATGTACTTATGTTGTAACCATCACATACATATATTGGATAGAGCACCATCACATGCCTAAGGCCATTGGTTATCACCGTTGCACACATATTTTGGATAGAGCATTGTCACAGGTCTACATCCTTAGAAAATGCAATACTGTAAAAATAATGCATTGATCCTCTTTTTTACTTTTTTTAAATTCCTACCCTCTGATATCATGTCCATAGGTTTAAACCAGCACATTACCATGTTTATAGGTGCTACCCTCTCATATGATGTACATAGGTTTAAACTGGCACATTACCAAGTCCTTAGGTTATGCTGATTTAAGCCATTTCCTTAGGTTTATGTTATTAGATATGTCCATAGGTTTAAACCAGCACATTACCATGTTTATAGGTGCTACCCTCTCATATGATGTACATAGGTTTAAACTGGCACATTACCAAGTCCTTAGGTTATGCTGATTTAAGCCATTTCCTTAGGTTTATGTTATTAGATATAAAATGCATTAATTTGTTTTTAACTTCTATAAATTCCATTTTTTTAATAAGTTATGTCTTTTACTCAAAACAATAAATAAACATGATATGTATTAATAATAATTTTTAAGAAATATATATTTTTTTTTTATATTAGCTAATACTATTTCAAAGCCATAAATTAATTAGCTAATACTATTTCAAAGCCAAATTTGAACATGATTAAACATTTATTTATAATGCTCATGTATAAAAGAACTTAAAATATTTATGGCATGTGATTGGTTCATACAAAAAGAGTAACATAGCTAAAGGTGTTAAAATGTAGATTGTTTAACAAAATTCTAGAACATTATAAAGTATTTTTGTAGATCAACATCTTTTAGAGAGTAAGAGTCTCAAGTAAAGATAAAGAATTTAGTGGATATCTATGAAAAAGATGGTTTCAAAGTTATACTTTCTGAGCCTTAATCTTATCTGCTAGGACAGGTGTGTAACCTTCATGTAGGTATTGACATTTTTAAAGACACATTTGTTATTTCAACAGTTTCTCTGTGTAAATAAATATTTTGTATTTTCCTCCTTGAGTTTGTGATTTATATCCTGGGATAGTGTTGTAATCCCTAGATCACGTGGAGTGTACTGACCTTGCACTAAACGTAACCACTGCGGGATTTGATAAAGTGTAAGAATAAAGATCCTAACATGTGAAGTCTCAAGAAGGCAGTAACTTTAAAATGTGTGACCCCTAGAAAACGAAAGTAGACCGCGACTTTCAAACATGTAGTCAACTTGCATTTGAACACTACATTTAAGGACACACTGTCCATGAACAGTCTCTTTGTATTATTTAATAATCTCTTGAATTAAATTAGACAGTGTTATTTAACTTTCGTTATACAGTTAAATTTCTTTTTTTCTTCTTTTTATTACGAGATTCAAATAACTGTATTTACAATGCTAAATGAACGTATTTTGTTTATAGTATTTTTAAGACCTTATATGACAATGTGTCTGTTATTTTCCACCATACTATAGGTACTTTTGTATTTGTATGGAGTAAGAAAGTACACTGAATTGAATCTGTGACGTAATATCTTTTGCATTTCTGTTATGAAATGATTACAGCTTTCGTATAAAAATAACTCTATTGTTTAAAGATGTAAGTCAATAACAGAGGTTAATTAAAAATGAAAACAAAAAATAACAGAATATACATTCTAAGTGGATTAGTTTGTCTTACTTTTGCAATTGCAATGATTAGTCAATATGTTATATGTCATAGATTATCGAATTTTAATTATAATACGTTATTGTACTTTCTGATAAAAAAGTGTCTATCTTTTATTTATCTTCCATTACTCTTTTTCATTGATAAAATTGAAACAATCAGAAAGAGCTTTATGGAACATTGCGATTTTTCTGCAGTGAAGAATGTCTTTGAAGGCACTCCTCTAGTGGAATTCTTTCCAGTGTCCCATCAACAGTTGAGACGTGCCTGCATGGCATCCAAATCACTTAATCTTTTTTGGTCCCATTCCAACCAATATTGTTTTGGACTGTGTGGAAGTCTTGCTTCCTGTACTGGTTAACATTGTGATTAGTAGCCTTCAGTCTGCAACAGTCCCACATCTCTTCAGTAGCCTTCAGTCTGCCACAGTCACACATCTCTTCAGTAGCCTTCAGTCTGCCACAGTCCCACATCTCTTCAGGCTGCCACAGTCCCACATCTCTTCTGTAGCCTTCAGTCTGCCACAGTCCTACGTTTCTTCAGTAGCCTTCAGTCTGGAAAAGTCACACGCCTCTTCAAGGTGGCTGTCATTAAGTGCCTGCTTTAAAATGTGGCTTTGACCCAAATGATGGAAATGTCTTCAATCTAACCTTTATATTTAAAATTCTGGAGAGAAATGTAACCAAGAAGATTGCGTAGCATCTTGGCACTTATGACCTGCTAGCTAATTTTCATTCTGCATATCGACCTGGACACAGATGTCACACAGAACTGATCCGTGTCATGAATGATGGTCTTTTTAGTGCTGACACTGGCCATCTGACTCTAGTGGTCCGGTTTGATGTGATCGTCCATGAGCTTCTCTTGTCAAAACTTCTGAACGAGGCGGGCATCTCAGGAACTGTACTTCGTTGTTTTATTTCTAATCTGACTAACAGGACTCACCGTAATTGGCTTGAATCAAGCATCTTCCATGGACACTTCTTATCTGACTAACAGTCCTCACCGTAATTGGCTTGAATCAAGCATCTTCCATGGACACTTCTTATCTGACTAACAGGACTCACCGTAATTGACTTGAATCAAGCATCTTCCTTTGACACTTCCGTTACCTGTGGCGTGTCACATGACTTATTCTGTTCACCATGTACACTAGCCAGCTCGGCAGAATTATTGAACATTATGGTAAATCACGCAATTTTCTTGCGGATGACATATAACTGTACACATACTTCCGCCCTGATCCTTTGGACTGAACTGCTGATGGTCAGGCTGTCGTTGACTGATGTCTTGTTGTGAAATTATGGATGTCATCAGACTTTAACTAAATGTCGATAAGACAGAAGCACATACGTGGTTATGACTCCAATCTATGGAAGGCTGCCGTCACTTTATTAAAATGTTGGTGCTGAGATCCCCTTGTCTAACACAGTCAGAGACATTGGCTTTAATACCGACAGTAAACGTACAATGATTCCTCATATCAGTTGTGTGGTCATGGAATGTGTATGTCACCTGCGCACCCTGGTGCAGCTGCGACTTCAACGTAATAAGAGAACAGCCAATATCGTAGCATTAACGCTTATACAATCAAGATTAGACTACTGTAACAGTTGTTTGTTTAATTTACCTCAGAACCAAAGTCAGACAATCCAGAAGGTAAAACATACTACAGCGAGCATTGTATCGCGGAGAAAGAAATCTGACCACATCACCCCATTTCTTAGAGTGATCAATTGGTTTCTTGTGAATGAACGCTTTGACCACAAAATTATGTCCATGGCGTACAGCTGTATAGAAGTTTCTGCATCGGAATGTCTCAAATAACTTTTGTCTAAACACATATTCTTAATGAACCCGCGCTCTTCAACACAGTCCTTAATGAGTGTCACCAGTGTGTATGGAAACATAAATAAGTCATACGGTTTGCGCCCCTTTAAAGCGATAGTGCCAACATTGTGGAACGTGATGCCATAGATTGAAATCGGAAATGATAAAAAATCAATATAGAAACATTGCAATACGTTTTTTGTTTAAATAGATTTAAGAACATCAGAGCGCTGTTAGAATGTTAAAATAGTATGAAATACAAAAGTATATAGGTATTCAATCATTCAATCGGTGTCCACATTCATACTTGTGTTTTTTTTTATTATCATATTAGCAATGTCCACATTCATATCTTTGTTATTTATATGATCATATTAGCAATATCTATATTCACACATGTGTAATTTATATGGTCATATTTGCATTGTCCACATGCACACGTTTGTTATTTATATGATCATATAAGCAGTGTTCACATTCATATTTGTTATATGATCATATACGCAGTGTCCATATTCACATGTTTGTTATTTATATGATCATATAAGCAGTGTCCACATTCATATTTGTTATATGATCATATAAGAAGTGTCCATATTCACCTGTTTGTTATTTATATGCTCATGTTAGCAGTGTCCCAATAAACGCGTTTCGTTATATGATCATATTTGTTTAAAACATAACATTTTATGATAACTCCACAATTAAAAATAATACTAACTGCAAATTTACATAAATATAATATTAATAAAAATATTTTTCTTTATTTTAGTCCTTTCGCACGTATGTTAAAAATAAATTATGCAACATAGCAGTTTGTCTTAGAAATAAATATAATACTAATAGAATGTTGAGAATCATGTCAAAACGGCGTTTGTAGACTCATCCACACTTTAGTAATTAATCATATGTTTGATATAGAAATTTAATTTTGAACTTTTTTTCTTTTTATTTAAATTTCTTTGCGTCAT
The DNA here is from genome assembly GCA_964017045.1 of Omphiscola glabra. Classification (NCBI taxonomy): domain Eukaryota; kingdom Metazoa; phylum Mollusca; class Gastropoda; family Lymnaeidae; genus Omphiscola; species Omphiscola glabra. The sequence continues at coordinate 1,328,461 of OZ024811.1, forward strand.
TAATCCATTTTTAGACAGTAAACGACCATTTACTAATTTTGAAACACAAATGTGTTATACATCCTTAAAGTTCATACACATGAGTCCATACAATTGATACATTTGTTTTATATAATTTCCTTTTATATGTATTATATTTACATTTTAATTCAATAAACAATATGTTTAAAGACAAAGACATGTTTTCATTTTAAATATAGATGCATTGCTTGAAATGTATCATGTTGTTTTATATATAAAAATTACTGTTGTAACAATTTATCCTTCATTTTTTATAAGATTTTGGGTTTATTACATTTATTTATTTTCAAGGGAAACAATTGCTTTCGTTTTTTAACATTATGAGATATAATTGAGGCAATTGGAGACATTCATTTTTTAAAATTTTTGTTACGATAAAAATATTTATAAAATACTTAAAAAGGTGATGACCTATAATGACAATAAGTTACAGTATTCTATTTATTCTTAGATAAATTTTTGTTTATTTTTTAAACTATGAATTTTAAAATTAATATAATAAATATATTAAATACAAAACGTGCACAACCAGGGCTCTTCCTTGTATGTTGACTGGTTAGCCGATTCTCCTACTTCGAGTGGCCATTCCATATGAATTCCATCCCCATACTTAGGGACCCCAGCCCCCACAACAATCACAATGCATCAATTATTCTCGCCCCCCCCTCCCCCCCCCATCCCATCAAATGCGCCTCCTCCTTTAAAGATCATAATATTTTGTTGCTGAAATCCCATTGCAAATTTGATTACACCCATACCTCACCTTACGGCCCAGATACGTTCCGGAAATGTTGGCCGTAAAGAGAAAAGCCGCATAATGAATCAATAATTTTGATATAAAACTATACACATTTTATTGAATCTGTTCCAATTTTTGTAAAAAATAATATTGTCATTAGTTCATAAATCATTTTATTCTTTTTATTTCCTATAAAAATAAAGGTACAAAACCATGTAATTGTAAACAGAATTTTAAAAAATAAACATATTAATTAAACAACAAAAGAGTTTTGTAACAGGCAATTGCTGAATTTACTCCTCTAGACACTTTAGCGTTGCGTTCTTCGTCGGGATCATTTTGAAGAAGGATGTTCCTTCGCTGCTCAAAATATGAAAGTGCATTTGATAGGTTCTTTGCAGTTAGCTTTTGGCAGACAGCAGGCTCTGGCTCTTCATCAAGTGCTTGTTGTGTATCAAACTGGACCAGTTCCTCGTTTGAAAGAGGTTCTCTGTCAGCATCTAGAAGGCCAATCAAATCACCTACTTCCAAAACCTCAAAACCAAGAAGGCTTTCTAAGATTAGTATGTTTTGTCGAATTTCAGAAAGAGAATCAAATTCAGGTTCATTAGTTGTGATGCATTCTGGACAGATTTTTTTTCAAAACTTGTTTCATTGTGGTTGATTTTAATTCCTTCCACGATTCGCTAATGTTATCTATGGCATCTCTGATGTTGTATTTTTTCTAGAACTGTTTTATTGAAGATTCACCATCAGTTTCGTGAATAAGTTTACGAAAAGTCCTGCGTAAATAATAAGCCTTAAAAGTGGCTATTGCACCCTGATCCATTGGCTGGATCAGAGCTGTTGAATTTTTGAGAAGATAATCAATCCCCACATCGTCAGATAATTTGGATAAATTAACTGGGTGCCCTGGAGCATTATCCAAAATAAGCAATGCCTTGTTGCTTAAGTTATTCTCCTTCAAGTATTTTGTTACTTCTGGGCAAAAGTAATTTTTAAACCTGTTTTCAAAGAGAATTTTAGTCATCCAACCTTTCTTTGTGGATATCCAAATGACATGCAATTGTTTCTTGTTCACCCCTTTTAAACATCTTGGATTTTCGGAAAAGTATACTAAAAGTGGTTTTAGCTTAAAATCCCCAGCAGCATTAGCACCAAACAAGATTAGCACAAGCAGCATTAGCACCAATCAGCATTAGCACCAAGCAGCATTAGTACCAAGCAGCATTAGTACCAAGTAGCATTAGCACAAGCCGCATTAGCACAAGCAGCATTAGCACCAAGCAGCATTAGCACAAGCAGCATTAGCACAAGCAGCATTAGCACAAGCAGCATTAGCACCAAGCAGCATTAGCACCAAGCAGATTTAGCACCAAGCAGCATTAGCACCAAGCTGAATTAGCACCAAGCAGCATTAGCACCAAGCAGCATTAGCACCAAGCAGCATTAGCACCAAGCACCATTAGTACCAAGCAGCATTAGCACCAAGCAGCATTAGCACCAAGCAGCATTAGCACCAAGCAACATTAGCACAAGCAACATTAGTACCAAGCAGCATTAGCACCAAGCAGCATTAGCACCAAGCAGCATTAGCACCAAGCAACATTGGCATAAGCAACATTAGCACAAGCAACATTAGCACCAAGCAACATTAGCACCAATCAGCATTAGCACCAAGCAACATTAGCACAAGCAACATTAGCACAAGCAACATTAGCACAAGCAGTATTAGCATTAGCAACATTAGCACAAGCAACATTAGCACCAAGCAACATTAGCACCAAGCAGCATTAGCACCAAGCATCATTAGCACCAAGCAGCATTAGCACCAAGCAACATTAGCACCAAGCATCATTAGCACCAAGCAGCATTAGCACCAAGCAGCATTAGTACCAAGCAGCATTAGCACAAGCAGCATTAGCACCAATAAGCATTAGCACCACGCAGCATTAGCACAAGCAACATTATCACGAAGCAGCATTAGAACCAAGCAGCATTAGCACCAAGCAGCATTAGCACCAAGCAGCATTAGCACCAAGCAGCATTAGCACCAAGCAGCATTAGCACCAAGCATCATTAGCACAAGCAACATTAGCACCAAGCAGCATTATCACAAGCAGCATTAGCACCAAGCAACATTAGCACCAAGCAGCATTAGCACAAGCAACATTAGCACCAAACAACATTAGCACCAAGCAACATTAGCACCAAGCAGCATTAGCACCAAGCAGCATTAGCACAAGCAGCATTAAAACCAAGCAGCATTAGCACCAAGCAACATTAGCACCAAGCAGCATTAGCACCAAGCATCATTAGCACCAAGGATCATTAGCACCAAGCAACATTAGCACCAATCATCATTAGCACCAAGCAGCATTAGCACCAATCAGCATTAGTACCAAGCAGCATTAGCACAAGCAGCATTAGCACCAATCAGCATTAGCACCACGCAGCATTAGCACAAGCAACATTAGCACCAAGCAGCATTAGCACAAGCAGCATTAGTGTCAAGGATATGAAATCAATGTAGTTATGTTTGTAAGTAAATCATGTTGAGTTAGAGAGTATACGTGTAGCGTTGTATATTGTGCGTGAATGTTGTGACGTATTTGGGTAGGGGAAGTGACGTATTAGTTAAGTGTAGTGTGGAGAGTGGAATGTAGATGGCGGTTGGACAAAATGATGTTGAATAGCGATGTTGTAGAACCTTATGAAGTGCCTTGTGTTTACTGATTATTAAAGTTATATATAGTTATGAAAAGGACTTGAGTTGTTATTGTTACTAATGATGGAATTATTGGAAGAACTTGATTGAATGATCCAATCCTGAGGACATAGAAGTTGACATTGGGGGCTACTCGTCCGAGATTGGAAAACATCATTTTCTTACTTGAGGTAAAGTCCAAGAACTTTCTTATACTTTTGTGAAGTTACAAGTATCGTCGCTGTCCTGTGTTTCAAGGTCGGAGCTCTGATGCCACCGTGTATCAAGTGTGTATGAGTTGCTTACACCAGTGACTCCATTAACTACCTACGTCCTGTATCAAGTGTGTATGAGTTGCATACACCAGTGACTCCATTAACTACCTACGTCCTGTATCAAGTGTGTATGAGTTGCATACACCAGTGACCCCATTAACTACCTACGTCCTGTATCAAGTGTGTATGAGTTGCATACACCAGTGACTCCATTAACTACCTACGTCCTGTATCAAGTGTGTATGAGTTGCATACACCAGTGACTCCATTAACTACCTACGTCCTGTATCAGGCTAGTTATGTTAACTGCGCCTGGCCGTTATTCAAGTTAACTACGTCCTGCCCTGTATGAAGTTATGAAGGTCGTGTCCAGTTACAGTGAAATAACAATGTCCTGCCCTCTATGAAGTTACGAAGGTCGTGTCCAGTTACAGTGAAATAACAATGTCCTGCCCTGTATGAAGTTACGAAGGTCGTGTCCAGTTACAGTGAAATATCAATGTCCTGCCCTGTATGAAGTTACGAAGGTCGTGTCCAGTTACAGTGAAATAACAATGTCCTGCCCTGTATGAAGTTACGAAGGTCGTGTCCAGTTACAGTGAAATAACAATGTCCTGCCCTGTATGAAGTTACGAAGGTCGTGTCCGGCTCCAGTGAAATAACTACGCCTCGCCCTGAAGTTACCAGTGTCGTCGCCCGAACAAGCTGCGTGTCGTCGCCCGAACAAGCTGTGTGTCGTCGCCCGAACAAGCTGTGTGTCGTCGCCCGAGCAAGCTGTGTGTCGCCGTCTGAACAAGCTGTGTGTCGTCGCCCGAACAAGCTGTGTGTCGTCGCCTGAACAAGCTGTGTGTCGTCGTCCGAACAGGCTTTGTGTCGCCTGTCCGAACTCATCTGAGTCTGTTAAGTAAAATCCTCGTCCGAACTCGTCCGAGGTGTGAAGTATTCTGACCCATCCGTCCGAAGCTGTGTGGGGTGCTCGTCGTAAGCTGTGTCTCCTGTCCCAACCAAATCACCTGTCGGATGCTATGAGCCGCTGATCGGTGTATTCTTCTGAGCTTTACACCGCCCTTTGCTGTTACCACCGCTGACATACCACGCTGTTGCTGTAGACCGCGGTGGTTATTGACCGTCGTTGCTGTGCAGTATTAAGCTGCATATGAACTGTCTAGTGTCGGTGAGTGCCTACATCGTGTCCAGTGTCCAGTGAGCTGTCGATGTCCCGTGGCCCTGTCCGGTCACCCAGTTGATCAACGTCCTGTATCATCGAGCCATTGACGTCCTATCCTGCATCACGCTGCCTATGCACCCATCCTGCATTGGGGAGTCACCCACGAACTGTCCAGTGTCGGCGATTCGCCTACATCCTGTCCAGTGAGCTGTCGATGTCCCGTGGCCTGTCCTGGTCATCCACAACCTATGACTGTGTCTCGTGAATTGCCATCCAGTAACATTGAAGTTCGTGAGAGAACCATTGACACTTAACCTAAGAACAATTGACACTTAATTAAGTCCAATTGTGTTGTTTTTTTAATAGTTTCATTCCTTTAGGACATTCCATTAACCAGGCAAGTTGTATTTTTATTTCTTTATAATATTTTTTGTGTAAAATTTCGTATGTATATTTAAATTTTTTACCCTATTTAGATTTTAACTTTTTGCCAGAACTAGTTTAAACAGACTGCGATTGGTCCTTAAACCTAAATTATTATTCACTGTATAATCACCCCTTATCTGTATTGCTATGGCTGGATATGTTACCGGTAAAGGGACCTTAGAAGAAATCAGGCATGTGGGTGTATTACTTCGTTATACGGGAGAGAAGCTAGAGGAGTATGTAAGAGTAAAGTATGAAGAACAGGTTCGGGAAGAGAAAGAGGAAGAACTTAGAGCTAGAGAGGAAGAACGTATAGAAAGAGATAAACAGAGTCTGAGACAATACGAACTAGATAAACTTGAACTTGAAATTAGACTGGCGGAAATAAAAGCAGAACGACGGGAAATTATTTTAAAAAGACAAACATATTGTTATAACGACAGTGACAGTAGTGAAGTTGAGGAGCGTAAAGTTATTTTGTCCGTCAGGAAAAAGGAAAATGATGGGGACATTACAGAGTTGGTGGAGGAGAGCAGTTATCCCGAGGAATCTCATGCAAACATAACTGAGTGTAGGGACGATGAGTCGTTCGTGGCATCGAGGGAGGAGGTAATATTGGTGGAAGCAGGTGATACACAATTTTACCATGTACAAGTGAATCTTGATAATGTACCAGATATCATTTTTGATGAACAAGATGATGCTTATGATGTAAAGTTTAGTAATGAAAATATTATTTTTGATGGTGTACACGCTACCATCTCTGGTGGCGTACAAGATGATGTACAATCTGTAGGTTTTGTTGATGTACAACAGGAATATGTGAATTTTTTACTGGAGAGAGATTTTAATTATGTACAAGAGGCAGACTTTGATTTTGTGCGGGATGATAATTTGGGTTTTGTGAGGGATGAAGATTTGGGTTTTCTTCATGAGAATTTTGTGGAAGAGGAAAATTTGAGTTTAGTGGATGAGGAAAATGTGTGTTTTGATTTTGAAGGTGTTAGAACCTGGACAAGCTACGGTTGTCACGATGTAGAGGCCGTGAACTTGCCAGGGGCCGTCTTATGACTTGGACGTAATGTCAACAAAGTGGAAGTAATTGGGGACGACTTCACGTGGACCTACGAGGGTCGTAGTCCACGCGCTGAATTTAGTAGGGGTGTAGAGGTCAATGTTTGCTCAAGGCTTGAGAACCGTGTTTGTGTTGGGTCTGGTTTGGACTCGGGTGGTCTTGGTGAGAACAGAGGGGCTGGCTTTTATGGAGTCTTCGTGGTGGAGATTAGCGTTTTCACTAACGTGGGGTTAGGTGAGAGCAGTTTTGGTTTGTTTATGAAGTGTCATGATTTGTTTTGTAATGTATTATTATGTTATGCATATGACAAAGTACTTTTTGGAGTTGTTTTGGTGTTAAGCCTTGGAAAAGTATTGTTATTTGAGCAGGACATGTTTACATGGGTGAAAGATGTACACGCCGAGTGGAAAGCGACTGACAAGAGAGATATCCCGCCCTCTTAAAAGCAACTGGACAGTTGACGGCTGTCTACATGACTCTACAGATGGTGACATTTATTTTTTCCTTTTCAGCAGTCAGGATATTGTTTCCCTGTTTCATTAGTTAATTTTTGAATGTGTCATGTTTTGACTATTACTATAATCGCTTGGACTTGTTGATAATATCGATGGTGATTATGTAAATTTACTGTATGATGTTTTGCCAAGGTTATATAGTTTTACATTAACTAATAATTTCATACACTGACTTTAAATTTTGTTTGGAAGATTCTACTCGCGGAGTATAATCTAAGAGGAAGAGGGGGGATATGTCAAGGGTATGAAATCAATGTAGTTATGTTTGTAAGTAAATCATGTTGAGTTAGAGAGTATACGTGTAGCGTTGTATATTGTGCGTGAATGTTGTGACGTATTTGGGTAGGGGAAGTGACGTATTAGTTAAGTGTAGTGTGGAGAGTGGAATGTAGATGGCGGTTGGACAAAAGGATGTTGAATAGCGATGTTGTAGAACCTTATGAAGTGCCTTGTGTTTCCTGATTATTAAAGTTATATATAGTTATGAAAAGGACTTGAGTTGTTATTGTTACTAATGATGGAATTATTGGAAGAACTTGATTGAATGATCCAATCCTGAGGACATAGAAGTTGACAATTAGCACCAAGCAACATTAGCACCAAGCAGCATTAGCACAAGCAACATTAGCACCAAGCAACATTAGCACCAAGCAACATTAGCACAATCAACATTAGCAACAAACAACATTAGCACAAGCAACATTAGCACCAATCAGCATTAGCACCAAGCAACATTAGCACCAAGCAACATTAGCACCAAGCAACATTAGCACCAAGCAGCAAAGTTAATCTTTCTTTTGAAACCTTATATCCGGATGCAGACTTCACATTTTTAAAAAAGGTTCTTTCAGGCATTCGCGTCCAATAGATTCCTTTCTCGTCTACATTGAACACCTGTTCAGGTCGGTATCCACCTCTTTCAATAATTATTTTCAAAATTTTGAGATATTCTTTAGCCGCGTCATCATCAGCACTAGCTCTTTCACCTTTCATTTTTAAATTGTGCAAATTGTGACGATTTTTGAATTTTTCAAACCAACCCCGGCTTCCTTGGAATGATACATCTTTCACAGATACATCAGAATCCTACTTCATTAAATTTTCAAAAATACTTTTAGCCTTTTCCTGGATAGTCATTTGGCTCATTGGTATCCTTCGTTGATTATTGTCTTTAATCAACGTATCTAATAATTTTTCCATGTTCTCCATTATAGTGCTTCTTAGGCGAGTTACATTTGAAAAACGTGAATGTGCAGCAGAGAGCGACTGCGTTTTAATTTCTTCTTTCCTATCCCGAATACATTGAACAGTGGACTTCGCCAGTCCCATTGCATTGCAAATGTTAACTATTTTTTCTCCAGCTTCAATGCAATGTAAAACTTCTAATTTGGTCTCTAGCGTGATAGACTTTCGGTTTCTCTTTTTATCAGTACATGTACCGATATCTAACTCCAACAAACGTTTCAGTGACATTTTTTGCTAAAAAAGTAAGAATATATTTGAAAGAATTAATGAATTAATTGCATAAATAACGAAAATACATTCAATCTGATTCATACGTGACAAATATGCTTACAACCGTGACAAATATGCTTTCATGCGTGTCAAATATGCTTACATACGTACCAAATATGCTTACATACGTACCAAATATGCTTACATACGTACCAAATATGCTTACAATTCACCAATTAATCCAAACAAACAAAACAGAAACAAAACCCAACCAGAGAAAAAACAGGAACAAACACGTCAACTTACTGAGTCACAAACACGTCAACTGACTGAGTCACAAACACGTCAACTTACTGAGTCACAAACACGTCAACTTACTGAGTCACAAACACGTCAACTTACTGAGTCACAAACACGTCAACTTACTGAGTCACAAACACGTCAACTTACTGAGTCACAAACACGTCAACTTACTGAGTCACAAACACGTCAACTTACTGAGTCACAAACACGTCAACTTACTGAGTCACAAACACGTCAACTTACTGAGTCACAAATAAGTCAACTTACTGAGTCACAAACACGTCAACTTACTGAGTCACAAACACGTCAACTTACTGAGTCACAAACACGTCAACTTACTGAGTCACAAATACGTCAACTTACTGAGTCACAAACACGTCAACTTACTGAGTCACAAACACGTCAACTTACTGAGTCACAAACACGTCAACTTACTGAGTCACAGGATATGAATAAGGTGGGATAGCACAGGAAATAACGCAGACTACTATAGCAGAGCCGCCTAAGGGGAGAGGCTGAAACTAAAGAGAGGGTATCTATTGGCCGTAAAATGAAACATCGTGGGGCGTAAACCAAAAAAGTTTCATTATTTAAAGAGGCCGCAATAGCAAAATGTCGTATAAAGAGCGACCGTATAATGAGGTATAGGTGTATTACATTAATTATATTATTAATGTGTAACATTTATCTTCTTATAAATATATTTTTCCAAGCTGATCATTTCAAATTTATATTTGAGAATAACTGTAAACTAAATCATTAAAAAAATATTAAAGAAAGACGTTAATTAAATTTAACATTAAAATACAAACATCACTTACACGTTAATTTCAAAAGATGTTAAGTTTGTGCTAGACTGAGTAGTTCAGATGTTAAGTTTGTGCTAGACTGAGTAGTTCAGATGTTAAGTTTGTGCTAGACTGAGTAGTTCAGATGTTAAGTTTGTGCTAGACTGAGGAGTTCAGATGTTAAGTTTGTGCTAGACTGAGGAGTTCAGATGTTAAGTTTGTGCTAGACTGAGGAGTTCAGATGTTAAGTTTGTGCTAGACTGAGAAGTTCAGATGTTAAGTTTGTGCTAGACTGAGGAGTTCAGATGTTAAGTTTGTGCTAGACTGAGGAGTTCAGATGTTAAGTTTGTGCTAGACTGAGGAGTTCAGATGTTAAGTTTGTGCTAGACTGAGGAGTTCAGATGTTAAGTTTGTGCTAGACTGAGGAGTTCAGATGTTACATATGAGCTAGATTACGAGCTTAAATGTTGATTGTAGGCTTAAGGTGGTAGGGGATGTGTCTTGATTGGGGGCTTAAAGTGGTAGGGGATGTGTTGATTGGGGGGCTTCAGGTGGTAGGGGATGTGTGTTGATTTGGGGGCTTCAGGTGGTAGGGGATGTGTGTTGATTGGGCCCTTCAGGTGGTAGGGGATGTGTGTTGATTGGAGGCTTCAGGTGGTAGGGGATGTGTGTTGATTGTGCCCTTCAGGTGGTAGGGGATGTGTGTTGATTGGAGGCTTCAGATGGTAGGATATGTGTGTTGATTGGGGGCTTCAGGTGGTAGGGGATGTGTGTTGATTGGGGGGCTTCAGGTGGTAGGGGATGTGTGTTGATTGGGCCCTTCAGGTGGTAGGGGATGTGTGTTGATTGGAGGCTTCAGGTGGTAGGGGATGTGTGTTGATTGGGCCCTTCAGGTGGTAGGGGATGTGTGTTGATTGGAGGCTTAAGGTGGTAAGGGATGTGTGTTGGTTGGAGGCTTCAGGTGGTAGGATATGTGTGTTGATTAGGGGCTTCAGGTGGTAGGGGATGTGTGTTGATTGGGGGGCTTCATGTGGTAGGGGATGTGTGTTGATTGGGCCCTTCAGGTGGTAGGGGATGTGTGTTGATTGGAGGCTTAAGGTGGTAGGGGATGTGTGTTGATTGGAGGCTTCAGGTGGTAGGGGATGTGTGTTTATTGGGGGCTTAAGGTGGTAGGGGATGTGTGTTGATAGGGGGCTGAAGGTGGTAGGGGATGTGTGTTAAATGGGGGCAACACGTGTTTATATACGTTATGCTGATTATGATTCTCTAAGGTGTAATACTTTTTTTTTTGAAATAGCACACTAACATTTAAGCAGATAATGAGACAAAGAAAACACATTTTTATTTTTAAGCTGCTATAACAACATCACACAGTTAAACACAACGACAAATATTGCTCACGTATCATACTATTTTTATTTTAGTATTTTATTTCATTCGCTTTGTGCACTCATCTTTCAAGGTTCTCATCAAAGGAAACGTTACATTCCCATATTCGAGACAGAGGAAATCATCTGAATCCATGTAACGAACGGCAACACCAAATTAGCCACTGTCTCGAACAAAGCGAATCTTAAAATAAATGGATCGTATTTTTTTCAATTACCTATAACAACATTTAGATTTATATTCTTAACTAAAAATAAATAAACAGAATTAAGGAGAAAGTATCAGAGTACAATTATCAAAAAAAAAATTTCTTGGGGACAAGTATCTTTGGAGAATTATTCATCATCATCATCATCATCAGGTCACGTAGTCCTTCGACCATTGGGGCGCCACAGATGACATGTACACTATTCTTCTCCATTCCTCTCGGTCTTCTGCCATACGCATATCATCGCCTAGATTTAATCCCGTCCATTCTTTGATATTATCTTCCCATCTTTTTCTTTGTCTTCCTCTTCTTCTCCCTCCTCTAGTAGTGCCCTGAAATAATTATTAGGGGTCAAGAACCAGGGAACAAGTATCAAGAAACTATTTTCAGGGGACAAGTATAAAGACACGTATCAATGGTTCAAGTATCTTGGGACAAGTATTAGGATACAAGAATCAGGGGAAAGGTATCACTGAAAAAGTATCAAAAAACCATTTTCAGGAGACTTGTATCTTTATACAAGTATCAGGGGACATAACTCAGGTGACAAGATTCAGGTGGCAAGTATAAGAGGCAAAGAATCAGTTGACAGAAATCAATGGACAAATATAAGGGGGCAAGAATCAGCGGAAAATGTATCAGGGGAATAGAATCAGGTGATACGAATAATGTGATACAAATCATGTGACAAGTATCAGGGGACAAGTATCAGATGTCAAGTATCTGGTGACAAAAATCAGGGGACAAGTATCAAGGGACAAGAATCAGATGACAAGAATCAGATGTTAAGTATCAGGTGACAAGAATCAGGTGACAAGAATCAGGTGACAAGAATCAGGTGACAAGTATCAAGGGACAAGAATCATATGTCAAGTATCAGATGACAAGAATCAGGTGACAAGAATCAGGTGACAAGAATCATGTGACGAGAATCAGGTGACAAGAATCAGGTGACAAGAATCAGGTGACAAGATCAAGGGACAAGGATCAGATGACAAGAATCAGATGTCAAGAATCAGGTGACAAGAATCAGGTGACAAGTATCAGGGGACAAGAATCAGATGTCAAGTATCAGGGGACAAGTATAAGATGTCAAGTATCAGTTGACAAGAATCAGGTGACAAGAATCAGATATCAAGTATCAGGGGACAAGAATCAGATGTTAAGTACCAGGTGACAAGTATCAGATGGTGTATAAATAATAAATTATCGACAAATATTTTGTTCGAAATATTTCAACTGACTTATGGAAAACGAGGGGGGGGGGGGGGGGGGTTGGCCTAGGTGTAAGTGGCGGCTATTTCAGGTCAAGTCAAAGAAAATAAAACCAAAATTGGATGAGCTAACACAACACATTTTTGTTATTAATTATTACACACTGTTTGTCTTCACAGTGTTCTTTGACAAACAAAACAGTCGAAATTACATACTTGAACCACTTTTTAAAAAAAAAGCAGTCTCAATTACAAACATGACCTACTTGAAACAAATCTTGTAATAAAAAAAAACCCACTGAGAGGGTACAAAGTAGCTGACGAAATATAGTGAGGTTGTCATCAAAGGCCAGTGAGTGTCAGGTGATAGTCCTTTAAGGACGTCAGGATAACATTATATATATATATATATATATATATATGTATGTATATATATATACATATATAATATGTTAATTTAAAAAATAATAATAATAAACTCATATGTTAGTAGCTCATATGTTAGTGTAGCATAATTTTAGTGCCTTATATGTTAGTGGCTCTTATAATAGTGGATCATATGTTAGTGTCTCAAATGTTAGTGACTTATATGCTAGTGGTTTCTACGTTAGTGATCCATATTATAGTGGCTAATATAATAGTGTATCATATGTTAGTGGCTTACTTGTAAGTTTCTCATATGTTAGTGGCTCATATGTTTATTACTCATTGTCAGTTTCTCATATTTTTGTAGCTCATATGTTTGTGGCTTATATGTTAGTGGCTCTTATGTTATTGACTCATATTTTAGTGTCTCCAATATTAGTGGATCACATGTTAGTGTCTCATCTGTTTCGGCTCACGTGCTAGTGGCTCATTTGTTAGTGTATAAAATGTTTAAGACTCATATGTTAGTGGCTCATATGTTAGTGGCTCATATATTAGTGGCTCATATTTTACTGCTCATATGTTAGTAGCTCATTTGTAAATGTCTCATATGTAAGTGTCTCATATATTAGTAGCTCATATGTTAGTAGCTCATATGTCAGCGACTCATAAATTATTGACTCATATGTTAATGGTTCCTTGTTAGTGTCTTAAATGTACGAGTCTCATATATTAGTGGCTCATAAGATACTGTCTCATATGTTAGTGTCTCATATGTGTGACCGATGGAACGTTGTCTAGATGTTACCCTGCGCTATAGCCACAGACAAACTTCAGAGTAAAAAAACACATGTCCTTCCTAGCTGCTGCATAGCTGATGTGTTGTAATATTGTTCTAGCTCATAAAGAGCCGATGTGTTGAATGAAATTCCAAAAAAACAATGGAACAGTGCATTTTAATATATTTAATTCTTTGTATGCATGTGTGTTGAAATGCATACAAAACCACCAAATTATTATATTCACTTAAAATACCACTTCTACTCCTACATTGCAAGGAAAATTGTACCCAACCCTACCCTCTCGTGTTTTTTCCCCGACACACTACGACGGTCAAACATGACACACCACGACAGTCAAACATGACACACCACGACAGTCAAACAAGACACATCACGACAGTCAAACATGACACACCACGACGGTCAAACATGACACACCACGACGGTCAAACAAGACACATCACGACAGTCAAACAAGACACATCACGACAGTCATACATGACACACCACGACGGTCAAACAAGACACATCACGACGGTCAAACATGACACACCACGACGGTCAAACAAGACACATAACGACAGTCAAACATGACACATCACGACGGTCAAACATGACACACCACGACGGTCAAACATGACACACCACGACGGTCAAACATGACACATCACGACGGTCAAACAAGACACATCACGACGGTCAAACATGACACATCACGACGGTCAAACATGACACACCACGACGGTCAAACATGACACATCACGACAGTCAAACATGACACATCACGACGGTCAAACATGACACATCACGACGGTCAAACATGATACATCACGACGGTCAAACACGACACATAACGACAGTCAAACATGACTGAGAAAACTTTTGGGGTACACAGGAACATCCACGAGTGCTTCATCAACCTCATCAAAACATATAAGAAAAGAAAATCCATCGATTTGACCTTGACAATATGCTAGGGGCTCATATGTTAGTGACTCATAAATAAGTGGCTCATATGTTAGTGGCTAATAAATAAGTGGCTCATATGTTAGTGGCTCATATGTTAGTTTCTGATATGTTAGTTGCTCATATGTTAGTTTCTGATATCTTAGTGGCTCATATGTTAGTGGCTCGTATGTAAGTGACTCGTAAATAAGTGGCTCATATGTTAGTTTCTCATATGTTAGTTGCTTATATATTAGTGGCTCGTAAATAAGTGGCTCATATGTTAGTTTCTCATATGTTAGTGGCTCATATGTTAGTGGTTTATATGTTTGTGACTAAACTGATAGTAACTAATATATTAATGTCTAATATGTTAGTGTCTCACATGAAAGTTTCTCAAAGGTTAGTTGCTATTATGTCAGAGGATCATATGTTAGTGGCTCATACGGTAGTTACTCATATCTAGAGAGGCTTTGATAACAAAGACAACTCCCGCTTCTCGCCATAAGTTAGTGTCGCGTGCGTTTCAGGAGAAAAATAGCGATCAAGCCTTTCTGTGAGTTCACATTTTCCAGAAAGTCTCCTTTCACTGAGGGTGGCAATGTCTTTTTTGTATATGGCAATGTCATGGCAATGAGTGCCATGCGGCTTAAGGTCTGTTGGTAGCGACCCTGTCAAGCAGGTGTGCTCATGTTCAAAATGGAATTTTACCTGATCGAATTTGTCTTTGTTTTTCGACAGCAAAAGTGTTTCCCTATTGATCGCGGTTAGCCGACAAGGGTGTTAAGTAGTAGTAATGTAAAAGGCACATTTTCTATAAACCTTCCTAATGCGTGGAGGTGAGCAGCGCTGTCCTGAATAGGACTGCTCGACACACACGTGTCTACCGAACTCACTTCTGATCCTATCAATAAAGAGCGACTCTATAGCCTGAGTCGCTTGTGTGCAAGACTGGTTCAAGTACTAGAAGAACACAACACAAGACTTTTCAACTCCTAGAAAACAAAATGCAAGCCTGCTTCTTGTACTAGTTTTATACAACGCAAGCCTTGTTCAACTACTAGAACAACACAACACAAACCTGGTTTAAGTACTAGACCACCACACACAAGGCAGTCTCAAATACTAAAAAACACAACACCAGCCTGGTTGACCTACTATAAGCTAAGACAAGTGTGGTTCAACTAGAAAAAACAAACAAACACAAGCCTGGTTCAACTACTAGAACAACACAAGCCAAGCATTGTTTAAATATTAGAATAACATAACACAAGTTTGTTTCAACTACCAGATCAACACAACACAAGGATGTTTCAAGTCCTAGAACAACACACGCCTGGTTCAAGTCCTAGAAAAACACAACACAAGCCTGGTTCAAGTCCTAGAACAACACAACACAAGTCTGGTTCAAGTCCTAGAACAACACAACACAAGCCTAATTCAAGTCCTAGAACAACACAACACAAGCCTGGTTCAAGTCCTAGAACAACACAACACAATTTTGTTCTAGAAAATCATAACTTTAGCTTCATTTAACTACTACAACAACTCAAAACAAGACTATACTAGAACAACACATGGCAGTTTAAACTTCTAGATTAACACTTTACAAGCATGGTTCAACTACTAGAAAAATACAACAAAAGCCTGGATCAACTAACAGAACAATACAACACAAATATGGTTCAACTAATAGAACAACACAACGCAAGCCTTATTCTACTACTAGAACAACACAATGCGAGCCTTTTTCAAGTACTAGAACACAACAACATAAGATGGTTCAACTTCTAGTAAAACACAACGCAAGCCTGGTTCAACTTCTAGAACAACACAATGCCAACCTGGTTCAAGAACTAGAACAAAACCACAATAACCTGGTTTAATTACAAGCAGAAGACAATGCACATCAAGTATAATTCTACAACACTATAGCAAGACTGCGCCATGTGATGCTTCAAGTGTTATATAGAACAACACAACGCACTCTGGCTCAGCTACTAAAGAACAAACAGACGCACTCTGGCTCAGCTACTAAAGAACAACACAACACACTCTTGCTCAGCTACTAAAGAACAACACAACACACTCTGGCTTAGCTACTAAAGAACAACACAAGACACTCCGTATCATCTACTAAAGAACAAACAGACGCACTCTGGCTCAGCTACTAAAGAACAACACAAGGCACTCTGGCTCAGCTACTAAAGAACAACACAACACACTCTGGCTCAGTTACTAAATAACAACACAACACACTCTGGCTCAGCTACTAAAGAACAACACAACACACTCTGGCTCAGCTACTAAAGAACAACACAACGAACTCTGGCTCAGCTACTAAAGAACAACACAACACACTCTGGCTCAGCTACTAAAGAACAACACAACACACTCTTGCTCAGCTACTAAAGAACAACACAACACACTCTGGCTTAGCTACTAAAGAACAACACAAGACAATCCGTATCATCTACTAAAGAACAAACAGACGCACTCTGGCTCAGCTACTAAAGAACAACACAAGGCACTCTGGCTCAGCTACTAAAGAACAACACAACACACTCTGGCTCAGCTACTAAATAACAACACAACACACTCTGGCTCAGCTACTAAAGAACAACACAACACACTCTGGCTCAGCTACTAAAGAACAACACAACGAACTCTGGCTCAGCTACTAAAGAACAACACAACTCAAACTGGTTTAACACTAGAACAACCGAAGGTGCAATAATAGAACAACACACGAAAATCCCTATTCATCTATTATGGAACAATATAAGGTGTATCAAGTGTAATACTAGAACAACACAACGCATGCGAGCTCAATCACTATAGACCGATACAACTGAAGCTGGTTTAACTTCTTGTGGTACAAGTTTAATCATCAACTAATAAACATAACGATACGATCTATTTGACAAGTTAATATCGATTTATCTCATAGGTTATGGTGTAGCACTCACAGCGCCAACATTAAACAAGTCGACTTGCCATTCATTAGAATTAATGTTTATCTAAAGCGAAGTAAAACTGAATGTAAAAAGATGCGGGCATTATGCATGTTTTGTAACACCTTGTCCAATAGGTCACATTGTGTCGATGTGACATCTCTGGGTGTAATAGGTCACATTGTTTCGATGTGACATCTCTGGGTGTAATAGGTCACATTGTGTCTGTAACAGGTCAAATGATTTTATCTTGGTTAACATATTGTTTTAGTAAATTAATATGTACCGGAAGTGAGGATGAATGTCAAGGGCAGAAGAGAGAGAACGGTTAGATATAAAACAGTATGGAGATTTGTGTTTGGCTCTTCCAGAATTTAATTATGTGTCATCTTGTATAATATCATAGTAGTAGCTTGTGTGAGGTATTAAGACAACGTTTTATCTTTCTCCTATATCAGAGATTTTATTATTATTGTGGATTATGTCAAGTTGTGAATAAATATAGTGATGGCAAAATCTCATCTGTCTTCTATTAGTGAAGGGACTTTAATCGTGGTAATTAATTAAATAAGTAAGCTAAGCAGATGTATCCAGTTTCTCAAGTACAATCATCATTCACAATAACGAAGATTGTTACAGTGTCGATATGACATCTATGGGTGTAAAATGTCAAATTTTGTTGATGTGACATCTCTGGGTGTAATATATTACATTGTTTCGATGTGACATATCTGGATGTAATAGGTCACATTGTGTCGATGTGACATCTCTGGATGTAATAGACCCCATTGTTTTGATGTGACATCCCTGGGTGTAATAGGTCACATTGTTTTGATGTGACATCTCTGGATGTAATAGGTCACGTTGTGTCAATGTGACATCTCTGGATGTAATAGACCCCATTGTTTTGATGTGACATCCCTGGGTGTAATAGGTCACATTGTTTTGATGTGACATCTCTGCATGTAATAGGTCACATTGTGCAGATGTAACATCTCTGGATGTAATAGGTTACATTGTGTCGATGTGACATATATGGATGTAATAGGTCACATTGTTTCAATGTGACATATCTGGATGTAATAGGTCACATTGTTTTGATGTAAAATCTCTGTATGTAATAGGTCACATTGTGTTGATGTGACATCTCTGGGTGTAATAGGTCACATTTTGTCGATGTTACATCTCTGGATGTAAAAAGTCACATTTTTTTGATGTTACATATATGGGTGTAATAGGTCACATTGTGTCGATGTGACATCTTTGGGGGTAATAGGTCACATTGATTTGATGTGACATATATAGGTGTAATAGTTCACATTGTGTTGATGTCACATCTCTGGGTGTAATAGGTCACGTTGTTTTGATGTGACATCTCTGCATGTAATAGGTCACATTGTTTTGATGTAAAATCTCTGTATGTAATAGGTCACATTGTGTTGATGTGACATCTCTGGGTGTAATAGGTCACATTTTGTCGATGTGACATCTCTGGATGTAATATGACACATTGTTTTGATGTTACATATATGGGTGTAATAGGTCACATTGTGTCGATGTGACATCTCTGGGGGTAATAGGTCACATTGATTTGATGTGACCTATCTAGGTGTAATAGGTCACATTGTTTTGATGTGACATCTCTGGATGTAATAGGTCACATTGTGTCGATGTGACATCTCTGGATGTAATAGATCACATTGTTTTGATGTGACATATCTGGGTGTAATATGTCACATTGTTTTGATGTGACATCTCTGGGTGTAATATATCACATTGTTTTGATGTGACATATCTGGATGTAATAGGTCACATTGTGTTGATGTGACATCTCTGGATGTAATAGGTCACATTGTTTTGATGTGACATCTCTGGGTGTAATAGGTCACATTGTGTCGATGTGACATCTTTGGATGTAATAGGTCACATTGTTTTGATGTGACATCTCTGGGTGTAATAGGTCACAGTGTGTCGATGTGACATCTCTGGATGTAATAGGTCACATTGTTTTGATGTGACATCTCTGGATGTAATAGGTCACATTGTGTCGATGTGACATCTTTGGATGTAATAGGTTACATTGTGCCGATGTGACATCTCTGGATGCAATAGGTCACAGTGTGGCGATGTGA